>CM067842.1:127333371-128583371 GCA_034509565.1 Triticum monococcum
TCAAAGATTCAAATGGTAGCTAAAGTTCTTATGCATTATAAGTGTATTAGCTTGTTTCACCTAAACAGCAAGGTTAAAGTGTTTTGTCATGCATGAAACCATTACAGATGGAAATATTGAATTTTTCTGATCATTTTTCATATATAATTTGTTGGATTTGGAGCTATGGTTGATTTTCTATGATTTTTAGAAGTTTTGGCTATTTTCTGGAATTTCCTATATAAAAATAATTCTAGAAAATAAATAACTACGTCAGCACTGCGTCACTGTGACGTTAGCGAGTCAAAGGCGCCAGCCCAGGTCAAACCTGACGGCTGGGACCCACACGTCAGTGAAACATCTAATTAACAGGGTTAAGTTAACACTAACTCAACTGTTAGTGGGGCCTGGACCCACATGTCAGTGACCTAAACTAACTAAAATTAGTTAGTGCTAACACTAGGTTAATTAGCAGAGGGGGGGGGGCACTTGTCATAGACTCAGGGGAGTCACCCTGGGCGCACCCAGTCAAAGTCAATGGGTCAAACCCGCCGGCGGCCGGCGTTTAGCTGCCGGCGAGGCCAGACGCGGCGGTGGAAGTGCATCTACGCGTTTCGGCGACCTAAAGGGCGACGGAGAGCATCTACGCGTTGTTGGGAGCAAGCCGCCGCGTTTCGTGCAAGTGGGTGGAGCTGGGGTGGCCGGAAACGTCACCGGCGATGACCTTGGCGGTCGCCGGAGTTCGGGCGAGGTCAAAACCGAGGCTACGGGGCACGGCGAGGCGCGTGGAGTGGTGCTACGGGCTCCTGCGAGTGCGGTGAGTGCGCTGGTCATAATGGTGTGGCCGGTGGGTGGCCGGAGCCACGTCGGCGACGAGCTTGGCGGCGGCGGGTGCTTGGGTGAGCGTTGTGCGGTGCACACGGTGCAGGAGGGAGTTAGTGGAGAGGGGGAGGACGGAGCTGGGCTCACGGCGATTGTAGCAAGCGTCGAAGTGGGCTCGGGGAAGGCCGGAGCTGAGCGGGGCGACGATGGCGATCTCGGCGGCCAGAGTTGGGGGAGACGTGGTCAGCGGCGACTCCAGAGCAGGCGAGCGCTCGGGGCTCAGCCTGCTCGACGTAGTTGACGACGACAGAGCTAGTGGACAGGGTGACGCGGCACGGGGTCGACGGCGGACGCGGTTAGCATGGTGGCGCGGGCGCGGCAGCATTGGCCATGGTGCGGGAGAGTGAGGGAGAGGAGCTGGGGAGAGAGAGGCGTGTCTGCGAGCTCGAGAGAGGAGTGGGTGACCTATCCAGGGCGGCAGCACTACGAGGGGAGGAAGCATGGCGGCGGGCAGCTGCGTGGCGGGCGCAGGCGCCGATGTCGAGCACCTGCCTGCCTGCCTGGCCAAGCCAAGCAGCTCGCTGGAGCAGTGGCTAGGCTGGGCCGGCAGGTGGGCCTGCTAGGTGGCGCCAGGTAAGCCTCTGCTTGCTTTGTTTTTCTTTTTCTATTTTTCTGTAAGTTTGTGGCTTTATTAAAAATAGTTAGGCACTTACAAAAATCCTGAAAATAATCATAGGCTCCTTTTAGATTATTTCCAACAGCCCACACTTATTTCCAGAATTATTTGAGCATTTAAAATATTTTATAGCATTTAAATGCCCAAATGCAAATACTTATGATTTAATTCAAAAAATCCAGAATGTCCTAGAGAAGAGTGCACCATTTTTTCCAGGGGTTTTAGCCCAAACCAGAAATGATGAACATTTTGTGAAGGGCATTTTGGGTTCATTGAAACCAATTTTAGTAAACCCTAGGTGGTTTAAGGGGGTGCTGGGGGTTCTGTTATCCCCATTTCATCTTTCTGGGAAAAATAAACATGATGCAATCACTCTAATGCATGAACTTGCTAGGGTGTGACAACTCACCCCCACTCAAAAGAATCTCGTCCCGAGATTTAGGATCTGTTGGGAGGAAGGTGGGGTACTCGAGTCGAAGATGATCCTCCCTTTCCCAAGTGGCTTCCTTTTTAGAATGGTGTGACCATTGAACCTTGAGAAACTTGATGTTATGGCACAGAGTGGTACGCTCGGCTTGATCAAGGATACGAACGGGATATTCCCGATATGAGAGATTATCTTGTAAGATCAAGCGTTTCATGGTCCACTCCACGGATAGGATCCGCGAAGCAACGCCTGAGTTGAGAAACGTGGAAGACATCGTGAACTCTGGAAAGATGCGGGGGTAGTTCCCATTGGTAGGCAACTTCTCCTCGTTTGGAAAGAATGCGAAAGGGTCCAATGTAACGAGGAGCCAATTTGCCTTTGATACCGAAACGATGGGTTCCCTTTAACGGAGTAACCCGATGGTAAGCCTTCTCGCCGACTTCATAAGTCATGAGCTTATGTTTACAATCATATTGGCTCTTTTGACGAGATTGGGCTGTTTTCAATTTCTCACGAATGACGCGAACCTGCTCTTCTGCTTCCTAAATCATATCCGGGCCAAAGAGTTGTCTTTCCCCGGTTTCTGAGAAGTTAAGAGGCGTTCGACATTTTCGTCCGTAGAGAACTTCGAAAGGAGCTTTGCCCAAGCTAGCTTGATAACTATTGTTATAAGCGAACTCTGCGAATGGAAGACATTTCTCCTAACCCATTCCGAATGAGATGACAGAAGCTTGGAGCATATCCTCCAGAATTTGATTGACTCGCTCTACTTGACCACTTGATTGAGGGTGGAAGGCGGTGCTAAAAGAGAGACGAGTTCCCATAGCATTTTGGAAACTTTCCCAAAATCGAGAGGTGAAGAGACTCCCACGGTCTAAGTTAATTTCCAATGGGACACCATGAAGAGACACTATTCGGGAGATGTATAAATCAGCTAGCTGGCTAGCGGTGATACTCCCACGAACAGGTAGAAAGTGGGCCACCTTGGAAAGACGATCGATCACAACGAAGATGGCATTATTCCCTCTCTTGGTCCTGGGAAACCCAGTAATGAAATCCATACTGATCTTATCCCATTTCCATTCTGGAATAGCCAAAGGTTGAAGGGTGCCAGCAGGCCGTTGATGCTCTGCTTTAACACGACGACAGATGTCCCAACTAGCAATGTATTGAGCAATTTCTCTCTTCATCCTAGTCCACCAAAACCTCTGGCTAGGTCTTGATACATTTTAGTACTACCGGGATGAATGGTGAGAGGGGATTCACGAGCTTCCTTAAGGATCAACTAGCGTAGATGTTGTTTCTTGGGAACCACCAAGCGGTTCTCGAAGAAGACAACACCTTGCTCATCCATGGAAAAACATTTAGCAACTCCGCTAGCAATGTTTTCCTTAATCCGGGATATGCCCTTATCACGCTTCTGGGCAGCTATGATTTGATCCGTAAGGTTAGGCTTCGCCACCAGGGTGGATAGGAATCCTCGAGGAACAATGTGAAGATTAAGCTTACGAAATTCCTCATGTAGAAGTGGTTGACTTTGTTGTAACATCAGGTTGTTACAATAGGATTTACGACTTAGCGCAACAGCCATGACATTGGCTTTGCCCTGGGTGTAAGTTATTCCTAAGTTGTAATCCGAGATCAACTCGACCCAACGTCTTTTCCTGAGATTCAAATGCGGTTGGGTGAAGATATATTTCAAACTTTGGTGATCGGTGAAGATCTCGCAACGATTACCGAGAAGGTAATGTCGCCAAGTTTTGAGTGCATGTACTATAGCTGCAAGCTCTAGATCATGTGTGGGATAGTTTTCCTCATGTGGATGTAATTGCCGTGAAGCATAGGCAATTACCTGACGATCTTGCATGAGTATGCAACCTAGTCCTTGTCGCGAGGTGTCGCAATAGATAATAAAGTCCTTGGAGAAATCTGGTGGTACCAGTACTGGAGCAGATGTCAGGTGTCTTTTCAGTTCCTAAAAGCTGAACTCGCACTGTGGGGTCCACTCGAACTTTTTATCTTTCTTGAGGAGTTCAGTTAGAGGTTTAGCAACCTTGGAGAAATTCTCGACGAAGCGGCGGCAATAGCTCTCTAAGCCAAGGAAGCTCCGAACTTGCTTGTCCGTCTCAGGTGGAGTCCAATCAAGGACGGCTTGAACTCGCTCGGGATTGACAACAATACCCTTACCAGAGATTACATGGCCTAGATAGGTCACTTCTGGCAACCAAAATTCACACTTGGAGAATTTGGCATAAAGGCGATGCTCTCGAAGTTTCGTCAATACCAGCCTTAGATGTTCGGCATGTTCCTCTTCATTCTTGGAGTAGATGAGTTTATCATCGAGGTATACTACGACGAATTTATCCAAATACTCCATGAAGACCGAGTTCATTAACCGAGAGAAAGTGGCTGGGGCATTGGTTAAACTGAAGGACATGACGGTGTACTCATATTGGCCATAACGAGTAACAAAGGCCGTTTTGGGAATGTCCCTGTTTCTGATTTTGATTTGATGGTAGCCCAACCTCAAATCCATCTTGGAAAAGACTGAGGATCCAGCAAGCTGATCATACATATCGTTGATCCTGGGAAGCGGATACTTGTTCTTGATAGTGACCAAGTTGACAGATCGGTAATCTACAACCATCCGATCCGTTCCATCCTTCTTCTTGACGAAGAGGACGGGGCAAGCCCAAGGGGAGGAACTAGGACACATAAAACCCTTTTTCAAGGACTCATCGAGTTGGTTCTTAAGCTCGGCTAGTTCTAAGGGTGCCATCTTATAGGGTCTCCTAGAAATCGGAACAGTTCCTGGAACAAGGTCTATCACAAACTCGACATCCCTGTCAGGTGGAACACCTGACAGTTCTTCTGGAAAGACATCCAGGAAGTCTCGGACTACCAGAATATCTTCAAGGTCTGGAAGGGTGTTGGCATTTAGGGAGTAAAGCTGGCGCTTGGCCACTCGAGTTAAGACATTGACTGTCTTCCCCGACGGGTGAGTAAGTTGAACGGTTCTAGTGGCACAATCAATCTTAGCATAATGAGCTGACATCCAGTCCATACCCAAGATGATGTTTATGTCCGAGGACTTGAGAGCTATTAAGGATGCAAGGAAGACAAGTCTATCGACAAGAATTTCATTCCCATGGCTTACTCTAGAAGTTTGCCATTTGGAACCCGGAGTTTGAATTACCATGGAAGTGGGCATGTCACAGAATGTCGTGTTATGCAATCGAGCATAGTTCTCAGATATGAATGAATGAGATGCTCCAGTATCGAAAAGAACAGATGCCGGGTGGAAATTAACAAGGAGCATACCAAGGACGACGTCAGGATCCTCATGAGCCTCCTCAGCTGAGACATAGTTGACATGGCCACGTCCAGTGGTGGCTGGCTTGGCGTAGAATGTCCTTCCCGCTGGCTTACCACGACCAACGAACTTTCCAGACTGATTGGGGTTGTTGTTCTGGGGACACTCTCGACTATAGTGACCCGACTCTCCACACTTGAAACATGTCACAACATTGGGGTGTGGAGCAGCATTAGCAGCGGGGCCACCATAGGGCTTAGACGGTGCAAACTGCTGGTTGGGGCGAGGCGCCTCAAAGGATGGCCTCGGAATGAACCTGGGTGGCAGTGCCGTGCTTGGAATCCACACCCGGCACTTCTGAGATCCAGAGTCGGATGAATAACCAAAATCACGAGAGTGCTTGCGTGAAGCGTCATAGTCAGACTGGCCTGTCTCAGCACTGATGGCTTTATTGACCAACTTCTGAAAGGAGGTGCACTCGTGCAGACGAAGATCGCGGCAAAGCTCGGGGCTAAGTCCCTTGCGGAAGCTTGCCTGCTTCTTAGCGTCGGTGGATACCTCTTCAGGAGCATATTGTGCCAGATTCCCAAATTCACGACTATATGCATCCAGAGTCAGTCTTCCTTGGGTGAAATTGCAGAACTCTTCCCTCTTGCGATCTATGAGACCTTCCGGTATGTGATGCTCACGGAAAGCCTCACCGAATTCAGCCCAAGTAGTGATTTGGCCGACCGGGCGCATAGCCTCAAAGTTTTCCCACCAAAGGCTAGCAGGGCCTTCGAGGTGATAGGCAGCATAGGTAACCTTATCAGCTTCGGCTACGTTGGCAGAATGTAGCTTGTGTGTGATGCTGCAGAGCCAGTCATCCGCGTCGAGGGGCTCGACGGAATGATTAAACTTTGATGGGTACAACTTGATAAAGTCATTGATTGACACCAAGTCATTTTGCTGATGGCGTGCAGTGTTCTTCTCAATCCACTCCAGCAGGCGGTTAGTCTCACGCTTGTTTCTTTCCGCCTCTAGCATAACTTCGGCCAAAGAAGGCGGGTGAGGCAGATTTTCACCCCTAGTTGCACTGGCTTCCCCCTGCTCCGGGGCAGCAGGGTTGCTGCGGGTGTTGACCATCCTAGGAAAAAAACAAGACAACGGTTTAGATAAGGATGGCACAAACTTGGCAAGGAAGTGCAGAATGTAATGGATAACATGGAATGCTAAGATGTTCATTGCACGACATGGTAATATAGAAACTGCCATATATATACCATTGGTCATACACACCGTACATAGTTTAGTACAAGCCCATGCTAGAGTACAACTATGGTGAAATACATTACATCTCATCGGAGGCATTCCAAGCTCCTATACATTATTTTTCTACACCTCCGGAGCGTGACACACACCCAGTCGTATCCCACGGGTCACGCAGGACTGTGGAGAATACAACTATTACAGTACTAGTGAAACTACTACTAGCTCAGACGGCTCCGTAGTAATCCTCATAAAAGTCGCCACCAAAGCCTGGAAGTGGAACGTGATCATTTGGGAACAGACGGTCCTGCGGAGCCTGCGGACCATAGGGACTCGGATGTGGCCTTGGTCCCACAGGTGGTGGCAGACGGGGACCATGAGGAGGGGTGATCCCTCCTACATCGCGCCACTCCATACAATCTGGCTATCTAGACCGTACAGGGTACAGATCCCTCAAGTCCATGTATCCTGCCTGTACCGCAGGTGCAAACCGAGTCAAAGTGGCCCAGTGATCAGCACGAGAGTTGAAAAGCTCCATACGCAAGGCCTGATTTTCGCGGTCCTTATCCTCGAGCATCTCGGCAGTGGTGCGGTGTAGTGACTCCTCATGTGTAGAGTCATAGTACAAAGCCTGATGGTACCCCTGTGCTCTAGGAAGTGAGGCTGGCATGTAACGGAAATCGGTGTTCTGAAGCAAGGCAGTCCTGGCTCGAATGATAGTCATCATTGAATAGGCTGCATCCTGCACAGACATCTCAATAGTGACCCCAAGTCCATAGGAACAGTGAAGGGGCTCAGTGGCTCCAGGATAAGAGGGATATATCCTGACGGTACAAAGGTACTGGCTCTGGTTGAAGTCTCTGAACTGCTCCTCGATAGTATATTCTGGATACCACCGATAGCCTGACTCGACCATCACTCGAACCAACATGGCCGTGTGGCCGGGCACATCGAGGCACCGGGTCAGACGAACCACTTGGTTCTAGGAACGGTGGCCATCTGAAAGCACAAAATAATGCAAAGGCATTAGAATTTTCTAGGGGAAATCAGACAACATAGCGGCTGTAAATGCTTAGAAAAAAGATTTGAGACATCCACAACAGTTTGCAGTACCACTCAACAACATCATATCAAGGTTCTGATTCAACTGGGAACATACTAAAAGTAGTAGAAACTGTACTGAGGCTTGTAACAACAATCCTATAAGCTACTACGGATTAGTAACACGTGAACCTCATAGAGAGAAGAGAGCCTAGTCCTTAACCCACGTAGAATGAGAAGAGAATGACTCAGATTAGAGGGCATAAGGCAAAGGAGTAAAAGAGCCTTACGTTCCCTCCCACAATCAATTCCCCTACATATAACTAAAGCATTTCTAGACTCGACATCGACCAGTTTGGCCCAACGAACCTACAGGCAGTCCGGCTCTGATGCCAACGCTGTCAGAACCCCTATTCCAAGTCACATCGATCTAGCCGGTAACACCTCATATCACATTGCGGCCTCACGCACGGTATCCCCACGGGTGTCGCATTACCATGGCCCGGGACCATTTGCGGCTTTTGGCTCACGTATATGATAGAGTCGCTAGCATCCATATGACAGAGAACCCGGGTCGACATGGCTAGTCATGAACCCAAAGCGGCACAGACCTATGGGGACAGGCATACATGAATCACATCGAGCATGTCGGTCATCAGCGAGTGAATCCGGGCTGTAGCACTGGGCTAACAGGACTCCGAGGAACCCGGGCTGTAGCAGGCAAGGCAGGACTCCGGAAGTCACCGCGTGACATTTCCCCAAAGGGACAGACATAGGAACAAAGTGAAACACATGCCGGCTAGTCAAGTGTCCTGAGCAGTAGTGCTGGGTTAGCAGGACTCCGGTGAACCGGGCTGTAGCGGACTACTATGGCTCGAGGAGCACTAGACTACATTTCCCCATAAGAGAGGCTGCCAAGGATAAACAACTAGATTGTCGGATCCTACACATACCAAGCATTTCAATCATACACACAATATGCTCGATATGTGCAAATACAACATGGCATCACAACAAAACTCTACAACTCAAGTACTTTATTTAAAGGCTCCAGAGAGCCATACATAACATGTTCATACAGGTAGGGGTCACATGACCCGACACTCAAGTCATACAAGCATACAAGCACATGCGGAAGCAAATAGTCTGAGTACGGACACTAGAAAGAAAGAAGGCTTCTCGAAGCCTGTCTATCTACATAGGCCCCTCCATGGCCAG
The DNA here is from genome assembly GCA_034509565.1 of Triticum monococcum. Taxonomy (NCBI): domain Eukaryota; kingdom Viridiplantae; phylum Streptophyta; class Magnoliopsida; order Poales; family Poaceae; genus Triticum; species Triticum monococcum. Next base: position 127,342,096 of record CM067842.1, read on the forward strand.
GATCACCACCTGGGTGGCAAGTTACTCATCGACGTCGAGGTCTACATAAAACCCATCGGAGGGGGCAGTGTTGTCGTCTGAAAACAGTAATTAAAGAAAACATGAGTACAAAGGTACTCAGCAAGTCTTACAACAGAACCTACTATACATGCTCATTCTCAAGAAGGTGGTGGAGTTATTGCAGCAAGCCAGCTTTGACTCTTGGCTAAGCTATCCTACAGAACACCACTAGTAAAATAGTTTTCGCACACGAGTCCACTAATCACCAACACAATACTCCACCGTGGATCCTCCCTCGTCATCCTACGAGAGGGCCATCCTCGGTACTCACACTTATCTTGAGTCTTTTATTAGTAACCATTAACTTGTCTATGAACTGTATAGGCAACCAAGTAGTCCTTTACCGCGGACGCGGCTATTCGAATAGTTTTATACCTTGCAGGGGTGTACTCATCACACATGTTTCCACCACTTAGCGTCTGCACATGACATGTGCTCGGCAGACTTCAAGCGAAAGCCGACGTGGGTGTAGACCACGACCTGACTAACCGCACAAATCTCTAGTCCAGGTTTATCGCCTATTCGGGTTCCATCCGCAAGGAAATCCGGCCGGGGTGTCCTCAACGGCCCCAAACGATGTGTGCAGGGTTCCCGAGACACCAAACGGGCGACTCGGTACACCATGCCACTGTGTATCTACCGCATCATAGCCCACCCCTAGGGTCAGCGCTACGCACGGCCACCAACACATAACCTACAAACACCAGAAACTAGTTGCAACTCCTGGGCAGAGGACAAGAGGGGTCAGTAAGTCGAGCGGGGTCATATTTCAGGGCCCAATGTGTGGTAGTAGTTGAATCTTAAATCACACATACAGATCTCAGTTCTTTGGGACAACCTCAATGAAACAACCCACCATGTACTCCAACATGGCCTCTCATCGATACCTTTATCAAAACATGTTCAACACATCCCTCACATTACCGACATAATCATTTCACTCTAGCCCATCACCCAGATGAACCAGACCTGACATAACTCTAAGCATAGCAGGCATAGCAAGGTAGGAAACACATACATGGCTCAATCAACTCCTACACATGCTAGTGGGTTTCATCTAGTTACTGTGGCAATGACAGGTCATGCAGAGGATAAGGGTTCAACTACCGCAGCACACATCAGTTTGAAACGTTGTTGTCTTAATGCAGTAAGTGAGAGCAGAAGCGAGAACATGGGATTGTATCGATATGATCAATGGGGCTGCTTGCCTGATGGAGTGGTAGTAGGGTAGTGCCCTTTAGTTGGATACTCGGAGATATCCTCGGAGGCAGAACCTACCACGAAAGACACCACAGAATATAACCAACACATGGCAATATGCAACAATATGATGCATGCTATGACATGGCAAAATGAGGTGTCCTGCCTAATGCAATGTGAAACAAGTTGAAATGGGTCCATTTGAATCAAAGATTCAAATGGTAGCTTAAGTTCTTATGCATTATAAGTGTATTAGCTTGTTTCACCTAAAAAGCAAGGTTAAAGTGTTTTGTCATGCATGAAACCATTACAGATGGAAAGATTGAATTTTTCTGATCATTTTTCATATATAATTTGTTGGATTTGGAGCTATGGTTGATTTTCTATGATTTTAGAAGTTTTGGCTATTTTCTAGAATTTCCTATATAAAAATAATTCCAGAAAATAAATAACTACGTCACTGTGACATCAGCGAGTCAAAGGCGCCAGCCCAGGTCAAACCTGACGGCTGGGACCCACATGTCAATGAAACATCTAATTAACAGGGTTAAGTTAACACTAACTCAACTGTTAGTGGGGCCTGGGCCTGCATGTCAGTGACCTAAACTAACTAAAATTAGTTAGTGCTAACCCTAGGTTAATTAGCAGAGGGGGCCACTTGTCATAGACCTAGGGGAGTCAACCTGGGCCCACCCAGTCAAAGTCAACAGGTCAAACCTGCCGGCGTTTAGCCGCCGGCGAGGCCAGAGCATCTACGTGTTCCAGCGACCAAAAGGGCGGCGAAGAGCATCTACGCGTTGCTGGGAGCAAGCCGCAGCGTTTGGTGGCAGTGGGTGGAGCTGGGGTGGCCGGAAACGTCGCCGGCGACGACCTTGGCGGTCGCCGGAGTTCGGGCGAGGTCGAAACCGAGGCTACGGGGCACAACGAGGCATGTGGAGTGGTGCTACGGGCTCCTGCGAGTGCGGTGAGTGCGCTGGTCGTAATGGTGTGGTCGGTGGGTGGCCGGAGCCACGTCGGCACCGAGCTCGGCGGCGGCGGGTGCTCGGGTGAGCGTGGTGCGGTGCACACGGTGCAGGAGGGAGTTAGTGGAGAGGGGGAGGACGGAGCTGGGCTCACGACGATTGCAGCAAGAGTCGAAGTGGGCTCGGGGAAGGCCGGAGCTGAGCGGGGCGACGATGGCGGTCTTGGCAGGCAGAGTTGGGGGAGACGGGGTCAGCGACGACTCCAGAGCGGGCGAGCGCTCGGGGCTCAGCCTGCTCGATGTAGTCGACGACGGCGGAGCTAGTGGACATGATGACATGGCACAGGGTCGACGGGGGACGCGGTTAGCACGGTGGCGCGGGCGCGACAGCGTCGGCCATGGTGCGAGAGAGCGAGGGAGAGGAGCTGGGGAGAGAGAGGCGTGTCTGCGTGCTTGGGGGAGGAGTGGGTGACCGATCTAGGGCAGCATCACTGCGAGGGGAGGAAGCAGGGCGGCGGGCAGCTGCGTGGCGCGCGCAGGCGCCGGCATCGAGCACCTGCCTGCCTGCCTGGCCAAACCAAGCAGCTCGCTAGAGCGGTGACTGGGCTGGGCCGGCAGGTGGGCCTGCTAGGTGGCGCCGGGTAAGCCTCTGCTTGCTTTGTTTTTCTTTTTCTATTTTTCTGTAAGTTTGTGGATTTATTAAAAATAGTTAGGCACTTACAAAAATCCTGAAAATAATCATAGGCTCCTTTTAGATTATTTCCAACAGCCCACACTTATTTCCAGAATTATTTGATCATTTAAAATATTTTGTAGCATTTAAATGCCCAAATGCAAATACTTATGATTTAATTCAAAAAATCCAGAATGCTCTAGAGATGAGTGCACCATTTTTGCCAGGGGTTTTAGCCCAAACCAGAAATGATGAACATTTTGTGAAGGGCATTTTGGGTTCATTGAAACCAATTTTAGTAAACCCTAGTTGGTTTGAGGGGGTGCTGGGGGTTCTGTTATCCCCATTTCTTCTTTCTGGGAAAAATAAACATGATGCTATCACTCTAATGCATGAACTTGCTAGGGTGTGACACGGCCCCTCCCTCGTGGGCCCCTCATAGCTCCACCGACATACTTATTCCGCCTATATATACTCTTATACCCTAGAAACATCGCAGAGAGCCACGAAACCACTTTTCCACCACCGCAACCTTCTGTACACGTGAGATCCCATCTTGGGGCCTCTTGTGGGGATCTGTCGGAGGGGGAATCGATCACGGAGGGCTTCTACATCAACACCATAGCCTCTCCGATGAAGCATGAGTAGTTTACCACAGACCTTCGGGTCCATAGTTATTAGCTAGATGACTTCTTCTCTCTTTGATTGTCAATACAAAGTTCTCCCCGATGTTCTTGGAGATCTATTCGATGTAATACTCTTTTGCGGTGTGTTTGCCGAGATCCGATGAATTGTGGGTTTATGAACAAGATTATCTATGAATATTATTTGGTTCTTCTCTGAATTCTTATATGCATGATTTGATATCTTAGCAAGTCTCTTCAAATTATCGGTTTAGTTTGGCCTACTAGATTGATCTTTTTTGCAATAGGAGAAATTCTTAGCTTTGGGTTCAATATTGCGGTGTCCTTTCCCAGTGACAGTAGGGGCAGCAAGGCACGTATTGTATTGTTTCCATCGAGGATAAAAAGATGGGGTTTATATCATATTGTTTGAGTTTATCCCTCTACATCATGTCATCTTGCTTAATGCATTGCTCTGTTCTTACGAACTTAATACTCTAGATGCATGTTGGATAGTGGTCGATGTGTGGAGTAATAGTAGTAGATGCAGAATCATTTCAATCTACTTGACACGGACGTGATGCCTATATTCATGATCATTGCCTTAGATATCTTCATAACTATGCGCTTTTCTATTAATTGCTCGGCAGTAATTTGTTCACCGACCGTAATACATGCTATCTTGAGAGAAGCCACTAGTGAAACCTATGGCCCCCCGAGTCTCTTTCTTATTATATTGCATCTCTTTTATTTACATCGCATCTCATTTACTATTTTGCAATCTTTACTTTCCAATCTATACAACAAAAAGACCAAAAATATTTACTTTACTATCTTTATTAGATCTCACTTTTGCGAGTGACCGTGAAGGGATTGACAAGCCCTTTATCGCGTTGGTTGCAAGGTTCTTGATTGTTTGTGCATGTACTAGGTGACTTGTGCGTTGTCTCCTATCAGATGATACCTTGGTTCTCAAAAACTGAGGGAAATACTAACGCTACTTTGCTGCATCACCCTTTCCTCTTCAAGGGAAAACCAACACATGCTCAATAGGTAGTAAACGACACAGAGCCAAGGAAGACTAGGCAGTTGTTTCCCACGCGGAGGGGAGTATGAGGGTTTACTGGTTTGTCTGCAGTCGCCAGAGAATAACATCAGGTGTGGGTGAGTAGAGGGTTGGCTAGGCCAGCGATGGGAGTACGATGGGGCAGTGAGGCTTGCGCGCAGCACACCCGGCCGCGAGAGGAGGGAGCAGGCAGTCCCGCCGACGCTTGTTTGGGTGGCTAGAGCAGGAAGAGCTAAGGGATGGCCTGGCCAGCGATGGGAGTAGTAGGGGGCGGTAAGGCCTCCGCGGCACCACAGCCAGCCACGGGAGGCAGGAGCAGGCGGCACGACCGGCGCTGCTTTGGGCGGTTGGATCAAGAAGACCAGAGGTTGAAGAAGCATGACGGCCGTTGGATGGACATCGTACGGTCACTGCAGCTAGAATCGTTTATATTGATGAAGTTGACAAAGCCCTTGGTACGCTCAACTTAGTAGGCCCACAGCCCAGCCTCCGAAACGGTGCGCCCTAGATGCCAGGGGGAGGAATCATTTTTTGGGCGGCTGAAGCTGGAACATTCGAGATTGAAGAAGAAGCAAGACATCCACTGGATGGACATCCAACGACCACTGCTGCTAGAACCGTGTGTTGACTATAAGTTGACAAAGCCTTGCTTACGCGTCAACTTACTTATTTTTTAGTGGACATGTCAACTTAGCAGGCCCACATGTGATGCGGAGCATCCCATGATCATCCCCATGGACGCACCGACACCTCCAACGACACCACTTGGACCAATGACACGGGCCCGAGCCAAACCTATCGAAGATAATGTGAACTCACTCCTCTCCGAACTTCCACTTTCTATGCATGAGACATGGCTACTACCTAAGTCCGAGGTGTTGTGCATGATTAGACACCAAGAGGGCCCTCCTGAAGATGCGCATGAAGATGTACAAGTCCCCAAGTACACGGATGAGGAGAACCAACGGAAGGAGCCAAGAGCATCTCCCAGGCCCCGGACATCCGGCCAAGGCCCCGGACATCCGGCCCTGGAGCGTCTTCCTCTACAGCAGCCCAGCCGTAGACGGCTACAGGCCCCGGACATCCGGCCCCGGCAGCCCGGACATCCGGCCCCTTCCGAGCCCCCGGACATCCGGCCCCTTCGAACCCGAGAGCAACAAATGCCACCGCTCCAGCCCGAACATCCGGCCCCCCAGCCCGGACATCCGGCGTCACCTGAAAGCTCGGACATCCGGCCCGACCAGCCCGGACATCCGGCCTCCCCTGTCTGCGCACAGTGATGGGCCGAGGCCCATGTATCCCTTCTCCCCCTAGACTATGTATACTCCATCCCGTACAACTTTCTAGGGTTAGCATTGGTTTAGCTCATTTTAGAGATAGAGCATTGCTCATCCACGTCGGATCTACTCCACGAGAGAGACCGCGGCCTCTACGGAGAAGATCCCTTTGGATTCAAGACCTTCTTTTGGAGAAGAACTTCAAGACCTCCTCACGAAGAAGACCGGTTACCGTGTATCGTCCCTAGTTGATCGTGGATCGTGTATCTTACTTTATGTACTCGAGGATCTAGCACATGTGTGACTATTTCTTGTTGGTTGAGTGATTCTCTCATGTTTCCCCTCGTGATTTCCCTCGTTTTCCCCTCGTGTTCCTCGTGTTCTTCACGGGATCCGCTCCTTTCGTGAAAGATCGGGCGATTAGGGTTCTACCCTACATCATCTTGGTATCAAGAGCCAGGTTGATCACAATTTTGGAGCCTCCCCGTTTTGTTTTCTAGCCTTGTTTTGTTGTTTTTCGTCCTAATTTGAAAATTCCCCACCAAAAATAGCCCCAGTTTTTTTGTGATTTGTTGGTGTGTTGAGATTTTGTTGGTTTGGATCCGTGGATTTGCTTTGTTTTGAGTGGATCTAGCTTCCCATCCTTTCCCCCCAATTTCCATCCACAAATTCGTCCGAATTTCACACGGTTTTAACCTCTCCTCGCGGTGTTCATCCCGTTCGTCCCCGGATCCAGAGCCCGGACATCCGGCCCATCCAGCCCGGACATCCTGCCTCCCACCCGGACATCCGACCCCTGGCAGCAACATCTCCATCCACCGCCCCGTTTTCCGCCCAATTTCCACCAAATTTTGTTCTGGTGCCCACCATATACCATATATACTCCCGCATACCTCCACCACTTCCGCATATCCCAACCATTTTTGGACCGTTTCGCTCTCCGACACATTTGCTACTTAAAGGTTTGAGAATTTGAGTTGCGGTACCGTATCCTTTTGTGTTTCGGCTATCTAGGTACGGTTCGACATCGACATCACCGCCGCTCATCTTCGCCACGGACGTGTCCTACATCGTCATCAACAACGACCACCTCGACTACACCTTGGTATTTGTGCCATCATTTTGACACCATACCGAAATCAAGACCGATAACCTCATCTTGGTATTGGACATATCACTCTTGCCATTACTTTGATAGCCATCATAGCCTTACTCCTTTGCGTTGCTTACCCATCGAGACTAGCCATTGAGTATTGCCGACAACAAGACTTGTGCACATTTGTGATCATACTTCCCATAGCATACATACATCATTGTTGCATATATTGGTTTCATCTCTTGTGTCACAAAGTTGTCATCGCATACTCATTTGCTATCTTGGTTCATCAAGCATTGCATGAGAAAAGAGCTCAAACATCAAAGAGCCAAACAAGCTTTTAAGCAAAGAGCAAAGATAAGCAAAGAGCTTTTAAGCAAGAAACATAACATCTTACAACAATAAGATTGTCATACTCGATCATGTTGGATCATATCATAGCAACACCTTGCATACAAAATATTTGGGATAGAAGTCATTGCATTTTTGCTAAGTAGGTTGTGCACAAGTTCTTGTATCCGCCTATTGTGCAATCGTGCTAGCATCTCTCTAGTGTTGTGCAACAAGAGCATTTTTGTGGATTCCACTTTTTGGCTCACCCTTGGTTGCACAACCCCACTTATCTTTTTGCGTGTGTGTTTCCGTGTACCTTATATGCTTGGTCTACTTGTTACATTGCATCTTGCGAATCTTTTCCAACATTATTGAAGCTCACTTACAATTGCATCAAATTTTTGTGCCACCATCCTAACCAAGCTCCACCAAAAGCTTTTACTTGTGTAGGTGTGAGAAACCAACAAGAACTAGTACCAATTGTGCTATTTCCTTGTCCTACATTGGAGTGATCCTCGATCCACTTTCAACTTCGGTCAAGGTACATTTGGTACTTGTTCTTCTCTTTCTACCACTCACATTTGTCTTGGAATGATGGATAGGCCAAGTACTTCTACCAACCCACTCTTCATGGAGCAAGACGACGACATGAACTCCTTCGTCACCAAGAGTCGCCTCTTTGGTGCACAACGTGCTTTGCATCAAGAGCAACAAGCTATGAGTGAACGCATCGACAACCTTGCTGTCGACTTGCGACTCTTCGAGCAACATACAAGGGACTACTTCGACCACAAGCTCGACGATCACAAGCAAGAGAATGACGCAAGGATGGACAAAATTCGTGCTTTGTTGCTCAACCGCTCGTCTTCAACTTCAAGAAGGAGCCGTTCAAGCCGCCACTCTGACTTCACCCTCTCCGGCTCAAGTACACCGACATCGAACACTCTTCGCCGAGCCGCGTGCACCGACCATCAAGCAAGCCTCAATCCCCTACGAGACACCGACTCTCAAGAGCGCCGACAACGTCAAACTCAAGAGGCCTTTGCGCTAGCACGAGAACGGCAATGACAACACCAACATGAAGAGGAAGAGCGAGCGCGTCTACACCAAAATGCTCAAGATGTCGAGGCACAACGTCAAGAACAACAACTCCATGACGCTCAAGCACTTGCGGCGCAACAAGCTCTACGCGATTCGAGTCGAGCCGTTGCCGACCGAAGCCGACAAGCCCGTGAACAAGAGGAAGCACTTCGCGAAGAAATTCAATAACGAAGATTTCAAGCTCGCGTGCATCGTCAAGTTCCTCCTCGAGCTCGACAAGCTCCTCCACAAGCTCGCCCAGAACAACAAGTCAATCAATAGCATGAAGATAATGGAGATCCTCCACGGCAAGAACAACATGACGATAATAACCCTCTGCGCCAAGAGCACCATGAGTTGATCATTATCAATAACATGGGCGTCATCATCCTCGACCCCAACACAATGAAGAGCAACGCTATGGCAAACTCAAGTTCACCATGCCCAAGTTCAACGGAAGCAACGATCCCGAAGAGTACCTTTCATGGGCATTGAAGGTTGACAAGATCTTCCGTTTGCACAATTATGAAGAAGAGAAGAAGATCGCAATGGCATCCCTTGAGTTCCAAGACTATGTCCTCATTTGGTGGGAACAAATCATAGAGCGCCGAGAGGCAAGAGGTGAACCACCCATCACTACTTGGGCACAAATGAAGGATGTAATGAGAGCACACTTCGTACCTACCTATTACAACCACGACCTCTTCAAGAAACTCCAACAACTCAAGCAGGGAACAAAGAGCATTGAAGAATACTACAAGGAGATGGAGATTGCAATGATAAGAACCAATGTCATAGAAGATGATGAGCAAACAATGGCACGTTTCTTGAACGGACTCAATCATCCTATCAAGAAGATCGCCGACTTCCAACCATACTCAAATCTCATCGAGCTAGTGCACCAAGCTACCAAAGCAGAACGCCAAGTGCAAGATGATTTCAAGTATGCCAAGTTCTCATCCAAGTCCAACGGCTTCTCCAATAACCAAGCTTCAACGACTTCAACACCGACTACAAGACCTTCTACTTCCAACATCGACAAGTCGACTTCCAAGAAAGCTTCATCACCTACAAGCCATCCTCCTACGAGCAACTTCAAGCCGAGAGCTTCATCATCATCAACCCCAACCGATGAGACCATCAAGACGAGTTCCTTCAAGTGTTTCACTTGCGGAGGCCGAGGCCACAAGTCCTATGAGTGCACCAACAAGCGAACCATGGTCTTCAATGACGATGGCACTTATGACTCCATGAGCGAAGGCGAAATAGAAGCCCTCGAGCAAGTCGCCATGCACCGCCAAGTGAACAATGAAGAAGAACAAGTCTTTTGCGATGAAGACTCAAGCCCCTCACTTGTTGTCTCCAAAGTCTTGACTCTCCAACATCACCAAGAAGAAGACCAACGATGCCACATATTCCACACCAAGGCCGGTATCGGTGTCAAAACCGGCGGATCTCAGGTAGGGGGTCCCAAACTGTGCGTCTAAGGCGGATGATAACAGGAGGCAGGGGACACGATGTTTTACCCAGGTTCGGGCCCTCTTGATGGAGGTAAAACCCTACGTCCTGCTTGATTTATTCTTGATGATATGAGTATTACAAGAGTTGATCTACCACGAGGTCGGAGAGGCTAAACCCTAGAAGCTAGCCTATGGTATGATTGTATGTTGTCCTACGGACTAAAACCCTCCGGTTTATATAGACAACAAAGGGGGCTAGGGTTACACAAGGTCGGTTACAAAGGAGGTGATATGCATATCCGTATTGCCTAGCTTGCCTTCCACGCCAAGTAGAGTCCCATACGGACACGAGATGAGGTCTTCAATCTTGTATCTTGGTAGTCCAACAGTCCGGCCAAAGGATATAGTCCGTCTGTCTGGAGACCCCCTAATCCAGGACTCCCTCAGTAGCCCCTGAACCAGGCTTCAATGATGATGAGTCTGGCGCGCAGTGTTGTCTTCAGCATTGCAAGGCGGGTTCCTCCTCCGAATACACCACGGAAGAATCTGAATACAAGGATAGTGTCCGACCCTGCAAAATAAGTTCCACATACCACCGTAGAGAGAATAATATTTCCACAAATCTAATCTGATGACATGTTTCGGCAATCATGACATCATGCCGTGGCCCGGTGATTATTTGAACCGTTTCTTTTAACTAGCCCCGCACATAACGCGAGGCAGTTTCTTGACAAGTCTTGTCAAAGCAGAGATCGTGTCCCCCTTGTCACGGGATTCTCATCAATATGGGTGTGGGTAACCCAACCGTGCCATCAATTACGACGCTTGGGGATAAGTGAGTTTTACTAGGCTAGTGGGGGCGCATAGTTTCGGCTGCCCTTATAAGGGGATAAGGTTTAACCTTTCTCTATCGACACCTTCTTCCTCCTTGCTTACCCATTCTTGCGCACTCGAACTCTATCGCCCAAGTCCACATCCTTCCCCTCAACCTTCTCCAAACATGTCCGGAGCGGGAGGAAAATTGTCAGGACCCCGATTCCAAGTCACATCGATCTAGCCGGTAACACCTCATATCACTTTGCGGCCTCACGCACGGTATTCCCACGGGTGTCGCCTTACCATGGCCCGGGACCGTTTGCGCCTTTTGGCTCACGTATATGATAGTGTCGCTAGCATCCATATGACAGAGAACCCAGGCCGACATGACTAGTCGTGAACCCTAAGTGGCACTAACTTACGGGGACAAGCATACATGAATCAACATCGAGCATGTCGGTCAGCAGCGTGCGAAACCGGGCTGTAGCACTGGGCTAACAGGACTCCGGTGAACCGGGCTGTAGCAGGCTAGGCAGGACTCTGGATGTCACCGCGTGACATTTCCCCGAAGGGACAGACACATGAACGAAGTGAATCACATGCCGGCTAGTCTAAGTGTCCCGGAGCAGTAGTGCTGGGCTAGCAGGACTTCGGTGAACCGGGCTGTAGCGGACTACTATGGCTCATGGAAGCACAAGACTACATTTCCCCATAAGAGAGGCTACCAAGGATAAACAACTAGGTTGTCGGATCCCACACATACCAAGCATTTCAATCATACACACAATATGCTCGATATGTGTAAATACAACATGGCATCACAACATAACTCTACGACTCAAGTATTTATTCATTAGGCTCCGAGGAGCGAGATATTACAAACATGGGTCTGATGACCCAACATACAGAGCATACAAGCAATAAGCACATGCGGAAGCTTGACATGTCTGAGTACAGACATCTACAAATGAAAAGGCTAAGAAGCCTGACTGTCTACAAGAGCCACCCAAGGGTACAAGATCGTAGCTGCGGTAAAGAGCTAAACGTCGAAGTCCACGTGGAACTACTAGCGAGACTGAAGTCTCTCTGGAAAACATAAATTAAGCAAATGTGAGTACAAATGTACCCAGCAAGACTTACATCAGAACTAACTACATATGCATCGGTATCAACAAAGGGGGTGGTGGAGTTTAACTGCACCAAGCTAGCTTTGACTCAGTGGCTAACCTGAAGTACTACTGCAAGTAACTCTTTTGAGGTGGCGCACACGAGTCCACATATTCACCATATCAATACTCCACTATGGATCCGCTCCCGTCTCCCTACGAGAACGCCATCCATAGCACTCACGCTTATCTTGCGCATTTTAGAGTATCCACTTTCATTTGTCTATGAACTATGCAAGGGGTCCGAGTTTCCATATCCAAGGAATCCGGCTATTCGAATAGATAATGATAACCCTGCAAGGGTGTACTTCTTCACACACGCTCTCGCCACTTATCGCCCTGTACACATCATATACCTCGGCAACCTTCAAGCGGAAGCCTGGCGAGGGAGTCAGCCACGACTTGACTAACCAACAAGTCTCTAGCCCAGGTTTATCACCTATTCAGGTCCATCCGCAAGGAGATCTGGCCGGGGTGTCGCTCACGGCCCCAAACGATGTGAGCAGGGTTCCCAAGCCCACCATCCGGGTGCCACTTGGTACACCGTGCCACTGTGCCTAGTCTGTCCCAAGTCCACCTGTACCGGGTGCCACTTGGTAGACTACTAACACTACCTACAAACACCAGAAACTAGTTGCAGCTCCTGGACAGAGATCGAGTTGATTAATAAGTCAAGAGAGCTTGGAGCGCCCGGAGCCCAATGTGTGGTAGTAACTGTTCATGGATCACAAACACAGAACTCAGTTCCTGAGGACGGCTGCAATGAGACAACCCACCATGTACTCCTACATGGCCTCTCACCGCTACCTTTACCAAAACATGTTCACACACTTAGCTCTCAACAATAGGACATGTTCATCACCATTCCAATTCATCCCCGATGAATCAGACCTGACTCAACTCTAAGCAGTAGCAGGCATGAAAAACAAGCATGAATGAGTAGGCACATCAGGGATCAAACAACTCCTACTCATGCTAGTGGGTTTCATCTATTTACTGTGGCAATGACATGTCATGCAGAGGAAAGGGGTTCAACTACCGCAACATGTAACAGTTGAAACATTGTTGTCCTAATGCAGTAAAAGAGAGCAGGAGCGAGAGAGTGGGATTGTATCGGAATGAACAAGGGCGTTTTGCTTGCCTGGCACTTCTGAAGATAGTATATCTCTTCAGCGGTGCTGCCTAGAGTCACAAACAGGTGGGCCTGGTCAACGAACACGTCAGCTTAGTCGACGCTGACGCCTGGGTCCTGTTGGGTTATAAATTAATCTAAACAGAAAATAAGCCCAGAGTTAATTTGGCGTGGGGCCCAGCTGTCGGTGTCACTGGAGTGGATAATTGGTGGGTCATTAGCCACTAATGATGCCCACATCGGCGGCTAAACACCGGCGCTAAGCACAGTAGGGCGGCGCTCGCCGGCCGGCCATTTCCGGCCACGGTAGCAGGCGTGGCTAGGCCCTACGGATGCACCGCGAGGAGGCGCATCGGGTGGCGGCAGCGGCAAGTGCTGGGTCGTCGGAGTTGACGGCAACGAGCTTGGCTGCGGCGGCCGGAGCTCGGGTGTGTACGGGGACATGAATGCGGTGTGCAAAAGAGCGAGGCAAGACGCTAGCGATGCTCTACGAGTCGCGGCGAGCACAACGGATGCACGCACGTGACCAAATGGTCACCCGGCCACGTCGGCGACGAAGCCAGGCGGCGGCGCGATTCAGTCGTCAAGGGAGCGACGACTACAGGGCGTAATCGAGCACGGGGAGAGGGGGTTCCGGTGCGGGAGCTCACGGTGGTTGCAGAGGCGTCGATGTGGGCTCAGGGCAGGCTCGGAGCAGACTACATGGCGGTGGCGATCCCGGTATCCCGAGGTTGAAGAAGAAGTCGGGGACGATGCGCCGGGGCGTCCGGCGTCACGTGAGTTGTCGAGGAGGTGTAGACGACAGAGGCGGAGCTCATGGGCATGTCAGAGGGGCGAGGGGGTGGTTGTTGCTATGGCAACAATGAGCGGCAGCGATGGGCGCGCTCGGTGGTCGCGTGGGAGAGAAACAGAGGAGGGGAGATTGGACGTGAGTGAGCGGTTGGGTTCGAGAACGTGCGTGGCGACGCGAGGGAGGTCCGGGCAGGCAGGGAGAGAGGAGGTGGCTGCAGCGCGTGTGCGCGCGCGGAGCACACGCCCTCCTACCTACTGGCAGGAGGTTGAAGACGGTGGCCAGTGCTGGGCTAGGGTCGGCTGCACTCCTGGGCCAGGTAAGTTACAGGACTGGGCTCAGGTAAGGTCCGGTAAATTTTTGTCTCTGTTTTATTTCTATTTTCTAATTTCTGCAGTATGTTTAGATTTTGTAAAAATACTAAACCATTTGTTAAAATGATGAAATTAATTGTGGGCACTTGTGAATTTGTTTCAAAAATCCAGAATGGCCTAAAAATATTGGCATCATTTTTGGCAGAGGTTTTCACCTTTTATCAAAAATCATGAACATTTTCAAAGGGCATTTTGGGATCATTGAAAATTATTTTATTTGAACCTATTTGAATTCATTTGGTGCTAGGGTTTCAACATCCCCATTTCAAGTTTCTTTGGAAAATAAACATGATGACATGATGAGCAAGCAAAGTCAAACAAGAGCTGATCTGGGGCTGTGACACAAATGGATGGCTTCCTTCGTTACAGAGGGACACATCAAGAAGCTACGGGGAGCCGGATACTTAGCCGCGAATATCGCGTATCAGCTGCCACTGCGGGGCAGATCATTCCTACCCCTGAACCTCACGAGAGGGCAGTTTTCCTCCACCACTTCCTCCGCGGACTGGGGTTTCCCCTCCATCCATTCGTCCGCGGTCTCATGTTCTACTACGGGCTGGACTTCCATGATCTGGCCCCGAACTTCATCCTCAACATTTCGGCGTTCATCGTCGTGTGTGAGGCTTTCCTCTGCATCCGGCCCCACTTCAGCCTGTGGTTAAAGATCTTCAATATCAAGCTGAAGGTGGTCGGAGGCCAACAAGCGGAATGCGGCGGAGCCATGGTGGGAAAGATGCCCAATGTTATATGGCTTGAAGGCTCCTTCGTGGAGACCATAAAGGGGTGGCAATCGGCATGGTTCTACATCACCGAGCCGCGTGACACCAACTGGGTGGTGGCCCCCGAGTTTCGATCCGGAATCCCCACGCGGCTCACCTCTTGGAAAGAGAAGGGCCTATCCTGGGGTTCATCAGTGGAGCTGGACGGACTCCAGAAATGTATCTGGCATATGGCAAGCAAGAAGCTCAAGCTTGTCAACATAGTCCAGGTCATGCTCATCCGCCGGATCCTCCCGTGTCAACAATGGGATTTCAACTTGTGGGAGTTCGACCCGGCCCAGCACCAGACTCTGAGAGAGCTCTTCGACATGACACACAAGGACGTCTGGAGGGTGCTGTTTAAGGGCGCCGAGGTCCCTCCCTGCCTCACCGAGGACCGCGGGTTAAGCGCGAAGCGCCTAGCGCACTCGGTGAGTTCTATACATCCGGTAGGATATTTATTTCCCCTAGCTTAACCATGTGCGGGGTCTGAGCTCCATGCCTTTGACAAGACCGGGTGGAGATGTCGGGGCAGATTAACTGTCCGGCCCCTCTGCCCGAAGACACTGCGGACGCTCTCCTGACGGAGATGCTGACTCCGGCTCCTTACAAGGTGCCAGAGAAGACCAAGAAGGCCAAGGGAACCCGAAAGAGTTCCCGACACCAAGTGTTATCGGACTCAACGTCCGATAACTCCGTGACGCACTCCTCCCCCGAAGACGAGGAGGAAGATGAAGATGCTCCCCCCTCCAGTCGGGGGAGACAAGAAAAGGAAGGCCGCCCCAACCGGGGGGGCAAAGGGTTCAAGAAGGGAAGGACTCTCCTTCCGGACTACACCACCACCGCCGCCGAAGGAGAAGACGAGTGGCTGCTCAGGGCCAAGCCCCTGGAGAAGTCGTAAGTATTCGGATACCAGAGTAACTCATAGCATACCTTTGTCGCACTGCTTCTCCTAACGCCAAATTATGATCATGCAGACCGCCCCGAGCCCGTATCGACGTATCCTCGTCGGACGGCTCCCTGGACTCGCCGGATATGGATAGCGATCCACTTCCGACCACCACCTCCCCGTGCCCTACGGACAATGCCGAGGTATTATCTCAAGAGGCACTGGGTCAAGGGGAGACAATCCCGGAGGCGCCTCAAGGCGACCTTCCGGACTCCAGGAGCAGAGGGAGTAAGGCTCCCGAGGGTTCCCAGTTTGGCCCTCAGCTGAACACCGCGCCGGAGCCCGCAGTGGTTCCGAACTCGGGCAGGCGACCTCCTTCCAAAAGGGGCAAGACGCCTGTGTCGGTGACCTCTGCCCATCCAGGGGCACCGGACAATCTGCTAGGAGCGCTTCGCAACGCTTCCATCGACGAAGAGCACCGCACTATTATCAGTGCGGTGATCCAGAAGGTTCAGTCCGCCAAGAGCGGACTGACTGAAGCCTTTGCCAGCCTTCTAACAGGCTTTGAGGTAAGTATTTGAAATATAGGAAAAATATTACCGCATAGATAGTAGCCCCTGATGCTCTGTTCGGTGTTTACAAAGAAAAGCCGAACAGAGGATCAAACAATATCGCAGGAGTCTAATATAAGTATATATATATATATGCGTATGCAGGCTTCGCTGCTGGCCTCTGACGCACTGACTGCAGAGGTCGCCGCACTGAAGCAGGACCTCAAAGGGTCCAAGGAATAGCTCGGCCTTGCCAAGAGGCAGCTCGAGGAGAACAAAGGTAAGTAGTACCTAGTCTATGGATATATATAAAAAGAATGCGATTGCAAAATGATAGGATCATCGTAAATTTGCAAGGGGCCACGACCGAGGTGGTGACCCTGAAGCAAGCGCTATTCGAGGACGAAAACAAAGCGGCCAAGGAGCGCACCAAGCGGGAAAGGCGGGAGGCACGGGTGGGCGAGGTGCAGCAAGAGCTCCACGCTCTCGTGACGAAGCATGAGGCGTTGGAGCTTGACTTAAAGACGCGAGAGTCCGAGCTTGCTGCGGCCCTCGAGAGTGCAAAGAATGCCAAGGCCGAAGCCCAAAAGGCCCTCCAGGAGATTGATGCGATGAAGAAGATAGCGGCGTGTAAGGCATTCTATATGCAAAGCAAACATGTGAAAGTAAATTACTTGTTACTTACCCGAATCCGGAGCTGTCCAAGAGCATTCGCAGATTTGCCCCGCAGCGTGTCGCATGCCGCACAGTTTTACCAGGCCGAGGAGGGAAGCTAAATGGAGAAGCTGTTCTGGTCTCAGTATACTGGGACCGAACACCCTATGCCTCTGAGCGACCAGCTGAAGCAACTGGTCGAGCTGCACAAGGCGGCCGAGCAGGCCATGAAGGGCTTTATAGTCCAGATGTGGCCTGGCGACGCCCTTCCCAACAGCTACTCCGGCCTGGTGAGGCGGCTTGTGGATGCCTGCCCACGGCTGGAAGTCATTAAGCGGCCCGTCTGCATCGAAGGTGCACGCCGGGCTTTCGCCCGTGTCAAGGTGCAATGGGCCAAGATGGACACCGTGAAGCTGGTGAAGGAGGGGCCGCCGCAGGGCAAGGAGCATTGCCACCTCGAGATGTACTATGAGGGTGTCCTGAAGGGTGCCCGTCTTGTAGCGGACGAGTGTGCGAAAGATGTAATATTGGAATAAACTTGCTCGTGTAATCCTATATTATGAAAACTTGTTCATATGCGCTATGCAACGCTTGTCTGAATTTAAAATATTACCTTCTGTTCGGCTATTTATCAAATATGAGAGATGGCTAGTCATCGGCTTCTGCCCCCATGCCATGAGTGCTGGGGTGTTCGGGATAAACCTGAGCACTCTTGTTCCCATTGTTGGGTCCTTCAAGGGAGGTGCTCAGCACAACGAACAAGGCAATCGAACTATAATGCGTTATCACTCTCACTTAGCCATAGAATTCTATAATTTTAAATTTTGGCGAAGCCCCTAGTATTCGGAAGGCCGAATTCGGGGCGCGAAACACGCCTTAAGCTGGACAGGGCCGACTCCTTGCTCTAAGCGGCATAAGTCTTTAGGGACTTGAAACCTCTCGAACAGCGACCAGTCTCTCGCCTTATCATGACAGTCAGTTTTAGCTTTCTCTATTGAGGTGATTAGCCCAGCAGAAGCGGGGCACAATCGCAGTAGTTCTCCCAGTGCCACCTTAGCCGATATAGCGGAACGTAAGGTACCAAAACATGGGAGCCGGGCAAACCCAACTATTGACCCAAGACATGATTCGGAGCTGATGCATACAATGCTATAAGTTCGGGGTGCCGCACTATCGAAAGTGTTCGGACTTCTCACGCCGTATTATGGGGTATGCTTAAGCCCCTAGCATATTAGCTGTACCAGAGTGTACGGGTGCTAGATGTCGTGAATGAACATATATATATATATATATATATATATATATATAAAGGAAGTATGCAATAATAGTCTTAATGCTATGCATTGTTTATTCAAAAAGGTGTGTTAAAGCAGAATGATACAAGTAGTGCGATAAGCAAAAAGTAGGATTGTTTGACATGTCCCTTCCAAGGGCAAGCTGAGGAATAGTATTAAAGCAAATATTTCACTCGTTATCGTAATCCACCTATGAGTTCTGTGGTGTGACGTAGCTTTATGCCTCCTTGGTTGCTGCATCATGTGTTCGGCAATCATGCTGCCGGACAGGGTTTCCAGAGATTAAAGTCCTGAAAGAGAAAAATAACAAAGCGGGAAGCCCCTAGTGCGGTTTAAGCTGTGACTTGGAGCGTGCCGCAGTCGTGCCCCCCTCCCCGCCTGTGCCCATGGTATTTTTAATGTGTAATTATGTATGCGTGGCACGGATTTCGCCGTTTGGCTGGGAACGGGGTGGGGGCCGCATTGCTATGCGAGCTCAGAACGTGCCAGGCGGTCTTGTTGCCGATTACTCCAGGCGTGCTTGAAGGTGTCCGGGACCTTAATCGCCGAACTAGTGGATTGTCGTAAGAGGCTGCTTTGCACTTCTACTGCGAGGGCCACAGTGTGCTCCTCCATGCGGAGAGAGCTCTTTGTGTTTCCATTGACTGTTATGACCCCCGAGGTCCTGGCATCTTGAGCTTGAGATATGCGTAATGCGGTACCGCATTGAATCTCGCATATGCGGTTCGCCCGAGCAGTGCATGGTAGCCACTGCGGAACGGGACTATGTCGAAGATTAACTCTTCGCTTCGGAAGTTATCCGGAGATCCGAAGACCACTTCCAGTGTTACTGAGCCTGTGCAATGGGCATCTACACCTAGTATGACACCTTTAAAGGTCATTTTTGTGGGTTTGATCCTTGAGGGGTCTATACCCATTTTGCGCACTGTGTCCTGATAAAGCAGGTTTAGGCTGCTGCCGCCATCCATTAGGACTCGAGTGAGGTGAAATCCGTCAATGATTGGGTCTAGGACCAGTGCGGCGAATCCGCCATGACGGATACTAGTGGGGTGGTCTCTGCGATCGAAGGTGATCGGACACGAGGACCATGGGTTGAACTTTGGGGCGACTGGCTCCAACGCATATACGTCCCTGAGCACGCGCTTCCGCTCCCTCTTGGGGATGTGGGTTGCGTATATCATGTTCACCGTCCGCACTTGTGGGGGGAACCTCTTCTGTCCTCCGGTGTTCGGCTGCCGGGGCTCCTCCTCGTCATCGCTATGTGACCTCTTATCTTTGTTTTCGGCATTTATCTTGCCGGCCTGCTTGAACACCCAACAATCCCTGTTGGTGTGGTTGGCTGGCTTATCGGGGGTGCTGTGTATTTGGCACGAGCGATCGAGTATACGGTCCAAACTGGACGGGCCCGGAGTGCTTCTTTTGAATGGCTTTTTCCGCTGATCGGGTTTAGAGCCTTTAAATCCGGCATTGACTGACGTATCCTTGGTATTGTTGCTGTTAATGCGACGCTTATGTTTGTTGTGACGTGACCTGCCATTTCCATCCTTGGTATCCGAAGTACCATGGTTCTTTGATATGTTATTGCTGTGAGCCGGCCAGCTGTCTTCTTCTGCACAAAAGCGGGTCATGAGTGTCGTGAGGGCTGCCATAGATTTCGGCTTTTCCTGGCCAAGGTGCCGGGCGAGCCACTCGTTGCGGATGTTGTGCTTAAAAGCTTCTAGGGCCTCTGCATCCGGACAGTCGGCGATTTGATTTTTCTTTGTTAGAAACCGTGTCTAGAATTGCCTGGGCAATTCCTCTGGCTGCTAAATTATGTGGCTCAAGTCATCGGCATCTGGTGGTCGCACATAAGTGCCCTTAAAGTAGTCGAGGAATGCGGCTTCCAGATCTTCCCAACAGCCAATGGACTCTGCTGGCAAGCTGTTGAGCCAATGCCGAGCTGGTCCTTTGAGTTTGAGTGGGAGGTATTTGATGGCGTGTAGGTCATCACCGTGGGCCATGTGGATGTGCAAGAGGAAATCCTCGATCCATACCGCAGGATCTGTTGTGCTGTCGTATGATTCTATATTTACGGGTTTGAAACCCTCTGGGATTTGATGATCCATTACTTCGTCTGTGAAGCATAAGGGGTGTGCGGCGCCTCTGTACTGGGCTATATCGCGACGCAGCTCAAATGAGTCTTGCCCGCTGTGTTCGGCCCGGCTGGACTTACTTTTACTGTATCCGGCGTGACAATTATCGTCTCGCATAGTGGCGCGCCCTCGTGATCTATAGATCGATCTTGCATGCTTTGCTTTGTCCTCCAATACGTCTCGCAAGTCTGGCGTATTTCCCCATGCCTTTTTATTTGAATTGCGTTGGGGTGCGGGCTGAGCTTTTGGCTGGAGTGCCTCTCTGTCATGGCCATGAGGTGGTCGGTCAGCCGCGTCATACGCCTGTTGGAAATATGCCCTAGAGGCAATAATAAATTGATTATTATTATATTTCCTTGTTCATGATAATCGTTTATTATCCATGCTAGAATTGTATTGATAGGAAACTCAGATACATGTGTGGATACATAGACAACACCATGTCCCTAGTAAGCCTCTAGTTGACTAGCTCATTGATCAATAGATGGTTATGGTTTCCTGACCATGGACATTGGATGTCGTTGATAACGGGATCACATCATTAGGAGAATGATGTGATGGACAAGACCCAATCCTAAGCATAGCACTAGATCGTGTAGTTCGTATGCTAAAGCTTTGCTAATGTCAAGTATCATTTCCTTAGACCATGAGATTGTGCAACTCCCGGATGCTGTAGGAGTGCTTTGGGTGTACCAAACGTCACAACATAACTGGGTGGCTATAAAGGTACACTACGGGTATCTCCGAAAGTGTCTGTTGGGTTGGCACGAATCGAGACTGGGATTTGTCACTCCGTGTAAACGGAGAGGTATCTCTGGGCCCACTCGGTAGGAAATCATCATAATGTGAACAATGTGATCAAGGAGTTGATCACGGGATGATGTGTTGCGGAACGAGTAAAGAGACTTGCCGGTGACGAGATTGAACAAGGTATCGTGATACCGACGATCGAATCTCGGGCAAGTATCGTACCGATAGACAAAGGGAATTGCATACGGGATTGATTAAGTCCTTGACATCGTGGTTCATCCGATGAGATCATCGTGGAACATGTGGGAGCCAACATGGGTATCCAGATCCCGCTGTTGGTTATTGACCGGAGAACATCTCGGTCATGTCTGCATGGTTCCCGAACCCGTAGGGTCTACACACTTAAGGTTCGATGACGCTAGGGTTATAAAGGAAGTTTGTATGTGGTCACCGAATGTTGTTCGGAGTCTCGGATGAGATCCCGGACGTCACAAGGAGTTCCGGAATGGTCCGGAGGTAAAGATTTATATATGGGAAGTCCTGTTTTGGTCACCGGAAGAGTTTCGGGGTTTATCGGTAACGTACCGGGACCACCGGGAGGGTCGCGGGGGTCCACCAAGTGGGGCCACCTGCCCCGGAGGCTTGCATGGGCCAAGAGTGATGAGGGACCAGCCCCTAAGTGGGCTGGTGCGCCTCCCACAAGGGCCCATGGCGCCTAAGAGGTGGAAAGGGGGCAAACCCTAGGGGATATGGGCCTTAGGGCCCATATTGGTGCGCCTCCCTCTCCCCTCCCCTCTTGGCCGCCACCCTTGTTCCCCATCTAGGGCTGCCGCCCCCCTAGGGGTGGGAACCCTAGAGGGGGCGCAGCCCCTCCCCTTCCCTATATATATTGAGGCATTGGGCTGCCCACAACACACGATTCGATCTCTCGTTGGTGCAGCCCTGCATCTCTCTCTTCCTCCTCTTCTTTGGTGCTTGGCGAAGCCCTGCAGGATTGCCACGCTCCTCCATCACCACCACGCCGTTGTGCTTCTGCTGGATGGAGTCTTCCTCAACCTCTCCCTCTCTCCTTGCTGGATCAAGGCGTGGGAGACGTCACCGGGCTGTACGTGTGTTGAACGCGGAGGTGCCGTGCGTTCGGCACTTGGTCATCGGTGATTTGAATCACGACGAGTACGACTCCATCAACCCCGTTCACTTGAACGCTTCCTCTTAGCGATCTACAAGGGTATGTAGATGCAACTCTCCTTCCCCTCGTTGCTGGTCTCTCCATAGATAGATCTTGGTGACACATAGGAAAATTTTGAATTGATGCTACATTCCCCAACAGTGGCATCATGAGCTAGGTCTATTGCGTAGATTCTATGCACGAGTAGAACACAAAGTAGTTGTGGGCGCTGATTTTGTTCAATATGCTTGCCGTTGCTAGTCTTATCTTGATTCGGCGGCATTGTGGGATGAAGCGGCCCGGACCGACCTTACACGTACTCTTACGTGAGACTGGTTCCACCGACTGACATGCACTAGTTGCATAAGGTGGCTAGCGGGTGTCTGCCTCTCCCACTTTAGTCGGATCGGATTCGATGAAAAGGGTCCTTATGAAGGGTAACTAGCAATTGTCATATCACGTTGTGGTTTTGCGTAGGTAAGAAACGTTCTTGCTAGAAACCCATAGCAGCCACGTAAAACATGCAAACAACAATTAGAGGACGTCTAACTTGTTTTTGCAGGGTATGCTATGTGATGTGATATGGCCAAAGGATGTGATGAATGATATATGTGATGTATGAGATGATCATGTTCTTGTAATAGGAATCACGACTTGCATGTCGATGAGTATGACAACCGGCAGGAGCCATAGGAGTTGTCTTTATTCATTTATTACCTGCGTGTCAACTTAAACGTCATGTAATTACTTTACTTTATTGCTAACCGTTAGCCATAGTAGTAGAAGTAATAGTTGGCGAGGCAACTTCATGAAGACACGATGATGGAGATCATGATGATGGAGATCATGGTGTCATGCCGGTGACGCAGATGATCATGGAGCCCCGAAGATGGAGATCAAAAGGAGCAATATGATATTGGCCATATCATGTCACTATTTGATTGCATGTGATGTTTATCATGTTTATACATCTTATTTGCTTAGAATGACGGTAGTAAATAAGATGATCCCTCATTAAAATTTCAAGAAGTGTTCTCCCCTAACTGTGCACCGTTGCTACAGTTCGTCGTTTCGAAGCACCGCGTGATGATCGGGTGTGATAGATCCTTACGCTCACATACAACAGGTGTAAGACAGTTTTACACATGCAAAACACTTAGGGTTAACTTGACGAGCCTAGCATGTGTATAGACATGGCCTCGGAACACAGAAGACCGAAAGGTTGAGCATGAGTCGTATGGTAGATACGATCAACATGAAGATGTTCACCAATGTTGACTAGTCCATCTCACGTGATGATCGGACACAGCCTAGTTGACTGGGATCATGTAATCACTTAGATGACTAGAGGGATGTCTATCTGAGTGGGAGTTCATAAGATGAACTTAATTATCCTGAACATAGTCAAAAGGATTTTGCAAATTATGTCGTAGCTCACGCTATAGTTCTACTATTTAGATATGTTCCTAGAGAAAAATTAGTTGAAAGTTGATAGTAGCAATTATGCAGACAGTAAAAGGCTTATGTCCTTAATGCACCGCTCAGTATGCTGAACCTCGAACGTGGTCTGTGGATGTTGCGAACATCTGACATACACATTTTGATGACTACATGATAGTTCGGTAATGTTAAATGGTTTAGAGTTGAGGCACCAAAGACGTGTTTTGAAGCGTCGCGAAACATATGAGATGTTTCGAGGGCTGAAATTGGGATTTCAGGCTCGTGCCCACGTCAAGAGGTATAAGACCTCCGACGGTTCTTCTAGCCTACATACTAAGGGAGAAAAGCTCAATTGTTGAGCTTGTGCTCAGATTGTCTGAATACAACAATCATTTGAATCAAGTGGGAGTTGATCTTCCAGATGAGATAGTGATGTTTTCTCCAAAGTCATTACCACCAAGCTGCTAGAGCTTCGTGATGAACTATAACATATCGAGGACATATATGATGATCTTTGAGATATTCGTGATGTTTGACACCACAAAAGTAGAAATCAAGAAGGAGCATCAATTGTTGATGGTTGGTGAAACCACTAGTTTCAAGAAGGGTAAGGGCAAGAAGGGATACTTCATGAAATGGAAATTCAGCTGCTGCTCTAGTGAAGAAACCCAAGGTTGAACCCGAACCCGAGACTAAGTGCTTCTGTAATAAGAGGAACAGCCACTGGAGCAGAATTACCCTAGATACTTGGTAGATAAGAAGGCTGGCAAGGTCGATAGAAGTATATTGGATATACATTATGTTAATGTGTACTTTACTAGTACTCCTAGTAGCACCAGGGTATTAGATACCGGTTCGGTTGCTAAGTGTTAGTAACTCGAAATAAAAGCTGCGGAATAAACAGAGACTAGCTAAAGGTGAGATAACGATATGTGTTGGAAGTATTTCCAAGGTTGGTCAAATATCGTACGCTCCCTCTACCATCGAGATTGGTGTTTGCGTTGAGCATAGACATGATTGGATTATGTCTATCGCAATACGGTTATTCATTTAAGGAGAATAATGGTTACTCTGTTTATTTGAATAATACCTTCAATGCTCTTACACCTAAAATGAATGGTTTATTGAATCTCGATCGTAGTGATACACATGTTCATGCCAAAAGATAGTAATGATAGTACCACCTACTTGTGGCACTGCCACGTAAGTCATATCGGTATAAAACGCATGAGGAAGCTCCATGTTGATGGATCTTTGGGCTCACAAATTTTTGAAAAGTTTGAGACATGCGAACCATGTCTATTGGTGTATATGCATGAAGAAACTCCATGCAAATGGACCGTTTGGACTCACTTGATTTTGAATCAGTTGAGACATGCAAATCATACCACATGGGCAAGATGACTGAAAGCCTCGTTTTCAGTCAAATGGAACTAGAAAGCAACTTGTTGGAAGTAATACATTTTGATGTGTGCAGTCCAATAGGTGCTGAGGCATGTAGTGGATATCGTTATGTTCTTACTTCACAGATGATTTGAGTAGATGTTGAGTATATTTACTTGATGAATCACGAGTCTGAATTATTAAAAGGTTCAAGTAATTTCAGTGTGAAGTTGAAAGATCGTCGTGACAAGAGGATAAAAGATCTATGATATGATTATAGAGATGAATATCTGAATTACGAGTTTGGCACAGAATTAAGACATTGTGGAAATTGTTTCACAACTAATACAGCCTGGAACACCATAGTGTGATGGTGTGTCCGAACATCATAACTGCACCCTATTGGATATGATGCATACCATGATGTTTCTTGTCGAATTACCATGATAGTTTATGGGTTAGGCATTAGAGACAACCGCATTCACTTTAAATAGGGCACCACGTAATTCCGATGAGATGACACCGTATGAACTATGGTTTAGAGAAACCTAAGCTGTCATAGGCTCTACAGTATGCTATGCTGTGTACCGCACTTGAAGTGTGCCTTGCCATGAGTCAGTCAAGGGGTACAAGAGTGATCCAAGAATGGATCACAGGACGGCGGTCAAAGTTATCCTTAGTAACTAGTGGACTAAGGAAGTTTCTCGGTTATGGAGGTGGTAAAAGAGTTCGTCGTAAAGGGTTACGTCGATGCAAGCTTAACACCTATCCGGATAGCTCTGAGTAGAGATACCGGATACGTACAATGGAGCAACAATTTAGAATAGCTCCTAGTAGAAAAGTTATTTGGAATAGCTCCAAATAGAGCGTGGTAGCTGCATCTAGGAGATGACATAGAGATTTGTAAAGCACACATGGATCTGAAAGGTTCAGACCCATTGACTAAAACCTCTCTCACAAGCAACATGATCAAACCTAGAACTCATTGAGTGTTAATCACATAGTGATGTGAACTAGACTACTGACTCTAGTAAACTCTTAGGTGTTAGTCACATGGCGATGTGACCTGTGAGTGTTAATCACATGGCGATGTGAACTAGATTATTGACTCTAGTGCAAGTGGGAGACTGTTGGAAATATGCCCTAGAGGCAATAATAAATTGATTATTATTATATTTCCTTGTTCATGATAATCGTTTATTATCCATTCTAGAATTGTATTGATAGGAAACTCAAATACATGTGTGGATACATAGACAACACCATGTCCCTAGTAAGCCTCTAGTTGACTAGCTCGTTGATCAATAGATGGTTACGGTTTCCTGACCATGGACATTGGATGTCGTTGATAACGGGATCACATCATTAGGAGAATGATGTGATGGACAAGACCCAATCCTAAGCATAGCACTAGATCGTGTAGTTCGTATGCTAAAGCTTTGCTAATGTCAAGTATCATTTCCTTAGACCATGAGATTGTGCAACTCCCGGATGCCGTAGGAGTGCTTTGGGTGTACCAAACGTCACAACGTAACTGGGTGGCTATAAAGGTACACTACGGGTATCTCCGAAAGTGTCTGTTGGATTGGCACGAATCGAGACTGGGATTTGTCACTCCGTGTAAACGGAGAGGTATCTCTGGGCCCACTCGGTAGGACATCATCATAATGTGCACAATGTGATCAAGGAGTTGATCACGGGATGATGTGTTGCGGAACGAGTAAAGAGACTTGCCGGTGACGAGATTGAACAAGGTATCGTGATACCGACGATCGAATCTCGGGCAAGTATCGTACCGATAGACAAAGGGAATTGCATACGGGATTGATTAAGTCCTTGACATCGTGGTTCATCCGATGAGATCATCGTGGAACATGTGGGAGCCAACATGGGTATCCAGATCCCGCTGTTGGTTATTGACCGGAGAACGTCTCGGTCATGTCTGCATGGTTCCCGAACCCGTAGGGTCTACACACTTAAGGTTCGATGACGCCAGGGTTATAAAGGAAGTTTGTATGTGGTTACCGAATGTTGTTCGGAGTCCCGGATGAGATCCCGGACGTCACGAGGAGTTCCGGAATGGTTCGGAGGTAAAGATTTATATATGGGAAGTCCTGTTTTGGTCACCGGAAGAGTTTCGGGGTTTATCGGTAACGTACCGGGACCACCGGAAGGGTCCCGGGGGTCCACCAAGTGGGGCCACCTGCCTCGGAGGCTTGCATGGGCCAAGAGTGATGAGGGACCAGCCCCTAAGTGGGCTGGTGCGCCTCCCACAAGGGCCCATGGCGCCTAAGAGGTGGAAAGGGGGCAAACCCTAGGGGATATGGGCCTTAGGGCCCATATTGGTGCGCCTCCCTCTCCCCTCCCCTCTTGGCCGCCACCCTTGTTCCCCATCTAGGGCTGCCGCCCCCCCTAGGGGTGGGAACCCTAGAGGGGGCGCAGCCCCTCCCCTTCCCTATATATATTGAGGCATTGGGCTGCCCACAACACACGATTTGATCTCTCGTTGGTGCAACCCTGCATCTCTCTCTTCCTCCTCTTCTGTGGTGCTTGGCGAAGCCCTGCAGGATTGCCACGCTCCTCCATCACCACCACGCCGTTGTGCTGCTGCTGGATGGAGTCTTCCTCAATCTCTCCCACTCTCCTTTCTGGATCAAGGCGTGGGAGACGTCACCGGGCTGTACGTGTGTTGAACGCGGAGGTGCTGTGCGTTCGGCACTTGGTCATCGGTGATTTGAATCACAACGAGTACGACTCCATCAACCCCGTTCACTTGAACGCTTCCGCTTAGCGATCTACAAGGGTATGTAGATGCAACTCTCCTTCCCCTCGTTGCTGGTCTCTCCATAGATAGATCTTGGTGACACGTAGGAAAATTTTGAATTTATGCTACGTTCCCCAACAACGCCGGGGATGTAGGTTTCAGTGCTTCCTCCAGTCGGGGTAGCAACCTGCACTTTGGGTAATTCTTGGAGGGGCGTTCGAGTTTATATTCCTCGGTTGCCAGGACTTCAGTCCATCTGTCAGCTGGCAAATCTTGATCAGCTTGAAGTTGATGCTGCTTTTAAGGCTATTTGCCGTGGCTATAAGCCGGCGCTTGAAGCACTCTTGTGCGACGGGATCCTCAGGCACGACGAATTCATCATCGTCGAGGCTTGCCTCGTCTTCGGAGGGAGGCATGTAATTACCATCCTCCGCCTCTCCATTTGCCGCTCTCTCTGGAGGGTTGGCTTCTCCATCCTCCTGCCCTAAATCTTGCTGGAGGGGATTGTTGCCGTCTTCGGCACTATCCGAAGTGCTATTATCTCCTGTGCCGATATCACCGCTTTTGCCTTGGCGGGACTTAGAGCGGCGCGGCTGACGCCGACGCTTGGGTTGCTTCTTGGATGGGTCATCCTCCGTTGTCTCATCACCATTGCCTTCTTTGGGTGTGTCCACCATGTATATATCATATGATGAGGTGGCTGTCCAGTGCCCTGTGGGCAGTGGTTCCTCTTCATCTCCCGCATCGTCGTCCATACCGTCAATGTCTTCGGAGTCGAAGTCGAGCATGTCGGTTAAGTCGTCGACAGTGGCTACTAAGTGGGTGGTGGGTGGGCGGCGAATTTCTTCGTCATTCGCATCCCAATCCTGCCAGACATAGTTCGGCCAGGATCCTCCTGACAAGGAGAGAGGCCTTAATGAGTTCAGTATGTCGCCGAAGGGCGAGTGCTGAAAAATATCGGCGGAGGTAAAATCCATAATCGGCGCCCAATCGGATTCGATAGGAACGGGCGCAGGCGGTTCAGAGTCCGTGGCCGGAGAAGGATCCGGCAGTTTGGCAACACGGCTCTCGTGAAGGGTAAGGTCGATATTCGGCTCGATCGCCGCTGTGGATACGACCTCTGTGACGGGGTCTATCCACCCGTCTGTGGACGGCGCAACTGGCTTCGAATTGAGGGTCAGAGCGGCTGCCGGTGCGATTTCTCAAACACTATCCGATGGTAGAGCTAAATCGTACCCATCGTGACCGCGTGGCGCACAAGGCAGGGGCTCAAATCCGTCGAAGATCAAGTCTCCGCGGATATCAGGCATGTAGTTTAAGCTTCCAAACCTGACCTGGTGGCTAGGGGCGTAACTTTTGATATGCTCTAGATGGCCAAGCGAGTTGGCCCGCAGTGCAAAGCGGCCAAACACAAAGATCTGTCCGGGGAGAAAAGTCTCACCCTGGACTACATCGCTATCGATGATCATAGGAGCCATCAAGCCTAACAGCTACCACACAGAGGAACTCTCAATGAAAGCACCAATGTCAGTGTCAAAACCGGCGGATCTCGGGTAGGGGGTCCCGAACTGTGCGTCTAAGGCAGATGGTAACAGGAGGCAGGGGACACGATGTTTTACCCAGGATCGGGCCCTCTTGATGGAGGTAAAATCCTACGTCCTGCTTGATTTATTCTTGATGATATGAGTATTACAAGAGTTGATCTACCACGAGATCGAAGAGGCTAAACCCTAGAAGCTAGCCTATGGTATGATTGTATGTTGTCCTACGGACTAAAACCCTCCGGTTTATATAGACACCAGAGGGGGCTAGGGTTACACAAGGCCGGTTACAAAGGAGGAGATATACATATCCGTATTGCCTAGCTTGCCTTCCACGCCCAGTAGAGTCCCATCCGGACACGAGACGAAGTCTTCAATCTTGTATCTTCATAGTCCAACAGTCCGACCAAAGGATATGGTCCGGCTATCCGGAGACCCCCTAACCCAGGACTCCCTCAGCCGGCATCAATGGACGATCCATCAAGGTCATCATCGATGGAGGAAGTTGTCATAATCTCGCAAGAGAAGAGCTTTGCTCCAAGCTCCAATTGCCCAAGACGAAGCATCCACATCCATACAAAGTGCAATGGCTTAGTGACTTCGGCACCATCCAAGTCGAGCACCGAGTACAAGCCTCCTTCAAAATCAGCGCCTATGAAGACACCTTGGAGTGCGAAGTTGTTCCAATGACCGTTGCCATCTTCTCCTTGGACGGCCATGGAAATTCGATAGAGGAGTCGTCCACAACGGCCGAACGAACCACTACATCTTCAAGATGAAGGGCAAGGAGTACGTCCTCCGTCCAATGTCGCCAAGTCAAGTGATCACTGACAAGCAAGCCACCCATCGTGGAGATCATAGTGAGAGAGCGAGCCACCAAAAAAAGAGTGAGCGCCACAAGCCAAAATTGAGTGCCTCCACGATGAGCGAAAACAAGAACCTAGTTCTATTTGCCACCAAAAGTGAGATGAGAGAAGTGTGTGAGAACCCATCTAGTGTCCTACACTACGTCCTCGTGTGCAAGGACAATGCACCACAAACTAACACTTCTCACACTCTTCCTCTAGTGTTGTCTTCTCTTTTGCAGGAATTTCAAGATGTTTTCCCCGATGAGCTACCTCTGGGTCTACCTCCTCTACGAGACATTGAGCACCGAATTGACCTCAGCCCCGGAGCACCTCTTCCGAACAAAGCTCCATACCGTGTCAACCCCGACGAAACAAAAGAAATACAAAGGCAAGTAAAGCATCTCATAGACCATGGACATGTGCGTGAAAGTTTGAGCCCTTGTGCCATTTCGGTCATTCTTGTGCCAAAACATGATGGTAGTTTTTGCATGTGCTCCGATTGTAGACCTATCAATGCTATCACCGTTCGCTATAGGTATCCCATTCCACGCCTAAATGATATGATTGATGAGCTTAGCGGTGCCACTATATTTTCCAAAATTGATCTTAAGAGTGGTTACTATCAAATCCGCATACAAGAGGGTGATGAATGGAAAACCGCCTTCAAAACCAAGTTTGGTTTGTATGAGTGGTTAGTCATGCCTATGGGTCTTTCGGAAGCACCGGGCACTTTTATGCGCCTCATGAATCATGTCTTTCGCCCTTACATTGGTATATTTGTTGTGGTCTACTTTGATGACATTCTTGTGTTTAGCAAATCTATCAAAGAGCATGTTACCCATGTCCGCACCATTTTGCAAACTCTTAGAAAAGAGTGCCTCTATGCTAATATGGAGAAATGCCTTTTTCGTGTTGATAAGCTCGTTTTCTTGGGTTTTGCTGTTTCTTCTAAGGGTGTTCATGTTGATGAGTCCAAGATCAATACTATTAAGACTTGGCCGCAACCAACCAACTTGCATCAAGTGCGTAGTTTTCTTGGCCTTGCGGGTTTCTATTGTCGCTTTGTGAAGGATTTTAGCACCATTGCTTCGCCTTTGCATGCTTTGAGCAAGAAGAATGCGCCTTTTATTTGGGGACCATCCCAAGATACCGCATTCAATGAGCTTAAGAATTTGCTTACTCATGCTCCCGTGCTTGCTTTACCCAACTTCGACAAGCCTTTTGAAATTCATTGCGATGCTAGTGGTAATGGCATGGGAGGTGTGTTAATGCAAGGGAAGCGCCCCATAGCTTACTTTAGTGAGAAACTTTTCGAAGCGCAACTCAATTATCCCATCTATGACAAAGAGCTATATGCTTTAGTCCGTGTTTTGCATGAATGGGAACATTACCTTCGTCCCCATGAGTTTATCATTCATACCGATCATGAGACTCTCAAGTATCTTAAGGGACAAACAAATTTGAACAAGCGTCATGCTAAATGGAGTGAATTTATTGAGTCTTTTCCCTATGTCATAAAGTACATCAAGGAAAAAGAAAACATCGTAGCGGATGCTCTTTCTCGCATATGCATGCTTGTCACGCAACTTGAGTTAGATGTCATTGGCTTCGAGCATATCAAAGACTTGTATGAGCATGATGCAACTTTTGCTACTCCTTATGCCAAGTGTTTGTCGAATACATCTTGGGAACGCTATTACATCAAATATGGCTATCTTATGAGAGCTAACAAACTCTACATCCCCGAGTCCTCTCTTCGTTTGTTGCTTTTGCAAGAATCTCATGGAGGAGGCTTAATGGGACACTTCGGATGCGACAAGACGTTCGCCATGCTCTCGAAGAGCTACTTTTGGCCAAAGATGTTTCGGGACGTCAATCGTTTCACCAACCGATGTTCTACATGTCACTAAGATAAGTCCAAAGCTCAATCTCATGGCCTCTATATGCCTTTACCAATTCCATACCAACCGTGGGAAGACATTAGCATGGACTTTGTACTTGATTTGCCTAGGACTCGAAATGGGAAAGATTCCATATTTGTCGTTGTGGACCGTTTCTCAAAAATGGCACATTTTATTCCTTGCAACAAGATAGACGATGCTTCACATGTTGCTAATCTATTTTGTAGGGAAATATTGCGTCTCCATGGTGTGCCAAAGACTATCGTCTCGGCCGCGACGTCAAGTTCCTTAGCTACTTTTGGAAGATCCTATCCGCCAAGCTCGGAATCAAGCTACTCTTCCCCACGGTGTACCATCCTCAAACAGACGGCCAAACGGAGGTGACAAACCACACACTCTCCGCTCTCCTTCGAGTACTCATCAAGAAAAACAGCAAGGAGTGGGAGGAGTGTCTACCCATCACCGAGTTCGTCTACAACCGAGCAAGACACTCAACAACCGGCAAGTCCCCTTTCGAGGTCGTCTACGGATTCAACCCTTTGTCACCATTGGATATTCTCCCTCTACCACTCCAAGTGCGCATCAATTTGGACGCAAGTGCACGAGCGACCCATCTCAAGAAGGTGCATGAAGATACAAGACACACCATCGAGCGCCAAGTACAATGCCTTGCGACCAAGCTCAACGTCAACAAGCACCCTACAATATTCAACATTGGAGACCTCGTGTGGCTACACCTTCGCAAGGACCGCTTTCTCCAAGAACGCAAGTCCAAACTTCGACCACGCGCGGATGGACCATTCAAGGTGCTTACACGCTACAACAACAACGCATACAAGATCGACATCCCTCGTGACAAGTACTCCGTGAGCGACATCTTCAACACCAAAGATCTCTCGCCCTACCATGGTGATGAGGATTTTGATCCGAAGACGGATCTTCCCCAAGGGAGGGGAGATGATGCGGAGCATCCCATGATCATCCCCATGGACGCACCGACACCTCCAACGACACCACTTGGACCAATGACACGAGCCCGAGCCAAAGCTATTGAAGATAAGGTGAACTCACTCCTCTTCGAACTTCCACTTTCTATGCATGAGACATGGCTAATACCTAAGTCCGAGGTGTTGTGCATGATTAGACACCAAGAGGGCCCTCCCGAAGATGTGCATGAAGATGTACAAGTCCCAAGTCCACGGATGAGGAGAACCAACGGAAGGAGCCAATAGAATCTCCCAGGCCCCGGACATCCGGCCCCTGGAGCGTCTTCCTCTACAGCAGCCCAGCCGCAGAAGGCTACAGGCCCCGGACATCCGGCCCCGGTAGCCCGGACATCCGGCCCCTTCAGAGCCCCCAGACATCTGACCACCGGCCCGGAAATCCGGCCCCTCCGAACCCGAGAGCAACAAATGCCACCGCTCCAGCCCGGACATCCGGCACACCAGCCCGGACATTCGGCGTCGCCTGAAAGTCCGGACATCCGGCCCGACCAGCCCGGAAATCCGGCCTCCCCTGTCTGTGCACAGTGAAGTGCCGAGGCTCGTGTATCCCTTCTCTCCCAAGACTATATATACTCCATCCCATACAACTTTCTAGGGTTAGCATTGGTTTAGCTCATTTTAGAGATAGAGCATTGCTCATCCACGTCGGATCTACTCCACGAGAGACCGCGGCCTCTACGGAGAAGATCCCTTTGGATTCAAGACCTCCTTTTGGAGAAGAACTTCAAGACCTCCTCATGAAGAAGACCGGTTACCGTGTATCGTCACTAGTTGATCGTGGATCATGTATCTTACTTTATGTACTCAAGGATCTAGCACATGTGTGACTATTTCTTGTTGGTTGAGCGATTCTCTCATATTTCCCCTCGTGATTTCCCTCGTTTTCCCCTCGTGTTCCTCGTGTTCTTCGCGGGATCCGCTCCTTTCGTGAAAGATCGGGCGATTAGGTAGGCTCGCGAGGAGCGGAGATATCAAGGCGAGGCGAACCTCATGAGGCTCTCCTGACATGGGCCATGATGATCGACACCAGGCGGGCGCCAGGCGGGCGCCAGTGCGCGCAGCGTCCTTGTTTCCCCTTTGGTGCAAAGGAGGCAAGCGCAGCCGCAGAGTACCGAGGCCTCAGGCAAAGGTTGCCATTTCGGTGCAACAAGACCAAGACCATGGACTACAAGACGGAGGTCATCATGGAGCCCAAGATGGCATCACCACCAGAGCTTTGTGCAGGCGAAGACTACTTTTGTTAGGATAGCTGGTACTAGCTGCCCCCTTCAAATAAGCCCACCATTGTTGGATCCCTTCCCGTTCGATATTTGGGAAGAGGACCAGGGCCTCTATAAATAGGACTAGCCACCATAGAGAAAGGGGGAGAAAGGGAGAGAAAGAGAGAGATCAGATCTTAGCATAAGAGACACACCACAAGTTCATACGCACAAGAATACCTCAACCTCAGGAGGCTGTTCTTCCCTTGTATTGTTCATCATCAGTCCAAGAGGCAATCCACCACCACCACACTGGAGTAGGGTATTACACCACAATGGTGGCCCGAACCAGTATAAACCCCGTGTCTTTCTGTGTTGCGAGTTCATCCGCAAGATCTTAGTGAGCTTGAGCGTAGATCGGTGGGAGGGAAAGACTTCGTGCGCACCCCAATGTTCAAACCTTAAGGGTTTGCCGGAACCCCACATCCGACATTTGGCGCGCCAGGTAGGGGTGCGCCGTAGCTTCCTTTCTGTCGCTCCGTCGCTCCGTCGTCTCCATGGCAGACGCTCGCCGTGCTCGAGCTAAGCATCGGGCTGCCCTCGCCGCCCGCGTCCCTTAGACGGCTCTCGTCGGCGGGCCACCTTGTCGTTCTCCGTCCCCCGCCGCCAATGCTGCCACCGGCCCGGTGGGGAACGAGCAGCAGGCATCTTCGCGGCATCCTTCGGTGCGGCAGGACGGCCGCACCGCTACTCCATCGCTCACCCCTGCTGGTTCATAGTCTCACGCGCACCGCACTCCCATGGAGGCACGGGCCGCGCTCATCGCGGCGAACGAGCTCCTGCATTACCGCCCCGTCAACGACCTCTATGAGGAGTGGCTCGACCGTGTCGCCGAGCTCGTCTGTGCCACAGGGGGCACCCCGGCGCCGTCCCACTCTCTGCCTCCCCCTCAACCAGCCGCGGGCGACGGGGCTCATGGCATGCCTCAACCGCCTTGACCCCAAGACGGTGCCTTGGCACCAAGGCGCGCGCCCCCGCGGCATGATCCACCGCGGCCAGCGCGCGCGCGTGAAGAAAGAAGCTGCCAAGAAATCCCGCGGCCGCGAGAAGCTGCACCGGCGCTCCCCGCGCCACCTCATCAAGACCGCGTGCCGCCTGAAGTGTCACAGCGCGGACCTCGTCAAGACCAAGCTCCGCCTCAGAAGCAGGCCCCGGCGACCACGGCCGGCTGCCGTGCCTTCACCCCTGAACTGCTTAGCGTCGCCTGGCCAGGCAAGTTCAAGCCCGATCTACCTCCTCGATACAACGGCACCGCCGACCCCGTGGAGTTCCTGCAGCTCTATGAGTTGAGCATTGAAGCGGCCAACGGCGACGAAAAAGTCATGGCGAACTGATTTCCCATGGCTCTCAAGGATGGGGCCCGCTCCTGGCTCCTGAACCTGCAGCACGGCTCAATCTCCTCCTGGGATGAGATGCGCGACCGCTTCGTCGCCAACTTCCAGGGCACTCGTGACCGCCCATCGGCCGCGGGTGATCTACGCCGCATCAAGCAACAGCCAGGAGAGACCCTCCAGAAGTACATCCAGCGCTTCAACAACACCCGCCTCAAGATCCCCAAGGTCACGGACGAAGCCATCATCTCCGTGTTCTCAGACGGCGTCCGTGACGTCAAGATGAAGGAAGAGCTGGCTATCCATGAAGAGCTTTGCACATCTCAGGAGCTGTTCAACCTGGCAAACAAGTGCGCAAGAGCTGAGGAGGGGCGCCTCTCTCTCCTTGAGCTGCCAGCTGCAGGAATGGAGGAAAAGAAGGCCAAGGCCAAGGACGTGAAGCGCAAAGAGGCAGTAGTGCTCGCAGCAGAGCCCGACACCAAGCGAGGCAAAGATCAGCCCGAGTCATCCAAGAACGGACATCCGTTCTGCACTTTCCACAACCTGAACACCCACAGCACCAGCGACTGTCAAGAGCTCAGATCCATACGGGAAGGACGCTTCAGTCAACGCCCCGAGCGCAACGACCCGGGCTACGTCCGCGGAGGAGGACGCGGAGGCGGACGCTGGGACGACCGTGGCCCGCTCTAGGAGTGGCGCGACCAGCCTCGTGAGGACCGCTGGCAGGACCTACCTCGTGAGGGCGCCTGGAGGGATCCGCCTCATGAGGATCGCCCCCAGGGCAACGCCGGTCTTCCCCCGTTGCCACCGCCAAGAAGGAATGATGACCACCACCAGGACGAGGAGGCTGGGGGCTTCCAGGAGGTGCGTGCGGTCGCTTGCATCTTGGGTGGTGCTCAGGCCTCAGCCTCTCAGCGCATCTTCAAACAGTTCACTCGCAAGGTGAACACGGCGCTCCTCAAGCTGAAGGCCACGCACCCGCTCAGGTGGTCCCAATGCGCCATCACCTTCAACTCGGCCAACCAGCTCAAGTGTGCGGCCACCACTGGCACACTCCCTATGCTATGCTCCCCAGTCATCAGCAATGTGCAAGTCACCAAGACTCTCATCGACGATGGCGCAGGGCTCAACATCCTGTCCGTCGACACGTTCGACAACCTCCAAGTGCCCTATGAGCAACTCCAGCCGACCAAGCCTTTCTCAGGAGTAACTGACGGTTCCACCACACCGATAGGGAAAGTCCGTCTGCCTGTCACCTTCGGGGAGCGCAAGAACTACCGCACCGAGCTCATCGACTTCGACGTCGCGCACATCCGCCTGCCGTACAATGCCATCCTCGGGTATCCAGCCCTGGCCAAGTTCATGGCAGTCACTCACCATGGCTACAACGTCCTCGAGATGCCAGGAAGCGGGGGAATTATCACGGTCCCATGTGAAGAAAAGGGATGCGGTGTGCTCCCTTGAGCGCGCCTTCCAAGCCGCAGCAATCGACAACCCTGGTAGCAGAAGTGAAGGCCCTCCTGAGACCATCCCCAAGAAGAAGTTGCCGCGCCGTGCAAGACCCCAAGAAGATGGCGTCGCATTAGGAGCCTCGTCAGGATCAGCGCCCGCTCCAGGGGCGCCTCCCTCCACCGCATAGGAAAGCGCGCCCAGCGCCCTCCTCGTGTAGGGCTCGGGGGCTCTCTTCTGGAGAGCCTCAGACCTTGCCAATCTCACGAGGGAGGTGATTGGGCACCACTTGGAAGCTTGCTTCAAGGCACGCCTTCCTCAGGAGAGCACAGGGCAAGGAGTGCCCACCACCCAGGAGTTCATCACCAAGACCACCCAAGAGCTACAAGACGCGAGAGCCATGCGTGGCGATAGCCGCTCACCGAGCACGGCTCACCATACAGGCGAGGGTGCATGACTGCGCGTCTGCATCGACATCCCAGGGCTCAACAGGGCCGCATCTCAGGAACGCTTATGGCAATCACGTGCGGGCCGCTATGAGGGTTCACCACACAGCTACTTTCGCATGCCCTTCGGCTTGCTGAGCGTGGCGTCGGCCTATAGCGCAACATGCGGCAAGTCCTGGTGGCTCAGCATGCCAGGTTCCACACCGTTCTGGAGGAGATGGCGACGGTCTTCAGGGAACCTCCTGAGCACCCGGAGCCTCCCGAGGCTCAGGGTCCCGGTGGCTCATGAGGAGTCATTCCTTCAACGCGTGGCTTCAGCTGCACCAACTCTACTTCGTCCACGGAACCAGGTGACATCTTACAAGTTCATTTAGGCTGGGAGCGCCCCTCGGGCTGCATTATTCCCAGGCCGCATGGGTCCGTCCCTGTGGCATGTACCCCTTCTGCTTATGTCTCTAGCTTACCTTGTTGGGGGCGCCCCTTGGGCTGCATCATCCCCACGCCGCTCGGGCCAGACCAAGTGGCATGTATTTTCCTGCATTTATCCCAGTCGATTTGCTCTTCATGCTTAACCTGCCAACTACAATCACCTGCTCGATCATCGCCTCCCTCGGGGCCTCTACACAGGCACGGCGCTGGTACATGGGTCCGTCCCTGCCACGACCGACAAATCTGAGTGGTCGAGCTCTGGCTCGCGGCACGCGCCGTGCACGTCACCTCACCAGGCCCTCAGTGCCTTCACTTCATCCGGACCAACCAGTGGCAGGCAGGCGGTAGTAACGGCAAACCATGTTTCTTCTTGTGCCCGTCCATAGGAACCCCGCGGGAAGGATAGCAGGCGGCACCGCGAGTCTCCTTTTCTCTCGTGCAATTCGCTTGCGCGTTAAAAGGGGGGCTCCTGAGCATCGCGACTCAGGAGCTCTTACTGGCTCTCCAGCCCTCACCCCCTGAGGACGTACCAGCGGCGGCTGAGCTTGCTCGAGGGCCGGGACCTGAGGACGTAGAGCATTAAGAAGAGCTCGGGAGAAGGAAAACTCGTACGGACCGGCCTAGCTATGTCGCGTAAGTTGGCGCGCAGCCCTAGCGCAACATCAGGAATCACCGCGAAGTCAGCAAGATAAGTCTCGCCCTCGGATCGGCTAAATTTTTGGGCCTAATAGTCGCTCACGCAATGCCACGACCCCGTTCTAGCCAAGTCATCCCCCTTTCTTTCCTTACCATGGCCGCTTGGGCGCTAAGGGGGACCTCCTGAACATCGTGCCTCAGGGGCTCTTACTGGACCTCGGGCCGCGCACCTCCTGGCCTTGACCACGGCATCGCGACCTGCCATACCAGCAACGGCTGTAGCCGCCTTGGGACCGGGACCCGTCAGCGTAGAGCAACAAGCTATCGCGAGGAAAGATAGGGGAAACCGAGCCTTAACGGGATACATGTTCATCAAATCTTCATACCAAGGAAACTAAGTACAAAGGCATTGCAGATCCTTACATGCCCCCACGAGGTGATTCATGATTCTTCGTAGAAACAAAAGCTGATGCTAAGGGGGATCATATCTACACCCTCCCATGGCGGACGCCATCATCAACAGTGGGCCACGGGAGGCCGACGCCAACCCCATCCAGATCAGCGGCGGCGACGGCCGGACGCCGCAGCCCGGCTCCGAGCGCGGCGAGAACTCGGGGGCACGTAGCTGTCGTCGCTCGTCTCCGGAGTCTCGTAGAGCTCAGGAGAGCTGCTCTACTCCCAAGGGCTGCTGCTGCTGGAGTGGTCGCGAGCAGAGCGCGCATCAGCCTCGCGCTCCTCTCCGGAGCAGCACTCCAGGCGGCGGCCCTCGGCGTCGAAGACCTTGAAGGAGAGCACGGAGGCACCGTCATACTCAAAGTGGATCGCGGGGGCGCCCTTCGCATGACAGACCCATGCGACCTCGCCCCAGCCGCGAGTCATGAACATCTTGCCAGTGGGGGACGCTTCGATCTTTGCTCCGATCGTTGGAGCGCCGCAATCGGCATGCTATAGCCAGAGCTCGAGAGGCCCCGTCGGCGGCATCACGTCGGAGACGAACCGCGGGAAGCGGATCCAGGAGCTCGGAGGCATCGGCACCCATAGCACCAACTCGCGCGAGGAGTCCGTGGCGTGGACGGCACGTGTCACCATGGCGCGGCGACCCCGGATGCGGCGTGGGCGGCGCTGCTCGTCACTTTGTCCTCCCGAGCCCATGGCTTGGGCATACAGGGGTAGCGGGTACCCCGGTGGAGGCCACTCGCACAAAGGCCTCGCCACCACCTGCATCGCCGCTTCGTCACGGTGATGGATCGACTTCTGGTTCGGCAGGAGTGGCTCCGGGACATCCAGGGGAGTTTTCCCCTTCTCTTCGGTGGAGAACCTTCTGATAGGCGCCATTGGAGCAAGCAATAAAGCAAAGAAGAAGCGAGCAAGCGAGGAAGAGATGGGCAACGGGGGCTCTGCCGCCCTCCCCATTTATAACAAGAGAAGGCCAACTGGCATCTCCCACGATCGCAGGTAATGATGGTTTCCCTCGCATGTCGCAGGGACTTGACAGGTCGTGTAGTCATCGAGGGAGTGTGGGGAAGCGGAGACGCCCACGTCCAATCAGCCACCACGCGTCAACCGAGGCCGTAGGCTTTTGGGGCCCGCGGTGCTTCGAACTTGACCCTTGGCTTCGCCGCTAAGCCAAGCCCGCGCGCACCTTGGGCCCGGGGGCTACTGTCGGCATTCTGGGAATGGGGGTCACCAGACTTGCCTGCCTGCGGCCATGGGCATCGCAAAGCCAACAGACCGTACGGCCTATCTTCACCAACAAAGCATCCAAGACCCTCGCGAGGCGGATGACGCAAGAGCTCCTCCCAAGCAGCCTAGTCAGGTAGGCTCGCGAGGAGCGGAGATATCAAGGTGAGGCGAACCTCACGAGGCTCTCGTGACGTGAGCCATGATGATCGACACTAGGCGGGCACCAGTGCATGCAGCGTCCTTGTTTCCCCTTTGGTGCAAAGGAGGCAAGTGCGGCCGCGGAGTACCGAGGCCTCAGGCAAAGGTTGCCATTTCAGTGCAACAAGACCAATACCATGGACTGCAAGACGGAGGTCATCATGGAGCCCAAGACGGCGTCACCACCAGAGCTTTGTGCAGGCGAAGACTACTTTTGTCAGGATAGCTGGTACTAGCTGTCCCCCTTCAAATTAGCCCGCCATTGTTGGCTCCCTTCCCGCTCGATATTTGGGAAGAGGACCAGGGCCTCTATAAATAGGACTAGCCACCATAAAGAAAGGGGGAGGAAGGGAGTGATCGGATCTTAGCTTAAGAGACACACCACAAGTTCATACGCACAAGAACACCTCAACCTCAGGAGGCTGTTCTTCCCTTGTATTGTTCATCATCAACCCAAGAGGCAATCCACCACCACCACACTGGAGTAGGGTATTACACCACAACGGTGGCCCGAACCAGTATAAACCCCCTGTCTTTCTGTCTTGCGAATTCGTCGAGTTCGTCTGCAAGATCTTAGCGAGCTTGAGCGTAGATCGGTGGAAGGGAAAGACTTCGTGCGCATACTAGTGTTCGAACCTTAAGGGTTTGCCAGAACCCCACATCCGACAGCCAGGTTAAAACCA
This sequence comes from Triticum monococcum, assembly GCA_034509565.1. Taxonomy (NCBI): domain Eukaryota; kingdom Viridiplantae; phylum Streptophyta; class Magnoliopsida; order Poales; family Poaceae; genus Triticum; species Triticum monococcum. The sequence goes on from CM067842.1 coordinate 127,383,395, forward strand.
TAACTTTCCAAGAAGGCGATCTGGTGCTCCGGCTTATCCAGGATCAGACTGATATGCACAAGTTATCCCCTCCTTGGGAAGGACCCTTTGTGGTCAGCAAGAATCTGAACAATGGTTCATATTACCTTATCGATGTTCGAGACCACAAGGGCTCACGCACGTCGAAGGAAGAGACCCGTCGGCCGTGGAATATTGCTCATCTTCGGCCTTACTACACTTGAGCCACTAGCTCTTCTGATGTACATATTTTTGACAATGTATATATTATGATCAATATAATAAACCGGCATCTCTGCTAAAGGAGGGCCCCTATTGCTTTTTCTTTTAAATAATGAGTTTTTGGTCACTTGGGGGCTTTTGCTTTATAGAGCGAAGTTGGGATTACCCTTAGATCGGCTTATTGGCCACACACAAGAAAAAAACTTGGGGGCTTGCTACCCAAGTTAAAGGGACCAAAGAGAGTCTGTTGCAAAAGCACAACCACTACAAAAAAAGACACATCCATGACATTTTGGGCCGAATGAAATTTTTTCTATCATACTTATGACACTTCTATGACGATAGTTGTGAAAAAACCCGGTATCATCATAGATGTGGTGGGCTCCTACTTCTATGACAAAAAATCATGGCAGAAAATGGGCTTTTCGTCCTGGGCAGGCTGGAGACGCAGCTGCATGACATTCTTTGGGCCGTCCATGACAAAAAAACCATGGTAGAAGCGAGGGCTAGGAAAATATCGGGGTGTTCCCGGTTACTACGGTGGGTGGTCGGGCCGAGCGATGCGCATTTCTCTCATACACGCACGCGCGTGCGTGTGAGGCGTTGGGCTCTAACTGAACCCGAGCGAGGCGTTCGCCTACTGAACCCGAGCGATTGCACTGCAGGCTACGCGTTACTGAACCCGAGCGATCGATCGATGGCTGTTAACTAAACCAGATCGAGCGATTACTTTGCTACTGCTGCTAACTGAAGCCGATCGATGCTGCCTCTAGATGAACAATGAGCATTGCTGGAGGGTTTGGATGAACAGTTCCCGGTGGGGGTGGATGAACAGGACCCTGTGGTGTTGTCTCTGGATGAGCAGGACCCCGATCGATCAAGCCGGTTGGTGCTGGATGAACAGGACCCCATGGAGGGCTGGATGAACAATAGAAGGTGGAGGGCTAGATGAACAGTAGCCCGTGGAGGGGTGGTTGAACAGGAGCCCGTGGAGAGGGCTGGTTGAACAGTAGCCGATGGAGTAGCGCGCGGTGGAGGCTGGATGAACAGAAGCCCGTGGATGAACATGAGCACGTGGATGAACAGTCGCAGGTGGAGGCTGGAGGAGGTCGACGGTGGTTGAACAGTAGCCCGTGGAGGCTGGAGGGGGTCGACAGTGGAGATGAACAGTATCCCGTGGAGTCCCGTTTTGCAGTACGCCACACCCCTCCCGATGAACAGGACCCCCGTTTCGACCGTAGCGCTCCAACACAAGTCTGTTTCCTCCGTTTTGCGGTACGCCACACCCCTCCCGATGAACATGACCCCTGTTTCAACTGTAGGAGGTCCGTTTCCTCTATTTTGTGGTACGCCAGACCCCTCCCGATGAACAGGATCCCGTTTCGACCGTGGCTGGTCGAACACAAGGCCGTTTCCTCTGTTCTGTGGTACGCCAGGCCTCGTTTCCATCGGCTGTTCCATTTATAACCGGCCACGGGAGGCTGTTTCCACCGTTCTGTGGTACGCCACGCCTCGTTTACAGCCGGCCACAGGAGGCAGGAGCACGAGGCACGACTGGCGCTGGTCTGGGCGGCTGGAGCAAGAAGACCAGAGGTTGAAGAAGCACTACGGTCGTTGGATGGACATCGTACGGTCACTGGAGCTAGAATCATCCATATTGACTAAGTTGACAAAGCCCTCCGTCCCCGTCAACTTAGTAGGCCCACAAGTCAGCCTCCCACTATACTGGGTCCCAGCTAGCAAGGGGAGTATTCATTTTTTGTGCTTAATAAGGAGGCACTTCCTTGCGTGCGAATATATAGCTGGTGGGTCCGAGCTATCAGTGGCGGTAATGTTTTTTTGCGAAATATAGAGGCCCTTTCGGTGGGTCCCAGATGTCAGGTGGAGGAATCATTATTTTGCATGTAATAAGGAGGCATTTCCTTGTGTGCGGCCGTGGACCCAGCTGTCAGCCTCTCCACGTACAGTCCACTTTAGATGCATGTCGGTCGTTGACCATGTTGACCAGGCCACACCGAGAGCACCAGGGCGGTGGACGACAGCGAGGCCTGGGAAGGGAACGACACCGAGCCAGGGAAGACTCGGCAGTTGTTTCCCATGGGGAGGGGAGTACGATTGTACGAGGGTTTACTGGTTCGTCTGTCGTCGCCGGAGAATAACAGCATGTGTGGGTGAGTAGATGGATGGCTAGGCCAGCGATGGGAGTACGGTGGGGTGGTGAGGCCTGCGCGGCAGCACAGCCAGCCACAGGAGGCGGGAGCAGGCAGTCCCACCGGCGCTGGATTTGGCAGCTGGAGCAAGAAGATCAGAGATTGAAGAAACACGACGGCCCTTGGATTGACATCCAACGGTTACGTCTACTAGAATCGTTTGTTGACGTATATAATAACTAAAAAAATCTTGCATACACGTCAACTTAATAGGCCCACAAGTCAGACCATTCCCTCTTTTTTTAATAATATTTATATAGCTCATTACGACTTCTTATGCAATTTATTGCAGTCCGTTTTTTTGGTTGGCCAAGGCCAATTTCGCATATTTTTGTGGGTTCCAAACTATTTTTAATACCGAAATGTCGAGCCAGATTTAAAGTACTTTGAAGATATATTTAAATTAGGTTAATGCCCAATGAAATAATAATCTGAAAATGTGAAAAAAAATCAGAAATTATAAAGTAATTACCAATTTGTCATCTATTTTTATATTTACAACCCATTTCATATTACTTGCAAGATTTGCAGGCGTCTTGAAAGAGTTGCAACCCATTAGGGCGTAGAAAAATAAGTAGGCCCGGATTGGGTATTCTTCAGAAAAATAAACTGGGCTTATTTTCACAACGAAAAAATAGCTGGGCTGGTCACATGGTGAACATAGAATGTAAGCCTGGGCTAGACGGGCCACAGCCCACTTCAAACCCTGCTCCGTCTCAATAATAACAAAAAAATACTGCTCGAGCAGCTACGTCCCAGGTGTCAGCCGATATTGTGTTGTTCTCTTGTCTATTGACTATATACGCTCACAATGTTGTGGGTCCCAGATGTCAGGAAAACACTAGGAGGAAGTATTTTATTTCCATACGCTGACATGGTGGGCCCCTACTATCATCCTCTCCACGTACTTCTATCGATTCCTATTGTTTGTTGGCCATGTTGACAACACGAGAGGGCGGCGCCGCGGCGAGCGCACCAAAGCGCGCGGAGGACGACGGCGAGGCCTTGAATGTTGGCGTTAACGATTTAGGAGACGGTGGGGCGGCGATGCGTGCGCTGAGGCGCAGCCAGCCATGGGAGGCGGAAGCAGGCGGCCCCGCCGGCGTTGGTTTGGTTTTGGCAGCTGGAGGAAGATAGGACTAAAGAAACACGATAGTCTGTAAAAGCAGCAGGAGTACTTAACAACCTTAACAGAAACCAGTAGGGGCACTTAACAACCATAGCTGGAAGCAGTATGAGTACTTATACAGGTTCAACCGTACAAAGCACGCCTCAAACAGTGCTACTTTGCCTACAGTTAACAAAGGGCGAGGCCGCCAAGCCCCAGGACAAGGCCCAGGCGCCACCCCGCGCATCCACAACCTTGTGAAAGCGGCTTCATCTCGCAATGTGGTCAATAAACAGGATATTTTCTTTAGAGCCATGGAAAAGCAGGAACATAATCTTCTATCCAATTCTCCAAGATGGATGGGCCTTCATTATTTGAGACCACCCATGAATAAGTATCTTTTCACCTCCAAGGGGAATGGAGTAGGTCGACATAAACATCATGGTGTGACCAAGCGCAAGTCTGACCTGACCATGGTCAGGCATCTGTATAGGAACAATAGAATTGGGCAGTTTCCGTTTCAAGAAGATCACAGCTGTAAAACTATGTATAAGCACTAGTTTATGAACAACATATATAACAGAAAACGGCTCGTACCATAAGTTTATCGACACAGTTGGACCTATTCAACGAGTGCAGCAGTGGGACACATATCCCATGTGGCCTTCGACCATTGAAATGCCCCAGAAGGACCTCAAGACGATCAATAAAGTGTAGGAACTTGTGGATGTCGTCCCAGTAAACTTCAGTGCCATCAATAACAGCCGAGTTGTTACAGAATAACAAATGAGCAGCCTGCTTAACTCTGAAAAAACCTACATGTGCCACCAATTATAAGAAAATATTAGTTAGAAGTAGCATCTTCGTGAGATATTCGTTGCTACTTCTAAAGTTAAATTGTGATTAATTATACAGAATAGGTGATTAATAAGTAATCGAGGCAACATGTAAGAACCAGATACAAAACTAACATGGATGAACAATTGGAACGACGTCAGGCTGGAAGATCGCAGTGAAGATGAGACCAGGTTCTGCTATTTCCATCAACATTCGTGCGCCAACTTTCAGTCTGTAACACTTGAGAAAGTTTATCCAAGTTCGGCCATAAAAAAGCAGTGATCTTCTTGGTTCATGAACCCAACTCGGAACTTATATCCATGGCTTGTCTTCACTGTGACCATTAAACTGGTGTATTCAGTTATGGCAAGGCCGGGCATCTTGAGTACATGTGTTCTGGCAGAGCAAATAATGCACCGCAGGAAAAATAATATGAGAACACAATGTATTCCCTATCCAAATCTAGAAATAACTTCCTCCTTCACGTCAATGTTGACCATCGTACTGGTAGTACCTTTTATCCAAATATAGCAATCCAAATTTCCAAATTAGTCGACAGCATGTTCAAAAAAACCCCACCCCCCCCCCCCCCCCCGGATAGAAAAGAGGATTCTAGGAACATATTGTGCGCGTTTTAAAATCTTGTGTTAGGATGAGAAGGAACAAGTGTGGCGTCTCACCGAGGGCACAGAAACCTGTAGGGTCCTCACACTTTGGGCACTACAAATGAAACACACTAGATTCAGTAGGAAGAAAAATGCATCAACGGCGGCGGCTGCCATCCTAGGATTACCCGCGGCCAAGGGACTTGGATTTATCGGGGATGGATGAAGAATCCGTACCTGGTTCTCCATGAGAAAATCCTATGCAATCGTCGAGAGAGGGTTTTCTCTAAAGAAGCAGACGGGGGAGAAGGGGATTCAGGCCCAGTGAAATATTGCCGCTTCGTCCATCCAGCTTACTGCTAAAGCTGGAAAGGGGGGTGTGATTTGATGGCTCATTGGGCATTACTGCGGCGCTACGACCGGGGTGTGTCTACTGTGCAGTTGTGCACTCTAATTTGTGCATATGGCACGTGGACCCCGTTGTCAGATGCCCCACATATCAGCGAAAGGAAGTAGAAAGACAGGAGTAACTAGTTACACATAAATATATTTTTGACAGAGAGATACTCCCTCTGTAAAGAAATATACAAATCTTTTATATCACAACTTTATACATAAGAAAAATCAAGGGGAATATATATAACATATATAATTATAAAAAACAAAGTTGTTTTTAACACAGTATAGACGAGTTGGTGATGATGGTGTGCCTGCCATCCTGCAATATATGCCGTACGATTTATATCTAACAGATAGGAAGGAAACTATGGCAATTTTGCAAAAAGGTACCCACACACCTCTCCACATTTGCAAATAAGGCCTTCCCTCGTTCATCTTTTTCTCTCACAAGATAAAATACTCATACAAATGCATCTTGATGTTACATGCAACGCACGGGCATTATGGGGGTTCAGCAGAGAATATAATACTCAGACAGGCTCACGGTTCTGGACTTTGGGCCGCAGGCCCACCCTGTATGTTTGGGGGGCCATGTGTTCTACCTCAGCGCTTTTCATATTGCAAGCGGTCGGTACGGCACTAGTTTTAGATGCTGTCGCAAGGCGAATACACAAAATTGAATAAAGCACAACAACTGTTGGAATGAAATCGAACGACAGCTCCTAACCAGCAATGAGAGTTGCAATTCTATCAACGATATACCATGTGATAAATAATACTGTTGTATTACTTACACACACAGGACACATGTTTCACCATGCCAGATTATAACATCAAAATCTCTCGGAGGATAGATCAGTTTGGTGGTTGTGTGTTGCTACTGAAGAATTTCAAAGTTGATTTGGACCAGCTCTCCTTGCCGAGAAAGTTTGATTATGAGATCATCCCCTACGCAAGATATGATTTAGATTTGAACCTTGACCATCCTTTAGCATCAATCCTCATGCGACCATCCTTTGTACTTACGGTATATTGAGCAGGTTCATTCACACCAAGGCTGCGCATGGTAAGAGAAACTTGGCCACTGTCGCCCGGATTGTTGAACGACTCCCTCATTGCTCTAGGAATTCTCTGTTTGCAAACAAGAAGACATACCCAAACAGTTAGATCAACATAGTGAATCGTGCGAAACAACATGGAAAGAAAAAAGAACGAAGCACTTGGGCGGCCAATGCTTACCAAGAAGGTGGACATGTCGGTTTTTGTAAGGACTTTGGTATATGAAGTGCGAACTGCAGCCCAGTCTGTTGCCAGTGCAACTGCTCATTCGGTTGCCGCTGCATGGGCCGGAGCAGATGCAAGTGCAAGTGTTGGTGCAGGTGCTGAAGCCGCTGCTGTTGCCGGAGATGGTACTCCTTGTAGAGCTGGTGCCGGTGTCGGAGCAGGTGCCGGTGTCGATGCCTGATCCTCCGGTAGATCAACCTGATCCGTTGACGCGGTCGGTGCCCAAACCTCAGCTGGATCAGACTGAGCTGCTGCCGCTGTCAGTTCTAGAGCAACTACCGGTGCTCGGTCCGTTGTTGAAGGTGGTACCAATGTGCGAGACAGCGGCGATCGTCTCTGGTCTACTATGATCAGCTTTCTAACTTGACTAGGGTCTGTGACTGTGATCCGGTTTTATTCTACATTTCTTTTAAATGCAAGAAGGACTGATTGTGGCGTTTTTGTTAAACCAAACTGCAGTTCATCATAGGGATTCAGCTTGTACTCAGACAACAGACTGATCCAATTTTTTCCAGCAATATAAGTAATGGACAGTGCCTTCGTTACTGACACGACATAAGAAGTGAAACCTGCAAAAATAGCCATTGTAGAGCAAACCAAATGGTTTATTCTGTGATGAATGTCACATGGCAAAACCTGCATCGTAAAATTGCAGGATAAGAAAGAAAACATGACATTAAATCAATAAGATTTAGACAGTAAATCAATAAGATTTACTTGATGTGACATGAGTGAATCCTTACCAGGAAATCACTATGTTGAAGTACTAAACAGAAGATTGATCGTCCAACTACGGGTGGCATGTAGGGGCCCCGCCTACTCCCACAAGCATGATTGTCCAAAGGTCGTGACAAATCGTATGGACCGAACATCCATGGGACTGGAAATCCTGGTGGGTGCGATAAACCCTGCAATGCATACAGATATTGGAGTGTAACCATAATCGATAAGCCGTCCTCATAAAAAAGATGATCTGGATACTTAAAAATATACAGACTGAATTGAGTGGACAAACATTAGCATAGACCATTCTCAGGACAGACTACACAGCAAAAGCGGCAGTACTAATAAACAATACAAGGTTCACAAACACAAATCAAGTACTAAACAATAGTACTTACTACAGACAAGCAAAGTTGCACTAATTAAACTCTGCAGATTATTTCTTGCCACCGACCTACGGGATGAACCCCGCATAACTGACTAGGCCATGGACTTCGTGAGAGATGTCTACATGCACCATCACCATCTCGTCAACCTTGGACAACCTAACAAAGTGGTCTTTCCACTCATAAACATGATGATGAAGACATGCCGCATCAGATTTGTTGGGAAGCTTTACAAGAACCACACCTGTTGGGGATATTACTACTGGGCGTAAACCGGCCTATCTGGGCCGGATCAACTTCATCAGTAGTTCCAGAAGTGATAAAACCCAAGAAGGCAGATGAGGGCCTAAGGCCCGTAGCCGGTTCAAGACTTGTAGCTGTAAACCGGAATTTGTATATAAACTTGTATTGTAATCTAGGAATAAGGAGAGACCAACCCGGATATGAATATCGACCGGTGTTGGGAATCTGTGAACCGACGGGTGTCACCCGTGTATATAAGGGGACGACCCGGCGACGGTTCAAGAACAAGAGACAACAACTCGAGACATAGGCGAAGCTTATTTGCTCCCTAGTCATCGAAACCCCATCAATTCCATCACAACTAGACGTAGGCTTTTACCTTCATCGAAGGGGCCGAACTAGTATAAACTCTCTTGCGTCCATGTGTCCGCTTTAACCCCTTCAAGCTAACCCGTTGCGATGGCTCCACGACTAAGTCCTTTCTCTAGGACATCTGCCGTGACAAAACCACGACAGTTGGCGCCCACCGTGGGGCTATCGCACGATGGTTTCCGGTTCTTGGAGGGCCGCTTTGAAGGACTGGAGGGCTACGCTGTAGGCCGGATGACTAAGAGTCGTCGCGGCAAGCTCTACATCAACGACGCAGGCTGGGGCCCTGAGGCCGGCTCAATTGAGTATGGGTACCGGGTCCCCTTTGGTGGCATTCACGTTTTCATTGGCAAGATCGGTGAACCGGGCCCTGAGTCGGACATCTGCACCTACCTCGTCGAGATGGCTCAGCGTGCGCGATCCGCCCGGGTTAAACCGGCAGTGAAGCGTGCCTTCGTGGGAGTCATCCATGGAGGAAGTTATGAGGGCAGATCGGAATTTCGTGGCGCGACCGTCATTTGTTCCGATGACGAGTATTCGACCGGAGAAACCGAATCTCTTTATCAGCTACAAGATGGCCGGATTGGGGGTTGTTCCGATGGCGATAGTATTCCGGACCCCTCTGATCTGCCCAACCGGGTTGGAATATTCATGGCCGGAACACAAGCAGCGCTTCATTCTTCGACGGCTGCGGCAACAATCTCCGGTTCAACAGCAGCGACGGCTGCCGGGACAGGAGGCCCTGTGCGCCCGCCGGCTCAGGTTCTATCAGGGCTATTTGATGCGTTGGTTGTGCTTATGGCGGAAGTTAATCCGCCGGATCAGGACGTTCACAATGCGGAGACTGCAAAGGTAAAGGAACAGATCACCCAGGCCAAGGCGGATCTGGCGGCTGAGGACACCAGGATGGCCGCAGAGCGGGCCGCTTTAGACGCACATGCCTACAGGCTTATGTTGGACCAGAGCGCGTCGCATGAAGTCATGAGGAGGAAGCACCGATCCCGTTTACCTCCGGTTTTTGAGGCCAGAGACCTTTTCAACACTCCAGGGCCAAGAGCTGGCAATCTGCTGGAGAGAAACCGGGCAGAAGCCCCTGGGACCGGCGCACCGGTTCAGCCTCGTCAGATGGACCCGCCTCGTCAAAACACCGTTATACCTCAGGCTGCTTTAACACCTCCGGGTCACTACTCCAACCCAATGGACAATCTTGTCGCCGCTGCTGCACGGCTGGAGGCCATTTCAATTGAAGGTGACTCGCCGCAGGCAGTAGAGACGCGCCGGGTCAAGGAACTTCTGAGGACAGCTTTGGTCCAACAGGAAGCGTACTCGTACAGCCGCGACCGGATCCACTCAAACCCCCGTCCAAGCTGGAGCTATAGCAGACATATGGATGAACCGGCAGTGTCGAGTAATGAACGACGGGGAGCACCCCGTGACAACAACCCGGCGGGTGGTGCTGATAACGCTCAGGGAGTGGTGGACCGGGCCCGCGCGCGCAGGGAGGCCGAGTTAGCCGCACAGCATCAGGCTCGGCAGCTCACGCCGGTTCGTCCAACCACCTTGACTGAACCTGGTGTTACTTCTAGTTCTTTGGGGGTGCCTTGCCTTATCCCCGCTTTACGCAATGTGCGCCTACCCAAGGATTTCAAAGGCCCGCGCAAGGTACCAAATTACACGGCGGATCAACCTCCAGAGACATGGGTGGAGAGCTATGAGATGGCCATGGAGATGCTTGATGTGGATGACGCGGCGTGTGCGAAATACTTCACCATGATGCTTGAAGGAACGGCCCGTACTTGGTTAAAAAGCTTGTCGGCTAATTCTATCAGTTCATGGGCCCAATTACGAGCCCGATTTATCAGCAATTTCAAGGATACCTGTAAACAGCCTATGTCGATAGTAGACTTAGCTGCATGCGTCCAGGAGGAAGGAGAATCAACGACTCATTGGGTGCGCCGGGTTTCACAAGTGTTGCACTCCTCAGACCGCATCAACGCTGACACCGCAGTATTAACCCTAGAAGGCAACTGCCGGTTTGGGCCCCTGAAGCTAAAGTTGGGACGGATGAAGCGTCATTGCACCGACATGGGGACCCTCATGGCCGCTTTGGTGAAATATGCTGATTCTGATAGTACCAAGGATCCCAAATCTGATGATGACAAGACAGTAAAAGGGAAGAAGAACAACAGCTCCAAAGGTCAGTAGCATCACTGGGCAGGCAATGGTGGTGGAGGCAAGCATAAAGCGGATGGTAACATGGACTTTGTGGCTAATACCAACGCACAGGACAATGGCCAGCGACGCAAGGGTAGACCGAAAATCGTAATGGAGCACCCAACCCTAACCCAAACCGCCTAAACTATCTGCTAAGCCAGCCCTGTCCAAGACATGGGACGAAGGAGGCGCCAGCAAACCACCTTTGGAAGGATTGCTTTATTATGCAGGAGTTCAAGAATTCTAATAATTTCCGGTATGATCACGAATCTGGCGGTGGCTCAGGATCCGGGCCGGGTTACGGTGGAGGAAGTTCTGGTTCAGGATTCAATGGTAATCCGGGCGGACATAATGGTCAAAATAGTCAGAACAGCCAGGGTGGTTACAACCAACAGCAGCAACAGTCAGGTTACCAGAGCAACCCAGAGTAGCTGAGTAGTGGGCAGTACCATGTCTTCACCACTAGCTTGGACAAGCGAGACCGGAAGGTTCAGAGGCGGGCGGTCAACTCTGTTGAACTGGCCATACCCCGTTATCTACGTTGGTTTGAATAGCCCATCATATGGAGTAGAGAAGATCACCCTCCCCAGGTCGATAATCCGGGTCAGTTGGCTCTGGTGGTGGCACCTCAGGTGGGAGGTTACAAGTTCACCAAGGTGCTCATGGATGGAGGGAGCAGCATTAACATCCTGTACTATGAGACCTTCCGTCGTATGGGACTAACAGATAAGAATCTCAAACTGTCTAATACAGTATTCCACGGTGTAGTGCCTAGCAGATCAGCATATCCCGTTGGTAAGATAGCTCTGGAAGTGGCCTTTGGGGATGACCATGATTCCAGGTCGGAGACATTGATGTTTGAAGTGGTGAAAATCCAGAGTCCATATCACGCCCTGTTTGGGCGACCGGCTTACGCCAAGTTTATGGCACGGCCCTGTTATGTGTATTTGCAGCTCAAGATGCCGGGCCACAGGGGGACAATAATGGTTCACGGAAGCCGCAAAATCACTTTGGAGTGCGAGGAAGGAGATGCGGCTTATGCAGAGTCGGTTTGTGCCACTGAGGAGTTAAAGTACTATAAGGACAATGTTGATCCGACGGACATGACTCCGTTAAAAAAGCCAACTACGGAGCATGATCCGGCCCTGAAGTTCAAATCGGCAGCAGAAACTAAGCTTGTTGACTTCGTACCTGGCGATTCGTCCAAGCAGTTCAGCATCAGTGCCAACTTGGATCCAAAATAGGAAAGCGCGCTCATCGAGTTCATCCGTGAGAATCGGGACATTTTTGCATGGAAGCCCTCTGACATGCCAGGTGTACCGAGGCAACTCGCTGAGCACACCCTTAATGTGGATCCTAAATATAAACCAGTGAAACAGTTCCTCTGCCAGTTTAACGAAGAAAGACGCAAGGCGATTGGAGAAGAGGTAGCCAGGCTCTTAGCAGTTGGCTTTATTGTTGAATTTTTTCACCCTGAGTGGCTTGCCAATCCGGTACTGGTCCTCAAGAAAAACGGCACCTGGCGCATGTGTGTGGATTACACAGATCTTAATAAAGCTTGTCCAGCAGATCCTTTTTCCCTCCCCCGTATTGATCAAATTATTGATGCTACGGCGGGTTGCGAGCGTTTAAGTTTTTTGGATGCATATTCTGGCTATCATCAGATCAAAATGGCAGTTAAGGACCAGGAGAAGACGGCATTTATAACTCCCTTTGGAGCCTTCTGTTATGTGTCTATGCCCTTCGGGCTCAAGAGTGCCCAGGCAACTTATCAACGGTGTGTACAAAATTGTCTTCACAAGCAGATTGGCCGTAACGTACATGCTTACGTGGATGATATCATGGTTAAGTCTAGGGAGAAGGAGACTTTGATTGATGATTTGAAGGAAACTGTTGATAACCTGAGGACATACAAGATGATGCTTAATCCGGACAAGTGTGTTTTTGGTGTACCAGCGGGCAAGCTATTGGGTTTTCTGGTGTCCAACAGGGGAATTGAGGCTAATCCGGAGAAGATCATGGCCATCACCTCCCTGGCTAAACCAAAGTGTATCAATGATGTTCAATGAGTGGCCGGCCGGATTGCGGCATTAAGCCGGTTTATCAGTCGTCTTGGTGAGAAGGCAATCCCTTTGTATCAGATGTTGAAAAAGACGGATCAGTTTGTCTGGAGTTCCGCCGCTGATGAAGCGTTTGAGGACTTAAAGCGGCAATTGGCCAATCCGCCGGTGCTCGCCGCTCCCATTGACAAGGAGCCGTTGCTGCTATATGTTGCTGCCAATGTTTGGGTGGTCAGCGTGGCTATTGTGGTGGAACGAAAGGAGGCAGGTAAGGAGCATCCGGTTCAACGGCCGGTCTATTATATCAGCGAGGTACTAATCGAGTCCAAGCAAAGGTATCCGCATTGGCAGAAGCTGGTGTATGGAGTTTTTATGGCAAGCCGGAAGCTTAAACAATACTTCCAAGGGCACCCAATTACGGTGGTCAGTTCTGCTCCTTTGGGAGATATCATCCAGAACCGGGAAGCAACTGGCCGGATTGCGAAGTGGGCTATAGAGCTGGGGCCGTATGGTTTGAAGTATGTGCCTCGGACAGCGGTTAAATCTCAAGCACTTGTTGATTTCATCAATGATTGGACGGAAATGCAAGCACCTGAAGAAAAGCCGGATCACACGTATTGGACCATCCATTTTGACGGATCCAGGCAATTGGAAGGCTCGGGGGCTGGAGTCGTATTAACTTCCCCATGAGGTGATAAATTTTGTTATGTTCTCCGCTTAATATTCCCTTGTACTAACAATGCAGCTGAGTATGAAGCCTTGCTCCATGGTCTCCGGATGGCTAAGGAGATGAATCTAAGTCGAGTTAAGTGCTTCGGTGACTCGGACGTTGTCGCTCAGCAAGTGTCTGGCACTTGGGACTCCAAGGACCCACTCATGGCAGCATATCGTCGTGAGGTGGATATTGTTGCAGGTTATTTCAGAGGTTACCAGGTGGACCACGTGGACCGGCGGAAAAATGAAGCGGCGGACGCTTTAAGCCGGCTGAGCTCTCAGCGCAAACCGGTCCCGCCCAATGTTTTTGTGGATGTGCTGCACAACCCGTCGGTCAAGATCCCTGGTGAAGAGGATTTGGCTATTCCTGATCCGGAGGCTCAATTGGTGGCAGCTCTTCATGTTCTTCCGGATTGGACGCTTCCTTACCTGGCGTACAAGAACCGGGGCGAGTTGCCAGAGGATGAGATTATGGCCCGGCAGATAATCCGGCGATCCAAGTCCATGGCTATTATCAACGGTGAGCTACATCTGCAGTGTGTCAGGAGCTTTTCAATGCTGCATGTCTCTTGAAGAAGGCCGTGAAATTTTGTGTGAGGTCCACGAAGGAGATTGTGGTCACCACGCCGGTTCAAAGTCTCTGGTGGCTAAAGCGTTTCGCCATGGCTTCTATTGGTTAACTGCTCATGCTGATGCGGAGGATCTAGTCAGACGATGTGATGGTTGCCAAAGGTTTTCAAGAGATGCTCATGTACCGGCTCAAGAATTGAGAATGATTCCAATTACTTGGCTGTTTGCGACTTGGGGGCTGGATATGGTTGGGCCTTTCAAAAGGTCCAAAGGTAAGAAGACCCACCTCCTGGTGGCGGTTGACAAGTTTACAAAGTGGGTGGAGGCAGAACCTGTTAGCAAGTGTGATGCGGCCACGGCGGTTCAGTTCATCAAAAAGGTGATTTTCCGGTTTGGCTTTCCGCACAGTATTATCACAGACAATGGTACCAATTTGTCCAAAGGTGCTATGAAAGAGTTCTGCGAACGGGAGCACATCCGGCTCGACGTTTCATCAGTGGCACATCCACAGTCCAATGGTCAAGCAGAAAGAGCTAATCAAGAGATCTTGTGAGGCATCAAGCCCCGGCTCATGGTTCCTTTGCAGGGAATGCCGGGTTGTTGGGTAGAAGAATTACCATCTGTGTTATGGAGCATCAATACAACACCCAACAGATCAACAGGATACACACCGTTCTTCATGGTTTATGGAGCAGAGGCGGTTCTCCCCAGCGATATCCGTCATGATTCACCTCGTGTGACGGCTTATATTGAAGCGAACAACAAGACAGCACGGCAAGATGCTTTGGACCGGTTGGATGAAGAGCGTGACATCGCAGCCGCCCGATCGGTGATTTACCAGCAGGATCTTCGTCGTTATCACAGTCGCCGAGTCAGAACCAGAACCTTTCCGGAAGGAGATTTGGTGCTTCGGCTCATCCAAGATCAGACTGATATGCATAAGCTATCCCCACCTTGGGAGGGGCCTTTCGTGGTCAGCAAGAATCTGCACAACGGGTCATACTATCTGATCGATATTCGAGAGCATAAAGACTCACGCACATCCGAGGAGGAGACCAACAGGCCGTGGAACATAGCTCATCTTCGGCCTTACTATACCTGAGCCATTGGCTATATTTATGTACATATTACGACAATGTATATATTATGATCAAATATGATAAACCGGACCTCAGCTAAAGCGGGGTATTTGTTCTTTTACATCAAGTGAGGTTACACGGAGTTGCTCTAAAGCGGCCTCCGGTTTATCCCTTGAGTTCGCTTTTAAAAGCATCATGTTATATCACTTGGGGGTTTGGTCGTGTCTGAACCAATACCATGCCTCTTGATAGGCGAGAGCCACCAGATCACTTGGGGACTTGGTCATGTCTGAACCAGTCATGCCTCTTGATCGGCCTAAGGCCACAGAATCACTTGGGGGCTTGGTCGAACCCGAACCATGACCATGCCACTTGATCGGCAGAAATGCCACGGTTTCATTTGGGGACCTGGCTGACTAGAACCATAGTTACACCTAACGGGAGCTTGGTCATGTTTGGTCATGGTAACACCATCTGATCAGCTCAAATAAACCTTTTTTTGCAACAGTTTTGTCATTGCACTTGATTTATTCTTTTCTTTGAAGGGGGGTTTTTTGCTTTTTATTGCGTTTTCTAAACCGAAAAAGTTTTTTAACCAATCAATTGACGGAACATAGTTCACGTCAATCCAGAGACTATTTGCCCAGTTTGATCCTTGTTGCTAACATCCTCTTATGGAGTAACACGGTGTTTATTATAACCCGGCACGGTTTACATGGTAAACCAGCGTCATATATATATATATATATATGTATATATATATATATATATATATATACATGAGCTGTTATCTCCTCCAACAGTGTGGGTTTGCACAACTCCACTTCAAGATTGGCCAAGCCAACTTCATGCTCAACGAGGGCAAGTATTATGTATCACAAAATTTGATCATATACTTAAGAATTTTTTTGGATGTTTTGACTTCATATATGCAGACATCATATTCCGCCGGACGGTACAACCGCGGTGGCACTTGGAGAGTTTTTTATTGCAGAAGGTGCTTTGGAAAGTTCATCACCACAGGAAGAACAAATTATGCACGAAGGCATATCAGCATAAAAAGTATCAGCTAGTCTATTACAAGGCAACATGGTGCCCATAATAATATCATTGTTTTTCGCAAAGGAGAGGCAGTTTCAAAACCGGCTTCCGGTTCAAGCTTGGTCACCAGCCTGGCCTGATGGTTGTGGGTCACCTTGCACCGCTTCAGCCTCCGTTTCTCTACCCAGTGGCTGGAAATCAACAGTTGTCCAGTCGATTCCATTAATGCTTGAAAAATAGCTTCATCGTGGATCAGCAATGACGGGTCAATATCGGGAGCGTAAGTGTGCTTACGGATTGCAGGGATAAGATTTTCCGACTCATGAATTGGGGCAGCTATTTGCTTGTTCTGATTATCATATTGAGCTTGATAACGAGACAAGTCTGCTTCTTCAGCCAGTTGACAAGCTAGCGGACGCACCTCCCGGTTTATGCCTCGCTGATCCGCTTCACTAAATTCTGACCCATCTTCTTTCAAGCTGGAATAGCCCTGAGCCACTTCAATAGGATCAAAATCCGGCACCCAGGCTTTTGCCCGCATTAAGGCATTGATCGCACCGGTTCGAGCAGCAGATTTCTTCAGCTCTTCAACCCGGGCGGGAAGCACCGACAGCTTCATCAGGGTGTCTTGAATCAAAGTGGGCGCCGGTTTGTTGTGAGATGCGGTACAAATGATCCGCTGCGTGCCAGTATACAGCTGTTCGACCAACGTGTAGACGGCTTTCAATTTTTTCCGCACATCTGAACCCAAGTGACCAGTGCGTGTCCCTGAAATATCATAAGGGTTAAACCGGCAGCTCTGTAAGAACGCCGAGTCAATTCGGAAGTCGAACTGGCTTACCAAAGATAGCAGTAGTCATAGTATGCACGTGCCGCTTTATACTGGTTAATTCATCCGCCACCGGTTTGAGTGCAGCCTCGGCATCCTCTGCTCGTTTGATTAAAGTGGACTTTTCAGTGGCCCAATCCAACTGCTTCTTCTTGAAGCTCTCCTTAAGCTGCTCCATGGCGCTTAAAGCGCTGGCTAATTCCTCTTTTGCTTTGGAGGTTTCAGCTTGTTGGGTTTTCAGGTTTTCTTGGAGGTCGGCGATTTGGTTTTCTTTCGTCTTCAGCTCAGCCTGCATGCAGACAGTTATATGCTTCAACAAAACGGTACAAGGATTGAAGTACCAACCACATAACAAGTTATGCACTTGGCACTTGGGGGCTAATGCATATTCGATCTTCATCTTTCAATTGCTTACAAAGTCCCAAGATCAATACAAGTATTCAACTTGGCACTTGGGGGCTAATGGCTATTTGCTCGTATATATTCTGATGCGGCAATTTCAATCACTTAAAATACCGGTTTAACTATGCTAAGTTGAACCGGCCCTTGGGGGCTACATCAGCGAATTTCAAAGCATCAAGATTTATATTAGTAGGTTCCGATTTGAAGGAATATTACAAACCGGCCCTTGGGGGCTAGGAGAGTCAGCAAGAATGGAAGTATACAAGCAGGAAGGAGCATATGGCTCATATTTATCTTTCATCATATTAACCAGACCGGCTTCATAGTCACGACTGGTATACAACCGGTTCAGATAGCCGGAATGGATATCTTGGGCGTTCAGAGCAGCGTAAGTCGTTAGATCAGCGTTCCACTTGCCTTTGCCAAAGGCAGCAAATTCTTCCTTGGCAGAATGTTTGGACAAAGCGACAGGATTTCTTGGCTCGGTATGGCCAGTGCTAGTAATGACAACCTCATCATCCTGCGTATCGCCGGTTTGCACTGGGGTTGTTGGCTTGTTAGTAGGTTTTGCTGGACTGGTGGAGCTTTCAATCCGGATGGAACCTGCGGGCTGATTGATAGGACCTGAGGCATCAGTAGGTCTTTCTTCAGCAATAAGATCGTCGTCTTGCTGTGGTGGATCGTTGGGTATATCCTGAGGAATAGCCGCTTCAAGATTGGGTGTCTTGCCTGGTTCAAGAACGACATCTTCTTCGGCCGCTTTATCAAGGCGGGCCTTCTTGCTTGGCCTAGGTTTGGCCCTGAGAAGAATAACAAAATCAAATATAGCATCTGTTCTAAGGCGATGTACTGTAAATATCACAATAAGTATAGCTTACCCGAGCACCGTTTTGAGCGGTGGGAGTTGAGTAGCCGATGACTCGCCAGAAGATGAGTGGGAAGTAACCTGGTAATCGGAGTCAGACGGATTAAGAGGTTGACAAAAGCAGCCCGCTTTAGGACAAGCACTGACAAGCAAATTAGAGACCTCTGAATGGCGTTTCCGAACCGGACTGTTCGGTAAACTGGCGGAGGTAACTACCTGGCCACTTTGCCGGGTTGTGTGATGAGCTTCATGTTGTTGGGTCTTCATAAGAAATTTAGGATCCAAATAAGCAAGAGGATGAGAAAATTTAACTTTCCGGTTTGCCTGACGGATTTTTTGTGAAGGCAAAGTTTCTGAATCGGAAGAGAGAATAATTACCTCTGCAACATCCGCGTGGCTGGCTTCGGCATCATCCTGACAAGTATCATCATCAATAAGACGTATGAAAAATAAACCAAGTGAGTCAAGTTCTACCTCAAAGTCCGGATTATCCACATCATCATCAGGGGCCGGATTAGAAGATGTAGTGGTTCTTTTCATGTGGGCGGTATTCTTCACAGCTTTAGTCTTTTGCCGAGTTGCTCTCTCCGGTTTGTCTAGTTTTTCTGGTTTCTCCTGCGGCAGTTTCTTGCTCCAAAACGGATCATTGCCCTGATTGCACAGACACTGATATTAAACAATGATCAGACATATCAACAACAGATTCAGCAAAGAGAAAAATCAAAGTCTTACAGCTGGCGGTTTGTTGGTGGCACAGAAGGGAAGCAGGTCGGTTCTAGCACAGACGTGTTCCGGTTCATTCAGCATCTTATTCATCGCCTCTGTGATTTCTTCATCGGAAAGCTGGATTTTGGAATGTCGCAGTGGGTCATCAACACTGTCAGTATACTCGCACATCAAACTGGAGCGCCGACTAAGGGGCAGTATGCTCCATGATATCCAACAGCGAGCGAGATCAACCCCTGTTAAACCGTTGGCCATAAAGGCTCTGAGATTTGACAATTGAGGAGCATATTTGCTTCGCTCCTGGGCAGTCAATCTTTGAGGAAAAGGGTGTGTATTGCTGAGCCGCTCCGGACGAAAGCCAGGCAAGGGATTCTCACCAGCAGGGGAGGTGTCTTTGCAGTAGAACCATGTCTGATTCCACTCTTTGGGGTGGTTGTGCAGTTTGGCGTGAGGGTATGTGACCTCTTTCCTTTTCTGAATCGCCACGCCACCCAACTCCGTATTAGAGCCATCAGTAAAGTCAGTACGGCGGTTTAGATGGAAAAGGTCTCTGAACAATTCCACTGTGGGCTCCTCTTGAAAGAACACCTCACAGAGCACTTGGAAGTGACACATATTTGTAACAGAGTTGGGGCCAGTGTCTTGTGGATGGAGTTGGAAATCGGCTAAAACATCCTGGTAAAATTTAGAACCGGGCGGCTTAAAGCCCCGGGCTAGGTGATCTACGAAAACAACGACCTCTCCTTCTTGAGGTGTGGAAGGGCATTCTTTGCCAGGAACCCTCCAATGGATGGTATCTTTGCTGCCTAAAGCGCCAATCAGGACTAGATCATCCAATTGAGCCTCTGTGACACGAGAAGGAACCCAATTGCATTCATATACTTGCTTGGCCATGAGGAAATCTACAAGGTAGAAGATCCCGGTTCAAAAATGCATTGATCAAGGTACATTGGTATGCGTAATGTTAAACCGGGGACATATCTATCTAAAACAGAGTTTATGAAGCAACAACATCTGGCGGTTCAACTAGGGGACTATTGATATATACCGGGTTGGTAAATTTTTTCTACAAGGTTAAACCGCCTGATCTACGCATGGAGACAGCTGAGATGGCGGATGGATAAGTGTGCAGAAACAGATTTCACACGATTTCTTTACAGCGTTGGATCTGAAGCAAGTTCAGAAATAAGAAAAATATTCAAAAGCTCAAGGCAGAACAACATTGAATCAATGGGCATAAATACATGTGAGATCTATGTTCTAGGGCATGAAACTAAAAGTGGATACTAACAGCTACCGTTATACAGAGCAGAGGTTCGCAGATGCATCCAGGGTTAGTGTATGAACACGAACAGGTGATGAACACTGCAAGAACATGAAACCCTAGGACAGATCTAAGTTGAGAAGAGCAGAAGGTTTACCAGAGTTAAGGAAGACGCGGAAGGTTGCCGCGGCGCTCTGGTGCGTTGAGGTTGATGCAGCAGCCAAGGTTGGTGCAGAGGTTGACGGTGGCGGCGGAGCTCCGAGGCTGGCGACGCGATGAAGACGAAGCAGAAGGGGAAGAAGGGACAGAGAAAGGAAATGACCCTTCGGTCCTATTTATAAGGCAAAAATACATGAGTCAGGCGCGACAATCAAGGGGCCACAAAACGGAGCTGTCGCCTCGATTTCTGCAGATATATTAAACAAAGAAGCACAATGGATATCTTCCTTAAGACAGGTGACATCACTCCGGTTTACAATAAGAAAAGATGACATCATGGCGGTCTACCAATTTAAGAGAAGACGTTGGAGATGAAGTTTTTGTTAAAGGATTGACATGAACCTGTTCAAATCAATTTGGGGCCTAATGTTGGGGATATTACTACTGGGCGTAAACCGACCTATCTGGGCCGGATCAACTTCATCAGTAGTTCCAGAAGTGATAAAGCCCAAGAAGGCAGATGAGGGCCTAAGGCCCGTAGCCGGTTCAAGACTTGTAGCTGTAAACCGGAATTTGTATATAAACTTGTATTGTAAGCTAGGAATAAGGAGAGACCAACCCGGATACGAATATCGACCGGTGTTGGGACTCTGTGAACCGACGGGTGTCAGCCGTGTATATATGGGGATGGCCCGGCGATAGTTCAAGAACAAGAGACAACAACTCGAGACATAGGCGAAGCTTATTTGCTCCCTAGTCATCGAAACCCCATCAATTCCATCACAACTAGACGTAGGCTTTTACCTTCATCGAAGGGGCCGAACTAGTATAAACTCTCTTGCGTCCCTGTGTCCGCTTTAACCCCTTCAAGCTAACCCGTTGTGATGGCTCCACGACTAAGTCCTTTCTCTAGGACATCTACCGTGACAAAACCACGACAACACCCTTCGTAATCAAAGGCACAACCAGGAAATTGTTGTGGTCAAGTACAACCTCGAGAACACGCGTGACAACAATGCTACAGGAAAACACTAGTTCAGGACATGTGGCGACAAGGACACAGCAGCTGGATAGTTTAGCAGTAGAACTCATCCTCAGGTCTTCCAGTTCACACGGCATGACTTTGAGAACTTCATCTCCACTGCGGACCAGGTTCTAATTCAAACAGAAACCATATTTTATTACTACCTCCGTTCAGAAATATAAGATGATTTTCGATATTATACTCCATATATGACTACATACACGCACAGAAATGAGTGAACAAAGACACTAGAACATGTCTTCAAAGGCATGACAGCAGAGGGATTACTTGCAATATCCATAACACAAGTTAGTGAGGCAAATATACCCTCTTCAAAGGTAGCATTGATGTTCATAAAGTACTCCCTCTATCCCAAAATTCTTGTCTTAGATTTGTCTAGATATGGATGTATCAAGTCACATTTTAGTATTAGATACATCCGTATCTAGAAAAATCTAAGACAAGAAATTTGGGACAGAGGGAGTAGTTGAAAGTAATCTATAAGAAATCAGTGTCAACCTCTCGCATGTTTTGGTCAAAAGAGGAATTTAGAACCGTCATTTGGCACACAAAAATCACATGCAAGATCACCCAGAAAGTTGTACTACTAGTACTAGTATTGCGTGTTAGATGAAAAAACACGATCAAGATCGAGAAAAAGATCGTCAAGAAGAGATATTACCTGGACTTGCTTAATGAGGGATCCCGGGGAGGGGGGCTTGGACATGGCGATGGCTTTGAGCTTGTCTGCGGTAGTCTCAGTGGGGTGGTTGCGCTTCTTTGTATCATGAGCCTCGACGGTTTTGGCCAGAGCCATAGACATCACTTCGGCCGGTGCTCCAGCGTCCGTCAAGAAACTGTCAAATAGAAATAAAAGAAAAGAAACCATAATCACACCCAAAAGAAGAACAGAGAGGGAGTTATAGGATCAGTCTTGGGGTTGCAAGACTGGGCCTCGGCCAGAATCAACACCATTGATGCGCTCAACTTTCCTTCTTTGGGAGAGAAGAACAATGGCAGAAGCAGGTTGGGGTTTTCTTGAAGAAATGAGGAACAAGATGAGGGAGAAGCGAGTTGGGTAGAGAGGAAGCTGGGAGAGAAGAGTGAAATAATGGTTGCTTCATCCGTCCAACTTACTGCTGGAAAGGAGGGGGTTTGTGATTTGACGGCTCATTGGGCATTACTGCGGCGCTTCGATCGGGGTAGTCTACCGTCACTCTACTACGGAGTAATTTAGTGCATGGCTGGTGGACCCGATGCTGGTTGTCCCACATGTCAGTGAAAGTGAGTAATTTAGTGCATGGCTGGAGGAGGATCTGCATGGTAGAGCGTGTCCACTGTTTTTCTGAAGAAGAAAATGATTACAGCAAGCGTTTCCACTCTTACGACGGAGGAGTGCGAAACACGGCAGCCACTTGAACGTACACAGTGCTCCTACTACTAGGCATGTGCAGTGGTTCATACGTTAGTACTACATAATCTTGTTGCTAGTGTAGTAAGTTATAACAACAACAAATGATGTTGTGCGCATGTCAACTATATGGACAGTAATGTAGTAACATAGTACCGCTTTTTCGACTATCCGGTCAAGAATGAACGGTGAGATCAATGTTAACAGAACTAGGTCTACAGGGCACGGATAATACGGTGCTACAATACTCCACAAAACATGAACCATTTGAAGCACGAATAGTGTTAGGCAGGGTGTATGAAGGGTGCACGGGATGGGAGCAAAAGTTCCCTTCTCGACCCACTTTTGGGTGTTTGGCAGAGTGCATGAAGGGTGCATGAGTCCACACTAGTAGGTTAACACAAATACACGAAGATGAAACAACTATATTGAGATGAGAATGCAACCAAACACAACCACACGCTTTGTGCTACAGTGAATGATCTGCACCGTCTGAGTTTGATTCAACGGTCATGTTGCGCCGAGACATGGACATGCCCATGCAGAGGGCGCCCAAACACCACCGAAGTCCCTCTGCTTCTCGAGGCACACAACGTTGGTGATGCAGGGGGCAAAACGGCTGAAAGGCAATGCAATCTATGGGAAGGCGGAGGGAGCTAGCCGAGGAGCGAGGAATCTTTTGGTTTTCACCATGGTAAAACACCAGTCGACGACTTCTCACATCAGGGAGCAGTGGGTTTTACAGGCGGAGTCATCGTGATTAATTGCTGCTGCGCCTGCTCTCATCAATCAAAAAATTAAAAATCCTTCCGCGCCTGCTCCCGTCAATCAAAAAATTAAAAATCCTGCCGCACCCAAACACTAGAGCAACGCCGTGGTGGATATTTAAATTTACTTGCCGGCAAGTAGATAAAAAAGGGGTGAAAAAACAAATGTGGCGGCGGCCTAGCTAATCGGTCGAACTAGCCCAACTAGCTAGCCACCGTGCTTCACTAATGTACTCGGCGGGAAAGGTGGTCTTTCGTGATTTGATGACTCATTTACTTGCTTTGGCGAAAATGCGCAGTAGGGCGTCCCACATTAGGAAGAATATATGCATGCACCACCCAGGAGGACCCCGAAACCACGTGGTAGGGTGTGCCATGTCTCGGCACGGAGGAAAAATGTGCGTGTAAAAATATGCTGTATCAGACATAGTACCTATGATTTGACCTTGGGACCCAGCCAGTCGGTCGAAAACACCCCAGTAGCCACACAGCTTCATTATGCTAACGTGGCATGGAGGATAGGTGTGGTTAGCTCTGTCTCGACCAGCCACAATGTCTCTTGTTCTAGGAGATTTTTCTATTTTCCAAGCTTTTTTTAGTTGTAATAACACCACGGTAAGCTAGCGCCGCTCTTCGTGTGTGCCCATGCAAAGGTTAGACGATGGAGAGAAGAGAGAGATCGCAGACCTGAGACCCACCAGTAAGTGAGTCAATGGTCATGCACATGTTAACGAGGCACTTCCTCTACTCTACTCAACGTAATACTGTATAAAATCAAGTTATGGGACAAATCCAACAACCGTTGTTGTTTCAGGCTATCGACTTACGCTTTGTAGTCCAGGTTGCCAGTTTGAATCTCGTCTTTCAGATTTGTTAGTTTTAGGTCCAAATTTGATTAATGACAAGTGGGACCCCCGTGTGTTGTTCCGATATTTCAGTGTAGGATGGTTTTTTTTGAACAAACACTTTGCGCGGTTAGACAAGTAACGACACGAGTTACACGTATTTTGCAAGTTTACGAACAAAAATGACAGCGGCATAGAATATCACATCCACCCCGTGGCTTAGATGCTATGGTGATACGAGTTTTTACACCATTGGAAGTGAGATCCAATGGCTTGGGAGTAGTCTTTGTAATTATGCGCAATTTCCAAACTCTCCAAAGGTTTTTTTGCAAATAAAACATTCAGGCCTCGTGTGTGCCGCTGCATCTTGGATCCAACGGCTCCCCGTTGCTTGTATTAGGTGCTCCCCGTAGCTTAATTACCCGCTATGGTGATATGAGCATCTAGGTCGTATGATCAGTGATCAGATGGGACATGTGTAGTACTTGTACTTTCTGCACAATTCCCAAACCCTCTCAGCCGTATATTGCAAAAACATTCAAACCTCCTATTGTGGGCTATGAGATCTCCGTGAACTCGTATCACCATAGAATCTACGATGCGGGAGCACCTCATATTCTCCCATGCTAGAAAACAAAAGGTGCTCTCGCAACTTGGATGCTACGGTGATACGAGCTTCAAGGTCGTTTGATCTAAGATCCAATGGCATCTGAGCAGTCTTTGTGCTTGTAAGCAGTGGCCGAGCTCTTTGGGAGCTTTTCTGCAAAAAACCATTCGAACCATGGAGGAGGTGTTGGGTAACAAATCCAACGGCTCCGAAGATCTTGTATCACCAAAGCATCTAAGGTGTGGTAGCACATGATATTCTTACATATAGGAGAATATGATGTCCTCCTTCATCTTAGATGCTATGGTGATATGAGCTTCGAGGTTGTTGGATATGGGATCCAAGGGCATCTGAGTAGTTTTTGTACAAATTGTGTGCAATTATCAAACTCATCAAGGTTCCTGTAAAAATATTAAGACATCATGTGAGCTGCTATATCTCAGATCTACAAGCTCCAAGCAAATCGTATCGGCATATAGCATCTAAGGTATGGGGGCACATGAAATTCTCCTGGGGAGGAGGGGTGGGGGTGCACAACCAATCGGTGGTTGGGAGGGTGGGGACAAATATAATCTAAACAACCCTAAACAGAGCTTCACAATTTTATCTAAGGTCGAGGGGTTGACCCCCGAAAATCATAGCTCCGCCTAATTAAACACAACATTTGCATATACTGTAGTACTAGACTTAATATTCATGTTTCAGTTTCATGTTCATTTTAAATATTGAATTGAGGACCATGCATGTCTTATATTTTACTCCCTTCGTTCCTAATATTAGTCTTTTTAGATATTTCAAATGGACTGGCACATACGGATGTATATAGACATATTTTAGAGTGTAGATTCACTCATTTTGCTCTGTATGTAGTCACTTGTTGAAATCTCTAAAAGACTAATATTTAGGAACATAAGGACAATTTTTGAATTCGTGTCATACATGCATGGTTTGCAAAAATAGATGCACTATACTTATTGGATTGTTGTTGTGTTCGTGTGTGCGTGTGTGTGGTCATATGCTTGATACATACAAAGTTTTCTCATCCATATTGTTCATCTTTTAAATTTGAATTTGCATTGAAAAAATTACTAGGGATACCATGAAATGTGAAATCCACGTTGAGGTCACTATATCACAAACTCACTCTAATTCAACAACTCGTCATAAATCAATTACCACGTTGAGATTAGTATTTGCAAGGAAAATACGGGCATTGTAATACACATAGATTCGTTCGGCAATTTAAAAGGTTCCTTTCATATTCTCGAATGGTAGGACCCAACAGCGTACCACCCAGACCTTGGCTCGTGTTGATCCTAAAAAAACTGGGCCCGTGTCCTTCTGGTGGCGTGCGTGGTACGCACATTAGGCAACCCCAACCAATTGAGCCTCTGTGTTTTGAGTCGAAATATCTGGCAGCCAGAATTCCAGCCCTAGGAAATTCCCCTCATGTCCCCGGTCCATAATGACTACCGATGAACAACAGAGGGATGCTTTAGTAACTAGACAACGTTACCTACCGTGCCAAGCACAGTTCAATTCCCTCGGTCTCCGCTCGCCAAGGTCACCCGTCAACGGCATTGCCTAGTACTACTACTACTACACCAGGATGAGCACAGAATTGAGCCCATTTGTTCGTGCCTAGTACTTGAGTTAATATATCATGCAATGCACTGGTACAGAAGGATTATCCTTTTACTCTGCATATATAACTTGTCTGAAGTCTAACTAAGCAAAATGTTTGACCAAATCATTTCTTAAGAAATACAACATGACATATGTATGGCTTGAAAAATTACTGCATGATGCAGGTTATGATATTGTTTCGAATCTTGGATCTTAAATTTCAGAAAATCCAAAAGTGACCATAAATTCTTGAAATTGAGCATGGTCACATGATATGGCACAAATATTACTTCGTAATTTTTTTCCAATTTGAGACGCTGCTTATGACAAGTTGCACAAATGAAGAGCCAAGGTATTTTGGAACAAAGACATGTCATGTTAAGGCGAACGTTTTCACTATTGAAACCGTATGCATTTATGTGCCGCCACAAGTCCCGCTTCTCATCGGCAGGTGCCGTCCGAGCAAGCATGTGAGTCGATGGGAGGCGTGCGAGCAGACCGCTGCGCCGGCTGACAGGGAGGCGTGCGAGCAGACCGGTGTGCAGGCTCACCGGGAGGCGAGCCCTTTAACCAGGCTCCGCCGCCCACCTTCGTCCCAACTGCTCCCACTTTTAATGTTGCCGCGCCACAGTTTAAAATCAACCCCGCACTACCCGGTATCGCTACAAACTTCTCTCTTCCTCTTCAATTCTCATGTTGTCTACCTCCAACCAGCCTCACCTAAACATACGCCATGCCGCACCACGATGGTCTGCCCTTAGTCTTCTAGTTTCCTGAGGAAGACACCCAGCCGGAGTCTCAAGAACATAAGGCGCTTTGGGACGAGCTTGAACTGGCCTTGCGGGAAGACGCCACACCTGTCCCCGCTCCCGTTTCAGCTCCCGTCGCCCCGACTGCGCCAGCGCCCATCCCCATGACATTAATGGGCTGGGAGCCGCACATTGTCGTCGAGCTTGATGCCACGGGGTTCCACGAGGTCCCCGCCGACTTTCACGTGCCCGAGCACCTACCAGCGCATGCGCCTGTGCGTGCACTAACGTGCACGCCCGTGTCGGTGCCCGTGCACCTGCCAGCGCATGCGCCTGCGCGTGCACTGACGTGCGCGCCTGTGCTGGTGCCCGTGCACACAAATGTCTCCGTTGCGCCGTTGACAGCGCATGTCCCCGCGCGGGTGCCAGTGCCCCCCTCAGCGGCATGGATGTCCGCCCTCGACCGCTTCCTTGCACCAACGCCAGTCGCCTCCTCCCGCCAGTTGACTCGCTCCAAACTCCAGAACATTTTGGCCTTCCTTGAAGCTAGGCCAACGTCCAGGAGTACGCCAACAACGGCGCAAGGCGCCGCCGTCGCCGTCGGTCAGTGGCCCAACGACACACAGAGCACGGCAGAGGAGCCGCTTCCCACCGCAAGACGCCCCCGCCGCTGCCGCGTAATTTAAATTTGCCATGAAAAACGTTCGTGTTGCCATGCTTAAAATCGGAACGTTTATCATTTCCGTTTATTTTAGATCGATCGTCATATAATTTAAAGTCAGAGTGAGACTGAGCAAAATCTATGGTTTGATCGATTGAATGTTCTGCTAGAGCCGTATCAAATTAAATATAAAACGTCATCAAGCCACATGTATTTCTCGTCATCCAATGACCTAGACTGCTTCAATGTCGAGCGCTCAACACGTTTAGTGTGCAATTAATTTCATGCCAAAATAGTGCTAATCACATAATAACACGCAAATAATATCCTACTTAATATCCGTATGCACTTAATATACTTCCAAATTAACATGCATTGCACGTACACACTGACTAGTGTTGCTAGTACGTGAAACTGGTGCCGTAACTTGTGAACACGTCCAGATATGGTCAACGGCAACATCGCCCATGAGTTCTTCGTGTTTGCCCGTGCGTCTAAACGTAGAAGGGGAGGAGAGAGAGAGCACACACGGAACCCACAAGTAAGTGAAGGCAAATAGTACTAAAAATAATATTACATGTTATCCATTAAATAGGCTGTGGTAATATAAAAACATTATGTGAACAAAGGGAGGTACAACAAACATTGTTGTTCTATGTACGTTGCCTATTGACGCGCGGCTTGAAGGCCCTGGTCGCATATGTTCGATCCTTGTCCTTTATTTTTTAATTTGTATATGGGTCCAAATTTGTTTCATGACATGTGGGCCCCTCGGTGTGTAGTTTGTAGCACTTTAATTTGTGGGTCGAAATTTGTTCCATTTCAAGTGGACTATCGATGTGTAGTTTTGTAGCTTATTTATTATAATTAAGGAGAACAATAGAGTTTTTGCAATAATACAATGGTGCGACGTTGAAGGCGAGAAAGAACGTGCGAGAGAGTGATGACCGAGCTAGAGGGAAATCAACTAGGGGAGTTGCGGGGGTTGCAACGGTGTTTGGAGTAGTTGTGGGCCGAATGCTACGAAAATATAATCTAAACCGTCCGGAATAAATGCCTACACAAATTAATCCAAGGTTGGAGTGCCCCTCGCAATGTAAATAGCTCCGGCTTTGCGTGGGATGGAGAGGTAGCTTCAATGTGTGGAAGATACAACGTGAGAAAGTGAGGTCAATCGAGAGACATATAGATAGAGAGACAAAGTGAGTGTGGTCCGACATTCATTGAACAGATATATATGCTCTGGAGAGATATTGTCCGATTGAGCTTTTGGCAAGGGTGAGGGTTGTAAGAGAGAGCTTGAGAGATGATCCAGTCACATACGTGTAGATATATTTTGTGTGTGGGAGGAAGCAAGGTCAATCGATCACATAGGGTCATCGTGCGATCGAAAGAGTGAGACAGGTTGGAGAGAGTGACCTAGATAGACAATGTGTGTGAGAGAGTATACAATGTGAATAGGTCGAATTGGGCTCAAACATGGTGATATATCATTTTTGTCCGAGAAAGAGCGAGGTCAATCGAGACATAAAAAGAGAGAGAGGGGCGGAGAGAGAGAGATTGAGCGAGCGTGTCCCGCCATGAGGTCGAAAGAGTGGGGGCGGCTTGGATGGACTGACCTAGATAGACAATCTGCGTGAGAGAGTATAGAGTGTGTCGATCGAGGCCCGAACAGGGAGATATATCATTTGTGTGTGAAAGAAAACGAGGTTAAACGAGACTCAGATAAAGAGAGCGAGATTGAGCGAGTGTGGCCCGCCGTGCGGAAGAAAGAGTGAGACAGTCTCGAGGGAGTGAACTAGATAGACAACATGCATGCGTGCGCACGAGAGGTTGGGGGCTAGATAGGCAATGCATGTATTTAGCGCGAGAGGGTGATAGGGAGAGGGAGAGAGAGAGCTCGGCATGGGGTGCAATGGCGGGTGTGTGAGGTAAATACATTTGGTAACAGAGTGGAAAAGGGGGGTTATGTAGTTGAGAGAGTTAGAGATCGAAACATGGAGAGAAAGAATGAATGTGTGTTGGAAACCGATAGCTTCCTAAGGTGGTTAGGAGAGGAAGATTGACCGATACAGGAAGTTTGTAGCGTGTGTGTGGGGGGCTAAAAACAACATTTGAATGTAGATAGTATGAGACTTAATATCGATGTTTCAATTCGGTGTACATTGTAAGATTTGAACTGAGGACCATGCATATGGGTAATTATTTCGAATTCGTGCCATACTAGGTTTCGAAAAGTTGACATTGACTCGATTTGTTGTGCTATTTTGTAGGTCATATGTTTGAATCCATCCAAAAGTTTTCTCACTACCATGGTGTTCATCATATACATATGAATTTGTATTAGAAAGTAGCGTGGATACAGTGAAATGTGAAATCCACGTTAGAATTGGAGATCGCTATGTGACACACACTCTAATTCAAATAACTAATTATGTGACACACACTCTAATCCACGTTAGCATGGATACCGTGGATACCATTTCGTTTTTTACAAATAACTCCTCATTAATTAATTTATAGCATCTCATTTGGAATGACTAATTATTTGCAAGGAAAACACGGGCATGGTAATACATATAGATTCATTTGCAAATGAAAGAAGATTCGTTTGCATTCTCAAATCTCCTCTCAAATGTAGGCGCACCAGGCAGACCAGGGTCGTGTCGTGGTGGTCGCGTGTGTCATACGGTGGCTTAGCACCCAGCCACCCACCCGGGCGATGCTTCGGTGCCTTAAGGCACCTACCTTTGTGTCCATGACATGTGGGCCGAACAGGTGGTTGGCCCACATGTCAGTGACCCAAAGGCAGGTGCCTTTAAGGCACCGAAGCTGCGTCCCACCCACCCCCTCCCTCCCCCCCCCCAAAAGGACAACGACAAAATAAGTTGGTGCTTCCATGTTTCGGATTGAAATATCTGGTGGCCCCAATTCCAGCCCTGCAAAATATCCCTTCTCCACCGTCCCCTTCCGCGCCCAAATTGCTCAAATCCCTAATTCGCCGCCAAACCAAGCAAAGTTCGAATCGCCCCTCATCTCGTCCCTTTCCCCTCCTTTGTGACGGACGACAACGACAAAGACGACGGTCGCGCTTCACCACCGCACCGGAGCTACCTCATCTACGCCCTCGTCCACCGCACCGGGTGGTCCACCGACAACGTCGGCTGCCACAACCGACGGGCCTCACAGACACCGACTTCCGCCGCATCAGGTGTGCTTCACCGACGCCGTCTCCCAGCTCACCGGGGCTACTTCATCGAGCACATCGTCGCACCTCCGCCCCCCAAGTCCGCTGGGGCTTCACCAACGGTCTCGTCCACCGCATCGTAGCGCTCCATTGCCACTCAAGATCCGCATCCGTGCGCAGCCAGCCAATGCCAGCGCATCACCCTCAACGGCTCTGAAGTGACCCGCACTCTAGCTAGGCGAGCATGCCCAAACGCTGACCCAAACTAGGTATCCACACATCACTCCCTTGCGCACTGTTCCGATGATGTTTGGATATCCTTTCACTGCTCTCTTAGCTTACACGCCTATGCAACTCTGACTTTAACTCTTATTTCTTCTGGAGATATCATCTAAAACAAGCAAATCCATTTTTTAGCGAAGCATGACGATGCTACGGGATCTGGTATACATCCTGCACACCCGTATAACCTTGTAAGTATCTGTCCTCCGGTACAACAGCAAGGTCGATTCCTCTTATTTGATCAACCATTCGCCGTGTCAAAAATGCAGAGGGGGATGCAAGGAGCACAAGGCCTGCACATCCAAGCAAGTGGTAACATGGAGTTGTACATGGAACATCCCAAGCGCAAGCAGAGCTGCAGTGAGCCTGTACAACAAGCTAGCATAAGTCCCTGCATTTCATTTAATTCGTACTGCCATTAGTGTATGATTTGTGTGCAGTGGTGGATCCACGAATTCAAGTTACTAGGGGCAAACATTTAACTTAAAAAATACGAAGGCACTTGCACTCCGGAAATCAACATAACTTGAGAAATGTGAAGCTACATGCACTTTGAAAACCAGATAATGATCCAAAGTAGTTCAGATTATAAACACTAAATGATGCAAGCACCAAAAAACACAAAATGCAACATGGTGTACAAGGACTACAAACATGGTCTGTACCTGCTTGAATTATTCGTTCTCTAACTAAAAATATCGAAGTGTAATTACACCTATAACCAGTGGGCAAACTGCATATCAATATATCTATCCTGCACAAGTATGCCAATAGTTTCAAACAACATATTAGAAAAGTATTGATGCTACGTTGTCATGATACGGGGACTTTCTGGTAGATGGCCTCGACGTTTCCTCAAGCCATGAAAATGCACTATAATTTTCTTGTCATCAATACCTGCAAATCTCTAAGTCTCTCTCAAGATAGCAGATCATCATTAGAAACTAAATCCTTCAATGGGAGCTTGCAAAATGCTTGCATCAGATCCCTGATTAGACACTATATGTTCATCACCAGGAGCATGTAAAATGTTTGCATCAAATCCTTCATTAGCAGTCTATTCGTTAGACACTTTAGGCTCAAGAACAACATGAGCTTGGATGTTTGCACCGGAAACTTGATTAGATACATCAGATTTAGTTAGTTCAGTATTGATTGGGGGAGTTATAAAATAAGTACAAATTGGTTTCATTTTCTCATAGATTTCCTACATACAAACGGTTTTAAAACACCAGCAGGTTTAACTAATGGCCAGAAATTGAAGAGTTGAATTAGATATAATCAGGATGTGATGTACCTGCTCGTTGTGCATGCTACTCTTGCAAGTTGCGACAGTCCGTTTGCGCAAGCTCGATGCCATGCCCGTGTTGCCGCTGCCTCCCATGCAGGCTACAACTAGGCTTGGATCTTCATCTTCTTGTCCTTTTGTTTGCTTGTAGCCCGGCGATCGCCCTCCAACGAGGGCCCGAGGAAGTGTTGTGTCGGTCTGTCCAGCGGCGGCTAGGTTAGGAGCGAACTAGACTGGAGGCTAGAGCGAATGAATTGGGATTTTTCCTGCTGTCGATTGATATGGGAGGCGCTCGTTTGGGCCGCGAGCCTGCTATAGGGCCTGCCTTGCACTTATGTTATTGGCCCATCCAAATTGAAACATTTTTATTCATTTTTTACATTGCATGCTCGTGTGTTGGGACGAACAAAACTAGCCTGGGCCAACCTGGACAACTCAAACTAGGTGCACACTTTCCAGCCACCCGAGGCGGCCGCCCATACCATCCCCTATGGTGGCATCGCCCCTTTTTGCGTGTATGATTGGGTTAGTGAAAAATATTCCAGTGGCGCTTTTGATTTACCCACAGAATGGTTGAATTGCTTGTTTCTATGAATTGAGTCTGCCAATAATGTGAAGGATGCCGGTCTTTTCATCCTATTGTAGATTGCTTAGATCTCAATATGCCAAAAGTAATCGCATGAAATATACAGTAAAAGCCAGTGTGATGTGTGTGGATACAACTAGTCTGACTACACGTCCTCATATAACATACCAAGGACGCATCATCTTACCAGATTAACCATTCGACTTACCAATGCAGTATGAGAAGAAAGAAGTATTGGGACTGCATATCCAAGAAATTGATGCCTTGGACTCCTTCACACAACCTTGTAAGCGAAAAAGAAGTTGCAGTGTGCATGTACAAAGAACTAGCATAAGTTCGGTTACCTGCTTCTCGGAATTTTAGTTAGCCACCTATTGCAAAATTGTTCAATTACGTTGCTTGGCTTAATTTAGTTTGCTACTGATTACATAATGCCACAGCCTGTTAATCCTATTATAGACTGCGCCTATCTATGTGTTTGATACTTACTGTTAAGAATTACTTGTTTGCCTGAACTTAAATATCTACTTGTTTGTTTTAACTGCTTTGCTGCTGCAACAACGGGTTACAATGATGTTAATAACTACTTTTCAGCATCCAATTGAAACTCTTTAATTCCTTGTTTGTTTAACTGGTTTGCTGTTGTAACTCCCAGTTGAGATGTTTTGCTAACTTCAACTTTTCTAAATCCAATCGGAACTTTAATGGCAAAGCAGGTTAGCCCAAGATCAAAGAGCAAGGTCCCCATGGACGTTGTATCATCCCACAGCAGTGGCATCAGCCCAATCGTGCATTCTAAATTGCCAACTGTTGATGCTCTAGAGGCTAAACTAGTCGTAGAAAGAAATTCTGCTTCTGCACTTAGAGATGAAGTTGACATGTTGAGGAAGCAAACAGCACAATCACAAGCAGTACTCAAGAAAACCATTAAATATTTGGTGGATTTCAAAACGAAGCAAGCTAAGACTGACCACATTGGTAAGGTCTTGAAGGAAAAAAGGAAATTAAATTCCCACTTGGTAAATCATAGGTGAAATGTTCTTTCCATCATTGAATAACCTTTGTGTTGTTTGTTCATGTAATCAATCAAACCATTTGTTTTAGAGATCATGTAATAATTGTTTTTTGTTTTTTTGTTTTTGGTTTGTAATTTTATTTGAGCACAAGTCTGTATTAATTGATAAGACTCGGAGACATTTCATTTTGATTGTTGTGCCAGACCTACAAATATGCCAATCGGGCTGAATGTGCATTCAGCAATAATAGTAGTATAGATGGACCATAAGTGGCACGCATCGGAAAGGGCCAAGATGATGTAGTAGCTTGGCTAAAAAAAGGATGTTGTTGTAGCAAAAAAAGTACAACGGCCTGGCTTATGTATGTTAGTTGATATTATTGATCCATATACTCTATAAGTGTTTATATGTCTGTTAGTTCTGTACATTCTTGGTTGATTAACTCGGTATTTGAATCTTGATACATCGCTTGTGTACATATCTAAATGGGAGTACACATTATGCTGCATGTGACATTTCAGTTGGACATGAAGTGTTCCAAATATTCGAATTCACCTTAAACTGGATTCTAGCTTCTGAATTTGAGTATCGGCATTTGTAAACCATATTCATATATGACAGTGGAATACATCTTTGTCGTCCTTTTGAAGATATATAAAAACACATAGAATGATTTATAAAGATTTGTATAGGAATACAAAATGGATTCGAATTTAGTTACCAGGGTAAACGTGGATGCTTATTCTCTCAAAATTCGAAGGAAGCGGCAAAATGTCCACTCCCACGTCGGCTGCCCAAAACCAAGTGTTTGGGAGATGGAAATTACTGTCTACCCATTACACGGACAATCCATTGGCCCGATTTCCACTGCTCTAAATAGGGGTAGGTTAGTAACTTCAATTAGACGTGACACGACTGCCTTTGAGCCCATTTCGACACGGTGGGCGCCAAACATGGGCGGTGTTGGGGATATTACTACTGGGCGTAAACCGGCCAGGAAAGGCCGGGTTAACTTCATCCGTAGTTGATTATGCTTGAAGCCCATGTAGACAAAAGAGGAAAGGTCCAGGGCCCAGAACCGGTTTAAGGCCCGTAGCCGTGAACCGGCATTTGTATGAAACTTGTATTGTAAGATAGAAAGAGTGGAGACCGAACCGGACACGTTTATGAGCCGGTCTCGGGACTCTGTAAACCGACGGGCGCCACCCATGTATATAAGGGGACGACCCGGCAGCGGTTCAGGGGAACAGATAATGACTCGAGAGCCAGACAAGCGGATTCGCTCCTTGGCCTTCGAAACCCTAGCAATACCAAACACAGCTGGATGTAGGCTTTTACCTTCATCGAAGGGGCCGAACTAGTATAAACTCCCCGTGTCCCCTTGTCCGGTTTAACCCCTTTAAGCTAACCCATTGTGATGGCTCCATGACTAAGTCCTTTCAAAAGGACATCTGTCGTGACAAACCCACGACAGTTAGCGCCCACCGTGGGGCTATCGCACGATGGTTTTGAGTTCTTGAAGGGCAGCTTTGATGGACTCAAGGGATACGCTGTGGGCCGGATGATGAAGAGTCGTCGCGGCAAGCTCTACATCGACAACGCAGGATGGGGTCCCGAGGCCGATTCAATCGAATACGGGTACCGGGTCCCCTTTGGTGGGATTCACGTCTTCATTGGCAAGATTGGCGAACCGGCCCCTGAGCCGGACATCTGCATCGACATCATCGAGATGGCTCAGCGTGCAAGCCCTTCGTCGGTTCAGCCCGTGGCGAAGCATGTTTTCGTAGGCGTCATCCATGGAGCAGAATATGAGGACGGACCGGCGTCTGATGGAGATACCGTTGTCTGCTCCGACGACGAGTCCTCTGGAGAGACCGAATCGCTCTATCAGTTGCAGGATGGCCGGATTAGCGAAGGATCCGAGGGCAACAGTATTCCGGACTCCCCTGATCTGCCAAACCGGGCCGCTATCTTCATGGCCGGTACGCAGTCCGCGCCTCATTCGTCAGCTACCGTAGCAATACTCTCCGGTTCAACGACAGCCCCGCCGCCAGGGGCAGGAAACTCTACGCCGCCTCCGGCTCAAGTCCTATCTGACTTGTTCGACGCTTTGGCAGCGTTGCTGACCGCAGAAGTGGATGCAGCAGCCCGGGATCAGCACAACGCGGAGATTGCAAAGGTGAAGGATCAGATAGCTCAGGCCAAAGCGGACGTAGCGGCAGAGACCGCTAGGATGGCAACAGAGCGGGCTGAGTTAGAAGCTCAGGCCTACCAGATTAGGCTCGATCAGAACGCTTCTGAAGAAGTCATGAGAAGAAGGTACCGATCGCATCTCCCGTCGGGTTACGAGCCACGCAATCTCTTCAACACGCCAGGAGCAGGAACTAGTAACCAGCCAATATTAAACTGGACGGAGGTACCAGGAACAGGAGCACCGGTTCAGCCACGCACGATGGACCCGCCTCATCAGAACAACGTTGTGCCACAGTACATACCAACGCCTACCGGGCATTATTCTAACCCGTTGGACAACATTGTGGCCGTCGCTTCATGCTTGGCAGCCCTCCCAACCGACGGCGAATCACCGTTTGCGATTGAGGCACGTCGGGCCAGAGATCTCCTTCAAACAGCGCTAAATCAGCAGCAGGCATATTCACACAGTCGTGAGAGGATTCATTCCACTCCCCGTCCAAGCCGGAGCTATAGCAGACACGTTGAGGATGAACCGTCCGTGTCAAGCAGTGTGTGTCGCCATAATTCACCGCGAGGACACAACCCGGCAGGGGGAGGTGCTAATGCGCAGGATGTAGTGGATCATGGTCGCGCACGTCAAGAGGCCGAGTTAGCAGCCCGGCACGGAGCTCGTCAACATACTTAGGTTCACCCTACCGCTTCAGTAGAGCCAGGTGTGGCATTCAGTTCCTTAGGGGTGTCGTGTCTCACCCCCACTTTGCGTAATGTGAGATTGCCCAAGGACTTCAAGGGACCCCGTAAGGTACCAAATTACACCGCCGATTTACAACCAGAGGCGTGGGTTGAAAGCTACGAGATGGCAACGGAGATGTTAGATGTGGATGAGGCAGTATGTGCTAAATACTTCACCATGATGTTGGAAGGAACAGCTCATACTTGGTTGAAGAGCTTACCAACTAACTGTGTCGGATCATGGGCCGAATTGAAGAACCGGTTTATCCAGAACTTCAAAGATACTTGTAAGCAGCCCATGTCAATCATGGATCTGGCCGCTTGTGTCCAAGAGGAGGGGGAGTCCACGACCCATTGGGTCAAGTGGGTCTCAACAATTTTGCATTCATCAGATCGTACCAATGCAGATACCGCAGTG
Source organism: Triticum monococcum (assembly GCA_034509565.1). Classification (NCBI taxonomy): domain Eukaryota; kingdom Viridiplantae; phylum Streptophyta; class Magnoliopsida; order Poales; family Poaceae; genus Triticum; species Triticum monococcum. The sequence continues at coordinate 127,421,093 of CM067842.1, forward strand.
CTAACGTTGGAGGGAAATTGCCGTTTTCTGCCGCTCAAACAGAAGCTAGGAAGGCTCAAACGTCACTGCAATGATATGTCAATGCTTATGGCCACTTTGGTTAAGTACGCCGATTCAGATAATACCAAAGACCCTGACTCAGAGGAGGACAAACCGGGGAAAGGGAAAAAGAACGGCAACACGAAGGGTCAGCAGCATAATCCGGCAGGCCATGGGAACAGTGGTAAGCGCAAAGCAGACAACAGCCTGGACTTTATCGCTAACACCAATGCTCATGAGAATGGCCAGCGCCGTAAGGGCAAGCAGCCCCAGAGGGGCGGAGGTTCAGGCCCCAATTTGGAGCGCCTGTTAAATCAACCCTGTCCAAAGCATGGATCAAAGGAGAAGCCGGCGTCGCATCTTTGGAAGGATTGTTATATCATGCGAGATTTCAAGAACTCCAATATGTTCCAGTACGATAATGGTCCGCCTGGCGGTTCAGGAGGTGGTTTCCACGGGCCGGGTTATGGAGGTGGCAGTTCCGATTCAGGATTTCAGGGTAATCAAACCGGACACATCAATCAAGGGCACCAAGGCAACCAGGGAGGTTACAACCATCAGGGGAACCACCAGCAGCAGCAGTCGGGTTATCAGAGCAATCCTAAACAGCTAAATAGTGGGCAATATCATGTCTTCACCACTAGCTTGTGCAAGCGCGATCAAAAGCTTCACAAGAGGGCAGTAAACTCTGTTGAACCGGTGGTGCCTCAGTATTTGCGCTGGTCTGAGCAGCCCATTTTGTGGAGTAGAGAGGATCACCCACCTCGGGTTGACAATCCGGGTCACTTGGCCTTAGTGGTGGCCCCTCAAGTTGGGGGATATAAGTTCACTAAGGTACTCATGGACGGGGGAAGTAGTATCAACATTCTATATTATGATACATTCCGTCGTATGGGGTTGACAGATAAGAATCTTAAACCGTCAAATACTGTTTTTCATGGTGTGGTACCTGGCAAGTCTGCGTATCCAGTGGGCAAGATAGCCTTAGAGGTGGCTTTTGGAGATCATTATGATTCAATGTTAGAAACATTGACTTTTGAGGTGGTGAAAATCAAAAGTCCGTACCATCCTTTATTCGGGCGGACGGCTTACGCTAAGTTCATGGCGAGGACGTGTTATGTTTATCTACAGATTAAAATGCCAGGTCATAAGGGGACTATCACAGTACACGGGAGCAGAAAGATCGCTTTGGAGTGTGAGGAAGGTGATGCGGCTTATGCTGAGTCGGTTTGTGCCACGGAAGAGCTGAAGTTCTATAAGGAGCAAGTTGATCCGGCGGATATGACCTCTTTCAAAAAGCCAACTACGGAACATGATCAGGCATTGAAATTCAAATCAGCCACAGACACTAAGATGATTGATTTTGTTCCTGGCGATTCATCCAAGCAGCTCAGCATCAGCGCTAACATGGATCCCAAATAGGAAAGCACGCTCATCGAGTTCATCCGTGAGAACCGGAACATCTTTGCATGGAAACCTTCTGACATGCCAGGTGTATCGAGGGAACTCGCTGAGCACACACTTAACATTGATCCTAAGTTTAAACTGGTCTGGCAGTTTCTTCGCCGCTTCAATGAAGAAAGGCGTAAGGCTATTGGTGAGGAGGTAGCTCGATTGTTGGCCGCAGGGTTTATAGTGGAAGTCTTTCACCCAGAGTGGTTGGCTGATCCGGTGCTGGTTCTTAAGAAAAACGGCATTTGGCGTATGTGTGTGGATTACACAGATTTGAACAAGGCTTGTCCTGCAGACCCCTTTGCCCTCCCTCGTATTGATCAGATCATTGATGCTACGGCGGGTTGTGACCGTTTGTGTTTTTTGGATGCTTACTCTGGTTATCATCAGATCAAAATGGCAGTTAAGGACCAGGAGAAGACAGCTTTCATCACTCCCTTTGGAGCCTTCTGCTATGTCTCCATGCCCTTTGGGCTCAAGAGTGCCCAGGCGACTTATCAATGTTGTGTTCAGAATTGTCTTCATAAGCAGATTGGGCGCAATGTTCATGCATATGTGGATGATATTGTGATAAAATCCAGAAAGGAGGAAACATTGATAGATGACTTGTGAGAAACCTTTGACAACCTCAGGGTTTACAAGATGATGCTCAATCCAGAGAAGTGTGTCTTTGGTGTTCCGGCAGGCAAACTCTTGGGTTTCCTGGTGTCAAATAGAGGCATTGAGGCTAATCCAGAAAAAAAATTAGCAATTACATCTTTGGCTAAACCGGCGTGTATCAATGACGTTCAACGTTTGGCCGGCCGGATTGCGGCCTTGAGCCGGTTTATCAGTCGTCTTGGGGAGAAGGTTGTCCCTTTATATCAGATGCTCAAGAAAACAAATAATTTTATCTAGAGCGAGGCAGCTGATAAAGCGTTCGAGGATTTGAAGAGGCAGTTAGCTGAACCGCCTGTGCTTGCAGCACCGATCGATAAGGAGTCGTTATTGCTGTACGTGGCTGCTAATGCCCGAGCTGTTAGCGTGGCTATTGTGGTGGAGCACAAGGAAGTTGGCAAGGAATATCCGGTTCAACGTCAGGTTTATTATATGAGTGAAGTGCTCATTGAGTCAAAGCAGAGGTATCCACATTGGCAGAAGCTGGTATATGGAGTGTTTATGGCAAGCCGGAAGCTTAAACACTATTTTCAGGGCCATCCCATCACAGTGGTCAGTTCAGCCCCTCTGGGAGATATCATTCAAAACAGAGAAGCAACGGGTCGGATTGCCAAGTGGGCTATTGAGCTTGGACCTCACGGGCTCAAATATATACCTCGCATAGCGATCAAATCCTAGGCACTCGTGGACTTCATCAACGATTGGACGGAGTTGCAGGCACCAGAGGAGCAGCCAGATAATACGTACTGGACTATTCACTTTGATGGATCCAGACAGTTGGAGGGCTCGGGGGCTGGAGTCATACTGACTTCCCCAAGAGGTGACAAGTTTTGTTATGTCCTCTGTTTAATGTTCCCTTATACTAACAATGCAGCTGAGTATGAGGCATTGCTCCACGGTCTGCGGATGGCTAAGGAAATGAACTTAAGCTGGGTCAAGTGCTTTGGGGATTCAGATCTAGTGGCTCAACAGGTGTCTGGCAATTGGGATTCTAAAGACCTGCTCATGGCTGCATATCGGCGAGAGGTGGACACTGTGGCTGGTCACTTCAAGGGTTATCAGGTGGACCATATAGACCGGCGAAAGAATGAAGCGGCTGACGCTTTAAGTCACCTTGGTTCTCAATGTAAACCGGTTCCACCCAATGTCTTTCTTGATGTATTGCATAATCCGTCAGTCAAGGTACCAACGGAGGAAGAGTTAGCTATTCCTGATCCGAAGGCTCAATTGGTGGCGGCTTTGCATGTCATACCGGATTGGACAATCCCGTATCTGGCTTACATGAACCGGGGCGAGTTACCGGACGGTGAAACCTTGGCCCGACAGATAATCCGGCGTTCCAAGTCCATGACCATACTCAACGGGGAGTTACATCGTTACAGCGTTTCAGGAGCAATTCAGCGTTGTGTCTCTCCTCAAGAGGGTTGTGAGATTTTGCGAGAAATCCATGAAGGGGATTGTGGTCACCATGCTAGTTCAAAGTCTTTGGTTGCTAAAGCTTTTCGCCACGGTTTTTACTGGTTAACAGCTCATGCTGATGCGGAGGATTTGGTCAAGAGATGTGACGGTTGTCAAAAATTCGCACGCCGTGCTCACATTCTGGCTCAGGAGTTGAGGATGATTCCAATAACTTGGTTGTTTGCAACTTGGGGGCTCGATATGGTTGGACCCTTCAAACGATCCAAGGACAAAAAGACCCACTTGTTAGTGGCAGTTGATAAATTCACCAAATGGGTGGAAGCAGAGCCAGTCAGTAAGTGTGATGTGGCCACGGTGGTTCAATTCGTCAAAAAGGTGATATTCCAGTTTGGCTTTCCACACTGTATCATCACTGATAATGGTACTAATCTGTCAAAGGGAGAGATGGAGGAGTTCTGCCAACGTGAGCACATCCGGCTTGATATAGCATCGGTGGCTCACCCCCAATCTAATGGTCAAGTAGAAAGGGCAAATCAAGAAATTTTGAGAGGTATTAAACCCCGGCTTATGGTTCCTTTGAAGAGGACACCCGGTTGTTGGGTGGAGGAATTGCCTTCTGTGTTATGGAGCATCAACACCACGCCTAACAGATCGACGGGTTACACACCTTTCTTCATGGTTTATGGAGCGGAGGCGGTTCTCCCTAGTGACATCCGTCACGACTCGCCTCGTGTGGCGGCTTATGTTGAAGCGGATAACGAGATAGCTCGTCAGGATTCTCTGGACCTGTTGGATGAGGAGCGTGATCTTGCAGGAGCACGTTTGGCGATTTATCAACAAGATCTCCGACGTTATCACAGCCGTCGGGTTAAGACCAGAACCTTTCAAGAGGGTGATTTGGTGCTCCGGCTCATCCAGGATCAAACTAATATGCACAAGTTATCCCCACCTTGGGAAGGACCTTTTGTGGTCAGTAGGAATCTGCACAACGGGTCATACTACCTCATTGATGTTCGAGAGCACCAAGACTCACATAAATCGGAGGAGGAGACCAAGCGGCCATGGAACATAGCTCTTCTTCGGCCTTACTATACTTGAGCCAGAGGCTCTTCATATGTACATATTTATGATGATGTATATATTATATAATAAACCGAAGCCTCCATTAAAGCGGGGTATCTGTTCTTTTTACATCATATGTTTACAAGAGTTTCTACTGGCAAAGCGGAGTTTTTTGTTAAACCGGTCTCTGCAGCCGCACAAATGTACACAAAATCACTAGGGGGCTTGGTCATATCTGAACCATTGCTACATCACTTGATTGGTTGAAAACCACAAAGGGGTATCACTAGGGGGCTTGGTTGTTATCACACCATAGCTACACCTCTTAATAGGCGTTTAGCCACAAAGGAAATTATGTGGGGCCAAAGAGAGTGTTGCACAAAGCACAAACTCAAACATGGGCACCCACTGAGCATAGCTCACAAAGTTACTTGGGGGCTTTTTGTGCAAAGCAACAAAGAGTTTGAAAGGACCCTTGTAATTGTCTATCAAGCCATGGCTTGGAAGCCTGGTGTATTCACCTAAAACCCCGGGTTAACCTGCCTTCATCAAGTAAGCCACTCCTGTCCAGGTAATCCTGGTATGACCCGCCGAACATTTGACAAGTCAATCTTCTATAGACTCTGAACTTCTCAAAGTTAAAACGACGATTGGTTAATTGGAGGCCCATCTTAAAAGGCTTTGTTAAATGGTTTAACTCAGAGGCCTGGCAGCCCATGAAAAGCCTCGATTTGGAGCCTGGCAGCTCGTAAAAAGCCTTGCATATTTCTTTTTTGAAACTTATTTGCTAAGTTTTCTGACTTTTTTAAGGGTTATAATGTCTTCTGATAAACCGGTGTCCTTGACCCGGCTTGGCTCTCAACTACAAGTTGTCAGTACATGATCAGTTATAAACCGACGTTCGCTACCCCGGTCTAGTTTTGACTAACAAGTCGCCAGTGTTATAAGGAAAATCTGGTGTTTATCATATACCGGTATGATTTATTATCATAATCCGGCAAATTAAATACAGAGTTATCTCTGCTCCGGATTGGTGTTTACACCTTTACCATACAAGTAGTTGGTCAGCCAACGAGGTATGTTACACATGTTATTTTTATATACAAACTTTGGTTATCCATCCAAGTATTGTCTATTCTTGGGCATCATGACCCGTCCAGTGGTAAACCACTAGGGCACTTTTTACATTCTTGTCTACAGGAACACAGTTCATTATGGGTTAAGCATAAATAGATGCCAAACGGTGGAGCAGGTTTTCACATTATCTAAGTGTCACAAAACATGCTCGACGGCATGACAGATCAAGGAGTTTTTGCTATCCTATTACATGAAGCTTTCAAACGGCTCCCATTGAATAATTGTTTTTAAGCATTGGCACACAATGGCTGGTAAACCGGCGTCCAGTTTAAGATGCTTCATCTGGACGGTTTGACGGTTGAGGGTCAGTTGGTGCCATCACTTCTTCTTCATCCCTCCCCAGACGCTGGAAATCAACCGTCGACCAATCGATTCCAGTTAACGCTTGAAACACAGCCTCTTCATGGATAAGGATAGAAGGGTTAATATCAGGAGTGTAGGTATGCTTACGAATTGGAGGTACAAGTTCTTCGCCTCCATGGATTTCGGCAGGATGTCTCTTCCCTTCAGCGTCATAAGCCGGTTGGAAATGAGACAAGTCTGTGTCCTCTGCTAGCTTGCTAGCTATTGGACGCATTTCTTTGGTCAGCCTTCGGAGGTCATCATTGTTGAAGTCTGAACCATCCTCTTTCACACCTGGATATCCTTTGATGATATCCTCCGCTTCAAGGTCTGGAATCCATGCCTTGGCTCGGATTAGCATGGTTAATGCGCCTGCTCTTGCAGCTGCCTTCTTCAGTTCGGTGATCCGGGCTGGTAACATGGCCAGCTTCTAAAGCGTTTCCTTTATCAGTGAGGGCGCCGGTTTATTGTAAATCGTAGTACAAATCACACGCTGGGACCCAGAGTACAGCTGTTCAATAAGGGTATAAGCCGCTTTAAGCTTCATCCTCATATCTGTGCCCAGATGAGCAATGCGAGTGCCTGTGACGGTTTAAAATCAAGTGTTGTGATCAATGACAAGATTCAATGAATTGGATAAACTGCACAAGGAGATACTTACCAAAGATAGCGGAAGTCATGGTGTTGATTTGTCGTTTCAACCCAGTTAGTTCATCCACAACTGGTTTCAGGACCGCTTCAGCATCTTCAGCTCTTTTGGTTAAATCGGATTTTTCGGTTTCCCAGTCAGCCTGACCTTTGTTAAAAGACTCTTTCAACTTTTCCATCGCTGCCAGGGCCTTGGTCAGCTCCTCTTTAGCTTTTGCAGCTTCTGCTTGTTGGGACTTCACATTCTCTTGCAAATCAGCAGTCCGGGCATCTCTGTTGCTTATTTCGGCCTACAACAATGAAGAAATGTCAGACAACAGGATATATATTTTCTAAAGTACAAAGCGTACAACAAGTTATGCACTTTGTACTTGGGGGCTAATGTCTGTTTTCTCTGATTCACTACATCTTTTATAAATTCTCCAGGACAATGCATGCATTATCCTTGACACTTGGGGGCTAATGTATATCTGTTCAAAAACGGACACATTGATTAAAACCCGGATTACCTTGCAAAGCTAAACCGGCCTTTGGGGGCTATGCTGAGGAAAGCTATATCATTACATTGGTAAAGTATCGGCCTTGGTTTTCACCAAGGATCTAACATTTTGAGGGTCAGTGGGAGAAACTTAAAGTATTACAAAGACCCAGTTCATGATTAACATCATAAAACGGCCCTTGGGGGCTACTTGGGCTGGCATTTCAACTTTGGAGTCAAGAAGTAAAGGGAGATGAAAATACCTCATAACGTTCCTTCATCAAATTCACCAAACCGGCTTCATAGTCACGGTTTGAGTGCAGACGGTTTAAGAAACCGGAGTGAAGCTCTTCAGCGTTGAGATGGGCATAACTTGATAAGTCAGTACTCCATTTGCCCTTCTCCCTAGCAGCACCCTCTTCTTTGGCACTATGTTGGGCCAAAATTACAGGATGGCCAGGAGAGTTGTGGCCTATACCAGTAACAACAACATCATCTCCTTGGCCTTCAGTGGTTTTTGCGGGTGATGACGGAGTTTCAGTATCTTTCATTGGACTAGCACGGTTTTGAGCTGCCGGTTCAGTATCCGGAACGGCAGGATCAGCTTCTGCTGGTTCATCAGTATTCCAGTCTGGAAGGGGCGGTTCAGCAGAGGTGGCTTCAGGAGGTGGACCTTCCAGGTCACGAGTTTGGTCCGGTTCACCTATTTGCTCTTCTTCAACAACAGCCTGGTCTTCTGACAGATTAGTGGCCCGAGCTTTCTTGTTGGGTGTGGATTTGGCTCTGCAAACAAAAATAAAAGAGGTTTAGCATCCTATTCAAGATTTGTAACACATTGGAAGAAAGGGTTTGAAAGCTTACCCAGCCACAGTTTTTAAAGGAGGGAGTTGGGTTGCTGTTGACTCGCCAGAGGATGAGGGAGGTGTCACCTGATAATTTGAATCGGACGGATTAAGAGGTTGTCTGAAATAACCTGCCTTGGGATAAGAATGGTCAGAAGTGGAAGAGACCTCAGACCGGCGCTTCCGAACCGGGGTATCAGGTAAACCGGCTGAAGTGACCTGTTGACCACTGTGTTGGGTTGTCCGGCGAGCTTCATGCTGCTGTGTCTTCAAAATAAATGTTGGGTCCAAGTAAGCAAGAGGATGAGAAAAGCTTACTTTCCGGACTGCTTGACGGGTTTTTTGTGTTGGCATAGAGTCTGAACAGGAGGAAAGGGTAATTACCTCTACATCATCAGCTTGGCAGCCTTCTACGTCCTCTTGATAAAGATCATTGTTAATGAGGTGCATGAAAACGGAGCCAAGTGAGTCAAGTTCTACCTCAACTTCCGGATCATCAGCATCGTCATCAAGTTCCATGTTGATCCGGTCAGCTGTTTTCCGCTTTGAGGTCCGCTTGACGGCTTTGGTTTTGGGACGAGATGGTTTAACCGCTTTATCCCCGGTTGGCTTCACTGCTTTATCAACGGATTTTTGTTTCCAGAAGGGATCGTCACCCTGTATATACATACAGAGAAGAAGGATTACAAGTTGAACAAATTAAAGATATCAAAGATGAAAAGGAAGTATAGTGCTTACAGCAGGCGGCTTGTTCCTAGTATAGAAGGGGCTCAAGCCGGTTTGACTACAGACTGATTCCGACTCATTCAAAATCTCCTTTACACTTTCAGTGACCTCTTCATTGGTCACCTGAATGTTGCAATGGCATTGATGGTCTTCAACATCACCGGTGTACTCACACATTAAACCAGAGCACCGGCTTAGCGGCAAGACGCTCCAAGATATCCAACAGCGCATGAAATCAACGCCTGTTAAACCGTTGGCCATAAAAGCCCGGAGCTTGGCGAGTTGAGGGGCATACTTGGACCGTTCTGTAGAACTTAAGCGTTGCGGCATAGGATGGGTGTTGGAAAGCCGGCGATCACGATAGCCTGGAAGGGGATTTTCATCTTCAGGAGAAGTATCTCTGCAGTAAAACCAAGTCTGGTTCCATTCCTTCAGGTGACTGTGTAGTTTGGCATGAGGAAATTCAACTTCCTTCTGCTTTTGAATTGAGACACCACCAAGCTCAGTGTTGGGCCATTTACAAACTTTGTGCGCTGGTTTAGATGAAAAAAGTCCCGGAACAGCTCAGCAGTGGGCTCTTCTTGCAGGTACACTTCACGGAAGACCTGGAAGTTGCATAGATTGGACACCGAGTTGGGTCCAATATCCTGAGGATGGAGTTGGAAACTGGCAAGCACATCTCGGTAGAACTTTGACCCTGGTGGTTTGAAACCACGACCTATGTGGTCGACGAAGACCACAACCTCGCCCTGCCTTGGGTTTGGAGGATTTTCTGTTCCTGGAACTCGCCGTCGAATTTCAGTTTTCTTAGGTAAGGTACCAATGCTGACCATCCCGTTCAATTATTCCTCGGTGACCCGGGAACGAACCCAATTGCAAGCAGCAAACTATTTGGCCATTGTCAAACAAAAAGCTGGAAAAGAAATGCCGGTTTGCAAATTATTCATAGTGGTATACAAGATGCAGCGGAATAAAGTTATACAAGTATGTGAAATTGCGTAAACCGAAGACGAATACAATAGCGAATGGCAAGATCATATCAAGGGCATGCATGTGTTGTTAAACCGGATTATTACAATCAACATAAAGAAGGTCTGCTGGTTTACTAGGGGACTAATGGTATGAGATAGATTGTTTTTGCAAAGGTAAACCGCCTACAGAGGATGTCGATCTAAGGCGAAAAGGGCTAAGTAAGGAAAAACAAGTTTCACAGGATCACATGGGAATTTTGGATCTACCGAAGACAGAAAGGCAAAAATATTCTGACCTAAAAAGAGTAGGACCCGAAACAGTTTATGAAGGACTAGATCAGTCTTTTGCGCATAAGGATTTGTGGTGGTAACAGAAGATTAGTCATGGCAAGGGATACGTCAAGCACAAAGTGTCCATCTACAGACTAAAGGCAGAACAGGGGAGAACAACACTGAACCGCTGATGAACTTCAGAAGAACGTAGCCCTAGAACAGATCTGTGGCGGAAAAAAGCAGAGAACTTACTGGAGCTGATGAGGAAGCGGAAAGGCGCCGCAGTATTTTGGTGCGTTCAAGGTGATGCAGCGGCCATGGTCGGAGCAGAGGCGACGGTCGACGGTGGCGGCGGAGCTCCAGAGGCTGAGCAGCACAAGGAAGACGACGCGAAGAGGCACGAGGGGGGAAAGGTGAAAATGACCCCTCGGTCCTATTTATAAAGGGCAAGGGATAAGTGTCAGGCGCGAAAATCTAGGGGCCAGAAATTTGGAAGTGAGGCGGAGCTGTCGCCTCGATTGTCGGAGACCCATTAATGAAGATGTGTCATACACAATTTTTAAACAGATGACGTCATGACCGTTTACCACGATCTGAGAAGATGACGTCATGGCGGTTTGCTAAATTATGAGAAGATGTTGAAGACAAAGTTTTTACTAAGGATTGACATGAACTCAAATCAATCTAGGGCCTAATGTTGGGGATATTACTACTGGGTGTAAACCGGCCAGGAAAGGCTGGATTAACTTCATCCGTAGTTGATTATGCTTGAAGCCCATGTAGACAGAAGAGGAAAGGTCCAGGGCCCAGAACGGTTTAAGGCCTGTAGCCGTGAACCGGCATTTGTATGAAACTTGTATTGTAAGATAGAAAGAGTGGAGACTGAACCGGACACGTTTATGAGCCGGTCTCGGGACTCTGTAAACCGACGGGCGCCACCCATGTATATAAGGGGACGACCCGGCAGCGGTTCAGGGGAACAGATAACGACTCGAGAGCCAGACAAGCGGATTCGGTCCCTGGCCTTTGAAGCCCTAGCAATACCAAACACAACTAGACGTAGGCTTTTACCTTCATCGAAGGGGCCGAACTAGTATAAACTCCCGGTGTCCCCTTGTCTGGTTTAACCCCTTTAAGCTAACTCATTGCGATGGTTCCACGACTAAGTCCTTTCACAAGGACATCTGCCGTGACAAACCCACGACAGGCGGAAAAACACATTTGATTCAAGCTCGTCTGAAAGACCTCTGTTTCTCCCTCCATTTCCCCATTCATACATGGTGGGCGGCAAAACAAACTCGACTCGGCCGAAATCGATGTAGGCAAATATTTTCAATGGGGGCAAGTTTGTAACTTCGCTCAGACGTGACACAACCGCCCTACCTGTAAGCCCCATTCATACACCGTGGGCGCCAACCATGGGCGCCAACCACCATCTCCTTGCCCGAAATCGCTCTTGGCAAATATTGGCGAGATGCGAGACTACCGTCGTATCCCTAACCGACGAGACGTACAAATTTTAAACGGGGGCTAAGTTTGTAACTTTCCCATATTTCAGACAGGCGCGTCCCAAAAACATGGTTCCCCGTACCTCTCCCTCCATTTTCCAATTCATACACCGTCCGTGCTAGAACACCATCCCCACACCAGCCTCCGTACGCCACCCCATCCATCGCCGCTGTCCTCCACCCCATCCATCGCCGCCGTCCTCCACCACATCCATTGCCACCATCCTCCACCATGTCGGAGCGCCTACCAAGACCGCGTCGTCCACTGCTAGAGATGGACGTTTCTCATCCACGGCGACGGACCAAGATCCTTGCGTCACGTCCTCTCGCTTCCTTGGCGTCGTCGTCCTCTTTGCCAGGGCCGCTCACATGACCTTCTCTTCCACCGCAACGGGACTTATCCCCCGATGCACCCGTCTACCGTCGCAGATCTGCTTCAATGCCACCGACAGCCAGCGCACCCCCGATGCCTACATGGAGCCGCAAGAGAGGTGGTACTTCATATCTCCTCAACCTTTTGATCTCAACCAGAAAATAGGTCTTAACTTGGTTACTCTACTTTCTTTTCAGCTCTTAGAATTTAGTTCTTAGTTCGAAGCAAACAATGGTTGCTAAATATCATTTCTCCGGTTTGCAGCTTCAAATCTGCCATGGCACAATCATAATATGGTTTAATTGATCATGTTGGTTCCGTGGTGGTTTCTTTAATAGAAATCGGAGGGGAAACCCTCTTTTGCTAAAAAAAATATGCTTAGAGTTTCCCCCTTTTATGATCACTATAAGATCAGAATACGTGCTTCGTGTCATAATAGCACTGCTCCACCCATCAAGCTAAACAAGCTTAGTTGTTCAAATACGAATCTGATATTATTAAAACAAAGTCGTTTAATTGGTCAGCTAAATGTTCCTAAATTAGTTTCGAAAATGCATGTTCGCCGCTCGGGTGTGTATCTCTACAGGGTGCCCATGGTGGGCCGGCCCACCCTGGGATTTTGGGTCGTCCCATGCCCTGATTCCCCTCTGTTCTGCTGCGCGCTTCTGATCTCTACTCGCCCCCAGCCGCCTGCCTCGTCGGCGACTTGCCGTCCTCGGACGACATGACTCTAGGAGGATTTTGGACGGTCTCTTACTGCAGTTACAATTCAGCATACTTGTCCTAGTAAGCTCACAAGTAAATGATTGATTCACTACATCTATGCTTGCCTTGTCATATTTGTTGTCAATATTCTTTTAGGGTGGACCACCCTGTTTCTAAATACTGGAACCGTAGACATGAGTGAATAGTATTTCTCTATGTGATCTCTTCCATCATGTGTGGGCAACGAACACTGCATTGTATAGAAAGAAAGTGTCATTTCCAGCTTTTACATAGGCTTCGATCTTTTACATGGAATACAATCTGCCTACTTGCTTTGTGTCACACTACCAACACTCCACCCTTGAAGCTAAACATAATGCCCCACATAATTCCTTAGTTTATTTGTTCAAATACGAATTTCATATGATTCTAATGTTCCTACTTCAGTTTTGAAATGTGTGCCTGCCTGTTATAGAGACATAAGGGGTTTGTATTTTTGTGTGTGGTTTGGTCAGCACGATTGGGGTGAACTTTGCATATACAGGGGTTTATAGGGAGACACTCTTCGAGTTGAATCCGCAATGCATTCCATAGATAATCTGACTACTTTTTATGTTTTCATGAATCTCAGATTCTGAACAGCATCATAATGATTATGAGCTTGCACACATGAAAAGAATAAAGCAGAACAATGCCATGGCTGTCAAACTTGGCATTAAGGGACTGAAATCAAGTATGTATGCAATGCAATGCAAGCGCTCTTCACCTACAGATTCATGCTCAGAATATGATCCTAACAGTGATTCTGAGCTAGAGGGAGACCTAAGTCAATGTAGCTCCCTAGTGGAGGAGTCAGAGGAAGATGCCCTATCTTATTCACCCATCAAAGTGCTTGCTCTAACTTTTCAAGGTTATATTCGTCGCACATATCTTGCAACTAATGCTTTGCATTGCTTCTACTTTATTGAACTGCCATTAGCTTAGTTTACACATCATGTATGTGAATACGCCCTGCCTATCCATTTTCAGTACATATTCCATCTATCATCATACCATATTTATCCATTCAAATGTTGTTCTTGTGTATCAGACATTCAAAAGGAAGAGGGCGATTGCTGATCATGGAGGAGCACAAGCAAAGTATTTGGAAAAGGTAGTGGCACCTGATAAACCAAATAGCCCATTAGGTGTAGTTGCAATATCACCTGACCCACAAAACACCCCAACTCTAGCAGACTCTAGCCCTACTACACTGGTCATTTCTGATGCCCCAACTCAGCAGACCCCAGCTGCAGCAAACAGTATGATTATGCCAGTTGACATAGCACCAGCTCTACGACGCAAAACCCCCATTCTAGCAAGGAGTACACCAAATCTAGTTGCCAAATCCCTTTTCAAACCAGAGAGAGCCCCAATTGCAGCAAATAGGACCCATGTTCCATTTCTTCCTAGTTTAGAAGATGAAGCTTATATTGTTGTCAGGAACTTTGTGCGCATCTTTCCTTCATGGAAAGATTATACCGCAGACACAGAACAATTTCTAGTCTTCCTCCGCAACTTACGCGTAAGTAATGTACTAATGTTATTCATGGTCATTGTTGCGTATGTTTCTGCTGACAGAAGACACAAGATTTCATTCTTTTAAATAGGCGAGGACCAAACTGGATTGTGAAGACGAGCAAGGGTTGGTTGCGCCTTTCAAGCACTCGTTGATGAAGTATCGTTCCTACCTGAGGCAAGCGCACTTCGATGGCAAACCTCTAAACGAAATTTCTGTAAAGTCTTCGGTGCTAAATTTATCCGACGGTGAATGGAATAATCTTGTTACACATTAGTCTCAGCTGCATCGTACGGTACTGTCTATGATATCACATCACAATTTAAACTACATTTCTGCATTTGCCTTAACATCTCACTTGCACGAAAACGGTTAGCAGAAGAGCATTCATTCTCAAGGGACCACAGAATCTCGCAACTATACTACACACTGCATTGCTCTTGTGAGTACCTCTTGCTCTGTATGACCATACTTACTTTCGTAGCTGTTTGATTATGTAGCATCACTGCACATGTTAGCCTCGTTATCGTCCATTTGGTGGACATTATAAGATTTGTATGGACTCTTACAAAAATTTAGAACCAACCCAATGCTTTTGAAGAGGTTGCTCTACAGTCCTCTTGTAAGGACTGAATGTCGTCTATCACTGTACTTACATTAATAGCTACTCCCTTCGTCCCATAATATAAGAACATTTTGTACAGTACACCAGTGTTCAAAACACTCTTGTATTATGGGAAGAGGGATTGGTTCATTGTGTAGCATTCTGCATCTTATCTCCCTCGCCCACCATTTACTAAAAAAGATCAGATCTATATTTAATCTTACCAAAAAGTAGAATACACAGACAATGCCAGTGCAGAAGTGTAGCCCATTGCTCTTGTCAGTACATTTTATCTTGTAACGCTTGTACTTCCAGGGATTGGTAGTTGATTATGTAGCATCAATCTGCATCTTATCTTCATTATCCTCTATCCCTTCCAGTATTATCATATCTATAATTACTCTCTAAAAAATATAGAGTACATGCAATGCTTATGAAGAAGATTCGGTGCTGAAATTCTTGAGTTATCCTTCCCTTGACATGGAGAAGGGCATTATAAAGCCGATGTTAACTGTTAATGTAAGTCAGTCCTTCTGAAGCCTTTATCCTCAACTCCTGTTTAATTTGCTCATACTCCCTATCGTTTACTGCTGTTTAGTTTGTTGTTTCTACCAAAATGCATGTTAGCAAGAACCGTAAGTTCTAAGTTTTACTTGTAAAACCAAATTCCTTATTCATAACATGCACATTACTCAATACTCCCCATATGTATGCTTGTTTTGTGGATCTATAATCCAGTGTGTGGCGAAGCAAACCACGTTTGCACCTTGTCATCTCCTATTTTATCTTACTGATGTGGCTGATGATATGAACAACATGCCATGTACATTAACCAAAATAGATACAATGATTTTCTTTGCCCTTCATCTATGCTTGTTATGTTGACATGGTAATCCAGTAGTGTGGTGAAGCTCCCCGCATTATGAACAATGCCAAATTATGCTATTGATATTTTGAACTTACTCTTTATTTTCTAATTTGAAATTGGATGGAATTGACAGCACAGTTATCATCTTTGTTTATACACATGCAAAACCTGTCATCTCTCTGCTTTGTTTCAGGGTGATATGCCTGATGGCATGCACAAGTCTACTGAAGGCCGTGAGACAAACCCAACATATATTGCCGCAAAGAAGGAAAAACATCTTGAAGATAGCGAGACAACCCCAAAGTCTTGTCTTGATGCAGTGTTCAAGTTACTTGAGACTAGCAGTCACACAAGCTCACGGAATTCGTTGTCTGAATCAGTTCGACTTCTTCAGTCCCAAGTTCTAGCAGAAATGCATTCTACAACTCAACTTCGACTTGAAGTCATATCTCTAAGAAAGATTGCGGAGAACACCAATGAGAACCTCAGTGCTAAACAGCTACACCTGGAAGCTATGACCGACATGCTAGGCCAGTCTCACAGCCTTGCTTAGCAGCTTGCGCAGTAGTTCCCGCGCAAGGCTAACCTTTCTTGAACTGTCTTGGAAGTGGTCTCGGTTCAGTATTATTTTGTTACGCTGCAATGGTGCCCAGTTTTTGTAATCTGCTTCTTCGTTGCGCTTTATGATCAATGGTGGCGAACTTCGATGCCCACTGGATGTAATATACCATAAATCCTTTATTATATAGTGTAGGTTTATTCTTAGTTACTATGCTGTAATTTCTTTATTGTATAGAGTAGGTTTGTTCTTAATTCCTACTAGTTACTGCCATCACTCGCTATCTGAAAAAAAATCAGATTAGTCGACCGGGCCAAAACATTCGCCTCTAACGGGCCTGGTTTTTAGCGGGCCACAATTGGGCCGGCCTGCATCTTTCTTGGGCCTGAATGATTAGGGCCTTCACACTTTGTGTGTGGCCCACAACTTACACTGGCCTATATTTTAGTTGGGCCTTTTGTGGACCCAGCGCTTAGTTTGGCCCACGTAGCGTTGGGCCATTAACAGGCTGAATATTGTATTGGCCTGTTACGGCCTAGATGAAACCATGGGCCTTTAGCAGGCTGAAATGCATGTTGGGCCTCAATTTTCACTAGTCGTTGACGGGCCTTCAGCAGGCTGAAATGTAGACCGAGCCTTTTTGGGCCCAGTTATATCACGGGCAGTTACCAGGCCGAAACATATCTCAGGCCTTAGTTCGCCCACTGATATCATGGGCCTTTAAGAGGCCGAAAGCTTAGTACAGACATCAACGAGCCGAATTATGCGATAGGCCTTTAACAGGCCCAAAGTCACGTTGGGCTTAACTGTTGCCACCATTATCACATGCCATTAGTGGGCCCGATGTCCTGTCAGACCATATATGGCCCATGGGCAGCACGGGCCATTCCCAGGCCGAAAGTCACACCGGGCTGAAATGAGCCCATGTCTACATCGGGCCTCTAATAGGTCGAAAGTCACTGGGCTATAATTGGGCCCAAATATTCGGCGAATAATTAACGGTCCAGATCTGGCTTCGGGCCATAAATGGGCCCAAATATTCGACGAACAACTAACGGGCCAGATCTGGCTTCGGGCCGTAAATGGGCCTTTATTAAGCAGGCCTTTATTGGGTTGGCCCACTAGTACCTGAGTAAATACTACGGGCCTTTCATTGGGCCAGCCTTTTTAACCTATATGGGCCTAGCCATGTGTCGGTGTATCATAGGCATGTCCCCTCCAATGGACGGGCGACATCTGGCCCTCTGACGAGCTGACAGGTGTTCCCTCTGGCTAATCAGAATTATACACGTGGAAATTTCCCATTGGTCCCAGCTGTTAACGGGTTATCGGATCCAAACCGGACCCGATAGCTTAACAACGTTCCGTTACGGTGGATGCCACATGTCGGTCACCCTTGACGAAAGCACTTATGTGACGTGCGATTTATCGTCATGGAAGTGGACACTTCCGTGATGATAATTTTGGTAATGTCATGGAACACTTCTACGACAACACAGGTATGACTATCTTGATTCTGTCATAAAATCATCATGGATGTACATGCATGACAAAAAACGTGACCTACTGTGACAAACACGTATCATCACGGAAGTGTATTTTTTTGTAGTGAACTCAAACATAGGTGCCTCTTGAGCACAGCTCAAAATATTGCTTGGGGGCTCTTTTGTTCTAAAGAACAAAGAGTTTTTATAACCCTTGTAATATGCTTAAAAGCCAGGCTTGGAAGCCATGTGTATTCACCTAAAACCCTGGGTTATCCTGCCTTTTTAAGTAAGCCACTCCACCCAGGTAATCCTGGAATGACCCGCTGAACGTTTGACAAGTCAATCTTAGCGGACACTGAACTTGTCAAAGTTAAAACGACGATTGGTTATGCGAGGTCCATCTTATAGGGTTTGTATATAGGTTTAACTCAGTGGCTTGTGCGGCCCGTGAAAGCACTCGATTTTCGGCCTAGCAGCCCATGAAAAGCCTCGTTTTTTCGTTTGTTTCTATTCGACAGATTTTTTTTTTGAGGTTTATTTGATGAGGCTTATAAAGGCTTTATGATCATAATTCATCGGTGTTTATTAACCCGGCCTGGTTTTTGACTATAAGTCGCCAGTATGAGATGAGATGCTATCCGGTGTTTATTAACCCGGCCTGGCTTTTGACTATAAGTCGCCAGTTTGAGATAAGATAATATCCGGGTTTTATTAACCTGGCCCGGCTTTGCTTATAAACCGGCAATTTCTGATAATTACCAGTGCTCAAATTTTGGGTTATCACCCTTACTGCACTGGCTTGGTAAACCAACAATGTCATCAAATATCACAAGTATGACATATTTTCAATCATATATGGTTATCATTCAGTCCAGCCTTGGTTATAAATAATGATAGTTTCCTATGGTTTACATCAGGCATTATAACCCGTCCAGCGGTAAACCGCCAGGATACTTTTCACCTGTTGTTATGCAGGAACAGATTCAAAATTTCTCATATCATAAAGCATACATGGCATATCTTAAACATGGCGGATGAACAGTGTCATGCACAGAAAATATGCATGATGGCATAGCAGAATAAGAGTTTAACGCTAGTATATTACAAGGCGCTTGGTGCCCAAAAGAATAATTATTTCCAAGTCTTGCAGAAAGCAGATGATAAACCGGCCCGGGTTCATGAATCTTGGCATGGCTGACTTGAAGGTTGTGATTCATCCCTTGTCGGTTCGTCTTCCTCCTCCACTATCTCGAAGTTGGGTTTGGACCTGTCAAATCCATGCAAGGCGAAGAATTCAGCTTCATCGTCAATCAGATCGGACGGGTTAATATCAGGGGCAAAAGTGTGCTTACGAATCGGCGGAATTAAATCCATCACTTTATACGAAGGAGTTTGCATCTTCCGATTATCTGCATTGTAAGCCGGCTGGTACTTGGAGAGATTGGTCTCTTCAGCGATGATTGTTGCATGCGGACGAATCTCTTTGACACGGGCGGCAAAGTCTTGCTGGTCAAAAGAGGTTCCATCTTCCTTCAGACTAGGGTACCCACTAGCTACATCTGCCGGGTCTAGTTCTGGTACCCATTGTCGGATCACGGGTTCCGGCAAAACCCTCGAGGTTTGAACACTGGGGTGCACGCGGAGGTTTTCTCCCTATCGAACCATGCCCTAATTCTCTAAGATCTCGCGGACGAACTCACAACACAGAAAGACACAAGATTTATACTAGTTCGGGCCACCGTTGTGGTGTAATACCCTACTCCAGTGTGGTGGTGGTGGATTGCCTCTTGGGCTGATGATGAACAATACAAGGGGAAGAACAGCCTCCTGAGGTTGAGGTGTTCTTGTGCTTGGTGAACTTATGTGGGTGGGGGTGCCTCTGAATGAGTTCTCTCGCTCTTCTTTTTGTCGTCCCCCTACTATGATGGCTAGTTCTACTTATATGGGCCCTTGTCCTCTCCCTGAATATTGAGCGGGAAGGGAGCCAACAACGGCCAATTTGAAAGGGGACAGCTAGTACAGCTTATCCTGACAAAAGTAGTCTTTGCCTGCAAAAGGCTCTGGTGGTGACGTCGTCTTGGGCTCCATGGTGACCTCCGTCTTGCCGTCCTTCTGGTCTTGGTCTCATTACACCAATATGGAAACCTTTCCTTGATGCCTCAGTACTCCGCGCCTGCGCTTGCCCCCTTAGCACCAAAGAGGAAACAAGGACGCTGCGCGCGCTGGCGCCCGCCTGGTCTCGATCGTCATGGCTCACGTCACAAGAACCTCGCGAGGTTTGCCTTGCCTTGATCTATCCGCCCCTCATGAGCCTGCCTGGCGAGGCCGCTCCTGAGGAGGTCTTGCGTCGTCCGCCTCGTGAGGCTTGGCCCCTCGCGAGGGTCTTGAATGCCTTATCGATGAAGATGGGCCATACAGGCTTGCTAACTCAGCCACGCCGTGGGCCGCAGGCAGGCAAGTCTGGGGACCCCCGTTCCTAGAATGCCGACAGTAGCCCCCGGGCCCAAGGTGCGCTCAGGCTTGGCTTCGAGGCGAAGCCAAAGGTCAAGCGCGTAGCGTCATGGGCCCCAAAAGCCTGTGGCCTCGATTGACGCGTGGCGGTTGATTGGACGTGGGCGTCTCCGCTTCCCCATGCTGCCTTTGAATCTGCCTGGCTATGCGGCCCTCGCAACCTGCACAGTTATTCTCCCATCGCCCACGCCTTGCTTCCCCAGTCCTTCTGCTCCACGCCCCGTCAGCGCCTGCCATTTCCCACTCTGGCTGGGGCCACGAGAGGCTTGCGAGCCCCCGTCTTGTCCCTGTCTAGCTCAGGCTAAGGATGCTGAAGGACCGTGGCATGACCGCACCGATGGTGGTGAAGGAGTTTGTCAAGCGTCGGGTTGCTCCGCTTCAGCGTCATTCTCGCCTGATGTGGACCTTGCTCGGCAGTCAGGACCATATGAGGTTTCATGAGTACGGGCTCCCCCTTGGGACGCGGCAAACTGTGCTCAAGGTCCTGACAGGTGTCCCTTCCTTGGACGAATTTCCTAGGAAGAACTGTCTGCTGTACCACTGCAGGAACAAGACTGAATTCACAGGGAGCATGCCTCCGTTTGACGAGTGGGGGCTGCGTCCGTACGGCCTGGTGGGGTCCCGCGAGAACCCTGCCACCGTGGTTCCCCTCTTCGTCGCTGGCGCCGAGCTCGTCCCGAATGTGGGTGTAGGGGGACGAGCGCCGCCAGAGGCTGGCGGCACGAGTGCTGATGTGCGGACGCCGCTTGGGGCTCCTGGGGCGTCATCCTCAGGATCCTGTGATTCTGGGACGCCGGTCGCTGAGGCGATGCAGCATGCAACTCCCGAGGCCGAAACTCCGGAGGCCTCGGGAAGTCGCGGTGAGACGGCACTCGACTGTTTTCCGCAGCCAGGCACCCCTGAAGTTGTTCTCTCGAGCACTTCTCCGGCTACACCCCGAACTGGCCACCACGTTCAGCGCTTCGGTCGGCTTTGCATGGACTTCGAGGAGCTCCGCAAGAGGAAAGGATCTTCGAGCAGCAGCGGTATCTTCGGGCCGTTGAAGCGACGAAAGTACATCGCCATCGACGAGTAAGTACCTTATCTTGGTGATCTTCTGTTTGCCGCCTTCCTTCCCTGACGATTGTCCCCTCAGGGCCCCTTCTGCCTAGGCCGTGAAATCTCCTGAGAAGCAGCTCCCTCTCGTCCCGTCGCACCCGCCAAGCTCCAGCGTTGCAGGCTCGGGCGCTGCCCACGGTGTGGGGTCAGCCGTGGGAGTTGGTCCATCATCAAGGCGCCCCAAGCTTGCACCTTCGCCGTCCTTTCTTCGCGGCCTTTCTTGGAGCGCAACAGGCGTGCCAAGGGCTCCTCCCCTGGTCATGGTCGGCAGCTGGCTGGCCTCGAACCTGGGGTATTCTTCAAGCAGCGGGGCTTGTTCGGTTCGGGCCCCTCGCGAGGGCCGGCTGGCACCTGGGGCCGTGCCAGCCCCCAGCCCCCTGCTGAGAGGGGGGCGCCGCGTCGGGCGTCGCCCACAGCCCCCGTAGCGGAGGGTGAGATGGGATGTGTGCTCGAGTTCGAGCACGGGCGGAGCGTTGTTCGTCATGAGCTCTTCCAGGAGGCGATGGACGCGATGAACCGACTCAGTGAAGAACTTGAGGGTGTCGACGCGCGCCTTAGGGTCGAGGGTCTTCGATTGGCAGAGGAGTGGCATAGGCTGAAAGTGGCCATCAACCTAGGGCGCCACCAGCGTGAGCTAGATAACATGAAGGTTGAGGCCTCCCTTGCGGCCTCCCGTGAGGCCTGCTCCTAAGCTCTAGAGGAGGCTCATGAAGCTGACCGCCGTCGTGAGGCTGCAGAGAAACACGCGTGGGAGCTCCACGCCTGGAGTGCGTCCCTCGAGCAGCAAGTGGAGGCGCGCAAAGCCGCCCTCGCATCGCTGAGGGGGACGCCTGCCGAGGAAGAGGAGGTCTGGAAGCGCGAGGAGGTGTTGGCTCTAGAAGCCGTGGAGCGTAGCCTCGAGCTTGAGAAACTGGATACGAGGGAGCGTCAAGTTGCCCAAGCGGAAGATGCCATTGGGGCTCGCGAGGCCAAGGTCCAGGAAGAAGTCGACTGCCGGGTGGCCGAGGTTCGCGCGGATCTTGAAGGTTGGCACGACCTGAAGCTGAAGCTTGCGGAAACCGAGGCAGCGGGCAGGACTGCCACTCTCAGGCCCAGGTTAGATGTGGCAGAGAGGCGTGAGGAGGCCACGGCTACCGCCCTGGTCACGGCGCAGGCGGACTTGGCCTCCGCCCGCGACGAGCTGCTTTCTCTTCGGAAGCGGGTTGATGACGCCGAGGCCGTCGCGTGGCAAAACAGGGAGGAAGTGCTTCAACGGCAGACGCTGGAGCACGAGGACGCCCCCATGTTTCAGGGCCTCCGGAACAGGGCTAATACCGCCATGGGATTCATCTGTGACGAGAATGCACTGCCCCCCCCCCCCACTCGAATGACTATGCCAGTCACCTAAACTTGTTCACCAACGTGGTGACGCGCCTGGAAGCCCGGTCTAATAGGGCTCACCATCTTGTGGAAGAGAGAGGTCGCAGTCTGCTTGGGCGCGTGTTCTCCCGCGTCGTCAGCCACCTCTGGAACATTGATCTCAACTTCGATTTTGACGCCGCCATTGCTCCCGTGCCGGAAGCCATCCGGGGCGACTTGGCACGATGGGTTGAAGACCACGTGGATGCGCTGGTCAGGGCCTTCGCTTCTGATGATGACGGGGTAGTTGTTGCAGCGGATGAAGGCGACGTGGTCGATGACGGCGACGTCGGCGCCGACGAAGGTGGAGGTAACGCCAACGATGGTGATAGCGACGCCAGCGGCCCGTCTGAAGATGACATGGGGGACGCGGCGAGTGACGTATCCGGCTGATTCCTCTTTTCCCTGTTATTTACTTTGTAAAAACTTGGGCGTGGCCCCGGAAGATTGTAAGAGCATTTTGAGAGGGGGAGCCCCTCATGTAAACAATCGCAGCTTTTATCCTTTCGTGCTAAATTGAGTACGCGTCTTCACGAGCTTAAGCATGCCGGGGCAAGATCGTTGTTGCGGTTTACCTTATCTTGGACGAGCCCAAAACCGGCCCGAGAGATTACGGGTTTTTGAGGAGCTCCTGATGAGTTCGTCGACACGCCCGTGGGGGCCGCGTGATAAGCAAGCACCAGCCATGGCTTGGTGCGTGCGTGGCTCATGTGCTTCATGCCCAGCCCGGCTCACGAGGGGTCCGCAAGGGGAGAGCGACTGGCATGAACTCTGAAATAAGGCAAGAACAAGACTGTGAGAAATAGCTTGAACGAGAAAAGGCAACCCCCCCTGCGCATCAAATGAAAATTCAACTTCAACTTAAATCCAAATCCAGAAGGCATGGTTACAGAAAAGAGATCCAAAGCAAATGGCCGCGTCCGGCGCCTAGTCTAGTCTTCGACGTCTTCTCACCAGCGCAGAGCTAAGTGCTACCACTAGGCGTGGGAGGGAGCCCCCGAGGCCCGAGGGCGGCTCTCCAGAGACTCCGGGGTGTGTACAACCCACTCATTATTATGTGAGAGTGTCACGGGCGGTGATTCTTCACAGACACCGGGCCTTCTTCACAGGCACTGGGCCTTTCTTCATAGGCACGGGGCCTTGCTTCACAGGCACTGGGCCTTGCTTCATATCGCTGGGCGAGGGCCCCGCCTTGTGCCGTCCTCGACCAACTTTGAGCCGACCGGCAGCCAGGACAACACAAAGGGGGGAAAGGGGATGCCAGCGGCACCCTCGGCGACCACGGGTCCTCTGCCGGGGGTAGGCTTTTCAGCACCTCCCCAGAAGAGGGCCTACCTCCGGGGGGACCTTGCTTCATGCGACGCGGCAAGGGATCTTGCTCCCGGCTTCTCTCCTGCTGCCCCCAGCACGATCCTCCCGGCGGGAGGGAGGTCACCTAGTTGGGGCCGCCAACCGCTGTGGTGATCTGATTCTCCTGCGACCCATGGTTAGCGTAAGCTTGCTCCTGAGGGATTGGTGGTACCATGTATCTGTTGTCGATAGCACGGTTGGCAGGGCTCTCCGGCGGCTCCTGGAAGGCTTCAGCTTCTAATGCCTCCTCCTCCCAACCTGGCCCGAGAAACGAGCCAGGGTCGTCCTCCGGCGTGTACTCCTGGTCCATCATGCGGGGCACATAGGCTTCTGGGGCTGTCATCCCAAACACCTCGTCGTAGTGCCCCACACTCCACGTCGCCCGGCCCAGCACGGCGTCATGAGGATGATATCACGACGCCTTGCTGGGGCCATCGGGGGCAACGCTCGTGCCCACGCTCATCAGAGGCGGCGTGGGGGCAACGGGGCCCCCAGCGCCGCCAGCCGTCCTGGTGTCGATGAAGCCCCCAGGCGCACCCAAGGGCGCGCGGTTGCGGCGAGGCCCATCATGAGGTCCAGTTGCAGCTCAGGAAGGGAGCAGATAGCAGAAAGGCGGCGCTCCTGATGCCGCCGCATCTAGCAGCTCAGCGACATGTTCCAGCAGTGTGTCATGGCCGCTCTCCATCATCCGGCACTGAAGCAACTCCCGCGCCACCGTGAGCGTGGCCCGCATGTTCGCCTGCTCCCGCCGGGTGTGTGGTGTCGTTGCTGCGGCGTGGCTTGCGGCCCTTGCAGCGACTCACGCTTGTCGTGGAGTGAGGGTGGATGACGCCTGGCTGTGCCACCCGCGCCCCGCAGCGTTAGGCGGCTAAGGATGGCAATGGGTCGGGTTTGGATCAGGTTGAACAATCTCAAATCCATATCCATGTCCATGAAGACAGTCTTTGCCCGCCCATGAAAAAATCCATGGGTGAAAAATTGTGTCCATGTCCAAATCCAATGGATATCCATACCCATTGGATATCCATTGGGTCCTCTTGAGACATATAAATAAGAAATAACACAATATTAACATAAATTCTTCCATTCTTCGCCTCGTGGTAGGCTAGGCTTCACTTATGGTAAATCAACATCCACTAACAACCTAAGATCATTTAGTATTTTTCTAACAGATGAGAATGACGAGTCATTTAAGATGGAGGTAAAAATAAGGGAAGGGGTGTTGGAGTATGTTACAGAGGGGATTGAATGTCAACTAAAAAAAGTTATGATAGGGATTGTGTAATTTCTTATGCATGTTTTAGATATAAAAAATGTAAAATTGATGTGGGACATATGACCATGGGGCAGGGATAGCATATTTTCCCCCATTAAGTCATACTATCAGGTCGGGTTTGGGTATATCCATGGGTACAAGATTATATCCATGCCCTATCCACGAACAATCGGGTCAGGTTTGGGCACCGCCCATGGACACAAAAGCATATCCAAACCCTATCCATTCGGGTTGGATATCCATGGATATCCATGTCCATGGATAAAATTGCCATCCTTATAGGCGGCACTTGCGCCGCCTGGAGCGTGGGGTTGAGGTCTTCATGGGCAGGTGGCGTCACCCGGGCTGGCCAGGCTTCCCATCGGTCGGAGTCGGCCCATGGGTCGCCGAACATCAGGGCCACGGAGTGTCGACAGGTCGATTGGTGGGGAAGAGACTCCGACGCACCCCTACCTGGCGAGCCAAATGTCGGATCACGGGTTCCGGCAAAACCCTCAAGGTTCGAACACACCACACTGGGGTGTGCGCGAAGGTTTTCTCCCTATCAATCCACACCCTAATTCTCTAAGATCTCGCGGACGAACTCGACGAACTCACAACACAGAAAGACACAAGATTTATACTGGTTCGGGCCACCGTTGTGGTGTAATACCCTACTCCAGTGTGGTGGTGGTGGATTGCCTCTTGGGTTGATGATGAACAGTACAAGGGGAAGAACAGCCTCCTGAGGTTGAGGTGTTCTTGTGCTTGGTGAACTTATGTGGGTGGGGATGCCTCTGAATGAGTTCTCTCTCTCTCTTCTTTTTGTCATCCCCCTACTATGGTGGCTAGTTCTACTTATATGGGCCCTGGTCCTCTCCCTGAATATTGAGCGGGACGGGAGCCAACAACGGCCGATTTGAAAGGGGACAGCTAGTATAGCTTATCCTGACAAAAGTAGTCTTCGCCTGCAAAAGGCTCTGGTGGTGACACCGTCTTGGGCTCCATGGTGACCTCCGTCTTGCCGTCCTTCTGGTCTTGGTCTTGTTACACCGATATGGAAACCTTTCCTTGATGCCTCGATACTCCGCGCCTGCGCTTGCCCCCTAAGCACCAAAGAGGAAACAAGGACGCTGTGTGCGTTGGCGCCCGCCTGGTCTCGATCGTCATGGCTCACGTCACGAGAACCTCGCGAGGTTTGCCTTGCCTTGATCTCTCCGCCCCTCATGAGCCTGCCTGGCGAGGCCGCTCCTGAGGAGGTCTTGCATCGTCCGCCTCGCGAGGCTTGGCCCCTCGCGAGGGTCTTGAGTGCCTTGTCGGTGAAGATGGGCCGTACGGGCCTGCTAGCTCAGCCACGCTGTGGGCCGCAGGCAGGCAAGTCTGGGGACCCCCGTTCCCAGAACGCCGACACCCATGCTTTGGCACAGCTCAAGGCTGTTATAGCTCTGGCTCTAGCACAAGACCGTTTGATTTCTTGAAACCTGGTGAGAAAGATGGATAGTTTCTTCAAAACATCACTTAACATGTTTGGCCCTTGATTCGTTGGGGAGATAGTAGCAAGAGTCTGCTGAGCTCCGGTGTATAGTTGCTCAATAAGAGTATAGACCGCCTTGAGCTTCACCAGTGTGTCTTGGCTAAGGTTGCTGCTCCTAGGACCTGAGTAAGTTAAAATTTGGTCAAATGGCGGCTTACATTATGACGACAAATATTCACTTTGGATAAATAGCAAGGTGACTTATCGAAGATAGCAGAAACCATCTGAGACACACGGTGTTTTAAACCAGTGAGTTTAGTGGTACTTCCTCAAGAGCCACCTCTGCTTTCTCAGCACACTATATCAGGGCAGTCTTTTCCTTAGCCCAAGCCTCTTTATTCGCAGTAAAGCTGGTCTTCAATTTTTCTGATTCAGACACACTAAACTGGAATTTTGACTTGGCCTTCTAGGTCGCAGTTTCCTGAGTCGCCAGCCGGGTCTTGGCCTCGTTCAGTTGAGTTTCCAGTTCAATGGTAGCAGCCTACAGGTAGCACAGATTTATCAAACATATTTCAAGGTGGATTACAACAGTTAAGTCCCAGGCACTTTGCAAGCGAAACCACTTGACACTTGGGGGCTAATGTCTGTCAAACGCAATTTTTCAACGGAAATGGCTTTTCTAAAGTCCCAAGTGTTTTGCAAGCAACAACACTTGGCACTTGGGGGCTAATGCATATTGCTTGTCTCTTCCTAAAGATGAGCCGGGTTGGCTGTCAACAGTCTCAGCCGACTCACGGGGGCTATACAGTTCAGTTCCGTTCTTTTACAGTGATAAATAGGACCGGCTCATTCATACTGATTAAACCGGCCCTTGGGGACTACAAATACAAAACTATGCTACTATAAGCATCCGGTTTAGTTGTAAACCAGACTTGGAGAGAGTCTAGGACAGAAGCTTGTAAGTTCTTTAAGTCTATAGATTATTCAATCTTATCATAATCAGAAGACTTGGGGGCTGGCAGGATATATAACTTATATAAGCTGGAGGACGTACCTCATACTTCTGGTGCATTTGTTTGACCATCTCAATTTCTAAGTCACGGCTGGAGTGTACTTGACTGAGATAACCAGATAATACTTTACTATTACTCAATTGAGCATAGTGGGAGACATCGAACCTCACTTTCCGTCTTTCCATGACTTCTTGTTTGGCAGAATGTCTCGCTAGTATAGTTGGATTCCCCAGCTCAGTAAATCTGGTGCCAGTGATTAAAACGTCATCAGTATGAGTCTTTGGCGAGTTAACTGAGCTTGAC
This sequence comes from Triticum monococcum, assembly GCA_034509565.1. Taxonomy (NCBI): domain Eukaryota; kingdom Viridiplantae; phylum Streptophyta; class Magnoliopsida; order Poales; family Poaceae; genus Triticum; species Triticum monococcum. Next base: position 127,449,203 of record CM067842.1, read on the forward strand.
GATTCAGTCGTTGGCGGGTCAATATTGGTTTCATTAACAGACAACTCAACCATTTCAGGTTGAGTGTTGGGAGCAGGATCTTCTGGTTGTTCAGAGTTTTCTGGTGCAAAGGTTGGCTGGTCCGGTTCAGCGGCTTTCGGATCCTCGGCTAGTTTGGTCACCTCCGCTTTCTTGTTGGGCTTTGCTTGACCACTAAAAAGAATTTGGACAAGTCTGCATGATGATGAAGATATAAAGGTACAGAAGAAAGATAATTATTCTTACCCAGGGGCAGTCTTGAAAGCCGGCAATTGAGTCTGTGATGAATCACCAGAGGAAGAACGGGAAATCTCCTGCAAAATTAGAATCAAAGGAGTTGAGTGGTTAACAAAAGAAACTCGTCGGTAAATAAAGAGTTAAGGTTAAAAAGAACCTCATTTTGGCGTTTTTGAGGGCTGTTTGGTAAACCGGAGGATAAATCTTCACCTCCACTGGTCCGGGTCTGGAGGCGGCTCTCATGTTGCTGTCATTTCAAAAGAAAATGAGGATCTAAATAATCCAAGGGGTGTGAAAACCTCACTTTTCGGGTTACCTGCCGAAGTTTCTGTCTTGGTAAAGGTTCTGAGTTGAAGGAAATAATAGTTACCTCTTCTTCGATTGCTTGGCTGGCTCCCGTGTCATCCTGGCAAAAGTCAGTGTCAATAAGGTAGTCGAAAAACAAGTCAAGAGAGTCAAGGGTTACCTCCGACTCAGAGGTTTCGTCCAACTTAAGCAGATCAGAGGCGCTTGGTTTCTTCCTAGATCTCCTGATGGTCTTCTTTGCGGCTTTCGCGGCAGCCCTAGCCTTCTTGGCAGCCTCATGGTCATATTTTGCTTTCCAAAAGTCAGATTTAGCCTGCGGAAGAATAATATATTTGAGTTCACACAATGTTTGGGTGATGAAGTAAGGTAAAAGAAATCAAGAGACTTACAACTGGCGGCGGGTTAAGCTTGCAGAAAGGATTCAAGCCCACTTTGCTGCAGTCTTCAAATTTGCTATTTACAAGCGTTGTGGCCATTTCAATGATGCCCTCTTCAGTCAGTCGCAAAGAGCTATGGCGTAAGGGATCGTCTGTTCCTCCAGTATAAGTACACATTAAGCCGGGTCGGCGGCTTAAGGGTATGATTTGCCATGCGACCCAGCAACGGAATAAATCGACTCCGGTTAAACTGTTTCCTAGCAAGGCTTGGACTTTTCTAATGGTAGGAACAAGTTTCTTGTGTTCGGCGGCGGTAAGTTTATCAGGGAGTTGATAACTTGAGTCGAGACATTCAACACGATAACCCAACAATGGATTCATCAGACGGCGAGATATCTTTGTAGTAGAACCATGTTTGATTCCAGTCCTTGGGGTGACTCAGCAGAGCTGCTTGAGGGAAGATGGCATCTCTTCTGCACTGAATTGAAATTCCACCAAGTTCCAAGCTGGGCCCGTTGGTGAACTCATTTTGCCAGTTCAAGTAGAAGTATTCCCTGAAAAGCTCAACGCTAGGCTCTTCTTGAAGATATACCTCACAGAAAACTTGAAAGTTACAGATGTTTGATATAGAGTTAGGTCCAATGACTTGTGGATGGAGTTTGAATAAGTGCAGGACATCCCTAAAGAACTTAGAGCCGGGGGTGAGAAGCCCAGGTTCATATGATCAGTGAAGACAATAACTTCACTGTCCTTTGGCTGAGGTCTCTCTCCACCCGAGTCAGGCGCACGGTAATGCATGACACTTTTCTCTGGCAAATATCCAACAGTGACAAAATCCTTCAAAGGGCTCTCAGTGATGATGGAGGGAACCCAGTTACAGGTCGTAATTGTCTTTGGCGGCATGGTGAAAGGATAACCTAAAGAAAGGAAATAATTTGCCGACTCAAGTTAGTTGGAGGGATTACAAGTTAACAATTGCAGTGCATGTTCAGAATGGCAGCTTGAGCGAGGGCTAATGATATATGAAGTAACGATAAGCCAGCAGAATAAGCCGCCATGATTAAGATATTCAAGAGCTACCAAGAGTAAAATTTGCTAAGTGCTGGGACAAACAGGTTCCACAGGTTGAAGCTGTAATTTCGGATCTACCGTTGTTCATAAAAGGGAATAAATTCGAAACCTACAGAGGCGGCAGTAGAAAAGCTGAGGTGCCCTAGAGGAGATCTGTCACGATGAGGATATATTCTAGTATCAAAAACAGGTGCTAAAACTACTACCGCGCAAGATTTATGTGGTTTTTGGATCTAATCCATGGATCTAAGCAAGGATAAAGAACGGCCGCGACGAACACCGATAAAACATAATAACATATCTATGACGAAAGAAAGGAGGGCTTACTGATGCTGATAGGACAGCGGAGTGGCGCCGTGGTTTTCTGGTCCGTTCAGGGTGATGAAGTGGCCGGAGTTGAGGTCGGAGACGAAGGTCAGCAGCGGCGGGGCTCAGGTAGGTTGGTGCATTGCAAGGAGGAAGAAAGCGAGAAGGAGAAGGAGAAGAATGAAAGGTGACTTCGTGGCCCTATTTATAGGCTTGGAAGTACAAACGGCAGGCGCGGGAATCGAGGAACAATAAAATGGATATGTGTCGGCACGGGCGCCTCGATTTTCGGAGGGTCAGTAAAGAAAGAGATTTATTAAGATTTGGACTCTGTGTAGCATTAGTCGCATGTGACATCATGGAGGGTTATCACAAATTTTGGATACGATGTCATGGTGGGTTACAATATTTCACAGTAAGAGGAGGAGAGATTTTTCTAAGTATTGAAAATTGACGTGAACAAGTTCAAATCAACCTGGGGCCTAATGTTGGGGATATGACTATCAGGTATGACCCGCTCAGGAGGGGCCGGGTCATCCCTATGGCAGTTCATCTCAATGAAGCCCAAGAGCATATTAACAATGGCGGTTCATAGATTGACTTAGTAGAGGGCCCAAAACCCGAAGGCGGCTTAAGGCCTACGGGTATAAACCGCCATGTATATAGACTTGTATTGTAAGGCATGTCAGAAAGGTCACCGAGCCGGATACGTTGTATGAGCCGGTAGGGACTCTGTAGGCCACAGGGCGTCAACCCGTGTATATAAGGGGACGACCCAGCGGCGGCTTAGGACAAGAAACAACAGATCGAGAGCCAGGTCAAGCGTATTTGCTCCCTGCTCATCGAAACCCTAGCAATACCACCTCCAACTGGATTAGGCTTTTACCTTCACCGCAAGGGGTCGAACCAGTATAAACTCCTTGTGTCCTTTGTCCTGATTAACCCCTTTAATCTAACCTCATCGCGATGGCTCCACGACTAAGTCCTCACACTAGGACATCTGTCGTGACAATTCCATGACACTTACATAAGTCAACATTCATGTGACTATGCATCTCAGCAGAGTAAATATTTCTGAACTGAAGACAGGAATAGGAAAAAAGATCAACGTTGCTCACAACAAAGGGTGTCCCACTCAAAAATATCAAATGCATGTCTTTTGGCTAACATCAATGAGCATAATTTGATAAGGTTTTCCAATTCCAATATAGTAAACTAATGTCTTCTTGCTAACATCAATGATTAAACTTTGACAAGCTTTTCCCATTCAAAATATGTAATGCCTATGATTATGGAACGGGCAGGGTTTGTCATCAGTTTGTCACCTGATAATCCGGTGGCTCAAGGTGACAACGAATGATTAGAGAACCATTTGATGTATTGTGCATGATGAAGTATTATGGAGGACACGAACCATCTGAACATTTTGTGCAGTTCCACTAAAATCAAGTTGAGCATCCATGTGGATTTCGTATTTATATGCTACAAGTAAACAAAGACACATCAGCACACACATGAATATTGGCCCCAGTGTCAACCCACCAATCGGTGGACTAACAAACTGAAAGTACGGTAAACAGATTACCATACCCAGATGCCCCATCATTGTTGCTTAGAATGACATTGACAAACTTGGAGTCCTGTCCTGGCTTCTTGTACTTATTTGGGCACTTTTTGTTGTTGGGGAACGCAGTAATTTCAAAAAAATATCCTACGCACACGCAAGATCCATCTAGGTGATGCATAGCAACGAGAGGGGAGAGTGTTGTCCACGTACCCTCGTACACCGTAAGTGGAAGCGTTATGACAACGCGGTTGATGTAGTCATACGTCTTCACGATCCGACCTATCCTAGCACCGAAGGTACGACACCTCCGCGATCTGCACACATTCAGCTCGGTGACGTCCCACAAACTCTAGATCCAACTAAGTGTCGAGGGATAGCTTTGTCATCACGACGACGTGATGACGGTGATGATGAAGTTACCAACGCAGGGCTTCGCCTAAGCTCTACAACGATATGATTGAGCTGGAAATCTGTGGAGGGGGGCACCATACACGGCTAAACAATAAACTCGTGTGTCTATGGGGTGCCCCTCCCCCGTATATAAAGGAGTGGAGGAGGGGGAGGGCATGCCATCTATGGCACGCCCTAAGGGGGGAGTCCTACTCCCGGTGGGAGTAGGATTCCCCCTTTCCCTTGTTGGAGTAGGAGAGAAGGAAGGGGGAGAGAGGGAGAAGGAAAGGGGGGCCGGCCCCCTACCCCAATTTGGATTGGGCTTGGGGGGCCCTCCTAGGCCACCTCCTCCTCTCTCCTACTAAGGCCCATTAAGGCCCATACACTCTCCGGGGGTTTTCGGTAACCCCCCGGTACTCCGGTAAATGCCCGAACTCATCTGGAACCATTCCGATGTCCAAACATAGCCTTCCAATATATCGATCTTTATGTATTGACCATTTCGACACTCCTCGTCATGTCCGTGATCATATCCGGGACTCCAAACTACCTTCGGTACATCAAAACACATAAACTCATAATACCGATCGTCACCGAATGTTAAGCGTGCGGACCCTACGGGTTCGAGAACTATGTAGACATGACCGAGACTCATCTCCAGTCAATAACCAATAGCGGAACCTGGATGCTAATATTGGTTCCTACATATTCTACGAAGATCTTTATCGGTCAAACCGCATAACAATATACAATTGTTCCCTTTGTCATCTGTATGTTACTTGCCCGAGATTCAATCGTCAGTATCTCAATACCTAGTTTAATCTCGTTACCAGCAAGTCTCTTTACTCGTTCCGTAATGCAACATCCCGTAACTAACTCATTAGTCACACTGCTTGCAAGGCTTATATTAATGTGCATTACCGAGAGGGCCCAGAGATACCTCTCCGATACACGGAGTGACAAATCCTAATCTCGATCTATGCCAACTCAACAAATACCATCGGATACACTTGTAGAGCATCTTTATAGTCACCCAGTTACGTTGTGACATTTGATAGCACACTAAGTGTTTCTCCGGTATTCAGGAGTTGCATAATCACATAGTCATAGGAACATGTATAAGTTATGGAGAAAGCAATAGCAGTAAACTAAACGATCAAAGTGCTAAGCTAATGGATGGGGCAAGTCAATCACATCATTCTCTAATGATGTGATCTCATTCATCAAATGACAACTCTTTGTCCATGGCTAGGAAACTTAACGATCTTTAATTAACGAGCTAGTCAAGTAGAGGCATACTAGTGACACTCTGTTTGTCTATGTATTCACACATGTACTAAGTTTCTGGTTAATAAAATTCTAGCATGAATTATAAACATTTATCATGATATAAGGAAATATAAATAACAACTTTATTATTGCCTCTAGGGCATATTTCCTTCAGTCTCCCACTTGCACTAGAGTCAATAATCTAGATTACATTGTAATGATTCTAACACCCATGGAGTCTTGGTGTTGAACATGTTTTGCTCGTGAGAGAGGCTTAGTCAACGGGTCTGCAACATTCAGATCTGTATGTATCTTGCAAATCTCTATGTCTCCCTCCTTGACTTGATCGCGGATGGAATTGAAGCGTCTCTTGATGTGCTTGGTTCTCTTGTGAAATCTGGATTCCTTTGCAAAGGCAATTGCACCAGTATTGTCACAAAAGATTTTCATTGGACCCAATGCACTAGGTATGACACCTAGATCGGATATGAACTCCTTCATCCAGACTCCTTCATTTACTGCTTCTGAAGCAACTATGTACTCCGCTTCACACGTAGATCCCGCCACGACGCTCTGCTTGGAACTGCATCGACTGACGGCTCCACCATTCAATAAAAATATGTATCCGGTTTGTGAGTTAGAGTCATCTGGATCAGTGTCAAAGCTTGCATCAACACAACCGTTTACGATGAGCTCTTTGCCACCTCCATAAACGAGAAACATATCCTTAGTCATGTTCAGGTATTTCAGGATGTTCTTGACCGCTGTCCAGTGATCCACTCCTGGATTACTTTGGTACCTCCCTGCTAAACTAATAGCAAGGCACACATCAAGTCTGATACACAGCATTGCATACATGATAGAACCTATGGATGAAGCATAGGGAATGACTTTCATTTTCTCTCTATCTTCTGCAGTGGTCGGGCATTGAGTCTGACTCAACTTCACACCTTGTAACACAGGCAAGAACCCTTTCTTTGCTTGATCCATTTTGAACTTCTTCAAAACTTTATCGAGGTATGTGCTTTGTGAAAGTCCAATTAAGCGTCTTGATCTATCTCTATAGATCTTGATGCCCAATATATAAGTAGCTTCACCGAGGTCTTTCATTGAAAAATTCTTATTCAAGTATCCTTTTATGCTATGCAGAAATTCAGTATCATTTCCGATTAGCAATATGTCATCCACATATAATATCAGAAATGCTACAAAGCTCCCACTCACTTTCTTGTAAATACAGGCTTCTCCAAAAGTCTGTATAAAACCATATGCTTTGATCACACTATCAAAGCATATATTCCAACTCCGAGAGCCTTGCACCGGTCCATAAATGGATCGCTGGAGCTTGCACACTTTGTTAGCACCTTTTGGATCGACAAAACCTTCTAGTTGCATCATATACAACTCTTCTTTAAGATATCCATTAAGGAATGCAGTTTTGACATCCATTTGCCAAATTTCATAATCATAAAATGCGGCAATTGCTAACATGATTTGGACGGACTTAAGCATCGCTACGGGTGGGAAGGTCTCATCATAGTCAACTCCTTGAACTTGTCACCTTTCGCAACAAGTCGAGCTTTGTAGACAGTAACATTACCATTAGCGTCAGTCTTCTTCTTGAAGATCCATTTATTCTCTATGGCTTGCCGATCATCAGGCAAGTCAACCAAAGTCCACACTTTGTTCTCATACATGGATCCCATCTCATATTTCATGGCCTCAAGCCATTTTGCGGAATCTGGGCTCATTATCGCTTCCTCATAGTTCGTAGGTTCGTCATGGCCAAGTAACATGACCTCCAGAACAGGATTACCATACCACTCTGGTTTAGATCTTACTCTAGTTGACCTACGAGGTTCGGTAGTAACTTGGTCAGAAGTTTCATGATCATCATCATTAGCTTCCTCACTTACTGGTGTAGGAATCACTGGAACTGATTTCTATGATGAACTACTTTCCAATAAGGGAGTAGGTACAGTTACCTCGTCAAGTTCTACTTTCCTCCCGCTCACTTCTTTCGAGAGAAACTCCTTCTCTAGAAAGGATCCATTCTTAGCAACGAATATCTTGCCTTCGGATCTGTGATAGAAGGTGTACCCAACAGTCACCTTTGGGTATCCTATGAAGACAGATTTCTCCGATTTGGGTTCGAGCTTATCAGGTTGAAGCTTTTTCACATAAGCATCGCAGCCCCAAACTTTAAAAAATGACAACTTGGGTTTCTTGCCAAACCACAGTTCATAAGGTGTCATCTCAACGGATTTTGGTGGTGCCCTATTTAACGTGAATGCAGCCGTCTCTAAAGCATAACCCCAAAACGATAGTGGTAAATCAGTAAGAGACATCATAGATCGCACCATATCTAATAAAGTGTGGTTACGACGTTCGGACACACCATTACGCTGTGGTGTTCCAGGTGGCGTGAGTTGCGAAATTATTCCGCATTGTTTCATATGAAGACCAAACTCGTAACTCAAATATTCTCCTCCATGATCAGATCGTAGAAACTTAATTTTCTTGATATGATGATTTTCCACTTCACTCTGAAATTCTTTGAACTTTTCAAATGTTTCAGACTTATGTTTCATCAAGTAGATATACCCATATCTGCTCAAATCATCTATGAAGGTCAGAAAATAACGATACCCGCCACAAGCATCAACACTCATCGGACCGCATACATCAGTATGTATTATTTCCAACAAGTCTGTTGATCACTTCATTCTTTCGGAGAACGGAATCTTAGTCATCTTGCCCATGAGGCACGGTTCGCAAGCATCAAGTGATTCATAATCAAGTGATTCCAAAAGTCCATCGGCATGGAGTTTCTTCATGCGCTTTACACCAATATGACCTAAACGACAGTGCCAAAAATAAGTTGCACTATCATTATTAAACTTATATCTTTTGGCTTCAATACTATGAACATGTGTGTCACTACTATCAAGATTTAGTAAAAATAGACCACTCATCAAGGGTGCATGACCATAAAAGATATTACTCATATAAATAGAACAACCATTATTCTCTGATTTAAATGAATAACCGTCTCGCATCAAACAAGATCCAGATATAATGTTCATGCTCAACGCTGGCACCAAATAACAATTATTCAGGTCTAAAACTAATCCCGAAGGTAGATGTAGAGGTAGCGTGTCGACGGCGATCACATCGACTTTGGAACCATTTCCCACGCGCATCGTCGCCTCGTCCTTTGCTAGTGTCCGCTTATTCCGTAGTCCCTGTTCGAGTTGCAAATATTAGCAACAAAACCAGTATCAAATACCCAGGTACTACTGCGAGCTCTAGTAAGGTACACATCAATAACATGTATATCAAATATACCTTTCACTTTACCATCCTTCTTATCCGCCAAATACTTGGGGCAGTTCCGTTTCCAGTGACCAGTCCCTTTGAAGTAGAAGCACTCAGTCTCAGGCTTATGTCCAGACTTGGGCTTCTTCACTTGAGCAGCAACTTGCTTGCTATTCTTCTTGAAGTTCCCCTTCTTCCCTTTGCCCTTCTTCTTGAAACTGGTGGTCTTGTTGACTATCAACACTTGATGCTCCTTCTTGATTTCTACCTCCGCAACCTTTAGCATTGCGAAGAGCTCAGGAGTTGTCTTATCCATCCCTTGCATATTATAGTTCATCACAAAGCTCTTGTAGCTTGGTGGCAGTGATTGAAGAACTCTATCAATGACACTATCATCAGGAAGATTAACTCCCAGTTGAGTCAAGTGGTTGTGGTAGCTAGACATTCTGAGTATATGTTCACTGACAGAACTATTCTCCTCCATCTTGCAGCTGTAGAACTTATTGGAGACTTCATATCTCTCAATCCGGGCATTTGCTTGAAATATTAACTTAAACTCCTGGAACATCTCATATGCTCCATGACGTTCAAAACGTCGTCGAAGTCCCGATTCTAAGCCGTAAAGCATGGCACACTAAACTATCGAGTAGTCATCGGCTTTGCTCTGCCAGACATTCTTAACGTTGTCAGCAGCATCTGCATCAGGCTTGTCACCCAGCGGTGCTTCCATGACGTAATTCTTCTATGCAGCAATGAGGATAATCCTCAAGTTACGGACCCAGTCCGGGTAATTGCTACCATCATATTTCAACTTAGCTTTCTCTAGGAACGCATTAAAATTCAACGGAACAACAACACTGGCCATTTATCTATAGACATGCAAAATAATATCAGGTACTAAGTTCATGATAAATTAAAGTTCATTTAATCATATTACTTAATAAATCCCACTTAGATAGACATCCCTCTAATCATCTAAGTGATCACGTGATCCATATCAACTAAACCATGTCTGATCATCACGTGAGATGGAGTAGTTTTCAATGGTGAACATCACTATGTTGATCATATCTACTATATGATTCACGCTTGACCTTTCGGTCTCAGTGTTCCGAGGCCATATCTGCATATGCTAGGCTCGTCAAGTTTAACCCGAGTATTCTGCTTGTGCAAAACTGGCTTGCACCCGTTGTATGTGAACGTAGAGCTTATCACACCCGATCATCATGTGGTGTCTCGGCACGAAGACTGTAGCAACGGTGCATACTCAGGGAGAACACTTATACCTTGAAATTTAGTGAGAGATCATCTTATAATGCCACCGCCGTACTAAGAAAAATAAGATGCATAAAGGATAAACATCATATGCAATCAATATAAGTGATATGATATGGCCATCATCATCTTGTGCCTTTGATCTCCATCTCCAAAGCACCATCATGATCACCATCGTCACCGGCTTGACACCTTGATCTCCATCATAGCATCGTTGTCATCTCGCCAACTATTGCTTCTACGACTATCGCTACTGCTTAGTGATAAAGTAAAGCAATTACATGGCGATTGCATTTCATACAATAAAGCGACAACCATATGGCTCCTGCCAGTTGCCGATAACTGTGTTACAAAACATGATCATCTCATACAACAATTTATATAATCATGTCTTGACCATATCACATCACAACATGCCCTGCAAAAACAAGTTAGACGTCCTCTACTTTGTTGTTGCAAGTTTTACGTGGCTACTACGGGTTTAGCAAGAACCGTTCTTACCTACGCATCAAAAACCACAACGCGGTATAGTGATTGCTTTTTGATCTTCAGAAAGAACCATGTTCATTGAATCCAATTCAACTAAAGTTGGAGAAACAGACACCCACTAGCCACCTATGTGCGAAGCACGTCGGTAGAACCAGTCTCGCGTAAGTGTATGTGTAATGTTGGTCTAAGCCGCTTCATCCAACAATATCACTGAATCAAGAATCAACTAGTGACGGAAAGAAATATGTATATACTCACGCCCACAACTCCTTTGTGTTCTACTCATGCATATAACATCTACGCATAGACCTGGCTCGGATGCCAATGTTGGGGAACGCGGTATTTCAAAAAAAATCCTACGATCACGCAAGATCTATCTAGGAGATGCATAGCAACGAGAGGGGAAGAGTATGTCTACGTACCCGTTAGACCGAAAGCGGAAGCGTTATGAAATGCCGTTGATGTAGTCGAATGTCTTCGCGATCCAACCGATCAAGTATCGAATGCACGGCACCTCTGCGATCTGCACACGTTCAGCTCGGTGACGTCCCTCGTACTCTTGATCCAATTGAGGCCGAGGGAGAGTTTCGTCAGCACGACGGTGTGATGACGGTGATGATGAAGTTACCGACGCAGGGTTTCGCCTAAGCACTACAATGATATGACCGAGGTGGAATTCTGTGGAGGGGGGCACCGCACACGGCTAAACAATCAACTTGTGTGTCTATGGGATGCCCCCTCCCCCGTATATAAAGGAGTGGAGGAGGGGAGGGTCGGCCCTCTCTATGGCGCGCCCAAGGAGGAGTCCTACTCCCAGTAGGAGTAGGTCCCCCCCCCTTCCCTAGTTGGAGTACGAGAAGAAGGAAGTGGGAGAGAGAGGGATGGAAAGGGGGGCCGGCCCCCCACCCAATTCGGATTGGGATTGGGGGCACGCCCTCCACCTGGCCGCCTCCTCCTCTCTCCCACTAAGGCAAAATAAGGCCCATTGACTCCCCGGGGGGTTCCGGTAACCCCCCCCCCCCCCCGGTACTCCGGTAAATGCTCGAACTCATCCGGAACCATTTCGATGTCCAAACATAGCCTTTCAATATATTGATCTTTATGTCTCGACCATTTTGATACTCCTCGTCATGTCCGTGATCACATCCGGGACTCCGAACTACCTTCGGTACATCAAAACACATAAACTCATAATATCGATCGTCATCGAACGTTAAGCGTGCGGACCCTACGGGTTCGAGAACTATGTAGACATGACCGAGACTCACTTCCGATCAATAACCAATAGTGGAACCTAGATGCTCATATTGGTTCCTACATATTCTACGAAGATCTTTATCGGTCAAACCGCATAACAACATACGTTGTTCCCTTTGTCATCGATATGTTACTTGCCCGAGATTCGATCGTCGGTATCTCAATACCTAGTTCAATCTCGTTGCTGGCAAGTCTCTTTACTCGTTCCGTAATGCAATATCCCGCAACTAACTCATTAGTCACATTGCTTGCAAGGCTTATAGCGATGTGCATTACGGAGAGGGCCCAGAGATACCTCTCCGACAATCGGAGTGACAAATCCTAATCTCGATCTATGCCAACTCAACAAACACCATCGGAGATACCTGTAGAGCATCTTTATAGTCACCCAGTTACCTTGTGACGTTTGATAGCACACTAAGTGTTCCTCCGGTATTCGGGAGTTGCATAATGTCATAGTCATAGGAACATGTATAAGTCATGGAGAAAGCAATAGCAATAAACTAAACGATCATAGTGCTAAGCTAACGGATGGGTCAAGTCAATCACATCATTCTCTAATGATGTGATCCCGTTCATCAAATGACAACTCTTGTCCATGGCTAGGAAACTTAACCATCTTTGATTAACGAGCTAGTCAAGTAGAGGCATACTAGTGACACTCTGTTTGTCTATGTATTCACACATGTACTAAGTTTCCGGTTAATACAATTCTAGCATGAATAATAAACATTTATCATGATATAAGGATATATATAACAACTTTGTTATTGCCTCTAGGGCATATTCCTTCAATATCACCTCCGAATTTAGAGCAACTCCAACAGGCCGACCCAAACGGACGATGATTTTGTCCACTTTTTGTTCGTTTGGGTCGGCCGACCGCCTGACGTCCGCCTTGTTTAGCATTTGGGTCGGCCGCCTGCCCAACGCGCCGACCCATTTTCATTTCGCACTCAAATTTTAAAAAAGTCCAGTGGTGCATAGATCGTGTCAACGGCCATGTCTCATGCCGGCACCATGCCATCGTCGGCATACATTGACGACTTCAAAAAATATCACCACACAGTTCGCGCTGGTGCACTCGCCAGCAGCCGGCACACATGCCAGCGCACAAAAAAGGGGTGGGACTTGAGTTCGACCACGCCATCACGGCCCCATGGTCATGCCAGCACACAAGCCGGCATACAAAAAAGGAAGGCGCTCGCGGCCACGAGATCAGCCGTCGGCGAACTTGAGCATGTCAGCCTGCATCTTCTCGAACCACGGCCTCTTCCTTGGCGACACGGTGTTGAGATCCACCTTCATGATCTCCACCCCGGGCATCATGCTCGCGAGAGCTATTTCTTTTGCCTTGGTCTTGGCGTTGGCGGCCTCGATCTCTAGCATCTTGGCTTACTTCTCCGCCTCCAGCTCAAGCATCTTGGCTTGCTTCTCCGCGTCCATCTCAAGCCTCCTCCTTTGGATCTCCATGAAGGCGTTCATTTGCTCTTCTTTGAAACACCGGCACTCCTCCTTCCTTGAGTCCTTCTTGTTCATCATGCCCTCCACGCTTGCGATCAAGGCGTTGGATGCCGCATCCCGCTTGTCCTCCTTCTTGGAGTTGGTCTTACCTCGCGGCCGTGCCGGCTCGCCGTCCCCAACCTCCTCCATGGCTTGCTTCCCCCCACGCAGCTTGAGGGCGGCATATTGCGCCTTGAACTTCTCCTCGTCCTTGATGCCCCAAAATCAATGGGAGAGGTTGAAGCACTTGCCATTGTGTTGGGCCTTGAATGCCTCCAAAACTTGAAATGCCTCCAAAATGTTTCCATGCAAGCATATGGGCAAATGGTATGCAAATGAACACGCAAGCATGAACTTGATGACACAAAAGAGGCAGCTTGCTAGCATATCATGTCTTGCATGCCGATGCTGCTCACGGGGCGGGCCTTGACGCTCTCAAGAGTGGCACAAAACTTGTTGCACTCTTGTTGGATTACCCTCCATCGCTTGGAAATGGACACCCACTCGCGCGTGCTCACAATTTGGTAAGGCAGGAACTTATTGCGCTCATGAAACTCCCGGTGGACACGAATCCAAAAGGTTGAATGCTTTTGTTCGGCGCCTGTCTTGGGGTCTTGTCCAATGTCTCAACAACACTCGCAAAGAAGCTTGTCCTCGGCAGCCGTGTATGCCTTCGTGCGCTTGCTCTTGCGCTTTGGCTTAGGACGGGCGGCTTAGTTGGCAAGCTCGTCCTCGAACAAAGGCTCCACTTCGATGTCGCACTCATCCTCTTCCTCTTGCACTTAGTCCTTCGGGAACTCGTGGTCGAGTGGGAAGCCGTCCAGGTCCATGTCGACCTGATCACGCATGAAGGCCGCCTGATCGGGATCATAGCCAGCGGCCGGCGTGAACGCCCCGTGGCCGTCCTGGCTTTGTGTCTCGTCGGGATCGTAGCCAGTGGCCGACGCACCACCTCGAAGATGAGGTTCTGCATGTAGTCCTCGTCGACGGTGGACAACATTCCCTCGAACAGGTTGCGGGCGTCCGGGAGCACGCCGGCCGGCATCTGCCACGCGCGTTTCCTCGCACCTCTGGATGACGAGCCACCGGCCACCGGGCGCGGGCGTGGAAGGCGCGACGACGCTCACGTCGAGAGAGCACTCCCCGGAGAGGCGGGAGGCCTGTGGGTACACGTGGAAGGCGGGCATCGGGTTGCAAGCCGACGTGCGGGGTGAGTCGGGCAGCACCATCCGAGGGAACGCCGATGAGCCGGTGCTGGCCGCGGCGACGGCGGCGTTGACGAGGCCGTGCTGGCTAGGATTTAACCCTAGCATGTGGGGCGCCTCCCTCGTTGCCGCCGCGACGCGGGCGTTGGTGACCTCCTGCTGCACGGCGGCTTCGACGGCGGCAACCGCGACGGCTTCATCCCTCACGTCCGTGGCATGCCTCTGGCTCTTCCTCTTGGCCGACTCCCTTGCCCGTTGTTCGGGCGTCAGCGCCTTCTTTGTCTTGAGCCCGGCGGCGGCCTTGCGCGGGGCACGAGGCTTGCCTTTGCCGGAGGGGGCGGTCATGTCGGACGAGGCGAGGGAGGCGAGGCCGGCGGAGGCGTCGAGGTCGAGGTCGTCGTCCTTGGTGGGTGTGGGGCGGGAGCGCACGCGGGCGGGAGTGTTTTTGAGCAAAATGGTGGTGGCCGCCATCGACCGACGGGCCCGGGGAGAGGAGTAGGCGCGCGCGCGTCCGTCTCATGTCCGCGCCGACGCAAATCCGGCTCAAAATTGGGTCGAAAATGGATCGCCAAGTGGACACCAAGCGGACGCGCACCGCGCCGACCTAAACGGACGCAAGCGGACGAAATGGGTCGCCATATTGGAGTTGCTCTTATGAGTCAGGCATTTCACGGGTGAAACCTTCGCCACAAAAAATGCAATCGCCTCCATTGGATTCGATTAAGCCCACACGTTGGGGGCTGGGAGAAAGCACAAAGCAGAAAGGCATATGCATCCCAGGATTCGAGACCGCTCGGCAGAAGAGTCATACGCAACGCATCGCGTCGGGCAGGGCGAAATGCTATACTAGTCTCGCTGCATCGGGCAGGCACCAGCACCAGAGTGGGCCGACATGTTCAGCTCAGCCTCACGGTTCTTCCCCCCGCCCGTGACGCTCCGAAATTTAGCATCCGCTTCACCCTTTTAATCCCTCCCCGGTATGAAAAAGAAAGCAAAGTTGATGGTTCTCCAATCGTCCCACCGCCGCAACCAAGCAAACCAAAACCCCAAACTTAGCAAAAACCCAAATTTAACCTCGCTCGCCCTCGTCTTGGCCTCCCCCACCGCCGCTCCCCCTCCCCGCCGCGCCAGCCCCTCTCCGCCCGGATCCTCCACACTCGCCGGCGATCGCCGGAGACCCCCGCGCCGGCGATCTCCGGCGGTCGCCAGCAATGCCTCCCCCGCCGCAGTCCATCGCCGGCAAGGTCAGCCGCTTCTTCAGCTTCGCGGCGGCGCGGGACCGCTGCTTCAACCGCCGCTTCCTCGCCGCCGGCCTCCGCCCGGTCTCCATCCAGCTCCCCGACTCGGCGCGCCCGGTCTCCATCTCCGACTCGGCGGACCCCGTCACCACCGTCCACATGTGGGTCCCCGCCAGGCCGCCACGCAACCCCCTGGTCCTCCTCCACGGCTTCGGCGCCTCCGCCACGTGGCAGTGGTACCCCTACCTCCGCCCCCTCATCGCCGCCGGCTTCGACCCCATCGTCCCCGACCTCGTCTTCTTCGGCAACTCCAGCACCCGCCTCCCCGATCGCTCCGACACATTCCAGGTCCGTCTCGCCGAGGCCCGGGCCCGATCTGTCAGCCTTTGCCCCTGCATCCTTGACACCTCTCTGATTATGTCAGGCGTGGTCGATCAAGACGGCGCTGGAGGCGATCGGGGTGACCAAGTTTGGGCTGGTTGGGGTGAGCTATGGAGGGTTCGTGGGGTACAGGATGGCGGCGATGTACCCGGACGCGGTGGAGAGGGTGACTCTTGTGTGCGCCGGCGTTTGCCTGGAGGAGAAGGACCTCGCGGAGGGTCTGTTCCCGGTGGCCGCGGTCGATGAGGCGGCAGCGCTGCTGGTGCCGCGGCGGCCGGAGGAGGTGCGGCGCCTGGTCAGGCTCACATTCGTGCGACCGCCGATCATCATGCCGTCGTGCTTCCTTTGGGACTACATTAAGGTTAATTGCCGCTCCCATCAATTTTTGGTTAGAATTGGTTTGAAATTTATAATATATTTATCGAACTACGCTAGTATAGGACGTCAGATAATAAGATTATAAAATCACAGGAGAGGGAACATCAAGGCACCTCTAGACTAGAGAATGATGTTCCCTTATGTGATATTGGGCAGCAGTTGGGTCTGAATTGTGTTTCATTTTTCACATCGAAGATTGTACTTTGCACGTGGTGGTGCAGGCAACTTGACTTAATATGTGGAACCTGAACATCCAACAGGCAACTTAGTTTGTTGAAGTGGTCTACACTTGAAGCCTCTGTCAGAATGGTCTACACTTGAAATGCAGGATCCTAATAGGCACATACTATTCATGTTAGTTTAATTGGTTGATTACTGATTGTGAGTTTGTGACTGCACATCCATCTCCGTTCTCGAGCCACTTTGATCTGCAAATCAAACATTGCCACAAATTAAAACCTAAGTAAAGTGGTAACATTTGTGCAGTTGTTTGCCATCCAGTTTTTGCACAAAATTTGTCAGGATGCTTCGAGAGAGAGGTGTACTGAGGTGACATATGGAGGGGAGGGGATATTTTTTGCACTGTTGTCTGTTTGTTGTGGTTGAAAGCAACTCACTGAATCCACTACGTGGCTGATGTAATGAGCGCCATAGATTTGCTGGAGCCGGCAAAGCCTCAAAATGTTCACACGTGTCAGCGGCTTAGTAGCACATCACTGTTTTTGTTTGTCCTGGTGCATATGTTTTACATATGCTATATGATGCTGTTGACTCAGAGGCATGGTCACCCAGACAGTTGCATGTGGAGGGCCCATAATAAATTAGTGACAACATACATGATTTCTTTGCTCACCCATGTAGTATTTCTATACTTACCTTCATATTTGTAGTGTATAGTTGGCACAATGAATTAATTCGCATAGTATGTTCCTTCAGTGTTTGACGTCCTACAAATAAATTGACTGTTACAGCACTAAATGCCAAGGATAATGACTTTACTAACTTGCATGCTGGAAATCGGTTGGAGTTGCAGTTCAGATTCAATCAGTTGTTTCTCAGATAGGTGTGACATCTCCTTCAAAATAGTAACACAAAAGGATGGAATTGGATATATTAAAAATAAAATATTCGTTGGCAAGTGATAACATTGAGATAATAATATACCCTTTTCGTTGCGGTTCCTTTGACTGGTTTATATTGACAATATCATTTGCTTCTCAAGAATGTTGGCTAATATGAGTTTGAAAAGAAGAAAAACAACGATTGTCTTCTCAATGGTGGTGTGTGGTAAATACCAGGTGGACTACATTGTTTGAGACAACAAAAATATTATTGGTTGGAAAAAAGTGCTTTAACTTTAGCAGTCACCCATTAAAAGGATGGTTCATGGTTCATGCACATATGTAGTTTGTGAAAGTACTGAACTGCTGGATCTAAAGGGTGTGGAAAGTGAAAGAGAAAAGACAAGCCAAATTATGGAGATGAGCTTTGAGCCTTTTGGAACAATGCTCCCACTTACTCATAGAACACTACAACCATTAAAATTGGTATTCTTTTGGAATACATTAGTATCTAAGATTCAGATCAGAACTCAAAAGCAGGTTTTGGTCCTAGAAATGTTAGCAATCCAACCGTTTAAAAAAAATGTGATCTCAGTTTGTGATAAGAATCTCATATGCTTAAGTGAGCTTTTGAAATTAAAAAACTGGTGCTCACAATCCTTTAGAACATCATGGGGGTTGGAATATGCTACGAGTGATGTGACAAGCATTGCTCCTGTTCTTATTCAGTTTCAATCATGAAATGATCTGTGCTTTCGGTGCTCTCTTCCTCTTACATTAGATCACAAATTGAAGTGTTAAATAATGTTCCAAGATTATCTCGAAAAGGGCGTTTGCTTCTTCAGAGTATTTACCTTGACAAAGAATTTGTATTTTCCCATCTAAATTGTGGACCCTTTCATTTGTCTACTACATCAGGTGATGGGCTCAGACCATATCCAGGAGAAGACTGAGCTACTACACGCTTTGATTAGTGGGAGGCAAATTTCGACTCTTCCAAAACTACGTCAGGTAGTTTCTTGCAAAATTCTGCTCTCAGGTAGTTTCTTGCAAAATTCTGCTCTCATAGTTGAAGGCCGGAAGGCCTACTAGCGCATGCTTGTGATGGTCATGAGTTGATATATACAATCCTATGAGACTTGTTTATGTGGTCTGTTTAACATTGTACTGCTTTGGCGCTCCGGCTTAATGCAGAAGACGCTGATAATTTGGGGGGAGCAAGATAAGGTGTTCCCGATGGAATTGGCTCACAGATTGAAGAGGTTAGAAGACCTTTTGATAAACATTTCGACCACACGAGTTTGCGGTGCTGGCATCCCTTGAAAGTTGAAACTAACCACTGTGCCGATGTGTGAACAAATTGGCAGGCATCTGGATGGGAACTCTCGGTTGGCAGTCATACACAACGCTGGGCACGCAGTCAATCTCGAGAAGCCTGCAGAGGTGTGCAAGAGCATCATCGAGTTTTTCCAAGAGCCGATCCCCGAAGCTTCAAACGACGAAAGGGTAGGCGTCTCAGCTTTCAGGACATCTTTCTACCATGTCCATGTGAACCATCTCCTGGGACATCGTAGCATTCTCGATGTCCTTCATGTCGTGTCGTGTCGTCTCATCTCATCCTCCTTCGCTTCGTCTTGCAGGTGTAGTAGGCGTGGCTCTCATCGAAGCGGCGGATGGTGTCTCCTTCGCTGGGCATCGGCATTGCGGTCAAAATTGACACTGGAAGAGGGGAGGAAGAGGGGGGATCGCAGCGTTTTCACCGTTCTTGGTGGAAAAATACCTGATGTATGTTGCCTTGAGCAGTGTAATCATCGGTTATGTGAACTGGCATGCCTGCCAGATCACGTTGTGCTACCGTTGAGATGATGAAATGTCGCATCGTTTTCCCTGTGGCTTCCGTTACGACCAGTGCCATTTTTTCTTTTTGAGTGATACTTCCACTGCCTGTTACTGCGATCCGAGTATCCCGTTGCGAACGAACTGAGTGAAAGAGCAAGAGAAACACGCGGCGACTATTTATCGCCTTAATAAGAGATTTTTTTTTTGAGACATCGCCTTAATAAGGGCCTGTTTGGAATTCCACCAGCTCCATGAAATTCCAAGAGTTGTGGAGTCAGGAAATAGCTATTCCACAGTTTTCAACTGCAACTCCACCAACTCCAAGAGTGGAGTTGTGGAGTGAAGGCTTTCCGAACAGGGCTTAAGAGATGATCTCGCTGAAGCGTTTTCCCCCCCTCGCGTCGTATTGGGACGGCCCATTCACGCACGCACAGTCGTAAAAAGGCAGAGAAACGCGCGGTGACTATTTATCGCCTTAAGTGATACAACAAGTAGCAGCTCTCGCTGAAGCGGCGTTTCCCCACCCCTGCGTCGTATTGGGCCGGCCCATTCACGCGCGCACAGTTGTAAAAAAGGCAGAGAAATGCGAGAAAGAGGGATCAAACCCGGGTCTCCAAGGAGAACGCACGCCGCACTAACCACTCCACCCAAGTTCATTCAATGCAAAAAAGTAGGGGCGCATCGTATTTGGGGCTACTCCAGCCGTTTTCTTCGGGATTTTTCCCTCTTTTCTTTCCTTTTTCTTTTCCATTTTTCTTTCATTTATTTTTGCATTTTGTTTTTATTTGGTTATTATGTTCTTTTTTCATTATTCTATTTTTGTATGGTTTTCTATTTTATTCTCCACTTTTTGTTTGGTTTCTTTTTTCTTCTCCATTTTTTCTTTTTTGTTCTTTCTTATGTTTGTTTTCATTTTTCCTCTAAATTTTTGTATATGTCAAAAACATTTTTTTAATAAGTGATCAAAAATATTTGTATACGCGTTCAACATTGTCTGAATGCTTCTTCAACATTTTTCAAATACTCGTTCAACATTTTAATACTTATTCAACATTGTTCAAATGCTTGTTCAACATTTTTCAAATACTCATTCAATGTTTTTTATACTTATTTAATATTTTAAATACTTGTTCAACATTTTTAATACTTATTCAACATTTTCAAATACTTGTTCAAAAAATTTCAAATACTCATTCAATAATTTTTAATACTTCTTCATCATTTGTCAACTACGTTTTCAACATTTTTAATACTTATTGAAAAAATTTCAAATACTTATTCAACATTTTTTAATACTTTTTCAATATTTTTCAAATGTGATTTTGAAGAGTGTTTAAAGTATAAAGAAAATTACAAAAATAAAGCAAAAAACGAGGACAGAAAACTGAAAAAGGCCCTTCTTGTTTGCACGCCTAATTCTGCCTGCTGGAAAAAAGACGAAACATGCCTCAAAAAAAGGAAAAATACGAAACGCAAAAAGGATGGGGTGAGAGAGGCTCGAACTCTCGACCTCAGGATCACTCACGTTTAGCTATGAGACCTACGCGCTAGCCAACTGCGCCACCACCCCCTGCTGCAAGACTTGAGGTATAAAGCTACTTATTCTAAACTCCTGCAGTCTTGTAGAGGGCCAAACTTAGCCGAATCTTTCCTTCTTTCTGAGTTGTGATGAAACAAACCCAACAATTCCAATGTGAATCCGCGAGTTTATATATTGCAGAACACAAATGGTCGTCGAACTGGCAAAATTAATTTCCCTGGTATACTCTAGACGCAATGCGACAGGAAAAACTTTCCAATGTGAATCTTGCTTATTTTTCTGCTATACTCTAGACGCTTCTATTTTTCCATAAAAAACCATTGAGCTTCACGAATTTTATCAACTATCATAGGGTGTAATGTACTTGTCTTGTGGGTTTATTGTTCCTTAACTAGTTTTTTTTTTGCGAAAAGTGTTCCTTAACTTCCTGCTCGTCATTTTGTCTGAAGTAAAATTTGCCGCGTCTAAAGCAAAGTGCAATGCCAAGACCAAATTTTCAGTTTAGGAGCACAAAAATATGTACTAGCGTAAAGAAGTAAGTGAAAAGGACAAATACTACGCAACTATAATCTACAAAAACTGGAATATATATATAAGATCAATGATAATGCAAATGGCATGTTTCCTTGTTTTATGTTCCCATAATATTAAAACTAATTTGCATTATCATATTACTCTAAGCAATATACTCCTATGTCAGACCCGAGTGGTCTGAAGAACTAAATTCAATCAAGCATGCGAGAGATTTGGTGTGAGATCGGATTCACCTAAGGGCCAACCAGGAACACTAGCGGCTAGGGTTTACCCCTTACAAAACAGAATGCCCTCGAAGGCTCTGTAGACCTTTGCCGGAAAGTAAACAGCAACTCGCAGGTGCTCCTCAGCGGTCCAATGAAGGATCAACACCGTATTGCTGTTCTTCTCGTGCGAAGCGGTATACAGGAGCGAAGGGTGTTGGACGATAGATGGACGGCCTGTAGTGCTTCGCGCCAACTTGTATCGATTCAAACTTATCTGAAACAGATTAAAGGTGTCGGTTTCTTCAGAGATAAACAGCTCGGGTCCTGACATATGCATGCATTCCTATGAATCCATTCCATTCAGTGGTTTTGATGGATAATTATGGCTCTGAATTGACTACAAATGGATGATCTGAATAAGCACTTCATAACCAGAACCAAAGAATGACACAATGAAATCATGGTTCAAAAGCACCCCATAACAGCATTGGCCTATAACATTTTTTGAAATCATAAAATATGCCAGTGAAACAACATTGCTCCCCAGTCTGTAGAAAGCACACAAGAATTTGCACTTCCAACCTAATAAGTATCAACAGATATCAAAGAAATATAGATATGCACCAACATTGACCACTCCTTTCATGAACTTGATCGCTTGTCATGTTATCCATCCTTCAACAGTACATCTGATGACTCACTTTCACTTGATAAATTGCACATCCTTTGTCTAGAATAAAGTGCAGCCCCCGATACAAGTAATTCACTCAAGTGAAGGATTGAATACAAAATTGACATCGCATTGTCTACAGATGTTAAAAACATAAGAAACGGTCAGCATATCCACATTGTATAGTGCTCAAGCTCAAACAGTCCTAAAGGGAGTATCATTTAATTTTTCGAAGGGCAAAAAAAGCTGGAGACCATTTTACTGTACTGAACTACAACTAAATGCAAAACATTTCACTGCACCATGGGAAAAGATGGGACATGCACGACATCTGATGCATCTAATAACTATAGTCCAGGGATATAAAAAGTAGCTGATTCAATATTTATTGACCCAGAGTGTGCCTGACTGAAATTGTACAATGTATGTTAATCAACTAAATGGCAACTATAGAAAGGGAAATGTGGCTAAGATGCAACCTTGATGCCTGCCATCAGTTCATTAGTACCAACCACATCACGAAGAGCAAGCCATCTGGAAAAAATCCAATTCCCCTCACAAAAATCCGAGTTCACCTTCCATCTTATGCATAAATAGCCAATGGCTCCAACAACAATAGCAGTTAAACAGTAGCCTACATAGTCTGCAAGACAATAATTTTGCTTCAGTCGTTATGTAAGAAAACAAACAAGTGTTTGCTGAACTTAGCTAAATGAAATACAAAATATAGATTACAGGCAAACCTGCACACATCTGCTAAGCTACAGGGTCTGCAAGAGAATGATTTTGCTTCAGCGCGCTTTTGTGCGCCTCCTGGGTGGTCAGGTGCGCCCTTTTGCGTGAAAAGCAGACCTAAGTCCTGCAACGCATGTATACAAAACAAGGTATTCACACAAACAATGGGGGTAAGTAGCACACAATCCTAGATGGCGCACATAGTAACTGCAAATACTATATTACTCCCTCCGTCCCATAATGTAAGACGTTTTTTGACACATAATGTAAGATGTTTTTTGACACATACATTATGGGACAGAGGGAGTACATGGTAGCATACTTTCTTAGCAAATCTAAGAAGGGAGTTTCTGCCATTCTCAAAATGTCATAAAGGTTAATGCTTCAAGGCATGTATTACATGGCATCAGATAGTGCCTGATCCAGCCACAATGCAAATACAGTGGTATAAAGTAGCAAATAATCTTAGGAAACGTAACACAGGAAGTTTCGGATGCTCTAGAAACATCAAAGGGGTTGGTGTCCTTGGGCATATATTACGACAGAAAGGATCTCACCTCCGGTCCATGGAGCAGAAGGCCCGATGCACGGATGCAGGGTAGGCATCATCATGACATCATCCTAGTAGTTAACTGGTCAATAAGAGCTCTGGTGCAAAGCAAAACTGCATTCAGAAGACCATCGAAAAACAAGAAGCAACACACTGCAAAGAGGGAACCACATGACAAACTGCAAGACCATACCTGTGGCACCCGGTCCACTTCCCTTTCCTGGAAGTCAGTGCTTTCTTAGTACGGAAAGCTTGAATAATCGCAGCATGAGCTGGACGGCTCCTCCATCAGTGTCTTGCTATTTATGACCAGAGGCAATTAGACACAATTCAGAAGGAAGAAGGATGCTCACCGGCGTCCACAATAATGCTCTCTCTTGGGCTGCGGAAAAGAAACATCTTTTTGAAGATGATGTGGGGTAAAATATACAGATATGACATATTATTTCAATTCAGACAAAAGACTTACAAGCATTACTTGGACAAGGAATGAAACAACATCAAAGAAAGTTAGAGAGGGTCATGATGCAGATAAGCTGTAATGTTCATTCCTTGCTGCAGTTTAAATAACCTGATAGGACTAATAAATCGTTTTAATGGCTGTGACCAACAACTATTGCCATACTGAACCAAGAGTAATTTTTAATACTCCCTCCATCCCATAATATAAGATGTTATTACAACCAATATGTGAGTACATTGGTTGTAATAACGTCTTATATTATGGGACGGAGGGAGTAGCAAACCTTGCTCAAAACTGCAGATTTGATTGTTACTATATTTGGTATGATCTAGATGACATGAAAACAACTATATTTAGTACAGAAACATGTATTCAGTCACGGTGATATTTTTGGTGAAAGGATAATGTTTTCAGGCATTCACTAGGTACTAATATGCAGCGGGTATGTTGAGTTACCAACTTCAATATGATGTGGTTAACAAATAGCACACATATCCTCGCTAAGATTTAACAGTTTCATGCACGAAAATTTGTGGCTTACACATAAACCATTCTAAAAATCATAAGATCAGAGTTCCTCGGTTGATTTGCTCCCCTGAACTCAACAGAGCAACCATGGTCACCGACTCAACATCTTCATGTCTACCTGTTTGCAAGGAGACCATTCACTATGATTAATGATGGAAATTAAGCAAACTATCCAGAAATTTTTAGGAACTCAGTGACATCAGACCATGGACAGGTAGACCAGAAATTATACAAACCTGCATATGCTGCACTCTCCTGAGCCAAATCTTGGATTAACAAATTGATGGACCTATACAAGCAGCACATTATCAATTCAGGTGAGAACATGATTCTTTTATAAGACAAGCCAGATTTACAATCCCCTCTTCCATTTGCAAAATATTCATGAGCATAAGAACAAATTCACAATTAACATCTCAAATCGGGATTAATCCATCGAACAGTCCAAAAATATATAAAAAGTGGAGTTGCTAATTGCCTACCTGGATGTTGTGCACGGGAAGAAGACGACGAGCAAGGTCACATGGGAGCTTGCAGCTTCTAGCGAGCAGCACGAGACGCCGTGGTGGTCCTCACCGCGCCGTTCCCCCTTCTCCTTCCACTTACGCATCCTCACTGCGCCGGCCGGCCTCCCTTCGCGCACTACCACACATCCGCCCCGTGACACCACGAATCGCGGACGCCGTAGCCGAGCGGGGTGCCGATGGATGGGGAAATGGAGGCGGTGACAACGAGATGAGGACCTTGGGAGGCGGTGAATCTCATCTGTAGGGGTGGCGGCCACCAATGGGATCTCATGCGACAATGATGACCTCGGGAAGCGTCAGAGGAGCTCGGAGCGGAGAAGAGGCAGAGACGAGGGCGGGAGGAGTTGGAGCGGAGGCTCACAAGGGAGAATGATTTGGGGTGAAGGAGGAGGGAGGAGTGTGGCGGCTGTGGATTGGGGGCTAGGGTTCGTGCGGTTGTGCTCAATGGGCTTTCCAGGAGGAATAACCAATCAGACCCTCACATCGCAGCACCCACCCATCTTCACGTGACCCCACCTAGGAAGAGGCCCACCAGTCATACTCACGTAAAAAAAAGTGAAAACAGCAGTCAAAATCGGACGGCCAAGGGGAGCCAAGGTGGGAAATCTACTCAGATTCAACGGCCAGGAATCGCCCAATCTGGAGGAACGCCATGGAGGCGGGTTGGCTGGCAGCCTTTAAGGTTAAAATTTAGATAGATCGGATTCGTTCCTTTATAGCATATGCAGACTTGAATTATTTACTTATCCCAAGATATATTTGATCTCATTTTTGTCTGTTGAGATGAGGCACGTGCAAGTTTACTAGGGACGAGCAAGCCGTTGATTTTGCAAAGAACAATTGTCACTGTGAATTGCTTTCAAATCGGATTTTTTTTTTTTGAAGCAGATGTGCCATAGACAAGCAAGCATGCAAATCAGCTGTGCATGATTTCAATTAGTTTCCAATTTAGCATGTCTCTCTAGTTATTTTGCTTTTGGTTTTATGCATTCATGCAACGAGAAAGAATTGAACTAGCCAATTTGCAAGGTGAGTATTTAATATTGCAACCTTTTGAATTCTACCTCATGAAAACTCTCAAGATAACGACCTATAGTTCTCAAAGAGGATAGTTGTGAGGCAAGAAAGTGAATTTTGGTGCATCTACTCAACTACATTGACAATGAAGCCACAGACAACATGCATCCTTGATGTTGTACAAGAATTGATTAGTGTATAAGACATACTGAGATAATTAGGTGTCTTCACTGTATGCATATGATGCTAAATTATAGCGATGCTTGAAAATCATTTAAACTATAGGTCGATTTGTAATATTTTTTTAGTGCTATCAGAGTATCTTTTATATCCATGTGAATTTGAAAATCTGGTTGTAACATTAGTCAGGACGTGCATTGCATGTGCACACTTACTATATTCTTTGTGTAAGCTGCAACTGAAATATATTTGCTATAGCATGTATTTGAGCTAACATTATTTGTTTTCTAATTGCTGCTTTTGATCAGAACCAACATGTAGCCTGGAATGAGGAACGGTATTCTATGAGCTAAACAATGCGGAAGAAGAGGATTAGGCCGGCAGATCGGTGTCAAGGAGAACACTGAGCTATGGAGGTGGTATTTCGGCAATACCGGCGATAGTCTTAACAGTCAAATGATGGTGAACCGTAGATGTCGTGATATTGTGAGAAATATATTATGATTTATTCTACCTTAGCTATGCATCTTTTGTTCATTGTGATGATCTGATATGCCCCACAGAGGCGTCTGGATTGAAATAGGTATTTTATTGGCTCAACAAGGGAGAAATGTTACGGGTGTTCATTAAGATTCTTGATTTGTGAATGCTGGTGGCGAATTTAATCTCAATATGTTTTAGGCAAGTTTGTTAAGTACTGCTCCCTCCGTCCCATAATATAAGTGTTATGGCGCTGCTAGAAGGAGGGCGCGAGAGGGCCGGCCAGGGGCCTTTTGCCCACGGCCGGGCAAGATGGAAGGGATTTCCTTCTTAATTCTTGCTTGATTAGATTGATACATCTCCTCTCTTTATATAGAGAGGTTTACTTGACTCCCAAGCAAGGCTTACTTGACCCCTAAGAAAGCGACCCTTATCTCTAATTAACCCTAAGACTAACGGGCTATACCGCCAGCCCAGGCCATTAGGCCCATTACGTACTCTAACAATAAGACATTATTACATCCAATATACTCACATATTAGATGTAATAACGTCTTATATTATGGGACAGAGGGACTATATCCCATCAAGATTTAAATTCACAGTGTACGTGCAATGTACGGTAAATCACTACGCACATAGGATTACGTATCGCTATATGTAAATTGAAAGTGTAAGCTTCATATATTCAAATATTGATTTCTAGTGAATTTCTAATGAGGCGTGCATTGCACGTGCACGCTTACTAGTGGTACAACAAAATAACCAAATGATGCTAAAGGCCAATGGATACAAGGTACAAACTTCTAATTACAACAGGAAACATACATACCAGGTCAAGCATGCTGAACATTATGATGGACACCATGAGCTGCCCATTCTGATCTTTACAACATCTGTAGTTGTGGTAACTCCAAAAGCCATGACAACCAACATACAGTACACAGCAAAAAGAAATTAATGCCCTTCAACCTCGTCGGACAAAAAATTGAGTGGCTGTCTGACAAAATTTTGCACCATAATTCCCCAAGTGCGCTCGTTAGGTGTTATCCCAACAGTCACTGCTCTGTTTAGAAGCATATTAGCATCATCAAGCAATCTCGCTTTGCAGTGCCAACTAATGAGGATATTGTATGTAATAGTATCTGCATGCACATTTTCAGAATGTAACTTCTCTAGGAGATTCAGCGCAGCATGCATCCATCCCATTTTGCACAATCCATTTATGAGTGTGTTGTATGTGATAATGTCAGGAGTAAGCCCTTGGTTTAACATCTCCTTCGAGAGCTCTAGTGCATCACGCACCCTTCTTGTCTTGCAGAGCTCACTAATCAAGAGGTTGTATGAAATGTTATTTGGCTTAATTCCCTTTTCTATCATTTCCGCGAGCAACACCATGCTCCGATCAACATTTCCATCTCTGCACAGGGCTTTAATCAGACCATTGTAGCTAACAACATCAAGCGAACAACCATGAAGTACCATTTCATTTGCAAGGCGTATGGCATCCTGCAAACTTCCTTTGCACAACAGTGCTTGAATGAGTGTATTATAAGTTATTCTATTCGCAACAACACCCTCGTTAACCAAATTTTCAAATAGATACACAGCCTCCTCGATCTGGCCATTGTTGCAGAGATGATAAATTATTGTATTATACGTGCAGATATCAGGCTTGCAGCCTTCACTCTTCATCTCTTGCATGAGTGACATCGCGTCATCCATCCTGCCTTCCTTACATACAGCATAAATCATTCCATTGTATCCTTGCAAATTCAGAGTCAAGCCATTTGCCAACATTACCTTCAGCGTTGCTCTCATGTCATCCCACATGCCATTCCTGCAGAAAGCATGCAGCAAGATCGTGTAGGTTACTATGTTTGGAGCACAACCCTTATCCTCCATCTCTCTAAGCAACCGCATGGCCGAACCAAGCCTCCCAAGCTTGCAAAGCCCATGTATCAATATACTGTAAGTGTGTGCATCTGGTGGGCAGCCTTTTGATCCCATTATCTCATACAGCTCCGTCGCCTCTGTTAGCTTCCCGTCCAAAAGACACCCGCCAATCACCGTGTTAAATAACACGACATTCAACTCCGGCACCCTCCCGAGCATTGTGCGTGCCTCATCCACCTGCCTTGCTCGGCACAGGCCCTGGATAAGGAACCCGTATGTCATGGTGTTTGGCACGCAGCCTCTTATCATCATCCTGTCCACAAGCCTCGCAGCATCGCGGAGACGCCCAAGCATGCATAGCCCGTGCACAATGTCATTGAACGTGTTGACATCAGCAGAGCACCCCATGAGGAACATCTCATCAAGGAGCGTGGTAGCCTCGGCAACCTCACCCTGCTCGCACAGGGCGTGGATGACCGTCTGATAGAGCACCACATCGGGCACACACCCATGCCGCGCCATGCTGCGGAGCATCGCGAGCGCCTCATCAGCGCGCCCGAGGCGGCAGAGCGCACGCGCAGCGACACCGAAGGTGAAGGTGGTGGGTGGGATGCGGTCCCGGTGGACCATCCGGCGGTAGAGCGCGAGCACATCGGCGTGGCAGTTCGCCTTGGCCAGTGCGGCGAGGACGGTGTTGTACGAGCGGAAGGACGGCGAGACGGCGAAGCGGCTGGGCAACTGGTCGAGCAGGTGGAGGGCGCGGCCAGGGGGCAAGGAGCGCAGGAGCGGTATGAGGAGGGTCTCCCGGAGAGGGGGGTGGCGGGAGGAGGGGAGGGATTCAAGGAGGGAGAGCGCGCGCTCTGGGTCCGCATCGGCGGCGGCGAGCAAGGGCCGGAGGGGGTGCGACGAGAGGACGGGGTGGGAGGCGGCGTACCACTGGAGGAGGAGGAGGGAGGTGGCCTGGGACAGCGGCAGCGCGAGGAGGCGCCCGAGACGGTGCGGGGTGAGCGGGCGGGAGGAGAGCGTGGATCGGAGGCGAGAGAGGTCGAATGGCGCGAGCAGCTCCGGCCACGACGTCGCGGCGGCTGCCCGGAGTTTGGGCGGGGGTTCCCCCATACCGGTTGCGGGGAAACTCACCCATCGGCTCACTATTTTTCACTTACAAGGCCCAGCCGTTAGGTTAAGTGGACGCGCCCCGCGTGTTTACGCTTTCGGCGTGCCCAGATTTGGGCCGCCACACTATCAAATTCGTGATCCTAAGTGTAACATCTCAAAAGATTTCAATTTTTGGAATGTTAAATAAATATAAGTAAATACTCCCGTCCCATAATGTAAGACGTTTTTCACATTATGGGACGGAGGGAGTAGGTAATATTGAATGAGTTGCTTTGATTTTCAGAATAAATAGAAACTTTTTAAGTCTTGGTTAAAACTTTTCCAAACCATGTCATCCAAATTGGATTAGTGTAACTATCCAACAAACTTGGTTTGGGAATTTATTTAAGCTCAAAAGGATTTAACATCTTTAAAAGATAAACCATATTTAAATGAGTTAGAATAATATGAGTTTCTCAAATATGGTATAAAATGACACGGCAAATGGAAAATTGAAAAGAATGGAGCTTATTTCACCTATTTTGCAATTAGATGCCATTTATATATTTTCCAGATAACCATATAACAAAATGAGAGGAGATAGTATGAATTCTCTACAAAATAACATTGAAAACATTTAATAGTACGCATATAAATATTTTATTATTTTAAAATAATTTTGGGTATTTATAAGACCCTAATACTATTTTTACAGAATTTATAATGTCCTTAGAAGCTTTAAAAAACTATTTGTAAATTTTATATGGAGAGAGAAATAGACTCTATATTTTATCAGTATATGTGCAAGTTTCTGGATTTTTAGGAGATGGTTTGATATTTTAAATATCAAAATTATTGTAGTAAATATGAAAGAAAACGATAAAATAACTTTCTCAAATATGGTATTTGGATTTTAAATTGGATCTGGCTCCTATTCAAATGACAGAGAAGAGATAAATCTCCAAATGAACAATTGAAAAAATGGAGTTTATTTGATTTTTTGCATTTAGATGCCATTTAAATAGTATTTTTCCAATTAACCATATGACAAAATGGGAGATAATATGACTTCTCCATAAGATACCATTGAAAAATATTTAACAATGCACATATAAATATTTTGTTATTTGAAAATAATTTTGGTTAATAATAAAACCCTAATACTTTTTTATGGAATTTATAATGTCCTTAAAAGATTATAAAACTATTTGTAAATTTTATATGGAGAGGGAAATATACTTTATATATTTTTTATCGAGTATGTGTGCAAGTTTCTGGATTTTTAGGAGACAGTTTGATATTCTAAATATCAAAATCATTTTAGTAAATATAAGATTGGAAACAACAAAACGAGGAAATATAATCCTAGCCTATTGGGCCTAATCTGACCTAGTACTATGCAAACATTGTCGTGAGCCTAGCATATCTCTGCATGTAAAACAACAAAGTGGTATGATCTAAAACGGTCGGACTAGGTTGCCCCCCACACCCTTTCACTCACATCCCTCCACTCTCTCTTTCCCTAACAGGTGGGACTTTACTATCAAGAGCGCCTCCCGCCTCAAGTCGACACCGACCTGGACCTCACGTTCGCCTAGGCAAAGGATCGATCCAGGACCACCGTGCAGACGTCCGCCCGCCATCTGCGGTGGATCAATGATCAACTCCTCGAAGTGGGGCTACACGAGTCTGAGCACGCCACCTATGCCCTCGCCGCGCCGAGTGGCAAGGGAGAGAGCGTGTTTGCAGTCGGTCGTCGCTGCCATGTGGGCGTGGCCCATCGGTTGCGCCAGACGGAGGCAGCCGAGCGGTTGTGCCGCGAGCGTCAAACGGCGGTCAATCAGGGTTGCTGCGACCCATGGGAAGCATTCCGACGTAGGAAGGGTGACAACAGCAGCGGCAATGATGGAGTTGCCAACGACCTCGGAGGCCATGCGAGGTCATCGTCTGGTATCTTGCTTAGCTTAATTTAGGTTTGGTTTATTTTAATTTCATCCATCCTTTTGAATTATGCATTTGAACTAGCGCAGGCGTTTGGTGCATCGGGTTGGGTGGTCGTCCTCCTGCATATTGTCCGAGGAGGCAGATATTTGGTTTGTCCATTTTGATCAACCGAGTAGAAGTTGCCCTAAGTTTGTTTCAGTATAATATGCAACTCCACAACTGCACACGGTAGGCAAGTGGTTAGTGGAGCACTAAGCAAAGGAGTTATCCCCTTAACTAGCTACCTTCACTATCAAACATGTGAACCTAATTGATTGATTGCTTGCATTAACAGTTCATTAGCTTAAAAAATCCTGAGGCGTGATGAAACATCGCCATCTATACTTGACCAACGCCGGTACCATTGACGAGCCCTCTTCCTCCAACAGACGAAAGAGGTTGGAGGCGAGACGAGGGTGGTGGGGTAGGTGGCTCTGGCTAGCGAACAAGGCCTCAGACGTCGACGGCATATTCTAGCAGCGGAAAGCATATCGACGGATGCATCTGGACATGGGGTCAGGTCGTACTAATTCAGTTCAAACATGTGGGCTGCTTCGTGGCTGATTTATTTAACACACCTTCCTCGCAGCATGCTTCAATTGCACTGCCGATTCACGTACACTAACCACATACCGTCGTAGATCGGCAGCTTTGCTGCTGGGCTGGCCCGACGTGCGGGGACCGGAGCTGCGTTGGTCTGGGTAAAAGTTTGAGCTCAACTTTGCCTCCAGGTTGCGGCGAGAGGAAACCGTCGGGTTGGCGGACTTTTTACATCCGTTTTGGGCTGAAAGATTACCGTGGGAGCTTGTGGAAGTTCAGCCCACGGTAATTTGTCTGTTCATAGTTTCTTTTCTTACTAGTAGCTGATTATTTCCTTGTGTCTGATGGTGCGACGAGATTTGTTATGACAAGTATTTTCAGACGGAGGGAGTACTACCCATGATGATTGGTTAGTCCTAGCAGAGGTTAGTGGCACTGGAGTTGGGATTAGCGTCAGCAGAGAGCAGTCAAACTAAATTGGCTGTGTTGTGTGCTGCTCCTAATTATTTTTGTTGAAGAGGAAGCTGCTGCTAAATAAACTAGTTTTTGACATTCGCCGCACGTGTAAAGCGTTGATGCGGAGAACGATTCAAATGAGTCGTTTTTTACATTGTCGTACTCGCCTACGGTATGTTACAAAAAAAAAGGGTACGACCTGTATGTATGTGTCTGCTGTTTGTTTGTCCCTGTGCAGCTATTGTTTTTTTTTTTGCGGGGAGTGCAGCTATTATTTTCGGCTTACTATTGTTTGCTGCTTTGTGCTTTCGCTTTGTTTAGTGTTCTTCTATTACGACGACCTGCTCGTTGGGATTCAGAGAACAAAAGATGCTGCTGCTCATTTTCTTATTCTTTTTTATGTCGAGCCATGACAAACTTAATTATTAATTAAGAGCACCTACAGCCCTAATTTAGGCATCTAAACGTCCGCGGGCACTGTCCAGATAGACACACCTAAAAAAAATCACACAACCAGACACCTTAATTAAAAAATCTAAATTCATACATAGACATGCAACGCTACGTAAACCATGCAACACACATGGTCCCGGCTAGTACACCAGGATTATACCATCGGGCTACTAAAAATTAACACATTCTACCTACATACTGGCTATGGAGAAGATCATTCATGGACCACGGCTGCCTTTATCCTTGCCGGCGTCCTTGTCGTTCTTCTCGTGTCAGTAGTAGACAAAAAATGCAATCTGGATGAAGCCGAATCTGCTCGTCGCCGGAGTTGTCCGACCCGTTGTTGTCCTCCTTCTTCTCTTTGAGGGGGCAATCCGGCCATGGCATGGACCGCTCGATTCAGCTCTTGGGCGAGGGCGCATGTGTTCCTCCGCTGCCGCTTCTTTATGACACGAGCACGGATGGCTACCTCCGTGGCAGCGCGCGCCGGCACATCCGCAACCGCCATGTTGGCAACGCAACGGACCTTGGCCACCCTCATCTTCTTCTTCCCACGACGGGCACACCGGTCCGGTAACTCTCATACTCCGGCCTCCTGGAGATGGGGAAGCTAATTAAGGGACCGTGATGATCCACCCCCGGAGGATTCGAGCGCTCGTTGCGTCGATGCAATGGATTCGCACTGGACATGTCCTACCGTCGGTCGGGCGCAGTCCTCCTGGGAGCGGCGAAGGGCAATGCAGACGACCATTGCCTCCTCCGCCCCGCATGGGACGACACCCCAGTCGATGGATCTAGAGTGGTCAGAGTCAGATCTGCTGCCCACCATGCCGGGGGAAGGTTGAAGATTGTCAGGCGGGAGTTTGGGGGTGGACTGAAGTGGAGTGAAGTGCAGTGGCTATGGTTTGGTTCGGGGAGTAGATGTGGACGAATATATGTGGAGTTGGGTGGGCCAGCGTGGGCTGACTCCGACGTGGCAGACGCGCCCAGGCCACCCCCATAGTCCATACATGCCCCATATCTGGGCTAGATATGAGGGCTGTCGGACAGCCCAGATGTTTGAGAGCGATTTGAAGCGTCTGTCTGGGTTGCATTTTCTTGACTGGTCAGTGACCGGGCCGTCACCTGACGTTGTAGATGGGCTCTAACCGAGTAGAATTAGGCAAGCTATTGGTCCTCGACATATTATCAAATTTATTGTAAAGCTATATTTTCTTTTTGTCCGTCTCAAACGTGGCGGCGGTGCGCGGCATGGACCGATAAAAATTCTTTCAATATGGTTGTATCACCAGATTCACCTGAATATATCAATTAATTGAAATGTCTTTTATCCAAGAAATAACAATTACTGTAATGCTTGATCATTTTTTTAAAACAAGAGGTTGAAACCCGAGCCTTCGCATCAACGTGACACATAAAACTATTCTTATTTATTTTTTGTTAAGCATGATATATAATAAAAGCAACCACGACCAAATCATAATAATATATGAAATTAACACATATGGCTATGTTGACTATTTTTCGTAGCTACACCTTCAAGAAGGAATATTGTCCTTGCGACATCGTCGTCAGATCCGATCGGAAACAACATGGAGAAGAATATTCATCCTACTTGCCGAGATCAGACAATGAAGACCAACTCAATAGCAAGAAGACAAAGCTTTCAACAAGGTAACATCACAAGTTTATCACTGTTGTTGCCTGACCAAATGAAAAGATTCAATTTGGATAGTAAATTCCTAAGGAAGGGCTATAATCCAAACAAAGAAGTAGCTAGCAGACAGTTCGATTTTCAGTGATTAGGAAAGGGAATGAAACACTTGTTTTTCATAATAATTTTTTTAATGTTTAGAACACGTGAAGCAAAAGGTCAGAACAAGAATTTTCATCCCATCATAAACCGGTGTTTCAATCAAAATTTTGATGATGAGTCGCTATGGCCAAAAACCCTAGCAGATTGTTGGGGCGCCTTCTCACCTACGATCATCTTCACGGCCGTTAGGTGTACTCTATGACTCGGCATGGAAATGGAACCTGACACTCCACACCGACGCGAGTAACATTATACCATCCACTATCATACCGTTGAGGCTATTGTCTCGTTGATGGTGTAGTGTCAAAAACGCTCTTACATTATGAAATGGGAAGCATCAGCCAATAAAAAACCGTCAATACGTCTCTTGCTCATCAGTGTGGACAGTAAATGTCAGCAGAAATTTATCTACGGTCCCACAGATGCAGGGCATGGGCTTCCATGCGTCGTGTTCATCGTGACTTCGAGTATCTTTGGCCCCGAGCCACTGTGTCGACCACAGGCATCACGCAGCGTGGCAAATTGTTTATCTGAAAATAGCAGTGTCATGGTGAAACAGAATGTCAGAAAACGAGATGAGTTTATGTATACAGTACTACTCCTACATCCCGAACGTGAAATAGTACGCGAGTCGCGCATGCAGCCATTCGTGCGGCGTGTGGTGGAACTGGAGCATGCGGAACGTGCCGCCTGTCCCCTCGTGTTACCCGTGCCGGCGGTTCGTGACGAGCGGTCCCGAAGGGGCGCGCGACGCACCACCCCCGACCCCGACCCCGGCTCCGGCTCGCCGCCGCCTTCTCCCGCGGTCGCCTGCACACACCGCCGCGCCGTGCCGTGCCGCGACTTGGGCTTGTGGTGGCGGCTACGCAGAGGCGTGTGTCCAGGTGACGAGCCATACGCGGCACCAACCAAGCCCACCCGCTCACTCAGTCAGTCGTGCGTGAGTCGTGGCACGGGTGGTGGTTGGTGCGTCCAGACCGCCGCGGCGGAAGAGCCTCGGGCCACGTCGACGCCGTCGGTACCGGGTGGGACACACCACCACCGTGGTTGCTGTCTTGGACACTCGACACCCTCGGTACCGGGTGGGGCACACCATGATCGCTGTCTTTGACGGCCCACGGTACCGGGGTGGGGCACACCACCATCGCGATGTCTCGGTCGCTTACTACTGGCTTCTACGTTAGGTGAGACAAAGGTACAGTGTGCTTCGCGGGACGCTTTGGTCATATGCTACTACTCATGTTCGTGGAACTGCCCAAACAGTGCTGGCTGCCCGGCTGCCCCTCGAGTAAAAAGCACCGAGCACCAATGTCTTGGAAGCCAATTTCAGGATAATAAACACCAATTTACTTATCTCTTTTTTTCCCACTCCAGGAGGCTACGATATCTTGACAAAGCACTTCTTTCCCAACCCCAAGTAATCTGCAATTTAACGTTGCGCCTTGCTAAGCATAAGAGTGCAAGTTTACGGGGGTTTTTAACACAAAATTTACGTTTTTTTAGAAAACACGCTAGAGCGATCATCGTCTTGTAAGCCACGTACGGGGTCAGATATAGATATGGACGATGATATGGTAGAAAGTTGGTCCAAATGTTTAGGGCATTTATTAAAGTTGTATAGATAAGGATCGATCCATCAAACGCCTTCCAAAAAATCTCCATGGCGTCCAGAGATGACAACGTGCATGACACGTTATAGAACCGATGATCCTAACGCTATCTTCAGCAACTAATATTTGGCCACTCTAAAATTACGTGGTAATTAAAATTAAATTTTATAAACACATGACTAAGAGAAAAGACGACATTATCTTTAGCAACTAAAACTCCCTCTGTACCGAAATACTTGTCGTTGAGGAAACCAGTACAAAGTTCCCCAGCAACAAATATTGTGGTACAGAGGGAGTATTTGGCTACTAAATTATGTGCTATTTAAAATTAAATTTTATAAACACTTGACTAAGAGAAAAGATGCTCTTCACATTATCTTTGGCAACTAATATTCAGCTATGAAAAACAGCTAATATTTGGCTACTAAAATTATGTGGTAATTAAAGTTAAATTTTATAAACACGTGACTGAGAGAAAATATGCTCTTCGCATTATCTTTGGCAACTAATATTCGGCTACGAAAAACAACTAATATTTGGCTACTAAAATCGTGTGGTAATTAAAGTTAAATTTTATAAACACGCGACTAAGAGAAAATATGCTCTTCACATTATCTTTAGCAACTAATATTTGGCTACTAAAACTATGTGGTGGTTAAAATTAGATTTTATAAACATGTTACTAAGAGAAAAAAATATGCTCTTCACATTATCTTTAGCATCTAATATTCGGCTACTAAAATAATCTGGTAGTTAAAACCAAATTTTATAAACACGTGACTACGAGAAAATATGCTCACATTATCTTTAACAACCAATATTTGTCTACTAGAATTATGTGGCAATTACAATTGAATTTCATGAACATGTGACTAAGAGAGAATATTTTCCGAAATTGAGAAGACAAAAAATCATTTTAAATGCAAGGCACAAACTATTTTTTAACCTTATTTCTCTTTAGTCTCAACAATTGTTATACGTGTCATCGCTAAAACCAATGTATCCACCAGTAGAACTCATGTATTATTTTTCTAACACGGTGCAAACGCTGATGCCCACAAACATGCACATACATTAATCTCTATAAATGCGCACACGCAGAGTGACAACATCTTGAGAATGATGAAGTCATCACAGACGCATTCATAGTTGACAGGAATGTCTCCTCGCACTGAACGATCGCACTGAACGAATATCGCCGAGAAGTCTGAAATAAATTCAGAAAAATGCGAGCATCTGTGCCAAGTCTAGGACTTGAACCTTGGCGGGATGGTTCTACCACAACGAACCTAACCATCTGAACTACACTCAATTCGCCAAAGCACATGTATTGTTAGAAACATTAAACAAATACAAAATGTTTTTCCTTAGCTACCATTGCCAAGATAAATTATCTTAAAATCATTAGAGAAATTACCAAATGTAACAACATAAATTGATTGAAAATTAAAGATATATGTTGAGTTCAGAAAAGTTGTAGTCAGCTTCGAATATCCATAAACCATAGAACGACATGGCCAGGGGAAAATTGTCACCTTCCGTCGACAATTCTTTTAGTCCCCCTCAACCGATTTGGTGCTAGGAGGTGGGAGAAACCTTGGATTTTACATCTGTATTGTAGTTCAATTTCTCCATGTTGAATTTAATTTGTGTGTGTTTAACGACGATGTCTCGATGATGAAGGTGGTGTGTGACGGAATAAAAGTTCCACAATTTCTATCCTTATCATGTTGTGGTCGTCGTGGCCAACATGGGAAACACCAAAGAGCATGTGATGTTTTAGTACCATAGATTCTTGGTTAGCTTTAAATCCGGAGGTTTTGTCGTCCTGTGCTTTTGACTTGTCTTTGCGCGGCGGTGATGATAGTGGTATCAAATTTTGTTTGGTCAACGTCTATCATGCTTTGTTCCTTTGTGCTCGCGAACCTATCCCCTCTATTATGATGACGAACGAACCATTCGAAGAATGCCATATAAAGAATGTTTTCTTGGCCACAACACATACCCGCAAGTGTGAGCGGTTCAAGTGGCTATGCAAAACCGACAAATACCAGTCCAATTTATACAGATTCAATCTTAATGGTTTTTTTTCACTCGGTCTCGAAAGAAATGTGAGATACAAAAGGTGGACGGCATGTCAACTCCGAGAATGTTTGATCTAAGTTGGACACAGAGCATGTGCTCCTGAGCTCAAATGCTCAGTGATGAAAAATAGAAATCGAAAAATAATACTTGAAATATTGTGAAATTCTAGATTTATCATGAAATGACATTTGTGGGAAAAAAATCTGATAAACTCTGACAAACCTTTTGCGTGCTTGCAAAAATTTACCATAAAATGACATTCCTGGAAGTCGTGGGAAAAACAAAATCATTGCTCCAAAAATGCTATTTTTTTAAAAAGAATTTGGAGTGTAGATTTTTGTTTGGAGTGACTTGGACGAATGCCATTTCGTGCTAAAATTTGTCAAGCACTCAAAACATTTGTCAAAGTGGCCACAAATTCTTTTAGCTCATTTCAGCTCGGGAGCAGAAGATGACTTTCGATCTAAGTTTAGTTTTACCGAAGATCTTTATTGTTCATCTATATTCACATCATAACTCTTACACGAATATCCACAATCGCCGAGCGTTGCATAGCTCTGAGTATGGTGTGTTTAATTTTACAATATGAATACTCATATAGCAACTTCTTACAAGAAAAATGAGCATTGGCCTGTAGAAAAAATGGCCATGATTCAACAAAATCATTTTTTTAATATAACCCTTGCAAGAAAAATGAGCATTGGCCTGCTGAAAAATTTGGCCATGATTCAAGCAAAAACATTTTTTTAATTATAGCCCTTATTTAGAAGAAAAAAGAGCATTGGCCTGTTGAAAAATTGGCCATGATTAAAGCAAGAAACCGAAAAATTAATTGTAACCAAAATATGGATGGGGTGGTTTTTGGCAAGAATCCAAAACTAGCCTAAAAACAGGTATCGCCAACCGCGGTCATGCGGATACGTGCGTACACACACGCCATCTTGCTTGCCCCAGCTGAGCCGATCCACGCGACCATACCCGAGGACGGACCGGTTCCACCGTGTACGTATCAGCCCACAGCCAGGTGTGCCCCACCGCCCGTGCACCGCGGACCCTTTTGTCATACTCGCCACCAAACCCCCCGAAAGTATCTTTCCACGTAAAAAGCCTCCGCAAATCCGGTCTCCGGCACGGCCAAATCTACCCCCGCATCGCCTCCCCTTCTCTCCCTCCATCGCCGTCCCGTCTCGTCGCCACCCACCAAATCCCCCGCCCCGCCTCGCCACCAACCCCACGCCACCACCCTCCCCGCCGGCCGCCCGGTATATAAACCCCGACCGCCACCCCCATTTCCCCCAGACCACACGACTCGCCCTCCTCCCCGCGCAGCAGCCCCACCTACCGCCCCAAGCCGCCGCGCATCTCGCCCCTCAGCCCCTCCCCTCCCCTCCCGCCGCAGCAATGGCGCTCGCCACCAACACCGCCGCCGCGGCCGCAGCGGCCGCCGCGCTGACCGGCGGCGCGGCCCAGCCCCGCCGCGCGGGTTTCCTCCCCC
Organism: Triticum monococcum; assembly: GCA_034509565.1. Taxonomy (NCBI): domain Eukaryota; kingdom Viridiplantae; phylum Streptophyta; class Magnoliopsida; order Poales; family Poaceae; genus Triticum; species Triticum monococcum. The sequence continues at coordinate 127,489,547 of CM067842.1, forward strand.
TCAAGCGCCGCACCATCTCCGCCGTGCACGCCGCCGACCCCGCCAGGAGCGGCGGCGCGTCCGTCCCGGCGGCCGCCGCGGCCAAGACCTCGTCCCCGACCGTGGCGCCGGAGGCCGCGGCCGTGACCCGGCCCGCGAGCTGGTCCGTCGACAGCTGGAGGAAGAAGAAGGCGCTGCAGCTGCCCGAGTACCCCAACAAGGAGGAGCTCGACGCGGTCCTCAAGACGATCGAGACCTTCCCGCCCATCGTGTTCGCCGGGGAGGCGCGCCACCTCGAGGACCGCCTCGCCGAGGCCGCCATGGGCCGCGCCTTCGTCCTCCAGGGCGGCGACTGCGCCGAGAGCTTCAAGGAGTTCAACGCCAACAACATCCGTGACACCTTCCGTGTGCTCCTCCAGATGGGCGCCGTCCTCATGTTCGGCGGCCAGGTCCCCGTCGTCAAGGTACACACCGATTGCACAAACCGAATTGAATTGAACCTGATACGTCCATCGCTCATTTGATTTGTGAGATCTGATCCGATCTGCTCCCCTGTTCTTTGCGCATGGTAGGTGGGACGGATGGCTGGCCAGTTCGCCAAGCCCAGGTCTGACAACTTCGAAGAGAAGGACGGCGTCAAGCTGCCGAGTTACAGGGGCGACAACGTCAACGGCGACGCCTTCGACCTCAAGAGCCGCACGCCTGACCCCGACAGGATGATCAGGGCCTACGCCCAGTCGGTGGCGACGCTGAACTTGCTCCGCGCTTTCGCGACCGGAGGCTACGCAGCTATGCAGCGGGTCATCCAGTGGAACCTGGATTTCATGGATCACAACGAGCAGGGAGACAGGTGAGAAAAAATATGCCTTTTGTCATTCAAAATTTTAGAAGAACTTTTGGTGCCGAGCTTGGGCACTCGCTGTCCTGTTAAAATATCGGTGCTGAATTTCTTCCACATATCTCCTTATCACGATAAGGCAAGTGATAGGTTGCTGGTGCAAGTATTAACCTATTCTAGTAAAAATCTTGTCATGTCAGTAAAGATTGGTGGACATATTCTTGAGAGTATGACACTTAGTCCTGTTCTTGGAATATGCAGATATTTTCAGTTGTTTTTTAGCCTCAATAATAAGTAAATAAAAGCGTTTTCTGTGGTTCTTCACTGCCTGCCAATGTTTAAACAAATCACATGGTAGTTCTGGGTTCATCAATCAGTGGTTGGTAGGAGTGGACGAGTGGCCATATTAGAGTATGTGGAAACTTTCGCTTTAGATGTCCTTTTCTTTCAAGCTGTCTTTCTCTGCACCTAACTTTCTGAATGATTCATCGGGGATTTGCTCAGTTTTAGTTGTATGAATCTTCCTAGGTGTCGCTGTGCTGCAGTATATACTCAGAATATGCCAATCGCCCATGCAATTGGCGTGCGTCCAATTAAACACCAGTAACCTTTGTTGGAATTATTATTTTTACTAAGCCGTGTCGAGTTGATATAGTCAATGTTTTCTTCAGGTGTGTCTAGGCAACTCAAATAATGTATATTCATGAAGTCCTTTTTATTTCTCTGGAAAAGATGGTGCTCTAACAAAGTTTCTTACTGGGTCATCATCAGAATAAGGCATAATAAAAATGGCATGTTGTTGTTGGGAATAGGATTTACTAATAAGAACAAATTGCTGATGGACCGCAGAAATGCTATTAGCGTATTCGTCGCTGCTTATCTTACTGTAGTTTGCAGAATATATATTTCTGTAATTGCTGGATCAATATGTTATCTAATGGTCTAAGTGCTTCTGTGGAATGGTGTATAGGTACCGTGAGTTGGCGCATAGGGTGGACGAGGCTCTTGGCTTCATGACAGCAGCTGGGCTGGGGATGGACCATCCGATAATGACGACTACTGACTTCTGGACATCCCACGAGTGTCTCCTCTTGCCATATGAGCAGGCTCTTACCCGTGAGGACTCCACAAGTGGCCTTTTCTACGACTGCTCGGCCCATATGGTGTGGGTTGGTGAGCGTACTCGTCAACTCGACGGGGCTCATGTTGAATTTCTCCGTGGTATTGCCAACCCTCTTGGCATTAAGGTCAGTACTGAATTCATTTTAAGATTTGGTCAAAGGAAATCTAAATCCTTTTTCGGTGTGTTTTGGATGATGAAATTTAAAATAACATGAATTTGTGGAATGTAGGTGAGCGACAAGATGAACCCTGCTGAATTGGTGAAGCTGATTGACATTTTGAACCCTTCAAACAAGCCGGGAAGGATCACCATCATTACAAGGATGGGAGCTGAGAACATGAGGGTGAAGTTGCCTCATCTCATCCGTGCTGTCCGCAATTCTGGACAGATTGTCACATGGATTACTGACCCGATGCACGGAAACACCATCAAGGCCCCATGTGGTCTGAAGACTCGTCCATTTGACTCTATTATGGTGAGTGTCTTTCTACTCTGGATTCTACTGCATTCCTAAACATTGTGGATGAAACTGAAATTCATGACATGGCGAAATATGTTGTGGCCATTTCTTTCACAATCAAATGTGTTCTGATGAGCAATTGAAGTGAAATTTGTGTTGATTGAACTGCCTATGGAAGTGGGCAATGAAAGATGGTTGCTCTTGCTGTTCCATCTGACATTTTGCTTGTTGCTCTTTCTGCTGCATAAATCCCTACAAAATATTTTACTACAGTGAAGAGCCTAAAGCTTGATTCTAGATAGATTGGTTGCAACAAAGAGTTTCTATTAGTTAAACAACATTTCCAGTAATTTACAAGTTTCTTTTGGCCTATATTTACTGCTCTAACATTAACTTTGTGTTGATCAACAGAATGAGGTGCGTGCATTCTTCGATGTGCACGACCAAGAAGGAAGCCACCCAGGAGGTATCCACCTTGAAATGACTGGACAGAATGTGACCGAGTGCATCGGTGGATCACGGACCGTGACCTTCGATGACCTGGGTGACCGCTACCACACCCACTGCGACCCAAGGCTGAACGCGTCACAGTCTCTGGAGCTCGCTTTCATCATCGCCGAGAGACTCAGGAAGAGGAGGATGAAGTCAGGACTCACCAACAACCTGCCACTGCCCCCATTGGCTTTCTAAGCAGGAAGCACCAGGGAGGAGGGGTTAGATAGTTGGCATTTGCAAGCGGTAACCAAATGCGCATTCCATTGAGTTTGTATGGTGGCTGCTCTTTGCACAAGCTGTGTGCTTATGAGGTGTTGGTACTTGTCGAGGACAGCAGGGGGGTAGCGTACTCGTGGTGTTGCACTATGTTTTGTTTCTTTGTTTTATTTTTGAGTGTTTGATCTGTTTGAGCCTTTGTGATCGGAGAAAATAAAAATAATATGAGTTACCTTTGTTAATTTATTTATTATTCATTGTTCCATCTATGTGGTGATGTAAAATCTGTCCTCTCAAACATGTCAAACATTTTTCCAATTCTTAAACATTTTTTTACAAATTCATGAACATTTTTTGAAATCATGAAGATCTTCTATAAATTCACGAACATTTTATGAAATTGTGAACATTTTTTGAACTTTGGGAACACCTTTTGAAATTCACAAATATTTTTTGTTTTTAATAAATCATTTTTTGAAACACATGAACAGTTTTTGAATTCATGAACATTTTTTGAATCAATGATCATTTTTTGAAATTTGAAATTTGAGAACAATTGTTGAAATTCACACAATTTTCTGTAACAAAACATAAGACGCCATGCCATACTGAGGGAGTATGTTAGTTATTTTCGGTAGATTCCTCGATAGGGTGTATTGGCTAGACAAGTATATCAAATGGGAAATAGACAAGGATTACCCATGTTTATGTCTTCATGGAGGAGGTAAAACCCTATTTCTTGCTCTTGTATATTGCTTATGTATAGAGGTTTACAAAGATCGAGGGATTGAGCAATAGGTCTGAGGTTCTGTATCTAATCGAGTATTCTAACCCCAACGTATATGGGTACCGGGATCTAGGGTTACATAATACTAGTCGGTTGGAAGGTATATGGGTATCAGGATGTAGGGTTACATCACCCCAACGTAGGTCGGTCCTGCCGCTGGTCTTCTTCCTTGGAGATGATTTCCTTGGTGCAATCACAAACTCCACACATAAAAATACCGATTATTTAGAGTTTGATTCTTTTGAGTTATTTTAGCAATGCTAAAAATTCCAAAACTACAGAAGGTAAGAACCACGGTACATGATCTTCTTGTGCTCTTTTGACTAAAAGTAGTAGAAGTCTGTTAAACTTGGAGATGATTTCTTTGGTCTAACCACAATATATCATACAAAATTATTCTTTGAGGCAAATTTTTTTTTCTCTAAACAACAGATTTGCATGTGTGCCAAATTGCCAATGCTTAAGATTTTCAAACTGGGCATGCATTCAGACCAAAATATGTTATCCTAGTTACCGACATAATAAATTTTACTCACTCATCTTGAGATAAGCTAAGGTTGGAACTTCTCAAAGAGGGTGCCTATCGATTATGATAAGCTAAGGTGCTTGGCGATTACAGCTACGCGTGGCTGCAGCAAGCAGAAAATACCAATACAAGGTTCGCAGATTTAGTGGTTCAGCAAAACGAGATAAAAGAACAGAAAATTAAGATTTTTTTGAACGAAAGCCCCCCCCCCCCCCCCCCCCCCCACCCCCCCCAATATTTTATAGATTGAAGCAGAACGAAAGCCAGTAACTACATCAGTCTTGCATCATCAGGAAATAAAAGCTACGCTATAGGGGAATACATCACCCAGAGCTGAGAGCAGAAGTTCTCTCCACATAAGCTAATTAATCTTTTTTCATTACAGAACCTCATGAGCGTAAGAAAGCAAAAAAGCGAAGCCAAATAGGATCTTCAGATGCGAGCACCAGCTTCCACCTCTCCATCCCACAAGCTCATGCGCCCCCTCCTTGTCTCATTTCCATGCGATTCACGTTTTTCCACTTCTTCCCCTGAAAACAAAAGTTGTTTCTCAGTCTCCACAAGCTCCACAAGGTAGCAGCAATTACCATATTCAGCACAGGTTTTTTCTTATGCACATGCCAGAAGGCATAAATATTTTCAAAGTTAGTTATTCTATCGATCTCAAAGAAGTCAGAGACAAAGTCCCATACATATTGAGCAACCACACAATCAAATAGCAAGTGTTGGACAGTTTCATATTCAGCACATAAGAGACAAGATGGATCCTTTACATCTCTCCTTTTAGCAAGATCATCTCTAGTTAGGATTTTGTTGTGGACACACAGCCATAAGAACACATGAATTTTTTGAGGACATAAAATTTTCCAAAGATCATATCTGATAGCAGAAGCTATCCCTCCAAAGTTAATATCTTTATAGAAGGATTTAACTGAATATAACCCATTAGACTCCAAAGACCAAATTGGTGTATCAGAATCAGCTGTCAATGGGTGTTGCTGAACAACATCCAGAAGCTGTCTCCAGCGATCTAATTCACCTTGATCAACACATCTCCTAAAAGTCAATCTAAGGTCATATCCGTCCCACACCTGAGCCACAGTGCACTCAGTTTGATTACAAATGCAAAATAGGTCCCAGAATTGCACCTTTAAGGAGCATTTCCCTATCCAAATATCATGCCAGAAGCTGATTAGTTCACCCTTGCCCAATCTCCATCTTTAGAAATTTTTAGCAGTTGTCAAAGCCCAGGTGATGCTCTTCCAGAAGGTAGAGCCCCTATCACCTTTTGCCCAGAGGAGATTGGGAGAATTCACCCTATACTTATGTAAAATAATCTTTTCTAATTTGAGTTAGTATTATCAAAATACCTTTTCCCCCATAAAGCAAGTAAAGCCATATTAAATTCTTTGATGTTGGGTATCCCAAACCCCCAAACTCTTTCTTCCTAGTGATGAACCCCCAATTGGCTAAATGGCACTTGTGTTGGCCACCAACATCTCCCCAAAAGAAGTGTGCCATCTGTGAATTGATAGCGTTGATTGCCCATTTAGGGAATTTAATCACAAACATGAGATAGGTAGGAATACTAATCAAACAAGCACAAAGCAGAATGATCTTCCCTCTATAAGTGAGATAACTCCCAAGCCAGCCAGATATGCCTTTTATAATCTTATCAATAATGGGATGGAGATCCTCCCTTTTCAGTTTGTCATAGTGCAAAAGCACTCCTAGATATTTGATAGGGAAAGATCCCCTTTTACAACAGAAAATCTGGGCAATTTCATTAGCCGCTGCATCCTCCACATTTATCGTCATCAAATCACTTTTGTGACAGTTAATTTTCATCCCAGAGAGGTTTTAAAAGCAAGACAAAAACCACTTAAAATTTCTAGCTTTATGAACAGAATTTTCCAAGAAGAGGATAGTATCTTCTGCATATTACAGACTTACTACCCCTCCCGGAATTACATTGGGCAGAAGCCTAGAAATTAAATCTTGAGAAGCATCCTTTTTCAATATTTTTGTAAAAACATCAGCCACCAAGTTAAACAACAAGGGGGAATGCGGGTCTCCTTTGTCGGAGTAAGGGGATACGGATACCCCGAAGACGGCAAGATGATATTTCAAGACATCGGGGCTAGCAAAGCCCCTCAGTCCGACTGCCCGGCCGCTCCTGCCGGCTCCCCGTCCGACCGCACTACCCGGCCGGCTGCCGACTGCCGGCTGCCGACTACGCCAACCAGTCGGCTACCGACTGCAGCCCGACCCGACATCGACGAGACAACCATACCGCGATGCCATCATCTACAGTGTACCGTGTCCCCTGGGTACTGATTTATAAAGTATCTCAGGGGACAAGCATGACATGTACCATGCCTCTAGCCATGCCTACATGGCTTGGCATGTAAGCTACCCAAGGTAGCTTACATCCAAAGCCACTACCTAGCTTACTTCCTAAGCTACCCATATAGCTTACATACCAAGCTAGCTCCACACTATATATATGGGCTCACATCCATCCATCCAGGGAGGATGGACGCTCACGCACACACACAAGCACTAGCTAGCAAGCTAGCTAGCCATCCATCCATCCATCCACATGAGCACACACGCTCACAGCCATGAGCATGGCCGGCCACTAGCCTGCCTCATATAGGCATTTACCAGATCAGATGCACTTGGCACTGATTCCAGATACAGCTCCAGGAGCACTTTGTACTACCCGATGTACACTCAGATATATACTCATACATGCAGGAGTAGGGGTATTATCTCTCCGGAGAGCCCCGAACCTGGGTAAACTACCGCGTGCTACTCGCATACTTGATCCCGGTCCTATCAGCAGCAGTCCTACCCACACACTAAGCCCTTGTGGCATCTGTCGACTCGCAAGCCCCCCGTGAGAAATATCACGATAGTTGGCGCCCACCGTGGGGCGGTACTATGCTACCGCGCTGCTGCTGGTTTCGCTGTCCGGGCGGGACCGTCTTCGTCATCTCCGCCGCGGCATCACGCCGTCTCTCCGGTAGCGCTCGGGGGCTCGACTTCGACTCGCCCTCGGAGCGGCCGCGTGGGACGGCGCGTCCTCACCGTCGGCTTCGCCATCTTTGTCTCCACCAACTCAGCACCGGCCGTCCGTCCGTGCGCGCGTGCGCCGCGCGCGACGCTTCGTCTCGGTCGGCCGCGTCCGTCCACGCGCCGCCCGCGTCTTCTCCCCTGCGCGTTGATCCGTTTCCTGTGTCGTCGCCCCCGCGCGCTGGCCCGGCCGGGTGCTCCTCGCCCAGTACCCCGCTGCACTCGCCAGCCGCTGGGTCCGCGTTGCTCCTCATCTCCGCCACGCCCCGCGCTCAGCCGCCTCCACACTCGGCTGCGCTCCTCCGGCACCGTGCCCATGCCTCGGCCTCCGACCTTGCCCGAGCAGCCGGCTGCTCCATGCCGGCCTGCCGGCTTCCCCGCCTCCCGGCCTGCCGACTCCGCCCGCCTCCCGGGTCGCCATGTCGGCCTGCCGGCTTCCCCGCCTCCCGGCCCGCCGACTCCGCCCGCCTCCCGGGTCGCCATGTCGGCCTGCCGGCTTCCCCGCCTCCCGGCCCGCCGACTCCGCCCGCCTCCCGGGTCGCCATGTCGGCCTGCCGGCTTCCCCGCCTCCCGTCCTGACGGCTCCGCCTTCCTGGGCCGCCTGCCCCGCGGCTGAAGACTGGCGCCCCTGCCGCCTCCGGCCATCGGGCTCCCGCGGCCGCCTAGCTCAGCCGGCTGCCGCCCCGCCCCGGGCCAGGCTCGGCCTCCAACAGCACCGCGGTGCCGGCCCCGTCGCTCCTCCTCCGCACTCGGATGCGCTGCTCTGGACCGTGCCCATGGCCGGCTCCCCGCCTGGGCCGGCTGCTGGCTCTGCCGGGTCGCCGGAGCCCCCGCCTCTGACTCCTCCCCCGTGCCGGCTTCGCTTCGCCTCGCTTGGCCGCCTCGCGGGCGCGCCCTGCGCCGGCTCCGCCCGCACCTCGACCGTCTCCTCCTCTGGCCGGCTTCGCTCGCCCGCCGACTCCACGCATCGCGCCAACTCTGCGCCCGGCCTCCCCCGCCCCAGGCTGCGCCCCTCCATCTGCGGCGGGCCGTCCTGCGCTACCCCGCTCGCCTGACCGGCTCCGCCCGCGCCGACTGGCCGGCTCCGCCTGCGTCAGGACGGCCCTGCATCGCCGCAGCGCCAACTGCTGCCCAAGCCGCGCCTACAGCCGCGTGCCCGCAGGACTCGCGTCGCCCCGCCGGCTCCGCGCGCACCCGGCCGGCCGGCTCCGCGCGCACCCGGCCGGCCGGCTCCGCGCGCACCCGGCCGGCCGGCTCCCGCGCTGGCTGGCTCCCCCGCAACCCGGCTTGCCGACTTCTGCCACGGCCCGGGCGCCGACTGCTGCCGTCTCGCTCCTGCCGACTTCACAGGCAGTGAAAGAAAAGAAAAAAGAGGGAGAGGCCGGTTGGGAGAAAAAGAAAAGGGCCGGCTGCCCACAAAAAGAAAGAGAGAGAGATGTGTTCGACTAGAAAAGAGATGGCGGCCGGCTTGCTGCAAAAAAAATGCGTCCGACTGCCAGATATGCGTCCGACCGTCGGCTACCTGGCCGGCTGCAAAGAGCCCGACTGCCATGTCGGGGTCCGCCCTTCAGCCGTCTGAAGAAGAAAAAGAAGAACGCAAGGTAGTTGCCGGAAGATCCGGCCCGACTGCTCAGCAGTCGGCCCGAATCTCGGGGGCTACACCCAGCGGGTGCGCTGACGCGCCCCCGCGAGAGAAGAAGACAAAGTAGTTGCCGGAAGATCCGGCCCGACTGCTCAGCAGTCGGCCCGAATCTCGGGGGCTACACCCAGCGGGTGCGCTGACGCGCCCCTGCGAGAGAAGAAGACAAAGTAGTTGCCGGAAGATCCGGCCCGACTGCTCAGCAGTCGGCCCGAATCTCGGGGGCTACACCCAGCGGGTGCGCTGACGCGCCCCCGCGAGAAAGAAGACAAAATAGCTGCCGGAAGATCCGGCCCGACTGCTCAGCAGTCGGCCCTACACCCAGCGGGTGCGCCGGCGCACTCCGCGAGCGCCGAGTCGCGCCGGCTATCTTCGACGACCGCAACTACACGAAAATCAATGTGAGCTCCTCACCCGCATATTTTTGCACTACGCAAGCACGGATAACCCCGAGCGTTGCTCGGGGGCTGTCTCCGCATTTTATTACAGTAGCATCACTGTTTGCCCCGGCGCCAGCCAGAGTTGGCCCGGGGGCTGGCCGCTTGGCCTGAGATGTTAGTTTCCGCAGACGGCTTAGTACCGTGCGCGGTACCAAAGGCCCACTCTTAGTCACAGATCGCAGAGCCGACTGCCGACTAGCAAGAGTGAACGCTGGAGGCCACCCACGCGAAAAATGCCCGGGAAGAAAAACGTTCGGGCGACCCGGCCGTTTTCCTTTACAAGTATCTACTCGGTTGAATCTGCTCCCAGACTCTGAGTACTGTACACTCCACTTCGCGGCCCACTCTTAGCCATAGACCGCAGAGCGACTGTCCGGCAAGCAAGAGCACGGGCCAAAGAGTGGAGGGAACATGAAAAAGATTGAAGGGGGCTCGGACGAAACCGAGTCGGCACCCTCCGCATAAAACTTGCAAATGCTAAAAGCAAGCATATGATATATTTGCGTGGACTAACTTTGTCCTTTTTTATGATCATTTCCATGAACATTTGCCAAAAAACCTCCGCCCAACTTTGCCAAGTTGCCCGGAGGCTTGGGGGCTACTGTCAGAGTAATGGGACACAGATACCCCGAAGACAGCAAGATGATATTTCAAGACATCGGGGCTAGCAAAGCCCCTCAGTCCGACTGCCGGCCGCTCCTGCCGGCTCCCCGTCCGACCGCACTACCCGGCCGGCTGCCGACTGCCGGCTGCCGACTACGCCAACCAGTCGGCTACCGACTGCAGCCCGACCCGACATCGACGAGACAACCATACCGCGATGCCATCATCTACAGTGTACCGTGTCCCCTGGGTACTGATTTATAAAGTATCCCAGGGGACAAGCATGACATGTACCATGCCTCTAGCCATGCCTACATGGCTTGGCATGTAAGCTACCCAAGGTAGCTTACATCCAAAGCCACCACCTAGCTTACTTCCTAAGCTACCCATATAGCTTACATACCAAGCTAGCTCCACACTATATATATGGGCTCACATCCATCCATCCAGGGGGGATGGACGCTCACGCACACACACAAGCACTAGCTAGCAAGCTAGCTAGCCATCCATCCATCCATCCACATGAGCACACACGCTCACAGCCATGAGCATGGCCGGCCACTAGCCTGCCTCATATAGGCATTTACCAGATCAGATGCACTTGGCACTGATCCCAGATACAGCTCCAGGAGCACTTTGTACTGCCCGATGTACACCTCAGATATATACTCAGACATGCAGGAGTAGGGGTATTATCTCTCCGGAGAGCCCTGAACCTGGGTAAACTACCGCGTGCTACTCGCATACTCGCTCCCGGTCCTATCAGCAGCAGTCCTACCCACACACTAAGCCCTTGTGGCATCTGTCGACTCGCAAGCCCCCCGTGAGAAATACCACGACACCCTTGTTTAATCCCTTCCCCCCATGAAATAATTATCATTAGTATCATTGATTCTCGCAGCGAACGTGCTGCTAATCAACATACTTTTAGTCCAAGAGATCCATTTGGGGCAAAAACCTCTAGATTGAAGCATTTCAAACAGAAAATCCCAGTTGACTCTATCATAGGCTTTTTCATAGTCTAATTTGAGAACTAAACCTTGAGAACCCGAATTCTTAACCTCATGGATCACTTCATGTGCCATCACTACACTCTCCAAAATATATCTACCTTTGATAAACGCAGTTTGATTTGATGAAATTAATCTACGACCACAATTACTCAAACTGATCGGTCTGAACTTTTTCATATCCTTGGCATCAGATTCTTTCGGGATAAGAACAATTAAAGCAAAGTTCAATCTCTGCATGTCCAATTTACCCTCCTCAAAGTCTCTCACTAGAGCCATGAAATCAGTTTTGATCACCTCCCAAAAGGTTTGTAAAACAAAAAGGACAGCCCATCGGGACCAGGGGCCCCATGTGCATAAGAACCAAATATTGCCTCCTTAATTTCTTCCCCAGAGAAGCTTCTCTGGAGAAGGTCATTTTCTTATTGGGTAACCAAGTCACCGTCTTCCCAGAAGGAAGGGCCAAGATGGATGTTAAGTTTATCCTCAACACCAAATAGGTTTTTATAAAAGGTAGTAGCTACATCCAACATTTCTTTGGTAGTATAAATAGGGTCATTATCTCCATTCAATTCAGAAAGGTGGTTTTTCCTATGTCTATGATTAGCCACCGCCTGAAAATATGCATTATTTTTATCACCATCAACAATCCTACGATCTCTGGATCGCTGCCAAAAGGCAGTTTCTTCTTTACTCCAAATACCAGCAAGTTCTTTCTTAATCTCCTCCATTCTAACTCTATCTACATCATTAATTTGATTCTTTTCGGAGAATACATCGAGAATATCAAATTCGAGCAGGAGCTCTCTTTTTTTTCTCTTGATGCCTGCCTCAATATTAATACTCCAACCTTTAACCTTCTTTCTGAATAACCTACATTTGTTCATCCAAATATCTATGGCTATTTTACCAGGGACTGGAGTATTCCATATCTTGTTGACCAGATCCTTAAAATATGGTTGGTTAAGCCACCATTTCTCAAATCGAAACATTTTTGTGGAGGTAACCCTCCGAGCACCCGTGTCTAAAAGCAACGGTGTATGGTCGCTCCCAACACGTGGGAGCGTGGTCACCATAGAAAGAGGAATTAATTATCCGAGGAGCCAGAAGTAAATATTCTATCTATCGCAGCAAAAATAGGATTGTTCTGGTTGTTGCTCCAAGTGAACTTCCTATTAGCACTCTTGATCTCCATAAGGGACTATTTATTAATCCAATCATTAAAAATATGAAAACTGACTATTAACTACCCCATTATTCTTATCATCGCTCGATCTGACCAAATTAAAATCTCCACCCAACAAAACTGGGTAAGTGAGGCCCTCCATAGTGTCATGTAGCTCAGTAATAAATTCCAAATTAAGTTAATTATAAGAAGTACCATATATAGCCACCAAATGCCACAAGAACCCATCACTCTTATTTTTGACAGTGGCAATAACGCAAAACTTTTTATTGACGAAACTTATCACCTCAAACAAGTCATTTTTTAGACCCACAGGGATCCCTCCAGCTATGTTCACTACAGGCAAGTAATGCCAAACAAAGTCCTCCTTGCCAAAAATGTATTTTAGAACATGACTTTCAATATTTTCTCTTTTAGTTTCAAAGAAACAAACAAAATCTACATGATTATTACTAACAAAATCTCCTAGGCACTGATTTTTCCCAGTTTGACCCATAACACGAATGTTCCAGAAAGCTCCTATCATTTAACTCTAAAAGGGTGCGACAAGCCACAAGGCTTCTTCTTAGTATTCAGAACATGGCTTTCCAATAATGGCTCAGCAGTGCCATCTGCACCATTAGTAGAAAAGTCACTGCTAATAATCTAAGACTTAGAACCCTCCAGGATCTCTATATCTAAACTATCAGAAAGAACAATCTTCGGATTATCGTCAGCAAACTGGAGACATCTAGCTTTCTCATTATCAATCATATCCATGATAATATCTTTTTGTTCTTGCATATTATTGCCAATGCATAGATATACTTTATCAGTATTTAAAACAAGTTCACCAGGGTCTAAGATAGCAAACAACTTACCTTTGAAAGTGTTAGGAATCTCTAGGTTCTTCTTCATCATATATGCGACAGCTTTATCCATAATCTTGATGTTTCCATGGTTCCTAGTCATTGGCTTGCTCGCTAGCACCGGGCCCCAGACAGGTGAATTTTTGACACTTGATTTCTTCTTGTGCACTGATTCCGCATTATCCAAAGTTTCCAGCAACGATCTCTTAGCAGATCCCATTGCCGTCGCCAGATCTTCAGGGAGGCATTGCATCTCATCTACCAGACCCCCCCTCTTCATCAGACTCCACCATTTCAAATCTGCTTAATTGTTCAGAACAGTAGTCCAGGTGCACTGACAAGGGATCAGATCTTGCAGAAAGAGAGGGCCTTGTAGGGGTGATACCTTCCTTCTCTGCATCCTTGGTAACAATTTTCTCAGGGGTTTTGTTCCTAACCTCTTCCACAAAGTCCTCATGAATGGTATCCAACATATTAGTGGGGTGAAACTCAACTGCAGAAGCAACTTTCTGTGGCAGTGACTGACTTGAACTTGCAGTAAAGGTAGATTTGGAAGGGAAGTTTGCCTTGTCCAGCTCATCAATAGGTTCCTCCATATCACCCCCCTCAAATTTATCTTTACTAGACATATCCCCATTGTTATCTTCATTTTCCTTTTCCAAGTTATCCAAATCTGGATCAAGATCATCACCATCAGAGTCTTCTCCCATTTGCTCAAAACCTTCCACAATGAAGAACAATATGTACAACTTACTTTTCATCTCCACTAACCTCTCAAATGGTATTTTCCTTGGGTCTCTACAAGAAACTTTCACTTTGATGGTCTCATAGAAGCTCTTAAAAATGCCATTCCAGTCTACATCAACCAGGATCCCAAAACATGCAGTAATCTGGGCAAAAGCCTTCCAAGCACACCATTTAGGAGGAATCCCTTCAATCTGAACCCAAGCTTTAGTTAACACTCCAAATTCATCTAGCATTCCTACCCATTCACAAATCTTGACAGAGACCCCATCAATTGGCAGCTCAAACGCAGGAAACTCGATCTGGTCATCCACATTTTTCCATGGAGGGAATTGATAACCCACAAGTATAGGGGATCACAACAGTTTTCGAGGGTAGAGTATTCAACCCAAATTTATTGATTCGACACAAGGGGAGCCAAAGAATATTCTCAAGTATTAGCAGCTGAGTTGTCAATTCAACCACACCTGGAAACTTAATATCTGAAGCAAGGTATTTAGTAGCAAAGTAATATGATAGTAATGGTAACGGTGGTAAAAGGTAATGGTAGCAAAAGTAATATTTTTGGTGTTTTATAGTGATGATAACAGTAGCAACGGAAAAGTAAATAAGCAAAGAACAATATATGGAAAGCTCGTAGGCAATGGATCGGTGATAGAGAATTATGTCGGATGCGGTTCATCATGTAACAGTCATAACCTAGGGTGACACAGAACTAGCTCCAGTTCATCAATGTAATGTAGGCATGTATTCCGAATATAGTCATACGTGCTTATGGAAAAGAACTTACATGACATCTTTTTTCCTACCCTCCCGTGGCAGCGGGGTCCTATTGGAAACTAAGGAATATTAAGGCCTCCTTTCAATAGAGTACCGGACCAAAGTATTAACACATAGTGAATACGTGAACTCCTCAAACTACGGTCATCACCGGTAAGTATCCCGATTATTGTCACTTCGGGGTTAACGGATCATAACACATAATAGGTGACTATAGACTTGCAAGATAGGATCAAGAACTCTCATATATTGATGAAAACATAATAGGTTCAGATCTGAAATCATGGCACTCGGGCCCTAGTGACAAGCATTAAGCATAGCAAAGTCATAGCAACATCGATCTCAGAACATAGTGGATACTAGGGATCAAACCCTAACAAAA
The DNA here is from genome assembly GCA_034509565.1 of Triticum monococcum. Lineage (NCBI taxonomy): Eukaryota > Viridiplantae > Streptophyta > Magnoliopsida > Poales > Poaceae > Triticum > Triticum monococcum. The sequence goes on from CM067842.1 coordinate 127,504,681, forward strand.
CTAACTCGATTACATGATAAATCTCATCCAACCCATCACCGTCCAGCAAGCCTACGATGGAATTACTCACGCACGGCGGTGAGCATCATGAAATTGGTGATGGAGGATGGTTGATGATGACGATGGCGACGGATTCCCCTCTCTGGAGCCCCGAACGGACTCCAGATCAGCCCTCCCGAGAGAGTTTAGGGCTTGGCGGTGGCTCCGTATTGTAAAATGCGATGAATCCCTCTCTCTGGTTTTTTTCTCTCCGAAAGTGAATATATGGAGTCAAGGTTGAGGTCGGTGGAGCATCAGGGGGCCCATGAGGCAGGGGGCGCACCCAGGGGGGCAGGCGTGCCCCCACCCTCGTGGACAGGTGGAGGCCTCCTTGACGTGGATCTTCCTTCCAGTATTTTAGTATATTCCAAAATAATTCTCCGTTGATTTTCAGGTCATTCCGAGAACTTTTATTTCTACACAAAAATAACACCATGGCAATTCTGCTGAAAACATCGTCAGTCCGGGTTAGTTCCATTCAAATCATGCAAGTTAGAGTCCAAAACAAGGGCAAAAGTGTTTGGAAAATTATATCAACTCCCGCAAGCTTAAACCTTTGCTTGTCCTCAAGCAATTCAGTTGATAAACTGAAAGTGATAAAGAAAAACTTTTACAAACTCTGTTTGCTCTTGTTGTTGTAAATATGTCAAGCCAACATTCAAGTTTTCAGCAAAGATTATGAACTAACCATATTCACGATAACATTTAGGTCTCATGTTTACTCATATCAATGGCATAATCAACTAGCGAGCAATAATAATAAATCTCGGATGACAACACTCTCTCAAAACAATCATGACATGATATAACAAGATGGTATCTCGCTAGCCCTTTCTGAGACCGCAAAACATAAATGTAGAGCACCTTTAAAGATCAAGGACTGACTAGAAATTGTAATTCATGGTAAAAAAGATCCATTCAAGTCATACTCAATGTAAACTAATAGTAATGGATGTAAATGACGGCGGTGCTCTCCAACTGGTGCTTTTTAATAAGAGGATGATGACTCAACATAAGAGTAAATAGATAGGCCCTTCACAGAGGGAAGCAGGGATTTGCAGAGGTGCTAGAGCTCGATTTTGAAATAGATATGAATAATATTTTGAGAGGTATACTTTCATTGTCAACATAACAACCAAGAGATGGTGATATCTTCCATGCTACACACATTATAGGCGACTCCCAAACAGAATGGTAAAGTTTATACTTCCCCTCCACCAACAAGCATCAATCCATGGCTTGCTCGAAACAACGAGTGCCTCCAACTAACAACAATCCCGGGGGAGTTTTGTTTGCAATTATTTTGATTTGATTTGCATAAAGCATGGGACTGGGCATCCCGATGACCAACCATTTTCTCGTGAGTGAGGAGCTGAGTCCACTCCTCTTGAGAATAACCCGCCTAACATGGAAGATACGGATAACCCTAGTTGATACATGAGCTATTCGAGCATGCAAAACAGAATGAAATTTGAAGGTTTAGAGTTTGGCACATACAAATTTACTTGGAATGGCAGGTAGATACCGTATATAGGTAGGTATGGTGGACTCATATGGAATAACTTTGGGGTTTATGGAATTGTATGCACAAGCAGTATTCCCGCTTAATACAAGTGAAGGCTAGCAAAAGACTGGGAAGCGACCAACTAGAGAGCGACAACAGTCATGAACATGCATTAAAATTAATCAACACCGAATGCAAGCATGAGTAGGATATAGTGCACCATGAACATAAATATCGTAGAGGCTATGTTGATTTTGTTTCAACTACATGCGTGAACATGTGCCAAGTCAAGCCACTCGAAACGTTCAAAAGAGGATACCACCCTATCATACCACATCAGAACCATTTTAATAGCATGTTGGCACGCAAGGTAAACCATTATAAGCTCCTAGCTAATTAAGCATGGCATAAGCAGCTATAATCTCTAATTGTCATTGCAAACATGTTTATTCATAATAGGCTGAATCAAGAATGATGAACTAATCATATTTACAAAAACAAAAGAGAGGTCAAGTTCATACCAGCTTTTGTCATCTCAATAAGTTCATCATATAATCATCATTATTGCCTTTCACTTGCACGACCGAACGATGTGAATAATAATAATAGTGCACATGCATTGGAGTAAGCTGGAATCTGCAAGCATTCAATTCAGGAGAGAAGACAAGGTAATATGGGCTCTTTGTTAGATCAATCAATAATGCATATAAGAGCCACTTTAACATTTTAATTATGGTCTTCTCCTCTCGACCCCCAAAGAAAATAAATAAAACTATTTACACGGGAAAGCTCCCAACAAGCAAAAAGAAGAACGAGAAATCTTTTTGGGTTTTCTTTTTAGTTATTACTACTGCAACATGAAAAGTAAACTAATTAAAAGCTACAACTAATTTTTTTTGTTTTTCTTAAGGTTTATTAAACACACAAGAAGAAAGCATAAAAAGGAAAATAAACTAGCATGGATGATACAATGAAAAAGTATGAGCACCGACAACTAGCATGAGTGTGTGAACATGAATGTAATGTCGGTGAGAAATACGTACTCCCCCAAGCTTAGGCTTTTGGCCTAAGTTGGTCTATGGCCACGGCTGGCCTGGTGGATATCCAAAGTTATAGCCGGGGTCGTACTGAGATGCAACAACTATTGCCTCATGAGTTGCCACTTGGAGACGGGCCGTCTCCGCCCTCGTCTTATACTTGTCCGCCTCCTCCCTGGTTATAACATATCTCCCTTTTGCCTGAGAGTCAAAGAAAGCAGGAGCAGGGAGAGCGACGTGATAGGTGCATCGTCTGCCAAAGATTAGTCAGTACTGGAGGAACTGATCGTTCCTCTCAACAAACTGATGACGAACCATGGCCTCATAATCTAAATCAACAGGAGGCAACTCAATATCATACCCACGTATGGGTATATCAAGAAAATTAGCTAGACGGGTTGCATAAATTCCACCAAAAAAATCTCCATTAAATCTATTATTATGAAACCTACGTGCAACAATGGCTCCCAAATTATAATGTTTATCTCCTAATACAGCACTCCCGAGAACACTGAGGTCAGGGACACACATGTGACATGCTTCATCCTTACCATTTATGCACCTACCTATGAAGAGAGCAAAATAATGTATAGCAGGAAAATGAATGCTCCCTATGGTAGCTTGTGTTATATCTCTAGATTCCCCCACAGTTATACTAGCAAGAAAATCTCTAAACTCAGATTTGCGAGGCTCACTAGTGCTGCCCCATTGTGGAAGTTTGCAAGCAGTATTAAAATCCTCTAAGTCCATAGTATAAGAATTTTCATAAAGATCAAATAGGATAGTTTGAGAATTACGTGATGATGAAAATTCAAACCTTCTCACAAAGGAATCAATGAGATAGTGGTATTGACGACACTTATCTGCCTCGAAGCTCTCAAGATCGGCATTACACACATACACGTTAAATTCTTCATTGATTCCCGCTCGATCCATAAAGTCCTCTGACGGCCATTCACAAGCCCGCACCTGAGCTTCCCTCGGTGGTTCATCATCGACATCGCATATTGCGAGCCTGGGTCCTTGCATCCTTGAAGGACCACCTTGGTACATTTTTCTAAACATATTTCTTCCTCTGAAAAAATTCTGAAACTTTAGTAACTTCAAAATAAAAGTGAACCGAACTCAACAAAATTGATAGCAACTACTCCCACATGTGCCTAGAGACTATATCATGCATGAAAACTACTTTTGACCATATAAATTTGACATGCAAGCTCAAGAACAGGGTCACCTAAGCAGCAAAAATATGCAATGAATAAAGCACTAGAACAAAAACTAATTGGACCATTGGAGGAGTCACATACCAAGGAACAATCCCCCAAAGCAGTTTTGTGAGAGGTGCTTTGAGCAAGGAGATCGAAAATGGCAGCAAGATGAGCTTGGACTCGGGTTTGAGCTGGCTAGTCGTATTTGTGGGAGAAAGAAGGAGTGTGTGGTAGCTGGAATAAGTGGAGGGGACTCACCGTGGGCCCACGAGGCAGGGGACGCGCCCTCCACCCTCGTGGCCAGGTGCTTGCTCCCCCTGCTGTGTTTTCAGTGCCAGATATTCTCAAATATTCTAGAAAAAAGCATATTTAATTTTCAGGGCATTTGGATAATTTTTTTCGGGGTATTTTTTATTGCATGGATAATTCAGAAAACACACATAAATTACTATTTTTGCTTTATTTAATATAAATAACAGAAAGTAAAAAGAGGGTACAGAGAGTTGTGTTTTCTAAATTCATCCATCTCATGCTCATCAAAAGGAATCCACTAACAAGGTTGATCAGGTCTTGTTAACAAACTCATTCCGAATAACATGGAACCGGAGAATTTTCGAATAACACTAGATTACCTCAACGGGGATATGCATGTCCCCAACAATAAGAATATCATATTTCTTCTTGACAGTAGGAAGAGGAAATTCAAAACCTCCAATAGTAATAGTTGAAAATTTTCCAATAGAATTAATACTATGGACTTGAGGTTGTTTCCTCAGAAAGTGTACCGTATGCTCATTACCATTAACATGAAAAGTGACATTGCCTTTGGTGCAATCAATAACAGCCCCTGCAGTATTCAAAAAGGGTCTTCCAAGAATAATAGACATACTATCGTCCTCGAGAATATCAAGAATAACAAAGTCCGTTAAAATAGTAATGTTTGCAACCACAACAGGCGCATCCTCACAAATACCGACAGGTATAGCAGTTGATTTATCGGCCATTTGCAAAGATATTATTTCAGTAGGTGTCAACTTATCCAAATCAAGTCTACGGTATAAAGAGAGAGGCATAACACTAACACCGGCTCCAAGATCACATAAAGCAGTTTTAACATAGTTTCTTTTAATGGAGCATGGTATAGTTGGTACTCCCGGATCTCCAAGTTTCTTTGGTATTCCACCCTTAAAAGTATAATTAGCAAGCATGGTGGAAATTTCAGCTTACGGTATCTTTCTTTTATTTGTCACAATTTCTTTCATATACTCAGCATAAGGATTCATTTTGAGCATATCAGTTAATCACATATGCAAAAAGATATGTCTAATCATTTCAGCAAAGCGCTCAAAATCCTCATCATCCTTTTTCTTGGATGGTTTAGGAGGAAAGGGCATGGGTTTCTGAACCCATGGTTCTCTCACCTTACCGTGCTTCCTAGCAACAAAGTATCTCTTATCATAACGTTGATTCTTTGATTGTGGGTTATCAAGATCAACAACAGGTTCAATCCCTACATCATTGTCATTACTAGGTTGAGCATCAACATGAACATCATTGTTAACATTGTTACTAGGTTCATGTTCATTACCAGATTGTATTTCAGCATCAGAAATAGAAATACCATTGGGATTCTCAGGTGTGTCTACAATAGGTTCACTAGAAGCACGAAAAGTCCTATCATTTTTCTTTTTCTTCTTCTTAAAAGGACTAGGTGCATCTACATTATTTCTCTGAGAATCTTGCTCAATTCTCTAGGATGGCCCTCAGGATACAAAGGTTGCTGAGTCATTTTACCACCTCTAGTCATAACTCTAACAACATTCTCATTCTTGTTATTTAATTCATTGAGCAAATCATTCTGAGCTTTAAGTACTTGTTCTACTTGAGTGGTAACCATAGAAGCATGTTACTAATAAGTTTTAGTTCACCTTTAACATTAGCCATATAATCACTCAAGTGTTCAATCATATAAGCATTATGTTTCAATTGTCTACTAACATAATCATTGAAATCTTCTTGCTTAACCATAAATTTATCAAACACATCTAAGCATTGGCTAGCAAACTTAGTAAGAGGGATTTTAGCTTTATCATATTTATAGAGAGAATTTACCTTTACTACCTGTGTCGGGTTATCAAGACCATGAGTTTCTTCAATTGGTGATGGATTAAAACCATGTATTTCTTCAACAGGCGGTAAATTAAGACCGTGTATTTCTTCAATAGGAGGTAAATTCTTAACATCTTCAGCTTTTATACCTTTTCCTTCATAGATTTCTTTGCCTCTTGCATATCTTCAGGACTGAGAAATAGAACACCCCTTTTCTTCAGAGTTGGCTTAGGAGTTGGCTCAGGAAGTGTCCAATTATTTTCATTAGTCAACATATTATTCAATAGAATTTCAGCTTCATCTGGTGTTCTTTCCCTGAAAACACAACCAGCATAACTATCCAGGTGGTCTCTGGAAGCATCGGTTAGTCCATTATAAAAGATATCAAGTATTTCATTTTTCTTAAGAGGATGATCAGGCAAAGCATTAAGTAATTGGAGAAGCCTCCCCCAAGCTTGTGGGAGACTCTCTTCTTCAATTTGCACAAAATTATATATTTCCCTTAAAGCAGCTTGTTTCTTATGAGCGAGGAACTATTTAGCAGAGAAGTAATAAATCATATCCTGGGGACTACACACACAACCAGGATCAAGAGAATTAAACCATGTCTTAGCATCACCCTTTAATGAGAACGGAAATATCTTAAGGATATAATAGTAGCGAGTTTTCTCATCATTAGTGAACAGGGTAGCTATATCATTTAATTTAGTAAGATGTGCCACAACAGTTTCAGATTCATAGCCATGGAAAGGATCAAATTCAACTAAAGTAATTATCTCAGGGTCGACAGAGAATTCATAATCCTTATCAGTAACAAAGATAGGTGAAGTAGCATAAGCATGATCATATTTCATTCTAGCATTCAGAGTTTTTTGTTTCAACTTAGCTAATAATTTCTTAAGATCACTCCTATCATTGCAAGCAAGAAAATCTCTAGAAGTTTCTTCATCCATAACATAGCCCTCAGGCACAACAGGTAATTCGTATCTAGGGGGAGAATCTTCATCACCACTTTCATCAATATTATCAGTTTCAATAATTTCGTTCTCTTTAGCCCTAGCAAGTTGTTCATCAAGAAATTCACCAAGTGGCACAGTAGTATCAAGCATAGAAGTAGTTTCATCATAAGTATCATGCATAATAGAAGTGGCATCATCAATAACATGCGAGATATCAGAATTAATAGCAGAAGCAGGTTTAGGTGTCGCAAGTGTCGGTGTCAAAACCGGCGGATCTCGGGTAGGGGGTCCCGAACTATGCGTCTAGGATCGATGGTAACAGGAGGCAGGTGACACAATGTTTACCCAGGTTCGGGCCCTCTCTATGGAGGTAATGCCCTACGTCCTGCTTGATTGATATTGATGAATATGGGTGTTACAAGAGTTAATCTACCATGAGATCGTAATGGGTAAACCCTAGAAGCCTAGCCTATATGACTATGGTAATGAAAGTATCCTTTCCGGACTAACGCTTCTGGTTTATATAGACACCGGGGGGATCTAGAGTTTACATAGAGTCGGTTACATAGGAAGGAATCTTCATAGTCGGTCGCCAAGCTTGCCTTCGACGCCAAGGAGAGTCCAATCCGGACTTAGGTACAGCCTTCGGCCTTCATGTCTTCACAGCCCATCAGTCTGGCCCAATAGATAACAGGCCGGACGCCCAAGGACCCCTTAGTCTAGGACTCCCTCAGCAAGCTTACTCAAAACAGAAGGTGAATCAAGTGCAGAGCTAGATGGCAGTTCCTTACCTCCCCTCGTAGTTGAGGGATAAATCTTGGTTCTTGGATCTTTCAAGTTCTTCATAATGATAAGTAGCTATAAATCCCAAGTGACTCAAAGAATAGAGCTATGCTCCCCGACAACAACGCCAAAAAATAGTCTTGATAACCCATAAGTATAGGGGATCGCAACCGTTTTCGAGGGTAGAGTATTCAACCCAAATTTATTGATTCGACACAAGGGGAGCCAAAGAATATTCTCAAGTATTAGCAGCTGAGTTGTCAATTCAACCACACCTGGAAACTTAATATCTGCAGCAAGGTATTTAGTAGCAAAGTAATATGATAGTAATGGTAACGGTGGTAAAAGGTAATGGTAGCAAAAGTAACATTTTTGGTGTTTTATAGTGATGATAATAGTAGCAACGGAAAAGTAACTAAGCGAAGAACAATATATGGAAAACTTGTAGGCAATGGATCGGTGATAGAGAATTATGCCGGATGCGGTTCATCATGTAACAGTCATAACCTAGGGTGACATAGAATTAGCTCTAGTTCATCAATGTAATGTAGGCAGTATTCCGAATATAGTCATACATGCTTATGGAAAAGAACTTGCATGACATCTTTTGTCCTACCCTCCCGTGGCAGCGGGGTCCTATTGGAAACTAAGGGATATTAAGGCCTCCTTTTAATAGAGTACCGGACCAAAGCATTAACACATAGTGAATACATGAACTCCTCAAACTACGGTCATCACCAGTAAGTATCCCGATTATTGTCACTTCGGGGTTAACGGATCATAACACATAATAGGTGACTATAGACTTGCAAGATAGGATCAAGAACTCTCATATATTGATGAAAACATAATAGGTTCAGATCTGAAATCATGGCACTCGGGCCCTAGTGACAAGCATTAAGCATAGCAAAGCCATAGCAACATCAATCTCAGAACATAGTGGATACCAGGGATCAAACCCTAACAAAACTAACTCGATTACATGATAAATCTCATCCAACCCATCACCGTCCAGCAAGCCTACGATGGAATTACTCATGCACGGCGGTGAGCATCATGAAATTGGTGATGGAGGATGGTTGATGATGACGATGGCGACGGATTCCCCTCTCCGGAGCCCTGAACGGACTCCAGATTAGCCCTCCCAAGAGAGTTTAGGGCTTGGCGGCGGCTCCGTATCGTAAAACGTGATGAATCCCTCTCTCTAGTTTTCTCTCTCCCCGAAAGTGAATATATGGAGTCAAGGTTGAGGTCGGTGGATCGTCAGGGGGCCCACGAGGCAGGGGGGCATGCCCAGGGGGGCAGGCGCGCCCCCACCCTCGTGGATAGGTGGAGGCCCCCCTGACGTGGATCTTCCTTCCAGTATTTTCTATATATTTCAAAATAATTCTCGGTTGATTTTCAGGTCATTCCGAGAACTTTTATTTCTGCACAAAAGTAACACCATGGCAATTCTGCTGAAAACAACGTCAGTCCGGGTTAGTTCCATTCAAATCATGCAAGTTAGAGTCCAAAATAAGGGCAAAAGTGTTTGGAAAAGTAGATTCAATGGAGACGTATCAGGAATCTTAGCAAAAACTTCTTCTCCCGCAAATCCCAAATCTGCCATGGCCATTCTTTGTTCTTGCAAAACACCCCATTAAGCTGGATCAGTAACTCTGAGGGAGACACCTCTTCCTTAACCACTTTAAGCACATCATAGTTTTTGTAGTTGAGCCAACTTGATTTTGATGCCGTGGGCACATCGATGTGGTAAAACCCTAGCCTAGATGGTGCACTGCCAAAAGAAGTTGCTGTAGGGTGAGGTTTTGCCCAGGCAGCACAATTGTTGATGTAAGTGCATCTAGTGCCACCCCTAGTTGGTTTTGGAGTATTGACGACAAACCTAGTTGAGGGACTAATGTGTTTGTGAGAATTGCAGGATAACACAGGTAGAAGTCCCTCATTGATTCGGTTTAGATACCAGAGATGACCCCCAAAAATGTACGAAGACATTGAAGACAATGGTGGTTCATGAAGACATTCGTGTCGAAGACAATGACATATGAAGACTCCCCATGAAGCTTTTGGAACTCGAAGACTTAGATCCTTCGTAGCTTTACTTTATTCATGTTGTGTCATAGGAACCACCGTACTGTTAAGTGGGGTCCAAGAAATCCAGTCAGGGTGACTGAAGTGATGCCTAATTCAAATCCTATGTCTTCGAGTGAAGACAATGAGAGAAAATCTTGTCTAGAGTCAGACAAGTCAGCTTTACTTGCAGCCCAAGTAAAGTTGCCGTGAGAGTTCAAAATCCGACCGTTAGTACACGTGTCAGTTCCTTAGTGACCCAGGGTCATTTCGGACAAATCAGGTCAGGGTTGCCAAGTGGCTATAAATAGCCCACCCCCACAACCATAAACGGTTGGCTGCTCAGATTTCAGTGCACGGCTTTTGTCGTTTGAGAGCAACCCACCTCGAAGCCTTTGAGAGAAAATCCTTAGTGAGGAGAAAAGCCCTAACCACCCAGAGCCAGAGTAATTGGGCATCACTTAAGTCTTCTTGTCTGAGTGATCTGAAGACTTATTACACTTGAGGACTGTGCATCCTCCAGACGGTTAGGCGTCGCGTTCTGAGCATCCAAGAGGAATTGTGGATTGCCGGTGAACGAAGTCTGTGAAGGTTTGGGAGTCTACCTTGAAGACTTACCAGAGTGATTGGGCGGGGTCTGTGTGACCTTAGCTCAAGGAGAAAACGGTGAGGACTGGGTGTCCTGAGCTGCGTGTTCAGGACTGGGTGTCCGGGACTGTGTGTCCTTTGGTTTAAATACCTAGCCGCTCCAACCAGACGTACAGTTGTCACAGCAACTGGAACTGGTCCAACATATCATTGTCTTCAACGTGTCACTGGTTTCATCTTCACCTCCCTTTACTTACCAGTACACATTGTGAAGCTATTGCATGCCTGCTTAATCTTCTGTCTTCACAACCTGACTGTATGATCTGATTGGCTTCATAAGTTCTTCCAACCTGATCCTCATTACACTGAAGCTATTTGTCTCTGTGCTTTCACTGTACTGTATATTTGACTATGGCTTGCGTTGTGTAATCTATCTTCCGCTGCATAGTGATAGGCTTCAAGTCTGTTTGTCTTCATAACTTCCACGTTTTGAAGACTTTCTTAAAAATCGCCTATTCACCCCCCCTCTAGTCGACATAACGCACTTTCAATTGGTATCAGAGCAAGGTGCTCCCTTGTTCTGTGTGATTCGGTTTAACCACCTGGAGTTTTAGCTATGTCGACTGCAGGGATAATTAAAGTCTCCGCTGCGTGCCCCGTCTTTGATGGAACTAAATATCCCTACTGGAAGAATAAGATGCGCATGCATCTTGAAGCCATTGACGTCGACCTATGGTATGTCGTCGAAAACGGCGTTCTCAAGGCTGGAGAAGGTGTCACTGCTGCTGATGTCAAGAAGTTCACTCAACTGGACTCCACTGCCAAGAATATTATCTGTGGTCATCTGACCAAAGGACAGTACGGCCGTGTGAGTGCCTTGAAGACATCCAAGCTGGTCTGGGACTGGCTCTCCAAGGTCAATGAAGGCATCTCAACCCAGAGAGATCAGAGAATCAGTGTTCTTCGAAATCTCTTCAACCGCTTCAAGCGAAATGACAACGAGAATGTCCAGCACACATTTGACCGGCTCACTGACATCACAAATGAGCTTCAAGCCCTTGGTGCCACTGAGATCACCAAACATGAAATCGTCAAGACGCTGCTAAGATCACTTGACAGTTCATTTGACATTCTAGCCCTGATGATTCAAGAACGTCCAGACTTCAAGACACTCGATCCGTCTGACATACTTGAGAGGCTCAACACACATGAGTTTCAGCTTTCTGAGAAAAGAGATATCTACGGTCCAAACTATGGGCGAACTCGTGCCTTGAAGGCAAAAGCTGTGTCATCATCTGAAGAGGAATCTGACAGCAGTTCTGATGATCCTGAAGACATTGGAAGGGAACTTGCAATGCTAGTAAAGAAGTTCCAGAAATTCACCAAGAAGAAAGGCTTCAGAAAGTCTTCACGATCAAGCTCAAGGAATGATGAAGCTTCTGCGCATGACTACAAGAGGAAAACTTGTCACAAATGCAAGAAAACTGGACACTTCATCTCTGAATGCCCACAGTGGGACAATGAGAACAGAAAGAAGAAGAAGAGCAAGGAATATGACTCTGACGATAAGAAGACGAAGAAATACTCAAAGTCTTCATCCAAGTCTTCCTCAAAGTCTTCATCACACAAGAAGAGTTCATCTGGCAAGGCTCGTGCGTTTGTTGGCAAGGAAATGGATTCAGAGGAGGAGTCCGCTTCTGAGGAGGCAGAGGTGGAGTCTGAGGAGGAGTCTGATTCAGGCATTGCAAGTTTGGCTACAGCCTATGTCGCCAAGTCCATCTTCAACACTGAAGACAATGACTCTATCACCATCACCGATGCAAATGACAAGGACGACTCTACTCCCACCTACTGCTTCATGGCACGTGGTGCCAAGGTAAACACACGCACCACTCACTATCAAACATCTAGTGACGATGACTCTGGTTGTGATTCAAAACCCAGTTACAAAACACTTGCTAAAATTGCAACTGAACAACAAAAGGCCATGGAACATATTCAAAAACTGTTAGACAGAAGCGATGATCTGTTGGGTGCTGAAATGACTCATTCTGAATCCTTAATTGAAGACATAAAAAATCTTCATGTTAAGTATCAGGAACTCGAAGATCGTCTTGAGACTCTCTCAACTACTCATGAAAAGCTTTCCTATGATTATCTTCAGAAGAAGCAAAATCTTGAGAAGTTGAGAGCGGATCATGAAGATCTTCAAAAGGAAAACGAGTCACTTCGAGCCGAACAGATCAGTTCTGCTCAGGAAGGATTTGAACCACCATGCCTTAAATGCATTGAGCGTGATAATGCTATTTCTGTCGTTGAATGTTCCACTGCTACTGCTGTTGCAATATCTTCAACTATTGAAGTGGTAACTAACCCCTCTGCTGAGGATACCACTGCTATTGCTGATGAAAATGCTAGGTTGAAGACATTGCTTGAAACAGGAATGTACAAAAGTCTCAAAGGACATCAGACACTATGTGATGTCCTCAAGAAGCAGATTCTGAACCGAAACCCTAGCAAAGAGGGTGTTGGGTTCGTGAGGAAAATTAATGCAGATGGCTCTTACTGGAAACCTGAGCAGTACCCCAAAACCACATGGGTTGCTGCAAAGGAATCCTCATTAGATCCATCTAATCTATCTGGCTTCACTTGTGCTAATCCAATTATCATTGATGAATCCTTTGATGCAAACTATAAACTGTTTAGGAATCAGAATGGTGAAGTATTTGCCAGGTACATTGGTACTAACTGCAGGAATGGACCGCCTATGAAGAAGATCTGGGTTCCAAAAACGTGTCTTGAGAATCTTCCTGTGAATGTCCTCATGACACCTCACATGAAGAAGACAAACATCAGACCAAAGGCTTCATATGGTCCAAAGGGTTCATACAGGCAGAGGGCTCATCTGAGTTGCACTAACACAAATGCTTTGCAGGGAAACCATGCTCATGCTCATGTGAGCGGTTCTTCAAACCGTCATTCTCATATGACCAAAAATTATTCTGCCTATTCTTATGAGTATTATTGCCCACCTGCTAGACTGTTTGCTAGGGCTCCAAAGCCAAAATTCTCAGATGCTGCACTTAGACTTATTGCTTCTAAGCCACCCTTGAAGATGTGGGTGGTTAAGAAAGCTTAACTCTCTTTTGCAGGGAAAGGTCTCCAGCTCAAAACCAAAATCTTCTGATGCTATTGCTGGAGACCTTAAAAAACTCGTGGGGCGCTCGATCAAATGCCCGAATGGCATCACTATGTATCTCATATCTGAATCGCATGCTACTCTCCCTGCTTGTCCTAACCTGGATCTCAGTTTTCATAATCCACTGGTTCGTCAAATGTTTTTGCTTCACAACACTCTTGGTGAAGCCTATCCCCCTAACTGCACTGTAGGGTACGACACCAGTAACTTCGGAGTCTTCAGTATGGATTATTGACAGCGGGTGTACAAATCACATGACTGGCAAGAAAAGTCTCTTTATGGACTCAACCTTACGTCCATCTGACAAGAGCCACATCACATTCGCTGACACTGGTAAAAGTAAAGTACTGGGTCTAGGTAGAGTTGCAATCTCAAGGGATCAACACATGGATAAAGTCATGTTTGTTGAATCCCTTGGCTTCAACTTAATGTCTGTCTCAATGCTTTGCGATTTAAACATGATTGTAATCTTTGGAAAATATCGCTGTCTGGTACTAATGGAATCTGACAAGTCTCTAGTGTTTGAAGGGTATCGAAAAGATGATTTGTACGTGGTAGATTTCTCAGCAGGACCACAGCTTGCAGTTTGTCTTCTCGCAAAGGCTTCAAAATGCTGGCTTTGGCATCGAAGACTTGGGCATGCTGGTATGAGGAACCTCCACACCCTTGCTAAGAAGAAGCATGTCATAGGCATCGAGGGCGTCAAGTTCAAGAAAGATCACTTATGCGGTGCCTGTGAAGCTGGGAAGATGACAAGAGCAAAACATCCTTCGAAGACAATCATGACCACTACTCAACCCTTCGAACTGCTTCACATGGATCTCTTCGGCCCTACCCACTACTCAACTTTCTCCACTACTGCTTGCCTCTATGGCTTCGTCATTGTTGATGATTACTCTAGATATACTTGGGTGCACATAATTCTTTACAAGACTGAAGTGCAGGATGTCTTCAGATGCTTCGCAAATCGGGCAATGAACAATTATGGCGCCAAGATAAAGCACATCAGAAGTGACAATGGCACAGAATTCAAGAACACCGGCCTTGACACATATCTTGATACATTGGGCATCACTCATGAATTCTCAGCTCCATACACGCCACAACAGAATGGCATCGTCGAACGCAAGAACAGAACACTCATTGAGATGGCCAGAACAATGTTAGATGAGTACAAGACACCAAGAAAATTCTGGACTGAAGCCATTGACACTGCATGCCATACTATCAACCGTGTGTATCTTCACAAGCTGCTGAACAAGACATCTTATGAACTTCTGACTGGCAAGAAGCCAAATGTAAGTTACTTCAGAGTATTTGGATCGAGATGCTGGATCAAGGACCCTCAACACACAGCAAAATTTGCTCCAAAAGCACATGAGGGCTTCATGCTTGGATATGGAAAGGATTCGCACTCCTACAGAGTCTTCAATCTTTTTCACTACAAAGTGGTTGAAACAGTGGATGTGTGGTTTGATGAAACCAATGGATCTCAAAGAGAACAACTGCCAAATGTGCTAGATGAAGTTCCAGCTAGTGAAGCAATCAAGCTAATGGGAACTGGAGAAATTATACCTTCTGAAGCTCGTCCTGAAGAAGAACTTATCATCTCAGCACCTGATCCACTTGAAGATAATGCTCAGACTGAAGACATACCTCCCCATGATAATGTAGATCAGCAAGAGCAAAGTCTTCGACCCCTACATCCTCGTGTTGCCAATGAAGTGCAGATTGACAGAATAATTGATAGCATCAATGCACCTGGTCCACTGACTCGTTCAAGGGCAACTCAACTGGCAAAATTGAAGAAGAAGTGTATGTTGCACAACCACTAGGGTTTGAAGATCCAAAACATCCTGACATGGTATACAAGCTCAAAAAGGCACTATATGGCCTCAAACAAGCCCCTCGGGCCTGGTATGACACACTCAAATACTTCCTGAAGAGCAAAGGCTTCATACCTGGTTCCCTGGATCCCACTCTCTCCACGAAGACATATGATGGTGAACTGTTTGTGTGCCAAATATATGTGGATGACATTATCTTCGGCTGCACAAATCAGAAGTACAGTAAAGAGTTTGGCTATATGATGCAAGAGCAATATCAGATGTCCATGATGGGGGAGCTGAAGTTCTTCCTCGGTCTTCAGATACGGCAACAACGCAATGGCATCTTCATATCTCAAGAGAAGTATCTCAAAGACTGCCTGAAGAAGTTCGGTATGCAAGACTGCAAAGGCTTCACAACACCAATGCCAGCCAAACATCATCTGGGTCCTGACGACAATGGTAAAGAGTTCGATCAAAAGGTATACCGCTCCATGATTGGTTCTTTGCTTTATTTATGTGCATCTAGGCCAGATATTATGCTTAGTGTTTGCATGTGTGCTCGGTTTCAAGCGGCACCAAAGGAGTCGCATCACTTAGCAGTGAAGCGAATTCTTCGATATTTGGCTCACACACCAACTCTAGGGTTATGGTATCCAAAGGGCTCAGAGTTTGATCTGGTTGGATTTTCGGACGCTGATTACGCTGGTGACAAGGTTGATCGGAAATCCACATCAGGCACATGTCATTTCCTAGGCCGATCTCTTGTCTGTTGGTCTTCAAAGAAGCAGAACTGTGTATCTCTCTCCACTGCTGAATCTGAATACATTGCTGCTGGATCCTGCTGCGCTCAGCTTCTATGGATGAAGCAAACCCTCAAGGATTACGGCATTCATCTGAAGCAAGTGCCACTTTACTGCGACAATGAAAGCGCCATCAAGATCGCCAACAACCCAGTTCAGCACTCGAAGACAAAGCACATTGAAATTCGTCATCATTTTCTCAGAGATCATGTTACAAAGGAAGACATTGATATCATACACGTCAACACTGAAGAGCAATTGGCAGATATCTTCACCAAGCCCTTGGATGAGAAGAGATTTTGCAAGTTACGGTGTGAGCTAAATATCTTGGAATCCTCAAATGTCCTGTGATCAGGCACACATCCTAACACTTATGCATGATGATGACTTAGATGTGCAACACACAAAGTAACGTATATCTTCAATCAATGAAGACATACATTCTAAGTGTGAATACATTAACGTGGAATTTGACCTCGGAGCGCCACGATAATTGTGCGCCGTGTCTAGGTTCAATACTTCCTATACGGTGGGTAGCGCCACCACCAAAATTTTTCTGCGTGAAGTGTTTTACTCATGTCGTTACATTTGCTATGTCTTCACATTTGGTTTGGCTTCAATCTCAACATGTCTTCATGATTATCTTCACTATGTTGATTATATATGCACTGGTGTTCTGTCCTCTACAGCATTCACTTATAGCTATGTCTTCTTGGCTGAATCTTTTGAACTAAGTGAATGTGATCGGACCCTAACCTCTCCATGCTTCCTACCTCAAACTCTATCTCTCCAAGTCATATGCATTCTATTGAAACTGTCGAATGTCTTCACTGCATCCTTGTCAGAAGAAGACACAGAGACAAACTTTAAAACGGCTTTTAATGTCTATCCATCAACTAGAATTCCGGAGAAGTAGGGACCTCTCCCGACAAACCAGGCGTGCGTGGGGTGAAACTGCCCCCACAATTCCGCATGCTGGCCACGTACTGATCAGATGCGAATCGCCAGGGGCACCTGAGTAATAGCGCAGTGCCGCCCATATCCCTATAAGTACTCATTTCACTGCGGTCATTATCTCTTCTTCCTCCCTCGCACAAACCCTAGCACCACCGCTAACTCGCAACGACGCCGACGACGAAGTGCTTCACTACTGCGACCTCTCCGACGCCGTTCTCACACCGACCGCGGCCACCAGTCTCTCCGCCGTCGTCCTAAGCATCTTCCGTCGCCAAGTTCGGGCACGGAGGATCAAACTGCTCGGCCTCACCTCTCTTCTCGTCTAGCAGTTCCAAGTCTGGTAAATAACAAGCTTTTTACAACCTCTTTTGATCCTATTGATCCATCACTTTCTACCAAAAGAGGTTTCTATTCCTTCAAGTTTCATTCCTCTTGTCTGAATCTCATAACTTGCCTAGTATATTCACTTGTTCTTCATGAAGTAGTTAGATTCCTCACTTGTACTGATCTATGGGTTCGTACAAATCTGGAACCAACTTCTTTTCTATAAAGTGAATGTCTTCGCATGATGAGGTCAATGTCTTCTACACTGATTTATCTTCAAAATCTTCTGAGAATGCATATGACCTCTTCCCCTTCCCTCGCACCTTAATGCTGTCACAGGTACATGTCCGTGGGAGAATCTTTTGGTTCTCATAGTCTGCATTCATTTGCAGAATTCCTACAGCGTCACATCAATTCACCCGAAGCAAGTTCCTGTTGGTCAAGCAAAAGGAAGCCTTTGAAGCCTTTGAAACTTTTGAAGCCTTCCAAGTTAAGCTTCATGGCATCCGAGAAACCATCAAGGAAGGGAGGCAGGCAGAGACGGGGTGACACATCAAAGGATCTGCCTGCAGATTTGGCAGAAACGTACCAAACAGATCCTGAAGAAACCTATGCTCAGCGCAAGACACGAATCCAATGGATTCGCAGGTACTGGGCAGAGCAGTGGTTCCTATACCGCTTCGTCACCAAAGAATATGCAGAGAAGTGCGCCATCAAGCGGCCATGGGGAGATGCCTTGTACAAGAATCTCGTACCCCAAACCAGAGACGAAGCCATTGCTCAAGGTTTCTTTCCATGCATGGTCAGGGGACAACAGCCAGCTGATGCACATCCATCGTCCCTTCTCTGGTGTCGCGATGACACTCTGTTCAAGCGCAACTTCCAATTTGCCCAGAACTCCGCGAAGCAAAACAAGAAGGAGTTTGGATTGGACTTCAACCCTGGTCCCTCCAGACCAAGGGCAGATGGCACACGCGACGCCAATCCCAATGTCATCGGGCCATTCGCCAATCTCGACGGCCTCATCACTCACATTATAGTCCAAGGGACTGCTGTGAACGACCCTCCAGCAGACACTGAGTCTGATGATGCTCCTGCTGCCCCAGAGCCAAAGCAGATGAAGAAAAAGTCAAAAGCTTCCAAGCCAGTCGCCTCCCCCAAGATCTCCAAAGCGAAGCCATTGGCCACTGCACCTCCTGAAGCCAGTGTGCAGTCTGAAGGCTTATCAAGAGTCTCCAAGCCTCAAGATGCAAAGAAACCACAGCCACACACCAGCAAAGAGCTAACTGTCGCTGCCGTTCTTCGCTGCGAAGCCATTGATCTGTCCAGTGACGAAGATCTTGGTGATGACGCTCTTGAGCAGCTCATCAAGAGCAAGGAGGAGGCTGAAATCTTCAACAATCTGCCTCTGTTCGATGCAAAAATCATCCACAGCTTCATAGATGAGTGGTTTGACACGCCCAACATCAGCTTTGATGATCTGCAGCTGCCCATTGGCCTCAGCATGGCCTTCCAAGGAGCTATCGCTTCAGAACTCGCTATTGCCCAGCGCATCGTGGAACTGAAGCAAAAGATAGATTTTGAGAAGGCTCAGTTTAAGCAGAACATGGCCACGCTCAGCGTCCAAGAGATCAAAGACTTCAAGGTCATGCTGCATGAGCTGAAGGAAAACTTCATGCAGAAACGTGCAGAGGCTCAGGGTTCACGCGAGCGCATGAAGCATTTGGCTGATCTCTGCGTACAGGCCTACAACGAGGCCGAGAAGCGAAAGGCACTTGGGCGTCCCGGCATCGACCCCAGGATGGCCGCCAAGAAAAAGAAGACGCCCACCGTGGCTGAAGAAGAGGCCCCACACCAAGAAGCTATTCCAACTGTCTTCCCCACCGCCAAGCCTAGCTCGAAGCCAAAGCGCTCACCCGCTTCAGAGCTTAAGAAGACAAGGATAGCCGAAGCCAAAGCAAGGAAGAGGAAACACTCTGAAGCCTCTCCTTCAGACCCCACCACCAAGAAGCGCAAGTCCAAGAAGTCTCGGGCTGCTCCCACAGAGCCCTTGATAGTTGAACCCCTTTCCGTTCGCCGTCCTGATGAAGATCGTCAGCTGACCGTCCATGAGCCTGCTCTCACCGAGGCTCAGCGTGATGAAGACATTCCAGCAGCCGACCCCACCGCTGCTGAAGACATTGGTCTCGAAGACAATGTACAAGATGATGCAGTCCTTCCTCAGCTCGAATCGAGTGAATTGCTAAGCATTGGTCGTCCCTTGACGCCAATCACACAAGATGCATCATGGGCAGATCGCCCACAGGAGGAAGAGGATGAGCCCCAGACCACTGCAACTCCACCAGCATCGCCTGCATTCCGTAGGCTTCGCAGAGGACCAAGGGCTCAAGCTGCTGACGACATTCCGGCTGCATCAGCCGAAGACAATGAGAAAGCACCACAGGAACCCCAAGCTCCAACTCCACCACCCCAACAAGAGGCCGTTCTCCAAGAGAACGTGCCTGAGTCTGTTCCTCTCACTGCACGTATTGAGGATGAAAACATTGAGGCTGCCACACACAATGCTGAAGACAATGTGGAGCCCTCTCCGACAATAGCTTAAGAACATACTGAAACTGCTGACCCTGAACCTTCTGCACCAGAGTCTGCTGCCGGCCCGCAATTCAACTATCACATTGCGCACAGGCCTCAGGTTCAGAAGCCAATTCCACGACTGCCAAGGTTCCCAGGTCCTGCATCAGCTCCTGGTTCCTTCAACATCAACAGCTTCAGGGCAGACAACACGTTCTTCAACAGCTCCGCGAACCCTTATTCAAGGGCACAGATTGCATCAGATAGGTTCTGGAGCCATCAACAGCGCAGCTACTATTCATGCATTCTATACAACCAAGGCCGCATCTTTCCCCACCAGCGCCTTGAGGTTGAAGCTGTTGCTGGTCTGCCTAGTTTGGAAGAAGCTATTGATTGCTTCAAGCAAGTAGGTCTACTGCCATTCATCACTGACGAAGAGCACTGGAACGAAGAGCTTATGCTTCAATTCTATGCCACTCTGCATATAAAAGGCTACAACCGAGATCCGAAGACATGGGTTCTGGAGTGGATGACAGGAGATGTCCATCATGAAGCCAAAGCGTTCGACATCATTGAGCTTACTGGCCTTCCCACTCCTGGCGAATTCTTTGAAGAAGGATGCCAACTCCATGCTGAAGCAACTGAGAGCATATTTCAGCGTCCAGAACCAAATATGAGTCAGATGCTCTCCATGATGAAGCCATTGGCACATGATGCACCTTATCCAACTGAGTTCTTCGTTGAAGACTTAGAGTACCTGCCCAGAACCATATATCATATCATAAGGCGGACTCTCTGGCCCATTAAGGGACACTCTCGGTATGCCAAGCTTGAAGGTGCCATGAAGACTCTCATCTTCTGTATTATGCATGGCAAATGCTTCAACGCACAGGATCTCTTCATCCGTCAACTTGCAGCGTCAGCCACAGAATTGTTTGGCTTGAAGATCTATGCTCCCTGGGTGATGAGGCTGATTAAGCTTCACTCTGCAATCTCCTATCAGCCCTCAGCCCGTAACCACAGGATCTTCTTACCAGATGTGGACACCTCAGCTAAAGCCATTTATCCTGAGCCTGCCAAACAGCCACTAAGTCTTCAGAATGCAGAACACCAGAGCTTCACTCAAAATGTTGAAGGTGTTGAAGCCATTTCCAGAGTCTATCCAATGGCTGGCACCACACGTGCCCCTGCATCCACTGAAGCCACTGACAGCGAAGCTGCACAGAGACCCAAGAAACGTGCCCGTACGCTCACTGATCGTGAACTTCTTGTGGCTCTCCACCAAAACAAGATAGGCATCATGACTGGCTCAAGCGGCAGATGAAAAGCATCATGAAAGACGTCAATCGCATCCGAAATCTGGCAACCAAGAATGCATTCGTCGCACACAAAACCTGTCGCCGCACTTGGAAAGGCCTCACCATGATGTGCCCAGAAGCTGATCTTCACGAGGATGGCTTCAAAGAGCATTTCAAGTTTGATACTACACCTCCCAGAAGAGCTGTGATGCGAAGCATACCATCTCTTGAAGATTCGGATTTTTCTTCTTCTGCTGCCACAGTATCTGCCAAGATCATTGAAGAAGAAGACGATGCTACATCACCACAAATGTCTTCACCGCGCGTCATCACTGCCCCAAGCTCGCCTGCACCACCAAACGTCTCCACCGACCCTGCTGCGCCTGGGAATGCATAGAAAACTCTATGTCTTCAAACCTTTTTGGTCATCACTGACAAAAGGGGGAGAAGCATATGATGTTTATAGTCTTCAAGCGGGTCAATAATATGGGCGCGGGTGCTTTATTTTGCATTTTGCTTCGTGTTTACAACTCTCGTTTTACTACTTTTGGTTCTTTGAGTTGTAACACTTAAACTTGATGGTCGTCTGCTACTATGTTTGCCACTGTGTTCTTGCGAAGATAAATTCCGCATGTACGACGATAATTTCCGCACTCTTATCATTTCGCAGACGTCCATTTTTCATTATGCATATCATTATCTTCATATATCTTTACGTGCATGATGAATTGTCATCATAAGTTGAAGCGGATTCCCACAAATACAACCTGCTGTGTGCATTTGCATTCCAGAAGCAAATCACTTAACATGCACATCTTCAGGGGGAGCCCTTGCTGCTTATGAAGACAATTCCTTTACAATTTCACAAATTATATTCCCCGTTGAAAACTTCAACTAGTTTGTCATCAATCACCAAAAAGGGGGAGATTGTAAGTGCATCTAGTGCCACCCCTAGTTGGTTTTGGAGTATTGACGACAAACCTAGTTGAGGGACTAATGTGTTTGTGAGAATTGCAGGATAACACAGGTAGAAGTCCCTCATTGATTCGGTTTAGCTACCAGAGATGACCCCCAAAAATGTACGAAGACATTGAAGACAATGGTGGTTCATGAAGACATTCGTGTCGAAGACAATGACATATGAAGACTCCCCATGAAGCTTTTGGAACTCGAAGACTTAGATCCTTCGTAGCTTTACTTTATTCATGTTGTGTCATAGGAACCACCGTACTGTTAAGTGGGGTCCAAGAAATCCAGTCAGGGTGACTGAAGTGATGCCTAATTCAAATCCTATGTCTTCGAGTGAAGACAATGAGAGAAAATCTTGTCTAGAGTCAGACAAGTCAGCTTTACTTGCAGCCCAAGTAAAGTTGCCGTGAGAGTTCAAAATCCGACCGTTAGTACACGTGTCAGTTCCTTAGTGACCCAGGGTCATTTCGGACAAATCAGGTCAGGGTTGCCAAGTGGCTATAAATAGCCCACCCCCACAACCATAAACGGTTGGCTGCTCAGATTTCAGTGCACGGCTTTTGTCGTTTGAGAGCAACCCACCTCGAAGCCTTTGAGAGAAAATCCTTAGTGAGGAGAAAAGCCCTAACCACCCAGAGCCAGAGTAATTGGGCATCACTTAAGTCTTCTTGTCTGAGTGATCTGAAGACTTATTACACTTGAGGACTATGCATCCTCCAGACGGTTAGGCGTCGCGTTCTGAGCATCCAAGAGGAATTGTGGATTGCCGGTGAACGAAGTCTGTGAAGGTTTGGGAGTCTACCTTGAAGACTTACCAGAGTGATTGGGCGGGGTCTGTGTGACCTTAGCTCAAGGAGAAAACGGTGAGGACTGGGTGTCCTGAGCTGCGTGTTCAGGACTGGGTGTCCGGGACTGTGTGTCCTTTGGTTTAAATACCTAGCCGCTCCAACCAGACGTACAGTTGTCACAGCAACTGGAACTGGTCCAACATATCATTGTCTTCAACGTGTCACTGGTTTCATCTTCACCTCCCTTTACTTACCAGTACACATTGTGAAGCTATTGCATGCCTGCTTAATCTTCTGTCTTCACAACCTGACTGTATGATCTGATTGGCTTCATAAGTTCTTCCAACCCGATCCTCATTACACTGAAGCTATTTGTCTCTGTGCTTTCACTGTACTGTATATTTGACTATGGCTTGCGTTGTGTAATCTATATTCCGCTGCATAGTGATAGGCTTCAAGTCTGTTTGTCTTCATAACTTCCACGTTTTGAAGACTTTCTTAAAAATTGCCTATTCACCCCCCCTCTAGTCGATATAACGCACTTTCAGTTGACATCATGGCCCCCCGCACAAATAAAACACTTCTTCGGTTCAATGCAATTCCCCACATAGTGTCCTGGCCAGCTACAATTGAAACATGTCATCCCTTTGTATTTGGGATCTAGAGCTTGTACCACATGAACAGGAGGAAGAGGTGGAACTGGTGCCCCAGGGCCAGCCGCTTGTTGCTGCATATTTCCTCGGCTCGCCTGCTTGGGAGGTTGCTGCGCAGGCTTAGCAGCACCTCCTACAACCGAGGCAGCACCTCCTGCAACCAAGGCAGTCACCTTCCCATCCTGCAAAGCAGCCTTCTTCCCTGGCGGCGGTTGGCGCTGCCGTTGCCCACCAGGTCCATGATACCTCCCTCCCTTGACCACTTCCACAAACGATCTAGGAAACCCCAGCCCCCTGGTGGAGATTTTGAAGATGGTAGGAGTAGGGTCAAATCTGCCCACCGATGATACTGGAAAACAATCTTGGGCTGTGAATTTTCTAGCGCTGAACAGATCTTTTCTCACCCAAAACAATTTGGGGATAGCAAATTTAGGTTTTGGTGGTGCATGCCTCTCAATATGTAGGCGCTTGCGGCGGCTCGAGGAGGGGATCACCCAAAGTTGCCCCAAAAAAATCTGCCACCTCTTCTCCGTCCCCACTAAATGGCTTGGAAGACGTCTTTCTACAACCCGCCTTCTTCCTGACCACACTACCCACAATCAACGGTGATGGGGTTGGGGTCAGACCCTCCAGTGGGACCCTCGAGTTCGAACCCAATCCCGCCCCACTCGCAGAAGCGAGCTCACCAGCGCCGAGTTGGCTCGTCAGACCCGGAGATCTACAAAAATCTCTCATCGATCTAGGGAAATTAGGTGAGGAATCATGCACAATCTTATAGGGGATAACCCTCTCAACCACATCAACCAAATTGCCACTCAAATCACCACGGGAACTCACAAGAGGACGAGGTTTGGTCCGGAATTTGCTCACCTTGCCAGGAAGATGCTGGATCTCTGCGCGGTCACCCGGCCATGGTGGAGGGTCGAGATAGCGCGCCTCGCCCCCCCCACGCCTTGCCAACAGGATGGGGTAGTCCTGCGAGGCATGCACGCCGGGCTCCCCCCGATTCAGGGGATCCTGGGCAGGACGGTTCCCGGCGGCAGGAACTCTGGTGGTATGTTGCCGATCTGCCCCACCGCCGGGGGTCGGATGTTGAGCCTTGACGGATTCCTTGTCCTGAATCGCGACCACTTCGCCGCCTACCTCGGATCCGTCAACTCCGCCTCTTGAATGGCCTAGAATATGAGCTCGTAGTCCATTCCCCCATCATCGCCGGTGAACCGCGCACGCTCCTCGAACATCGTGTGTTGGATGACCTCCACGAGGGTCGCTGGCCAGGTGGAGCGGTTCGGGAAGCGTTCACTCAGCACCCGAATCATCTTCACATGCGCCTCCGGCATCCCCCGCTCGGTCATCGGCAACTGCGACACCGGCATCGACGGTTGGGATGCCATCGGCGCAGCCACCTGGTGGCTGGGCCGCACCCTTCGTGCCCTCGCTCCCCTTCTCGCACCCCCACCATCTCTAGCACTCGACCGAGCCATGGGATCCAACGAAAAGTGGCCGCCAGGGGAGAGATGTGTTGGGGCGGGATGAGAGGAGGGGCTAGATAAGCTCGCGCTACCATTAACGGCGGTGGTTGCGGCACCATTACTCTCGTTTGGTGAGGCGGTAGGTGAGGCGGAGGGCGCCATCTATACACCCATCTATTCCTGGACAGAATCCTTGACCCCAACAGCACCCACAACTTTCAAAATTTCCCCAGAAAATTAAGATACCTAGCGATGCTGAATTTTCTTGACGGTGTGAACTGCCTTAGCTTTCTATCACTTTCTATGCCCCATGTTCTATTTACGTCTGCTAACTCTCAGTCTGATAAACCTGCTACTGATAGGTTTTGTTCATGACTGTATGTCTACGTACTTTCTGTCAGTTGGAGTATATTATCCTTGGTGATACTAATGTTTCTGCCTTTCAACATGACAATGAAGTTATCTTTAGCAGTCGCAACAACCTAGGGGAGTGCCAACATTTTGTCGGAGTGGCAAACAGATCATAGGCCATATGAAGCACCATTAAAACTAAACACGTCTATTCTATTTTAGAAGAAGACCGCTTTGTTAGTTTCACATGTCATGGTTTCTTGCACAATTATAAAAAAAACACTCATTTGCATACAACAAGACACCAGAGATATAGTTTAATTGGCTTCTTGCGCCATACAGACGCATCTAGTATAACCAAATTGAGCCACAAAGCAGATTTTTCATGAGGTGAAAAATAGTCGTCCATACAAATTCATCATTGTACAAGTAGGTGAAGGAATGAAAATAGGAAGAACAAAAGTGTCACACCCTAGCTAGGTTATGCATTAGAGTGTGCATCATGTCTACTTTCATCAGAAATGGAAATGGGGAAAGCAGAACCCCCAGCATCCCCCCTGAAATCAACTAGGGTTTACTAAAAATAAACTCAATGAACCTGAAATGCCCTTCAGATATGTTCACCCTCTTTGCCTTGGGTTAGAACCCTTGGGAAAAATGGTGCATATATTTTTAGGTCAACAAAAGGGGCATTGACTTAATTCATAAATATTTGAATTTGGGCATTTAAATACTATTAAATAATTCAAATGCTCAAATAATGTTAGAATTATTTTTGGGCCACTGAAATATTTCAGAAAGTGTCCATAAATATTTTCAGGATTTTATAAAATGATTTAGTATTTAAACTAAATCAAAACAGAATAGCAAAAATAGAAAACAGAATAAAATTTGAGAGAGAGAGAGAGTAGGCCAGTGGGCCACTTACCTGGCGCCACCAACCGGCCCAGCACGGCCCAGCCCACCAGGCCGTGCCAGTCGTCTCCTTCCTTTGCCAGGAGGACGACGGCGTGGCGCGCGCGCAGGAGGCGAAGCCACCTCCTGCTTCCACCTCCTGCTTCCCCCCGGCCCTCCTAGCGACGCCACGATGATGTCCCGTGTCCCCTCGCTCCTCTCCCTCACTCGCTCCACTCTCTCTCGCTCCCCTGGCTCTCTTCCCCGAGCTCATCCGAGAGACGCCGTCACCGCCATTCGCTGCCACCGCGGCCACCGGCCACCCCTCGCCGTGCCGCTGCGCCCAAAAGCTCCGCCTCGACCCACCCTTCCTCCTCACCGCTCCAAGCGACGCCGGGAGCCCTGCAGTGACGCAATTGCCGTCGTCTTCACCGACGGGCACCGAGGATCGCCGGCCCCGATTCTCCGTCTCCAGGTCGTCCCCGAGCCCACCGAGCTGCTCTACGTGCCCCCAGTGAGCTCCTGCTCCGAATCCCCCTCTTCCCCGCTTCATTTGATCGCCATAGCCGTCACCCCCATGATGACCGAAGTGCGCCGCCGCCCGAGCTCGCCGTCGACGATGCTCCGGTGACCAAATGGTCACCCTGGAGTGTCGAACCTACTCCCCGCGATGCGTAGCACCCTCCTAGCCCCCTTGCCCCGCTCTTCTACGCACAGAAACGCGACCCCGCGCGCAACCGAACTCCGGCGGCCGCCAAAGAGCTCGCCGCCGTCAACTTCGGCCATCCTAGCTGCTGCTGCTGCCACCACTAGATCCGCGAGAGCGCCAGCAAGCCGTAGCAACAAACCACGCTCAAAATGGAGCCCTATAGCGCATTCCCGAGCCGCTCCGCCGTCTCTGTCGTCGCCGGCGACGAGCCGTGGACCAAGTCCGGCAGGTTTGACCCCGCTGACTGCTAACTGGGTGGGCCCAGTTGACCCCCTGGGTCACTGACGC
This sequence comes from Triticum monococcum, assembly GCA_034509565.1. Classification (NCBI taxonomy): domain Eukaryota; kingdom Viridiplantae; phylum Streptophyta; class Magnoliopsida; order Poales; family Poaceae; genus Triticum; species Triticum monococcum. Next base: position 127,532,080 of record CM067842.1, read on the forward strand.
GTGGGCCCCAGGCCACTAATGAACCAGGATTAGGATTAACTTAAATTAGTTAAACTAATGACCCTGACAGGCGGGACCCACTAGTCAACCTCTCTCCCTGCCCTGTTACACTGACCAGTGGACCCCACTGGTCAGGTTTGACCTGGAGGCAACCCTGTTGACCAGCTGACGTCACCCTGACGTCAAGCTGACGTAGTAAATCATTTTCTAGTTTAAAAATAATTCAGGAAATTCCAGAAAATACCCAAAACTTCAAAAATTCATAGAAATTCAACCATAACTCCAAATGAGACAAATTATATATGTAAAATTATCAGAAAAATTCAAGGAATCCATCTGTACCATTTTCATGCATGTTTGAACAATGTTTGTCCCCTGTTTTGAACAAAACAAATAAAGGGCATTTAAATAATCATATATGGGGTTGGAATTTGAATCTTGTACTCAAACCAACTCCATTTAAACCATAGCTAGTTGCATTAGCTCAAGACACATCCATATTGCCATGTCATAGCATGCATCATATTGTTGCATATCGTCATGTGTTGATTGTGCTCGGTTGTGTTCTTCGTGGTAGGTTCTGCCTCCGAGGATATTCACGAGTATCCAACTGAAGGGCAGTATCCCGTCACCACTCCATCAGGCAAGCAACCATTGATCATTCCGATACAACCCATGTTCTCGCTCCTGCTCTTGTTTAATGCATTAAGACAACACGATTCAAACTGCTGTGTGCTACGGTAGTTGAACCCTTATCCTCTGCATGACCTGTCATTGCCACAGTAACTAGATGAAACCCACTAGCATGTTTAGGAGTTGATTGAGCCATGTTTTGTGATTCCTACCTTGCTATGCCTGCTATGCTTAGAGTTGTGTCAGGTCTGGTTCATCTGGGTGATGGGCTAGAGTGAAATGCTTGTGCCAGTATTATGTGGGATGTGTTGAACATGTTTTGGTAAAGGTATCGATGAGAGGCCATGTAGGAGTACATGGTGGGTTGTTTCATTGAAGCCGTCCCTAAGAACTGAGTTCTGTATGCGTGAATTAAGATTCAGCTACTACCACACATTGGGCCCTGAAATATGACCCCGCTCGACTTACTGACCCCTCTCGCCTCAGTCCAGGAGTTGCAACTAGTTTCTGGTGTTTGTAGGACATGTGTTGGCGGCCGTGCGTAGCGCTGACCCTAGGGGTGGGCTATGTTGCGGTAGATACACCGTGGCACGGTGTACCGAGTCACCCGTTTGGTGTCTCGGGAACCCTGTTCACATCGTTCGGGGCCGTTGAGGACACCCCGGCCGGATTTCCTTGCGGATGGAACCTGAATAGGCGATGACCCTGGACTAGAGACTTGTGAGGTTAGTCAGGTCGTGGTCTACACCCACGTCGGTTTTTGCTTGAAGTCTGCCGAGCACATTTCGTGTGCAGACGCTAAGTGGTGGAAACATGTGTGACGAAGTACACCCCTGCAGGGTATAAAACTATTCGAATAGCCGCGTCCGCGGTAAAGGACTACTTGATTGCATATACAGTTCATAGACAAGTTAATGGATACTACTAAAAGACTCAAGATAAGTGTGAGTACCGGGGATGGCCCCCCTCACAGGATGCGAGGGAGGATCCTCGGTGGAGTATTGTGATGGTGAGTAGTGGACTCGTGTGCGAAAACTATTTTGCTAAAAGATTCCGTAGGATAGCTTAGCCAAGAGTCAAAGCTGGCTTGCTGCATAAACCCCACCACCTTCTTGAGAATGAGCATGTACAGTAGGTTCTGATGTAAGACTTGCTGAGTACCTTTGTACTCATGTTTGCTTATTTATTGTTTTCAGACGACAACATTGCCCCCTCCGATGGGTTTTACGTAGATCTTGACGTCGACGAGTGACTAGACATCCAGGTGGTGATCCAGGCCATGGAGGGCCCTATGTAGATAGACAGGCTTCGAGAAGCCTTCTTTCTTTTTTTTAGAGTCTGTACTCAGACTAGTTGCTTCCGCATGTGCTTGTATGACTGTATGACTTGAGTGTCGGGTCATGTGACCCCTACCTGTATGGATATGTTATGTATGGCTCCCTGGAGCCTTTAAATAAAGTACTTGAGTTGTAGAGTTTTGTTGTGATGCCATGTTGTATGTACTCATATCGAGCATATTGTATGTATGTTTGAAATGCTTGGTATGAGTGGGATCCGACAATCTAGTTGTTTGCCCTTCGCAGCCTTTCTTATGGGGAAATGTAGTCTAGTGCTCCTCGAGCCATAGTAGTCCGCTACAGCCTGGTTCACCGGAGTCCTGCTAGCCCAGCACTACTGTTCAGGACACTTGACTGGCCGGCATGTGTTTCACTTCGTACCTATGTCTGTCCCTTCGGGGAAATGTCACGCGGTGATCTCCGGAGTCCTGTCTAGCCTGCTACAGCCCGGGATCCCCCGGAGTCCTGCTAGCCCAGTGCTACAGCCCGGAATCACTCGTTGATGACCGACATGTTCGTTGTGATTCATGTATGCCTGTCTCCATAGGTCTATGCCGCTTTGGGTTCACGACTAGCCATGTCGGCCCGGGTTCTCGGTCATATGGATGCTAGCGACATTGTCATATACGCGAGCCAAAAGGCGCAAACGGTCCCGGGCCATGGTAAGGCGACACCCGTGGAATACCGTGCGTGAGGCCGCAAAGTGATATGAGGTGTTACCGGCTAGATCGATGTGGCCTGGAATCGGGGTCCTGACAGCGTTGGTATCAGAGCCGGACTGCCTGTAGGTTCGTTCAGCCAAACTGGTCGATGTCGAGTCTAGAAATGCTTTAGTTATATGTAAGGGAATTGATTGTGGGAGGGAACGTAAGGTTCTTTTACTCCTTTACCCTATGCTTCTGATCTGAGTCATTCTCTTCTCATTCAACGTGGGTTAAGGACTAGGCTCTCTTCTTCTATCAGGTTCACGTGTTACTAATCCGTAGTAGCTCATAGGATTTTTGCTACGAGTTTCAGTCCAGTTTCTACTATTTTAGTACGTGGCTATTTGAATCAGAACCTTGATATGATGCTGTTGAGCGGTATTGTGAACTGTTGTGGATGTCTCAAATCTTTTTCTGAGCATTTACAGCCGTTATGCTGCCCAATTTTCCCTAGGAATTCTGATGTCTTTGTCTTGTGGCTGTGCTTTCAGATGGCCAACCAGTCTCAAAACCAAGTGGTTCGCCTGACCAGGTGCCTCGACGTGCCCGGTCATACTGCTATGTTGGTCCGGGTCATGATCGAGACAGGATACCGTTGGTATCCCGAATACACTGTTGAAGAGCAGTTCCGCGACTTTAATCAAAGCCAGTATTTATGCACCGTCAGGATATTTCCTTCCTATCCTGGATCTACCGAGCCCCTTCACTGTTCCTATGGACTCGGAGTTACCATTGAGATGGCTGTGCAGGATGCTGCCTATTCCATGATGACCATCTTGCGAGTCCGGACTGGCCTGCTTCGGAACACTGACTTCCGTTACATGCCAGCTTCACTTCCGGGAGCGCAGGGGTATCTTCAGGCTATCTATGCTGACTCCACTCAGGAAGACTCATTAACTCGTACCACCGCTGAGATGCTCGAAGATAAGGACCGAGAGAATCGGGCCTTGAGGCTGGAGCTCTTCAATACCCGTGCTGATCATTGGGCCACATTGACTCGGTTTGCACCCGCGGTGCAAGCTGGATGTATGGATACCAGGGATCTGTATCCTGTGAGAGCAGCTCTGCCAGACATGGTGGATTGGCGTGATGTGGGAGGCATCACCCCACCCCTTGGTCCCCGCAGGCCACCGTTTGTTGGTCCAAGACCTTATCCTAGCCCCTATGGTCCACAGGCTCCTCAGGACCGTCTGTTTCCGGATGATCACGTTGAACTTCCGGGCTATGGAGGTGACTTCTATGAGGACTACTACGGAGCTATCTGAGTTAGTAGTAGTACCACTAGTATTGTAGTAGTTGTATCTCCACTGTCCTGTGTGACTTGTGGAATACGACTTGGTGTGTAATCGATTCCGGAGGTGTAGACAAATAATGTATAGGGACTCGGAATGCCTCCGATGAGATGTAACGTCTACCTTCATAGTTGTACTGTAGCATGGGCTTGTACTAAACTATGTATGACGAGTATGACCGTTGGTGTATATATGGCAGTTTTATATTACCATGGCATACGAATGAGCATCTCTGCATTCCGCGTTATCCTTTACATTCTGCACTTCCCTGTTAAGTTTGAGCCATCCTTGTCTAAACCGTTGTCTTGTTTTCCCTCCTAGGATGGTCAACACCCGCGGAAACCCTGCTACCCCGGAGCAGGGGGAAGCCAATGCAGCTAGAGGTGAAAATTTGCCTCACCCGCCTTCCCTGGCCGAAGTGATGCTGGAGGCGGAAAGGAACAAGCGTGAGACCAACCGCCTGCTGGAGCGGATTGAGCAGAACACTGCACGCCACCCACGAAATGCCTTGGTGTCAATCAACGACTTCATCAAGCTGTACCCACCAAAGTTTAACCATTCCGTCGAGCCCCTCGACGTGGATGATTGGCTTCGCAGCATCACCCACAAGCTACGTTCTGCCAACGTAGCTGAAGCCGACAAGGTTACCTATGCTGCTTATCATCTTGAGGGCCCCGCTAGCCATTGGTGGGAAAACTACGAAGCTATGCGCCCGGTCGGCCAAATCACTACCTGGGCTGAGTTCAGCGAGGCTTTCCGTGAGCATCACATTCCGGAAGGTCTCATGGATCGCAAGAGGGAGGAGTTCTGCAACTTCACCCAAGGAAGGCTGACTGTGGATGCATATAGCCGAGAATTTGGGAACCTGGCACGCTATGATCCTGAAGAGGTTTCTACTGACGCCAAGAAGCAGGCAAGGTTCCGTAAGGGACTTAGCCCTGAGCTTCACCGCGATCTCTGTCTGCACGAGTGCACATCCTTCCAGAAGTTGGTCAATAAAGCTATCAGTGCTGAGACAGGCCAGACTGATTATGACGCTTCACGCAAGCATTCTCGTGATTTTGGGTCTTCATCCGGCTCTGGAGCTCAGAAGCGCCGGGTGTGGATTCCAAGCACCGCACTGCCACCCAGATTCACCCCGAGGCCATCCTTTGAGGCGCCTCGTCCCAACCAGCAAATTGCACCATCCAAGCCCTATGGTGGCCCCGCTGCTAATGTTGCTCCACGCCCCACTGTGGTAACATGCTTCAAGTGTGGAGAACCGGGTCACTATAGTCGAGAGTGTCCCCAGAACAACCCCAATCAAGCTGGAAAGTCCGTTGGCCGTGGTAAGCCCGCGGGAAAGACTTTCTACGCCAAGCCGGCCACTACTGCACGTGGCCATGTCAACTACGTCTCAGCCGAAGAGGCTCATGAGGATCCCAACATCGTCCTTGGTATGCTCCTTGTTAACTGCCATCCGGCATCTGTTCTTTTCGATACTAGAGCATCTCATTCATTCATATCCGAGAATTATGCTCGGTTGCATAACACGACATTCTGTGACATGCCCACTTCCATGGTAATTCAAACTCCGGGTTCCAAATGGCAAACTTCTAGGGTAAGCCATGGGAACGAAATTCTTGTCGATAGGCTTGTCTTCCTTGCATCTTTAATAGCTCTCAAGTCCTCCGACATAAACATCATCTTGGGTATGGACTGGATGTCGGCTCATTACGCCAAGATCGATTGTGCCACTAGAACCGTTCAACTTACTCATCCCTCGGGCAAGACAGTTAATGTCTTAACTCGAGTGGCCAAGCGCCAACTTTACTCTCTCAATGCCAACCCTCTTCCAGACCTTGAGGACGTTCCGGTAGTCCAAGACTTCCCGGATGTGTTTCCGGAAGAACTGCCAGGTGTTCCACCTGACCGGGATGTCGAGTTTGTGATAGACCTTGTTCCAGGAACCGTTCCAATTGCTAGAAGACCCTACAAGATGGCACCCTTAGAACTAGCCGAGCTTAAGAACCAACTCGATGAGTCCTTGAACAAAGGGTTCATCCGTCCTAGCTCCTCTCCTTGGGCTTGCCCCGTCCTCTTCGTCAAGAAGAAGGATGGAACGGATCGAATGGTTGTGGATTACCGACCTGTCAATCTGGTCACCATCAAGAACAAATACCCGCTTCCCAGGATCAACGACCTGTACGATCAGCTCGCTGGATCCTCAGTCTTCTCCAAGATGGATTTGAGGTTGGGCTACCATCAAATCAAAATCAGAAATGGGGACATTCCCAAAACGGCTTTTGTCACTCGTTATGGCCAATACGAGTACACCGTCATGTCCTTCGGTTTAACCAATGCCCCGGCCACTTTCTCCCGGTTAATGAACTCGGTTTTCATGGAGTACTTGGACAAATTCGTCGTAGTATACCTCGATGACATACTCATCTGCTCCAAAAATGAAGAGGAACATGCCGAACATCTAAGACTGGTATTGATGAAACTTCGAGAGCATCGCCTTTATGCCAAATTCTCCAAGTGTGAATTTTGGTTGTCAGAAGTGACCTATCTAGGCCATGTAATCTCTGGTAAGGGTATTGCTGTCAATCCCGAGCGAGTTCAAGCCGTCCTTGATTGGACTCCACCTGTTTCGGTCAAGCAAGTTCGGAGTTTCCTTGGCCTAGCGAGCTATTGCCGCCGCTTCGTCGAGAATTTCTCCAAGGTTGCTAAACCTCTAACTGAACTCCTCAAGAAAGATAAAAAGTTCGAGTGGACTCCACAGTGCGAGTTCAGTTTTCAGGAACTGAAAAGACGCCTGACATCTGCTCCCGTACTGGTACCACCAGATTTCTCCAAGGACTTTATTATCTATTGCGACGCCTCGCGACAAGGACTAGGTTGCATACTCATGCAGGATCGTCAGGTAATTGCCTATGCCTCACGGCAATTACACCCACATGAGGAAAATTATCCCACACATGATCTAGAACTTGCAGCTGTAGTCCATGCACTCAAAACCTGGCGACATTACCTTCTCGGTAATCGTTGCGAGATCTTCACCGATCACCAAAGCTTGAAATATATCTTCACCCAACCAGATTTGAATCTCAGGCAAAGACGTTGGGTCGAGTTGATCTCGGATTACGACTTAGGAATAACTTACACCCCTGGCAAAGCCAATGTCATGGCTGATGCACTAAGTCGTAAGTCCTACTGTAACAACCTGATGTTACAACAAAGTCAACCACTTCTCCATGAGGAATTTCGTAAGCTTAATCTTCACATTGTTCCTCGTGGATTCCTGTCTACCCTGGTGGCGAAACCTACCGTTATGGATCAAATCATAGCTGCCCAAAAGCGTGATAAGGGCATATCCCGGATTAAGGAAAACATTGCTAGCGGAGTAGCTAAATGTTTTTCCATGGATGAGCAAGGTGCTGTCCTCTTTGAGAACCGCCTAGTGGTTCCCAAGAACCAACATCTACGCCAGATGATCCTTAAGGAAGCTCATGAATCCCCTCTCACCATTCATCCCGGTAGTACTAAAATGTATCAAGACCTACGCCAGAGGTTTTGGTGGACTAGGATGAAGAGGGAAATTGCTCAATACATTGCTAATTGCGACGTTTGTCGTCGTGTTAAAGCAGAGCATCAACGGCCTGCTGGCACCCTTCAACCTTTGGCTATTCCTGAATGGAAATGGGACAAAATCAGTATGGATTTCATCACTGGGTTTCCCAGGACCAAGAGGGGGAATAATGCCATCTTCGTCGTGATCGACCGTCTTTCCAAAGTAGCCCATTTCCTACCTGTTCGTGAGAGTATCACCGCTAGCCAGCTAGCTGACTTATACATCTCCCGAATAGTGTCTCTTCATGGTGTCCCATTGGAAATTAACTCAGACCGTGGAAGTCTCTTCACCTCTCGATTTTGGGAAAGTTTCCAAAATGCTATGGGAACTCATCTCTCCTTTAGCACCGCCTTCCATCCTCAATCAAGTGGTCAAGTAGAGCGAGTAAATCAAATTCTGGAGGATATGCTCCGAGCTTCTGTTATCTCGTTCGGAATGAGTTGGGAGAAATGCCTTCCATTCGCGGAGTTTGCCTATAACAATAGCTATCAAGCTAGTTTGGGCAAGGCTCCCTTCGAAGTTCTCTATGGACGAAAATGTCGAACGCCTCTTAACTGGTCAGAAACCGGGGAAAGACAACTCTTTGGCCCGGATATGATTCAGGAAGCAGAAGAGCAGGTTCGCGTTATTCGTGAGAAATTGAAAACGGCCCAATCTCGCCAAAAGAGTCAATATGATCGTAAGCATAAGCCTATGACATTTGAAATTGACGAGAAAGCTTACCTTCGGGTTACCCCGTTAAAAGGAACCCATCGCTTCGGTATCAAAGGCAAATTGGCTCCTCGTTACATTGGACCCTTTCGCATTATTGCCAAACGAGGAGAAGTTGCCTACCAATTGGAACTACCTCCGCATCTTTCCAGAGTTCACGACGTCTTCCACGTTTCGCAACTCAGGCGTTGCTTCGCGGATCCTATCCGTGGAGTGGACCACGAAACGCTTGATTTACAAGATAACCTTTCTTATCGGGAATACCCCGTTCGTATCCTTGATCAAGCCGAGCGTACCACTCGACGTCATAATATCAAGTTTCTCAAGGTTCAATGGTCACACCATTCCGAGGAAGAAGCCACTTGGGAAAGGGAGGATCGTCTTCGACTCGAGTACCCCGCCTTCTTCCCAGATGATCCTAAATCTCGGGACGAGATTCTATTGAGTGGGGGTGAGTTGTCACACCCTAGCTAGGTTATGCATTAGAGTGTGCATCATGTCTACTTTCATCAGAAATGGAAATGGGGAAAGCAGAACCCCCAGCACCCCCCCTGAAATCAACTAGGGTTTACTAAAAATAAACTCAATGAACCTGAAATGCCCTTCAGATATGTTCACCCTCTTTGCCTTGGGTTAGAACCCTTGGGAAAAATGGTGCATATATTTTTAGGTCAACAAAAGGGGCATTGACTTAATTCATAAATATTTGAATTTGGGCATTTAAATACTATTAAATAATTCAAATGCTCAAATAATGTTGGAATTATTTTTGGGCCACTGAAATATTTCAGAAAGTGTCCATAAATATTTTCAGGATTTTATAAAATGATTTAGTATTTAAACTAAATCAAAACAGAATAGCAAAAATAGAAAACAGAATAAAATTTGAGAGAGAGAGAGAGTAGGCCAGTGGGCCACTTACCTGGCGCCACCAATCGGCCCAGCACGGCCCAGCCCACCAGGCCGTGCCAGTCGTCTCCTTCCTTTGCCAGGAGGACAACGGCGTGGCGCGCGCGCAGGAGGCGAAGCCACCTCCTGCTTCCACCTCCTGCTTCCCCCCGGCCCTCCTAGCGATGCCACGATGATGTCCCGTGTCCCCTCGCTCCTCTCCCTCACTCGCTCCACTCTCTCTCGCTCCCCTGGCTCTCTTCCCCGAGCTCATCCGAGAGACGCCGTCACCGCCGTTCGCTGCCACCGCGGCCACCGGCCACCCCTCGCCGTGCCGCTGCGCCCAAAAGCTCCGCCTCGACCCACCCTTCCTCCTCACCGCTCCAAGCGACGCCGGGAGCCCTGCAGTGACGCAATTGCCGTCGTCTTCACCGACGGGCACCGAGGATCGCCGGCCCCGATTCTCCGTCTCCAGGTCGTCCCCGAGCCCATCGAGCTGCTCTACGTGCCCCCAGTGAGCTCCTGCTCCGAATCCCCCTCTTCCCCGCTTCATTTGATCGCCATAGCCGTCACCCCCATGATGACCGAAGTGCGCCGCCGCCCGAGCTCGCCGTCGACGATGCTCCGGTGACCAAATGGTCACCCTGGAGTGTCGAACCTACTCCCCGCGATGCGTAGCACCCTCCTAGCCCCCTTGCCCCGCTGTTCTACGCACAGAAACGCGACCCCGCGCGCAACCGAACTCCGGCGGCCGCCAAAGAGCTCGCCGCCGTCAACTCCGGCCATCCTAGCTGCTGCTGCTGCCACCACTAGATCCGCGAGAGCGCCAGCAAGCCGTAGCAACAAACCACGCTCAAAATGGAGCCCTATAGCGCATTCCCGAGCCGCTCCGCCGTCTCTATCGTCGCCGGCGACGAGCCGTGGACCAAGTCCGGCAGGTTTGACCCCGCTGACTGCTGACTGGGTGGGCCCAGTTGACCCCCTGGGTCACTGAAGCGTGGGCCCTAGGCCACTAATGAACCAGGATTTGGATTAACTTAAATTAGTTAAACTAATGACCCTGACAGGCGGGACCCACTAGTCAGCCTCTCTCCCTGCCCTGTTACACTGACCAGCGGACCCCACTGGTCAGGTTTGACCTGGAGGCAACCCTGTTGACCAGCTGACGTCACCCTGACGTCAAGCTGACGCAGTAAATCATTTTCTAGTTTAAAAATAATTCAGGAAATTCCAGAAAATACCCAAAACTTCAAAAATTCATAGAAATTCAACCATAACTCCAAATGAGACAAATTATATATGTAAAATTATCAGAAAAATTCAAGGAATCCATCTGTACCATTTTCATGCATGTTTGAACAATGTTTGTCCCCTGTTTTGAACAAAACAAATAAAGGGCATTTAAATAATCATATATGGGGTTGGAATTTGAATCTTGTACTCAAACCAACTCCATTTAAACCATAGCTAGTTGCATTAGCTCAAGACACATCCATATTGCCATGTCATAGCATGCATCATATTGTTGCATATCGTCATGTGTTGATTGTGCTCGATTGTGTTCTTCGTGGTAGGTTCTGCCTCCGAGGATATTCACGAGTATCCAACTGAAGGGCAGTATCCCGTCACCACTCCATCAGGCAAGCAACCATTGATCATTCCGATACAACCCATGTTCTCGCTCCTGCTCTTGTTTAATGCATTAAGACAACACGATTCAAACTGCTGTGTGCTACGGTTGTTGAACCCTTATCCTCTGCATGACCTGTCATTGCCACAGTAACTAGATGAAACCCACTAGCATGTTTAGGAGTTGATTGAGCCATGTTTTGTGATTCCTACCTTGCTATGCCTGCTATGCTTAGAGTTGTGTCAGGTCTGGTTCATCTGGGTGATGGGCTAGAGTGAAATGCTTGTGCCAGTATTATGTGGGATGTGTTGAACATGTTTTGGTAAAGGTATCGATGAGAGGCCATGTAGGAGTACATGGTGGGTTGTTTCATTGAAGCCGTCCCTAAGAACTGAGTTTTGTATGCGTGAATTAAGATTCAGCTACTACCACACATTGGGCCCTGAAATATGACCCCGCTCGACTTACTGACCCCTCTCGCCTCAGTCCAGGAGTTGCAACTAGTTTCTGGTGTTTGTAGGACATGTGTTGGCGGCCGTGCGTAGCGCTGACCCTAGGGGTGGGCTATGTTGCGGTAGATACACCGTGGCACGGTGTACCGAGTCACCCGTTTGGTGTCTCGGGAACCCTGTTCACATCGTTCGGGGCCGTTGAGGACACCCCGGCCGGATTTCCTTGCGGATGGAACCTGAATAGGCGATGACCCTGGACTAGAGACTTGTGAGGTTAGTCAGGTCGTGGTCTACACCCACGTCGGTTTTTGCTTGAAGTCTGCCGAGCACATTTCGTGTGCAGACGCTAAGTGGTGGAAACATGTGTGACGAAGTACACCCCTGCAGGGTATAAAACTATTCGAATAGCCGCGTCCGCGGTAAAGGACTACTTGATTGCATATACAGTTCATAGACAAGTTAATGGATACTACTAAAAGACTCAAGATAAGTGTGAGTACCGGGGATGGCCCCCCTCACAGGATGCGAGGGAGGATCCTCGGTGGAGTATTGTGATGGTGAGTAGTGGACTCGTGTGCGAAAACTATTTTGCTAAAAGATTCCGTAGGATAGCTTAGCCAAGAGTCAAAGCTGGCTTGCTGCATAAACCCCACCACCTTCTTGAGAATGAGCATGTACAGTAGGTTCTGATGTAAGACTTGCTGAGTACCTTTGTACTCATGTTTGCTTATTTATTGTTTTCAGACGACAACATTGCCCCCTCCGATGGGTTTTACGTAGATCTTGACGTCGACGAGTGACTAGACATCCAGGTGGTGATCCAGGCCATGGAGGGCCCTATGTAGATAGACAGGCTTCGAGAAGCCTTCTTTCTTTTTTTTAGAGTCTGTACTCAGACTAGTTGCTTCCGCATGTGCTTGTATGACTGTATGACTTGAGTGTCGGGTCATGTGACCCCTACCTGTATGGATATGTTATGTATGGCTCCCTGGAGCCTTTAAATAAAGTACTTGAGTTGTAGAGTTTTGTTGTGATGCCATGTTGTATGTACTCATATCGAGCATATTGTATGTATGTTTGAAATGCTTGGTATGAGTGGGATCCGACAATCTAGTTGTTTGCCCTTCGCAGCCTTTCTTATGGGGAAATGTAGTCTAGTGCTCCTCGAGCCATAGTAGTCCGCTACAGCCTGGTTCACCGGAGTCCTGCTAGCCCAGCACTACTGTTCAGGACACTTGACTGGCCGGCATGTGTTTCACTTCGTACCTATGTCTGTCCCTTCGGGGAAATGTCACGCGGTGATCTCCGGAGTCCTGTCTAGCCTGCTACAGCCCGGGATCCCCCGGAGTCCTGCTAGCCCAGTGCTACAGCCCGGAATCACTCGTTGATGACCGACATGTTCGTTGTGATTCATGTATGCCTGTCTCCATAGGTCTATGCCGCTTTGGGTTCACGACTAGCCATGTCGGCCCGGGTTCTCGGTCATATGGATGCTAGCGACATTGTCATATACGCGAGCCAAAAGGCGCAAACGGTCCCGGGCCATGGTAAGGCGACACCCGTGGAATACCGTGCGTGAGGCCGCAAAGTGATATGAGGTGTTACCGGCTAGATCGATGTGGCCTGGAATCGGGGTCCTGACAAAAAGTGTTGTCCGACCTCAACAGTCTACTTATTACTGCTTGGAGGGGTCGAGGACGTGCCTCGCAAAGACAACAGCTCCGGTCGCCTCCTCCACTATGTAGTAGGCAAACGGATGGTCGGCGATGAAATCCATGCATGGAGGTGTTGGAGGTGATGGCATTGTGCATCCAAGACCCTGGACGACCATGGTGGCAGCGGCGGCTTCAGTCCCTTCCTCGTTTACCTCGACGATGGCCTTGTGCATGACATCATCCACCACTATCCGCAAGCCAGAGCCATCGTCCTCCCCATGTCCGACAGGTTGCCCTGCTTGCAGAACGGGAGCTCAAGCCCAAGCTTCTTGAGGACGGTGACAACGCTGCTGTGGAAGGACAACTTGAACTTTGGCATCTGGAACTCGCGGAGAGCAATTTGTTGCTCCAGCAGGTGGTCGTGCAGGAACCCAGGCCGAGACGCCATCGTGTCCAGCAGCCCCCACAGGCCGTCATGGGCGCCCGGGAAGAAGATGCACATGGAGAACTACGTGTGCCCAGTACGATTGGAGCTGGAGTGCGCCCACAGAGCAGCACCCTGGGATGGGTAGGCGTTGCCTGCCCACGGATCAGGTGCGTAGCGGTTTCCAAATGCATTATGGCGGGGGAAATAGGGTTTACGAGGGTGGCCAGTCAGACCAACACGACCAAATGGAACCTGGAGGGCATATGGTGGATTAGGAGGGTAGCCAAACCGACCAAGTGCACCATATGGATATGGCCTAGGATGGGCGTACGAAGATAAGGGGCTACTGGCCCAGGGAGGGGGGTCGTGACAACGGTGACGAAAGTATGGTGGGGGTCCCGTGGGAAGATAATTTGGAGACGGACCCAATCGTTGTATGCAGCACTCACATGGTGATGGGCATAGGAAGCACCATGGCCGTGGACGCTATGGTCACCATGGCCCAAAGGAGGAGGAGGCGCCTGTTCCTGTGTGGTGCCCTCGTGATCTGGCGCCGTCATCTTGTACCGGAGTTTGAGCACCTTGAACCCGTCATGCATGGTGACGAACCGCGGCTTCCAACTCTGCATGAACCACATGTTAACTTGGCTGCAGTCGAGCCGGCGGAAGGGTTTGTGCGCGGTGTGCCTCCTGTCGAACGGCCGGTCCTCCCACTTGCCCATAGCATACATGGCATTGCCGAGCACGACCCGAGTCGTCGCCGGATTTATCGATCCAGGGGGGAGGACGGAGTCAATGAGGTTCCTCGTCACTTGAGCCGCCCACGCGTTGATCTGGTGGCGTGCTTCCTCCGGCGTGCCGTGGAAGTTGATGGTGCTCGCCTCGGCCTTGTACATGCCCACAACGGCTAAGCGGAAGGCCGGCTTCAGCGGCCGCGTCAGGTCGCTCCACACGCCGCACGCGGACGCCGTAAGGGGACCGCCTGAGGCCGACCTGTCTTGGAGCACGCCCGCCACCATGCGAGACATGAAGTTCTCGAGCTCGTCGTGTGACCGCATGCCGAGGACGCATAGGATCTCGTCCAATGTGGCATCCCTGGTGCCGGCGGCTAGGAGCGACAGGGCTGTGTAGATGGACACTGGCGAGAAGATTAGGTTGTCATTCATGCTTCCCTCGGTGAGGCACCTCGCGAGCCCGGCGGCGGCCGCTGCCAGGCCGCCAGAGCCAGAACTCCCCATCGATGCTAGTACGTTGGACTGCTGATAACCCACAAGTATAGGGGATCACAACAGTTTTTGATAAGTAAGAGTGTCGAACCCAACGAGGAGCTAAAGGTAGAACAAATATTCCCTCAAGTACTATCGACCACCGATACAACTCTACGCACGCTTGACGTTCGCTTTACCTAGAACAAGTATGAAACTAGAAGTATTTTGTAGATGTTGTTGGATAGGTTTGCAAGGTAACAAAGAGCATGTAAATAAAAAGTAGGGACTGTTTAGATAAAGACACAACTAAGTTAGTTTTAGTAAAGAGCTTTTTGTTACGAGAAAGTTATTTGTCCCTAGGAAATCGATAACTAGACCGGTAATCATTATTGCAATTTTATTTGAGGGAGAGGCATAAGCTAACACACTTTCTCTACTTGGATCATATGCACTTATGATTGGAACTCTAACAAGCATCCGCAACTACTAAAGATCATTAAGGTAAAACCCAACCATAGCATTAAAGTATCAAGTCCTCTTTATCCCATACGCAAACAACCTACTTACTCGAGTATGTGCTTCTGTCACTCACGCCACCCACCATAAGAAAATCATGAACATATTGCAAACCCTACAACGGGAATCCCTCATGCTTGCGTGGCACGGAGAGCACCATAGGACAACACCAATAATAAAACATGCAACTCAAACCAATCAGGATCATCAATTAACCCATAGGACAAAACGGATCTACTCAAACATCATAGGATAGCCATACATCATCGGGAAATAATATATAGCATTGAGCACCATGTTTAAGTAGAAATAATATATAGCATTGAGAACCATGTTTAAGTAGATATTACAACGAGTAAGAGATAGGTTACACCACTGCATAGAGGGGGGAAGAGTTGGTGATGATGGCAGTGAAGTTGTTGGTGAAGATTGCGGTGATGATGCTGGCCCACGGTGGCACTCTGGCGCCACCGAAAGTGAGGGGGAGAGAGCCCCCCTCCTTATTCTTCTTCCTTGACCTTCTCCCTAGATGGGAGAAGGGTTTCCCCTCTGGTCCTTGGTCTCCATGGTGTGGGAGGGGCGAGAGCCCTCCGGGATTGGATCTGTCTCTCTATCTCTCTGTTTCTGCGTTCTCAGATTCTATCCTTTCACCGTTTCTTATATTCCCGGAGATCCGTAACTCCGATTGGGCTGAAATTTTAACATGATCTCTATCCGGATATTAGCTTTCTTGTGGCGAGAGAAGGGCATCAACCGCCTTACAGGGTGGCCACGAGGGTCAGGGGCGCGCCTAGGGGGGGTGGGGCGCGCCCCCCTACCTCGTGCCTCCCTCGGGCACCGTCTCGCGTGGATTTTTCTTCCCAAAAATCATAAAAATTCCAAAAAAATCTCTGTAAGTTTTTATCCCGTTTGGGCTCAGTTTGATATGGATATTCTGTGAAACAAAAAACATGCAACAAACAGGAACTGGCACTGGGCACTTGATCAATATGTTAGTCCCAAAAATAGTATAAAAAGTTGCCAAAAGTATATGAAAGTTGTAGAATATTCGCATGGAAAAATCAAAAATTATAGATACGACGGAGACGTATCAGCATCCCCAAGCTTAATTCCTGCTCGTCCTCGAGTAGGTAAATGATAAAAAAGACATTTTTTGATGTGGAATGCTACCTAGAATAATCTTGATCACATATCTAATCATGGCATGAATATTAAGACACGAGTGATTCAAAGCAATAGTCTATCATTTGACATTAAGATAATAATACTTCAAGCATACTAATAAAGCAATCATGTATTTTCAAAATAACATGGCCAAAGAAAGTTATCCCTACAAAATCATATAGTCTGGCTACGCTCCATCTTCACCACACAAAATATTCAAATCATGCACAACCCCGATGACAAGCCAAGCAATTGTTTCATACTTTGATGTTCTCAAACCTTTTCAACTTTCACGCAATACATGAGCGTGAGCCATGGACATACACGCAATGGTGGTTGTGGAGAAGACAAAAAGGAGAAGATAGTCTCACATCAACTAGTCGTATCAACGGGCTATGGAGATGCCCATCAATAGATATCAATATGAGTGAGTAGGGATTTCCATGCAACGAATGCACTAAGAGCTATAAGTGTATGAAAGCTCAGACTGAAAACTAAGTGGGTGTGCATCCAACTTTCTTGCTCATGAAGACCTCAGGCGTTTGAGGAAGCCCATCATCGGAATATACAAGCCAAGTTTTATAATGAAAATTCCCACTAGTATATGAAAGTGATAACTCAAGAGTCTCTCTATATGAAAAACATGGTGCTGCTCTGAAGCACAAGTGTGGTAAAAGGATAGTAACATTGCCCCTTCTCTCTTTTTCTCTCATTTTTTTGTTTTTTTTTGTTTTTTTGGTGGGCTTCTTTGGCCTCTTTTTTTATTTGGGTTTATTTGGCCTCTTTTATTTATTTTTAAAGTCCGGAGTCTCATCCCGACTACCCACTAGCATGACTCTAATATCACCATCTTTATATCGCAAAACTATTGCAAGGAATCAAACATATCATATTCAGTGATCTACAAGTTTTATGTAGGATTTTATGACTAACCATGTGAATGACCAATTCCTGTCATCTCTCTAAATAGATATAAGTGAAGCAAGAGAGTTTAATTCTTTCTACAAAAGATATGCCCATGCTCTAACAAATATAAGTGAAGCAAAAGAGCATTCTACAAATGGCGGTTTTCTATGTAAAGAGAAACATGCAATCCAAACTTCAAATGATATAAGTGAAGCACATGAAGCATTCTATAAATCAACCAAGGACTATCTCATACCAGCATGGTGCATAAAAGAAAAGTGAAAACTAAATGCAAAAGACGCTCCAAGATTGCACATATCGCATGAACGAAACGAATCCGAAAACATACCGATACTTGTTGAAGAAAGAGGGGATGCCTTCCGGGGCATCCCCAAGCTTAGACGCTTGAGTCTCCTTGAATATTTACTTGGGGTGCCTCAGTCATCCCCAAGCTTGAGCTCTTGCCTCTCTTCCTTCCTCTCATATCGAGACCTTCTCGATCATCGAACACTTCATCCACACAAAACTTCAACAGAAAACTTGGTATGATCCGTTAGTATAATACAGAAAATCACTACTCTAAGTACTGTTGAAAACCAATTCATATTTTTTATCATTGTAGCTACTGTAATATAACTTTTTCATGGCTTAATCCACTGATTTAAATCGATAGTTTCATCAAAACAAGCAAACTATGCATCAAAAACAGAATCTGTCTAAAACAGAACAGTCTGTAATAATCTGAACATTAACCATACCTATGGTACTCCAAAAATTCTACCAAAATTACGAAAAATAAACAATTTGTATATAAAGACATTGCAAAAATTTTCAGAACCATTTGGCGTTCGAGCAAAAAATGTAAAATCGCGCGCTACAGCCAAAGTTTCTGTCCTGCACCGCACAAACCAACAAGAAAAGTAAACATCCTAAAGGCAAACCTTGGCACATTATTTTTTATTTTTAAACTTTATAAAAGAACACAACAGAAATAAATGACTCTATAAAACTTCCGGGTTGTCTCCCTGGCAGCACTTTCTTTAAAGCCATTAAGCTAGGCATATAGTGCTCAAGTAATGGATCCACCCGGATCCCAAGGTATATCAAAGCCAATTTTAATTAGCAATGATTTTTAATTTAGTAGTGAGCACAAAGTAACATATATCATGCAACAACGAAGTATAACTCTCTTCCTATGCATCGACATGTCATAAAAGAACAATTCATGCACACACAGTAAAGGCCAATGCATAGTATAAACAGTTTCTTGCAATTTTATCGTATTGGAAACATAAAGAGGTGGATATATAGTTCCTCTCTCATAATTATTGCAAGTAGGAGAAGCAAGCACATGCATATTATATTCATCAAAATCATCATGTGTAATAGTAAAACGCAACCCATCAATATAATCCTTAATAAGTGCAAACTTCTCCGATATAGTGTAGTCGGGAGAATTCAAAAAGATAATAGGACTATCATGCGTGGGTGCAATAGCAACAATTTCATGTTTAACATAAGGAACTATAGCAAGTTCATCTCCATCAGCATAATTCATATTGGCATCTTGGCCACAAGCATAGCAACCATCATCAAAAAGGGATATTTCAAGAGAATCAACGGGATCATAACAATCATCATAGCAATCATCCTTCAGTAAGCACGAAGGGATTTTAAACAATGTATGAGTTGAAGAGTTACTCGCATTAGAAGGTGGGCACGGGTAGCTAATCCGCTCTTCCTCCTTTTGTTCTTCGCTCTCCTCATCATCTTTTTCATCCAATGAGCTCACAATTTCATCAATTTCTTCTTCCATAGACTCCTGCAAAATATTAATCTCTTCTTGGACAGCGGAGGAGACCTCGATATATGGTTTAACATAGGCATTAGAAGCATAATTCTCATAACAATATTCAAGTATGGCAAGATTTTCAGATTTGTAAAGAGTAGCACCATACTTTTTAATCAAAGAAGCAATTTCATAAGCACCCTTAAAAGCAACAAATTCTTCAATTTGTTGAACATCATAGTAATTATAAACACCCTTAGCATAAGAAGATACGATTCCATTATCACTAAACAAACATTGGTAGGGAAGGTGTTTCTTAGGGTCTTCAGAACAACAAGTAAAATCATATATTTCGCATAAATTCCAAACATAGCATTGCAAACGATGAATTTGATCCAGTAAATGTTTCCCTTTTTCAGATATGCGGTGTCGCACATAACAAGCATGCTCATCTAAGGATTTGCCCTCAACTAAGCTAGTTGGGGTTTCGGCACGAGCACATAGGGATCGAAGATGATCCAAGTAATAAGCTTCAGGAGTGTGATAGATTTTGAGTGGTTCTTCAACCATTGGTTCAGTAGGTACAATTATTTTTTTGGTATTTTGCGTTTCCAACCCATAACTAAAGATAGAAAACAGCTAAGAACAACAGATAAAAATTACTTAGTGATAAAGCAAACAAGCACACACGAGAATATTCACCCCATGCTATGACTCCCCGGCAACGGCGCCAGAAAAAGGTCTTGATAACCCACAAGTATAGGGTATCGCAATAGTTTTCGATAAGTAAGAGTGTCGAACCCAACGAGGAGCTAAAGGTAGAACAAATATTCCCTCAAGTTCTATCTACCACCGATACAACTCTACGCACGCTTGACGTTCGCTTTACCTAGAACAAGTATGAAACTAGAAGTATTTTGTAGATGTTGTTGGATAGGTTTGCAAGGAAATAAATAGAATGTAAATAAAAAGTAGGGGCTGTTTAGATAAAGACACAACTAAGTTAGTTTTAGTAAAGAGCTTTTTGTTACGAGAAAGTTATTTGTCCCTTGGAAATCGATAGCTAGACCGGTAATCATTATTGCAATTTTTTTGAGGGAGAGGCATAAGCTAACATACTTTCTCTACTTGGATCATATGTACTTATGATTGGAACTCTAGCAAGCATCCGCAACTACTAAAGATCATTAAGGTAAAACCCAACCATAACATTAAAGTATTAAGTCCTCTTTATCTCATACACAAACAACCTACTTACTCGGGTATGTGCTTCTGTCACTCACGCCACCCACCATAAGCAAATCATGAACATATTGCAAACCCTACAGCGGGAATCCCTCGCGCTTGCGCGACACAGAGAGCACCATAGGACAACACCAATAATAAAACATGCAACTCAAACCAATCACGATCATAAATTAACCCATAGGACAAAACGGATCTACTCAAACATCATAGGATAGCCATACATCATCGGGAAATAATATATAGCATTGAGCACCATGTGTAAGTAGATATTACAGCAGGTAAGAGAGAGGTTACACCGCTGCATAGAGGGGGGAAGAGTTGGTGATGATGGCGGTGAAGTTGTTGGTGAAGATTGCAGTGATGATGATGGCCCCCGGTGGCACTCCGGCGCCACCGGAAGCGAGGGGGAGAGAGCCCCCTCCTTCTTCTTCTTCCTTGACCTCCTCCCTAGAAGGGAGAAGGGTTTCCCCTATGGTCCTTGGCCTCAATGGCATGAGAGGGGCGAGAGCCCCTCCGGGATTGGATCTGTCTCTCTGTCTCTCTCTGTTTCTGCGTTCTCAGATTCTGTCCTTTCACCGTTTCTTATATTCCCGGAGATCCGTAACTCCGATTGGGCTGAAATTTTAACACGATCTCTATCCGGATATTAGCTTTCTTATGGTGAAATAAGGGCATCGACCGCCTTACAAGGTGGCCACGAGGGTCAGGGGCGCACCCAGGGGGTGGGTCGCGCCCCCCTGCCTCGTGCCTCCCTCGGGCACCGTCTCGCGTGGATTTTTCTTCCAAAAAAATCATAAATATTCCAAAAAAATCTCCATCAGTTTTTATCCTGTTTGGACTCCGTTTGATATGGATATTCCGCAAAACAAAAAACATGAAACAAACAGGAACTGGCACTGGGCACTAGATCAATATGTTAGTCCCAAAATAGTATAAAAAGCTGCCAAAAGTATATGAAAGTTGTAGAATATTGGCATGGAACAATAAAAAATTATAGATACGACGGAGACATATCAACTGCACCGACAAGTTTCTGGTCACCGGCTGGTTTCTGGTCATCGACAACTCGAATCCTCTATCATGTACCCGATGCTCGTTAAGTGCACCCCGTTGTTTGTGTTGCACAATCTGCACCGGGTCATTGCCATTGCTTGGGTCGATGACATGCCTAGCAAACATGATCACACCGGACGCCTCCTCGACTATGAAATACGTGAAAGGATGGTCAGCGGCGAAATCCACCCTTGGCTCCGGCGTCATCATGGGAGCACATCCAAACTCCGCACTCATCATGGTGACAGACGTAGCTTCCGTCCCTTCCTCGGTGACTTCGATGACAGCCTTATGGATGAGCTCTCGAACGACCAAAGGCAAGGTTGTCCCGTTGTGCTCCACCATGTCCAACAGGTCAGAACCCATGCCGAACGGTAGAATGAGCCCCAATTGTTTGAGGGTTTCAACGACGCTGCTCGAGTAATCAAGCTTGAACTTGGGAACCCTGAAGTCGCCAACCTTGATGGAGCCCGTTGGCAGGTGGTCGTACACGAAGCCCAGATGGGAGGTCATCTCGTCGACGAGGCCCCAAAGGCCGTCGTGCGCGTCCGGTAGAAAGATGCACATAGAGTATCGTGTGAGTGGCTTGAAGCTTGCCGTCGACTCACACGATTGATATCCTCGCTGCGACATCTTGTACGACAGTGCGAGCACCTTGAACCCGTCGTGCACGGCGACGAGGTGGCGGGCGGAGTTGCGCATGAAGGGCACGTCGACAGTGGTTCTGTCGCGCCGGTGGAACGGCCGATCCTTGGTGTCCTGTTAGAAAATAAACCACGGATGTGTCATGACGGTGTGCAGCAGGCGCAATGAGCAACCTGGCGTCCGGGTCGCGTGGACGAGCGGACCAGGCTCATGATCAGGAGAAGACCGGATCGTCAGCGATGCATGTGCGGGCTGCCGTGAGCGTTGCGTTGTGTGCGCGCTAGTTGCATGCATCCGATGGATATGGACGTGCATGTAGACTAGCTAGTTGGTTAGTGGCCGGCTCATGTGGTAGTGGCCGGTGCGTGCATGGGGTGTGTGGCCGCTGGCCTGTGTGTGCAGTTGGGTATAAAAAGGCCCCCTGATGTACTGTTTGCGGTGCACTGGTATGAGCCGAGCCTAGGATCCAGAGATGATGTAGTCTCCGCTGGGACCGTGCTATGTGCCCGAACGGCTGTGAGAGAGCTCCTCTGGGTAGGCTGCGGTGTGTTGCCGCGCCCGGGTATGTGCCTAGTAAAGTGAGGCCATTCGTGCGGTGGATGCGTGTGTGCGCTAGATAAATGGTGTGCTCCTTCTTCTACCTTCGTTTGTGCGAGTGAGAGAAAGAGAACTGGTATCGGGTTTGTCCCAACATTTGGTATCATGAGCTTGGTTTGTCTTGGGCATGGTTCACCGTGCCGCAGGCGTGGCGGCGATGGCGGCGTTCGTCGGCGGACGCGTGGAGCTCCGGGCCGTGTGTCCGCCTGTGGAGGTGCTGTTGGGGAACACAATATTTCACAAATTTTCCTACGATCACGCAAGATCTATCTAGGAGATGCATATCAATGAGAGGGGAGAGTATGTCTTGAAGGAAATATGCCCTAGAGGCAATAATAAAGTTATTATTTATTTCCTTATATCATGATAGATGTTTATTATTCATGCTAGAATTGTATTAACCGGAAACTTAGTACATGTGTGAATACATAGACAAACAGAGTGTCACTAGTATGCCTCTACTTGACTAGCTCGTTGAATCAAAGATGGTTAAGTTTCCTAGCCATAGACATGAGTTGTCATTTGATTAACGGGATCACATCATTAGAGAATGATGTGATTGACTTGACCCATTCCATTAGCTTAGCACGATGATCGTTTAGTTTGTTGCTACTGCTTTCTTCATGACTTATACATGTTCCTATGACTATGAGATTATGCAACTCCCGAATACCGGAGGAACACTTTGTGTGCTACCAAATGTCACAACGTAACTGGGTGATTATAAAGGTGCTCTACAGGTGTATCCGATGGTACTTGTTGAGTTGGCATAGATCGAGATTAGGATTTGTCACTCCGATTGTCGGAGAGGTATCTCTGGGCCCTCTCGGTAATGCACATCACCATAAGCCTTGCAAGCAATGTAACTAATGAGTTAGTTGCGGGATGATGCATTAAAAAATGAGTAAAGAGACTTGCCGGTAACGAGATTGAACAAGGTATTGAGATACCGACGATCGAATCTCGGGCAAGTAACATACCAACGACAAAGGGAACAACGTATGTTGTTATGCAGTTCGACCGATAAAGATCTTCATAGAATATGTAGGAGCCAATATGGGCATCCAGGTTATGCTATTGGTTATTGACCAGAGAAGTGTCTCGGTCATGTTGCTACCTCTTGAGCACTGCGTTGGTTTTACCTTGAAGAGGAAAGGGTGATGCCGTAAAGTAGCGTAAGTATTTCCCTCAGTTTTTGAGAACCAAGGTATCAATCCAGTAGGAGATCACGTTCAAGTCCCACGCACCTACACAAACAAATAAGAACCTCGCAACCAACGCGATAAAGGGGTTGCCAATCCGTTCACGGTCACTTACGAGAGTGTGATCTGATAGATATGATAAGATAATATTTTTGGTATTTTTATGATAAAGAGAAATAAATATGCAAAGTAAAATAAATGGCAATAGAAATAACTAAGTGTTGGAAGATTAATATGATGGAAGATAGACCCGGGGGCCATAGGTTTCACTAGTGGCTTCTCTCAAGAGCATAAGTATTACGGTGGGTAAACGAATTACTGTCGAGCAATTGATAGAATTGAGCATAGTTATGAAAATATCTAGGTATGATCATGTATATAGGCATCACGTCCGTGACAAGTAGACCGAAACGATTCTGCATCTACTACTATTACTCCACACATCGACCGCTATCCAACATGCATCTAGAGTATTAAGTTCATAAGAACAGAGTAATGCTTTAAGTAAGATGACATGATGTAGAGGGATAAAATCATGCAATATGATATAAACCCCATCTTTTTATCCTCGATGGCAACAATACAATACGTGTCGGTTCCCTTTCTGTCACTGGGATCGAGCACCGCAAGATTGAACCAAAAGCTATGCACTTCTCCCATTGCAAGAAAGATCAATCTAGTAGGCCAAACAAAACTGATAATTCGAAGAGACTTGCAAAGGTAAACCAATCATACATAAAATAATTCAGAGGAGAATCAAATATTGTTCATAGATAATCTGGATCATAAACCCACAATTCATCGGATCTCGACAAACACACCGCAAAAGAAGATTACATCGAATAGATCTCCAAGAAGATCAAGGAGAACTTTGTATTGAGATTCAAAGAGAGAGAAGAAGTCATCTCGCTAATAACTATGGACCCGAAGGTCTGAAGTAAACTACTCACACATCACCGGAGAGGCCATGGAGTTGATGTAGAGGCCCTCCGTGATCAATGCCCCCTCTGGTGGAGCTCCGGAAAGGCCCCAAGATGGGATCTCTCAGGTATAGAAGGTTGCGGATGTGGAATTAGGTTTTCATGGTGCTCCTGGATGTTTTTGGGGTACATGGATATATATAGGAGGAAGAAGTACATCGGTGGAGCAACGAGGGGCCCACGAGGGTGGAGGGCGCGGCCAGGGGGGTAGGCGCACCCCCTGCCTCGTGCCCTCCTCGATCGTTTCTTGACGCACACTCCAAGTCTCCTGGATCACGTTTGTTGAGAAAATCACGTTCCCGAAGGTTTCATTTCATTTGGACTCCGTTTGATATTCCTTTCCTTTGAAACCCTAAAATAGGCAAAAAAACAGCAATTTGGGCTGGGCCTCCGGTTAGTAGGTTAGTCCCAAAAATGATATAAAAGTGTAAAATAAAGCCAATTAACATCCAAAATAGATAATATAATAGCATGGAGCAATCAAAAATTATAGATACATTGGAGACGTATCAAGCATCCCCAAGCTTAATTCCTGCTCGTCCTCGAGTAGGTAAATGATAAAAGTAGAATTTTTGATGTGGAATGCTTTCTAACATATTTCTCAATGTAATTTTTCTTTATTGTGGCATGAATGTTCAGATCCATAAGATTCAAGACAAAAGTTTAATATTGACATAAAAATAATAGTACTTCAAGCATACTAACTAAGAAATCATGTCTACTCAAAATAACATGGCCAAAGAAAGTTATCCCTACAAAATCATATAGTCTGGCTATGCTCTATCTTCACCACACAAAATATTTAAATCATGCACAACCCCGATGACAAGCCAAGCAATTGTTTCATACTTTTGATGTTCTCAAACTTTTTCAATCTTCACGCAATACATGAGCGTGAGCCATGGATATAGCACTATGGTGGAATAGAATGGTGGTTGTGGAGAAGACAAAAAGGAGAAGATAGTCTCACATAAACTAGGCGTATCAATGGGCTATGGAGATGCCCATCAATAGATATCAATGTGAGTGAGTAGGGATTGCCATGCAACGGATGCACTAGAGCTATAAGTATATGAAAGCTCAATGGTGTGCATCCAACTTGCTTGCTCACGAAGACCCAGGGCATTTTGAGGAAGCCCATCATTGGAATATACAATCCAAGTTCTATAATGAAAAATTCCCACTAGTATATGAAAATGATATCATAGGAGACTCTCTATATGAAGAACATGGTGCTACT
This sequence comes from Triticum monococcum, assembly GCA_034509565.1. Lineage (NCBI taxonomy): Eukaryota > Viridiplantae > Streptophyta > Magnoliopsida > Poales > Poaceae > Triticum > Triticum monococcum. The sequence continues at coordinate 127,557,970 of CM067842.1, forward strand.
TTGAAGCACAAGTGTGGAAAAAGGATAGTAACATTGTCCCTTATATCTTTTTCTCTCATTTTGTTGGGCCTTCTTTCTTTTTCTTTTTGTTTTTTTGGCCTCTTTTCTCCTTTTTTTCGTCTGGAGTCTCATCCCGACTTGTGGGGGAATCATAGTCTCCATCATCCTTTCCTCACTTGGGACAATGCTCTAATAATGATGATCATCACACTTTATGTACTTACAACACAAGAATTACAACTCCATACTTAGAACAAAATATGACTCTATGTGAATGCCTCCGGCGGTGTACCAGGATGTGCAATGATGCATGAGTGACATGTATGGAAATTATGAATGGTGGCTTTGCCACAAATACGATGTCAACTACATGATCATGCAAGCAATATGACAATGATGAAGCGTGTCATAATAATGGAACGATGGAAAGTTGCATGGCAATATATCTCAGAATGGCTATGGAAATGCCATAATAGGTAGGTATGGTGGCTGTTTTGAGGAAGGTATATGGTGGGTTTATGGTACCGACGAAAGTTGCGCGATACTAGAGAGGCTAGAAATGGTGGAAGGGTGAGAGTGCGTATAATCCATGGACTCAACATTAGTCATAAAGAACTCACATACTTATTGCAAAAATCTACAAGTTATCAAAGCAAAGTATTACACGCATGCTCCTAGGGGGATAGATTGGTAGGAAAAGACCATCGCTTGTCCCCGACCGCCACTCATAAGGAAGACAATCAATAAATAAATCATGCTCCGACTTCATCACGTAACGGTTCACCATACGTGCATGCTATGGGAATCACAAACTTTAACGCAAGTATTTCTCAAATTCACAACTACTCAACTAGTATGACTCTAATATCACCATCTCCATATCTCAAAACAATTATCAAGTATCAAACTTCTCATAGTATTCAATGCACTTGTATGAAAGTTTTTATTATTGCCATGTTGTTCTAAAGGACTCTCAAAATAATATAAGTGAAGCATGAGAGAACAATTATTTCTATAAAATAAAATCACCACCGTGCTCTAAAAGGTATAAGTGAAGCACTAGAGCAAAAACTATATAGCTCAAAAGATATAAGTGAAGCACATAGAGTATTCTAATAAATTCCCAATCATGTGAGTCTCTCTCAAAAGGTGTGTATAGCAAGGATGATTGTGGTAAACTAAAAAGAAAATACTCAAATCATACAAGACGCTCCATGCAAAACACATGTCATGTGGTGAATAAAAATATAGCTCCAAGTAAAGTTACCGATAGACGAAGACGGAAGAGGGGATGCCTTCTGGTGCAGCCCCAAGCTTAGGATTTTTGGTGTCCTTGAATTTTACCTTGGGGTGCCATGGGCATCACCAAGCTTAGGCTCTTTCCACTCCTTGTTCCATAATCCATCAAATCTTTACCCAAAACTTGAAAACTTCACAACACAAAACTCAAAATAGAAAATCTCGTGAGCTCCGTTAGCGAAAGAAAACAAAACACCACTTCAAGGTACTTTAATGAACTCATTCTTGATTTATATTGGTGTTAAACCTACTGTATTCCAACTTCTCTATGGTTTATAAACTCTTTTACTAGCCATAGATTCATCAAAATAAGCAAACAACACATGAAAAACAGAATATGTGAAAAACAGAACAGTCTCTAGTAATATGTAGCTAACGCAAACTTCCGGAACCTCAAAAATTCTAAAATAGATTTCTGGACGTGAGAAATTTATCTATTAATCATATGCAAAAATAACTAACTAAATATCACTTTCCAAATAAAAATGGCAGCAATTCTTGTGAGCGCTAAAGCTTCTGTTTTTTACAGCAAGATTGCGAAGACTTTTCCCAAGTCTTCCCAACGGTTCTACTTGGCACAAACACTAATTAAACACAAAAACACATCCAAAACATAGGCTAGATAAATTATTTATTACTAAACAGTAGCAAAAGCAAGGAATAAAAATAAAATTGGGTTGCCTCCCAACAAGCGCTACCGTTTAACGCCCCTAGCTAGGCATAAAAGCAAGGATAGATCTAGGTATTGCCATCTTTGGTAGGCAATCCATAAGTGGCTCTCATAATAGATTCATATGGTAATTTAAATTTCTTTCTAGGGAAGTGTTCCATGCCTTTCCTTAATGGAAATTGGAATTTAATATGCCCTTCCTTCATATCAATAATTGCACCAATCGTTCTAAGGAAAGGTCTACCAAGAATAATAGGACATGAAGGATTGCAATCTATATCAAGAACAATGAAATCTACGGGCACATAGTTCCTATTTGCAACAATAAGAACATCATTAATTCTTCTTCCCATAGGTTTCTTAATAGTTGAATCCGCAAGGTGCAAGTTTAAAGAACAATCATCAAAATCACGGAAACCTAGCAAATCACACAAAGTTTCCGGAATCGTGGAAACACTAGCACCCAAATCACACAAATCATAGCATTCATGATATTTAATTTTAATTTTAATTGTAGGTTCCCACTCATCATAAAGTTTTCTAGGGATAGAAACTTCCAACTCAAGTTTTTCTTCATAAGATTGCATCAAAGCATCAATGATATGTTTAGTAAAAGCTTTATTTTGACTATAAGCATGAGGAGAATTTAGCACGGATTGCAACAAGGAAATACAATCTATCAAAGAGCAATTATCATAATTAAATTCCTTGAAATCCAAGATAGTGGGTTCGTTGCTATTTAAAGTTATAATTTATTCAATCCCACTTATAACAATTTTTGCATCAAGATCTAAAGACTGCGAATTTTTGGAACGCCTTCTAGGTAAAGGTGGATCATCTTCAGTCCCATCATTATCAAGATTCATATTGCAAAACAAAGATTTAATAGGATACACATCAATAACTTTTAGATCTTCATCCCTATTATCATGAAAATTTTCCGGCTTAGCGGCCATCTTATTAACTAAGGTGGCCTGCTTATTCGAGACTTCAGCAATTAATTTTTCGAGATGAGCAATCTAAGATTTCAAGCCATAAAATTCTTTAGACATATCATCGAGCTCTTTATTCATATAACCCATAAAGCTTTTTTGTTCCTTAAGCTCGTTCCTAAAGAAATTATTATGCTCAAATTGTAAAGTCATAAAACTCCTGACGTTGCTTTCGATCTCTTCTAACCTTTTAAGGTGAAGATCACCAAATCTAGGTAGAGTCATCATGAGAAGCAAGCAATCCAACACACAAGCAAACAAGAAACAAGCAAAAAGGCAAATAGAAAAAGAGAAGGGGAACGAAAAGAGAGGGCGAATAAAACGACAAGGGTGAAGTGGGGGAGAGGAAAATGAGAGGCAAATGGCAAATAATGTAATGCAAGTGATAAGAGTTTGTGATGGGTACTTGGTATGTCTTGACTTGTGTGTAGACTTCGGCAACGGTGCCAGTAATGGCTCGTTGTTGGGAGTCAAATCTTGACTTGACTTGGCGGGAATCTCCCCGGCAACGGCGCCAGAAATCCTTCTTGCTACCTCTTGAGCACTGCGTTGGTTTTCCCTTGAAGAGGAAAGGGTGATGCAGTAAAGTAGCGTAAGTATTTCCCTTAGTTTTTTAGAATCAAGGTATTAATCCAGTAGGAGATCACGTTCAAGTCCCATGCACCTACACAAAAAAAATAAGAACCTCGCAACCAATGCCATAAAGGGGTTGTCAATCCCTTCACGGTCACTTACGAGAGTGAGATCTGATAGATATGATTAGATAATATTTTTGGTATTTTTATGATAAAGAGAAATAAATATGCAAAGTAAAATAAATGGCAATAGAAATAACTAAGTGTTGGAAGATTAATATGATGGAAGATAGACCCGGGGGCCATAGGTTTCACTAGTGGCTTCTCTCAAGAGCATAAGTATTACAGTGGGTAAACGAATTACTGTCGAGCAATTGATAGAATTGAGCATAGTTATGAGAATATCTATGTATGATCATGTATATAGGCATCACGTCCGTGACAAGTAGACCGAAACGATTCTGCATCTACTACTATTACTCCACATATCGACCGCTATCCAGCATGCATCTAGAGTATTAAGTTCATAAGAACAGAGTAATGCTTTAAGTAAGATGACATGATGTAGAGGGATAAACTCATGCAATATGATATAAAACCCATCTTTTAATCCTCGATGGCAACAATACAATACGTGTCGGTTCCCTTTCTGTCACTGGGATCGAGCACCGCAAGATTGAACCCAAAGCTAAGCATTTCTCCCATTGCAAGAAAGATCAATCTAGTAGGCCAAACCAAACTGATAATTCGAAGAGACTTGCAAATATAAACCAATCATACATAAAAGAATTCAGAGGAGAATCAAATATTGTTCATAGATAATCTGGATCATAAACCCACAATTCATCGGATCTCAACAAACACATTGCAAAAGAAGATTACATCAAATATATCTCCAAGAAGATCAAGGAGAACTTTGTATTGAGATCCAAAGAGAGAGAAGAAGCCATCTAGCTAATAACTATGGACCCGAAGGTCTGAAGTAAACTACTCACACATCACTAGAGAGGCCATGGAGTTGATGTAGAGGCCCTCCGTGATCAATGCCCCCTCCGGTGGAGCTCCGAAAAAGGCCCCAAGATGGGATCTCTCGGGTACAGAAGGTTGCGGCGGTGGAATTAGGTTTTCGTGGTTGTCGGTGTCAAAACCGGCGGATCTCGGGTAGGGGGTCCCAAACTGTGCGTCTAGGCCGGATGGTAACAGGAGGCAGGGAACACGATGTTTTACCCAGGTTCGGGCCCTCTCGATGGAGGTAAAACCCTACGTCCTACTTGATTAATATTGATGATATGGGTAGTACAAGAGTAGATCTACCACGAGATCAAGGAGGCTAAACCCTAGAAGCTAGCCTACGGTATGATTGTTGTATATGGAGTTGCTGATGTTGTCCTACAGACTAAAACCCTCCGGTTTATATAGACACCGGATAGGGTTAGGGTTACATAGAGTCGGTTACAATGGTAGGAGATCTTGAATATCCGCATCGCCAAGCTTGCCTTCTACGCCAAGGAAAGTCCCATCCGGACACGGGACGTAGTCTTCAATCTTGTATCTTCATAGTCCTGGAGTTCGGCTGAAGGTATAGTCCGGCTACCCGAACACCCCCTAATCCAGGACTCCCTCAGTAGCCCCCGAACCAGGCTTCAATGACGACGAGTCCGGCGTGCAAATTGTTCGGCATTGCAAGGCGGGTTCTTCTCCAAATCCTGTGTACCTGTAGGAATAATGTCTGATTTTTGTAATGCAGTGCTCTTCGGCTTCTATGCCCAATAATGTCCGTCTTCCACGTGTCAAACAAATGCGAAAAGCCGGGGCATTTTTACATCCACACCCCTAGCCATATAAACGAGCCGCCTATTTAATGGGATGGGGATTTAGGTCCAAACCACACCTTCTCCTCTCCGCGAGTTATCATCAGAGCGCTTCCAGCAAAGGTCCATTCCAACATGTCCAGCCGTCGCAGCTCCTCCCCTCGCCCCTCCGGTACCAAACCCGGGGACTGGGAGAGTTGCACCATCCCGCATAGCGATTTAGTGTCGCTTCAGGCCAAGGGATTTCTCCCTCAGGCATACATGGTCCCGGTCCGAGCCGGTCTCGCCACCTACAATGGTGGAAAACAAGCGGAGAGCACCCCCAATCCTTCTAAAGGAGAGTGGGTGTGCCTCGTCCCCTATCTAATAAGGGGACTGGGATTTCCAATTCATCCATTTCTCCGCGGGCTTCTGGAGTTCTACGGCCTCCAGCTGCACAATCTCACGCCCGCCTCCGTATTACATATTGCGGGTTTCGTCGCCCTTTGCGAGCTATTTTTAGGCGTTGAGGCTCATTTCGCGTTGTGGAAGAGGTAATTCTGCCTGGGGCCCCGTTCTCAAGAGGGGTCTATATACCAAGTGGGCGGAGCCGAAGTATGGCGCATTGCCGGGACCGGATACCTATCCGGAACCCCAAAGAAGGCGTCCGAAGACTAGCCTTCGGAATGGTTTTACATAGATGACGTCCCGCTATCGGACCCTATCCGGGTCGGTCTCCCTGAGTTCAAATAGTGCTCCATTGAAGAAACACTTGAGCTGGCATCCGCGGAGCTGTCAGAGAGAAAGCGACAGAGACGTCCTTTACCTGATGGGCCGGATAAGACTGTTGGCTCATTCCAGACTAACCATGATTGGAGTCATGGCCGCATGCATTATGCGGGGGGTGCAGCCGCTTCAATATAGAGGCCACCCCATGTGGGATTTCAACGGGGAGGATGACACCACCCGTTGCGGTCGTAAGGGGCCGGCCTCAGCCGCCGCCTTAGTAAAGATCTTATCCTCTTTGTACAAAGGAGAAAAGGAGGAATTCCTCCGCGTCAACCCGCGGGCCGGATTCAGTATGTACGATCCTCCAAGTTGGGTAAGTGAACAATTGTGCTTGCCCGTTTTTTTATACTCCCACGGTTAGGTAGTCTAACGACTTCAATGCAGGAACTGCGACAGGAGGTAAAGGATATAAACAGCCGTCCTCCACAGCCCGAGGACCCAGAACGGTCCCTCGATCCAGACTCCGAAGAGGATCCGGACATATCGGTGGAGCTTATCGACGGGGTGTTCCATCAGCTAAGCAAGGACAATACCTTGGTGGCCATTACGGCGGATTACCCAGGGTTAATCCCGACCTCCCAGGTGACAGAAACCGGAGTCCCATTCCCTTGAAAGAGATTCCACTCTTACGTATTCTGGTGTTTCTGACGACAACCGTGTTTTGCAGCGGAGATTTCCGAGGCAGGAGGCCGAACCTGCGGCGGCTAGCCAACGAGGGGCCCAGGGCCCCGTGGGGCAAAAAGGAACGTAGTCCGGACTAAGATGCCGACGCAAAGGTATAGCGCACCCTCTGTTTCCCTGGAGTTATTCTGTTAGGGCATATTAATGTTCGTGCTATCTTCAGAACGAAGAGACCTCGCCGGACTACATTCGGAGAGGCTGCCAATCGCGCCTCCACCAGCCAGGCTCCAATGTCTGGCCAGGAAGCGGAGGCAAGCACAAGGCGCGCACCGGACGCTCCTCCGACAGAGGATGCGGACAGGCTATCTGCCACAAATTCTGAAGTGGAGAGTGCCATGAACCACAGGCGTCGCCGAACAGTTCTACGCGACGCCTGTTTCTCCCAAGAGGCTTTAGATGCCTTTAATACGGGAGATGCGTACCTCCGTGCCGCTCAAAATGGTTTAGCCAGAGCCACGGAGCAGTATGTAAAAGACATACGGGTAAGAAAATTTTGGTTAAATATATATATATATATATATATATATGCCAGTAGCCCCCGAGACTTGAAGCAGTTAGAGCAACTGATTTAAGGATCATTTAATATGCAGGTTCTTACAGAGAAGGATACCGTACTGTCCCAGGAGCTGGAAAAGTGCAAGGCCCAACTAGAGGCCGCACTAGCCGCAGCAGGGGAGCCCAAAGAGACCCCTTCAGGTAAGATACACTTCGAAAGATTAGTATTGTGCAGTGTGGGTGCAAATCTGACAGATCATATTGCAGATGGCACCAGACTCGATCCGGACAAGCAACAACTCTTACGCCGGCTAAAGGCCGGTGAGAGTGTGTTGACAAAGGTGAGGCGGGAGAAGAATGATCTTCAGGATGCCAACACCAAGCTGGATGTCGAACTTAAAGATGTTCGTGGCCAGCTGTCGGACTCCATGAAGGAGAATCAGCGGCTTCGACGCGGCATATTTAGTAAGTGCTTGAACGAACTTTGAAAAAAAAAGTTCAGCGAGGAAGTCGACTAACAGAGTAATGTCTGCAGGTATGCTCACAGGTCATCCTGCGGAGGAGATGCCCGGTTCTACGGGTGACCTTCTTCCCGAACTCTTGCAACTGCACGAGCGAATTCGGCAGGCGATGCGAGGTATTGCCCAAGTGAAAGTGCGTTATATCGACTAGAGGGGGGGGGGTGAATAGGCGATTTTTATGAAAGTCTTCAAAACGTGACGGTTATGAAGACAAACAGTAGAGATATGCCTATCACTATGCAGCGGAAGTTAGATTACACTAGGAAAGCCATGGTCAAATATTCAATAGAGTGAAAGCACAATGACAAGTAGCTGCAGTGTAATAAGGATCAGGTAGGAAGAGGTTATGAAGCCAATCAAATCATACAGTTACGTTGTGAAGACAAAAGATAGAGCAAGCATGCAATGGCTTCACAAAGAGTAACAGTAAGTAAAGGGAAGTGAAGATGAAACCAGTGACTCGTTGAAGACAATGATTTGTCGGACCAGTTCCAGTTGCTGTAACAACTGTACGTCTGGTGAGGGTGGCTAGGTATTTAAACCAAAGGACACACAGTCCCGGACACCCAGTCCTGAACATGCAGCTCAGGACACCCAGTCCTCACCGTATTCCCCTTGAGCTAAGGTCACACAGACCTCGCCCAATCACTCTGGTAAGTCTTCAAGGTAGACTCCCAAACCTTCACAGACTTCGTTCACCGGCAATCCACAATGTCTCTTGGATGCTCAGAACGCGACGCCTAACCGTCTGGAGGATGCACAGTCCTCAAGTGTAATAAGTCTTCAGATCACTCAGACAAGAAGACTTAAGTGATGCCCAATTCTCTCTGGCTCTGGGTGGTTAGGGCTTTTCTCCTCGCTAGGAATTTTCTCTCAAAGGCTTCGAGGTGGGTTGCTCTCAAACGACAAAAGCCGTGCACTGAAATCTAAGCAGCCAACCATTTATGGTTGTAGGGGGTGGACTATTTATAGCCACTGGGCAACCCGACCTGATTTGTCCGAAATGACCCTGGGTCACTAAGGAACTGACATGTGTACCAACGGTCAGATTTCAAACTCACACGACAACTTTACTTGGGCTACAAGTAAAGCTGACTTGTCCGACTCTGGACAAGATTTGCTCTCATAGTCTTCACTCGAAGATATAGGTTTTGAATTAGGCATCACTTCAGTCGTTCTGACTGGTTCTCTTGGACCCCACTTAACATCACGGTGGTTCCTATGACTCAACACAAATGAAAGAGAACTACTAAAGATCTAAGTCTTCGAGTTCCATAGGCTTCATGTGGTGTCTTTTCTTGTCATAGTCTTCAATGTGAATATCTTCATGTACCACCATTGACTTCAATGTCTTCGTACATTTTTAGGGGTCATCTCTGGTAGTAAAACCGAATCAATGAGGGACTTCTACCTGTGTTATTCTGCAATTCCCACAAACACATTAGTCCCTCAACTAGGTTTGTCGTCAATACTCCAAAACCAACTAGGGATGGCACTAGATGCACTTACAATCTCCCCCTTTTTGGTGATTGATGAAAAACTAGTTGAAGTTTTCAACGGGGAATATAATTTGTGAATTTGTAAAGGAATTGTCTTCATAAGCTGCAAGAGCTCCCCCTGAAGATGTGCATATAAGTAATTTTCTTTTGGAATGCAAATGCACATGGCAGGTTGTACTCGTGGAGATTCACTTCAACTTATGATGACAATCCACTATGCATGTAAAAAGTATATGAAGATAATGACATGCATAATGAAAAATGGACGTCTGCAGAATGATCTAAGTGCGGGATTTATCGTCGCACATGCGGAATTTATCTTCGCAAAAACACGGTGGCAAACAAGTAGCAGACGACCATCAAGTTTAAGTGTTACAACTCAAAGAACCAAATGTAGCAAAACGAGAGTTGTAAGCATGAAGCAAAATATAAAGCACCCGCCCATAATGACCCGCTTGAAGACTATCAACCTCATATGCTTCTCCCCCTTTTGTCAGTGAGGACCAAAAAGGTTCGAAGACATAGAGTTTCTACTCGTTCCCATGAGCGGCAGGGTCGTCGGTGGTGTTTGGCGGTGCTGAAGAGCTTGGTGCAGTGTCGACGCGTGCTGAAGGAGGTGGTGGTGATGTAGCATCGTCTTCTTCCTCGATAATCCTTGTAGTCACTGTGGCAGTAGATGAAGAGAACTCTGAGTCTTCAAGTGATGGAGTGCCTCGCAACACAGCCCATCTGGGAGGTGTGGAGTCAAACTTGAATCGCTCTTTGAAGCCATCCTCTTGAAGATCAGCTTCAGAACACATCATGGTGAGTCCTTTCCAGGTGCGGCGACATGTTTCATGTGCAACGAATGCATTCTTGGTGGCCAGATTTCGGATGCGATTTACATCCACCAAGAGGCTTTTCATCTGTCTTTTCAGCCAGTCATGATGCCTATCCTGCTTTTGATGAAGGGCCACAAGAAGCTCTCGGTCATTGAGAGCACGAGCCCACTTCTTGGGTCTTTGAGCAGGTGTGCTGTCAGTGGCTTCAGTTGATGCAGGGCGTGGTGCACGTGTAGTGCCAGCCAACGGATACACCCTGGAGATGGCTTCAACACCGTCAACGTTCTGAGTGAAGCTCTGGTGTTCTGCATTCTGAAGACTCAAAGGTTGCTTGGCAGGCTCCGGATATATGGCTTCATTAGAGGTATCCACATCTGGCAAGAAGATCCGATGGTTGCGGGCTGAGGGCTGATATGAGATCGTAGAGTGAAGTTTGATCAGCCTCATCACCCAAGGAGCATATAACTTCAAACCAAATAAATCTGAGCCTAATGCCGCAAGTTGGCGTATGAAGAAATCCTGTGCATTGAAGCATTTGCCATGGAGGATACTGAATATCAGAGTCTTCATTGCACCCTCAATCTTGGCATGTGGAGAGTGTCCCTTAATGGGTCAGAGAGTCCGCCGGATGATGTGATATATGGTTCTGGGCAGGTACTCAAGGTCTTCGACAAAGAACGCTGTTGGATAAGGAGCATCATGGGGCAATGGCTTCATCATGGAGAGCATTTGACTCATACCGGGTTCTGGTCGCTGAAAGATGCTCTCAATAGCTTCAGCATGCAGTTGACAGCCTTCCTTGAAGAATGCGCCAGGAGTGGGCAGGCCGGTGAGCTCAATAATATCAAATGCATTGGCTTCATGATGAACATTGCCGGTCATCCACTCCAGGACCCAAGTCTTCGGATCTCTGTTGTATCCTTTGATGTGGAGGGTGGCATAGAATTGCAACAGAAGCTCTTCATTCCAGTGCTCTTCATCAGTTACAAACTGCAGCAGACCCACTTGCTTGAAGCAATCCAAAGCTTCCTCTAAATAGGGCAGACCAGCAACAGCTTCAACATCAAGGCGCTTGTGCGGGAAGATGCGACCTTGGTTGTATAGGATGCATGAATAGTAGCTGCGCTGAGGATAGCTCCAGAACCTGTCTGATGCAATCCGTTCCCTTGAATAGGGGTTCTTGGAGCTGTTGAAGAACGTATTATCTGCCTTGAAGCTAGTGATGTTAAAGGAGCCAGGTGCTGATGCAGGACCTGGGAACCTTGGCAGTCTTGGGATCAGCGTCTATACTTGAGGCCTGTGCTCAACATGGTAATCAAATTGAGGACCTGCAGCAGACTCAGGAACAGACGTGTCAGGATCAGTAGCTTCGCTGTCTGTTGAAGCTTTTGGTGGGGAGGGCTCCACATTGGCTTCAGTGTTGGTTGTGGCAGCCTCAACATTTTCAGCCTCCACTTGACTATCTGGAGGGTCAGACTCAGGCACGTTCTCCTAGAGAACTGCGTCTTGGTGGAGCGGGGGAGTGGGATCTTGTGGTGCTTCTTCATCTTCTTTGGGTGATGCAGCCGGAATGTCGTCAGCAGAGTCCTGAGGCCTTGGACCTTTGCGAAGCCTGCGAAATGCAGACGACACCTGTGGAGTTGGAGTGGGCTGGACCTCAGATTCTTATTCCACTTGTGGGCGATCCGCCCATGAAGCATCTTGTGCAATTGGCGTCAGAGGATGACCAATGCTGATAAGTTCGCTTGTTTCAAGCTGAGGAAGGGCTGCATCATCTTGTACATTGTCCTGATGACCAATGTCTTCAGCAGCGATGGGGTCGGCTGCTGGAATGTCTTCAGCTTCAGGAGCCTCTGTGGGAGCAGGCTCATGAACTGTCAGTTGGCGTTCTGTGCCAGGACGAACCATAGAGATGGGTTCAACTATCAAGGGCTCTGTGGAAGCAGCCCGAGCTTTCTTGATCTTTCTCTTTTTCTGAGTGGGGGTAGATGGAGAGGCTTCAGAGTGTTTCCTCTTCCTGGCTTCAGCCTCTGCAGCTCTTGTCTTCTTGAGCTCTAAAGCGGTTGACCGACTCTTTGGCTTCGAGCCAGTCAGTGCAGTTGGGAAGACAATTGGAACTGCTTCCTGCCTTGGTGCATCTGGTTCAGCTGTAGCAGGCTTCTTCTTCTTCTTCGCAGCCATCCTGGGGTCGATGCTAGGACGCTCAAGTGCCTTGCGCTTCTCAGCCTCGTTATAGGCTTGCACACATCTATCGGCCAGAGTCTTCATGCGCTCGCGTGAACCTTGAGCTTCGGCGCGTTTCTTCAAGAAGTTTTCCTTGAGCTCATGCATCATGATCTTGAAGTTCTTCACTTCTTGCACGCTGAGCTTAGCCATATGCTTTTTAAACTGAGCCTTTTCAAAATCAATTTTCTGCTTCAGTTCAACAATGCGCTGGGCAATTGCAAGTTCTAAAGCAATAGCGCCTTGGAAAGCGACGCTGAGGCCAATGGGCAGCTGCAGATCGTCAAAGATGACGTTTGGTGTAGCAAACCACTCATCAATGAAATCGTGGATGATGGCGACATCAAAGAGAGGCAGATTATTGAAGATTTCTGCCTCCTCTTTTCTCTTGATGAGTTGCTCAAGAGCGTCATCTGCAAGGTCTTCATCGCTTGACAGATCAATGGCGTCGTTGCGCAGAATGGCAGCAACTGTGAGCTCTTGGCCGCTGTGTGGCTGAGGCATCTTGGCCTTCTGGGGCTTGGAGATGTGGGATACGTCCTCAGACTGCACACTGACTTCAGGAGGTGCAGTTGCCAATGGCTTCGCCCTTGAGATTTTTGGTGAAGGGACTGCCGGCTTTGAAGCTTTTGGCTTCTTCATCTGCTTTGGCTTCGGCACAGCAGGTGCTTCTTCTGATTCAGAGTCAGTTGGAGGCTCATTTACTGCCGTCCCTTGAACTAAGATGCGTGTGATGAGGCCTTCAAGGTTTGCATAGGGACCGATGACATTGGGGTCTGCCTCGCGTGTGCCATCTGCCCTTGGTGCGGAGGGACCAGGGTTGAAGTCTAACCCAAACTTCTTGTTCTGCTTCGCCGAGTTTTGGGCAAACTGAAAGTTGCGCTTGAACAGATTGTCGTCACGACACCAGAGTAGTGACGACGGATGTGCTTCAGCAGGCTGTGGTCCTCTGACCATGCATGGGTAGAAGCCTTGAGCAATGGCTTCATCTCTGCTCTTGGATATGAGATTCTTGTATAGGATGTCTCCCCACGGTCGTTTGATGGCACTTTTCTCAGCATACTCCTGGGTGACGAAGCAGTATTGGAACCATTGCTCCGCCCAGTAGCGTCGAATCCATTGGATTCGGGCTTGCGCTGGCCATAATTTTCTTCAGGATCTGTTTTGTACATTTCTGCCAGTTCATCAGGTAGATCTTTGGACATTCCGCCACATCGCTGTCTGCCTCCCTTCCTTGCTGCTGTTTCTGAAGCCATAAACCTTAACTTGGAAGGCTTCAAGATGTTCAAAGACTTCAGAGGCTTTCTTTTGCTAGACCAACATGAACTGGCTTCAGGAGAATTGATGTGATGCTGTAAGAACTCTGCAAATGAATGCAGACTATGAGAACCAAAAGATTGTCCCACGGACATGTACCTATGACAGCATTAAGGTGCAAGGGAAGGGGAAGAGGTCATATGCATTCTCAGAAGATTTTTAAGATAAATCAGTTTAGAAGACATTGACCTCATCGTGCGAAGACATTCACTCATAGATAAGAAGTTGGTTCCAGATTTGTACGAACCCACAGATCAGTACAAGTGAGGTATCTAACTACTTTATGAAGCATAAGTGAATATTCTAGGCATGTTATGAGATGCAGATAGAAACTTCTTATGGCAGAAAGTGACAGAACCATAGGATCAAAAGAGGCTGTAAAAAGAGGTTTTATTTACCACACTTGGAACTGCTAGACGGAGTGGGAGATGAGGCCGAGAAGTTCAATCCTCCGTGCCCTAAATTGGCGACGGAAGATACCTACGGCAACAGCGGAGAGGACGATGTCCGCGATCGGCGTGAAGACGACGTCGGAGAGGTTGCAGCAGCGAAGCGCTTCGTCGCCGGCGTCGTCGAGATCTAGTGGTGGCGCTAGGGTTCGTGCGAGGGAGGAAGAAAGAGATAATGACCGCAGTGAGTGTGTATTTATAGTCACAGGGGCGGCACTGCGCTATTACACAGGTGCCCCTGGCGATTCGCCTCTGAACAACACGTGGCCATCATGCGGAATCTCGGGGGCAGTTCCACATCCCACGCACGCCTGGATTGTCGGGTGGTCGTTCCTACTTCTCCGGATTTCTTGTGGATGAATGAGCTTTGAAAACGGTTTTAAAGTTTGTCTCTGTGTCTTCTGCTGACAAGGACGCAGAGAAGACATTCGACAGTTTCAATAGAATGCATATGACTTGGAGAGATAGAATTTGAGATAGAAAGCATAGAGAGAATAGGGTCCGATCACATTCACTTAGTTCAAAAGATTCAAACAAGAATACATAGCTATAAGTGAATGCTGTAGAGGACAGAACACTAGTATATACATATATATATCTATATAATCCACGTAGTGAAGATAATCATGAAGACATGTTGAGATGTAAGCCAAAACAAATGTGAAGACATTGCAAGGTAACGCCATGAGTGAAACACTTCAAAATAGAATGTTTGGTGGTGGCGTTACCCACCGTATAGGAAGTATTAGACCCAGACACGGCGCACAATTATCGTGGCGCTCCGAAGTCAATTTCCACATTAATGTATTCACACTTAGAATGTATGTCTTCATTGATCGAAGATATACGTTACTTCGTGTGTTGCACATCTAAGTCATCAATATGCATAAGTGTTAGGATGTGTGCCTGATCACAGGACATTTGAGGATTCCAAGATATTTAGCTCACACCGTAACTTGCAAAATCTCTTCTCATCCAAGGGCTTGGTGAAGATATCTGCCAATTGCTCTTCAGTGTTGACGTGTATGATATCAATATCTTCCTTCACAACATGATCTCTGAGAAAGTGATGACGAATTTCAATGTGCTTTGTCTTCGAGTGCTGAACTGGGTTGTTGGCAATCTTGATGGCGCTTTCATTGTCGCAGTAGAGTGGCACTTGCTTCAGATGAATGCCATAGTCCTTGAGAGTTTGCTTCATCCACAGAAGCTGAGCGCAGCAAGATCCAGCAGCAATGTATTCAGATTCAGCAGTGGAGAGAGATACACAGTTCTGCTTCTTAGAAGACCAACATACAAGTGATCGTCCCAGAAAATGACATGTGCCTGATGTAGACTTGCGATCCACCTTGTCACCAGCATAATCAGCATCCGAGAATCCAACCAGATCAAACTCTGAGCCCTTTGGATACCATAACCCTAGAGTTGGGGTGTGAGCCAAATATCGAAGAATTCGCTTCACAGCTAAGTGATGCGACTCCTTTGGTGCCGCTTGAAATCGAGCACACATGCAAACACTAAGCATAATATCTGGCCTAGATGCACATAAATAGAGCAAAGAACCAGTCATGGAGCGGTATACCTTTTGATCGAACTCTTTACCATTGTCGTCAGGACCCAGATGATGTTTGGCTGGCATTGGTGTTGTGAAGCCTTTGCAGTCTTGCATACCGAACTTCTTCAGGCAATCTTTGAGATACTTCTCTTGAGATATGAAGATGCTGTTGCGTTGTTGTCGTATTTGAAGACCGAGGAAGAACTTCAGCTCCCCCATCATAGACATCTGATATTGCTCTTGCATCATATATCCAAACTCCTCACTGTACTTCTGATTGGTGCAGCCGAAGATAATGTCATCCACATATATTTGGCACACAAACAGTTCACCATCATATGTCTTCGTGAAGAGAGTGGGATCTAGGGAACCAGGTATGAAACCTTTGCTCTTCAGGAAGTATTTGAGTGTATCATACCAGGCCCGAGGGGCTTGTTTGAGGCCATACAATGCCTTATTGAGCTTGTAAACCATGTCAGGATGTTTTGGATCTTCAAACCCAGGTGGTTGTGCAACATACACTTCTTCTTCAATCTTGCCATTGAGAAAGGCACTCTTCACATCCATTTGATATAAAAGTATGTTATGATGATTTGCATAGGCCAGCAGTATACGTATGGCTTCAAGTCTGGCCACAGGAGCAAATGTTTCATCGAAGTCAATGCCTTCCACTTGAGTATATCCTTGAGCAACGAGACGAGCTTTGTTTCTGACAACTTGACCATGCTCATCTTGCTTGTTGCGGTATATCCATTTGGTGCCTATTATATTGTGCTTCCGTGGATCAGGACGCTTAACCAGTTCCCATACATTGTTCAGCTCAAACTGTTGAAGCTCTTCTTGCATAGCTTGAATCCATTCAGGTTCTATGAAAGCTTCTTCAACTTTCTTGGGTTCTGTGATTGAAATGAATGCGAAGTGCCCGCAGAAATTTGCCAGTTGAGTTGCCCTTGAACGAGTCAGTGGACCAGGTGCATTGATGCTGTCAATTATTCTGTCAATCTGCACTTCATTGGCAACACGAGGATGTACAGGGCGAAGACTTTGCTCTTGCTGATCTATGTTGTCGTTGGGAGGAATGTCTTGAGGCTGAGCATTGTCTTCATGTGGATCAGGTGCTGAGATGATAAGTTCTTATTCAGGATGAGCTTCAGAAGGTATAATTTCTCCAGTTCCCATTAGCTTGATTGATTTACTAGCTGGAACTTCATCTAGCACATCTGGAGTTGCTCTCTTTGTGAACCATTGGTCTCATCGAACCGCACATCCACTGTTTCAACCACTTTGTAGTGAAAGAGATTGAAGACTCTGTAGGAGTGCGAATCCTTTCCATATCCAAGCATAAAACCCTCATGTGCTTTTGGTGCAAATTTTGAGGTGTGGTGTGGGTCCTTGATCCAGCATCTTGCGCCAAATACTCTGAAGTAACTGACATTTGGCTTCTTGCCAGTTAGGAGTTCATAAGATGTCTTGTTCAGAAGCTTGTGAAGATAAACACGGTTGATTGTATGGCATGCAGTGTCAATGGCTTCAGGCCAGAATTTTCTTGGAGTCTTGTATTCATCTAGCATTGTTCTGGCCATCTCAATGAGTGTTCCGTTCTTGCGTTCGACGACGCCATTCTGCTGTGGCGTGTATGGAGCTAAGAATTCATGTGTGATGCCCAAAGTATCCAGATATGTATCAAGGCTAGTGTTCTTGAATTCAGTGCCATTGTCACTTCTTATGTGCTTTATCTTGGCGCCATAATTGTTCATAGCTCGATTGGCGAATCGTCTGAAGACATCCTGCACTTCAGTCTTGTAAAGGATTATGTGCACCCAAGTATATCTAGAGTAATCATCAACAATGACAAAGCCATAGAGGCAAGCAGTAGTGGAAAAGGTTGAGTAGTGAGTGGGACCAAAAAGATCCATGTGAAGCAGTTCGAAGGGTCGAGTAGTGGTCATGATTGTTTTCGAGGGATGTTTTGCCCTTGTCATCTTCCCTGCTTCACAGGCACCGCATAAGTGATCTTTCTTGAACTTGACGCCTTCGATGCCTATGACATGCTTCTTCTTTGCAAGGGTGTGGAGGTTCCTCATGCCAGCATGCCCAAGCCTCCGATGCCAAAGCCAGCATTCTGAAGCCTTTGCCAGAAGGCATACTGCAAGCTGTGGCCCTGCTGAGAAATCTACCACATACAAATCATCTTTCCGATACCCTTCAAACACTAGAGACTTGTCAGATTCCATTAGTACTAGGCAACGATATTTTCCGAATATTACGACCATGTTCAAATCGCAAAGCATTGAGACAGACATTAAGTTGAAGCCAAGGGATTCAACAAGCATGACTTTATCCATGTGTTGCTCCTTTGAGATTGCAACTCTACCTAGACCCAATACCTCACTTTTACCAGTGTCAGCAAATGTGATGTGGCTCTTGTCGGATGGACGTAAGGTTGAGTCCATAAGAAGGCTTCTTTTGCCAGTCATGTGATTTGTACACCCACTGTTAATAATCCATTCTGAAGACGCTGGTGTCGTACCCTACAGTGCAGTTAGGGGGATAGGCTTCACGAAGAGAATTGTGAAGCAAAAACATTTGACGAACCAGTGGGTTATGAAAACTTAGATCCAGGTTAGGACTAATAGGGAGAGTAGCATGCGATTCAGGAACGAAATACACAGTGATGCCATTCGGGCATTTGATCTTGCGCCCCACAAGATTTTTAAGGTCCCCAGCAATAGCGTCAGAAGATTTTGGTTTTCTGCTGGAGACCTTTCCCTGCAAAAGAGAGTTAAGCTTTCTTAACCACCCACATCTTCAAGGGTGGCTTAGAAGCAATAAGTCTAAGTGCAGCATGTGAGAATTTTGGCTTTGGAGCCCTAGCAAACAGTCTAGCAGGTGGGCAATAGTACTCATAAGAATAGGCAGAATAGTTCTTGGCCATGTGAACATGACGGTTTGAAGAACCGCTCTCATATTCATATGCCTGAGTATGGTTTCCCTGCAAAACATTTGCGTTAGTGCGACTCAGGTGAGTCCTCTGTCTGTGTGAAGCCCTTGGACCATATGAAGCCTTTGGTCTGAGGTTTGTCTTCTTCATGTGAGGTGTCATGAGGACATTCACAGGAAGATTCTCCAGACACGTTTTTGGAACCCAGATCTTCTTCATAGGTGGTCCATTCCTGCAGTTAGTACCAATGTACCTGGCAAACACTTCACCATTCTGATTTCTAAACAGCTTATAGTTTGCATCAAAGGATTCATCAATGATAATTGGGTTAACCCATGTGAAGCCAGACAGATTGGATGGATCTGCTGAGGATTCCTTTGCAGCAACCCATGTGGTTTTGGGGCACTGCTCAGGTTTCCAGTAAGAGCCATCTGCATTTATTTTCCTCACGAACCCAACACCCTCTTTCCTAGGGTTTCGGTTCAGAATCTGCTTCTTTAGGACATCACATAATGTCTGATGCCCTTTAAGACTTTTGTACATCCCTGTTTCAAGCAATGTCTTCAACCTAGCATTCTCATCAGTAATAGCAGTGGTATCCTCAGCAGAGGGGTTAGTTACCACATCAACAGTTGAAGATATTGCAACAACAGTAGCAGTGGAACATTCAGCAACAGAAGCAGCATTATCATGCTCAATGCATTTAAGACATGGTGGTTCAAATCCTTCCTGAGTGGAACTGATCTGTTCGGTGCAAAGTGATTCGTTTTCCTTCTGAAGATCTTCATGAGCCGCTCTCAATTTCTCAAGATCTTGCTTCCTTTGAAGATAATCATAGGAAAGCTTTTCATGAGTTGTTGAGAGATTATCATGACGATCTTCAAGTTCCTGATACTTAACGTGAAGATTTTTTATGTCTTCAATTAAGGATTCAGATCGAGTCATTTCAGCACCCAACAGATCATTGCTTCTGTCTAATAGTTTTTGAATATGTTCCATGGCTATCTGTTGTTCAGTTGCAATTTTAGCAAGTGTTTTGTAGCTGGGTTTTGAATCACAATCAGAGTCATCGTCACTTGATGTTTGATAGTGAGTGGTGCGTGAGTTTACCTTGGCACCCCGTGCCATGAAGCAATAGGTAGGATCGGAGTAGTCCTTGTCATTTGCATCGGTGTCGGTGATGGAGTCATTGTCTTCAGTGTTGAAAATGGACTTGGCAACATATGCTGTAGCCAGACTTGCGATGCCAGAATTAGACTCTTCCTCAGAATCCACCTCTGCCTCCTCAGAAGCGGACTCCTCCTCTGAATCCATTTCCTTGCCAACAAACGCACGTGCCTTGCCAGATGAGCTCTTCTTGTGTGATGAAGACTTTGAGGAAGACTTGGAAGAAGACTTTGAGTATTTCTTCTTCTTCTTGTCGTCAGAATCATATTCCTTGCTCTTCTTCTTCTTTCTGTTCTCATTGTCCCACTGTGGACACTCAGAGATGAAGTGTCCAGTTTTCTTGCACTTGTGACATGTTTTCTTCTTGTAGTCATGAGCAGAAGCTTCATCATTCCTTGAGCTTGATCGTGAAGACTTTCTGAAGCCTTTCTTCTTGGTGAATTTCTGGAACTTCTTCACTAGCATTGCAAGTTCCCTTCCAATGTCTTCAGGATCATCAGAACTGCTGTCAGATTCTTCTTCACATGAGGACACAGCTTTTGCCTTCAAGGCACGAGTTCGCCCGTAGTTTGGATCGTAGATATCTCTTTTCTCAGAAAGCTGAAACTCATGTGTGTTGAGCCTCTCAAGTATGTCAGACGGATCGAGTGTCTTGAAGTCTGGACGTTCTTGAATCATCAGGGCTAGGATGTCAAACGAACTATGAAGTGATCTCAGCAGCGTCTTGACGATTTCATGTTTGGTGATCTCAGTGGCGCCGAGGGCTTGATGCTCATTTGTGATGTCAGTGAGCCGGTCAAATGTGTGCTGGACATTCTCATTGTCATTTCGCTTGAAGCGGTTGAAGAGGTTGCGAAGAACACTGATTCTCTGATCTCTCTGAGTTGAGATGCCTTCATTGACCTTGGAGAGCCAGTCCCAGACCAGCTTGGATGTCTTCAAGGCACTCACACGGCCATACTGTCCTTTGGTCAGATGACCACAGATGATATTCTTGGCAGTAGAGTCCAGTTGAGTGAACTTCTTGACATCAGCAGTAGTGACACCTTCTCCAGCCTTGGGAACGCCATTCTCGACGACATACCATAGGTCGACGTCAATGGCTTCAAGATGCATGCGCATCTTATTCTTCTAGTAGGGATATTCAGTTCCATCGAAGACGGGGCACGCAGCGGAGACTTTGATTATCCCTGCAGTCGACATAGCTAAAACTCCAGGTGGTTAAACCGAATCACACAGAACAAGGGAGCACCTTGCTTTGATACCAATTGAAAGTGCGTTATATCGACTAGAGGGGGGGTGAATAGGCGATTTTTATGAAAGTCTTCAAAACGTGACGGTTATGAAGACAAACAGTAGAGATATGCCTATCACTATGCAGCAGAAGTTAGATTACACTAGGCAAGCCATGGTCAAATATTCAACAAAGTGAAAGCACAATGACAAGTAGCTGAAGTGTAATAAGGATCAAGTAGGAAGAGGTTATGAAGCCAATCAAATCATACAGTTACGTTGTGAAGACAAAAGATAGAGCAAGCATGCAATGGCTTCACAAAGAGTAACAGTAAGTAAAGGGAAGTGAAGATGAAACCAGTGACTCGTTGAAGACAATGATTTGTTGGACCAGTTCCAGTTGCTGTGACAACTGTACGTCTGGTTAGGGCGGCTAGGTATTTAAACCAAAGGACACATAGTCCCGGACACCCAGTACTGAACACGCAGCTCAGGACACCCAGTCCTCACCGTATTCCCCTTGAGCTAAGGTCACACAGACCTTGCCCAATCACTCTGGTAAGTCTTCAAGGTAGACTCCCAAACCTTCACAGACTTCGTTCACCGGCAATCCACAATGTCTCTTGGATGCTTAGAACGCGACGCCTAACCGCCTGGAGGATGCACAGTCCTCAACTGTAATAAGTCTTCAGATCACTCAGACAAGAAGACTTAAGTGATGCCCAATTCTCTCTAGCTCTGGGTGGTTAGGGATTTTCTCCTTGCTAGGAATTTTCTCTCAAAGGCTTCGAGGTGGGTTGCTCTCAAACGAAAAAAGCCGTGCACTGAAATCTGAGCAGCCAACCATTTATGGTTGTAGGGGGTGGACTATTTATAGCCACTGGGCAACCCGACCTGATTTGTCCAAAATGACCCTGGGTCACTAAGGAACTGACACGTGTACCAACGGTCAGATTTCAAACTCACATGGCAACTTTACTTGGGCTACAAGTAAAGCTGACTTGTCCGACTCTGGACAAGATTTGCTCTCATAGTCTTCACTCGAAGATATAGGTTTTGAATTAGGCATCACTTCAGTCGTTCTGACTGGTTCTCTTGGACCCCACTTAATAGTATGGTGGTTCCTATGACTCAACACAAATGAAAGAGAACTACTAAAGATCTAAGTCTTCGAGTTCCATAGGCTTCACGTGGTGTCTTTTCTTGTCATAGTCTTCAATGTGAATATCTTCATATACCACCATTGACTTCAATGTCTTCGTACATTTTTAGGGGTCATCTCTGGTAGTAAAACTGAATCAATGAGGGACTTCTGCCTGTGTTATTCTGCAATTCTCACAAACACATTAGTCCCTCAACTAGGTTTGTCGTCAATACTCCAAAACCAACTAGGGGTGGCACTAGATGCACTTACACCAAGCCTTATGGCCTGCCCACTCCGTGCCCGAGGGCCTTGGAGAGCTTGCGGAGAAGCTGAAGGGAGCTCGGCGGCGCTTCCGGTTGTGGAAGCTATCGGCCTGTCGACAAGGCGCTAGGGAGGCCTGGGCCATGGTGAAGACCCGTTTTACGAAGTCTGACCCAAACCACATGGCCGAGGTCGGACCAGTGGGGCCTGACGGGAAGGAGATCCCTGTAAGCTTAGTATACGGCCAAGTAGAGTTGGCCGCGAAGTATTCCCAGCAGGACTGTACATTAGACAACCTGTTAGATGGTATAGAAGAGGAATACAATCAGTCAGAATGACTATGTAATTTTAAATTGACATGTGTAATGCCTTCTAGCCGGATTGTAGATCGTTTGTCGTTGCCGACCTTTTCGCTTCAACCTCGGGACCTGACGGTCTGGAGTGTGTCCGAATACCCTAGTGGTTATATAAGAACCGGGGTATGCGTGGAGACCAGGCGTAGGGGTCATCAGTGCTTTATCAGACAAGTACCCAACTAGTTATGTTATATTACATGGTTAGTAAGAAACATCTTCCAGAGAGAATAGTTTCGTTAAGGGTTCCTTTCGCTGGGAGGCATGCCCTAAGGTGCATGTCTGGACTGCGTGAAGAGACGCAGGGAAAAAAGCATCTGGGGGCGCATAAAATGAGTAAAAAGATCATCTTTTATTTCACCGACCAAATATTCCCTTAAGAACGCTAGCTTTCGGCTTCACCCAGTCTGAGGTACACATCCGGCTGACCCAACAGTAACAATCGTAGAGGTGCTCCCTTTACCGCCTAGCCGAACAATTGGGAACGTAGGGGTAAGCACAGGAGCCAGGCAACCCATCTTGGCCAAAACTGAAGTCATATCGATGCATATAATGGTGAAGAAAAAGGTACATGCGGAAGTTTGACGCATGTGTTGGGCGTGAAGCCCGTATAAATAAGCTTCTGTTAAAGAAACCCCCAGGTTTAATGAGCGCGAGTGGCGCGTCACTAGATGAGCCTTTAAGGGCTATAGAAGAAAAAATGGGAAGGAGAGAAATGTAAGACAGAAAGATGCAAAAAAGAATGGACAGAGGAAGGAGACGAAC
This sequence comes from Triticum monococcum, assembly GCA_034509565.1. Classification (NCBI taxonomy): domain Eukaryota; kingdom Viridiplantae; phylum Streptophyta; class Magnoliopsida; order Poales; family Poaceae; genus Triticum; species Triticum monococcum. The sequence continues at coordinate 127,581,510 of CM067842.1, forward strand.
ACAGAGTCCGGTGCTAGGCATAGAATCTTCGGAGACGGGTGGCGTTCCACGGGTTCGGCTCGAGTCGGTTATTCGACGCATCTTGCAGGCGGTACGCCCCACCAGTCAGGACTTGGTCGATTATGAATGGACCTTCCCACTTGGGCTTGAGTTTGTCCTTTTTCTTATCCGGCAGGCGTAGAACTAGTTCGCCAACATTGTAATTTTTGGCCCGTACTTCTCTGCTTTGATATCTTCGGGCCTGCTGTTGATAAAATGCGAATGGGCTTTTGCCACGTCACGCTCCTCCTCCAAGGCGCCCAAGTTGTCCTACCGATCGAGCTCGGCTTCTCTTTCTTCGTACATGCGCACTCTAGGTGAGTCATGAATTATGTCGCAGGGCAGAACTGCTTCTGCGCCGTACACCATAAAAAATGGTGTGTATCCGGTGGTGCGATTTGCCGTGGTCCGCAGCCCCCATAGCACGGAGTCGAGCTCCTCTGCCCGGTGCGTGTTAGATTCCTTGAGGGACCGCACTAGTCTGGGTTTAATGCCGCTCATGATAAGACCATTTGCACGTTCGACCTGGCCGTTGGTTTGTGGGTGATAGACGGAAGCATAATCGAGCTTGATGCCCATGTTTTTGCACCAGAGTTTTACCTCGTCGGCGGTAAAGTTTGTACCGTTATCGTATATGATGCTGTGGGGGACACCATAACGGTGTACAACCCCGGATATGAAGTCTATCACAGGTCCGGATTCGGCCGTTTTAACAGGCTTGGCTTCTATCCATTTGGTGAACTTATCCACCATGACCAGTAAGTATTTTTTCTTATGGGTTCCACCTTTAAGGGGTCCGACCATGTCAAGCCCCCAGACTGCAAAAGGCCAGGTGATGGGTATAGTTTGGAGTGCGGTGGGTGGCATATGGCTTTGGTTGGCAAAAAGTTGGCAACCAGCGCATCGTTGGACTAGGTCCTGAGCGTCTGCCCGGGCCGTCGGCCAATAAAAAACTGTACGGAAAGCCTTGCTAACAAGGGACCGAGCAGCGGCGTGGTGACCACCGAGTCCGGCATGAATTTCAGCCAGAAGGTTCCGCCCTTCCTCTTCGGAGATGCACCTTTGAAGGACTTCGGTAGTGCTTTTCTTATAAAGCTCTCCCTCATGGACTCTGTAGGCTTTAGATCGCCGCACTATGCAGCGGGCCTCGTTTTGGTCCTCCGGGAGTTCCTGCCTAGTAAGGTAGGCTAGGAATGGTTCTATCCGCGGGGCGATAACCGCCATTATTACGTGGGCTGAAGGTGTAATTTGGTTGGCAGAGCCTCCAATTGTGTCAGATTGTTCGGCGTCGAGTGGTGCGGCTGGGTTCGGGCTGTTGTTTGCGGGTTCCCCCTCCCATGCTACGGATGGCTTGAACAATCTTTCCAAAAAGATGTTGGGGGGGGGGGACTGCATCGCGTTTTGCTCTGATGCGTGCTAGGACGTCTGCCGCTTGATTGTTTTCTCGGGCTATATGGTGAAACTCCAGCCCTTCGAACCGAGCTGACATTTTTAGGACGGCGTTGCGATAAGCTGCCATTTTTGGGTCCTTGGCATCGAAGTCTCCATTTATTTGGGATATCGTGAGGTTTGAATCCCTGCGTACCTCTAGGCGCTGGATACCCATGGATACTGCTATCCGGAGGCCATGTAGGAGGGCCTCATATTCGGCTGCATTGTTGGAATCCGTGTACATGATCTGGAGCACATATTGGAGTGTGTCTCCTGTGGGGGGCGTCAGGACGACGCCGGCCCCCAGTCCGGCCAACATTTTGGAGCCGTCGAAATGCATAATCCAGTTTGAATATGTGTCGTACTCTTTAGGGAGCTCGGCCTCCGTCCATTCTGCGATGAAGTCGGCCAAAACTTGCGATTTAATAGCTCGCCGTGGCTTATAGGTTATATCGAACGGGAGAAGCTCGATGGCCCATTTTGCAATCCGGCCCGTTGCATCGCGGTTGTTGATAATATCGTTGAGTGGTACTTCCGAGGCTACTGTTATGGAACACTCTTGAAAGTAGTGTCGTAGCTTCCGGGATGCCATGAATACCGCGTATGCAATCTTTTGATAATGCGGGCACCGTGATTTGCATGGAGTGAGGACAGTGGACACGTAGTAGACCGGCCTTTGAAGGGGGAATTTGTGTCCGTCCGTTTCCCGCTCGACAACGAGCACTGCGTTGACAACTTGGTCTGTTGCTGCAATGTACAATAACATTGGTTCGTCGGTGTTTGGCGCGGCCAGGACTGGGTTTGTTGCCAATATGGCTTTTATTTCATCAAGTCCGGCCGTGGCTGCATCCGTCCACTCGAAGTGTTCGGTGCGCCCAAGGAGGCGATAGAGGGGTAGTGCCTTTTCTCCCAAACGGGAGATGAAGCGGCTTAAAGCCGCCACGCATCTGGTTAATTTTTGTATTTGTTTAAGGTCCTTTGGGACACCCAATTGTGACAAAGCTCGGATCTTGGCTGGATTTGCTTCAATTCCTCTGCCGGATACAATGAAGCCCAAGAGCTTTCCGGCTGGAACGCCGAAGACGCATTTTTCCGGGTTGAGCTTGATGTCATATTTTCGGAGGTTATCGAATGTAAGCCTCAAGTCGTCTACCAGAGATTCGACATGTCTTGATTTGACGACCACATCATCCACGTACGCCTCCACTGTTTTGCCGATCTGGTTTGCCAGACATGTCTGGATCATGCGCTGATATGTTGCATCGGCGTTTTTCAGCCCGAAGGGCATTGTGTTGAAGCAGAATGGGCCGTATTGGTGGAGTGTTGTAACACCCCGGATGTAACTTACCCAATTTGTACTCCAACTCTTGCCGTTTCCGGCATTAAGTTATTTTATTTTCTCGGGTTCGGGTCTTTGTCTCCGTGTGTTGTTATCGTTGTCATGCATCTCATATCATATCATCATGTGCATTGCATTTGCATACGTGTTCGTCTCATGCATTCGAGCATTTTCCCCGTTGTCCGTTTTGCATTCCGGCGCTTCGTTCTCCTCCGGTGGTCATTTCTAGCTTTCTTTCGTGTGTGGGGATTAAACATTTCCAGATTGGACCGAGGCTTGCCAAGCGGCCCCTTGGTTTACTACCGGTAGACCGCCTGTCAAGTTTCGTGCCATTTGGACTTCGTTTGATACTCCAACGGTTAACCGAGGGACCGAAAAGGCCTCGTGTGTGTTGCAGCCCAACACCCCTCCAAGGCCCAAAACCCACATAAACCCTCTCCATCATCTAGAGCGTTCGATCACGATCACGTAGCCGAAAACCGCACCTCATTTGACTCTCCTAGCTCCCTCTATGCCTATATATAGCCCCTTCCCGAAAATCCCGGATCCCCTCCTTCTCTAACCCTAGATCCACCCCTCGCGCCGTGACGGACATTGTCCGTCCGGGCCGGACGCGTCCGCGCCGCCACCGCCGCCCAATTATGCGCGGCCAAGTGTCCCTGTCCCGCCGCTCCACCGCGCGGCCCGGCGAGCCCGCGGGAGGTCCGCCCGAGCCTCCCACCGGGCCAGTGGCACCGCCCCGCGCCGCCTCGTCCCTTCGCCGCCCGGCCGCCGCCTTCCTGCACCCGGCGCCCCTCCTCTCGCCGGCGGGAGCCAACTCCGGCGAGCTCCCTCGCCGCGGCGCCCGGTCGCCGCCCCGCCGCCTAACTCCTCCACCGCCGCCTTCGCCCCTCGTCTCCCCGGCCACTGGCGCCCGACGCCGCCGTTCCTCTTCCTCCGGCGAGCCGCGACAAACTCCGACGAGTCCCCGCTGCTACAGTGTTCCGTCCAACCTCGGTTCCTGTGCGGCCAGATCTGAGATCTAAATCTCGAGGGTTGACTTTTTCTCCCGAAACCCTAATCCATGTGGCCATCTTCATCATGCTATATCTCCGCATCCGTAGCTCCGTTTCTGGCATATACCATATTAAAATGTTCGTCTCAGAGAGCACATCATTTCATGCCATTGCATCATTTTCATTTGAGTTCATCTTGATGCCCGAAATGCTGTTAGAAGAAGGCTACTTGAGATAATTGTCAGATCTGCTGCTCCACTTAGCTATTTGTCATTTTTGCCATGATTATTGTGTGCATGCTATGCCCTGGTGCTCTACATATGTTTTGTTAAGGGTTTTGTCATCTTTCCAGAGGTGCAACCCATGTATTTTTGTGATGTGTGTGGTGACTAGCACAAGCTTGCAAAGTGAGGCACTTGGTAATTCTGTTTTCAGGGACTTAGCATTTCCACTAAGTCCTTGAGCTGTTTAGTTCATGATGCCATATGTTCATGTTGTTTCCTAGTGATCTGTGCCTCTTTTGAGGATGGTCAGTAAGGATGTTTTGTTAATATTATAGTGCTCTATCCATCCATGTCTTTGTTTGCAATTATGGAGCACCCTAGATTGAGTCAATCGAGCTCTACTTTTGCTACTTTGTGAATCTGGGCAGATTGTCAACTTGTTTGCAATTTTGCCGATGATGTTATAGTTGATCCGTGCATGCTATGCTATTGTTCTTGCCATGTCTAGCTTGAATTTTATGTATTCTTGATGGGTGTATGCTTAGCTTATCATGACTTGCTCCGTAGTGAGTGCATCAAGCTCGTAAACATGCCTACTTGATATCTGTTTTCAGCATGCCCCAGTTTTCACTAAGTCTGAAAACTGATTATGCTTTTGCCATGTTCACATGCTTGCAAATGTATTTTGTGATCCCTTTTTGCTCAAGGTCACTAAGGGACTTTTGTTAAGCTCCTTGAGTAGCTCCATGCCATCCTTTACTTTGTCATGTTCAGTTCCTGTAGCATGTAGTTTTGTTGCTCCGAAGAGTGCTATCTGATCTGAAATTCCAGACAAGTGTTAATTTCACTAAGTCTGAGATCAGTTTACCATATGCATTTTTGCCATGCTTGTTTGAACCTGCTAATGGATGAATTGGCCATAGCTCAGTGCTAGACTTTTGTTAAGCATCTTGAATGCATCCCTGCCATGTAGTTTGTTGCCATGTTTGGGTGCTTTAGCATGTTCATCTCATTGCATTTAGATGGCTACTTGCTGTAAATCGCAGATCGAGGTCATATTTGAATCGCTTGCCATTTCCAAACCGTAACTCCGATTCCGGTGATTTTTATATCATTTTCAAGCGATTTCATCTCATCTTTCCAGTGGCACACTTGGTTTTCCAAGTTGAGGCCAGGGTCATGCACTCCTTGTCAAATCTTGCATATGCATCCCGCATAGCATACCATGTTTGCATCATATTGTTTGATCCTTGCACGTGGTTGATTGTGTCCTTGTTGCTTGTTTGTCTTGCGTGGGTAGATCCGGGAGACGAGTTCGCTAATGAGGAGCCCGTTGAGTTTGCTTTCGAGGATCCAGGCAACTCTGACAACTTTGCAGGCAAGATGATCATACCCTCGAAATCACTACTATCTTTGCTTTGCTAGATGCTCGCTCTTTTGCTATGCCAATACTACGATGCCTACCACTTGCTTTAAAGCCTCCCAAATTGCCATGTTCAGCCTCTAACCCACCATGTCCTAGCAAAGCATTGATTGGCTATGTTACCGCTTTGCTCAACCCCTCTTATAGCGTTGTTAGTTGCAGGTGAAGATTGGAGACCGTTCCTTGTTGGAACATTTATTTACTTGTTGGGATATCATTATATTGCCATGTTATTTTAATGCATCTATATACTTGGTAAAGGGTGGAAGGCTCGGCCTCTTGCCTAGTGTTTTGTTCCACTCTTGCCGCCCTAGTTTCCGTCATATCGGTGTTATGTTTCCGGATTTTGCATTCCTTACGCGGTTGGGTTATAATGGGAACCCCTTGATAGTTCGCCTTGATTAAAGCTTTTCCAGCAATGCCCTACCTTGGTTTTACCATTTGCCACCTAGCCTCTTTTTCCCTTGGGTTTCCGGAGCCCGAGGGTCATCTTATTTTAAGCCCCCCCGGGCCAGTGCTCCTCTGAGTGTTGGTCCAACCGAGCGATGTCCGGGGCTACCAGGGGTAACTCTGGGCTGGCCTACCCGACGTGTTGCTCATCCGGTGTGCCCTGAGAACGAGATATGTGTAGCTCCTATCGGGATTTGTCGACACATCTGGGTGGTGTTGCTGGTCTAGTTTTAACCTGTCAAAGTGTCTTGAAGAACCGAGGTATCGAGTCTGATCGGAACGTCTCGGGAGGAGGTCTATTCCTTCGTTGACCGTGAGAGCTTGTCATGGGCTAAGTTGGGACTCCCCTGCAGGGATTTGAACTTTCGAAAGCCATGCCCGCGATTATGGGCAGATGGGAATTTGTTAATGTCCGGTTGTAGATAACTTAAACATTAACTTAATTAAAATGAATCAAACTGTGTGAGTTACCATGATGGCATCTTCTCGGCGGAGTCTGGGAAGTGGACACGATGTTGGAGTAATGTTTGCCGCAGGATTGCCCTCTTTAGTTATGCGTTCGCGCCTTGCCTTCTCTTCTCGCTCTCTTTTGCGAATAGGATAGCCAGCACATATGCTAGTCGCTTGCTGCAGCTCCACATGTGTTTACCTTGCCTTACCTATTAAGCTTAAATAGTCTTGATCGCGAGGGTGCGAGATTGCTGAGTCCTTGTGGCTCACAGATTACTATTACACCAGATGCAGGGCCTGATGATATAGCTCCAGATGGCGCGCTTGAGCTCAAGTGGGAGTTCGACGAGGACTCTCAATGTTACTATGTTTCTTTTCCTGATGATCAGTAGTGGTGCCCAGTTGGGGTGATCGGGACCGTGTCGCATGTTGGGTTGTCTTTTATTATGGCGCCGTAGTCGGGCCATGAGTGTTTGAATGATGTAATGTTATTTATGTACTTGATTGACGTGGCGAGTGTAAGCCAACTATGTTATCTCCCCTTTCGTTATATATTTTACATGGGATGTTTCTGAAGATTGCCTAACTTGCAACATATGCCTTCAATGCGATTATGCCTCTAAGTCGTGCCTCGACACGTGGGAGATATAGTCGCATCGAGGGTGTTACAAGTTGGTAATCAGAGCCTTCCCCGACCTTAGGAGCCCCACTATTTGATCGTTTTTAGCGGCCGAGTTGTGTCGAGAAAAATGTTTTGAGTCATTTAGGAATTATATATCAGAGAGTTTAGGAATTCTTTTTACTTCCCAATCTCCTCTTCGCTCTGGTAAGGCATCCTGACGTAGAGTTTTGACTCTTCTCTTCTCAAATTTCACTAAATTTTTTTTAGGATCATGCGGGTATCTTGGAATAGTTCCGATGGTTTTATGATGAGAACATTGTCTTGGTGCCTCCTGTCAGGGGTTTTGTGGAAGTGTCCCGGGGTGTTGAGCTCTGAGGTGTTGTCGTTATAATTTTATTGTTGCAGTTCTGGAATACCTGAGTTTAGTACGCCAACATCGAAAATCTCTTTATGCAGTTCGTTGGTGAGATAACCTCGACGCCACCCAGTACTGGGGCGGGAGTTCGGGAGTATCGCCATAACTTTTATAACGGATGCTTTTCGAAGGTTGAGGTAGATGGTTTCCGAAGTTTTTGTTGGTTATGTGTTGAAGGATGGATACAGCTGGATGTAGGATTTGCTAGTTTGGGTGAGATATTATGCTTCCCCTGTATCCCCAACACCTGATTGCATAACCGGAAAGGTTCGGGAGTTTCATAGGTGGGAATTCTTGTAGCTCTAGTTCTTGTTCCACGGATATTGGTTTGAGATTGGGATTTCTTACCGATTATTCGTTCTTGATTCGTACCTTGTTGATTTATTTCTTCTACCTAAATTCTAAGTGGCTTCTCAATTTATGGATATGTGACCATTTCAAGAGGAATGCATTCGTTCATTTTGTTCGGATGTGAAGACTATATGTTGCAATTTTCATTCCGTTGGATTTAGCTTCATTTTATCTGTCTATGTGCTAATGGTGGTCAACCTCTTCAGGATGGCTCCCACTAAGAGCACCAATCAGAATTAGAATCAAGATCCGCCACCACCTTGACCTCCTCCGGAAGCATGGCAAGCTGTGATGGCCGCAACCAATGCAAACACGCAGTTGATCATGCAAATTCTTCAAGAGCGCAATCAAGGCAACCAAGCGAACCAAGGCAACAATCAGAATCACTTTGCTACACTCAACTAGTTCCTTGCTAACGGGCCAAAGACTTTCAGCAATTGTGTTGAGGCAACCGATGCTGACGATTGGCTTGTGGATCTGCGCAAGCATTTCGAGTGCAGTAACATCAGGCCTGAGGACTTCGTCAAGTTCGCTTCCTTCCAACTCAAAGATCAAGCTGCAGAGTGGTTCCAGCAGTACAAGGATTCCAGAGGTGGACGTGTGATTACCTGGGATGAATTCCGTCAAGATTTCTGAGCTCATCACATCCCTCAGAGCGTGACTGAAAGCAAGCGTGAGGAATTCCGCAACCTGAAGCAAGGGTCTTTGTCTGTCTATGACTAAACAAGTTGTTCCAGAAGCTTGCCCGCTTTGCCAAGCAGGACGTTCCTGATGAGAAGAGCATGATATACCAGTTCAGGGGTGGTCTTAGAGAGGAAATCCAGCTAGCTCTTGTTCTCTTTGAGCCCTTGAGATACGATGAGTTCTACAACATGGCAGTGAAGCAAGAGGCCGCTCAACTGAGGTGTGATGCTTCCAAGAAGCGAGTCAGAGACACTACTCCTTCTTCCTCTACTCAAGTGGCCAAGCAGCAGAAGTATTGGCTTCCTCCTCCTCCGTTCCGTCAGCCGTATCAGAAGAGCAAAGGTGGCAGTGGTTCTTCCCACCCACCCAACCCTGGCTTTCAGAACAAGACTTCGTCTCAAGCTCCAAGATCGAGTGCTCCGTACCACTGTCCGCTTTCAGAGGTCACGTGCAGCAAGTGACAACAGAAGGGTCACTATGCCAACAAGTGTTTCAACCAGAGGCGCCTCCCTCCTCCTCCTCCTGTGAGATCGGCAAGTACAGCTATGGTCAAGCATAACACCAAGTCCGCCAAGGTCAACTTGCTGAATGCAGCTCAGGCAAAGGACTCGCCAAATGTGATTATGGGTAACCTTCCTGTTAATGACATTCCCGCAAGAGTTCTTTTTGACACTGGTGCATCGTTATCATTTTTATTGAAGCCTTTTGCATCCATGCATGATGTGCATACTATTGATTTGCCTAAGCCGATAGCGGTCTCTTCTCCGGGTTTGTTCATGAACACCAAAATGATGGCTCCGGATGTTACTATCACGTTGGGCGATTACAAGTTTCTTTCTTCCCCAATGGTTCTTGGTAACTCGGATATTGATCTTATTCTCGGAATGGATTGGCTTAATAAGCACAAGGCGCATCTCGATTGTGCAGCCAGGCAGATTCAATTGACTCATTCGTCTGAGGATGTAATTGTCTTTGCCGCTCATGATGATACTATCCGTCTGTTTTCTCTCAATGAGAAGGGTGAACTGGATGCTATCACGCAGATTCCAGTCGTTTGCGAATATCAAGACGTCTTTCCAGAAGAGCTTCCAGGAATGCCTCCACACCGGCCAGTTGAATTCGTCACCGATCTTGAGCCTGGCACGGAACCTGTGTGCAAGCGTCCTTACAAGCTCGGACCTGAAGAGTTGAAGGAGCTGAGAAGCAACTCGATGTTCAAGAAAGAATGGGTCTCATCCGACCTAGTTCTTCTCCGTGGGGTTGTGGTGTTCTTTTTGTGAAGAAGAAGGATGGAACGGACCGACTTTGTGTTGATTACCATCCATTGAACAAGGAAGACAATCAAGAACAAATACCCACTTCCCAACATCAATGAGCTGTTCGAACAACTCAAAGGTGCCCAAGTATTCTCCAAGCTTGATCTCCGTATGGGTTATCATCAGATTCGAATCCGTGAGCAAGATATTCCCAAAACGGCTTTCAGGACAAGCTATGGTTCGTATGAATACACTGTCATGTCTTTTGGCCTCGTCAACGCTCCTCCGACTTTCTCTCGCATGATGAACTTCATCTTCAACGCCTACACCAATGACTTCGTTTTGGTCTATCTCGACGACATTCTAGTTTTCTCGAAGAACAAGGAAGATCATGCCAAGCACTTGCGCTTGGTACTCGACAAGCTGAGAGAACACCAGTTCTACGCCAAGTTCTCCAAGTGCGAATTTTGGCTCGATGAGGTTCTTTATCTTGGTCATATCATCTCTGCCAAGGGCATTGCCGTGAATCCTGAGAAGGTGTCTGCAATTGTGAATTGGGAACCTCCTTAGAACGTGAAGCAACTCCGTAGCTTCCTCGGTCTCGCAAGCTACTGTCGAAGATTCGTTGAAAACTTTTCTAAGATCGTGAAGCCTCTCTCAAATCTTCTCCAGAAGCACGTCAAGTACGTTTGGTCTCCGGAGTGTGACATTGCTTTCAACACTTTGAAAGAGAAATTGATCACTGCTCCAGTTCTGACTCCGCCTGATGAATCCAAGCCATACGAGGTCTTTTGTGATGCCTCTCTCCAAGGTCTTGGCGCAGTATTGATGCAAGAGAAGAAAGTTGTTGCTTATACCTCTCGCCAGTTGAAGCCTAATGAGAAGAACTACCCCACTCATGATCTCGAGTTGGTGGCAGTTGTGCATGCTCTTTTGACTTGGAGACATCTCTTATTGGGAAGAAAAGTGGACATTTTCACTGATCACAAGAGTCTCAAGTACATCTTCACTCAGCCTAATCTCAACCTCAGGCAGACTCGATGGGTCGAAATGATTCAAGAGTATAATCCGAGTATCAAGTATACTCCAGGCAAGGCCAATGTGATTGCTGACGCATTGAGCAGGAAGGCTTACTGCAACAGTCTAATTCTCAAGCCTTATCAACCTGAGCTTTGTGAAGCTTTCTGCAAACTTAATCTGCAAGTTGTTCCTCAAGGTTTCCTCGCCAACCTTCAAGTCTCTCCTACCTTGGAAGACTAGATTCGCCAAGCCCAGCTTCGTGATGCTATGGTGAAAAAGGTGAAGATTAGGATTGCCAAGAGTCAACCCAAGTACAAGTGCTACCGCCTTGATGACAAGGATACTCTCTTCTTCGAGGATCATATTTTTGTGCCCAAAGGTGACCTCCGTAAAGTGATCATGAATGAGGCTCACAATTCTCTCCTCTCCATCCACCCTGGGAGCACGAAGATGTATCAGGACCTCAAGCAGGCTTATTGGTGGACTCGAATGAAGCACGAGATTGCTCAATTCATGAATGAATGTGATGTCTGCAGAAGAGTGAAGGCAGAACACCAAAGGCCAGCTGGTCTCCTCCAACCTCTTCCATTCCAGAATGGACGTTTGACCACATTGAGATGGACTTCGTGACTGGGTTTCCAAAGTCCAAGCGTGGCAATGATGCTATATTCGTTGTCATTGACAAACTCACTAAAGTGGCTCACTTTTTGCCTATCAAAGAGTCAATCGCTGCAGCTCAATTGGCGGAACTCTATACCTCTCGAATTGTCTCTCTGCACGGTATTCCTCAAGTGATCTCTTCAGACCGTGGCAGCATCTTTACCTCCAAGTTTTGGGATTCTTTTCAGAAGGCCATGCGCACCAACATCCGCTTCAGCACAGCTTTCCATCCTCAAACTAGCGGTCAAGTCGAGCGTGTCAACCAGATTCTTGAAGATATGCTCAGGGCTTGTGTGATCTCCTTCGGCATGAAGTGGGAGGATTGTCTTCCATATGCTGAATTCTCCTACAACAACAGTTTTCAAGCAAGTTCAGGCAAGGCCCCATTTGAAATTCTGTATAGCTGGAAGTGCCGTACCCCTCTCAACTGGTCTGAAACCGGTGAACGTCAGCTTTTGGGAAATGACTTAATCATAGAGGCAGAAGAAATGTGCAAAGTCATTCGAGATAGCCTCAAAGCAGCCCAATCCCGTCAGAAGAGCTACTATGATAGTAAGCACCGTGATTTGGCTTTCGAGATCAGAGATCATGTTTACCTCCGCGTCTCTCCTATGAAAGGTACTCGTCGCTTCGATATCAAAGGGAAGCTTGCCCCCAGATACGTGGGACCATTCAAGATTGTTAGCAAGAGAGGCGACCTCGCCTATCAACTTGAGCTTCCTTCAAACTTTGCAAATGTTCAAGATGTGTTCCATGTCTCTCAGCTCCGAAAGTGCTTCAAGACTCCTGACCGCACCGTCAACTTCGAGGACATTGAGCTCCAAGAAGATCTCTCCTATCGTGAGCACCCAGTTGCTATCCTTGAAGAGACTGAACGCAAGACTCGCAACAAGTCAATCAAATTCCTCAAAGTCAAGTGGTCACACCATTCCGACCGTGAAGCTACTTGGGAACACAAGGATCACCTCCGTTCTGAGTACCCGACATTCTTTCAGTCCTAGATCTCGGGACGAGATCCTTTCGTAGTGGTGGAGTGTTGTAACACCCCGTATGTAACTTACCCAATTTGTACTCCAACTCTTGCCGTTTCCGGCATTAACTTATTTTATTTTCTCGGGTTCGGGTCTTTGTCTCCGTGTGTTGTTATCGTTGTCATGCATCTCATATCATGTCATCATGTGCATTGCATTTGCATACGTGTTCGTCTCATGCATTCGAGCATTTTCCCCGTTGTCCGTTTTGCATTCCGGTGCTTCGTTCTCCTCCGATGGTCATTTATAGCTTTCTTTAATGTATGGGGATTAGACATTTCCGGATTGGACCGAGACTTGCCAAGCGGCCTTGGTTTACTACCGGTAGTCCGCCTGTCAAGTTTCGTGCCATTTGGACTACCGTGTATTTTGTGATCCCTTTTTGCTCAAGGTCACTAAGGGACTTTTGTTAAGCTCCTTGAGTAGCTCCATGCCATGCTTTACTTTGTCATGTTCAGTTCCTGTAGCATGTAGTTTTGTTGCTCCGAAGAGTGCTATCTGATCTGAAATTCCAAACAAGTGTTAATTTCACTAAGTCTGAGATCTGTTTACCATATGCATTTTTGCCATGCTTGTTTGAACCTGCTAATGGATGAATTGGCCGTAGCTCAGTGCTAGACTTTTGTTAAGCATCTTGAATGCATCCCTGCCATGTAGTTTGTTGCCATGTTTGGGTGCTGTAGCATGTTCATCTCATTGCATTTAGATGGCTACTTGTTGTAAATCGCAGATCAGGGTCATATTTGAATCGCTTGCCATTTCCAAACCGTAACTCCGATTCCGGTGATCTTTATATCATTTTCAAGCGATTTCATCTCATCTTTCCAATGGCACACTTGGTTTTCCATGTTGAGGCCAGGGTCATGCACTCCTTGTCAAATCTTGCATATGCATCCCGCATTGCATCCCGCATAGCATACCATGTTTGCATCATATTGTTTGATCCTTGCACGTGGTTGATTGTGTCCATGTTTCTTGTTTATCTTGCTTGGGTAGAGCCGGGAGACGAGTTCGCTAACGAGGAGCCTGTTGAGTTTGCTTTTGAGGATCCAGGCAACTCTGACAACTTTGCAGGCAAGATGATCATACCCTCGAAATCACTACTATCTTTGCTTTGCTAGATGCTCGCTCTTTTGCTATGCCAATGCTACGATGCCTACCACTTGCTTTCAAGCCTCCCAAATTTCCATGTTCAGCCTCTAACCCACCATGTCCTAGCAAACCATTGATTGGCTATGTTACCACTTTGCTCAGCCCCTCTTATAGCGTTGTTAGTTGCAGGTGAAGATTGGAGACCGTTCCTTGTTGGAACATTTATTTACTTGTTGGGATATCATTATATTGCCATGTTATTTTAATGCATCTATATACTTGGTAAAGGGTGGAAGGCTCGGCCTCTCGCCTAGTGTTTTGTTCCACTCTTGCCGCCCTAGTTTCCGTCATATCGATGTTATGTTCCGGGATTTTGCGTTCCGTATGCGGTTGGGTTATAATGGGAACCCCTTGATAGTTCGCCTTGATTAAAGCTTTTCCAGTAATGCCCTACCTTGGTTTTACCATTTGCCACCTAGCCTCTTTTTCCCTTGGGTTTCCGGAGCCCGAGGGTCATCTTATTTTAAGCCCCCTCGGGCCAGTGCTCCTCTGAGTGTTGGTCCAACCGAGCGATGTCTGGGTCTACCAGGGGCAACTCTGGGCTGGCCTACCTGACGTCTTGCTCATCCGGTGTGCCCTGAGAACGAGATATGTGCAGCTCCTATCGGGATTTGTCGGCACATCTGGGTGGTGTTGCTGGTCTTTTTTTAACCTGTCGAAGTGTCTTGAAGAACCGAGGTATCGAGTCTGATCGGAACGTCTCGGGAGGAGGTCTATTCCTTCGTTGACCGTGAGAGCTTGTCATGGGCTAAGTTTGGACTCCCCTGCAGGGATTTGAACTTTCGAAAGCCGTGCCCGCGGTTATGGGCAGATGGGAATTTGTTAATGTCCTGTTGTAGATAACTTAAACATTAACTTAATTAAAATGAATCAAACTGTGTGAGTTACCGTGATGGCCTCTTCTCGGCGGAGTCCGGGAAGTGGACACGATGTTGGAGTAATGTTTGCCGCAGGATTGCCCTCTTTAGTTATGCGTTCGCGCTTTGCCTTCTCTTCTCGCTCTCTTTTGCGAATAGGATAGCCACCACATATGCTAGTCGCTTGCTGCAGCTCCACATGTATTTACCTTGCCTTACCTATTAAGCTTAAATAGTCTTGATCGCGAGGGTGCGATATTGCTGAGTCCCTGTGGCTCACAGATTACTATTACACCAGATGCATGGCCTAATGATACAGCTCCAGATGGCGCGCTTGAGCTCAAGTGGGATTTCGACGAGGACTCTCAACATTACTATGTTTCTTTTCCTAATGATCAGTAGTGGTGCCCAGTTGGGGTGATCGGGACCGTGTCGCATGTTGGGTTGTCTTTTATTTTGGCGCCGTAGTCGGGCCATGAGTGTTTGAATGATGTAATGTTATTTATGTACTTGATTGACGTGGCGAGTGTAAGCCAACTATGTTATCTCCCCTTTCATTATATATTTTACATGGGATGTTTGTGAAGATTTCCTAACTTGTGACATATGCCTTCAATGCGATTATGCCTCTAAGTCGTGCCTCGACACGTGGGAGATATAGTCGCATTGAGGGTGTTACAGGCGTCCTCTGTACTGTGAATTCTACAGGGTCCATCAAGCCATCTTTCTAGTACGGTTCCATGCCCTGTAGAGGGTTTTGGCTTTTTGGTGTTGATCCAGGGTGTCCTATGATGATGCACCCTCTTAGTTCGGACGGGATTACTACTCAAGGCCGGATTATCCCAAAATTTCATTTTGGTTTTCCAGGCGCTTTCCATCGCACAATATTTTTGTACTATGGACGCCAAGTCAGCGAAGCGTGTAATATCACGACGACTTATGGCGTTGAGGATTCCCTTGTCCGTGCAATTACTGCAGAAAATTGAGATTGCGTCACCCTCGCGGCAATCCTTTATCCTGTTCATAACTAGGAGGAATCTGGCCCAGTAATGATGTACTGTTTCCTCAGGCCTCTGCTTGATTTGGGAGAGATCGCTTATGATCGGGTGGGCGGGTGTCGTTGAATCTGAAACCTCACCCAATCCAAGATTCGTAGGCTGGAGAGTTTCGGAACTCTGAAGTTCGGATTCTTGGGTGTTGCCCAATGAATCTGGCCCGTTGCCTGATCCTAAGCTCAGGTCTTGAGTTACATCCTCCCCTCCGCGGGTATCCGGCTTGGAGGGGTCGGGAATTCGGACATAGCTAGTCCTTAAAATAGATGAAGGGTCGCCGCACTGCGCCTCTACCACGGCAACGTGGTAGGTGACTTGGGGAGAGTTAATTTCTCTTAGATCGGGTTTAAGCCCAACCTGGTCGTAATCCGTAGCGACCCCCAGGGCGGCGATGCGATCCAAGAGCTCGTTTACGGAAGAGAGCTCCATTGGATCTAGCTGCTCGACGAGCTCCGAGCTGACGTGTAGGTTGCTTTTGATGACCCAAGAGGTCACCGTCGGCGCAACAGCCGAACAGGCGGTCATGAGGAAACTACCTAACCAGAAAGTTTGGCCGACAGCCAAGGCTCCCTTAGCAACGGCGCCGTCTTTAAAGACGGGAAGAGGCATCCTTCCTGATTGCGACGGCACAGAGGAACTCTCAATGAAAGCACCAATGACGGTGTCAAAACCGGCGGATCTCGGGTAGGGGGTCCCGAACTATGCGTCTAGGCCGGATGGTAACATGAGGCAGGGAACACGATGTTTTACCCAGGTTCGGGCCCTCTCGATGGAGGTAAAACCCTACGTCCTGCTTGATTAATATTGATGATATGGGTAGTACAAGAGTAGATCTACCACGAGATCAAGGAGGCTAAACCCTAGAAGCTAGCCTACGGTATGATTGTTGTATATGGAGTTGATGATGTTGTCCTACGGCCTAAAACCCTCCGGTTTATATAGACACCGAATAGGGTTAGGGTTACATAGAGTCGGTTACAATGGTAGGAGATCTTGAATATCCGCATCGCCAAGCTTGCCTTCCAGGCCAAGGAAAGTCCCATCCGAACATGGGACGTAGTCTTCAATCTTGTATCTTCATAGTCCTGGAGTCCGGCTGAAGGTATAGTCCGGCTACCCGAACACCCCCTAATCCAGGACTCCCTCAGTGGTGCTCCTGGATGTTTGGGGGGGAGGGGTACGTGGATATATATATAGGAGGAAGAAGTGCATCGGTGGAGCAACGAGGGGCCCATGAGGGTGGAGGGTGCGCCCCCTGCCTCGTGCCCTCCTTGATCGTTTCTTGATGCATACTCCAAGTCTCCTGGATCACGTTTGTTGATAAAATCACATTCATGAAGGTTTCATTCCGTTTGGACTCCGTTTGATATTCCTTTTCTTTGAAACCCTAAAATAGGCAAAAAAACAACAATTTGGGCTGGGCCTCCGGTTAGTAGGATTAGTCCCAAAAATGATATAAAAGTGTAAAATAAAGCCGATTAACATTCAAAATAGATAATATAATAGCATGGAGCAATCAAAAATTATAGATACGTTGGAGATGTATCACATGTCTACATAGTTCTCGAACCTGTAGGGTCCGCACGCTTAACGTTCATTGACGATATAGTATTTATGAGTTATGTATGTTGGTAACCGGATGTAGTTCGGAGTTCCGGATAAGATCACAGACATGACGAGGAACACCGGAATGGTCCGGAGATAAAGTTTGATATATGGGATAATAGTGTTTGGTCTCCGGAAGGGTTCCGGAATTGACCGGAAGGGGTTCCGAATGTTTCTCGAAATGTTTGTGTACGAGAACACTTTATTTGGGCCAAAGGGGAAAGCCCACAAGGTTTTTGGAAAGCGCAAAAGGAAGTTTTGCGGAATCCAGGGGCCAGACGCCAGGGTCCCTGGCGTCTAGGTCCAGACGCTGGGAACCCTGGCGTCTGGGTCCAGACGCCGGGAAGGACTCTTGCCTTTCGGGTGAAACCGACTTTGTGGAGGCTTTTACTCCAAGTTTCGACCCCAAGGCTCAACATATAAATAGAGGGGTAGGGCTAGCACCCAAGACACATCAAGAAACACCAAGCCGTGTGCCATCAACCCCGTCCCCTCTAGTTTATCCTCCGTAATAGTTTTCATAGTGCTTAGGCGAAGCCCTGTGGAGATTGTTCTTCACCAACACCGTCGTGCTACCGGAACTCATCTACTACTTCACCCTCTTGCTGGATCAAGAAGGCGAGGACGTCATCGAGCTGAGCGTGTGCTGAACGCGGAGGTGCCGTACATTCGGTACTTGATCGGGACGGATCGTGAAGGTGTACGACTACATCAACTGCGTTGATAAACGCTTCCGCTTTCGGTCTACAAGGGTACGTCAACATACTCTCCCCTCTTGTTGCTATGCATCACCATGATCTTGCGTGTGCGTAGGATTTTTTTTGAAATTACTACGTTCCCCAACAGTGGCATCCGAGCCAGGTTTATGCGTAGATTTTATATGCACGAGTAGAACACAAGTGAGTTGTGGGCGTTACAAGTCATACTGCTTACCGGCATGTCATACTTTGGTTCGACGGTATTGTTGGATGAAGTGGCCCCGACTGACATTGCGCGTACGCTTACGCGAGACTGGTTCTACCGACGTGCTTTGCACATAGGTGGCTGGCGGGTGCCAGTTTCTCCAACTTTACTTGAACCCAGTGTGACTACGCCCGGTCCTTGTTGAAGGTTAAAACAACACTAACTTGACGAACTATCATTGTGGTTTTGATGCGTAGGTAAGAATGGTTCTTGCTCAGCCCGTAGCAGCCACGTAAAACTTGCAACAACAAAGTAGAGGACGTCTAACTTGTTTTTGCAGGGCATGTTGTGATGTGATATGGTCAAGACATGATGCTAAATTTTATTGTATGAAATGATCATGTTTTGTAACATGGTTATCGGCAACTGGCAGGAGCCATATGGTTGTCGCTTTATTGTATGAAATTCAATCGGCATGTAATTGCTTTACTTTATCACTAAGCGGTAGCGATAGTTGTGGAGGCAATACTTGGCATGATGACAACGATGCTTCGATGGATATCAAGGTGTCAAGCCGGTGAAGATGGAGATCATGACGGTGCCTTGGAGATGAAGATCACAGGCACAAGATGATGATGGCCATATCATATCACTTATATTGATTGCATGTGATGTTTATCCTTTATGCATCTTATTTTGCTTTGATTGACGGCATCATTATAAGATGATCTCTCACTAAAAAAATTTCATGGTACAAGTGTTCTCCATGAGTATTCACCGTTGCAAAAGATCGTCGTGCCGAGACACCAGGTGATGATCGGGTGTGATAAGCTCAACGTTCTTATACAACGGGTGCAAGCCAGTTTTTGCACACGCAGAATACTTGGGTTAAACTTGACGAGCCTAGCATATGCAGATATGGCCTCGGAACGCTGAGACCGAAAGGTCGAGCGTGAATCATATAGTAGATACGATTAACATAGTGAGGTTCACCATTGAAAACTGATACGTCTCCGTCGCATTTAGTTTTCCAAACACTTTTGCCCTTGTTTTGGACTGTAACTTGCATGATTTGAATGGAACTAACCCGGACTGACGCTATTTTCAGCAGAATTGCCATGGTGTTATTTTTGTGCAGAAATAAAAGTTCTCGAAATGACCTAAAAATCAACGGAGAATTATTTTGGAATATATAAGAAATACTGGAAGAAAGATCCACGTCAGGGGGGCCTCCACCAGTCCACGAGGGTGGGGGGCGCGCCCTACCCCCATGGGCGCGCCCCCTGCCTCGTGGCCCCCCTGACGCTCCACCGACCTCAACCCTGACTCTATATATTCACTTTCGGGGAGAAAAATCCAGAGAGAAGGATTCATCACGTTTTATGATACGGAGCCGCCGCCAAGCCCTAAGCTCTCTCGGGAGGGTTGATCTGGAGTCCGTTCGGGGCTCCGGAGAGGGGAATCCGTCGCCATCGTCATCATCAACGTTCCTCCATCACCAATTTCATGATGGTCACCGCCGTGCGTGAGTAATTCCATCGTAGGCTTGCTGGACGGTGATGGGTTGGATGAGATTTATCATGTACTCAAGTTAGTTTTGTTAGGGTTTGATCCCTAGTATCCACTATGTTCTGAGATTGATGTTGCTATGACTTTGCTATGCTTAATGCTTGTCACTAGGGCCCAAGTGCCATGATTTCATATCTGAACCTATTATGTTTTCATCAATATATGAGAGTTCTTGATCCTATCTTGCAAGTCTATAGTCACCTATTATGTGTTATGATCCGTTAACCCCGAACTGACAATAATCGGGATACTTACCGGTGATGACCGTAGTTTGAGGAGTTCATGTATTCACTTGGTGTTAATTCTTTGGTCTGGTACTCTATTAAAAGGAGGCCTTAATATCCCTTAGTTTCCATTAGGACCCCGCTGCCACGGGAGGGTAGGACAAAAGATGTCATGCAAGTTCTTTTCCATAAGCACGTATGACTATATTCGGAATACATCCCTACATTACATTTATGAACTGGAGCTAGTTCTGTGTCACCCTAGGTTATGACTGTTACATGATCGATCGCATCCGACATAATTCTCTATCACCCATCCAATGGCTACGAGCTTTTCATATATTGTTCTTCGCTTATTTACTTTTCCGTTGCTACTGTTACAATCACTAGAAAACCCAAAAATATTACTTTTGCTACCGTTACCACTACTATCATATTACTTTGCTACTAAATACCTTGCTGCAGATATTAAGTTTCCAGGTGTGGTTGAATTGACAACTCAGCTGCTAATACTTGAGAATATTCTTTGGCTCCCCTTGTGTCGAATCAGTAAATTTGGGTTGAATACTCTACCCTCGAAAACTGTTGCGATCCCCTATACTTGTGGGTTATCAAGAACATTTTCTGGCGCCGTTGCCGGGGAGCATAGCTCTATTCTTTGAGTCACTTGGGATTTATATCTGCTTATCATTATGAAGAATTTGAAAGATCAAAGAACCAAGATTTTTCCCTCAACTACGAGGGGAGGTAAGGAACCGCCATCTAGCTCTGCACTTGATTCACCTTCTGTTTTGAGTAAGCTTGCGACACCTGAACCTGCTTCTGCTATTAATTCTGATATGTCACATGTTATAGATGATGCCACTTCTGCTTTGCATGATACTTGCTACGTCTTGAGCTTGCGTTGGTTTTCCCTGAAGAGGAAGGGATGATGCAGCAGAGTAGCGTAAGTATTTCCCTCAGTTTTTGAGAACCAAGGTATCAATCCAGTAGGAGCCCACGCTCAAGTCCCTCGTACCTGCACAAAGCGGTAGCTACTCACAACCAACGCGATTAGGGGTTGTCAAGCCCTTCACGTTCACTTACGAGAGTGAGATCTGATAGATATAATATTTTTGGTATTTTTGGTATAAATATGCAAAGTAAAAAGTAAAAGCAAAACAATATTAAAGTGATGGAGATTGATATGATGAGAATAGACCCGGGGGCCATAGGTTTCACTAGTGGCTTCTCTCAAGAGCATAAGTATTCTACGGTGGGTGAACAAATTACTGTTGAGAAATTGACAGAATTGAGCATAGTTATGAGAATATCTAGGCATGATCATGTATATAGGCATCACGTCCGTGACAAGTAGATCAAAACGATTCTGCATCTACTACTATTACTCCACTCATCGACCGCTATCCAGCATGCATCTAGAGTATTAAGTTAAAACAGAGTAACGCCTTAAGCAAGATGACATGATGTAGAGAGATAAATTCATGCAATATGAAATAAACCCCATCTTGTTATCCTCGATGGCAACAATACAATACGTGCCTTGCTGCCCCTTCTGTCACTCGGTAAGGACACCGCATGATCGAACCCAAAGCTAAGCACTTCTCCCATGGCAAGAACTACCAATCTAGTTGGCCAAACCAAATGGATAATTCGAAGAGACTTGCAAAGATAACAAATCATACATAAAAGAATTCAGAGAAGATTCAAATATTATTCATAGATAGACTTGATCATAAACCCACAATTCGTCGATCTCAACAAACACACCGCAAAAAGAATATTACATCGAATAGATCTCCACAAGAGAGGGGGAGAACTTTGTATTGAGATTCAAAGAGAGAGAGAGGAAGCCATCTAGCTACTAACTATGGACCTGAAGGTCTGAGGTAAACTATTCACACTTCATCAGAGAGGCTATGATGATGTAGAAGCCCTCTGTGATGACGGCCCTCTTCCGACGGAGCTCCGAAACAGGCCCCAAGATGGGATCTCGTGGATACATAAAGTTGCGGTGGTGGAATTAGGTTTTTCGCTCCTGTTCTGATCATTTGGGGGTACGTCTGTATATATAGGAGGAAGGAGTACGTCGGTGGAGCACCGAGGGGCCCACGAGGCAGGGGCGCGCCCTAGGGGGGGGGGGCACCCCCACCCTCGTGACCTCCTCTTTGATCCCTTGCGGTAGGGTCCAAGTCTCCTGGATCACGTTCGGTGAGAAAATCACGTTCCCGAAGATTTTATTCCGTTTGGACTCCGTTTGATATTCCGTTTATCCGAAACACTGAAATAGGCAAAAAAACATCAATTTTGGGCTAGGCCTCCGGTTAATAGGTTAGTCCCAAAAATAATATAAAAGTGGAAAATAAAGCCCAATATAGTCCAAAACAGTAGATAATATAGCATGGAGCAATCAAAAATTATAGATACATTGGAGACGTATCAGGCATCCCCAAGCTTAATTCCTGCTTGTCCTCGAGTAGGTAAATGATAAAAAGAGAATTTTTGATGCGGAGTGCTACTTGGCATAATTTCAATGCAAATCCTCTTAATTATGGTATGAATATTCAGATTAGAAAGATTCAAGACAAAAGTTTATATTGACATAGAAAATAATACTACTTCAAGCATACTAACAAAGCAATTATGTCTTCTCAAATAACATGGCCAAAGAAAGTTGTCCCTACAAAATCATATAGTCTGGCTATGCTCCATCTTCCCCACACAAAGTATTTAAATCATGCACAACCCCGATGACAAGCCAAGCAATTGTTTCATACTCTAAATTTTTCAAAACTTTTTTTAATCTTCATGCAATACATGAGCGTGAGCCATGGATATAGCACTATAGGTGGAATAGAATGGTGGTTGTGGAGAAGACAAAAATGAGAAGATAGTCTCACATCAACTAGGCGTATCAACGGGCTATGGAGATGCCCATCAATAGATATCAATGTGAGTGAGTAGGGATTGCCATGCAACGGATGCACTAGAGCTATAAATGTATGAAAGCTCAACAAAAGAAACTAGTGGGTGTGCATCCAACTTGCTTGCTCACGAAGACCTAGGGCAATTTGAGGAAGCCCATCATTGGAATATACAAGCCTAGTTCTATAACGTAAAATTCCCACTAGTATATGAAAGTGACAACATATGAGACTCTCTATATGAAGAACATGGTGCTACTTTGAAGCACAATATATGAGACTTGCTATATCACGGTGCTACTTTGAAGCACAAGTGTGGAAAAAAAGGATAGTAGCATTGCCCCTTATTTATTTTTTATTTATTTTTTGGGACTTCTTTTTTTTCTTTGGCCTTTTTTGGGACAATGCTCTATTGAATGATGATCATCACACTTCTATTTATTTACAACTCAATGGTTACAACTCGATACTAAAACAAAGTATGACTCTATATGAATGCCTCCGGTGGTGTACCGGGATATGCAATGAATCAAGAGTGACAAGTATGAAAGAATTATGAACGGTGGCTTTGCCACAAATACTATGTCAACTACATGATCATGCTAAGCAATATGACAATGATGGATGTGTCATGATGAACTAGATGGTGGAAAGTTGCATGGCAATATATCTCGGAATGGCTATGGAAATGCCATAATAGGTAGGTATGGTGGCTGTTTTGAGGAAGGTATATGGTAGGTGTATGATACCGGCGAAAGTTGCGCGGTATTAGAGAGGCTAGCAAGGGTGGAAGGGTGGGAGTGCGTATAATACATGGACTCAACATTAGTCATAAAGAACTCATATACTTATTGCAAAAATTTAGAAGTTATCAAAGCAAAGTATTACACGCATGCTCCTAGGGGGATAGATTGGTAGGAAAAGACCATCGCTCGTCCCCGACCGCCACTCATAAGGAAGACAATCAATAAATGAATCATGCTCCGACTTCATCACATAACGGTTCACCATACGTGCATGCTACGGGAATCACAAACTTCAACACAAGTATTATTTAAATTCACAACTACTCAACTAGCATGACTTTAATATTATCACCTCCATTTCTCAAAACAATTATCATGCTTCAATCTTTTCTTAGTATTCAACACACTCAAAAGAAAGTTTCACAAATCTTGAATACCAAGCATATTATTATTAGGCAAATTACCATGCTATTAAGAGACTCTCAAATTAATTTAAGTGAAGCATGAGAGATCAATAGTTTCTTTAAAACGAATCCACCACCGTGCTCTGAAAGATCTAAGTGAAGCACATAGAGCAAATTATCTAGCTCAAAAGATATAAGTGAAGCACATAGAGCAAAACTACTTAGCTCAAAAGATATAAGCGAAGCACATAGAGCAAAACTACTTAGCTCAAAAGATATAAGTGAAGCACATAGAGTATTCTATCAAATTTTAATTCATGTATGGCTCTCTCAAAAGGTGTGTACAGGAAGGATGATTGGGGCATACTAAGACACAAAGACAAAAATAATACAAGACGCTCCAAGCAAAACACATATCATGTTGGTGAATAAAAATATAGCTCCAAGTAAATTACCGATGGAAGTGGACGAAAGAGGGGATGCCTTCCGGGGCATCCCCAAGCTTTGAATTTTAGGTGTCCTTGGATTATCTTGGGTGTGCCATGGGCATCCCCAAGCTTAGGCTCTTGCCACTCCTTGTTCCATGATCCATCAAAAGAATTCACCCAAAACTTGAAAACTTCACAACACAAAACTCAAAAATAGAAAACTCGTGAGTTCCGTTAGCGAACGAAAACAAAAGACCACTTCAAGGTACTGTAATGAACTCATTCTTTATTTATATTGGTGTTAAACCTACTGTATTCCAAGTTCTCTATGTATTATAAACTATTTTACTAGCCATAGATTCACCAAAATAAGCAAACAACACACGAAAAACAGAATCTGTCAAAAACAGAACAGTCTGTAGTTATCTGTAGCTAGCGCAAGATCTGGAACCCCAAAAATTCTAAAATAAATTTCTGGACGTGAGTAATTTACCTATTAATCATCTGCAAAAAGAATTAACTAAGTATCACTCTTCAAATAAATATTACAGCAGTTCTCGTGAGCGCTAAAGTTTCTGTTTTTTACAGCAAGTTCAACAAGACTTTCCCCAAGTCTTCCCAACGGTTCTACTTGGCACAAACACTAATTAAACACAAAAAAACACAACCAAAACATAGGATAAATAATTTATAAATTACTAAGCAGGATCAAAAATCAAGGAATAAAAATAAAATTGGGTTGCCTCCCAACAAGCGCTATCGTTTAACGCCCCTAGCTAGGCATAAAAGTGAGGATAGATCTAGGTATTGCCATCTTTGGTAGGCAATCCATAAGTGGCTCTCATGATAGTTTCATATGGTAATTTTATTTTCTTTCTTGGAAAGTGTACCATGCCCTTTTTAACGGAAATTTAAATCTAATATTCCCTTCCTTCATATCAATAATCGCACCAACCGTTCTAAGGAAAGGTCTACCAAGAATAATAGGGCAAGAAGGATTGCAATCTATATCAAGAACAATGAAATATACGGGCACATAATTCCTATTTGCAACAATAAGAACATCATTAATTCTTTCCATAGGTTTCTTAATAGTGGAATCTGCAAGATGCAAGTTTAGAGAGCAATCATCAAAATTACGGAAATCTAGTAAATCACACAAAGTCTTGGGAATAGTAGAGACACTAGCACCCAAATCACACAAAGCATAAAACTCATCTTTAATTTTAATTTTAATAGTTGGTTCCCAGTCATCATAGAGTTTTCTAGGGATAGAAACTTTCAACTCAAGTTTTTCTTCATAAGATTGCATCAAGGCATCAACAATATATTCGGTGAAGGCTTTATTTTGACTATAAGCATGTGGAGAATTTAGCACGGATTGCAACAAGGAAATACAATCAATTAAAGAGCAACTTTCATAATTAAATTCCTTGAAATCCAATATATTGGGTTTAGCAACATCTAGATTTTTATTTCTTTCAATCCCACCTTCATCAATTTCATCATTAAGATCTAAACACTCCGAATTTTTAGAACGCCTTCTAGGTAAAGGAAGATCATATTCAGTTTCATCAAGATTCATATTGCAAAATAAAGATTTAGTTGGAGACACATCAATAACTTTTAGATCTTCATCTTGATTTTCATAGGAATTGGAAGAACATGCTTTAATAAAGGCATATTTGGAAGCACGCATCCTAGCGGTTCTTTCTTTACACTCATCAATTGAAATTCTCATGGCTTTTAGAGACTCATTAATATCATGCTTAGGTGGAATAGATCTAAGTTTCAAAGCATCAACATCAAGAGCAATTCTATAAACGTTCCTAGCCAAATCATCAATCTTAAGCAATTTTTCTTCAATCATAGCATTAAAATTCTTTTGCGAAGAAATAAATTCTTTAATATTAGATTAAAAATCAGAGGGCATCTTATTATAATTTCCATAAGAGTTGTTGTAGGAATTCCCATAATTATTAGAAGGAATACTAGGATATGGCCTAGGATTAAAATTCCCTCTATAAGCGTTGTTACCAAAATTATTCCTACCAACAAAATTCACATCCATAGATTCATTGTTATTCTCAATCAAAGTAGACAAAGGCATATCATTAGGATCAGAAGAAACACTCATAGTAGCAAATAATTTCATAAGTTCATCCATCTTTCCACTCAACACATTAGTTTCTTCTATCGCATGCACTTTTTTATTAGAAGTTCTTTCAGTATGCCATTGAGAATATTTAACCATAATATTATCTAGGAGTTTGGTAGCATCTCTTAAGTGATTTCCATAAAAGTGCCTCCCGTGGCCAAATCTAAAAGATTTCTAGAAGCAAAATTCAATCCGGCATAATTTTTTTGTATAATCATCCACAAATTCAAACCATGAGTAGGGCAATTATGTATCATTAATTCCATTCTCTCCCAAGCTTGTGCAACATGTTCATGATCAAGTTGTTTAAAGTTCATTATATCGTTTCTAAGAGAGATGATCTTAGCGGGAGGAAAATACTTAGAGATAAAAGCATCTTTGCACTTGTTCCATGAATCAATACTATTCTTAGGCAAAGACGAAAACCAAGCTTTAGCACGATCTCTAAGCGAAAAAGGAAATAGCTTCAATTTAACGACTTCATTATTGACATCTTTTTTCTTTTGCATATCACATAAATCAATGAAGCTATTCAGATGAGTAGCGGCATCTTCACTAGGAAGGCCGACGAATTGATCTTTCATAACAAGATTCAACAAAGCAGTATTAATTTCACAAGATTCAGCATCGGTAAGAGGAGCAATCAGAGTGCTAAGGAAATCATTATTATTGGTATTGGTGAAGTCACACAATTTAGTAGTATCTTGAGCCATCGCGACAAACAAGCAAACTAACACACTAGCAAACAAAAAGCAAACAGGCAAAAAGAGGCAAATAGAGAGGGAGGATAGAGAGAGATAGGGCAAATAAAATGGCAATGGTTAATTGGGGGGGGAGAGGAAAACGAGAGGCAAATGGCAAATAATGTAATGCGAGAGATAGGGATTGTGATGGGTACTTGGTATATTGACTTTTTGCGTAGACTCCCCGACAACAGCGCAAGAAATCCTTCTTGCTACGTCTTGAGCTTGTGTTGATTTTCCTCGAAGAGGAAGGGATGATGCAGCAGAGTAGCGTAAGTATTTCCCTCAGTTTTTGAGAACCAAGGTATCAATCCAGTAGGAGCCCACGCTCAAGTCCCTCGTACTTGCACAAAGCGATAGCTACTCGCAACCAACGCGATTAGGGGTTGTCAAGCCCTTCACGGTCACTTACGAGAGTGAGATATGATAGATATAATATTTTTGGTATTTTTGGTATAAAGATGCAAAGTAAAAAGTAAAAGCAAAGTAAAAATCAAAACAATATTAAAGTGATGGAGATTGATATGATAGAGAATAGACCCAGGGGCCATAAGTTTCACTAGTGGCTTCTCTCAAGAGCATAAGTATTCTACGGTGGGTGAACAAATTACTGTTGAGCAATTGACAGAATTGAGCATAGTTATGAGAATATCTAGGCATGATCATGTATATAGGCATCACGTCCGTGACAAGTAGATCGAAACGATTCTGCATCTACTACTATTACTCCACTCATCGACCGCTATCCAGCATGCATCTAGAGTATTAAGTTAAAAACAGAGTAACGCCTTAAGCAAGATGACATGATGTAGAGAGATAAATTCATGCAATATGAAATAAACCCCATCTTGTTATCCTTGATGGCAACGATACAATACGTGCCTTGCTGCCCCTTCTGTCACTCGGTAAGGACACCGCAAGATCGAACCCAAAGCTAAGCACTTCTCCCATGGCAAGAACTACCAATCTAGTTGTCCAAACCAAATGGATAATTCGAAGAGACTTGCAAAGATAACCAATCATACATAAAAGAATTCAGAGAAGATTCAAATATTATTCATAGATAGACTTGATCATAAACCCACAATTCGTCGGTCTCAACAAACACACCGCAAAAAGAAGATTACATCGAATAGATCTCCACAAGAGAGGGGGAGAACTTTGTATTGAGATTCAAAGAGAGATAATAAGCCACCTAGCTACTAACTATGGACCCGAAGGTCCGAGGTAAACTACTCACACTTCATCGGAGAGGCTATGATGATGATGTAGAAGCCCTGTGTGATGATAGCCCTCTTCCGGCGGAGCTCTGGAACAGGCCCCAAGATGGGATCTCGTGGATACAGAAAGTTGCGGCGGTGGAATTAGGTTTTTGGCTCCTGTTCTGATTTTTTGGGCGTACGTGTGTATATATAGGAGGAAGGAGTACATCGGTGGAGCACCGAGGGGCCCACGAGGTAGGGGGCGCGCCCTAGGGGGTGCGCCCCCACCCTCGTGACCTCCTCTTTGATCCCTTGCAGTAGGGTCCAAGTCTCCTGGATCACGTTCAGTGAGAAAATCACGTTCCCGAAGATTTTATTCCGTTTGATATTCTGTTTATCCGAAACACTGAAATAGGCAAAAAACAGCAATTCTGGGCTGGGCCTCCGGTTAATAGGTTAGTCCCAAAAATAATATAAAAGTGGAAAATAAAGCCCAATATAGTCCAAAATAGTAGATAATATAGCATGGAGCAATCAAAAATTATAGATACGTTGGAGACGTATCAATACTTATGATGAAACTACTTCTATGCTTGATACTACTGTGCCACTAGGTGAATTTCTTGATAAACAACTTGCTAGGGCTAGAGAGAATGAAATTATTGAAACTGATAATATTGATGAAAGTGATGATGAAGATTCTCCCCCTAGATATGAATTGCCTGTTGTTCCTAAGGGTTTTGTTATGGATGAAGAAACTGCTAGACTTTCTTGCTTGCAATGATAGGAGTGATCTTAAGAAACTATTAGCTAAGCTGAAACAAAAAACTTTGAATGCTAGAATGAAATATGATCCAGCTTATGCAACCTCACCTATCTTTGTTACTGATAAGGATTATGATTTCTCAGTTGATCCTGAGTTAATTACTTTGGTTGAATCTGATCCTTTCTATGGCTATGAATCTGAAACTGTTGTCGCACATCTTACTAAATTAAATGATATAGCTACCCTGTTCACTAATGATGAGAAAACTCGCTACTATTACATCCTTAAATTATTTCCGTTCTCATTAAAGGGTGATGCTAAGATAGGGTTTAATTCTCTTGATCCTGGTTGTGTGCGTAGTCCCCAGGATATGATTTACTACTTCTCTGCTAAATATTTCCCCGCTCATAAGAAACAAGCTGCTTTCAGGGAGATATATAATTCTGTGCAAATTGAAGAAGAGAGTCTCCCACAAGCTTGGGTGAGGCTTCTCCAATTACTTAATGCTTTGCCTGATCATCCTCTCAAGAAAAATGAAATACTTGATATCTTTTATAATGGACTAACCGATGCTTCCAGAGATTACCTGGATAGTTGGGCTGGTTGTTTTTTCAGGGAAAGAACAATTGATCAAGCTAAAATTCTATTGAATAATATGTTGACCAATGAAAATAATTGGACACTTCCTGAACCAACTCCTAAGCCAACTTCGAAGAAAAGGGGTATTCTATTTCTTAGTCCTGAAGATATGCAATAGGCAAAGAAATCTATGAAAGAAAAAGGTATAAAAGCTGAAGATGTTAAGAATTTACCTCTTGTTGAAGAAATACATGGTCTTAATTTATCACCTATTGAAGAAACACATGGCCTTGATAACCCGACATAGCTAGTAAAGGTAAATTCTCTCTATAGATTTGATGAAGGTGATATTCCTCGTAATAAGTCTGCTAGCCAATGCTTAGATGAGTTTGATAATTTTATTGTTAAACAAGAAAATTTTAATGCTTATGTTGGTAGACAATTGAAACATAATGCTTCTATGATTGAACACTTGAGTGACTATATGGCTAGTGTTAAAGGTGAACTTAAACTTATTAGTAAACATGCTTCTATGGTTACCAATCAAGTAGAAGAAGTACTTAAGGCTCAGAATGATTTGCTCAATGAATTAAATAATAAGAAGAATGATAATGCTATTAGAGTTATGACTAGAGGGGGTAAAATGACTCAGGAACCTTTGTATCCTGAGGGCCACCCTAAAAGAATTGAGCAAGATCCTCAGAGAATTAATATTCATGCACCTAGTTCTTCTAAAAGGAAGAGAAATAAAAATGATAGGACTTTGCATGATTCTTGTGAACCTGTTATTGACACACCTGAGAATCCCAATGATATTTCTATTTCTGATGCTGAAACACAGTCTGGTAATGAACATGAACCTAGTGATAATGTTAATGATGATGTTCATGTTGATGCTCAACCTAGCAATAATAATGATGTAGAGACTGAACCTACTGTTGATCTTGATAACACACAATCAAAGAATCAACGTTATGATAAGAGAGACTTTGTTGCTAGGAACCACGGTAAAGAAAGAGAACCATGGGTTCAGAAACCCATGCCCTTTCCTCCTAAACCATCCAAGAAAAAGGATGATGAGGATTTTGAGCGCTTTGTTGAAATGATTAGACCTATCTTTTTGCGTATGCATCTGACTGATATGCTTAAAATGAATCCTTATGTTAAATATATGAAGGAAATTTTTACAAATAAGAGAAAGATACCGGAAGCTGAAATTTCCACCATGCTTGCTAATTATACTTTTAAGGGTGGAATATTAAAGAAACTTGGAGATCCAGGAGTACCAACTATACCATGCTCCATTAAAATAAACTATGTTAAAACTGCTTTATGTGATCTTGGAGACGGTGTTAGTGTTATGCCTCTCTCTTTATATCGTAGACTTGATTTGAATAAGTTGACACCTACTGAAATATCTTTGCAAATGGTGATAAATCAACTGCTATACCTATCGGTATTTGTGAGGATGTGCCTGTTGTGGTTGCAAATGTTACTATGTTAACGGACTTTGTTATTCTTGATATTCCTGAGGACGATAGTATGTCTATTATTCTTGGAAGACCCTTTCTGAATACTGCAGGGACTGTTATTGACTTCACCAAAGGCAATGTCACTTTTCATGTTAATGGTAATGAGCATACGGTACACTTTTTGAGGAAACAACCTCAAGTCCACAGTATCAATTCTATTGGAAAAATTTCAACTATTACTATTGGAGGTTTTGAATTTCCTGTTCCTACTGTCAAGAAGAAATATGATATTCTTATTGTTGGGGACATGCATATCCCCGTTGAGGTAACCTAGTGTTATTCGAAAATTGTCCGGTTTCATGTTATTCGAAATGAGTTTGTTAACAAGACCCGATCAACCTTGTTAGTGGGTTCCTTTTGATGAGCATGAGATGGATGAATTTAGAAACCACAACTCTCTGTACCCTCTTTTTACTTTCTGTTACTTATATTAAATGAAGCAAAATAGTAATTTCTGTCTATTTTCTAAATTATCCATGCAATAAAAAATACCCCAAAAATAAAATTATCCAAATGCCGTAAAAATTAAATATGATTTTTTTCAAGAATATTTGAGAGTATTTGGCACTAAGAACACAGCAGGGGGAGCAAGCACCTAGCCACGAGGGTGGAGGGCACGCCCTACCCCCCTGGGCGCGCCCCCTGCCTCGTGGGCCCACGGTGGCTCCCCTCCACTTATTCCAGCTACCACACACTCCTCCTTCCTCCCACAAACATTACTAGCTAGATCAAACCCGAGTCCAAGCTCATCTTGCTGCCATTTTTGATCTCCTTGCTCAAAGTTCCACTCACAAAACTGCTTTGGGAGATTGTTCTTTGGTATGTGACTCCTCCAATGGTCCAATTAGTTTTTGTTCTATTGCTTTATTCATTGCATATTTTTGCTGCTTAGGTGACCTTGCTCTTGAGCTTGCATGTCAAATTTATGTGGTCAAAAGTAGTTTTGATGCATGATATTGCCTCTAGGCACTTGGAGGAGTAGTTGCTATCAATATTGTTGAGTTTGGTTCACTTTTATTTTGAAGTTACTAAAAATTTCAGAAATTTTTCAGAGGAAGAAATATGTTTAGGAAAATGTACCAAGGTGGTTCTTTAAGGAAGCAAGGACCCAGGCCTGCAATACGCGATGCCGACGAGGAACCACCAAGAGACGCTCAAGTGCGGCCTTGTGAATGGCCGTCAGAGGACTTCATGATCCAAGCAGGAATTAAAGAGGAATTTGATGCATATGTGCGTAATGCTGATCTGGAGAGCTTCGAGGCAGGTAAGTGCCGTCAATACCTCTATTTAACTGATTCATTTGTGAGAAGGTTTAAATTTTCATCATCATGCAATTCTCAAACTGTCCTGTTTGACCTCTATGATAAATCTTATACCATGGACTTAGAAGATTTTAACACTGCTTGTAAACTCCCAAAGTGGGGTAATGTTAGTGAACCTTGCAAATATGAATTTAGAGATTTTCTTGCTAGTATTACAGTGGGGGAATCTAGAGATCTAACACAAGCTACCATAGGGAGCATTCATTTTCCTGCTATACATTATTTCTCTCTCTTTATAGGTAGATGCATAAAAGGTAAGGATGAGGCATGTCACATGTGCGTACTTGATCTTAGCGTTCTCAGGAGCGCTATTTTAGGTGATAAACAATACAACTTGGGGGGCTATTGTTGCACGTAGGTTGCATAATAATCCTATTCATGGAGATTTCTTTGGTGGAATTTATGCAACCCGTATAGCTAACTTTCTTGAGATACCCATACGTGGACATGATATTGAGTTGCCTCCTTCATATCTAGATTATGAGGCTATGGTTCGTCATCAGTTTGTTGAGAGGAATGATCAGTTCCTCCAGTACTGACTAATCTTTGACAGATGACGCACCTATCACGTTGCTCTTCCTGCCCCTACTTTCTTTGAATTTCAGGCAAAGGGGAGATATGTTATAACCAGGGAGGAGGCGACCGAGTACGAGAGGAGGGCGGAGACAGCTCGCCTCCAAGCTGCAGCTCATCAGGCAATTGCCGCTGCATCTCAGTACGACCCCAACTATTACTTTGGATATCCGCCAGGCCAGCCGTGGCCATAGACCAACTTAGGCCAAAAGCCTAAGCTTGGGGGAGTACGTATTTCTCACCGACATTACATTCATGTTCACACACTCATGCTAGTTGCCGGTGCTCATACTTTTTCGTTGTAATATCCATGCTAGTTTATTTCCCTTCTTATGCTTTCTTCTTGTGTGTTTAATAAACCTTAAGAAAAAAGAAAAAAATAGTTGTAGCTTTTTAGCTAGTTTATTTTTCATGTTGTAGTGGTCGTAATTAAAAAGAAAACCCCAAAAAGATTTCTCATTCTTCTTCTCCTTGTTGGGAGCTTTCCGTGTAAATAGTTTTATTTCTTTTCTTGTCCTTTGGGGGTCGAGAGGAGAAGACCATAATGAAAATGTTGAGTGGCTCTCATATGCATTATTGTCAATCTAACAAAGAGCCCATATTACCTTGTCTTCTCTCTTGAATTGAATGCTTGCAGATTCCAGCTTAGTCCAATGCATGTGCACAATTATTATTATCCACACTATTTAGTCATGCAAGTAAAAGGCAATAATGATGATTATATGATGAACTTATTAAGATGAGAAAAGTTGGTATGAACTCGACCTCTCTTGTTTTTGTAAATATGATTAGTCCATCGTTCCTGATTCAGCCTATTATGAATAAACATGTTTGCAATGACGATTAGAGATTGTAGTTACTTATGCCATGCTTAATTAGCTAGGAGCTTATAATGGTTTACCTTGAGTGCCAACATGCTATTAAAATGGTTGTGATGTGGTATGATAGGGTGGTATCCTATTTTGAATGATTCGAGTGGCTTGACTTGGCACATGTTCACGCATGTAGTTGAAACAAAATCAACATAGCCTCTACGATATTTATGTTCATGGTGCATTATGTCTTACTCATGCTTGCATTCGGTGGTGATTAATTTTAATGCATGTTCATGACTGTTGTCGCTCTCTAGCTGGTCGCTTCCCAGTCTTTTTCTAGCCTTCACTTGTACTAAGCGGGAATACTGCTTGTGCATCCAATTCCATAAACCCCAAAGTTGTTCCATATGAGTCCACCATACCTACCTATATACGGTATCTACCTGCCATGCCAAGTAAATTTGTATGTGCCAAACTCTAAACCTTCAAATAAACATCATGTTTTGTATGCTCGAATAGCTCCTGTATCTACTAGGTATGTTTGTATCTTCCATGCTAGGCGGGTTATTCTCAAGAGGAGTGAACTCCGGTCCTCACTCACTAGAAAAGGGCTGGTCACCGGGATGCCCAGTCCCATGCTTTATGAAAATCAAATCAAAATAACTGTAAACAAAACTCCCCCGGGACTCTTGTTAGTTGGAGGCACTCGTTGTTTCGAGCAAGCCATGGATTGATGCTTGTTGGTGGAGGTGGAGTATAAACTTTACCATTCTATTTGGGAACCGCCTATAATGTGTGTAGCATGGAAGATATCGAGATCTCTCGATTGTTATGTTGACAATGAAAGTATACCGCTCAAAATATTATTCATATCTATTTCAAAAACCGAGCTCTGGCAACTCTACAAATCCCTGCTTCCCTCTGCGAAGGGCCTATCCATTTACTTTTATGTTGAGTCATCACCCTCTTATTAAAAAGCACCAGTTGGAGAGCACTGCTGTCATTTGCATCCATTACTGTTAGTTTACATTGAGTATGACGTGACTGGATCTCTTTTATCATGAATTACAATGTCTAGTTAGTCCTTGATCTTTAAAGGTGCTCTGCATTTATGTTTTGCGGTCTCAGAAAGGGCTAGCGAGATACCATCTTGTCATATCATATTATGATTGTTTTGAGAAAGTGTTGTCATCCGAGATTTATTATTATTGCTCGCTAGTTGATTATGTCATTGATATGAGTAAACATGAGACCTAAATGTTGAATGCTGGCTTTACATATTTACGAC
This sequence comes from Triticum monococcum, assembly GCA_034509565.1. Taxonomy (NCBI): domain Eukaryota; kingdom Viridiplantae; phylum Streptophyta; class Magnoliopsida; order Poales; family Poaceae; genus Triticum; species Triticum monococcum. The sequence goes on from CM067842.1 coordinate 127,616,742, forward strand.
AACAAAAGCAAATAGAGTTTCTAAAAGTTTTTATCACTTTCAGTTTATCAACTGAATTGCTTGAGGACAAGCAAAGGTTTAAGCTTGGGGGAGTTGATACATCTCCGTCGTATCTACTTTTCCAAACACTTTTGCCCTTGTTTTGGACTCTAACTTGCATGATTTGAATGGAACTAAACCGGACTGACGTTGTTTTCGATAGAATTGCCATGGTGTTATTTTTGTGCAGAAATAAAAGTTCTCGGAATGCCCTGAAAAATCAACGGAGAATTATTTTTGAATATATAAAACATAATGGAAGAAAGATCCACGTCAGGGGGGCTCCACCTGTCCACGAGGGTGGGGGCGCGCCCTACCCCCTGGCGCGCCCCCTGCCTCGTGGGCCCCCTGACGCTCCACCGAGCTCAACCCTAATTCTATATATTCACTTTCGGGGAGAAAAAGCCCAGAGAAGAATTAATCGCGTTTTACGATATGGAGCCGCCGCCAAGCCCTAAACTCCCTCGGGAAGGCTGATCTGGAGTCCGTTCGGGGCTCCGGAGAGGGGAATCCGTCGCCATCGTCATCATCAACCTTCCCCCATCACCAATTTCATGATGCTCACCGCCATGCGTGAGTAATTCCATCATAGGCTTGCTGGATGGTGATGGGTTGGATGAGATTTATCATGTAATCGAGTTAGTTTTGTTAGGGTTTGATCCCTAGTATCGACTATATTCTGAGATTGATGTTGCTATGACTTTGCTATGCTTAATGCTTGTCTCTAGGGCCCGAGTGCCATGATTTCAGATCTGAACCTATTATGATTTCATCAATATATGAGAGTTCTTGATCCTATCTCGCAAGTCTATAGTCACCTATTATGTGTTATGATCCGTTAACCCCGAAGTGACAATAATCGGGATACTTACCGGTGATGACCGTAGTTTGAGGAGTTCATGTATTCACTATGTGTTAATGCTTTGGTCCAGTACTCTATTAAAAGGAGGCCTTAATATCCCTTAGTTTCCATTAGGACCCCGCTGCCACGGGAGGGTAGGACAAAAGATGTCATGCAAGTTCTTTTCCATATGCATGTATTACTATATTCGGAATACATGCCTACATTACATTTATGAACTGGAGCTATAGTTCCGTGTCACCCTAGGTTATGACTGTTACATGATCGATCGCATCCGGTATAATTCTCTATCACCAATCAAATGCCTACGAGCTTTTCATATATTGTTCTTCGCTTATTTACTTTTCCGTTGTTGCTGTTACAATCACTACAAAACCAAAAAATATTACTTTTGCTACCGTTACCTTTTGCTACCGTTACCACTACTATCATATTACTTTGCTACTAAATACCTTGCTGCACATATTAAGTTTCCAGGTGTGGTTGAATTGACAACTCAGCTACTAATACTTGAGAATATTCTTTGGCTCCCCTTGTGTCGAATCAATAAATTTGGGTGAAATACTCTACCCTCGAAAGCTATTGCGATCCCCTATACTTGTGGGTTATCAGAAACTACTCCATTTCACGTGATGATCGGTTATGGTTTAGTTGATTTGGATCACGTGATCACTTAGATGATTAGAGGGATGTCTATCTAAGTGGGAGTTCTTAAAGTAATTTGATTAATTGAACTTTAATTTATCATGAACTTGGTCCTGATAGTATTTGCATAACTATGTTCTAGATCAATAGCTCGCGATGTAGCTCCCCGTTTATTTTGATATGTTCCTAGAGAAAAACTAAGTTGAAAGATGTTAGTAGCAATAATGCGGATTGGATCCATGATCTGAGGATTATCCTCATTGCTGCTGAGGGAGTCCTGGATTAGGGGGTCTCCGGATAGCCAGACTATCTCCATTGGTCGGACTGTTAGACTATGAAGATACAAGATTGAAGACTTCGTCTCGTGTCCGGATGGGACTCTACTTGGCGTGGAAGGCAAGCTAGGCAATACGTATATGGATATCTCCTCCTTTGTAACCGACCTTGTGTAACCCTAACCCTCCCCGGTGTCTATATAAACCGGAGGGTTTTAGTCCGTAGGACAACAATCACAACATACAATCATACCATAGGCTAGCTTCTAGGGTTTAGCCTCTCTGATCTCGTGGTAGATCTACTCTTGTAACACCCATATCTTCAATATTAATCAAGCAGGACATAGGGTTTTACCTCCATCAAGAGGGCTCGAACCTGGGTAAAACTTCATGTCCCTTACCTCCTGTTACCATCCGGCCTAGACGCACAGTTCAGGACCCCCTACCCGAGATCCGCCGGTTTTGACACCGACATTGGTGCTTTCATTAAGAGTTCCGCTGTGTCGTCGCCACAAGGAAGGATGTCTCGTCCCATCTTTAAAGACGGCACTATCGATGAGGGAGCTCTGGCTATCGGCCAAACTCTCCGGCTAGGTGGTTTTCTTATGACCGCCTGTTCGGCCGCTGCGCCGACGATGACTTCTCGGGTCATCGAAAGCAATCTTCACATCAACTCAGAACTCGCCGAACAGTTAGATCCAATGTAGCTCTTTTCCCTGAACGAGCTCTTGGATCGTACCGCCGCCTTGGGAGTCGCTACAGACTACGATCAGATTGGGCCTAAACCCGATCTAAGAGAAATTAACTCTCCCCAGGTCCCCCACCACGTTGCAGTGATGGAAGAACAATGCGGCAAAACTCCATCTATCTTAAGGACTAACTATGTCCGGATTCCCGATCCCCCCAAACCGGATACCCGCGGAGGGGAGGACGTCGCTCAAAGCCTGAACCTAGAATCGGGTAGCGGGCTAGATTTACCAGAAAACGTTCAAGAATCCAAGCTTTTGAGTTCGGAAGCTCCTTGGCCACTGAGCCTCAGATCGGGTGAGGATTCGGATTCAATACCACCCACCAACCCACCCACCCAAACATACGAGATCTATCCCAAATTAGGCAAGAGCCCGAAGAAACAGCACACCATTACTGGGCCAGATTCCTCCTGATCAAGAACGGGATAAAGGATTGCCGCGAGGAAGACGCAATTTCATTCTTCTGCAATAATTACATGGACAAGGGAATCTTCAACGCCATAAGTCGTCGCGAAATTACACGCTTTGCCGACTTGGTGTCCATAGTGCGAAAGTACTGTGTGATGGAAAGCGCCTGGAAAACCGAAATAAAATTTTGGGATAATCCGGCCCTGAATACAAACCCAGTCCGAAATAAAAGGGTGCATTATCACAATACACTTGGGTTAACTAGCAAAAAGCAAAAGCCCTCTACGGGGCAAGGAACCATACTGGAGGGATGGCTCAATGGACCCTGCAAAATACATAATACAACGGATGTGATACCAATGCACAACCTTAGAGCATGCTGGATACTCCCGCAGGTGGCCAAAAGTGGTGAGGATCTACTCCTCCTAAAAACCAAAGAGCACCACCCCGAGGATAACAGTACGGTCCTAACGGTCTTCGAGACCTTTGCGTCAAATAAAAGACGGAAGCGAACACTCCACGGCACGTCCGAAATCTGCCACATAGCAGAAACAAATCCTTGGAGCAACACGGCTATTACCTTCAATGCCAGTGACGAACCTAAATTCCGAACAGCCCGAGTACCAACCGCACTGGTCCTCAGTCCAATCGTGGATGGCTTTCGACTCACCAAGGTACTCATGGACGGCGACAGCGGATTAAACCTCATATACGAGGAAACTCTTCAAAAGATGGAAATAGACTAGAGCCGCATTAAGCAAAGCAGCACAACCTTTAGAGGAATCATCCCTAGTCGGGAAGCACGCTACACCGGAAAAATCACACTAGACGTGGTATTCGGCACGCCGGTTAATTACAGGTCCGAAGAAATTACATTCCAAGTGGCCCCGTTCAGCAGCGGATACCACGCTCTATTAGGGCGGGAGGCGTTCACAATCTTCCAAGCCGTACCCCATTATGGGTACATGAAGCTCAAAATGCCCGGGCCCAACAGAATCATCACTCTTGTTAGTGATCCGGACATAGCACTCCGCGCTGAATATAAGACAGCTGCACTGGCCCTCGAGGCACTATCCGAAGCCCTAGCGGCCGAAGAACTAACTGTGCTGCGCTCCACGGTAAACAGGGACGATGTGATACTCGATAAAAGATCCAAGTCTACCTCCTTTAAGCCGGCGGACGAAATAGTCAAATTCCAAGTCCATCCAAGAGACCCTACAAAAACAGCTTCCATCGGGGCACAATTAAACCCTGATGTTGACGCCGCACTGCGAGAATGCCTACGCAAGAACTGGGATATTTTTGCCTGGCACCCTTCAGACATGCCAGGAATCCCACGCAGGCTAGCTGAACACAACCTAAATATCATAAAATGGTTCAAGCCAGTCAAGCAGGCTCTTCGACGTTTCTCCGAGCCTAAAAGACAAGCCATGTGAGAGGAGCTAGCCAAGCTATTGGGGGTCGGATTCATCAGAGACATAAAACATCCGGACTGGCTAGCAAACTTGGTGATGGTACCAAAGAAGGACAAATCCTGGCGCTTGTGTGTTGATTTTAAGGACCTTAACAAGGCCTGCCCAAAGGATCCCTTCCCCCTCCCCCGCATCGATCAAATCATCGATGCTACCGCAGGACGTGATTCATTGTGTTTCCTCGACGCATACTCCGGCTACCACCAAATCAAAATGGCAGAGCCAGACCAAGCCGCAACGGCATTCATCACACCATATGGCCCATTCTACTTCAACACAATGCCCTTCGGGCTAAAAAACGCCGGTGCAACATATGAGTGCATGATTCAGACATGCCTGGCAAACCAGATCGGCAAAACAGTGGAGGCATACGTGGATGATGTGGTCATTAAAACCAAGCATGTCGAAAATTTAGTAGACGACTTGAGGCTCACATTCGACAACCTCCGAACATATGACATCAAGCTCAATCCGGAAAAATGCGTCTTCGGCGTACCAGCAGGGAAGCTCCTGGGATTCATTGTCTCCAGTAGAGGTATTGAAGCTAATCCGGCCAAAATCCGAGCGTTGTCATAGTTGGCTACCCCAACAGACCTCAAACAAATACAAAAACTAACTGGATGCGTGGCGGCTCTAAGCCGCTTTATCTCCCGCTTGGGAGAAAAGGCATTACCCCTTTATCGCCTCCTCCGGCATACCGAACACTTCGAGTAGATGGACGCCGCCACGGCTGGACTCAACGAAATAAAAGCCATGTTGGCAACAAACCCAGTCCTGGCCGCGCCAAACATTGGCGAACCAATGCTATTATACATTGCGGCAACTCATCAAGTGGTAAGCGCAGTGCTTGTCGTCGAGCAAGAAGTGGACGGACACAAATTTCCCATTCAAAAGCCGGTTTACTACGTGTCCACTGTCCTTACTCCAAGCAAATCGCGGTACCCGCATTATCAAAAGATAGCGTACGCGGTATTTATGGCATCCAGGAAGCTGCGACACTACTTTCAAGAGTGTTCTACAACGGTAGCCTCAGAAGTACCACTTAACGATATTATAAACAAGCGCGACGGGTCGGATTGCCAAATGGGCCATTGAGCTCCTCCCGTTCGACATAACTTACAAGCCACGACGAGCTATTAAATCACAAGTTTTGGCTGACTTCGTCGCTGAATGGACGGAAGCCGAACTCCCTAAAGAGTACGGTACATATTCAAACTGGATCATGCACTTCGACGGCTCCAAAATGTTGGCTGGTCTGGGGGCCGGCGTCGTTTTGACGTCCCCAACAGGAGACACAGTTCAATATGTACTACAGATAATGTATACGGACTCCAACAATGCAGCCGAATACGAGGCCCTTCTACATGGTCTCCGGATGGCAGTATCCATGGGCATTCAACGCCTAGAGGTGCGTGGGGATTCAAACCTTGCAATATCCCAAATAAATGGAGACTTTGACGCCAAGGATCCAAAAATGGCCGCTTATCGCAATGCCGTCCTAAAAATGTCAGCCTGGTTCAAGGGTCTCGAATTTCACCATGTGGCTCAGGAAAACAATCAGGCGGCAGATATCCTCGCCCGCATTGGCGCAAAACGTGACGCGGTCCCTCCCAACATTTTTCTGGAAAGGCTTTTCAAGCCATTCGTAGCATGGGAAAGGGACACCGGTAACAACAGTCCGGACCCGGCCAAAATACCCGATACCGAACTCTCTGACACAATCGGAGGCTCCGCCATCGAAATAACACAATCAGCCCATGAGATAATGGCTATTATTGCCCCGTGGACAGAACCATTCCTGGCCTACTTAACTAGACAGGAACTCCCGGAGGACCAAAATGAGGCATGCTGCATAGTGCGGCGATCAAAGGCCTACAGGGTACATGAGGGAGAATTGTACAAGAAAAGCGCTACCGGAGTCCTTCAACGGTGCATCTCCGAAGAGGAAGGACGGAACCTTTTGGCAGAAATTCATGCCGGACTCGGCGGTCATCACGCCGCAGCCCGGGCTCTTGTGAGCAAGGCCTATCGTACAAGATTCTATTGGCCAACGGCCCGGGCAGACGCACATGACTTAGTCCAGCGTTGCGCCGGTTGCCAGCTCTTTGCAAATCAAAGCCATATGCCACCCACCGCCCTCCGAACAATCCCCATTACATGGCCCTTTACCGTCTGGGGCTTGACATGGTTGGACCCCTTAAAGGTGGAACCCACAAGAAAAAATACTTATTGGTCATGGTGGATAAATTCACCAAATGGATAGAGGACAAACCGGTTAAAACAGCTGAATCCGAACCGGTCATAGATTTCATATCTGGGGTTGTACATCGCTACGACGTCCCCCACAACATCATCACTGATAATGGCACGAACTTCATGGCCGATGAGGTAAAACTCTGGTGCAGCAAAATGGGCATCAAGCTCGATTATGCTTTAGTCTACCATCCACAAACCAACGGTCAAGTCAAATGAGCAAATGGTCTTATAATGAGCGGCATTAAACCCAGACTAGTGTGCTCCTTAACAGAGTCTGACATGCACTGGGTAGAGGAGCTCGACTCCGTACTCTGGGGGCTGCGGACCACGCCGAATCGTAGTACTGGATACACACCATTTTTTATGGTGTACGACGCAATGGCAGTCCTGCCCTGTGACATAATTCATGACTCACCTCGAGTGCGCATGTACGAAGAAAGAGAAGCCGAGCTCGATCGGCAGGACAGTCTGGACACCTTGGAGGAAGAGCGCGACGTAGCCAAAGCCCGTTCTGCATTTTACCAGTAACAGGCCCGCAGATACCAAAGCAGAGAAGTACGAGCCAAAACTTATAACATTGGCGAACTAGTTCTCTGGCTGCCGGATAAGAAAAAGAACAAGCTAGAGCCCAAATGGGAAGGTCCCTTCGTCATCGATCAAGTTCTGACCGGCGGAGCGTACCGACTGCGGGATGCATCAACTTGTCGACTCGAGCCGAACCCATGGAACGCAGCCTGGCTCCGAAGATTCTACGCCTAGCACTGGACTTTATGTTAGTCCCTTCCCTTTGTCCATTTTCTGCATATGCGTCGTCTGTCTTGTTTCCCTTTCTTTCTTTTATTCCTCTAGGTCTTCAAGGGTCACCTTGTGCCTCACTTGTACACTACAGAGGTGCTAGCCGCACTATCTACACCCGGGGGCTTCTTTCACAGAAGCTTAAATTATTTACCTGGGCATCACGCCCAACACATGCGTTATACTTCCGCATGTACCTTTTTTCACCATTATATGCATCGATATGACTTAAGTTTTGGCCAAGATGGGTTGCCTGGCTCTTGTATTTATGCCCTACGTTCCCGATAATTCGGCTAGGGCATAAGGGGAGCACCTCTGCGATTGTTACCGCCGGGTCAGCCGGACGTGTACCTCAGATTGGGTGAAGCCGAAAGCTAGCGTTCTTAAGAGAATATTTGGTCGGTGAACAAAAGATGACTTTTATTTATTAACCATATCTGCCCCCAAACGTTTTTACTGCGCTTCTTGTCGCAGTTCGGACATGCACTTTAGGGCATGCCTACCCAGGGAAAGGAACCCTTAACGTAACTATTCTCTCTGGAAGATGTTTCTTACTACCCATGTAATATAACATAACTAGTTGGGCACTTGTCTGATAAAGCACTAATGACCCCTACGCCTAGTCTCCACGCATGCCCCGGTTCTTATATAACCGAGAGGGTATTCAGATACACTCCGGACTATCGGGTCCCGAGGTTGAAGCGAAAAGGTCCGCCACGACAAACAATCTACAATCCGGCTAGAAGGCATCATATATGTCACTTTACAATTACATAGTCAATTTGACTGGTTGAATTCCTCTTCAATGCCATCCAATAGGCTGTCTAGTCTACAGCCCTGTTGGGAATACTTTGCGGCCAATTCTACTTGGCCGTACACTAAATTTATAGGGATCTCCTTGCCATCAGGCCCAACAGGTCCGACTTCGGCCATGTGGTTCGGGTCAGCCTTCATGTACCGTGTCTTCACCATCGCCCAAGCTTCCCTGGCGCCCTAATGGCAGGCCGATATCTTCCATAATCGGAAGCACCGTCGTGCTCCCTTCAGCTTTTCTGCAAGCTCTCCAAGGCCTTCGGGTAAGGAGACGGACGGCCACAAGGCCTGGGCAACACCTCGCATCACCTGCCGAACTCGTTCATGCAACTGTGCGAGCTTGGGAAGAAGATCACCCGTCGAACTAGGCATCTCCTCGGTAGGACGACCTATTAACATACCTACAGACATAACTCTGTCAGTCAGCTTCCCCGCCGAACTCTTTTTAAAGTTCGTTCAAGCACTTACTAAATATGCCGCGCCGAAGCCGTCGATTCTCCTTAACAGTCCGATAGTTGGGCACGAACATCTTTCAGTTCCAGGCCCAGCTTGGTGTTGGCATCTTGGAGATCATTCTTCTCCTGCCTCACCCTTGTAAGCACGTTCTCACCAGCCTTTAGCTGGCGTTTGAGCTGTTGCTTATCCAGATTCACTCCAGCGTCATCTGCAATTTTTTTCGTCAGATTTGCATATAAAGCCGCACTCGAATATGATACTTATCATTTGACAGATATGTTACCAGCGGGGGTCTCTTTGGGCTCCCCTGCAGCGGACAGTGCGGCCTGAAGTTGGGCTTTGCACTCTTCTAGCTCCTGGGATAGTTGAGTATTCTTTTCTGTAAGTACCTACATAATAAATGATCCTTAAATCAGTTATCCTAACTGGTTCAAGTCTCAGGGGCTACTAATATGTATAATCATCAAATTTTCTCACTTGTATGTCTTTTACATACTGCTCCGTGGCTCTGGCTAGACCATCTTGAGCGGCACGGAGGTGCGCGTCTCCCAAGTTGAAGGCATCCAATGCCTCTGGGGAGAAACAAGCGTCACGAAGAATAGTCCGGCGAGGCCTGTGGTTCATGGCACTTTCCACCTTGGAATGGGTGGCGGACAGTCTATCCGTATCCTTTGTCGGAGGAGCACCCGGCGCACGCCTTGTACTCATTCCCACCTCCGAGTCCGGCTTTGGAGCCTGGCTTGTGGAGGCGCGATTGGTAGCCACTCCGGGTATAGTCCGGCGAGCGCTCTTTTTCCTGAAAAGGAGGCATGGGCATTAGTATGCCTCTGTAAATAATGTCTTGTAATAAAGACGGCGCGCCATACCGCTGCGCCGGTGCCTCAATCCGGACTGCGGATCTTTTCAGCCAGCCTGGCCTAGCGGCCTCTTGGTGGCTAGTTGCCACGGGCTCGGCCTTCTGCCCCGAGGACCTCCCCTGCAAAACACGGCTATTATACGGCAATAAAAAGAGCACAAGGACATATCCCTTTTTAAGTGCCGGGATTTCGGTCTCAGTCACCTGTGAGGCTGGAACTAGCACAGGGTAATCGGCCGTAATGGCCACCAAGGTATTGTCATTACTCCCTTGGTAAAATACCCCGTCGATCAGCTCCTCGGATATGTCCGGATCCTCCTGGGAGGCCGGGTCAAGGGACCGTCTGGGGTCCTCGGGATGTGGGGGAGGGCTGTTTATTTCCTTTACTGCTTGGCGCAGCTCCTGCGACGAAATCGCTAGAATGAGTACTTAAACTACGGGAATACAAAATGGATGGGCGAGAAAAATCTCCGCTTACCCAGCTCGGAGGATTGTACATGGAGAATCCGCCCTGCGGGTTGACACGGAGGAATTCCTCCTCTTCTCCCTTGTACAAAGTGGACAAGATCTTTATTAGATCAGCAGCCGATCCCGGCCCTTTGCGACCGTGGCGGGTGGCATCATCGTCCCCGTTGAAATCCCACATGGGGTGGCCTCTATACTGGAGCGGATGCACCCCCCGCATAATGCATATAGCCATGACCTCGATCATGGTCAATCCGGATCAAGCTAAAGAGCTTATCCGGCTCATCAGATAAAGAATGTCCCGGTCGTCTTCCTCCAGGGGGCTCTGTGGACGCCAGCTCTGACGCTTCTTCAAAGGGACATTGTCAAACTCAGGAAGGCCGATCCGAATAGGGTCCGGAAGGGGGACATCTTCTATATAAAACCATTCTGAAGGCCAATCTTCAGACGTCTTCTTTGGGGTCCCGGATAGGTATCCGGTCCCGGCGATACGCCACACTTTGGCTCCGCCCACTTGATATATTGATCCCTTCTTAGAACGGGGCACCAGACAGAACAACTTCTTCCACAGAGCGAAATGAGCCTCACAGCCCAAAAACAACTCGCAAAGGGCTACGAATCCCGCGATATGCAGCAGAGAAGCAGGCGTGAGGTTGTGTAGCTGCAGGCCATAGAACTCCAGAAGCCCTCGGAGAAATGGATGGATTGGGTGTCGGGTGGTAGGTGCGACATATGCCAACGGGTGGCTTGTCATTGTGGGAGCCAATAAGACGTCGCCGGTGCCTGGAAACGGGATGAGGCGAAGACAAGCTCGCCAGCGTACTTTACCCAGCTTCAGGGCTCTCCGTGGAGATAACACCCCTACTGCTGCTCTGCGGGGTCTCCGCATGATCACTAGATGAACAAGTAGCTACACGATACTCCTTGAGCTGTTTTGGTGGAAGGAGGAAGAAGGGCACGGCTAGCCTGCTTCTTCTCCTTGTATGGTGTCTAAGACTAGTTTGAGAGTCCAACCCTTTGCATGGGTGCACCGGGGGGTCTATATAGGCCTACCCCCCGGGGGTACAATGGTAATCCGGCTGGGCGCGGGGCCCAGCCGTCTGTGACTATGCTCGTTGGCTTCCGCGCTGGATGCTAGGGCCCGCCGACTGGTGGGTCCCGTCGGCTACCGGCGCCCTGGTCGACAGGCAGGCCCCACTGTCCAGGGCCTGGTTGGTGGCTGGTTACTGTTGCTCTGTGCTGATGACGCGGGCTTGGTTGGGGTAAGCGTGGCTACAGTACCGCCGCCCTGGCGGGTGGTTACTGTAGCCCCACCGTATCTTGTCTCCTTAATGGGCGTCCCCCTCGAGGAGGATGGCAGGCCGGCTATGGGAGGCCGACTCTCCATCGGGCCGACTTGGGAAGAGGTGCGGCCGCCTTCGGTATCTCTCTGCCCGAAGGGGCCCACCGCCTCAGGGGCCATGCTGGTGGCCCATCGTGGACGGCGTCAAGGCCGCCGTGGCAACAGTGCCGCGCCGGACGGGTCGTGGCCACCCATATGGCGCACTGTGCTGGGTGTGCTCCGGGTTTTGGGGGTGGCAGGCTTACTATAGCCACGCCCTGCTTCATCATTGCTGGGTGGACGCGGACTTCGCGGGTACGATCTTGATTGCTTTATGGGAGCCGGCTTCTTGGAGTCGGCCTACTTGTTGCCGACTCCTCAAAGTCGGCCCTCCCACGGCCTCCTTCATGAGGGCTAAAGGCGGGCCGCCCCCCGATGCCGGCCTAGAAGATAGCCGGCAGGGGGAATGCGGCCCCATGTCTTGAATTCTTTTGAGAGCAGGACGGGCTCGTAATTTTTTCAGAAGGGCCAGGGGAAGCCGGCTAGGCTACCCATGGCTATTTACTCCAACAGTAGTCCCCGAAGCTGGGCGAGCTTCGAGGCGGACAGAGGGACGAGAAGCTTGATCAGCTTGTTACCTCAAGGAGCTGGCTTCGCTGGCTTAGGTCGTCTTCAGAGAGTTCTCGTATCTTGCGGCCAGGGCGGTGACCGACTTGCATGCTGATTGTGGGCCTCCGTGGGCCACGTGGCGGCGGAATCCTGCCTGCGCACGTGCGTGACGGGACGCCGCCGCAGGCCCGGGCCCGCCACTTCCTGGCCTCGGCCCGAGCGCAGATCTTCTGCGGCCCAAGCAGACGGCTCATCTTCCTGTGGCACCTTGAATTCGCCATTAGGGCGCAATAAACGCGGGTCATGGGGGAAGTGGGCACGATCGATCCCACGTTTCCCCACGCCGCGCCTCCTCGGCTCCGCCGCTCGAGCCTACAAGTAGGGGGAGGAGGGGGAGAGACAGAGGTTTGCTCGCTCTCCCACGCTCCATCCCTCCTCGTCCTCTTGCTTCTTCTTCTTCTTCCTCTCGCTGCCGTCACAGCTTCTCACCGCAGCACGCTCGCCGCGCTCCGCCCCATGGTGTTATCGAGCTCATGCGACGGCTCCAACGTCGACAACGAGCAGGTGGAGTTCCTCCGCCAGACGCGGCGCCTGCCTGGCGCCAATCTCGTGCAAGTCCGTCTGGCGCCTGCGACGGAGGTCTCGCCGTAGCCGGAGGAAGGCGAGCGGGTCGTCTTCCGCTCGCATTTCCTCCGGGGCTTCGGCCTGCCGGCGAGCGGGTTTCTGCGCTCCTTCTTGGAGTTCTATAATCTGCAGCCGCATCACCTCACGCCCAACATGGCGATGCTCGTGTCGGCCTTCGTCTCCCTCTGCGAAGGCTTCTTGGGCGTGCTCCCCACGCTGGAGCTCTGGGGGAGCTCTTCCAAAGCAAGCTTGGCACCGTCACCGCCGGCGTGCCAGCTCCCTACGGAGCCTACATCGCCATGAGGAGGTCAGGTGACAACAACCCGTTCCCATCCATCCCTCTGATCCAGTCGGTGAAGATCTGGCAGAAGTCGTATTTTTACGTGAAGAACGCCGGCTCTCCCTCGAGAGGAGACTACGTCAATCTGCCGGCCTACGTAGCCGGCCCGCCGGCTGGGAGGCAGCCGTCGTGGAGTTATCGGTCCAAGTCCCTGTCGTCGGCTGGGAACGCCGCCATCTCTCGGCTTCAAGTAATGATCCAGTCGGAGGGTCTGCGTGGAGCCGACTTGGTGGCCGCCTTCGTGGAGCGCCGGATCCTTTCGCTCCAAAGCTGGCCCCACATGATGTGCCAGATGAGCGGCCGCTTCGACCCAAGCCGGCTGAGCACGCGGGAAATGCCGCACGCGGAAGTGGCGCTCATGGTCAACTACATCGCCAACTGCAAGCTCGCCGGGGACTGGCGATACGGCAAGGCGCCGTACTCTCGCGCCAACCCACCACCTGTGGTAAGCTTCTCTCTTCTATCTTCTTTTTGTTGTCAGCCGACTCCATGATGGCCGGCCTCTGATCAGCCGGCTCTTGCTTGCAGAATCCCCTTCTGCCGCCGGCTGGGGCGGCAGGGATCGAGCGTCAGTACGCCCCCGATCGCACGGTGGACGATGTTGACGATCCGGACTTGGGGGCAGCCGCCATGGAGGAGGCCGTCGTAGGTGACAACATTGAACCCGGAGGCACCGGGCTTTCCGCCAGCTTCGAGGACTGGCTGGACGACGCCGACGCCGAAGAAATCCCACGTCGCCAGCCGGCACCCGACCGCCACAACGCGGGCCCGTCTGCCGCGCCGGCTACAGGCGGCGGCGCTCCGAAGCGCCGGGCCGCGTCATTACTCTTCGGCAATCGGTCGAAGAAGCCAAAGACCTCCGCCGCAGCGACGAAGCGAGACGAGGCGGCAGCGAAGGCGGCCCGCTTCCGGAAAGCGGTGAAGCAGCCCCAGGCGGTCTCGGTAAGCATCCAGTCGCTTGTATGCTTGTTTTGCTGTGTTCTTCTGTTTGAATCATTCTTCCTAACTTTTCTATGTTTTCTGAGCAGGGCGCCGCTTTCTCTGGAGCGGGGCCCAGGCGGCTCCGTCGTCGGGCCGACTGGAGGGTCTTCGGGCTCCCGCCGCGTGGATCCTTGCGCCGACCTCATGGAAGCCACAAAGCGGAACACTCGTGAGGCGCGGGAGGAGAGGGAGGCGGCGGATCGGGAGGCAGCCCAGGCGGTGAAGGAGCGGGCGAAGGAGGCGGCCAGGACTCAGGCGGAGTGGGCGACTGCGGAGGCAGAGGCGGAGGGCTCGTGCGACCAACCCCCGCTGCTCGCCATCCCACTCTGATCCATAGACCCGGACATCCCATTGCCCCTGGCGGAGGAGATCATCCAGGACCCGCCGTCGGTGCAAAGGGAGGAGCTCTTCGAGGTCTTCGCGGGGAGGACGCTGCCGGCCGCGCCAGTCGGCGCGGGCGAAGGCGACCAGTCGTCGACGGCGCCAATGGAGCCGGCCAGGGACGCGCCTGAAGTCGGAGCCGGCCTTGAAATTCAGCCGGTGACGCGTCAGCGCGCAGGGGGAAGTGCCGCCCCGCCGGAGTCGCGCCGAGCCGCAGGCGCCGGCCAGTCGGCGGAGGCCTTGGAGGTGGCCAGCTCCGCTACGTCCGGGTGGACTCCCAGCACGGGGACCGGCGAGCTGAACGTGGCGGCCCAAGAGGTCCGGAGTCGGCTGCGAGCTCAGGCCGGCCTCCTGCAGCAATACACGCAGGAGTTCCTGTCGACGCGAGCCGCCATCCGGGTAAGTTTTTTGCTCTTGACCGCTCTGGTTCCTTGATTTCTTCCGTGGGGGCGCGTCAGCGCACCCACTGGGTGTAGTCCCCGAGATTCGGGTCGACTGCTACGCAGTCGGGTCGGATCTTTCTTGGCGACCATCTCATGTTTGCTTTCTATCTTAACTTCCAGGAATATCATAATTCCCGTGCTGCCGCCTTCAACTCCCAGGCTCAGGAGTTGGGTCGGAAGATCGAAGACCTGGCCAACAGCCGAAGTAAGTGTTTGTTTTTATCTGTTTCCTATGGGGGCGCGTTAGCGCACCCACTGGGTGTAGTCCCCGAGATTCGGGCCGACTGCTGAGCAGTCGGGTCGGATCTTCCTTGACGACCTTTCCCTCATTGGTTTTTCTTTTTGTCTTTTGTTCTTTGCAGGAGCCAATGCCGACTTGTGGAGAGAGCTTGGCGACGCGCAGACCGCCCTTTGTACCAGGGACGCCGAGTACGCCACCTTGGCCCAGGAGCGTGACCGCCTGGCCAAGAAGCTGGCTTATCAGGAAGAAAGCCACAAGGCGGCCCTGCAGAAGGCGCAGGAGAGCGAGGCCGCCCTGAAGGCGGAGTTTGAGGACGAGGCGACAAGCTGGGCTGAGACTCATCGAGCACTGGATGCGGGCTTCGGCCGCATCAAAGACTTGATCGATGGTAAGCTGCTTTTTTCGCCCTTCTTCTGCCTGCTGGCCGCCTGGGGTCGTGGGCTGACTTGTGCTGCCGCCCCTTTTCTTGTGCAGATTACTTTCCGGGCCACTCCACCTTTGCCGCCCAAGCGATCGAGGCTTATCGCGAGGCGCACCATCAGGCGGGCGTCAATGTCGCACCGGACGCCAATCGGACGCTGGCGGAGCAGCTCGTGGCCATCGAAGCACGGCTGCAGCCGGCTCACCGGATGCTTCGCCGGCTTCAACGTGCCGGGGCGCAGGTGCTGGCCGCCCTCTGGCCCGGCCAGACGATCCCCCGCACACCAAGCCGGACCGCCGACTGGCTGGAGGTCACAGTCGGCCGTTTCGAAGCATGGAAGGCGTCGGCGGCCCGCCTCGGAGCTGGGCGGGCGTTGGAGTTCGTCCGCGCCCGGTACCCAGGGCTAAGCCTGGACCAGCTGCGTACTTGGAGGCTGGAAGCCAACGCGGAGCTGGAGGAGGTGCGGCCGGCGATCGCCCAGCACGCCTCGACGATCGCCGAGTGCACTGACATCAGTGTCTTCGCGCCCGAGCTCAATGACGACGGCGTTGCTCAGCCGGAGGACTGGTTCGGCCTGGACCCGGCGGCGGGCGAGGACTCGGCCGAGGAGATCGCCTCCAGCGATGAGGGCGAGGATGACGAGGAGGAAGACGGCGGAGACGTCGAGCCGGCTAGCGGAACAACCGGCCAGCCTCCAGCTGATCGTGCCTCCAGCAACGAGGCATGTGGAACCGTGCCCACTGCAGGAGGCGGTGATTAAGCCGAAGTTCACCAGCCGGCCGCTCCCTCAGCCGACGCAACCGTCTCCGCCGACCAGCCCGGCTCGTCAACTGCTCCGCCAGCTTGACTTGTCGTCTTTATTTTTCCCGCTTGTCGTCTTTTGGAACAATCGTTTAAACTTTTGCAATTCCACCCGCTGGGGGTGTATCGAACTATGTTGGATGTCGGCCTCTTAGAGGTCTTTTATGTAAACATTATGGTATGCATGTTTGGTTTCCATGCACGTACGCTTTTTATCCTTAGGCTTTTTCCTTTGCCGCCTTCCCGCTTTGGGGAGGCAAGTACTCAAGCTTTCTTAGATTGAAGTGAAGTAAATGGAAACCGGCCGGCCGGCTACTCTGGTAGTCGGTCGGCGGCAGGTGGCAAACCGGCTCCTGTTATATTAGTCCGCTGGTCCCTAGCCGTTTTTCGTGTGCGCACCCTTTCCTGCTTTTGGCTCTTGCCAGCCAAACAGCCGGTTCTTCGAACTGCGGTTTTGGAAAGAGCTAAGCTTGGGTGCGGGCACACTACTTGCCTGACTACGGGTAAGACTTCTAATATAACTTTTAGTCGGTCAGTCCCCGGGCCGACTGGTCAAACCCGGTGCCGGACGGAATAAGTAAATGAAATGACAAGGTCATAAGCATGATATTGTTCGTTCACAAATAAAAGATGGCAGTCCCCGAGTCCTCCTCGGGGAGCCTATTGTCTCGTACTTAATACAAAAGTTAACGTGATACATACTGCATTTCAACTGTAAAATCTTCGAAGGAGATTGGCATTCCATGGTCGTTCCGACTACTTGCCCGAGTCGTCTCCCTTGCGTGCCATGGGTTTCTTTGCGTCGATCAAGTAGTAGGTGTCGTTTCCTAGAGCTCTACTGATGATGAAGGGGCCTTCCCAGGGGGCCGAGAGCTTGTGCTGGCCGGCTGTTCGCTAGATCAGTCGGAGCACAAGGTCGCCCTCCTGGAAGGATCTTGGCCTGACCTTCCGGCTGTGGTAGCGGCGCAACCCCTGCTGGTAGATGGCAGACCGGCTGAGGGCTAACAGCCGGCCTTTGTAACGCCCCATATGTAACCTTCCCGAATTGTACTCCAACTCTTGCCGTTTCCGGCATTAAGTTATATTTAATTCTCGGATTCGGGTCTTTGCCTTCGTGTGTTGTTTTGTTTTTTTCATGCATCTCATATCATGTCATCACGTGCATTGCATTTGCATACATGTTCATCTCATGCATTCGAGCATTTTCCCCGTTGTCCGTTTTGCATTCCGGCGCTTCGTTCTCCTCCGGTGGCCATTTCTAGCTTTCTTTCGTGTGTGGGGATTAAATGTTTCCGGATTGGGCCGAGACTTGCCATGCGGCCTTGGTTTACTACCGGTAGACCGCCTGTCAAGTTTCGGGTCATTTGGACTTCGTTTGATACTCCAACGGTTAACCGAGGGACCGAAAAGGCCTCGTGTGTGTGCAGCCCAACACCCCTCCATTTTGGCCCAAAACCCACCAAACTCTGCTCCATCGTCTCGGTCGTTCGATCACGATCGTGTGGGCGAAAACCGCACCTCATTTGGACACTCCTAGCTCCCTATATGCCTATAAATAGCCCCCCTCCGAAATTCTCGTTCTCCTCCCCCGAAAACCCTAGATCCCCTTCCTCTTCACGCGCCGGACAACGTCCGGACGCACCGGACACGTCCGCCGGTCCGCCCCAGCCAACCACGCCGCGCCACGTGTCCCGGGCGGGCGCCCACATCGCCGCCGCCGCGCCGGCCCGCCCGAGCCCGCGGGGAGCCCGCGGGGAGCCCGCTTCCTCGCCCGACCGGGCCACTCCCCGCCGCCCGCACCGCCTTCGTCTTCCCCGTGACCGGCCACCGCTCCGGCCGCCGAACCTCGCCGCCGGCCGCCCCAGGCTCCGCCCGTCTCCGCCCTCGCCTCGGCGTCCGCACCCGGCCTCGCCGCGCGCCGCCGCCGCCCTCCGGCCTCCCCTCGTCGCCCGGCGCCCCGCGCCCTCGCCGGCGACTCGCCGGAGCCGGCCGCCGCCACCGCCAGATCGGCTCAGATGAACAGTGCCGCCGCCCCGAGCTACAGTGCCCGATCCGCGCTACAGTAATTTCAGATCTAGGGTTGACTTTTCCCTCTCCCTCTTAATCTTTCATGCCATGTTTGACCAGTGATATCTCCGCATCCGTAGCTCCGATTTGGGCATATGATATTGCAAAATCTTCGTCTCGACGAGTACATCATTTCATTCCATTGCATCATTTGCATTTGAGGTCATCTTGTTGCCCAAAATGCTGTTGGAAGGAGGCATCATGAGTTAAATTGCAGATCCGTTAGTTCAACATGCACTTTTATCATTTTTGCCATATTTAATCCGTGCATGATATGCCTGTGCCCCTTTGGGATGAATTGTTAAGCATGTTGTCTTCTTTCCAGAGGTGCCTTCCATGCATTTTTAGGATGTGTTTGTTGTCTTGTGCAAGCTTGCGAAGAGGGCTACCTGAGTTTACTGATTTCAGGGACTTAGTGAAAATCACTAAGTCTGGGATGTTTTAGTTCACGATGCTATATGTCCAGCTTGTTTCCTAGTGATCCGTGCCTCTTTTGAGGATGATCAGTAAGAGTGATTTGTTATGCTTGTTGTGCTTAATCCATTCATGTCTTTACTTGTTATGTTGGAGCACCCTAGGTTGACTCAATCGAGCTCAACTTTTGGATAGTTGTTGTTTTGGGCAGATCATGAACTCTTTTGCGATTTTGCCGGAGTTATTGCTAGTGATCCATGCATGCTATGCCATTGTTCTTGCCATGTATAGCTAGCATTTTGTGCCTTCTTAATGGATATATGCTTGCCTTGCCATGACTTGCACCGTAGTGAGAGCATCGAGCTCGTTTACATGCCTCCGTGAGTTATTATTTCAGCATGTCCCAGTTTTCACTAAGTCTGAAAACTGATTGTGTTTCATCGATGTTCGTGTGCTCGGTAGAGTATTTTGTGAACCCTTTTGGCCCTAGGTCATTTTGGGTGTTTTGTTAAGCTTGTTGAGTAGCTCCATTCCATGCTCTTACTTGCCATGTTCAGGTTTTTCCTTCATGTTGTTTTGCTGCTCCAAAGAGAGCATCGTGGTCTGAAATTTCAGACTAGCGTTAATTTCGCTAAGTCTGAAATCTTTTTTGCTTATTCAGTTTTGCCATGCTTGTTTGAAGCCCTTAATGGATGAATTTGCCTATGCGTCAGTACTGGTGATTTGTTAAGCTTCTTGAGTACATCACTTCCATGCAATTTGTTTTCATGTTGGGTGGCTGTAGCATGTTCATTTTGTTGCATTTAGGAGCCTACTTGCTATAAATCGCAGATCGGTTCGTTTAGTAAAACGCTTGCCATTTCTAAACCGTAGCTCCGATTGCCATGATCTTTATATCGTTTTCAGGGGATTTCTTCCCCTCTATCTAGTGGCACACTTGGATTTCCAAGCTGAGGCCAGGTTCATGCATTTCCTGTTACATCTTGCATTTTGCATCCCGCATAGCATATCATCTTTGCATATTATTGGTTGCCCTTGCACGTGGTTGATTGTATCCTTGTTGCTTGTTTGTGTTGTTGGGTAGAGCCGGGAGACGAGTTCGCTAACGAGGATCCCGTTGAGTTTTCTTTTGAGGATCCAGTCAATTCTGACAACTGTGCAGGCAAGATGATCACACCCTTGAAATCACTACTATCTTTGCTACGCTAGTTTGCTCGCTCTTTTGCTTTGCCAATGCTACGATGCCTACCACTTGCTTGTCAGCCTCCCAATTGCCATGATTGAGCCTCTAACCCACCTTTATCCTAGCAAACCATTGATTGGCTATGTTACCGCTTTGCTCAAGCCCTTCTTATAGCGTTGTTAGTTACAGGTGAAGATTGGAGCCGTTCCTTGTTGGAACACTTATTTACTTGTTGGGATATCATTATATTGCTATGTTATCTTTATTCATATATATACTTGGTAAAGGGTGGAAGGGTCGGCCTCCCGCCTAGTGTTTTGTTCCACTCTTGCCGCCCTAGTTTCCGTCATATCGGTGTTATGTTCCCGGATTGTTGCGTCCCTTACGCGGTTGGGCTATAATGGGAACCCCTTGATAGTTCGCCTTGATTAAAGCTTTTCCAGCAATGCCCAACATTGGTTTTACCATTTGCCACCTACCCTTTTCTTTCCCTTGGGTTTCCGGAGCCCGAGGGTCATCTTTATTTTAGCCCCCCCACGGGCCAGTGCTCCTCTGAGTGTTGGTCCGAACTAGAGCCCCTTGCAGCGCCACCTCGGGGGAACCCGAGGGCTGGTTTTAGTTGTACGGATTGCTTATCTGAGTGTGCCCTGAGAAAGAGATATGTGCAGCTCCTATCGGGATTTGTCGGCACATTCGGGCGGTGTTGCTGGACTAGTTTTGACCTGTCGAATCATCTTGTTGTACCGGGATACCGAGTCTGATCGGTGGGTCCTGGGTGGAGGTCTATTCCTTCGTTGACCGTGAGAGCTTGTTATAGGCTAAGTTGGGACCCCCTGCAGGGATTGATCTTTCGAAAGCCGTGCCCGCGGTTATGGGCAGATGGGAATTTGTTAATGTCCGGTTGTAGATAACTTGAACCTTAAATAATTAAAATGAATCAACTGAGTGTGTTGCCGTGATGGCCTCTTCTCGGCGGAGTCCGGGAAGTGGACACGGCGTTGGAGTTATGTTTGCGTAGGCTGCTCTATTTAGTTTACGCTCGTGCTTTGCCTTCTCTTCTCGCTCTCCTTGTGAATAAGTTAGCCACCATATATGCTAGTCGCTTGCTGCAGCTCCACTTACATTACCCCTTTCCTACCTATTAAGCTTAAATAGTCTTGATCGCGAGGGTGCGAGATTGCTGAGTCCTTTGTGGCTCACAGATTACTATTACACCAGATGCAGGGACCGATGATACTTCTCCGGATGGCGCGCTCGAGCTGAAGTGGGAGTACGACGAGGACTCTCAGCGACACTATGTGTCTTTTCCTGATGATCAGTAGTGGTGCCTATTCGGGGTTCGATTCAGGGTCTAGTCGCTTGTTGGGGGTCTTTTCTATTTTGGCGCCGTAGTCAGGCCATGAGTGATTGTATGATGGATGTTATTTATGTACTTTGATGTGACGTGGCGAGTGTAAGCCAACTATTATTATTATTCCCCTTTATATTATATATGTACTTGGGTTGTGTAATGATTCCCGACTTGCGACATTGCATTCAATGCGCCTATGTCTCTAAGTCGTGCCTCGACACGTGGGAGACATAGCCGCATCGAGGGCGTTACAAGTTGGTATCAGAGCCTTCCCCGACCTTAGGAGCCCCATTGCTTGATCGTTTTTAGCAGCCGAGTTGTGTCTAGAAAAATGTTTTGAGTCCTTAGGAATTATATATCGGAGAGCTTAGGAATTCTTTTTACTTCCCAGTCTCCTCATCGCTCTGGTAAGGCATCCTGACGTAGAGTTTTGACTCTTCTCTTCTCAAATTTCACTAAAATTTTTTTAGGATCACGCGAGTATCTTAGTTTTGTTCCGATGGCTTATGATGAGAATACTGTCTTGGTGCCTCCTGTCAGGGGTTTAGTGGAAGTGTCCCGGGGAGCTGAGCTCTGAGGTGTTGTCATCATAATTCTATCGTTACAATTCTGGCATACTTGAGATATGTGCGTGACATCGAAAATCTCTTTTATGCAGTTCGTTGGTGAGATAACCTCGACGCCACCCAGTACTGGGGCGGGAGTTCGGGAGTATCGCCATAACTTGTATAACGGATGCTTTTCGAAGGTTGAGATAGATGGTTTCCGAAGGTTTCTTGGTTATGTGTTGAAGGATGGATGCAGCTGGATGTAGGATTTGCTAGCTTGGGTGAGATATTATGCTTCCCCTGTATCCTCAACACCTGATTGCATAACTGGAAAGTTTCGGGAATTTCATAGGTGGGAATTCAAGTAGCCTTAGGATATCTTTCCAACAGATGTGTGATATGAAATTGGGGTTCGAGGTCTAGTGGTTCGCCTATTCACGGTTGATTTTACAGTGGCCTCGTTGTGTCTTAAAGAGTCCTTGGCTATGCTGACTCGGGGATGCTTCGTATGTCATGTGCACTGCCTTATACATGATGGTGCTGTACGGTCGAGCCCGTGTAGGTCCTACCACGAACACTTCGGACGAAATTTCTATCATGTGTTTGTTCCGGCTTATTCCGCAAGCCAACCCTTGGTTTTATTTCGATTTGTGGTATTCGTTCTTCTTCGACGTCATATGTTGATTCCATCCCTCGTTGATGTACCTCTTCTACCTGATTCTTCGTGGCTTCACAATTTAGGAATATGTGACCACTTCAAGAGAAGTGCATTCGCTCATTGTGTTCGGATGTGAAGACTTTATGTTGCAATTTTCATTCCGTTGGTTTCACCTTCAATATTTCTCTATTTGTGTGCTAATGGTGGTCAACCTCTTCAGGATGGCTCCCGCTAAGAGCACCAGTCAGAACCAGAATCAAGATCCTCCGCCACCTCCGCCTCCTCTGGAAGCATGGTAGGCTGTGATGGCTGCTACTAATGCAAATACTCAGCTGATCATGCAAATCATCCAAGAGCGGAATCAAAGCAGTCAAGCGAATCAAGGCAACAACCAGAAAAAATTTGCAACTCTGCATCAGTTCCTCGCAAATGGTCCGAAGACGTTCAGCAACTGCGTTGAGGCTACCGATGCTGATGATTGGTTAGTCGATCTGGGTAAGCATTTTGAATGTAGCAACGTCAGACCTGAAGATTTCGTCAAGTTCGCGTCTTTCCAGCTCAAGGATCAGGCCGCAGAGTGGTTTCAGCAGTACCGGGATTCCAGAGGTGGACGTTTGATCACTTGGGATGATTTCCGTCGTGATTTCTGAGCTCATCACATTCCTCAAAGTGTGACTGAAAGCAAACGTGAAGAATTCCATAATCTGAAGCAAGGCTCTTTGTCTGTCTATGACTACAACAAGTTGTTTCAGAAGCTCGCCCGTTTTGCCAAGCAGGATGTTCCTGATGAGAAGAGCATGATCTATCAGTTCAGGGGTGGTCTTCGTGAAGAAATTAAGCTCGCTCTTGTCCTCTTCGAGCCGCTGAGATACGATGAGTTCTACAACATGGCACTGAAGCAAGAGACTGCTCAGCTCAGGTGTGATGCTTCCAGGAAGCGAGTCAGAGACACTACGTCTTCGTCCTCTACTCAAGTGGCCAAGCAACAGAAGTATTGGCTTCCTCCTCCTCCGTTCCGTCAGCCGTATCAGCAGAAGAGCAAAGGTGGCAGTGGTTCATCCCACCCACCCAACCCAGGCTTTCAGAACAAGACTTCATCTCAAGCTTCAAGATCGAGTGCTCCGTACCACCGTCCGCTCTCAGAGGTCACGTGCAATAAGTGCCAACAGAAGGGTCACTATGCCAACAAGTGTTTCAACCAGAGGCGTCTTCCTTCTCCTCCTCCTGTCAGATCGGCAAGTACAGCTGTGATCAAGCATAATCCCAAGCACGCCAAGGTCAATATGGTGAATGCAGCTCAGGCAGAGGATTCGTCAGATGTGATCATGGGTAACCTTCCTGTTAATGATATTCCTGCAACGGTTCTTTTTTGACACTGGTGCATCGCATTGTTTTATGTCGAGACCTTTTGCATCTAAGCATGATTTTGTTACTCAAGTGTTGTCGAAACCATTGGCTATTGTTTCTCCGGCCCGTCAAATGACATCTTGAGTATGTGTTCCGGATGCCACTATCACTTTGGGCGATCATAAGTTCCTTTCTTCCCCAATTGTTCTTGGCGATTCCGATATTGATCTTATTCTTGGGATGGACTGGCTCTCTAAACACAAGGCTCACCTCGATTGTGCAGCGAGGCAGATTCAACTGACTCATTCTTCTGAAGATGTCATTGTCTTTGCTGCTCGGGATAATACCATCCGGTTATTCTCTCTCAATGAAAAGGGTGAATTGGATGCTATTTCACAGATTCCGGTTGTTTGTGAGTATCAAGATGTCTTCCCTGAAGAACTCCCAGGCATGCCTCCAAACCGGCCGGTTGAATTCGTTATTGAACTTGAGCCCGGTACGGAACCGGTGTGCAAACGTCCCTACAAGCTCGGCCCCGAAGAGTTGAAGGAGTTGAAGAAACAACTCGATGTGCAAGAAAGAATGGGTCTCATTCGGCCTAGTACTTCTCCGTGGGGTTGTGGTGTTCTTTTTGTGAAGAAGAAGGATGGAACGGACCGACTTTGTGTTGATTATCGTCCATTGAACAAGAAGACCATCAAGAACAAATATCCACTTCCCAACATTTATGAGCTGTTCGAGCAACTCAAGGGTGCCCAAGTATTCTCCAAGCTTGATCTCCGTATGGGTTATCATCAAATTCGCATTCGTGAACAAGATATTCCAAAGACGGCATTCAGAACAAGCTATGGGTCATATGAGTACACTGTTATGTCTTTTGGCCTCGCCAATGCTCCTCCAATGTTCTCTCGCATGATGAACTTCATCTTCAACCCCTACACCAACGACTTTGTTTTGGTTTATCTCGATGATATCCTGGTTTTCTCGAAGAACAAGGAAGATCATGCCAAGCATTTGCGTTTGGTTATTGACAAGCTAAGAGAACATCAATTCTACGCCAAGTTCTCCAAGTGTGAGTTTTGGCTCGATGAGGTTCTTTATCTTGGTCATATTATCTCTGCCAAGGGCATTTCCGTGGATCCTGAGAAGGTGTCCGCAATTGTTAATTGGGAACCTCCTTAGAATGTGAAGCAACTCCGTAGCTTCCTCGGTCTTGCAAGTTATTGCCGAAGATTCGTTGAAAACTTTTCCAAGATCGCGAAGCCTCTCTCAAATCTTCTTCAGAAGCACGTCAAGTACGTTTGGTCTCCGGAGTGTGATGTTGCTTTCAACGCTTTGAAAGAGAAATTGATCACTGCTCCAGTTCTAACTCCGCCTGATGAAACCAAGCCGTACGAGGTCTTTTGTGATGCCTCTCTCCAAGGTCTCGGTGCAGTACTGATGCAAGAGAAGAAAGTTGTTGCTTATACCTCTCGCCAGTTGAAGCCAAATGAGAAGAACTACCCCACTCATGATCTCGAGTTGGCGGCAGTTGTGCACGCATTGTTGACTTGGAGACATCTTCTCTTGGGAAGGAAAGTGGACATTTTCACTGATCACAAGAGTCTCAAGTACATCTTCACTCAGCCTAATCTCAACCTCAGGCAGACTCGATGGGTCGAGATGATTCAAGAGTACAATCCGAGTATCGAGTATACTCCAGGCAAGGCTAATGTGATTGCTGACGCTTTGAGCAGAAAAGCATATTGCAACAGTCTGATTCTCAAGCCTTATCAACCCGAGCTTTGTGAAGCTTTCCGCAAACTCAATCTGCAAGTTGTTCCTCAAGGTTTCCTCACCAACCTTCAAGTTTCTCCTACCTTGGAAGACCAGATTCGCCAAGCCCAGCTTCTTGATGCTATGGTGAAAAAGGTGAAGATTGGTATTGCAAAGAGTCAGTCCAAGTACTAGTGCTACCGACTTGATGACAAGGACACTCTCTTCTTCGAGGATCGAATTGTTGTGCCCAAAGGTGAACTTCGTAAAGTGATCATGAATGAGGCTCACAACTCTCTCCTCTCCATCCACCCTGGGAGCACGAAGATGTATCAAGATCTGAAGCAAACTTATTGGTGGACTCGAATGAAGCGCGAGATCGCTCAATTCGTGAATGAATGTGATGTCTGCAGAAGAGTGAAAGCAGAACACCAAAGGCCAGCAGGTCTCCTCCAACCTCTCGCCATTCCAGAATGGAAGTTTGACCACATTGAAATGGACTTCGTGACTGGGTTTGCTAAGTCCAAGCGTGGCAATGTTGCTATATTCGTTGTCATCGACAAGCTCACCAAAGTGGCTCATTTCTTGCCTATCAAAGAGTCAATCACTGCAGCTCAATTGGCGGAGCTCTACACCTCTCGAATTGTCTCTCTGCATGGTATTCCTCAAGTGATATCTTCAGACCGTGGCAGCATCTTTACCTCCAAGTTTTGGGATTCTTTTCAGAAGGCCATGGGCACCAACATCCGCTTCAGCACTGCTTTCCATCCTCAAACAAGCGGTCAAGTCGAGCGTGTCAACCAGATTCTTGAAGATATGCTCAGGGCTTGTGTTATCTCCTTCGGCATGAAGTGGGAGGATTGCCTTCCTTATGCTGAATTCTAATACAACAACAGTTTCCAAGCAAGTTCCGGCAAGGCCCCGTTTGAAATTCTGTATGGTAGGAAGTGCCGTACACCTCTCAACTGGTCTAAAACCGGTGAACGTCAGCTACTAGGTAATGACCTGATCACAGAGGCAGAAGAAATGTGCAAGGTCATTCGTGATAACCTCAAAGCAGCCCAGTCTCGTCAGAAGAGCTACTATGACAGCAAGCACCGTGATTCGGCTTTCGAGATCGGGGATCATGTCTACCTCCGCGTCTCTCCTATGAAAGGGACTCGTCGCTTCGGTATCAAAGGGAAGCTTGCCCCCAGATACGTCGGGCCTTTCAAGATCGTCAGCAAGAGAGGCGACCTCGCCTATCAACTCGAGCTTCCTGCAACCTTCGCCAATGTTCATGATGTGTTCCACGTCTCGCAACTCCAAAAGTGCTTCAAGACGCCTGAGCGCACCGTCAACTTCGAGGACATTGAGCTCCAAGAAGATCTCTCCTACCATGAGCACCCAGTTGCAATCCTTGAAGAGACTGAACGCAAAACTCGCAACAAGTCAATCAAGTTTCTCAAAGTCAAGTGGTCACACCATTCCGACTGTGAAGCTACCTGGGAACGCGAGGATCACCTCCGTTCCGAGTACCCGGAGTTCTTTTAGTCCTAGATCTCGGGACGAGATCTTTTCGTAGTGGTGGAGTGTTGTAACGCCCCATATGTAACCTTCCCGAATTGTACTCCAACTCTTGCCATTTCCGGCATTAAGTTATATTTAATTCTCGGGTTCGGATCTTTGCCTCCGTGTGTTGTTTTGTTTTTTTCGTGCATCTCATATCATGTCATCACGTGCATTGCATTTGCATACATGTTCATCTCATGCATTCGAGCATTTTCCCCGTTGTCCGTTTTGCATTCCGGCGCTTCGTTCTCCTCCGGTGGCCATTTCTAGCTTTCTTTCGTGTGTGGGGATTAAACGTTTCCGGATTGGGCCGAGACTTGCCATGCGGCCTTGGTTTACTACCGGTAGACCGCCTGTCAAGTTTTGGGTCATTTGGACTTCGTTTGATACTCCAACGGTTAACCGAGGGACCGAAAAGGCCTCGTGTGTGTGCAGCCCAACACCCCTCCATTTTGGCCCAAAACCCACCAAACTCTGCTCCATCGTCTCGGTCGTTCGATCACGATCGTGTGGGCGAAAACCGCACCTCATTTGGACACTCCTAGCTCCCTATATGCCTATAAATAGCCCCCCTCCGAAATTCTCGTTCTCCTCCCCCGAAAACCCTAGATCCCCTTCCTCTTCGCGCGCCGGACAACGTCCGGACGCGCCGGACACGTCCGCCGGTCCGCCCCAGCCAACCACGCCGCGCCACGTGTCCCGGGCGGGCGCCCACATTGCCGCCGCCGCGCCGGCCCGCCCGAGCCCGCGGGGAGCCCGCTTCCTCGCCCGACCGGGCCACTCCCCGCCGCCCGCGCCGCCTTCGTCTTCCCCATGACCGGCCACCGCTCCGGCCGCCGAACCTCGCCGCCGGCCGCCCCAGTCTCCGCCCGTCTCCGCCCTCGCCTCGGCGTCCGCACCCGGCCTCGCCGCGCGCCGCCGCCGCCCTCCGGCCTCCCCTCGTCGCTCGGCGCCCCGCGCCCTCGCCGGCGACTCGCCGGAGCCGGCCGCCGCCACCGCCGGATCGGCTCGGATGAACAGTGCCGCCGCCCCGAGCTACAGTGCCCGATCCGCGCTATAGTAATTTCAGATCTAGGGTTGACTTTTCCCTCTCCCTCTTAATCTTTCATGCCATGTTTGATCAGTGATATCTCCGCATACGTAGCTCCGATTTGGGCATATGATATGTCAAAATCTTCGCCTCGACGAGTACATCATTTCATTCCATTGCATCATTTGCATTTGAGGTCATCTTGTTGCCCAAAATGCTGTTGGAAGGAGGCATCATGAGTTAAATTGCAGATCCGTTAGTTCAACATGTACTTTTGTCATTTTTGCCATATTTAATCCGTGCATGATATGCATGTGCCCCTTTGGGATGAATTGTTAAGCATGTTGTCTTATTTCCAAAGGTGCCTTCCATGCATTTTTAGGATGTGCGTGTTGTCTTGTGCAAGCTTGCGAAGAGGGCTACATGAGTTTACTGATTTCAGGGACTTAGTGAAAATCACTAAGTCTGGGATGTTTTAGTTCGCGATGCTATATGTCCAGCTTGTTTCCTAGTGATCCGTACCTCTTTTGATGATGATCAGTAAGAGTGATTTGTTATGCTTGTTGTGCTTAATCCATCCATGTCTTTACTTGTTATGTTGGAGCACCCTAGGTTGACTCAATCGAGCTCAACTTTTGGATAGTTGTTGTTTTGGGCAGATCGTGAACTGTTTTGTGATTTTGCCGGAGTTATTGCTAGTGATCCACGCATGTTATGCCATTGTTCTTGCCATGTCTAGCTAGCATTTTGTGCCTTCTTAATGGATATATGCTTGCCTTGCCATGACTTGCACCGTAGTGAGAGCATCGAGCTCGTTTACATGCCTCCGTGAGTTATTATTTCAGCATGTCCCAGTTTTCAATAAGTCTGAAAACTGATTGTGTTTCATCGAGTATTTTGTGAACCCTTTTGGCCCCAGGTCATTTTGGGTGTTTTGTTAATCTTGTTGAGTAGCTCCATGCCATGCTCTTACTTGCCATGTTCAGGTTTTTCCTTCATGTTGTTTTGCTGCTCCGAAGAGAGCATCGTGGTCTGAAATTTCAGACTACCGTTAATTTCGCTAAGTCTGAAATCTGTTTTGCTTATTCAGTTTTGCCATGCTTGTTTGAAGCCCTTAATGGATGAATTTGCCTATGCCTCAGTCCTGGTGATTTGTTAAGCTTCTTGAGTACATCACTGCCATGCAATTTTTTTTCATGTTGGGTGGTTGTAGCATGTTCATTTTGTTGCATTTAGGAGCCTACTTGCTATAAATCGCAGATCGGTTCGTTTAGTAAAACGCTTGCCATTTCTAAACCGTAGCTCCGATTGCCATGATCTTTATATCGTTTTCAGGGGATTTCTTCCCCTCTATCCAGTGGCACACTTGGATTTCCAAGGTGAGGCCAGGTTCATGCATTTCCTGTTACATCTTGCATTTTGCATCCCGCATCGCATCCCGCATAGTATATCATCTTTGCATATTATTGGTTGCCCTTGCACGTGGTTGATTGTATCCTTGTTGCTTGTTTGTGTTGTTGGGTAGAGCCAGGAGACAAGTTCGCTAATGAGGAGCCCGTTGAGTTTTCTTTTAAGGATCCAGTCAATTCTGACAACTGTGCAGGCAAGATGATCACACCCTTGAAATCACTACTATCTTTGCTATGCTAGTTTGCTCGCTCTTTTGCTTTGCCAATGCTATGATGCCTACCACTTGCTTGTCAGCCTCCCAATTGCCATGATTGAGCCTCTAACCCACCTTTATCCTAGCAAACCATTGATTGGCTATGTTACTGCTTTGCTCAAGCCCTTCTTATAGCGTTATTAGTTGCAGGTGAAGATTGGAGCCGTTCCTTGTTGGAACACTTATTTACTTGTTGGGATATCATTATATTGCTATGTTATCTTTATTCATCTATATACTTAGTAAAGGGTGGAAGGCTCGGCCTCTCGCCTAGTGTTTTGTTCCACTCTTGCCGCCCTAGTTTCCGTCATATCGGTGTTATGTTCCCGGATTGTTGCGTCCCTTACGCGGTTGGGCTATAATGGGAACCCCTTGATAGTTCGCCTTGATTAAAGCTTTTCCAGCAATGCCCAACATTGGTTTTACCATTTGCCACCTACCCTTTTCTTTCCCTTGGTTTCCGGAGCCCGAGGGTCATCTTTATTTTAGCCCCCCCACGGGCCAGTGCTCCTCTGAGTGTTGGTCAGAGCTAGAGCCCCTTGTAGCGCCACCTCGGGGGAACCCGAGGGCTGGTTTAGTTGTATGGATTGCTTATCTGAGTGTGCCCTGAGAAAGAGATATGTGCAGCTCCTATCGGGATTTGTCGGCACATTCTGGCAGTGTTGCTGGACTAGTTTTGACCTGTCGAATCATCTTGTTGTACCGGGATACCGAGTCTGATCGGTGGGTCCTGGGTGGAGGTCTATTCCTTCGTTGACCGTGAGAGCTTGTTATGGGCTAAGTTGGGACCCCCCTGCAGGGATTGATCTTTCGAAAGCCGTGCCCGCGGTTATGGGCAGATGGGAATTTGTTAATGTCCGGTTGTAGATAACTTGAACCTTAAATAATTAAAATGAATCAACTGAGTGTGTTGCCGTGATGGCCTCTTCTCGGCGGAGTCCGGGAAGTGGACACGGCATTGGAGTTATGTTTGCGTAGGCTGCTCTATTTAGTTTCGGCTCGTGCTTTGCCTTTTCTTCTCGCTCTCCTTGCGAATAAGTTAGCCACCATACATGCTAGTCGCTTGCTGCAGCTCCACTTACATTACCCCTTTCCTACCTATTAAGCTTAAATAGTCTTGATCGCGAGGGTGCGAGATTGCTGAGTCCTTTGTGGCTCACAGATTACTATTACACCAGATGCAGGGACTGATGATACTTCTCCGGATGGCGCGCTCGAGCTGAAGTGGGAGTACGACGAGGACTCTCAGCGATACTATGTGTCTTTTCCTGATGATCAGTAGTGGTGCCTATTCGGGATTCGATTCAGGGTTTAGTCGCTTGTTGGGGGTCTTTTCTATTTTGGCGCCGTAGTCGGGCCATGAGTGATTGTATGATGGATGTTATTTATGTACTTTGATGTGACGTGGCGAGTGTAAGCCAACTATTATTATTATTCCCCTTTATATTATATATGTACTTGGGTTGTGTAATGATTCCCGACTTGCGACATTGCTTTCAATGCGCCTATGTCTCTAAGTCGTGCCTCGACACGTGGGAGACATAGCCGCATCGAGGGTGTTACAGCCTTCTTCCAGCAGGTCGACGCCGTCTTCTCGTGCTTCCTTGGCCTCCGCCTCCGTGTACATGGTCACCCGAGGTGAGTCGAACTCGATGTCGGTTGGGATGATTGCTTCGGCACCGTACACGAGGAAAAAAAGGAGTGAAGCCGGTTGACTCGTTTGGGGTGGTGCGCAGACTCCAGAGGACAGCCGGCAGCTCATCGAGCCAACAGCCGGCTGAACGCTCCAGAGGTACGACCAGTCGGGGCTTGATGCCGGAGAGGATGAGGCCGTTGGCTCGCTCGACCTGGCCGTTTGACTGCGGGTGGGCGACGGACGCTAAGTCCAGCCGGATACCTTGCGCAATGCAGAAACGTGCCAAGGCTCCTTTGGCAAAATTTGTGCCATTGTCGGTGATGATGCTGTGTGGCACGCTGTACCAAGTTGTTATGTCTGCGATGAATGTCATGGCAGTTGGCACATTCAGCTTCTTGATCGGCTTTGCTTCGATCCACTTGGTGAATTTATCTACGGCGACGAGCAAATGTGTCATGCCGCCGCGCGCCGTCTTGAATGGGCCCACCATGTCTAATCCCCAAACGGCAAAGGGCCAAGTGATGGGGATTGTCTTGAGTGCCAAAGCCGGCATGTGTTTCTTGGAGCTGAAAAGTTGGCAGCCTTTGCAATGCTTAACTAATTCTTTGGCGTCATCCAAAGCAGTCGGCCAGAAAAAGCCGTGGCGGAAAGCTTTGGCGACAAGTGATCTTGAGGCGGCATGGTGGCCGCATTCTCCTTGGTGTATATCTCTGAGGATTGTAATGCCCATCTCTTGCTCGACGCACCGTTGGAGGACTCCAGTGACACTGCGCTTGACCAGCTCTCTGTTGACGATCGTGTATGCTCCGGCTCGACGCTGGACTTGTCTCGCTTCTGTTTCGTCAGCCGGCAGATCTTGGTTTACTAGGAAGTTGAGGATGGATTGAGCCCATGACGGGGCTGCGACTTCCCCTACCGCCAATGTGGCTACTGCCACCAGGGTGGGCGGGTTGGGTGATGAAGTGCTGGAGTCGGCCGCCGACTGCTGCGTTGTTGCAGTCCCCGGGCCGGCTACTACAGTCCCCGGGCCGGCTACCGCAGTCCCCGGGCCGGGTGCGGTAGTCCCCGGACTGGTTACTGCAGTCCCCGGGCCGAGTACTGAAGTCCCTGGGTCGCCTGCTTGGTTCTTCGAGCTGGACCCGGCCCTGTCGGGGTTGGGCGGCACGAAGATGGAGTCGGATTCTGGAGACGGCTTGATGGACAGCTTGAGGAGGCGTTGTAGAGCGACGCCGGTTGGTATTGCTTGCCGAGTGGAGCCTATTCGGGCCAGGGCATCGGCCGGCTCGTTGTTGGCTGGCGGTACGTGGAGGAACTCGCATCCTTCAAAGTATCCACTCATTTGCTGCACCAGGAAGCGATAGCTTGCCATGTTTGCGTCCTTGGCGTCCCAGTCGCTGGATGATTGTTCGACCACCAAATCCGAGTCGCCATAACATAGGATCCGGCGGATGCCAAGTTCCTTGGCAAGCCGGAGCCCATGTATGAGCGCCTCATATTCGGCTACATTGTTGGAGGCGGCAAAGTGGATCTGCAGCGTGTATCTAAGCTTGTCGCCCTTGGGAGAGGTAAGGACGACGCCGGCTCCCAAGCTGGTGCGCATCTTGGACCCGTCGAAGTGCATGCGCCAATGGGTGGAGTCAGGAGCCGGCGGCGGGTACTGGGTCTCGGCCCAGTCGACGAGGAAGTCGGCCAATGCTTGGAACTTGATGGCGGTGCGGGGCTGGTAGAAGATTGTGTAGGGGGCTAGCTCGATGGCCCACTTCGCCACCCGTCCGGATGCATCCCGGCTGCCTATGATCTCGGCCAGCGGGGCAGTGCATACGATCGTGATGGGATGCTCTTGAAAGTAGGGCTTCAGCTTCTTGGCGGTGAAATACACGCCGTAGCACATCTTCTGGTAGTGCGGGTAGTTCTGCTTTAAGGCGGACAACACCTCGCTCAAGTAGTACACCGGCCTCTGGACCGGCTGGGCTCGGCCTTCTTCTGGGCGTTGGACCACGATGACGGTGCTGACCATCCGGCTGGTTGCGGCAATGTAAAGGAGCATGGGCTCTTTCTCAGTCGGCGCCGCCAGGACAAGCGGCGTGGCCAGCATCTTCTTCAGCTCATGAAAGGCTTGATCGGCCTGGTCGTTCCACTCTAAGTGAGTGCTCTTCTTCATGAGGCGGTAGAGAGGGAGGGCTTTCTCTCCGAGCCGGCTGATGAAGCGGTTTAAAGAGGCCAGGCACCCGGTGAACTTCTGGTTTTCTCGAAGCTTGGTGGCGATCGCCATTCTATCGATGGCCTTGATCTTCACCGAGTTGCACTAGATGTCGCGTTCGGAGACCAGGAAGCCTAGGAGCTGGCCGTCTGGCACTCCAAACACGCATTTCTCGGGGGTTGAGCTTGATTCGGAACCGGCGCAGGTTCTCGAACGTTTCTTTCAGGTCTTCCAGCAAGGTGCCGCGCTTCTCCGTCTTCACCATGATATCGTCCACATAGACGTGAGCGTTTTTGCCGAGTTGCGTGAGGAGGCACTTCTGCATGCAATGCTGAAAAGTGGCACCGGCATTCCTCAAGCCGAATGTCATGGTCAGGTAGCAGAAGGCTCCAAATGGCGTGATGAAGGCGGTCTTCAGGCGGTCATCCGGGTTCAGTTTTATCTGGTGGTATCCTGAATAAGCATCCAAAAAACTCAACAGCTCGCATCCGGCTGTGGAGTCTATCACTTGGTCAATTCTTGGCAGGGCGAAGGGATCTTTGGGGCAGGCTTTCTTGAGGGTTGTGTAGTCTATACACATGCGCCACTTGTTATTCTTCTTCAGCACGAGAACCGGGTTGGCAAGCCACTCCGGGAAGA
This sequence comes from Triticum monococcum, assembly GCA_034509565.1. NCBI lineage: Eukaryota > Viridiplantae > Streptophyta > Magnoliopsida > Poales > Poaceae > Triticum > Triticum monococcum. The sequence continues at coordinate 127,651,037 of CM067842.1, forward strand.
AAACTTCCATGATGAAGCCGGCTGCAAGAAGCCGGGCTATCTCCTTCCCTACAATCCTTCTCTTCTCCTCTGACAGTCGGCGGAGAGGCTGCTTGACTGGTTTTGCGTCTTCTCGCATGTGTAGCTTGTGCTCGGCGAAATCCTTCGGAACACCCGGCATGTCCTTGGGGGACCATGCAAAGATATCCCGATCTCACGGAGGAAATCGGCGAGCTCGCCTTCCTATTTGCTGTTCAGGCTTGCACCAATGATGGCAAACCTCTCTGGGTGCTCTGGGTCAAGAGGTATCTTCTTGGTCTCCTTGGCCGGCTGGAAAGATCCTTGGGCATCATGCTCCTTGGAGTCGGTGGGTTGGCTCAGCTGCTAGCTGGCTAGGGCCACGACCCGGTCCAGCGTCTTCTTTTCTTCGGCAATCACAAGGGACTCGGCCAGTCGGCTGCTGGCTGCAGCGCCCTCGGCAGATTTCTTGTAATTGCCGGCTATGGTGATGATGCCCTTGGAGCTTGGTATCTTCATCTTGAGGTATGCGTAGTGGGGGACCGCCATGAACTTGGCCAAGGCAGGTCGGCCAAGCAATGCATGGTAAGGGCTCTCCAGGTCCACCACTTCGAACCAGATCGCCTCCCGGCGGAAGTGCTCCTTGTCCCCAAAGAGTACGTCGATCTTGATCTTGCCGATGGGGGCGCAGGACAAACCGGGCACGATGCCGTGAAACACCGTCCGAGTCGGCACAAGTTGCTTCGTGTTGACACTTAACTTCTCCAGGGTGTCGCGGTACAGGATGTTGATGCTGCTTCCGCCATCTATCAGCATGCGGGAGAAGCGGGCGGCGCGTCTGTCCATCGCGAGGGTGGCCTCCAAGACCAAAGCATAGGAGCCGGGAGACGGCATTACCTCTGGGTGGTCGGCCCGGCTCCAGCTGATGGGTTTCTCTGACCAATGCATGTGTCCGGCTGGGTTAGCAGCGACCACACTGACTTCCTCATGCTCTCGGCGCTTGCTGCGCTGGTCTTTGGGCTGGCTCGTAAAGATGACGTAGGATGCTTGCTCGTCGAGGAACTCGTCCTGCACGGCGCCGACCGCGGGCTGGGCGGCCTGAGGCGGTGGAGCCGGAGGCGGCGGACCGGCAGGAGGAGTCGGCGTGAGCCCTTCGCCCTTGGAGATTCGGGCGAGCCAGTTGCACTTTCGGGTTGTGTGGTTGGACGGCTTCGCGCCGCTATGGAACTTGCACGGGGCGTCAAGAGCTTGCTCGTAGGAGAAAGCCGGCTGACAAGCCGGCCGGCCGCCCTTGGGCTTCTTGGGAGAGGGCCGCCCTTCAGGCGGCGTGTCATCGACCGTGGCCACCTGCCGGTTCTGGTCGTTTGGGTGCTGGCGTCGGCCGGAATCTCCTGCTGGCGTCTTGGGCGCCGGGTTAAGAACTTTCCCGGACGTGTCTACCCGGAGCTCGGTCTTCATCGAAGAATCCGCGGTGGCGTATCTGTCGGCGATGTTCAGGAGCTCGTCAAGGGTAGTCGGCTCGTCGCAGAGAAGCTTGTGCTTGAGGAGGGTGCCTTCTCGGCACCCGGCAGTGAAGTATTCGATGGCCTGCACCTCGTGCACCCCTTCACAAGAGTTGCGAAGCTCGGCCCAGCGCATGAGGTAGTCACGAGTGGACTCGGCTGGGCCCTGTACGCATAGGGAGAGCTGCCTGGGCTTGGGAGCCCGCTTGTAGGTGCTGGTGAAGTTGCGAACGAAGGCTTCGGTAAAATCTACCTAGCTGTTGATGCTGAGAGGCTTGAGGCTGTTAAGCCAAGTCCATGTCGTGCCTTGCAGCATGAGGGGCACGTACTTTACGGCAACCCGCCGGTTGCCATTGGCTATGCTGACTGCCGTGGAGTAGTCGATCAGCCAGTCTTCCGGCTTCACGGAGCCGTTGTACTTGGGCGTGTCTCTTGGGAGCGAGAACCATTTGGGGAAGGGCTCGTCGCAGATGCGGGGGCCGAAGCAGGGCGGGCCGATATCGTCTTCTTCTTCCAGCGCCAGGGATCTGGCCAGGCGGTCGATCCGATGGCGGGCATCGTTCTCGCCGACTCCTTCGCGGCGACCTAGTCGGCCGCTGAGAGTCGGATGCGCCACTGGCGGTGGGGTGGGGTATCTTTCTCCACGAGCCCGAGGCGGAGGCGGGCTACCCCGCCATTCCCTGGCTCGGGGACGGCCATCCGCGTCGCGCTTAATGGAGATTCATGTCCGGCTTCGGCTGGAAGCCGGCTCTTTCTCGCGCCACGCGCGGGTGTTACTCTTAGTCGGCGTCCGGGACGTCGCGCCGTGATCCCGACGCGAGGGTGGGCTTCCCGCGCGGGCGTCAGCTCCGTGCCGCTGAGCGGCCGCGTCAATCAGTTGCTGTGTGCGCCGGGTCATGTGGGGGAGGTTTTCGGGCTCCAAGCCGTCCAACTCGTCTACGGCCGCCTGGGCGGCGCGCAGGTTCTCGAGCGGAGTGGCATAGACCGGGCGGTCGACTCCTAGCGCGTCGACAATGACGGCGCCATGTTTCCTGACAGCACCAGCTCGGCTTGGGCCAGCCGGGGCCGGCGTGCCGAAGGCGGCGCGGTCAGCTTCGCGCTGGTAAGCCTCAGTGAGGCGTCTCACGGAAGCCAGCCTCCAGCCCTCCGCGAGGAGGGCGAGATGGCGTGCCTCTAGTGCTTCGTCGTCGGTGTCAGCCGGGAGGGGGACAGACAAGTCGTGGGCCGCAGCGCGCGGGGCGTCGTGGGCGCTCTCGTCAGCCGGATCGCCATGGCCGATAACCATCACCTCGGTGGTGACAGTATCGTGATCGTCGGCCCGAGGGAGCGGGTCGTTGTAGATCGTGACGTTGGTGGGGAAGGTGTCGTAGGAGGCCGTGTCGGAGTCAACAGAGTCGACAGGCATCGGGTCGGTGGAGCCAACCGACTCCAGATCCGCAGCAGGCTCGCAGGAGACATGGAGTTGGCTAAGGAGGTTGGCGAGGTGGTCGGTGCCCGCATCAGAGGCGAGCTCGTCGGAGATGCGGGCCTCGTCGAGGAGATCAGCGAGGCTGCTTGCCGCGCAGATGCTGGCGACGCCTTGCAGCGCGTCGTGGCAAGCGCCATCGGGCGTGCCGGGCTGGCTACGCTCGCTAGGGAGGAAGAGGGTTCCCGTCCAGAACAGGTCTCCGGACGACGGTGCACCTGGCCCCACGGTGGGTGCCAAATGTCGGGTGGTACGTGCGACATATGCCAACGGGTGGCTTATCATTGTGGGAGCCAATAAGACGTCGCCGGTGCCTGGAAACGGGATGAGGCGAAGACAAGCTCGTCGGCGTACTTTACCCAACTTCAGGGCTCTCCGTGGAGATAACACCCCTACTGCTGCTTTGTGGGGTCTCCGCATGATCACTAGATGAACAAGTAGCTACACGATGCTCCTTGAGCTGTTTTGGTGGAAGGAGGAAGAAGGGCACGGCTAGCCTGCTTCCTCTCCTTGTATGGTGTCTAAGACTAGTTTGAGAGTCCAACCCTTTGCATGGGTGCACCGGGGGGTCTATATAGGCCTACCCCCGGGGGTACAATGGTAATCCGGCTGGGCGCGTGGCCCAGCCGTCTGTGACTATGCTCGCCGGCTTCCACGCCGGCTGCTGGGGCCCGCCGACTGGTGGGTCCCACCGGCTGCCGGCACCCTGGTCGACAGGCAGGCCCCACTGTCCAGGGCCTGGTCGGTGGCTGGTTACTGTTGCTCTGTGCTGATGACGCGGGCTTGGTCGGGGTAAGCGTGGCTACAGTACCGCCACCCTGGCGGGCGGTTACTGTAGCCCCGCCGTATCTTGTCTCCTTAATGGGCGTCCCCCTCGAGGAGGATGGCAGGCCGGCTATGGGAGGCCGACTCTCCATCGGGCCGACTTGGGAGGAGGTGCGGCCGCCTTCGGTATCTCTCTGCCCGAAGGGGCCCACCGCCTCGGGGGCCATGCTGGTGGCCCGTCGTGGACGGCGTCAAGGCCGCCGTGGCAACAGTGCCGCGCCGGACGGGTCGTGGCCACCCGTACGGCGCACTGTGCTGGGCGTGCTCCGGGTTTTGGGGGTGGCAGGCTTTACTGTAGCCACGCCCTGCTTCATCATTGCTGGGTGGACACGGACTTCGCGGGTACGATCTTGATTGCTTTATGGGAGCCGGCTTCTTGGAGTCGGCCTACTTGTTGCCGACTCCTCGAAGTCGGCCCTTCGACGGCCTCCTTCATGAGGGCTAAAGGCGGGTCGCCCCCCGAAGCCGGCCTAGAAGATAGCCGGCAGGGGGAAGGCGGCCCCAGGTCTTGAATTCTTTTGAGAGCCGGACGAGCTCGTAATTTTTTCAGAAGGGCCAGGGGAAGCCGGCTAGGCTACCCATGGCTATTTACTCCGACATTGGGAATCCGAGCCTTCTTACCAGATAAGGGACAAGGCACACCCTCTCTCCCTTGGAGGGATTGGGACGGCTCTCCGCTTGCCCTCCTCCATTGTAGGTGGCAAGCCCGTCTCGAACTGGGACCAGGTACGTTGGGGGAAGAAATCCCTTGGACTAAAGCATCACCAATTTTCTATGCGGGATGGAACATCTCTCCCAATCTCCAGGCTTGGAGCTAGGGGTGCGAGAGGAGGAGCTGCGTCGACCGGCCATGGTGGAATTGATCTCTGTCGGGTACGCCCTGATGAAGACTCGGTAAGGGAGGATGATGTGATTTGTATTTGAATCCTCGTCTTTTTAAATACGCGGCTCATTTGCATAGCTAGGGGTAAATGTGAAAACACCCTGGCTCTTCACATTCACTCGACACGTGGAAAGTGGCCATTATTGGGTGTGGAAGCCAAGAAATAAAAACCATCACAAGGAACCGGACATTATTTCGACAGGTACACATAATTTGGAGAAGGAACCCGCCTTGCAATGCCGAAGACAACTGCGCACCGGACTCATCGTCATTGAAGCCTGGTTCGGGGGCTACTGAGGTAGTCCTGGATTAGGGGGTCCCGGATAGCCGGACTATCTCCATTGGCCAGACTGTTAGACTATGAAGATACAAGATTCAAGACTTCGTCTCGTGTCCGGATGGGACTCTACTTGGCGTGGAAGGCAAGCTAGGCAATACGTATATGGATATCTCCTCCTTTGTAACCGACCTTCTGTAAGCCTAACCCTCCCCGGTGTCTATATAAACCGGAGGGTTTTAGTCCGTAGGACAACAATCACAACATACAATCATACCATAGGCTAGCTTCTAGGGTTTAGCCCCTCTGATCTCGTGGTAGATCTACTCTTGTAACACCCATATCTTCAATATTAATCAAGCAGGACGTAGGGTTTTACCTCCATCAAGAGGGCCCGAACCTGGGTAAAACTTCGTGTCCCTTGCCTCCTGTTACCATCCAGCCAAGACACACAGTTCGGGACCCCCTACCTGAGATCCGCCGGTTTTGACACCGACAGCTGCATAGAAGAATTATGTCCTTGATGCACCGCTAGGTGACCGGCCGATTGCAGGAGCAGATGCAGATGTTATGAACGTTTGGCAAAGCTCAGTATGATGACTACTTGATAGTTTAGTGCACCATGCTTTACGGCTTAGAACCGAGACTTCAAAAATGTTTTGAACGCCACGAGGCATATAAGATGTTCCAAGAGTTGAAATTAGTATTTCAGACTCATGCCCATGTTGAAAGGTATGAGACCTTTCACAAGTACTTTGCCTACAAAAAGGAGGAGAATAGCTGAGCTAGTGAGCATGTGCTCAGAATGTCTGAGTGCTACAATCACTTGAATTATGTGGGATTTAATCTTCCAGATAAGATAGTGATTGACAGAGTTCTCTAGTCACTATCACCATGTTACTGGAACTCCGTGATGAACTATAATATGCAAGGGATAACGGAAACGATTCCCAAGCTCTTCGTGATGCTGAAATCGACGAAGGTAGAAATCAAGAAAAGCATCAAGTGTTGATGGTTGACAGGACCACTAGTTTCGAGAAAAGGGCAAAGGGAAGAAGGGGAACTTCAAGAAGAATGGCAAGCAAGTTGTTTCTCAAGTGAATAAGCCCAAAGCTAGACCTAGCCTGAAACTGAGTGCTTCTACTGCAAAGGAAATGGTCACTTGAAGTGGAACTACCCTAGATACTTGGCTGATAAGAAGGATGGCAAAGTGAACAAAGGTATATTTGATATACATGTTATTAATGTGTACTTTACTAGTGTTTATAGCAAACCCCTCGGTATTTGATACTGGTTCAGTTGCTAAAAGTAGTAACTCAAAATGGGGGCTGCAAAATAAACAAAGACTAGTTGAGGGCGAGGTGACGATCTGTGTTGGAAGTAATTCCAAAGGTTGATAAGATCACCATTGCACACTCTCTTTACCTTCGGGATTAGTGTTGAACCTAAAATAAATATTATTTGGTGTTTGCGTTGAGAATAATATGATTGGATCATGTTTATTGCAATACGGTTATTCATTTAAGTCAAATAATAATTGTTGTTCTATTTACATGAATAAAACCTTCGACGGTCATACACTCAATATAAATGGTTTATTGAATCTCGATCGTAGTGATACACATATTCATAATATTGAAGCCAAAAGATGCAATGTTAATAATGATAGTACAACTCATTTGTGGCACTACCTTTTAGGTCATATTGGTGTAAAGCGCATGAAGAAACTCCATGCTGATGGGGTTTTGGAATCACTTGATGCTTGCGAACTATGCCTCATGGGCAAGATGACTAAAACTCCATTCTTCGAAACAATGGAGCGAGCAACTGACTTATTGGAAATAATACATACTGATGTATGCGGTCCGATGAGTGTTGAGGCTCGCGGCGGGTATCGTTATTTTCTGACCTTCAGAGATGATTTGAGCATATATGGTTATATCTACTTGATGAAACATAAGTCTGCAACATTTGAAAAGTTCAAAGAATTTCAGAGTGAAGTGGAAAATCATCGTAACAAGAAAATAAAGTTTCTGCGATCTGATCGTGGAGGAGAATATTTGAGTTACGAGTTTGGTCTTCATTTGAAACAACACGGAATAGTTTCGCAAACTCACGCCACCTGGAACACCACAGCGGAATGGTGTGTCCGAACGTCATAACCGTACTTTATTAGATATGGTGCGATCTAGGATGTGTCTTACCGATTTATCACTATCATATTGGGGTTATGCATTAGAGACAGCTGCATTCACGTTAAATAGCGCACCATCTAAATCCGTTGAGATGACACCATATGAACCGTGGTTTGGCTAGAAACCTAAGCTATCGTTTCTTAAAGTTTGGGGCTGCGATGCTTATGTGAAAAAGTTTCAACCTGATAAGCTCGAACCCAAATCAGAGAAATGTGTCTTCATAGAATACCCAAAGGAAACTGTTGGGTACACCTTCTATCACAGATCCAAAGGCAAGATCTTTGTTGCTAAAAATGGATCCTTTCTAGAGAAGGAGTTTATCTCGAAAGAAGTGAGTGGGAGGAATGTAGAACTTGATGAGGTAATTTTACCTTATCCCGAATTGGAAAGTAGTTAATCACAGAAATTAGTTCTAGTGATCTCTACACCAATTAGTGAGGAAGCTAATGATGATGATCATGAAACTTCAGATCAAGTTACTACCGAACCTCGTAGGACAACCAGAGTATGGTCCGCACCAGAGAGATACGGTAATCCTTTCTGGAAGTCATGTTACTAGACCATGACGAACCTACAAACAATGAGGAAGTGATGATGAGCCCAGATTCCGCGAAATGTCTTGAGGCCATGAAATCTGAGATGGGATCCATGTATGAGAACAAAGTATGGACTTTGATTGACTTGCCCGATGATCGGTGAGTCATTAAGAATAAATGGATCTTCAAGAGGAAGACGGGCAATGATAGTAGTGTTACTATCTACAAAGCTCGAATTGTCGCAAAATGTTTTTGACAAGTTCAAGGTGTTGACTACGATGAGATTTTCTCACTCGTATCGATGCTTAAAAGTTTGTCCAAATCATGTTAGCAGTTACCGCATTTTATGAAATCTGGCAAATGGATGTCAAAACTGTATTCCTTAATGGATTTCTTAAAGAAGAGTTGTATATGATGCAACCAGAAGGTTTTGTCGATCCTAAAGGTGCTAACAAAGCGAGCAAGCTCCAGCGATCCATCTATGGACTGGTGCAAGCACTCGGAGTTGGAATATATGCTTTGATAAAGTGATCAAAGCATATGGTTTTATACAGACTTGTGGTGAAGCCTATATTCACAAGAAAGTGAGTGGGAGCACTATAGCATTTCTGATAAGTATATGTGAATGACATATTGTTGATCAGATATAATGTAGAATTTTCTGGAAAGCATAAAGGAGTGTTTCAAAAGAGTTTTTCAAGGAAAGACCTCAATGAAGCTGCTTACACATTGAGCATCAAGATCTATAGAGATTGATCAAGACGCTTGATAAGTTTTTTCAATGAGTACATACCTTGACAAGATTTTGAAGTAGTTCAAAATGGAACAGTCAAAGAAGAAGTTCTTGCCTGTGTTGCAAGGTGTGAAGTTGAGTAAAGACTCAAAACCCGACCACGACAAAATATAGAAAGAGAATGAAAAGTCATTCCCTATGCCTCAGTCATAGGTTCTATAAAGTATGCTATGTTGTTTACCAGTCCTATTGTATACCTTAGCATTTTTCTGGCAAGGGAGTACAATAGTGATCTAGGAGTAGATCACTGGACAACAGTCAAAATTATCCTTAGAAGACTAAGGAAATATTTCTCGGTTATGGAGGTGATAAAAGATTTCGTCGTAAAGAGTTACATCGATGCATGCTTTTTACATTGATCTAGATGACTCTAAGTCTCGATCTGGATACATATTGAAAGTGGGAGCAATTAGCTAGAGTAGCTCCGTCCAGAGCATTGTAGACATAGAAATTTCGAAATACATACAGATCTGAATGTTGCAGACCCGTAGACTAAACTTCTCTTACAAGAAAAACATGATCACTCTTTGGGTGTTAATCACATAGCTATGTGAACTAGATTATTGACTCTAGTAAACCCTTTGGGTATTAGTCACATGGAGAAGCGAACTAATCACATAAAGATGTGAACTAGATTATTGACTCTAGTGCAAGTGGGAGACTGAAGGAAATATGCCCTAGAGGCAATAATAAAGTTATTATTTATTTCCTTATATTATGATAAATGTTTATTATTCATGCTAGAATTGTATTAACCGGAAACTTAGTATATGTGTGAATACATAGACAAACAGAGTGTCACTAGTATGCCTCTACTTGACTAGCTCGTTGAATCAAAGATGGTTAAGTTTCCTAGCCATAGACATGAGTTGTCATTTGATTAATAGGATCACATCATTAGAGAATGATGTGATTAACTTGACCCATTCCATTAGCTTAGCACGATGATCATTTAGTTTGTTGCTACTGCTTTCTTCATGACTTATACATGTTCCTATGACTATGAGATTATGCAACTCCCGAATACCGGAGGAACACTTTGTGTGCTACCAAATATCATAACATAACTAGGTGATTATAAAGGTGCTCTAAAGGTGTCTCCGATGGTACTTGTTGAGTTGGCATAGATTGAGATTAGGATCTGTCACTCCGATTGTCGGAGAGGTATCTCTGGGCCCTCTCAGTAATGCACATCACTATAAGCCTTGCAAGCAATGTAACTAATGAGTTATTTGCGGGATAATGCATTACAGAACGAGTAAAGAGACTTGCCGGTAGCGAGATTGAACTAGGTATTGAGATACCGACGATCGAATCTCGGACAAGTAACATACCGATGACAAAGGGAACAACGTATGTTGTTATGCGGTTCGACCGATAAAGATCTTCATAGAATATGTAGGAGCCAATATGGGCATCCATGTTCCGCTATTGGTTATTGACCAGAGAAGTGTATCGGTCATGTCTACATAGTTCTCGAACACGTAGGGTCCGCACGCTTAACGTTCGTTGACGATATAGTATTTATGAGTTATGTATGTTGGTAACCGAATGTTGTTCGGAGTTTGGGATAAGATCACAGACATGACGAGGAACTCCGGAATGGTCCGGAGATAAAGTTTGATATATGGGATAATAGTGTTTGGTCTCCGGAAGGGTTCCGGAATTCACCAGAAGGGGTTCCGGATGTTTCCCGAAATGTTTGGGTACAAGAACACTTTATTTGGGCCAAAGGGGAAAGCCCACAAGGTTTTTGGATAGCGCAAAAGGAAGTTTTATGAAGTCCTGGGGCCAGACGCCAGGGTCCCTGGCGTTTGGGTCCAGATGCCGGGAACCCTGGCATCTGGCCCTGGAGTCCGAGAAGGAATCTTGCCTTTCGGGTGAAACCGACTTTCTGGAGGCTTTTACTCCAAGTTTCGACCCCAAGGCTCAACATATAATAGAGGGGTAGGGCTAGCGCCTAAGACACATCAAGAAACACCAAGCCATGTGCCGGCAACCCCGTCCCCTCTAGTTTATCCTCCGTAATAGTTTTTGTAGTGCTTAGGCGAAGCCCTGCGGAGATTGTTCTTCACCAACACCATCACCACGCCGTCGTGCTGCCGGAACTCATCTACTACTTCGCCCCTCTTGCTGGATCAAGAAGGCGAGGACGTCATCGATCTGAACATGTGCTAAACGCAGAGGTGCCATACATTCGGTACTTGATCGTGACGGATCGTGAAGGTGTACGACTACATCAACCGCGTCGATAAACGCTTCCGCTTTAGGTCTACGAGGGTACGTAGACATACTCTCCCCTCTCGGTGCTACGCATCACCATGATCTTGCGTGTGCGTAGGATTTTTTTTGAAATTACTATGTTCCCCAACATGTCCATGTACCCTCGTAGACCGAAAGCGGAAGCATTTAGTAACGCGGTTGATGTAGTCGAATGTCTTCGTGATCCAACTGATCCTAGCACCGAACGTACGGCACCTCCGTGTTCAGCCCACGTTCAGCTTGATGACGTCCCTCGAGCTCTTGATCCAATTGAGGATGAGGGAGAGTTTCGTCAGCACGACGGCGTGTTGACGATGACGATGAAGTTACCGGCACAGGGCTTTGCCTAAGCACTACGACCATATGACCGAGGTGTGTAACTGTGGAGGGGGCACCACACACGGCTAAGAGAAGACTTGGTGTGTCTTTGGGGTGCCCCTCCCACGTATATAAAGGAGGCGGGAAGAGGAGGCCAGCCCAAGGGGGGCGCCATAGGGAGGAGTCCTACTTGGACTCCCGGTCCAAGTAGGATTCGCCCCCCTTTCCTATTCCAACTAGGAGAAGGAGGGAAGGAGGAAGAGGAGAGAAGGAAGGAGGGGGCGCCGCCCCACCCCTTGTCCAATTCGGATTGGCAAGGGGGGCGCACGCCACCTCCTGGCCATCCCTCTCTCTTTTCCACTAAGGCTCATGTTGGCCCATTAACTACCTGGGGGGTGGGGGGGTTCCGATAACCCCAAGTACTCCGAAACTTATCCGAAACTTCCCGAAACCATTCCGATATCCGAATGCAACCTTCCAATATATGAATCTTTATGTCTCGACCATTTCAAGACTCCTCTTCATGTCTGTGATCTCATCCGGGACTCCGAACAAACTTCAGTCATCAAATCACACAACTCATAATACAAATCGTCATCGAACGTTAAGCGTGCGGACCCTACGGGTTCGAGAACTATGTAGACATGACCGAGACACATCTTCAGTCAATAACCAATAGCGGAACCTGGTTGCTAATATTGGCTCCTACATATTCTAAGAAGATCTTTATTGGTCAAACCACATAACAACATATGTTGTTCCCTTTGTCATCGGTATGTTACTTGCCAGAGATTCGATCGTCGGTATCATCATACCTAGTTCAATGTCGTCACCGGCAAGTCTCTTTACTCGCTCCGTAATGCATCATCCCGTGACTAACTCATTAGTCACATTGCTTGCAAGGCTCATAGTGATGTGAATTACCGAGAGGGCCCAGAGATACCTCTCCGATATACGGAGTGACAAATTCTAATCTCAATCTATGCCAAATCAACAAACACCATCGGAGACACGTGTAGAGCATCTTAATAATCACCCAGTTACATTGTGATGTTTGATAGCACACAAGGTGTTCCTCCGGCATTTGGGAGTTGCATAATCTCAGAGTCAGCGGAACATGTATAAGTCATGAAGAAAGCAATAGCAATAAAACTAAACGATCATTATGCTAAGCTAACCGATGGGTCTTGTCCATCACATCATTCTCTAATGATGTGACCCCATTCATCAAATGACAACACATGTCTATGGTTAGGAAACTTAACCATCTTTGATTAACGAGCTAGTATAGTAGAGGCATACTAGGGACACTCTGTTTGTCTATTTATTCACACATGTACTAAATTTCCGGTTAATACAATTCTAGCATCAATAATAAACATTTATCATGATATAAGGAAATATAAATAACAACTTTATTATTGCCTCTAGGGCATATTTCCTTCAGGTGCGCGGCCCTGCGGCAGTCATGGTGGACATGGTGGCGGCGCAGGGTGAGTCTGCGATGAGTGCGGCGGACAAGGAGGCCGCGGCGGCGCGGTTGCGGTGTGCGACAAGCGCATGGCGGCGACGACACACAACAAGTCCGGATGCAGTGGTGGCACATGGCTTCGACATCAAGCAACGCGGCAGCCATGGCGTGGGCGCGATGAGCACACGACACGTCGCAGTAGGCGCTGAGCCACGTGGTAACGTCGAGCGGAGGCGTTCATGACGACAACAATGACAACAACTCCAAAAACACCGGCGATGACGTCATGGTTTAGGGGGAGTATGTTTGGAAATAATCCACGGATGTGTCACGACAGTGTGTAGCAGGCGCAATGAGCAACCTGGCGTCCGGGTCGTGCAGAGGAGCGGACCAGGCTCATGATCAAGAGAAGACCGGATCGACAGGGATGCATGCACGGGCTGCCATGAGCGTTGCGTTGTTTGTGAGCTAGTTGCATGCATCCGATGGATATGGACGTGCATGTAGACTAGTTAGTTGGTTAGTAGCTGGCTCATGTGGTAGTGGCCGGTGCGTGCGGGCGTGCGTGCGTGGGGTGTGTGGCCGCTGGCCTGTGTGTGCAGTCGGGTATAAAAAGGCCCCCTGATGTACTGTTTGCGGTGCACTGGTATGAGCCGTGCCTAGGATCCAGAGATGATGTAGCCTCCACCGGGACCGTGGTATGCCCCCGGTCGGCTGTGAGAGAGCTCCTCTGGGTAGGTCGCGGTGTGTTTTCGCGCCCGGGTATGTGCCTAGTAAAGTGAGGCCATTCGTGAGCCGGAAAAATTGTGTGCTCCTTCTTGTACCTACATTTGTGCGAGTGAGAGAAAGAGAACTCGTATCGGGTTTGTCCCAACATTTGGTATCATGAGCTTGGTTTTCTTGGGCATGGTTCACCGTGCCACAGGCGTGCCGGCGATGGCGGCGTTCGTCGAAGGACGCGCAGAGCTCCAGGCCATGTGTCGGCCTATGGAGGCGCGCGGCGCTGCGGCGGTCATGGTGGACGTGGTGGCGGTGAAGGAAATTTTCCCTGGAGGCAATAGTAAAGTTGTTATTTATATTTCCTTATATCATGATAAATGTTTATTATTCATGCTAGAATTGTATTAACCGAAAACTTAGTACATGTGTGAATACATAGACAAAACAGAGTTTCCCTAGTATGTCTCTACTTGACTAGCTCGTTAATCAAAGATGGTTAAGTTTTCTAATCATAGACATGTGTTGTCATTTGATGAATGGGATCACATCATTAGAGAATGATGTGTTGGACAAGACCCGTCCGTTAGCTTAGCATTATGATCGTTTAGTTTTATTGCTATTGCTCTCTTCATGACTTATACATATTCCTCTAACTATGATATTATACAACTCCCGAATACCGTAGGAACACTTTGTGTGCTATCAAATGTCACAACATAACTGAGTGATTATAAAGATGCTCTACAGGTGTCTCCGGTGGTGTTTGTTGAGTTGGCATAGATCGAGATTAGGATTTATCATTCCGAGTATCGGAAGGTATCTCTGAGCCCTCTCGGTAATGCACATCACTATAAGCCTTGCAAGCAAAGTGACTACTGAGTTAGTTGCGGGATGATGCATTACGGAACGAGTAAAGAGACTTGCCGGTAACGAGATTGAACTAGGTATGATGATATCGACGATCGAATCTCGGGCAAGTAACATACCGATGACAAAGGGAATGACGTATGTTGTTATGCGGTTTGACCGATAAAGATCTTTGTAGAATATGTAGGAGCAATATGAGCATCCAGGTTCCGCTATTGGTTATTGACCGGAGATGTGTCTCGGTCATGTTTACATAGTTCTCGAACCCATAGAGTTCGCACGCTTAATGTTCGAGTAGAGGCATACTAGGGACAATCTGTTTTGTCTATGTATTCACACATGTACTAAGTTTCCGGTTAATACAATTCTAGCATGAATAATAAACATTTATCATGATATAAGGAAATATAAATAACAACTTTATTATTGCTTCTAAGGCATATTTCCTTCACCCTCCCACTTGCACTAGAGTCAATAATCTAGATTACATAGTAATGATTTTAACACCCATGGAGTCTTGGTATTGATCATGTTTTGCTCGTGAGAGAGGCTTAGTCAACGGGTCTGCAACATTCAGATCCGTATATATTTTGCAAATCTCTATGTCTCCCTCCTTGACTTGATCGCAGATGGAATTGAAACGTCTCTTGATGTGTTTGGTTCTCTTGTGATATATGGATTCCTTCGCCAAGGCAATTGCTCCAGTATTGTCACAAAAGATTTCCATTGGACTCGATGCACTAGGTATTACACCTAGATCGGATATGAACTCCTTCATCCAGAATCCTTCATTTGTTGCTTCCGAAGCAGCTATGTACTCCGCTTTACATGTAGATCCCGCCACGACGCTATGCTTGGAACTTCTACAACTGATAGCTCCACCATTCAATATAAATATGTATCCGGTTTGTGACTTAGAGTCATCCGGATCACTGCCAAAGCTTGCATCGACATAACCATTTACAACAAGATCTTTGTCACCTCCATAAACGAGAAACATACCCTTAGTCCTTTTCAGATATTTTAGGATGTTCTTGACCATTGTCAAGTGATCCACTCCTAGATTACTTTGGTACCTCCCTACTAAACTTATAGCAAGGCACACATCAGGTGTGGTACACAACATTGCATACACGATAGAACCTATGGCTGAAGCATACGGAATGACTTTCATTTTCTCTCTATCATCTGCAGTGGTCGGGCATTGAGTCTGACTCAACTTCACACCTTGTAACACAGGCAAGAACCCTTTCTTTGTCTAATCCATTTTGAACTTCTTCAAAACTTTATCAAGGTATGTGCTTTGTGAAAGTCCAACTAAGCGTCTTGATCTATCTCTATAGATCTTGAGGCCCAATACATAAGTAGCTTCACCGACGTCTTTCATTGAAAAATTCTTATTCAATTATCCTTTTATGCTATCTAGAAATTCTGTATTATTTCCAATCAACAATATGTCATCCACATATAATATTAGAAATGCTACAGATGTCCCACTCACTTTCTTGTAAATACAGGCTTCTCCAAAAGTCTGTATAAATCCATATGCTTTGAGCACACTGTCAAAGCATATATTCCAACTCCTAGATGCTTTAACCAGTCCATAAATGGATCACTAGAGCTTGCACACTTTGTTAGCACCTTTAGGATCAACAAAACCTTCTGGTTGCATCATATACAACTCTTCTTTAAGATATCCATTAAGGAATGCAATTTTGACATCCATTTGCCAAATTTCATAATCATAAAATGCGGCAATTGCTAACATGATTCAGACAGACTTAAGCATCGCTACAGGTGAGAAGGTCTCATCATAGTCAACTCCTTGAACTTGTTGAAAACCTTTTGCAACAAGTCAAGCTTTGTAGACAGTAACATTACCGTCAGCGTTAGAGTCTTCTTCTTGAAGATCCATTTGTTCTCTATTGCTTGCCGATCATCAGGCAAGTGAACCAAAGTCCACATTTTGTTCTCATACATGGATCCCATATCAGATTTCATGGCCTCAAGCCATTTCGTAGAATCTGGTCTCATCATCGCTTCCTCATAGTTCATAGGTTCGTCATGGTCAAGTAACATGACCTCTAGAACAAGATTACCGTACCACTTTGGTGCGGATCATACTCTGGTTGACCTACGAGGTTTGGTAGTAACTTGATCAGAAGTTTCATGATCATCATCATTGGCTTCCTCACTAATTGGTTTAGGAATCACTTGAAGTGGTTTCTGTGATGAACTACTTTCCAATTCGGGAGAAGGTACAATTACCTCATCAAGTTCTACTTTCCTCGCACTCACTTCTTTCGAGAGAAACTCCTTCTCTAGAAAGGATCCATTCTTAGCAACAAATATCTTGCCTTTGGATCTATGATAGAAGGTGTACCCAACAGTTTCCTTTGGGTATCCTACACATTTCTCCGATTTGGGTTCGAGCTTATCTGGTTGAAGTTTTTTCACATAAGCATCGCAGCCCCAAACTTTAAGAAATGACTGCTTAGGTTTCTTGCCAAACCACAATTCATATGGTGTCGTCTCAACGGATTTAGATGGTGCCCTATTTAACATGAATGCAGCCGTCTCTAAATCATAACCCCAAAACGATAGCGGTAAATCGGTAAGAGACATCATAGATTGCACCATATCTAATAAAGTACGGTTACGACGTTCAGACACACCATTACGCTGTGGTGTTCCAGGTGGCGTGAGTTGCGAAACTATTCCTCATTGTTTCAAATGAAGACCAAACTCATAACTCAAATATTTACCTCCATCATCAGATCGTAGAAACTTTATTTTCTTGTTACGATGATTTTCCACTTCATCTAAAATTCTTTGAACTTTTCAAATGTTTTATACTTATGTTTCATCAAACAGATATACCCATATCTTCTCAAATCATATGTGAAGGTCAAGAAATAACGATACCCGCCGCGAGCCTCAACACTCATCGTACCAGATACATCAGTATGTATTAATTCCAATAAGTCAGTTGCTCGCTCCATTGTTTCGGAGAACGGAGTCTTAGTCATCTTGCCCATGAGGCATGGGTCGCAAGCATCAAGTGATTCCAAAAGCCCATCAACATGGAGTTTCTTCATGCGCTTTACACCAATATGACCTAAACGGCAGTGCCACAAATAAGTTGCACTATCATTATTAACTTTGCATCTTTTAGCTTCAATATTATGAATATGTGTATCACTACAATCGAGATTCAACAAGAATAGACCACTTATCAAGGGTGCATGGCCATAAAAGATAGTACTCATATAAATAGAACAACCATTATTCTCTGATTTAAATGAATAACCATCTCACATTAAACAAGATCCAGATATAATGTTCATGCTCAACGCTGGCACCAAATAACAATTATTTAGGTCTAAAACTAATCCCGACGGTAGATGTAGAGGTAGCGTGCTGACGGCGATCACATCGACTTTGGAACCATTTCCCATGCGCATCGTCACCTCGCCCTTAGCCAATCTTCGTTTAATCCGTAGCCCCTGTTTCGAGTTGCAAATATGAGCAATAGAACCAGTATCAAATACCAGGTGCTACTACGAGCATTAGTAAGTTACACATCAACAACATGTATATCAAATATACCTTTCACTTTGCCATCCTTCTTATCCGCCAAATACTTGGGGCAGTTCCGCTTCCAGTGAGCAGTCCCTTTGCAGTAGAAGCACTCAGCCTCAGGCTTAGGTCCAGGCTTGGGCTTCTTCCCTTGAGCTGCAACTGGCTTGCTATTCTTCTTGAAGTTCCCCCTTTTCCCTTTGCCCTTTTTCTTGAAACTAGTGGTCTTGTTGACCATCAATACTTTATGCTCCTTCTTTATTACTACCTCCACAACCTTTAGCATCGCGAAGAGCTTGGGAATTGTCTTTTCCATCCCTTGCATATTATAGTTCATCATGAAGCCTTTATAGCTTGGTGGCAGTGATTGAAGAACTCTGTCAATGACACTATCATCAGGAAGATTAACTCTGAGCTGAGTCAAGTGGTTCAGGTACCTAGACATTCTAAGTATGTGTTCACTGATAGAACTATTCTCCTCCATTTTGCAGCTGTAGAACTTGTTGGATACTTCATATCTCACAACTCGGGCATTTGCTTGAAATTTTAACTTCAACTCCTGGAACATCAAATATGCTCCATGACATTCAAAACGTCTTTGAAGTCCCGATTCTAAGCCGTAAAGCATGGCACACTGAACTACCGAGTAGTCATCAGCTTTGCTCTGCCATACGTTCATAACGTCCGGAGTTGCTCCTGTAGCGGGTCTTGCACCTAGCGGTGCTTCAGGACATAATTCTTCTATGCAGTAATGAGGATAATCCTCAAGTTACGGACCCAGTCCATGTAGTTGCTACCACAATCTTTCAACTTAGCTTTCTCTAGGAACGCATTAAAATTCAAAGGAACGGTAGCACGGGCCATTGATCTACAACAACATAGACATGCAAAAACTATCAGGTACTAAGTTCATGATAAATTAAAGTTCAATTAATCATATTACTTAAGAACTCCCACTTATATAGACATCCCTCTAGTCATCTAAATGATCACGTGATCCATGTCAACTAAACCATGTCTGATCATCACGTGAGATGGAGTAGTTTGCAATGGTGAACATCTCTATGTTGATCATATCTACTATATGATTCACGTTCGACCTTTCGGTCTCAGTGTTCCGAGGCCATATCTGCATATGCTAGGCTCGTCAAGTTTAACCCGGGTATTCTGCATGTGCAAAACTGGCTTGCACCCGTTGTATTTGAACGTAGAGCTTATCACACCCGATCATCACGTGGTGTCTCGGTACGACGAACTATAGCAACGGTGCATACTCAGAGAGAACACTTGTACCTTGAAATTTAGTGAGGGATCATCTTATAATGCTACTGATGTACTAAGCAAAATAAGATGCATAAAGGATAAACATCACATGCAATCAAAATATGTGACATGATATGGCCATCATCATCTTGTGCCTTTGATCTCCATCTCCAAAGCACCGTCATGATCTCCATCGTCACCGACTTGACACCTTGATCTCCATCGTAGCATCGTTGTCATCTCGCCAACTATTGCTTCTACGACTATCGCTATAGCTTATTGATAAAGTAAGCAATTACATGGCGATTGCATTTCATACAATAAAGCGACAACCATAAGGCTCCTACCAGTTGCCGATAACTTCTACAAAACATGATCATCTCATACAACAATTTATATCTCATCATGTCTTGACCATATCACATCACAACATGCCCTGCAAAAATAAGTTAGACGTCATCTACTTTGTTGTTGCAAGTTTTACATGGCTGCTATGGGATTCTAGCAAGAACCGTTCTTACCTACACATCAAAACCACAACAATTTTTTGTCAAGTGTGTTGTTTTAACCTTCAACAAGGACCGGGCGTAGTCAAACTCGATTCAACTAAAGTTGGAGAAACGGACACCCGCCAGCCACCTGTGTGCAAAGCACGTCGATAGAACCAGTCTCGTGAACGCGGTCATGTAATGTAGGTCCGGGCCTCTTCATCCAACAATACCGCCAAATCAAAGTAAGACGTTGGTGGTAAGCAGTATGACTATTGTCGCCCACAACTCTTTGTGTTCTACTCGTGCATAAAACATCTACGCGTAGACCTGGCTTTGATACCACTGTTGGGGAACGTAGTAATTCAAAAAAAATCCTACGATCACGCAAGATCTAACTAGGAAATGCACGACAACGAGAGGGGAGAGTGTGTCCATGTGCCCTCGTAGACAAAAAGCGGAAGCGTTTAGTAACGCAGTTGATGTAGTCGAACGTCTTCATGATCCGACCGATCCTAGAACTGAACATACGGTACCTCCGTGTTCAGCACATGTTCAGCACGATGACGTCCCTTGAGCTCTTGATCCAATTGAGGACGAGGGAGAGTTCCGTCAGCACAACGGCGTGGCGATGGTGATGATGAAGTTACCGACGCAGGGCTTCTCCTAAGCACTACGACGATATGACCGAGGTGTTGAACTATGGAGGGGGGGCACCGCACATGGCTAAGAGATTGTCTGTTGTGCTATTGGGGTGCCCCTAGCCACGTATATAAGGGAGGCAGGGAGAGAGGAGGCCGGCCAGGAGGGGCGCGCCAGGGGGGAGTCCTACTTCAACTCCTAGTCCAAGTAGGATTGGCCCCCCACCCTTTTCCTCTCTTCCACCAGAGGGAAAGGAAGGAGGGGGGCGCCCCCACCCCTTGTCCAATTCGGTTTGGACAGGGGGGAGGCGCGTGCCACCTCGTGGCACTTCTTCCCTCTCTCCACTAAAGCCCACTAAGGCCCATTAACTTCCCCGGGGGGTTTCGATAACCTCCCGGTACTCCGGAAAATACCCGAATCACTTCGGACCAATTACGGTGTTCGAATATAACCTTCCAATATGACCGAGGTGTTGAACTATGGAGGGGGGCACCGCACACGGCTAAGAGATTGTCTATTGTGCTATTGGGGTGCCCCTGGCCACGTATATAAGGGAGGGAGGGAGAGAGGAGGCCGGCCAGGAGGGGCGCGCTAGGGGGGAGTCCTACTTGGACTCCCAGTCCAAGTAGGATTGGCCGCCCACCCTTTTCCTCTCTTCCACTTGAGGGAAAGGAAGGAGGGGGAGCGCCCCCACCCCTTGTCCAATTCGGTTTGGACAGGGGGGAGGCGCGCGCCACCTCATGGCACTTCTTCCCTTTCTCCACTAAAGCCCACTAAGGCCCATTAACTTCCCCGGGGGGTTCCGGTAACCTCCCGGTACTCCGGAAAATACCCGAATCACTTCGGAACCATTCCGGTGTCCGAATATAACCTTCCAATATATAGATCTTTACCTATCTACCATTTCGAGACTCCTCGTCATGTCCGTGATCTCATCTGAGACTCCGAACAAACTTTGGTAATTAAATCACATAACTCATAATACAAATCGTCATCGAATGTTAAGCGTGCGGACCCTACGGGTTCGAGAACTATGTAGACATGACCGAGGCACATCTCCGCTCAATAACCAATAGCGGAACCTGGATGCTCATATTGGTTCCTACATATTCTATTAAGATCTTTATCGGTCAAACCACATAACAACATTGTGATGCCCCGAGACTGTTGCGCCAGGTGTCTTCCAGTTATTCGCCGATGTTGCCATGTCATTTTCTTGCGTGTTGTATTTCATCATGTCATCATGTGCATTGCATCATCTTGGTTTCAAAACTTTCATCCATCCGGGTTCTCCCAGTTCCTTTCGTTGTCCGTTCTGAGCCTAGACACACTTGCACGCGCCCGCGGCACGTCCGAAATAGTATTTTATAAGTGGCCAGAAAATGTTCTCGGAATGGGATGAGAGTTGGCGTGTGGTCTTTTTATAGTGTAGGTAGACTGCCTGCCAAGTTTCATCGCAATCGGAGTTCATTTGATGCCCCAATGGATATTTATAGCGGCAATATAGCTGGTCTATTGTCGGACGTTTTCGATCTCCGAAAATTGCTGTCGGGTCTCTCTCTCTCTCTCTCTCTTCTCTTCTCTTAGCCTGAGGCCTTCTGCACAGTCCACTACCCCCACCTAGGCCCAACTAACCTCCCGTCTCGACCGGTGCGTCAGATCGCGATTGGAGGGCTCCGAGACGGCCTCAAACCCCTCTAAACTCCTAACCCTAGCCCCTTTCTATTTATAGATGTCTACCCTGCCATTTTGGCCTCCTACCTACCCCCTCCTCAATTTCTGCAGCCAGCCGCCGCCTCCCTCCTCGGATCAGCCGCCGGCCACCTCTCCCCGCCACTTGGCAAGCCGCGAGTGGCTGCGCCGCCGCCAGCCGCCCCCTGTGGCCTCTCCCGTGCCGCCACGCGTTCCTCCCGTGCGCCCCACATCACCGTGGCCCTGCCAGGCCCATCCGCGGCCCACCCCGGGACGATCTAGGCCCGAGGCGCCCGCACCGCGCCGCCATCCCTATCCAGGATCGAGAGAGCCTGAGCTCCTCCCCGTCCGACCACACCTCCGCGTCGCCCTTGCCGGCGACCATCTCCGGTGCCGGTCACCGCCGACGACCTCCAAGGCCAGCCCGCGCCGCCCTGCGCCTTCCCCTTCTTCTTCTCCCTCTCTCCCTCACCCTCTCTCTCTCTCCTGCGGGTACTCAACCACCGCCATGGCGCTGCCCCGTCCACCTCCTGACGCCGGCCATGTGGAGCCCAGCGCCTCGCCCGTTGCCGGATCCGGGAACCCCGCTGTAACGCCCACGATGCGGCTATATCTCCCACGTGTCGAAGCACGACTTAGAGGCATAACCGCATTGTAAGCAATGTTGCAAGTGAGGTAATCTTCACAACAACCCATGTAATGAATAAGGAAAAGAGATACATAGTTGGCTTACACTCGCCACGTCACACAATAGCATAAATAACATTACATTCATCCAGTTACACTCAAGGTCTGACTATGGAACCAAAATAAAGAACAACCCCAAAACCGACAAAGTCCTCGATCGCCCCAACTGGGCACCACTACTGATTGTCCGGAAAGGAAACGTAGTATCATCTTGAGTCCTCATCGAACTCCCACTTGAGCTCAGTCGAATCACCTGGAGCAGTATCATTGGTCCCTGCATCTGGTTTTGAAGTAATCTGTGAGTCACGGGGACTCAGCAATCTCACACCCTCGCGATCAAGAGTATTTAAGCTTATAGGAAGGGTAAAAGGTACGATGTGGAGCTGCAGCAAGCGACTAGCATATATGGTGTCTAACATATGCAAATGAGAGCGAGAAGAGAAGGCAAAGGCACGGTCGAGAAACTATGATCAATAAGTGATCCTAGAACAACCTACGTTCAAGCATAACATGAGACAGTGTTCTCTTCCCGGACTCCGCTGAAAAGAGACCATCACGGCCACACACTCTGTTGATTCATTTTATTTAAGTTAAGCTTAAGGTTATCTACAACCGGACATTAACAAATTCCCATCTGCCCATAACCGCGGGCACGACTTTCGAAAGATCAAATCCCTGCAGGGGAGTCCCAACTTAGCCCATCACAAGCTCTCACGGTCAACGAAGGATATTCCTTCTCCCAAGACAATCCGATCAGACTCGGAATCCCGGTTACAAGACATCTCGACAATGGTAAAACAAGTCCAACAAGACCACCCGTTGTGCCGAAAAATCCCGATAGGAGCTGCACATATCTTGTTCTCAGGGCACACCGGATAATCTAAGCGTACGGAAGCCAACGTAACCCAAGCTGCCAAGGGACGGCCCCGCACGGTGCTCTGGGTTGGACCAACACTTAGAAGCACTTGCCCGGGGTCGTTAAAATAAAGATGACCCTTGAGTCCGCGAAACCCAAGGGAAAAAGGCTAGGTGGCTAATGGTAAAACCAAGGTTGGGCCTTGCTGGAGGAGTTTTATTCAAGGCGAACTGCCAAGGGGTTCCCATAATAACCCAACCGTGTAAGGAACGCAAAATCAAGGAACATAACACCGGTATGACAGAAACTAGGGCGGCAAGAGTGGAACAAAACACCAGGCATAAGGCCGAGCCTTCCACCCTTTACCAAGTATATAGGTGCATTAAAATAGACAAGATATAATAATGATATACCAACAATAAACATGTTCCAACAAGGAACAAAATCCAATCTTCAGCTACAACTAACAACGCTATAAGTGGGGCTGAGCAAAGCGGTAACATAGCCAAACAATGGTTTGCTAGGACAAGGTGGGTTAGAGGTTTGACATGGCAATATGGGAGGCATGATAAGCAAGTGGTAGGTATCGTAGCATAGGCATAGCAAAAGAGCGAGCATCTAGCAAGCAAAGATAGAAGTGATTTCGAGGGTATGGTCATCTTGCCTGCAAAGTTCTCCGAGTTGACGTTAGCTTGAGCCTCGTAAACGTACTCAACGGGCTCCTCGATCACGTACTCATCTCCCGGCTCTACCCAAGCAAGAACAACAAGCAAAGGGACACACAATCAACCACGTGCAATGCACAAACAACATGATGCAAAACATGGCATGATATGCGGGGTGTGATATGCGATGCATATGCATGTTTCGGAAAGGAATGATTGAACCTGGCCACAACTTGGAAAACCAAGAGTGCCACTGGAAAGAGGAGTTGATTTCGGTCGAAATCGATATAAAGATCACCGGAATCGGATGCACGGTTTGTAAATGACAAGCAAAACAAATATGGCACCGATCTGCGATTAACAGCACGAGGCCATCTAAACGCATCAAGAACAACATGCTACAGCACTCTAACATAACAACAAAATACATGGCAGGGATCCACTCAAGATGCTTGACAAAAGATGAACACTGAGATACGGCTAATTCACTCATTAGCAGGTTGAAACAAGCATGGAAAAAGTGCAAAAGACATCAGGTTACAGACTTAGTGAAAATAACAACATGTCAGGAATTTAACATCAGGAAGCAATGTTTAGGGCAAGATAAAAACATGCTACAGGAACATATCGTGGCAAAACAACGCATGGCATGAAGCTACTCAAAGCATACAAAAAAAGTCCCTTACTGACCATAAGCCAAAAGAGATCAGAAAACGCAATGGCAACCATGTGAATATAGCAATTAACGTTAACAGATTCAGACTTAGCAGAAAACTGGAACATGGCAAAACAGATATCAAGCAGGCATGTTTACGAGCTCGATGCACTCACCACAAGGCATTGCATGACAAACTAAGCATACACCCAGCAAGTAGACATGGCATAGAAGCTAAACATGGCAAGAACAACAACATAGCATGCAGGGATCAACTACAACAAGCTCGGCAAAATTGCTTAACATGTAAACATCCTGCCAGGAACATTTTATAGCAAAAGTAGAGCTCGATTGACTCAAGCTAGGGTGCTCCATAAATGCAAACAAAGACATGGATGGATAGATCACCACAATATCTACAAAACATCCTTACTGATCATGCTCAAAAGAGGCATGGATCACTCGGTAGCAACATGAACACATGGCATAAAAATATTAACAGAGCAATGACTTAGAATATTTCTAAGTCCCTGAAATCAGCAACATTAAGAGGGCTACTTTGCATGCTTGTGCTAGTCACCACAGAGATCACAAAAATATGTGGCATACACCCCTGTAAAGATGGCATGGCATACTTCAAAACACATGTAGAGCTCAAGTTCATAAGAGGCACACAATAATCATGGCAAAAATGACAAATGTCCAATTACTGATATGAATCTGAAACTAACAGAAACTAGCACTCTTCCAACAACATTTAGGGCATCAAGATAAGCTCAAATGAACATGATGCAACAAGATGAAATGAAGTATGTGATGGCCTGGCTTATTAGGGATGATAGACTACTCATATCAATAAGGAATTCCTTCTTTTCCGGTAGCCCATTCGGACAGAACTCCAGAGTTAAGCGTGCTCAGCTTGGAGTAGTGTCAGGATGGGTGACCGACCGGGAAGTTGCTCCCGGGTGCGCATGAGTGAGGACAAAGTGCACAGAAAAGACTAGTATTGATCTGTGGGGCCAGTCTAGATCCCGCCAGGAGTAACGACCGCCGGCGGGTGTGTCCGGGGCGTTACAATTTGGTATCAGAGCCGACCCTCGCAGTTAAACTGATGGTTGTGGACAGGTGAATGGTCATGTTGTTCATGACATTTGTGACCCGTCGTGGCACACGACATGGCACATGTACTGGACTGGAAGCACAGACGTATGTGCCAAGAGTGAACGTTCCTATGGCCCGACGAGGATGTCGGTTCCTCTGAGTGGGGGTGTATGTGATGGCCTGCCTTATTAGGGATGATAGACTACTCATATAAATAAGGAATTCCTTCTTTTCCGGTAGCCCATTCGGACAGAACTCCAAAGTTAAGTGTGCTCAGCTTGGAGTAGTGTCAGGATGGGTGACCGACCGGGAAGTTGCTCCCGGGTGCGCATGAGTGAGGAAAAAGTGCGTAGAAAAGACTAGTATTGATCTGTGGGGCCAGTCTACATCCCGCCAGGAGTAACGACCACCGGCGGGTGTGTCCGGGGCGTTACACCCGCGCCCGGATCCACCGAATTCCTTCTTTTCCGGTAGCCCATTCGGACAGAACTCCAGAGTTAAGCGTGCTCAGCTTGGAGTAGTGTCAGGATGGGTGACCGACCGGGAAGTTGCTCCCGGGTGCGCATGAGTGAGGACAAAGTGCGCAGAAAAGACTAGTATTGATCTGTGGGGCCAGTCTAGATCCCGCCAAGAGTAACGACCGCCGGCGGGTGTGTCCGAGGCATTACAATTTGGTATCAGAGCCGACCCTTGTAGTTAAACTGATGGTTGTGGACAGGTGAATGGTCATGTTGTTCATGACATTTGTGACCAGTCGTGGCACACGACATGGCACATGTACTAGACTGGAAGCACAGACGTATGTGCCAAGAGTGAACGTTCCTGTGGCCCGACGAGGATGTCGGTTCCTCTGAGTGGGGGTGTATGTGATGGCCTGGCTTATTAGGGATGATAGACTACTCATATAAATAAGGAATTCCTTCTTTTCCGGTAGCCCATTCGGACAGAACTCCAAAGTTAAGTGTGCTCAGCTTGGAGTAGTGTCAGGATGGGTGACCGACCGGGAAGTTGCTCCCGGGTGCGCATGAGTGAGGAAAAAGTGCGTAGAAAAGACTAGTATTGATCTGTGGGGCCAGTCTACATCCCGCCAGGAGTAACGACCACCGGCGGGTGTGTCCGGGGCGTTACACCCGCGCCCGGATCCACCCATCCCCGTCGTTCCCTGCCCTCTGCCCGCTCCGGCCGCCGTCCGTTCAACTCCGGTGAGCTCCTGCTACGTCGGCCTTGCCTCTGCTTCGAGACGACGAACGCCCCAGCGCCCCGTCGACCGCCCGCACGCGCGTGGGCCGGCCCATCACTCCAGGTTGGCCCACGATGAGGCCAACCCCAGCGCTGCCTGGCCTGCTTCCCCTCCAACCGGGCCGAAGCCCATGGGTGAGCTGCCCCAGCGCCTGCTCTATTCAGCCCCTATTCAGTTTCGGCCCGAGACGTGTTGTTTTTTCGCAGAACGTTTTAGCTAATTTCCAGGGATTTGCAGTTTTGCAGAATAGTCCCTAAACTTCATGCATATAATAACTTAATAACCGTGCATCGGTTTAAAATGTTTTATATATGAAAAATGCTTAGAATTTTATGTAGATTAATAATTTGCCACTTTCATCCATGTTTAAAATGTTTAAACATGTTGTTTGATTGTTTTTGCTCATATGCCATGCTAAAATGTTTTATTTCATAACTAATTAATCGTAGCTCGGTTTTAAATAAACTTTATATGTAAATGGGGTAGAAAAATGCGTAGTTTAACATGGTGGCTTTACTTCGCATGTTTAACAAATCTAAAATATGGTTTAGGGAAGAACAGTACCAAACCTAAAATATGCACATGAGGAGTTTCCAGACTTGTTGTTTGTTGTTCCGGCCTCATTTAAACTTGCCTAGATAGGTAATTTTCATTTGCTTCACCTCTTGCCATGTTAATCAACATTTAATATTGTTGGGTACATAAACGAGATCGAACTAAGTAACTTGAATGTGGTGTTCCGTCAATACGCAACTCGTTGCATATTGAGCTCCACTTAATTTGTAGTTTTGTTTGTGCACTTTGCCATGCCATGCCTCATTAAACCGGACATGCATCATACTTGGTTGCGCATCATGCCATGTTTATGCGATGGTTGTTACGATGTTGTTTGCTTCTTTCCCGTGTTGCTTCTTTGGGTTAGTTCCGATAACGTCGCGTTTGTGAGGATCCGTTCGACTACGTCCGTTTGTCTTCTTCATGGACTCGTTCTTCTTCCTTGCGGGATCTCAGGCAAGATGACCATACCCTCGAAATCACTTCTATCTTTGCTTGCTAGTTGCTCGCTCTATTGCTATGCCGCGATACCTACCACTTGCTATGTCATGCCTCCCATATTGCCATGTCAAGCCTCTAACCCACCTTCCTAGCAAACCATTGTTTGGCTATGTTACCGCTTTTGCTCAGCCCCTCTTATAGCGTTGCTAGTTGCAGGTGCAGATGAAGTTTGTTCCATGTTTGGAATATGGATATGTTGGGATATCACAATATATATTGTTTTATTAATGCATCTATACACTTGGTAAAGGGTGGAAGGCTCAGCCTTATGCCTGGTGTTTTGTTCCACACTTGACGCCCTATTTTCCGTCATACCGGTGCTATGTTCCTTGATTTTGCGTTCCTTGCGCGGTTGGGTGTTATGGGGACCCCTTGACAGTTCGCTTTGAATAAAACTCCTCCAACAAGGCCCAACCTTGGTTTTACCATTTGCCTTGCCACCACCTACCTTTTCCCTTGGGAGTCGCGCTCCCGAGGGTCATCTTTATTTTAACCCCCTCGGGCTAGTGCTTGTCTAAGTGTTGGTCCGAATCGGGCAGCCTGTGGGGCCACCTCGGGGCAACTCGAGGGATGGTTTCACTCGTAGCTTGACCTATCCGGTGCTGCCCTGAGAACGAGATATGTGCAGCTCCTATCGGGATTGTCGGCACATCGGGTGGCTTTGCTGGTCTTGTTTTACCATTTTCGAAATGTCTTGTAATCGGGATTCCGAGTCTGATCGGGTCTTCCTGGGAGAAGGAATATCCTTTGTTGATCGTGAGAGCTTGTGATGGGCTAAGTTGGGACACCCCTGCAGGGTTTGAAATTTCAAAAGTCGTGCCTGCAGTTATGGGCAGATGGGAATTTGTTAATGTCCGGTTGTAGAGAACTTGACACTTACCTTAACTAAAATGCATCAACCTTGTGTGTAGCCATGATGGTCTCTTTTCGGCGGAGTCCGGGAAGTGAACACGGTTCTTGTGTTATGCTTGAACGTAAGTAGTTTCGGGATCACTTCTTGATCACTTCTAGTTCATGACCATTGCGTTGCTTCTCTTCTCGCTCTTATTTGCATATGTTAGCCACCATATATGCTTAGTGCTTGCTGCAGCCCACCTCGCTACCCTATCCTACCCATAAGCTTAAATAGTCTTGATCTCGCGGGTGTGAGATTCCTGAGTCCTCGTGACTCACAGATACTCCCAAACAGTTGCAGGTGCCGATGATACCAGTGCAGATGACGCAGCTAAGCTCAAGTGGGAGCTCGATGAAGATCGTGTTCGTTGTGTTGTTTCGTTTCCAATTGATCAGTAGTGGAGCCCAGTCGGGTCGATCAGGGATCTAGCATTTGGGGTTGTCTTTCTTTATTTTGGTACCGTAGTCGGACCTTGATTGTATTCTGGATGATGTATGATATATTTATGTATTGTGTGAAGTGGTGATTGTAAGCCAACTCTTTATCCCTTTCTTATTCAGTACATGGGATGTGTAAAGATTACCCCTCTTCCGACATGCCTACCATGTAGTTATGCCTCTAGGTCGTGCTCCGACACGTGGGAGATATAGCCGCATCGTGGGTGTTACAAACATACAGCATTCCCTTTGTCATCGGTATGTTACTTGCCCGAGCTTCGATCATCGGTATCATCATACCTAGTTCAATCTCGTTACTGGCAAGTCTCTTTACTTGTTTCGTAATGCATCATCCCACAACTAACTCATTTGTCACATTGCTTGTAAGGCTTATAGTGATGTGCATTACCGAGAGGGCCCAGGGATACCTCTCTGATACTTGGAGTGAAAAATCCTAATCTTGATCTATGCCAACTCAACAAACTCCATCAGAGACACCTGTAGGGCATACTTATAATCACCCAGTTACGTTGTGACGTTTGACAGCACACAACGTGTTCCTCTGGTATTCGGGAGTTGCATAATCTCATAGTTAGAGGAATATGTACAAGTCATGAAGAAAGCAATATCAATAAAACTAAGCGATCCTAATGCTAAGCTAACGGATGGGTCTTGTCCATCACATCATTCTTTAATGGTGTGATCCCGTTCATCAAATGACAACACATTTCTATGGTCAGGGAAGTTAACCATCTTAGATTAATGAGCTATAGTCAAGTAGAGGCATACTAGGGACACTCTGTTTTGTCTATGTATTCACACATGTACTAAGTTTTTGGTTAATACAATTCTAGCATGAATAATAAACATTTATCATGACATAAGGAAATATAAATAAAAACTTTACTATTGCCTATAGGGCATATTTCCTTCATTAAGTTCGTGGAGAAACGGAGTAATCCAATAAGAACGATGACATGATGTAGACAAGATCTATCTATGTAGAGATAGACCCCATCATTTTATCCTTAGCAGCAATGATACATACGTGTCGGTTCCCCTTCTGTCACTAGGATCAAGCACTGTAAGATCGAACCGACTACAAAGCACCTCTTCCCATTGCAAGATAAATAAATCAAGTTGGCTGGAAAAAACCCAAATATTGGAGAAGAAATACGAGGCTATAAGAAATCATGCATAAAAGAGATTAAAGAAACTCAAATACTTTCATGGATATAAAAAGATAGATTTGATCATAAACTCAAAGTTCATCGATCCCAACAAACACACCGCAAAAGGGTTACATCATATGGATCTCTAAGAGACAATTGTATTGAGAATCAGCGAGAGAGATATATATAGAGAGAGAGAGGGAAGCCATATAGCTACTAACTACAGACCTGAAGGTCTACAAATAACTACTCACGCATCATCGGAGAGGCACCAATGGAGGTGGTGAACCCCATCCGAGATGGTGTCTAGATTGGATCTGGCGGTTCTGGACTCTGCGGTGGTTGGGTGAATATTTCGTTGACTCCCATAGGGTTTTGGGAATATTGGGGTATTTATAGAGTAAAAAGGCGGTCCGGGGGCACCCGAGGTGGGCACAACCCACCAGGGCACGCCTGGGCCACCTGACGCGCCCTGGTGGGTTGTGCTCTCCTCAAAGCACCCCAGGCGTAGCCAGGGCCCATTAGGTTCCTTCTGGTCCAAAAAAATCTCCGTAAAGTTTCGTTGCATTTGGACCCCGTTTGATATTGATTTCCCGTGATGTAAAAAACATGCAGAAAACAACAACTAGCACTTGGCACTATGTCAATAGGTTAGTACCAAAAAATGATATAAAATGATTATAAAACATCCAAGATTGATAATATAACAGCATGGAACAATCATTAGAAGGCGGGCACGGGTAGCTAATCCGCTCTTCCTCCTTTTGTTCTTCGCTCTCCTCATCATCTTTTTCATCTAATGAGCTCGTAGTTTCATCAATTTCTTCTTCCATAGACTCCTGCAAAATATTAGCCTCTTCTTGGACAGCGGAGGAGTCCTCAATATATGGTTTAACATTGGCATTAGAAGCATAATTATCATAACAATATTTAAGTATAGCGAAATTTCAGATTTGTAAAGAGTAGCATCATACTTTTCAATCAAAGAAGCAATTTCATAAGCACCCTTAAAAGCAACAAATTCTTCAATTTGTTCGATATCAAAGTAATTATAAACACCTTTGGCATAAGAAGATACGATTCCATTATCAATAAACTCGCATTGGTAGGAAAGGTTGAAAGGATCGAGAAGAGGTGTCTAGAGGGGGGTGAATAGACTCTTAACAAATAAAAGTAGCAATTTTTATTTTCTTCAAGTTAAGGTAGAGATTTTGCACAAGTTTAAACATTCACAATACATTTCAAGCAAGCATGACAAGAGTATATGAGCAGCGGAAAGTAAAGCATGCAAGTTGCGAGAATGTAAAGGGATGGGATTGGAGTGTGCAAACGCAATTGGAGACACAGAGATTTTTGGCGTGGTTCCGATAGGTGGTGCTATCGTACATCCATGTTGATGGAGACTTCAACCCACAAAGGGTAGCGGTTGCACGAGTCCATGGAGGGCTCCACCCACGAAGGGTCCACGAAGAAGCAACCTTGTCTATCCCACCATGGTCATCGCCCACGAAGGACTTGCCTCACTTGGGTAGATCTTCATGAAGTAGGCGATCTCCTTGCCCGTACAAACTCCTTGGTTCGACTCCACAATCTTGTCGGAGGTCCCAAGTGACACCTAACCAATCTAGAAGACACCACTCTCCAAAAGGTAATAGACGGTGTGTTGATGATGAACTCATTGCTCTTGTGCTTCAAATGATAGTCTCCCCAACACTCAACTCTCTTCCACTGATTTGGATTTGGTGGTAAGAAGATTTGAGTGGAAAGCAACTTGGAGAAGGCTAGAGATCAAGATTCATATGGTTGGAATGGAATATCTTGGTCTCAACACATGAGTAGGTGGTTCTCTCTCAGAAAATGAATGTTGGAAGTGTAGGTATGTTCTGATGGCTCTCTCCATGAATGAAGAGTGGGTGGAGGGGTATATATAGCCTCCACACAAAATCTAACCGTTACACACAAATCACCAAACTCGGTGGGACTGAATCAGAAAACTCGGTCGGACCGATTTAGTTCATAATGTGATCATTATGCATTTCGGTGGGACCGATTTGATCAACTCGGTGGGACCGATGTGCTAGGGTTAGGGTAAAACCTCATCTTGGTTTGACCGATTACACAAACTCGGTGAGACCGATTTTGGTAATAAGCAAAACAGAGAGTTGGTTAGGCAAACTCGGTGGGACCAAAATAATTGCAACAGGCAACAGAGAGTTTTCAAGCCCATCTCGGTGAGACCTAGATCCCATCAGTGAGGTTGAATTGATTAGGGTTTCTGGCAGTGGCTATGTCAAGTAAACTCGGTGGCGCCGGATGGATCAAATCGGTGGGGCCGATTTTGACTTTTGGTTTGGGACATATGTGGATATGAGGAAGTGGTAGAGGGCTTTGGAGCATATCACTAAGCACTTTGAGCAAGCAAGCCATGAAGAAACACCTCATCCCCTTTTAATAGTATTGGCTTTTCCTATGGACTCAATGTGATCTTGGATCACCAAAAGTAAAATGTAGAGTCTTGAGCTTTAGAGCTTGATCCAATCTTTTGTCCTTAGCATTTTGAAGGGGTTCCACATCTTCCTGTCCATGCCACTCCATCTGTTGAACTTGTGTGAAATATTCTAGGTAAAAACATTAGTCCAACAGGAGATATGTTGACATTAATGACCAAAACCACCCGGGGAGCACTTGTGCTTTCAATCTCCCCCTTTTTGGTAATTGATGACAACATAAATCAAAGCTTTAGATAAAGATATAAAGAATAACAAGTAAAGCTTTGGAAGTACATGTAACATGCATAGGCTCCCCCTACATGTATGCAACCATGTCAATATGGAATGTAAGAGCATGTGAATGCATAAACATGACAGAGCAAGCAATGTGTTACATGTATCTTGGCTATATGCATCAGATCAAATGATGTGAATATGTGAAGTGTAACTTCATGTTCACGATTCCTTCTTGCAAACAATATGTACATTAACAAGAAATCTTCATGCACATGAGTGTGATGCATATACTTACCTTGTGGTCTTGAGCTGGCTTAGGAAGAGATGAACCTGAGTAAACAAGGTTAGATAGCATAGGTACAACTACTAGACAGAGCAAACCAAAGACCCACAAGAGTACCAAGACTGGGATGACATGTAGAGAATGAGTACTAGATACTCCTATTGGATATATAAATGTCCCCAAGGATAAAGATATGCAATGAATTCAAGATTTCCTTCCGTTAGATGCCTCTCTTCCCCTGAATCTTATATTTGATAATGGGAGCATATAGGGAATAGAAAATCAAAGCAAAACAGATCAGAGCACAAAAAGATAAGACAAACTAGCATGCCTTTCCCCTCTTAAAGGCATGTGACTTCTCTCCTCTTGAATACCAAGCATCTGGGGCTCTCTCCATTGAAATGATTAAGCATTCTCCCCCTTTGAAATACTCTCCCCCTTTTTAAGTGAGTAAGCTTTGATGTGATCTCTCTCTCCCCCTTTGACATCAATTTCCAAGAAGGGATCTTCTGGATTTTGAGTCAAATAGGTTTGGGTCTTGAGTCATAGAGCAAAGGAGCACTTAGAGTGTGATGCTGGTAGAGGACAAGAATCATTGAGTGGAGCTGGAGTAAAAAATGCAAGATACAAGTGGCAAACTGTCTTCTCTGCAGTGAAATCGGTAACACCGAGTTGTATTCTCCGGTGGCACCGAAATGGTTCAGTTTCACCGAAAGCTACAGACCGATGTGACCGAGTTCAGCACAGAGAGAACATTTGTCACCTCAGCTCACTAGGCAAATAAGATCTCACAAAGATTTGCAAGGAATTAACTGAAGGATTTGCAATGGATGGGATGTTGGGAATGCAGAACAAAACAAAGAAAAAGAAAAGAAATCTAGATGAAGGGAAACAAATATGCAAGAGACAAATGCAAGAATACATAGAAACACTAGAGAACTTCATCTAGAATTGATCAGCAATAGAGTCACCTATGTTAGAGTACATTGACTGAGGAGTCAAGTGAGAACACTTGATCGTAGGTCATACTCATCTTTTAAGCTCAAAATGGGGTTATCATTTTTCGTTTAAGCATTTGATGTATTCACATCGTGTTGAGTTGCTTTGACCCATGACTTGGGGTGAAGCTTCTCTAGGGTGGAATAACATACCTTGGGTGGCGGTGTTGTACTTGATCATTTAGTTGAACTTGTGTGGGATGCTCAAGGTTGATGTAGCTCATTGGGAGCACCACTTGTAATTGGAGTTCATCTACCTACATGGTTTAGTTTTTGCAAGGAGGAGCACTTGTGTATCCAACATGACAATCATTGTCGTGGAGTTGTCATGGAAGATGTCCTAGTGTGAGGACTTAGTCGTGAGGCCAACGCATCTATGTGGTTTCTTGAGAGGGGTTGAGCGGAATCGAGAGAGGCAACACAAGACAAGGATTTAGACAGCTTCGGGCCCCGGGAAACATCATCCGGTAATAGCCCTATGTGCAGTTTGTGGCTAGATCTCATTATGATCATGAGGAAGTCGCTGTAAACCGGCTCTCCCAGTTAATCCTAACCCTTTAAGATTTTTTCTTCTTACTTGTCCCTCTTTGAGGAGTCCTGCCCCTCCTTATATAAGTTGAAGGGGCAGGTTACATGTAGAGTCCAACTCGGACTTAAGACTTAATTATTATGACTTCTCTTCATGGGCTTCTTAACATCTTGGGCTTCTTAATATCTTGGGATTCATAGCGTCTCGGGCTTCATAACTCCTGGCAACCCAGTTATCATTGTCTGTCGAGTTATAACTGGTACCGGTTTGAGATGGTCTGCCGGTTTATGATTGTCTGCTGAGTTATCGTCCGACTTAACTCCTGTCTTAACTGTCAGCTGGTTTAACAACCTGCCAGTTTACCGTCTGGGTTAACTTCCTGTTTTACCTGTCTATCTTAACTGTCAGCCGGTTTAACAACCTGCTAGTTAACCGTCTGACTTAACACCAACCGGTTTACTACCCGTCTTAACACCTGCCGATTTATCAAGTCCCAGCCGGGTTATAACTCCAGCCGGATCATACCGCGGGGTATATCCCCAACATTAGCCCCCAGATTAATTTGGATTTATCCATGTTAAACTGATCCTGATCATCCTTAAGTCCTTGTTACATCCTTCTTCTATAAAATCTGGGTCAATAGGCCAGCTCACTACAAAAAAAATACACTTCCGTGATGATACGTGTTTGTCATAGTAGGTCGCTTTTTTTGTCATGCATGTACATCCATGACAAATTTAGGACAGAATCAAGATAGTCATACCTGTGCTGTCGTAGAAGTGTTCCATGACATTACCAAAATTATCATCACGGAAGTGTCCACTTCCATGACGATAAATCGCGCGTCACAGAAGTGCTTTCGCCAAGGGTGACCGACACGTGGCATCCACCGTAACAGAACGCCGTTAAGCTATCGGGTCGGGTTTTGGATCCGATAAACCATTAACAGCCCCGACCAATGGGGATTTTCCACGTGTAAAATCATCATTGGCTAGAGGAAACACATGTTGGCTCATCGTCGTGACAGATGTCATCCACTCACTGGACAAAAGGCGCCTATGATACGTCGACACGTGGCACGGCCCAACAAGTTTAAATGGGACGGCCCAACTAAAGGCCCACAAGATTTTGCGGACCATAATGGGCCGGCCCAGCTAAAGGCCCACGAGATTTTGCGGACAATAATGGGCTGGCCTAGCTATAGGCCCACAAGATTTCGCGGGCCATAATGGGCCGGCCCAGGTAAAGGCCCACAAAATTCTTGCGGATCATAATGGGCCGGCCCAGCTAAAGGCCCACGAGATTTCACCGACATTAATGGGCCGACCCAGCTATAGGCCCACAAGATTTTGAGGACCCTAGTAGGCCGGCCCGTTAACTGGCTGCCATGTTTTGGGCCAAATGCCGGCCCATATTTGATACGGTCTATTAATGGCCTGCCACGCTCCGGGCCTAATAGTGGCCCATATGAGATCCGGTCCATTAAAAGCCTATCACGTTCTGGGCCAAATTACGGCCCAGATCAGGTCTGTCCCTTTAAGAGGTTTTGGGCCTAATTATGGCCCATATCAGATTCGGCCCGTCAACTAGACACTATGCTTTTGGGCCCACTTGCTAAAGGCCCACTTAGTAATTCGGCCTGATATTAGTTTTGGCCTGTTAAGGGCCCGTTTAACATTTCAGCCCTATATTAATTTCAGCCTGTTAAAAGCCCGCCATATAGTTGGGCCTAACTACGGCCCGGTTTGCATCCGGCCTGCTCGCAGCCGATATCTGATTGGGCCAAACAAGGACCGAGACAATTTTTCGGCCTGTTAAAAGCCCGTGATTTGATTCGCACAATCATGGGTCGGGGTTCATTTCGGGCTGCTGCCGGCCCGTGAGCTGATCGGCACATTTCAGGCCCAACCTACATCGTGATTGCATGACGGCCCAATTATGTGCCGTAATTTTACGGTTTGGCCGGTTTACTGCGAAGATAGGATATATATAGTAAAATAACTGCAGCATCGTGAATAAGAAAAAACCTATACTATACAATAAAGAAATTACGGCATATTACATCCACTAGGCATCAAAGTTCACCACTATGATAATAAAGCACAAGTAGACAGCATATTACATACACTGGGCATCAAAGATCGCCACCAGTGCAAATAAACACGCCGACAAAATAATATACAAAACCGACAGCACTTTAATAGAGTTCAAGAAAGGTTAGCCCTACTGGGAGCTGCAGCGCAAGCAGCTGAGCAAGATGATGAGACTGCGCTTGTTCAACACTTATATCTTCCTCACTCTGAAAGATAAACAAGCAGACAGATGACAGGTTCTGCACATAAAAGTATCAGTGCTGATAATTCATCACATTTCTTACTGACGAATAAAGTGACATAGTTTAAATTTGCATTAACACAATATAGTATTGTTCAAGTCAAGACATGGCAGGAAATGACATTGTGAAGGAGTTGGCAGCTTCACGACACCACTAGATTACAGATCAAGAACTCATAAGTATCAATGGTTAGTGTGCTGTCAATTTATACCATTTCAGATTGGCAAATAAAGAGATGGTTTAAATAATAGTAGAATGATATGACATTTTTCATAGTTAAGACATTGCAGAATATGACATTGTGTTGTAGTGGGTAGGTTCTATTCCTTGAAGTAGGGTCCAAGTCTCCTGGATCACGTTCGGTGAGAAAATTACGTTCCCGAAGATTTTATTCCGTTTGGACTCCGTTTAATATTCTGTTTATCCGAAAGACTGAAATAGGCAAAAAAAACAGCAATTCTGGGTTGGACCTCCGGTTAATAGGTTAGTCCCAAAAATAATATAAAAGTGGAAAATAAAGCCCAATATAGTCCAAAACAGTAGATAATATAGCATGGAGCAATCAAAAATTATAGATACGTTGGAGACGTATCAAACACGTCCTTCCTCGAGCCGGGAGGCATTTTAGAACACAAAAAATGACTAAAATATAATTAATTTATGCATGGTCTTGACTTGTGCTCGCACTAGTAGCAGGAACTAGTAGAGGATTTTTTTTTATTTATAACTCTCCTCACATTTTTTTGGCTTTGAAGTGAATCATGGTTGTGGACATTATGTATGAATGTGCAGATATCTGTGAACATGAGTTTGATGTGGAAGTTGAACTTAGAATGCCGGGCTTGCGCGTGAACTATACCATGTCCAATGCTTCATCTGTTATTGTTTGGAAAGTAATTGCTGTTATTACATGACCCAAAAAAACATTTTGTGCCACATCAGTAGATGCACGGACATCACAACAGGCATGCTGACTGGATAAACATTTGAACCTAGCTATTATGAAGAAATTTTGTATTGACAACAGTTTTAGATAGCAGGAGACGCCTAGCCTGCTCTGCCTCTGCTAGCTTATTTCTGGTTTCTTCCATCTCTTCTTTGGCTTGGGTGAAGAGAGCATCTAATTGCTCTTTTTGCTTCTTCAGGAACTCAGCTACATTCTCAAGGGCTACTACACGCTTTCTTTCAGCCTTTACTAATGCCACGAGGACACGAACAGCTGACGACTCCACCTGGCTTGTGTGTAATCTAGCATCATCTGGGAATTTGCACCTTGTGTCTAATCCAGCATCATTAGGGAACTGGCACCTTGTGTGTAATCCAACCTCATTTTGGAAACATGATCTCGAGGTTAACCATACTTCCCTCCCCGCAGGAACTGCATCCTGACATGAAGTTACTTCTTTTTTAGATCAATACTCAGAGCAACCTAGAGCAAATGGGCTGTAAATTATTAGAAATAATGGCAGATGGGTTGTATGCTGTTTTCCACAGATTCAAGGCTTTGCTAAAAAAAGGTTGACGCACAAGCAGTGACTGTTGGATGGCCATCCAACGGCCGTCATGCTTCTTCAATCTCTGCTCTTCCTGCTCCAGCCGCTCAAACAGGCGCCGGCGGGACTGCCTGCTCCCTCCTCCCCGTGGCCGGCTCTGTTGCCGCCCAGGCCTCACTGCCCCACCGTACTCCCATCGCTGGCCTAGCCATCCCTCTACTCACCCACACTTGTTTTTATTCTCCGGTGATGGTAGACGAACCAGTAAACCCTCGTACAGCCGTACTCCCCTCCGCTTGGGAAACAACTGCCGAGTCTTCCCTGCCTCTGTGTCGTTCCCTTCCTAGGCCTCGCCATCGTCCACCGCCCTGGTGCTCTCGGCGCGGCCTGGTCAACGTGGTCAATGACCGACATGCATCTGAAGTGGACTTTACGTGGAGAGACCGACAACTGGGTCCATGGCCGCACGCAAGGAAATGCCTCCTTATTACGCGCAAAATAATGATTCCTCCACCTGACATCAGGGACCCACCGAAAGGGCCTCTGTATTTCACGAAAAGAAAACGTTACCGCCGCTGACAGCTTGGACCCACCAGCTATATCTTCACACGCAAGGAAGTGCCTCCTTATTACGCACAAAAAATGAATACTCCCCCTGTTAGCTGGGACCCAGTATAGTGGCAGGCTGACTTGTGGGCCTACTAAGTTGACGGGGACGGAGGGGCTTTATCAACTTAGTCAATATGCACGATTCTAGCTCCAGTGACCGTACGATGTCCATCCAACGGCCATAGTGCTTCTTCAACCTCTGGTCTTCTTGCTCCAGCCGCCCAAACCAGCGCCGGTCATGCCTTGTGCTCCTGCCTCCCGTGGCCGGCTGCGATGCGGCGGAGGCCTCACCGCCCCTACTACTCCCACCGCTGGCCAGGCCATCCCTCTACTCACCCACACCCCCTGTTATTCTGCGGCGACGGCAGCCTCACACGGCAGCGAACCAGTGAATCCTCATACTCCTCTACGCATGGGCATCCACTGCCGCGTCTTTCCCGGCTCCGCGTCGTCCCCTTCCTAGGCCTCGTCGTCGTCCACCGCCCTGGTGCTCTCGGCGCAGCGTGGTCAACGTGGTCAAGGAACGGCTTCCATCGGACGTGGACTGTACGTGGAGAGGCTGACAGCTGGGTCCACGGCCGTAGCAAGGAAGTGCCCCCTTATTACGTGCAAAATAATTATTCCTCCACCTCACAGCGGGACCCACCAGACGGGCCACCGTATTTCACGAAAAAAATGTTTCCCCTGACTGCTGGGACCCACCAGCTACATCTTCGCATGCAAGGAAGTGCGTCCGGCCCAAAAAATGATTCGCCCCCTGATAGCTGGGACCCACTAGCTACATCTTCGTAGGCAAGGAAGTGCCTGACAATCGGGACCCACCTGGTCGAAGCGTACGTAGCATTGTCATTCTGGTCACGAACATGTACGTACATACTGGTTGATGTAGAGGCGTGCACGTGTCGTAGTAGAGGCGCGCACGTGTCGTAGTAGAGGCGCGCACGTAGCATTTACATGTACGTACAGCGGCCAGGGTGCAAGAAAGAAAATACGACCACGTATGTGTACATACGGGCGGGGTCTCGAACGCCTACTCGCGCATACGTATGGCCAGGGCTCGTGCACATGGCTGGGTCGGAACGGAGAAACAGCGTCGTCATCGTGTTCATGGGGAGGCAATGGAATGTGTCGTGTTCATGGGGAGGCAACGGAATGCGTCGTGTTCATGGGGAGGCAACGGAATGCGCCATGTTCATCGGGAGGGCTTGGACAGAACAGGCGATGGAAACGAGGCATGGCGTACCGCAGAACGGAGGAAACGGCCTTGTGTTCGACCGGCCACGTTCGAAACGGGATCATGTTCATCGGGAGGGGTCTGGCGTACCGCAAAATGGAGGAAACGGACCTCCTACGGTCGAAACGGGGGTCCTATTGATCGGGAGGGGTGTGGCGTACCGCAAAACGGAGGAAACGGACTTGTGTTGGAGCGCTACGGTCGAAACGGGGGTCTTGTTCATCCGGAGGGGTGTGGCGTACCGCAAAACGAGACTCCACGGGATACTGTTCATCTCCACCGTTGACCCCCTCTAGCCTCCACGAGCTACTGTTCATCCACCGTCGACCTCCTCCAGCCTCCACCTGCGACTGTTCATACACGGGCTCCTGTTCATCCAGCCTCCACCGCGCGCTACTCCACCGGCTACTGTTCAACCAGCCCTCTCCACGGGCTCCTGTTCAACCACCCCTCCACGGGCTACTGTTCATCCTGCCCTGCACCGTCTACTATTCATCCTGCCCTCCACGGGGTGGTCCTGTTCATCCAGCCCTCCATGGGGTCCTGTTCATCCAGCCCCAACCGGCTCGATCGATCGGGGTCTTGTTCATCCAGAGGCAACACCACGGGGTCATGTTCATCCACCCCCACCGGGAACTGTTCATCCAACCCCCCCCCCCCCCACAACGCTCACTATTCATCCAGAGGCAGCATCGGTCGGCTTCAGTTAGCAGCAGTAGCGAAGGAATCGCTCGATCGGGTTCATTTAATAGCCATCGATCGATCGCTCGGATTCAGTAATGCGTAGCCTGCAGTGCAATCGCTCGGGTTCAATTAGAGCCCAACACCTCGCTCGGGTTCAGTTAGAGCCAACGCCTCGCACACACGCGTGTACGTGTATGAGAGAAACATGCATCGCTCGGCCCCCGACCTCCCACCGTAACCGGGAACTCCCCGAAATTTTCCTTGCCCTCGCTTCTACCACGGTTTTTTCCGTCATGGACGGCCCAAAGAATGTCATGCAGATGCCTCTCCGGCCCGCCCAGGACGAAAAGCCCATTTTCTGTCATAGAAGTAGGAGCCCACCACATCTATGATGATACCGGGGTTTGTCACAATTATCGTCATAGAAGTGCCATATGTATGACAGAAAAAAAATTCGTTCGGCCCAAAATGTCACGGATGTGTCTTTTTTTTGTAGTTTCTTTATAATCAATTTGCTGACATTGGTTTGTCACAGGGAAATATTGTGAAGAATAACTCCTTTGACTTTGAAATATTCATCTGATCTTCAGCCGGTTTAAGAATGTAGAACCTTGCCAGTTTACAAATATTGATGGCAGTGCGTCATAATTGTAGTTAACATCAAGCTTGAAAATGTACCTCTTATATGCCTATCACTTGTACCCCCAAGTCTTAAGAAGGTAGCATAGCAACAGTTTAAGACTTGCTTCAATATGAATGTCACAGGCTTGAAGAAATCCAGGTTGTTCATCTCAATCACCAGCCAAAACTGAGTATTCCACATATGTAGCCCCCAAGTGTCGGGTTGTCATGCTTGCAGCAACCTGGGACTTGAAATTGCCTTATGCTTATAAAAACTTCAACCAGTGTAGCCCCCAAGGGCCGGGTCATTATGCAATAATGAGCAGGGACTTTGTAAATATAATCATGTAGACTTTGAACAGCAACATGTAGTCCCCAAGGGCCGGCTCAGTAAGATAATATTAAGCTGGGACTTTATATATACTTCATTGAAAATAACATTTATACGATGTAACCCCCATCATGGGGCTTGAACCCATGCCCACAAGGTTGAGAGCATTGCGCTTTACCAACTGAACAGTGGATCTTTCAATAATAGATGACAATTTGTGCACCTTGAATTGTTGATAGGAGCAATTGGTAGCCCCCAAGGGTCGGCTCATTACGATGTGATGAGTCGGGTCTTCAATAAGTGAGCAAACAATGACTTTGCATTAGCCCCCAAGTGTCATGATGCATGCTTGCAGCGACATGAGACTTGTGTATTTGATATAATCCCAACTTGAATAATGTAGCCCCCAAGTGCCGGGTCGGAAGCCTGCAGCGACTCGGGACTATTCCTTCAAGTGTAGAATAAATCATATCGATTGATAATATGATAGTCATTGCGCTAAAGCGACTTTGAAAACCTTAATCATAATACTGGTTATTGATAACCATAATAAAATCCAGCCGTGTTGGCTATTAAAGATTTGGAATAATATAACCTGGTTTGAAAACCGATTCCTGCCATATAAGCCGGTATATCCATGCACATATGATACATTC
Source organism: Triticum monococcum (assembly GCA_034509565.1). Lineage (NCBI taxonomy): Eukaryota > Viridiplantae > Streptophyta > Magnoliopsida > Poales > Poaceae > Triticum > Triticum monococcum. The sequence goes on from CM067842.1 coordinate 127,694,075, forward strand.
TATGATGAAGTAATGATGATGTATGATGTAATATATGATGATACATATGTATGATCAAGAGGGTTTAAGCTATGGTTCGGATACGACCAGAGCCCCCATGTAATCATAATTATGGCATTGCGCCGATCAAGAGGTGTAGCTATGGTTCGAATACGACCAAGCCCCCAAGTGATTTTCCTAATGCCCATATGCCTATCAAGAGGTGTAACTATGTATCGAACCCATAGCTCTCAAATGATTTCCCTGGTGGCCTTATGCCTATCAAGAGGTGTAGCTATGGTTCGAATACGACCAAGCCCCCAAGTGATTTTCCTGGTGCCCTTATGCTCATCAAGAGGGTATAAGCTATGGCTCGGATACGACCAGAGCCCCCAAGTGATTTCCCTGGTGGCCTTAAGCCTATCAGTAGGTGTGACTATGGTTCGAACATAGCCCCCAAGCGATATTGTGAGATGTGCTCAAGGGATACCCATGTTTGAGCTATGTTGTGCAGCAGACTCTCTTTGGCCCCTTATGATAATATTGGCTTGATAGCCGGATTACCGAAGTAACAAGAGCTGTGCTCTTATGATAATATTGGCTTGACAGTCGGAATCAAGAGGGTAGTAACGCTATGTTCTCTTGGTGAATACACCTATGTTTGAACAGGAAGCCCCCAAGTGATATTGTGAGCTGTGCTCAAGGGGCACCTATGTTTGAGTTGTGCTCTTGCAACAGACTCTCTTTGGTCCCCTTAATTTTTCCTGAGAACTCAAACTTGCGAGAGATTACTCTTTTTGAATCGGAAATTCTTAAAACGGATATTGAGAGCTTCAAAGCTTTGTGGGAGACAACCGTCCCTTGAACCGGTTTTTTAAACCGGAATCCTTCTTTTTTCAGCCGAAAACTTTCTAACGGCCTTTAAATTTGCACCAATATGGTGGTTTAAGGTCCTGCATTAGATAACTTTGCAAGCCGGAGTAATTGCTCTTTTTTAAAAAAAGAAAGAAAGCAATATATAATATAAAAATATACTGGATGGATTTCACGTGACATGTCAGGCCAGTTAATAACCACCGGTGTTGATGATCACCATGGTGAAGATATCCGTCCAGCAGCACGACACGGAAGAGCGCCGGTGCAGAATATTGCTAGTGTGCACTCTGTACCCGTGGTATAAATCACCCTTGTAGTGAATGATTATCCTGCATATAAAAAATATATAGACCAGAGTAATCATTCTTTAATAAAATAATATGTGTCAATAAAATAGACTCAGATAGACATCACCTGACTTTGTCCGGACGGCGGATGATCCGTAAGTAATATTAGTTTAACCCCAGAGAACATTGCATGTGAGTCAATTAGCCTAATCATCTCCTGATACCGTGGCGGTTCAGCGGCCGAAGCAAATGGAAGCACGCCGGTTCTGGCGCGGCTGCAATAGTACTTTGTCATAGTTTTTTTAGACAACCTGCCAGGCAACTTCTTTATCTGTTCCAACACTCCCCACTTCCCCCTTTCCTCCAAGCGGTGTCAGGCGCGCGAGATCAAAGGGCAGGATGGCTCAGCGGCCAAAGCGGAGGAGGGGCGAGGCGAGCTGGCGGGGCACTTCAGCCCACACACGGCCGGTTCAAGGCGGGCGCTTCAGCAGGAGAGGAGGCCACCGGCGGTTCAGCAGTCCCCCGTCAGTGGGCTTGTTGCGGGCAGATGCAAGACTAGCGAAGTGGATCACGATGAGGGCAATCCGGTCCGAGGCGGCAAAACAGAGTCTAGCAGTGGGGCAACTGACGTGAAAGACGCGGCGGGTGGGGCCGGTCATGGCGGTTTAAGGAGAAGGCCGCAGCGGCCGGGGTAATTCGGCGCACGGTGAAACCGCCAAGGCAGCAACTTAATGCGGCAGCTGGTCCGGTGATTCAGAATGGCGGCGCGGCGGCTCGGAGGCGAAACGACTAAGCGGCGGCGATTCAGCACGGTGTGACAAGGTGGCATCAGCTACAGAGAGGACGGATCATCGGCAGGGGCAGCTCAACGGATGCCGTTCGACGAGGGCGAGGGCGGTTTGTCACAATGGCAAGGCGGCGGTGCCGCGCTCAAGGCGGAGGTGGCAAGGTGAGGCTGTACAGAGCATCAACTTTCGAAACCAGACTGGTGATCGCAAAGGCGGCTCCTTGACACCACAAGAAGAAGGCTTTGACGGGTCGACGAGGTGTGTCCGCCAAAGCGGCGGATTAGAGAGGTGCGGCTGACACCGGTTCAGCACGATTGCTCGGATGACCCGGTATGTGCGGTCGGCAAGTCTCGGTGTTGGAAGCAAAACCGTCAAGGCAGAGGTGTGCGCGTGGCTCTGCGTGGCCGGCGCTTTAACCAACATCGACGAGGAGATGCCATAGTGGCGGTTTAGGCAGACGGCAGCGGCAAAACGAGGCGGAGCCAGGCACCGGCGTCTCTTAGGCGGAAACGAGCAATGAGGCGAGGGGAGCCACGGTGACTTGAGGGCCGGCGACTTAGTGAAGGCAGCAGATGCTAACCAGAGCTGCGGCGGCAGCTCACAGGTTAAGACTAAACGGGCAGAGGTGACCCGACCGCAGCGGCTTAGCATGGCCCTGGAGGAGGCGACTTGAGGTCAATCCGGGTCGAAGATATCGGCGGTTTATGCAAGGACCACAGCGGCTCAGAGCAGGCGAAGATAGCAGAGGATCACAGCGAGCCGATGAGGCATACCGCGGCGACAGGGCGGGTTAGTAACAGCCGTGGCTCACAAAGCTCGACGGCCGGTTCATCAACAGCAGCGGTGGAAAAAAGAGCCGAAGAGGCTCGAGGCGCTCGACGGTTTAACACAAAGCCGCGGGGGCAAGGCGGAAAGGGCGGCAACTCGGGTCGGAGGCCCGCGGGCGTGCAGCCGGAGTAGAGGTCGGGCGAGGACGAGCCGGAATCGTATGGTCATGGTCGTGGCGTCAAGCCGGCAGGGCGGTTTAGCCGGTCTGCAAGTGAATCGGAGGGGGGCCGTGTGAATCAGAGCTTGCGGTGACGTAGTCCGGCAGTTCAACATGCGGTAGGTCGCAGAAGCGTTGACAGTGGCCATGGAGAAGTTGTGAAGTTAGCCGCTCGAAGGAAAAAGGGAGCTTATCCATGAAGTGGCGGTCGTAGCTTCAGAGGAGACCGGGTTACGGTTGATGATTCCGGGTTGGACTGATCCGATTGTAGCATTGATTTGAATAATATAAATACGAGACCGAGTTGTGATCCGGCTGGGCGGCTTTCGGCGGTTCAACGTCCGGGTTACAGCAACTTTCGGCGGCTGCCGCAAGATTCTTTTCTGTTGTAGTGACCCACAATAGCACATGCGAGTATTGACGTCCTCCATGCTACAGCAACTTTCGGACAATCCACATCCGTATCATGGTGATCTTCAATTCAAGAAACGCACGCTTAAAAATTCCTTTTTTTGACACTTCTGGTGTTTTAAGATACTGGTGACTCGCCCGAACAGAAGTTTGTCCCGGCTCTCGTGGCGGCCACTGTAGCCGATATTGATTCGTCACCAGATTCGATGGATCGCCGGGTCACGTTTACCACGCGTAACCCTAATTTTCTCTTGACCTCAAATCTCAAAGATTGCAAATTTAGACTGATGAATTTGAAGCTGACGCAGATCCTTCCAAACGGGAATTTTCTCCTCCGGCAAATTGCTAATTTCTCGATCCCTAGAAGAGATCCCTCCAAGAACTCCTCACCACCGGGCACGAACCCCACGGTGGGCGCCAATTGTCGTGGAGTTGTGACAGCAGATGTCCTAGTGTGAGGACTTAGTCGTGAGGCCAACGCATCTATGTGGTAGCTTGAGAGGGGTTGAGCAGAATCGAGAGAAGCAACACAAGACAAGGTTTTAGACAACTTCGGGCCTCGGGAAACATCATCCGGTAATAGCCCTACGTGCTGTTTGTGGCTAGATCTCATTATGATCATGAGGAAGTCGCCATAAACTGGCTCTCCCAGTTAACCCTAACCCTTTAAGATTGTTTCTTCTTACTTGTCCCTCTTTGAGGAGCCCTGCCCCTCCTTATATAAGTTGAAGGGGCGGGTTACATGTAGAGTCCAACTCGGACTTAAGACTTAATTATTATGACTTCTCTTCATGGGCTTCTTAACATCTTGGGCTTCATAGCGTCTTGGGCTTCATAACTCCTGGCAACCCAGTTATCACTATCTGCCGAGTTATAACTGGTGTCGGTTTAAGATGGTCTGCTAGTTTATGATTGTCTGCTGAGTTATCATCTGACTTAACTGTTGTCTTAACTGTCAGCCGGTTTAACAACATGTCGGTTTACCGTCTGGGTTAACTGCATGTTTAACCTATCTGTCTTAACTGTCAGCCAGTTTAACAACCTGCTGGTTTACCGTCCGACTTAACACCAACCGGTTTACTACCTGCCTTAACACATGCCGGTTTACCAAGTCCCAACCAGGTTATAACTCCGGCCGGATCATACCGCGGGGTATATCCCCGACAATCATAAAATTTGATATAGAACTTGTCAAAAGGATATGTTGAAAGATTTCATGCTTCCTTGTCTTCAACCACCATGTTGTAGAGACTTGGTCATGTAGAGGTTTGATACGTCTCCAATGTATCTATAATTTTTGATTGCTCCATGCTATATTATCTACTGTTTTGGACATTATTGGGCTTTATTATCCACTTTTATATTATTTTTGGGACTAACCTATTAACCGGAGGCCCAGCCCAGAATTGTTATTTTTTGCCTGTTTTAGGGTTTCGAAGAAAAGGAATGTCAAATGGAGTCCAAACATAATGAAACCTTCGGGAACGTGATTTTCTCAACGAATAATACCAGAGAGACTTGGACCCTACGTTAAGAAAAGAAACAAGAGGCCACGAGGTAGGGGGCGCGCCCACCCCTACCAGGCGCGCCCTCCCCCTGTTTCTCCACCGACATACTCCTTCCTCCTATATATATCCACGTACCCCCAAACGATCAGATACGGAGCCAAAAACCTAATTCCACCGCCGCAACTTTCTGTATCCACGAGATCCCATCTTGGGGCATGTTCCAGAGCTCCGCCGGAGGGGGTATCGATCACGGAGGGCTTTTACATCAACACCATAGCCTCTCCGATGAAGTGTGAGTAGTTTACATCAGACCTACGGGTCCATAGTTAGTAGCTAGATGGCTTCTTCTCTCTTTTTGGATCTCAATACAATGCTCTCGCCCTCTCTTGTGGAGATCTATTCGATGTAATCTTCTTTTTGTGGTGTGTTTGTTGAGACCGATGAATTGTGGGTTTATGATCAAGTCTATCTATGAATAATATTTGAATCTTCTCTGAATTCTTTTATGTATGATTGGTTATCTTTGCAAGTCTCTTCGAATTATCAGTTTGGTTTGGCCAACTAGATTGATCTTTCTTGCAATGGGAGAAGTGCTTATCTTTGGGTCCAATCTTGCGGTGTCCTTTCCCGGTGACAGTAAGGGCAGCAAGGCACATATTGTATTGTTGCCATCGAGGATAACAAGATGGTGTTTTCTTCATATTGCATGAGTCTATCCCTCTACATCATGTCATCTTGCTTAAGGCGTTACTCTGTTTTTAACTTAATACTCTAGATGCATCCTGGATAGCGGTCGATGAGTGGAGTAATAGTAGTAGATGCAGGCAGGAGTCGGTCTACTTGTCTCGGACGTGATGCCTATATACATGATCATACCTAGATATTCTCATAACTATGTTCAATTCTGTCAATTGCTCAACAGTAATTTGTTCACTCACCGTAGAATACTTATGCTCTCGAGAGAAGCCACTAGTGAAACCTATGGCCCCCGGGTCTATCTTTATCATATTGATCTCCTACTACTTAGTTATTTCCTTTGCTATTTACTTTACCTTTATTTTACTTTACATCTTTTATCATAAAAATAACAAAAATATTATCTTATCATATCTATCAGATCTCACTCTCATAAGTGGCCCTATAGGGATTGACAACCCCTATTTGCGTTGGTTGCGAGGATTTATTTGTTTTGTGCAGGTGCGAGGGACTCGCGCGTAGCCTCCTACTGGATTGATACTTTGGTTCTCAAAAACTAAGGGAAATACTTACGCTACTTTGTGGCATCATCCCTTCCTCTTTGGGGAAAACCAACGCAGTGCTCAAGAGGTAGCAAGAAGGATTTCTGGCGCCGTTGCCGGGGAGGCCTACGCAAAAGTCAACATACCAAGTACCCATCACATACCCTTATCTCCCGCATTACATTATTTGCCATTTGCCTCTCATTTTCCTCTCCCCCACTTCACCCTTGCCGTTTTATTCGCCGTCTCTCTCTCTCTATCCTCCCTCTCTATTTGCCTCTTTTTGTTCGCTTGCTTTTTGTTTGCTTGTGTGTTAGTTTGCTTGCTTGTTATGATGGCTCAAGATAATACTAAATTGTGTGACTTCACCAATACCAACAACAATGATTTTATTAGCACTCTGATTGCTCCTCTTACCGATGATGAATCTTGTGAAATTAATACTGCCTTGCTGAATCTTGTCATGAAAGATCCGTTCTCCGGCCTTCCTAGTGAAGATGCCGCTACTCATCTAAATAGCTTCGTTGATTTGTGTGACATGCAAAAAAAGAAAGATGTGGATAATGATATTGTTAAATTGAAGTTATTTCCTTTTTCGCTTAGAGATCGTGCTAAAGCTTGGTTTTCGTCTTTGCCTAAAAATAGTATTGATTCATGGAACAAGTGCAAATATGCTTTTATCTCTAAGTATTTTCCTCCCGCTAAGATCATCTCTCTTAGAAACGATATTACGAATTTTAAGCAACTTGATCATGAACATGTTGCACAAGCTTGGGAGAGAATGAAATTAATGATACGTCATTGCCCTACTCATGGTTTAAATTTGTGGATGATTATAAAAAAATTATGCCGAATTGAATTTTGCTTCAAGAAATCTTTTAGATTCGGCCACGGGAGGCACTTTTATGGAAATCACTTTAGGACAAGCCACTAAACTCCTAGATAATATTATGGTTAATTATTCTCAATGGCATACTGAAAAATCTACTAATAAAAAGGTTCATGTGATAGAAGAAATTAATGTTTTGAGTGGAAAGATGGATGAACTTATGAAATTATTTGCTAATAAGAGTGTTTCTTCTGATCCTAATGATATGCCCTTGTCTACTTTGATTGAGAATAATAATGAATCTATGGATGTGAATTTTGTTGGTAGGAACAATTTTGGTAACAACACGTATAGAGGAAATTTCAACCCTAGGCCTTATCCTAGTAATCCCTCTAATGATTATGGTAATTCCTACAACAATTCTTATGGAAATTATAATAAGATGCCCTCTAATTTTGAATCTAGTATTAAAGAATTTATTACTTCGCAAAAGAATTTTAATGCTATGATTGAAGAAAAATTGCTTAAGATTGATGATTTGGCTACGAACGTTGATAGAATTGCTCTTGATGTTGATTCTATGAAACTTAGATCTATTCCACGTAAGCATGGTATCAATGAGTCTCTCGAAGCCATGAGAATTTCCATTGATGAGCGCAAAGAAAGAACCGCTAGGATGCGTGCTAAGAAAGATGCCTTTATAAGAGCGTGTTCTTCTAGTTCCTATGAAAATAAAGATGAAGATCTAAAAGTTATTGATGTGTCCCCTATTAAATCTTTGTTTTTCAATATGAATCTTGATAATGATGGGACTGAATATGATCCACCTTTACCTAGAAGGCGTTCCAAGAATTCGGAATTTGTTGACCTTGATGCTAAAATTGATAAAAGTGGGATTGAAGAAATTAAAACCCTAGATGTTGCTAAACCCACTATTATGGATTTCAAGGAATTTAGCTATGAAAATTGCTCTTTGATTGATTGTATTTCCTTGTTGCAATCCGTGCTAAATTCTCCTCACGCTTATAGTCAAAATAAAGCGTTTACTAAACATATCGTTGATGCCTTGATGCAATCTTATGAAGAAAAACTTGAATTGGAAGTTTCTATCCCTAGAAAACTTTATGATGAGTGGGAACCAACTATTAAAATTAAAATTAAAGATCATGTATGTTATGCTTTATGTGATTTGGGTGCTAGTGTTTCCATGATTCCAAAGACTTTGTGTGATTTTTTAGGTTTCCGTGATTTTGATGATTGCTCTCTAAACTTGCACCTTGCGGATTCCACTATTAAGAAACCTATGGCAAGAATTAATGATGTTCTTATTGTTGCAAATAGGAATTATGTGCCCATAGATTTTATTGTTCTTGACATAGATTGCAATCCTTCATGTCCGATTATTCTTGGTAGACCTTTCCTTAGAACGATTGGTGCAATTATTGATATGAAGGAAGGAAATATTAGATTCCAATTTCCAATAAGGAAAGGCATGGAACACTTTCCTAGAAAGAAAATTAAATTACCTTATGAATCTATTATGAGAGCCACTTATGGATTGCCTACCAAAGATGGCAATACCTAGATCTATTATTGCTTGTTATGCCTAGCTAGGGGCGTTAAATGATAGCGCTTGTTGGGAGGCAACCCAATTTTATTTTTATTCCTTGCTTTTTGCTCTTGTTTAGTAATAAATAATTTATCTAGCCTCTGTTTTGGTTGTGTTTTTTGTGTTTAATTAGTGTTTGTGCCAAGTAGAACCGTTGGGAAGACTTGGGGAAAGTCTTGTTGAACTTGCTGTGAAAAATAGAAACTTTAGCGCTCACGAGAACTGATGTAATTTTTATTTGGAGAGTGCTATTTAGTTAATTATTTTTGAAGATAATTAATAGATAAATGCCTCACGTCCAGAAATTTATTTTAGAATTTTTGGGGTTCCAGATCTTGCGCTAGCTACAGATTACTACAGACTGTTCTGTTTTTGACAGATTCTGTTTTTCGTGTGTTGTTTGCTTATTTTGATGAATCTATGGCTAGTAAAATAGTTTATAAACCATAGAGAAGTTGGAATATAGTAGGTATAACGCCAATATAAATAAATAATGAGTTCATTACAGTACCTTGAAGTGGTCTTTTATTTCCTTTCGCTAACGGAGCTCACGAGATTTTCTACTTTAAGTTTTGTGTTGTGAAGTTTTCAAGTTTTGGGTAAAGATTTGATGGATTATGGAACAAGGAGTGGAAAGAGCCTAAACTTGGGGATGCCCATGGCACCCCCAATATAATCTAAGGACACCTAAAATCCAAAGCTTGGGGGTGCCCCGGAAGGCATCCCCTCTTTCGTCTACTTCTATCGGTAACTTTATTTGGAGCGATATTTTTATTCGCCACATGATATGTGTTTTGCTTGGAGCGTCTTGTATTATTTGAGTCTTTGCTTGTTAGTTTACCACAATCATCCTTGCTGTACACACCTTTTGAGAGAGCCATATATAATTTGGAATTTGTTAGAATACTATATGTGCTTCGCTTATATCTTTTGAGTTATATAATTTTGCTCTAGTGCTTCACTTATATCTTTTAGAGCACGGTGGTGGATTTGTTTTATAGAAACTATTGATCTCTCATGCTTCACTTAGGTTATTTTGAGAGTCTTAAATAGCATGGTAATTTTCTTAAAATCCTAATATGCTTGGTACACAAGATTAATAATAAAACTTTCTTATGAGTGTGTTGAATACTATGATAAGTTTGATACTTGATAATTGTTTTGAGATATAAAGATGGCGATATTAAAGTCATGCTAGTTGAGTAGTTGTGAATTTGATAAATACTTGTGTTCAAGCTTGTGATTCCCGTAGCATGCACGTATGGTGAACCGTTATGTGATGAAGTCGGAGCATGATTTATTTTTTGATTGCCTTCCTTATGAGTGGCGGGCAGGGACGAGCGATGGTCTTTTCCTACCAATCTATCTCCCTAGGAGCATGCGCGTAATACTTTTCTTTGATGACATCTAGATTTTTGCAATAAGTATATGAGTTCTTTATGACTAATGTTGAGTCCATGGATTATACGCACTCTCACCCTTCCATCTTTGGTAGCCTCTCTAATACCGCGCACCTTTCGCCGGTATCATACACCCACCATATACCTTCCTCAAAACAGCCACCATACCTACCTATTATGGCATTTCCATAGCCATTCTGAGATATATTGCCATGCAAATTTCCACCATTCCGTTTATTATGACACACTCCATCATTGTCATATTTCTTAGCATGATCATGTAGTCGACATTTTATTTGTGGCAAAGCCACCATTCATAATTCTTTCATACATGTCACTCATGAGTTATTGCATATCCCGGTACACCGCCGGAGGCATTCATATAGAGTCATATTTTGTTCTAAGTATCGAGTTGTAATTGTTGAGTTGTAAGAAAAATAAAAGTGTGATGATCATCATTATTAGAGCATTGTCCCAGTGAGGAAAGGATGATGGAGACTATGATTCCCCCACAAGTCGGGATGAGACTCCGGACGAAAAATGAATAAAAGAGGCCAAAGAAGCCCAAATAAAAAAGGAAGAAAAGAGGCCATAAAAAAAGAGAAAAGGCCCAAAAAATATGAGAGACAAAGAGAGAAGGGACAATGTTACTATCCTTTTACCACACTTGTGCTTCAAAGTAGCACCATGATCTTCATAGTAGAGAGTCTCTCATGTTATCACTTTCATATACTAGTGGGAATCTTTCATTATAGAACTTGGCTTGTATATTCCAATGATGGGCTTCCTCAAAATGCCCTAGGTCTTCATGAGCAAGCAAGTTGGATGCACACCCACTTAGTTTCCTTTTGAGCTTTCATATACTTATAGCTCTAGTGCATCCATTGCATGGCAATCCCTACTCACTCACATTGATATCTATTGATGGGCATCTCCATAGCCCGTTGATACGCCTAGTTGATGTGAGACTATCTTCTCCCTTTTTGTCTTCTCCACAACCACCACTCTATTCCACCTATAGTGCTATATCCATGGCTCACGCTCATGTATTGCATGAGGATTGAAAAAGTTTTGAGAATGTCAAAAGTATGAAACAATTGCTTGGCTTGTCATCGAGGTTGTGCATGATTTAAATATTTTGTGTGGTGAAGATAGAGCATAGCCAAATTTGAGAAGACATAATTGCTTTGTTAGTATGCTTGAAGTATTATTATTTTTATGTCAATATGAACTTTTGTCTTGAATCTTTTGGATCGGCATATTCATACCACAATTAAGAAGAATTACATTAAAATTATGCCAAGTAGCACTCCGCATCAAAAATTCTGTTTTTATCATTTACCTACTCGAGGACGAGCAGGAATTAAGCTTGGGGATGCTTGATACGTCTCCAACGTATCTATAATTTTTGATTGCTCCATGCTATATTATCTACTGTTTTGGACATTATTGGGCTTTATTATCCACTTTTATATTATTTTTGGGACTAACCTATTAACCGGAGGCCCAACCCAGAATTGTTGTTTTTTGCCTGTTTTAGGGTTTCGAAGAAAAGGAATATAAAAAGGAGTCCAAACGGAATGAAACCTTCGGGAACGTGATTTTCTCAACGAATAAGACCAGAGAGACTTGGACCCTACGTCAAGAAAAGAAACAGGAGGCCACGAGGTAGGAGGGCGCGCCCACCCCCACTAGGCGCGCCCTCCACCCTCGTGGGCCCCCTGTTGCTCCACCGACGTACTCCTTCCTCCTATATATATATATATATATATATATATATATATATCCACGTACCCCCGAACGATTAGATACGGAGCCAAAAACCTAATTTCACCGCCGCAACTTTCTGTATCCACGAGATCCCATCTTGGGGCCTATTCCGGAGCTCCGCCGGAGGGGGCATCGATCACGGAGGGCTTCTACATCAACACCATAGCCTCTCCGATGAAGTGTGAGTAGTTTACCTCAGACTACGGGTCCATAGTTAGTTGCTAGATGGCTTCTTCTCTCTTTTTGGATCTCAATACAATGTTCTCCCCCTCTCTTGTGGAGATCTATTCGATGTAATCTTCTTTTTGCGGTGTGTTTGTTGAGACGATGAATTGTGGGTTTATGATCAAGTCTATCTATGAATAATATTTGAATCTTCTCTGAATTCTTTTATGTATGATTGGTTATCTTTGCAAGTCTCTTCGAATTATCAGTTTGGTTTGGCCTACTAGATTGATCTTTCTTGCAACGGGAGAAGTGCTTAGCTTTGGGTTCAATCTTGCGGTGTCCTTTCCCGGTGACAGTAAGGGCAGCAAGGCACGTATTGTATTGTTGCCATCGAGGATAACAAGATGGGGTTTTCTTCATATTGCATGAGTCTATCCCTCTACATCATGTCATCTTGCTTAAGGCGTTACTCTGTTTTTAACGTAATACTCTAGATGCATGCTGGATAGCGGTCGATGAGTGGAGTAATAGTAGTAGATGCAGGCAGGAGTCGGTCTACTTGTCTCGGACGTGATGCCTATATACATGATCATACCTATATATTCTCATAACTATGCTCAATTCTGTTAATTGCTCAACAGTAATTTGTTCATCCACCGTAGAATACTTATGCTCTTGAGAGAAGCCACTAGTGAAACCTATGGCCCCCGGGTCTATATTTATCATATTGATCTCCTACTACTTAGTTTTTTCCCTTGCTATTTACTTTACCTTTATTTTAATTTGCATCTTTTATCATAAAAATACCAAAAATATTATCTTATCATATATATCAGATCTCACTCTCGTAAGTGGCCCTATAGGGATTGACAACCCCTATTTGAGTTGGTTGCGAGGATTTATTTGTTTTGTGCAGGTGCGAGGGACTCGCACGTAGCCTCCAACTGGGTTGATACCTTGGTTCTCAAAAACTGAGGGAAATACTTACGCTACTTTGTTGCATCATCCCTTCCTCTTCGGGGAAAACTAACGCAGTGCTCAAGAGGTAGCAAGGTTTCTCAAGATGTGAGGAGTTGCAATCTCATAGAATTAGATTCACTCAAGTACCTACAAGGGTTAGATAGCATGCAATTGTACAAATATATCCAAGATGTATGATCATCATCATAAGAGAAACATCAAGGATTAGTCAAAGGCTCATGCCTTGCATGTATCCAAATGGAGTTTCTACTCCAAGTTTGAAGCATCAATGATGTTCAATTCACCTCTCAAATGGAAACATACTTTCTCATCAAGCGGTTTGGTGAATATATCCACGAATAGCTTATCGGTACGAACATGCTTAAGATCATTGTCCCCTTTGGCAACATGATCTCGAATGAAATGATGACGAACTTCAATATGCTTGGTTCGAGAATGTTGCACGGAATTATGAGCAATCTTAATAGCACTTTCATTGTCACAAAGCAATGGAACATGTTTCACATTGATCCCATAATCTTTAAGAGTTTGGGTCATCCAAAGTAATTGAGCACAACATGAACCGGCGGCAATGTATTCCGCTTCGGCGGTGGGTAAGGATACCGAGTTTTGTTTCTTGGAGGACCAAGACACAAGAGATCTACCAAGAAATTGACAAGTACCCAAAGTGGACTTTCTATCAACCTTGTCTCCGGCATAGTCCGAATCGGAGTAGCCAACAAGATCAAAAGAAGACCTCTTAGAATACCAAATGCCAAAATTTGGTGTACGTATTAAGTATCTCACTATCCTTTTCACAGCCTTAAGATGAAATTCTTTAGGGGCCGCTTGATATCGTGCACACATGCACACACTTAGCATAATATCGGGACGGGAGGGACATAGATATAACAATGAACCAATCATAGATCGGTAAACCTTTTGGTCAACCGATTTTCCATCCTTGGTCAAGTCAAGATGTCCACTAGTAGTCATGGGGGTTTTCATACCTTTGCTTTCTTGCATGTTGAACTTCTTGAATAAGTCACTGGTGTACTTTGTTTGAGAAACAAAGGTGTTGTCGGTGTCAAAACCGGCGGATCTCGGGTAGGGGGTCCCGAACTGTGCGTCTAAGGCGGATGGTAACAGGAGGCAGGGAACACGATGTTTTACCCAGGTTCGGGCCCTCTTGATGGAGGTAAAACCCTACGTCCTGCTTGATTAATATTGATGATATGGGTAGTACAAGAGTAGATCTACCACGAGATCAGAGAGGCTAAACCCTAGGATCTAGCATATGGTATGATTGTATGTTATCCTACGAACTAAAACCCTCCGGTTTATATAGACACCGGGGGGCTAGGGTTACACAAGGTCGGTTACAAAGGAGGAGATGTACATATCCGTATTGCCTAGCTTGCCTTCCACGCCAAGTAGAGTCCCATCCGGACACGAGACGAAGTCTTCAATCTTGTATCTTCATAGTCTAACAGCCCGGCCAAAGGATATAGTCCGGCTATCCGGAGACCCCCTAATCCAGGACTCCCTCAGTAGCCCCTGAACCAGGCTTCAATGACGATGAGTCCGGCGCGCAGTATTGTCTTTGGCATTCCAAGGCGGGTTCCTCCTCCGAATACACCACGGAAGAGTTTGAATACAAGGATAGTGTCCGACCCTGCAAAATAAGTTCCACATACCACTGTAGAGAGAATAATATTTCCACAAATCCAATTTGCTGACTTGTTTTGGCAACACGACATTATGCCATGGCCCAGAGATTATTCGAACCGTTTCCTTTAACTAGCCCCGCACATAACGCGAGGCAGTTTTTTTGACACGTCTTGTCAAAGCAGAGATCGTGTCCCCCTTATTACGGGATTCTCATCAATACGGGTATGGGTAACCCAACCGCGCCATCGATTACAGCGCTTGGGGGATAAGCGAGTTTTACCAGGCTAGTGGGGATGCATAGTTTCGTCCGCCCATATAAAGGGATAAGGATTCACCTTTTCATCCACGCCTTCTTCCTCCTTTGCTCATCCATTTCCGCGCACTCGAGCTCCAGCGCCCAAGTCCGCACTTCCTACCTCAACCTTCTCCAACCATGTCTGGAGCAGGAGGCAGGTGGATGGTCTCCTCCGTCACGGAGGGACACATCAAGAAGCTGAGGAGAGCCGGATACCTGCCCGACGACATCGCGCACTGGCTCCCAGATGAGGGGCAGCTCATCCCCACCCCTAGGCCCCATGAGAGGGTAGTGTTCCTTACCCATTTCCTCCACGGACTGGGATTCCCTCTCCACCCATTTGTCCGGGGGCTCATGTTCTACTACGGCCAAGATTTCCACGATCTGGCCCCGAACTTCATCCTCAACATCTCGGCGTTTATCGTCGTGTGCGAGGCCTTCCTCCGCATCAAGCCCCACTTCGGCTTATGGCTGAAAACCTTCAATGTCAAGCCGAAGGTAGTGAGCGGCCGCCAGGCGGAGTGCGGAGGCGCCATGGTGGGCAAGATGCCTAACGTCACATGGCTCGAGGGCTCCTTCGTGGAGACCGTAAAGGGTGGCAATCGGGGTGGTTCTACATCACTGAGCCGCGTGACCCTAAATCTGCAGCGGCCCCAGAGTTCCGATCTGGTATCCCTACGCGGCTCACCTCCTAACAAGAGAAGGGCCTGTCCTGGGGTAGTTCGGGAGAGCTGACCGGACTCCAAACATGTATTCAAAACATGGTGAACAAGAAGCTCAAACTCGTCAACGTAGTCCAGGTCATGCTCATCCGCCGGATCCTCCCGTGCCAACAACGGGCTTTCAACTTGTGGGAGTTTGACCCGGCCCAGCACCGAACTCTGAACAGGCTCTTCGACACAACTCACGAGGATGCCTGGAAGGTGTTATTCGAGGGTGTCGAGGTTCCCCCTCCCACTACCGAGGATCGCGGATTCTGCGCAAAGCACCAAGCCAGCGCGGTAAGTTGTTTTACCTCTCACAGGATACTTGTTTTTCATAGTTTGACTCTATGCGGGATCTAAGCTCCCGTACCTTTGACAGGACTGGCAGGAGACGGCCGGACAGATTGACTGTCCAGCTCGTTTGCCCGAAGGCCCAGCAGACGCTCTCCTGACGAAGATGTTGACTCCGGCTCCTTACAAGGTGCCAGAGAAGACCAAGAAGGCCAAGGGAACCCGAAAGAGTTCCCGACGCCAGGCGTCATCGGACTCATCATCCGATAACTCTGCGACACACTCCTCCCCCGAAGACGAGGAGGAAGAAGAAGATGCTCCCCCTTTGGATGGGGGAGACAAGAAAAGGAAGGCCGCCCCAACTGGGGAGGCCGAGGGGTCCAAGAAGGGAAGGACTCTCCTTCCGGACAGTTCCACCACCGCTGCCGAAGGCGAAGACGACTGGCTGCTCAGGGCCAAGCCCCTGGCGAAGTCGTAGGTATTCGGATACCAGAGTAACTCATAGCATTCCTTTGTCGCACTGCTTTCCCTAATGCCGAATATGATTATGCAGGCCGCCACGGGCCCGTATCGATGTATCGTAGGACAGCTCCCTGGGCTCGTCGGATAGGGATAGCGATGCACTTCCGACTGCCACCTCCCCTTGCCCTACGGATGATGCCGAGGTATTGTCTCAAGAGGCACCGGGTCGAGGGGAGACAGTCCCGGAGGCACCTCAAGGCGACCTTCCGGACTCCGGGAGCAGAGGGAACAAGGCCCCTGAGGGCTCCGAGTTCGGCCCTCAGCCGAACACCGCGCCGAAACCTCCAGTGGTTCCGGACTCGGGCAGGCGGCCTCCTTCCAAGAGGGGCAAGATGCTTGTGCCGGTGACCTCTGTCCATCCAGAGGCGCCGGACAATCTGCTGGGAGCGCTTCGCAGCGCTTCCATCGACGAGGAGCACCGTACTATTATGAGTGCGGTGGTCCAGAAGGTTCAGTCCGCCAAGAGAGGATTGACTGAAGCCTGTGCCAGCCTTCTAACAGGCTTTGAGGTAAGTGTTTAAAATATAGGAAAAATATTACCGCATAGACAGTAGCCCCTGATGCTTTGTTCGGTGTTCACAAAGAAAAATAGAACAGAGGATCAAACAATATCGCAGGACTCTAATATAAGATGTCAATATACGTATGCAGGCTTCGCTGCTGGCATCTGCCGCACTGACTGCGGAGGTCGCCGTACTGAAGCAGGACCTTAAAGGGTCCAAGGACGAGCTCGGCCTTGCCAAGAGGCAGCTCGAGGAGAACAAAGGTAAGTAGTACCTTGTCTATGGATATGTATAAAAAGAATGCGATTGCAAAATGACAGAATCATCATGAATTTGCCAGGGCCACGACCGAAGTGGCGACCCTAAAGCAAACGTTGTCCGAGGCCGAAGATAAAGCGGCCAAGGAGCGCACCGAGCGGGAAAGGAAAGAGGCTCGGATGGGCGAGGTGCAGCAAGAGCTCCGGGCTCTCGTGACGAAGCACGAGGCATTGGAGCTTGACTCGAAGACGCGAGAGTCTGAGCTTGCCGCGGCCCTCGGGAGCGCAAAGAGTGCCAAGGCCGAAGCCCAAAAGGCCCTCCAGGAGATTGACGTGATGAAGAAAATAGCGGCGGGTAAGGCATTCTATATGCAAAGCAAGCATGTGAAAGTAAATTACCTATTACTTACCCGAATCCGGAGCTCTCCAGGAGCATTCGCAGATTTGCCCCGCAGCGTGTCGGATGCCGCACAGTTTTATCAGGCCGAGGAGGGAAGCTCAACGGAGAAGCTGTTCTGGTCTCAGTATACTGGGGCCGAACACCCGGTGCCTATGAGCGACCAGCTGAAATAGCTGGTCGAGCTACACAAGGCGGTCGAACAGGCCATGAAGGGCTTTATAGTCCGGTTGTGGCCTAGCGACGCCCTTCCGAACAGCTACTTCGGCCTGATGAGGCGGCTTGTGGATGCCTGCCCACGGCTGGAAGTCGTTAAGTGGTCTGTCTGCATCGAAGGTGCATGCCGGGCTTTCGCCCGTGTGAAGGTGCAATGGGCCAAGCTAGACGCCGCGAAGCTGATCAAGGAAGGACCACCGCAGGGCAAGGAGCATCGCACCCCTGAAATTTATTATGAGGGTGTCCTGAAGGGTGCCCGTCTTGTAGCGGACGAATGTCCAAAGGATGTAATATTTGAGTAAACTTGCTCGTGTGATCTTGAATGATGAAAACTTGTTTCATATGCGCTATGCAACACTTGTTTGAATTTAAAATATTACCTTCTGTTTGGCTGTTTATCCAATCTGAGAGATGGCTAGTCCTCGGCTTCTGCCTCCATGCCACGAGTGCTGGGGTGTTCGGGATAAACCTGAGCACTCTTGTTCCCGTTTTTGGGTCCTTCGAGGGAGGTGCTCAGCACAGCGAACAAGGCAACCGGACTAATAATGCTTTATCACTCTCACTTAGCCATAGAATTCTATAATTTTAAATTTCGGCGAAGCCCCTGGTATTCAGAAGGCCGAATTCGGGGCGCGATACACGCCTTTAAGCCGGACAGGACCGGCTCCTCGCTCTAAGCGGCATAAGTCTTTAGGGACTCGAAACCTCGCCGAACAGCGACCGGTCTCTCGCCTTATCATGACAGCCAGTTTTAGCTTTCTCTACTGAAGTGCTTAGCCCAGCAGAACCGGGGCACAATCGCAGTAGTTCTCCTAGTGCTACCTTAGCCGATAGAGCGGAACGTAAGGTACCAAAACATAGGAGCCGGGCAAACCCAACATTTGACCAAAGACATGATTCGGAGCTGATGCATATAATGCTATAAGTTCGGGGTGCCGCACTTGTGAAAGTGTTCGGACTTCTCACACCATAATGTGGGGTACTTAAGCCCCTGGTGTATTGGCTGTACCAAAGTGTATGGTTGCAAGGCATCATTAATGAACACGTATATATAAAACAAGAATGCAATAATAGTTGTAATGTTATGCATTGTTTATTCAAAAAGGTGTGTTAAAGCAGAATGATACAGATAGTGCGATAAGCAAAAAGTAGGACTATGTCCCTTCCAAGGGCAAGCTGAGGAATAGTATTAAAGCAAATATTTCACTCATTATCGTAATCCACCTGGGGTTCCGTGGTGTGACGTAGCTTCCTGCCTCCTTGGTTGCTGCATCATGTGTTCGGCAATCATGCTACCGGACAAGGTTTCCAGAGATTAAAGTCCTGAAAGAGAAAACTAACAAAGCGGGAAGCCCCTAGTGCGGTTTAAGCCACGTATTGGGGCATGCCGTAGTTGTGCCCCCCCTCCCCGCCTATGCCCATGGTATTTTTAATACGTAATTATGTATGCGTGGCACGAATTTCACCGTTTGGATTGGGCCGGGGTGGGGGCCGCATTGCTACGCGAGCTCAGATCGTGCCAGGCGGTCTAGTTGCCGATTACTCCGAGCACGCTTGAAGGTGTCCGGGTCTTGAAACGCCAAACTAGTGGATTGCCTTGAGAGGCTGCTTTGCACTTCTGCTGCGAGGGTCGTAGTGTGCTACTCCGTGTGGAGAGAGCGCTCTATGTTTTCATTAACTGTGATGACCCCCGAGGTCCTGGCATCTTGAGCTCGAGGTATGCATAATGCGGTACCGCATTGAATCTCGCAAATGCGGTTCGCCCGAGCAGTGCATGATAGCCACTACGGAACAGGACTATATCGAACATTAATTCTTTGTTTTGGAAGTTATCCGGGGATCCGAAGACCACTTCCAGTGTAATTGAGCCTGTGCAATGGGCCTCTACACCTGGAATGATGCCTTTAAAGGTCGTTCTTGTGGGTTTGATCCTTGAGGGGTCTATACCCATTTTGCGCAATGTGTCCTGGTAAAGCAGGTTCAGGCTGCTGCAGCCATCCATAAGGACTCGAGTGAGGTAAAATCCATCGATGATTGGGTCTAGGACCAGTGCGGCGAAACCGCCATGACGGATACTATTGGGGTGGTCCCTGCGATCGAAGGTGATCGGACAGGAGGGCCATGGGTTGAACTTTGGGACGACTGGCTCCAACGCATATACGTCCCTGAGCGCATGCTTCCGCTCCCTCTTGGGGATGTGGGTTGCGTATATCATGTTCACCGTCCGCACTTGTGGGGGGGAACCTCTTCTGTCCTCCGGTGTTTGGCTGCCGGGGCTCTTCCTCGTCATCGCTATGTGGCCCCTTATCTTTGTTTTTGGCAATTAACTTGCCGGTCTGCTTGAATACCCAACAATCCCTATTGGTGTGGTTTGCTGGCTTGTCGGGGGTGCCGTGTATTTGACACGAGCGATCGAGTATGCGGTCCAAACTGGACGGGCCCGGAGTGCTTCTTTTAAATGGCTTTTTCCGCTGACCGGGTTTAGAGCCTTTGAATCCGGCATTGAATGATGTGTCCTTGGTATTGTCACTGTTAATGCGGCGCTTACGTTTGTTGCGACGTGACCTGCTATTGCTGTCCTTGGTGTCCGAAGTACCATGGTTCTTTGATATGTTATTACTGCGAGCCAGCCAGCTGTCTTCTCCCGCACAAAAGCGGGTCATGAGTGTCGTGAGGGCTGCCATAGATTTCGGCTTTTCCTGACCAAGGTGCCGGGCTAGCCACTCGTCGCGGATGTTGTGTTTGAAAGCTGCTAGGGCCTCTGCATCCGAACAGTCGATGATTTGATTTTTCTTTGTTAGGAACCAAGTCCAGAATTGCCTGGCCGATTCTTCTGGCTACTGAATTATGTGGCTCAAGTCATCGGCATCTGGTGGTCGCACATAAGTGCCCTGAAAGTTGTCGAGGAATGCGGCCTCCAGATCTTCCCAACAGCTAATGGACTCTGCTGGCAAGCTATTAAGCCAATGTCGCGCTGGTCCTTTGAGCTTTAGTGGGAGGTATTTGATGGCGTGTAAGTCATCACCGCGGGCCATGTGGATGTGGAGGAGGAAATCCTCGATCCATACCGCATGATCTGTTGTGCCGTCGTATGATTCAATATTTACGGGTTTGAAACCCTCTGGGATTTGATGATCCATTACTTCGTCTGTGAAGCATAGGGGGTGTGCGGCGCCTCTGTATTGGGCTATATCGCGACGCAGCTCGAATGGGTCTTGCCCGCTGTGTTCGGCCCGGTCGGATTTACTTTTACTGTATCCGGCGTGACGTTTATCATCTCGCATAGTGGCGCGCCCTCGTGATCCGTAGATCGATCTTGCATGCTTTGCTTTGTCCTCCAATACGTCTTGCAGGTCTGGCGTATTTCCCCATGCCTTTTTATTTGAATGATGTCGGGGTGCAGGCTGAGTTTTTGGCTGGAATGCCTCTCTATCGCGGCCACGAGGTGGCCGATCAGCCACGTCATACGCTTCTTCCTCTAGTCGAGGTAGCAACCTGCATTTTGGGTAACTCTTGGAGGGGCGTTCAAGTTTATATTCCTCGGCCGCGAGGACTTCAGTCCATCTGTCAGCTAGCAGATCTTGATCAGCTTGAAGCTGCTGCTGCTTTTTCTTTAGGCTATTTGCCGTGGCTGTAAGCCGGCGCTTGAAGCGCTCTTGTTCGACGGGATCCTCTGGCACGACGAATTCGGCATCGTCGAGGCTTGCCTCGTCTTCGGAGGGGGCATGTAATTATCATCCTCCACCCCTCCATCTGCCGCTCTCTCGGGAGTGCTGGCTCCTCCATCCTCCTGCTCTAAATCTTGCTGGAGGGGATTGTTGTTGTCTTCGGCACTATCCGGAGTGTTATTATCTCCTGTGCCGGTATCACCACTTTTACTCTGGCAGGACTTAGAGCGGCGCCGCTGACGTCGGCGCTTGGGTTGCTTCTTGGAGGGTCATCCTCTGCTGTCTCGTCGCCATTGCCTTCTTTGGGTGTATCCACCATGTATATATCGTATGATGAGGTGGCTGTCTAGTGCCCTGTGGGCAGTGGTTCCTCTTCGTCTCCCGCATCATCGTCCATACCATCGATGTCTTCGGAGTCGAAGTCGAGCATGTCGGTTAAGTCATCAACAGTGGCTACTAAGTGGGTGGTGGGTGGGCCGCGAATTTCTTCGTCGTCCGCATCCCAATCCTGCCGGTCATAGTTCGGCCAGGATCCTCCTGACAAGGAGAGAGACCTTAATGAATTCAGTATGTCGCCAAAGGGCGAGTGCTGAAAAATATCCGCGGAGATAAACTCCATGATCGGCGCCCAATCGGATTCGCTAGGAACGGGCGCAGGCGGTTCGGAGTCCGTGGCCGGAGAAGGATCCGGCAATTTGACAACACGGCTCTTGTGCAGGGTAAGGTCGATGTTCGGCTCGATCACCGATGAGGATAAGGCTTCCGTGGCGGGGTCCATCCACCCGTCCATGGAAGGCGCAACTGGCTCTGAATTGAGGGTCGGAGCGGCTGCCGGTGCGATCTCCTGAACACTGTCTGATGGTAGAGCTAAATCGTACTCATCGTGACCGCGTGACGCACAAGGCAGAGGCTCGAATCCATCGAAGATCAAGTCTCTGCGGATATCGGCCGTGTAGTTTAAGCTTCCAAACCTGACCTGGTGGCCAAGGGCGTAACTTTCGATCTTCTCTAGATGGCCAAGCGAGTTGACCCGCAGTGTGAAGCCGCCGAACACAAAGATCTTTCCGGGAAGAAAAGTCTCACCCTGGACTGCATCGCTGTCGATGATTATAGGAGCCATCAAGCCTAATGGCGACGACACAGAGGAACTCTCAATGAAAGCACCAATGTCGGTGTCAAAATCGGCGGATCTCGGGTAGGGGGTCCCGAACTGTGCATCTAAGGCGGATGGTAACAGGAGGAAGGGAACACGATGTTTTACCCAAGTTCGGGCCCTCTTGTTGGAGGTAAAACCCTACGTCCTGCTTGATTAATATTGATGATATGGGTAGTACAAGAGTAGATCTACCACGAGATCAGAGAGGCTAAACCCTAGAAGCTAGCATATGGTATGATTGTATGTTATCCTACGGACTAAAACCCTCCGGTTTATATAGACACCGGGGGGGCTAGGGTTACACAAGGTCGGTTACAAAGGAGGAGATGTACATATCTGTATTGCCTAGCTTGACTTCCACGCCAAGTAGAGTCCCATCCGAACACGAGACGAAGTCTTCAATCTTGTATCTTCATAGTCTAACAGTCCGGCCAAAGGATATAGTCCGGCTGTCCGGAGACCCCCTAATCCAGGACTCCCTCAGGTGCCTTCCTTGGTTTGCCTGATTTGCAACCCAAGAAAGAACTTGAGTTCACTCATCATAGACATCTCAAACTTCTCCGACATTAGCTTCCCAAACTTTTCACTAAAAAGAGGCTTAGTTGAACCAAATATGATATCATCAACATAAATTTGGCACATAAATAATTCAAAATTAACCCTTTTAGTAAAAAGAGTAGAATCAATCTTTCCAATCTCAAAGCTTTTTTAATAAGGAACATGGTCAAACATTTATACCACACTCTAGGAGCTTGTTTAAGACCATAGAGAGCTTTGTGGAGTTTGTAAACATGATCGGGTTTCTTAGGATTAACAAAGCCGGGAGGTTGTTTAACATAAAATTCCTCCTCAATTTCTCCATTTAGAAAAGCACTTTTAATGTCCATTTGGTACAACGTGATATCCTGGTGATTAGCATAGGCAAGTAAGATGCGAATGGACTCAAGTCTAGCAACGGGGGCATATGTCTCACCATAGTCCATACCTTCGACATGAGTGTAGCCTTGGGCGACGAGATGTGCTTTGTTGCGTACGACTTGGCCATTTGTGACGCCCCTGAATTGACTGTACACTAATCATACACGCAAATGTGTATGATCAAAATCAAGGACTCACGGGAAGATATCACAACACAACTCTAGACACAAATTGAAAATAATACAAGCTTTATATTACAAGCCAGGGGCCTCGAGGGCTCAAATACATAAGCTCGAATACACAAGAGTCAGCAGAAGCAACAATATCTGAGTACAGACATAAGTTAAACAAGTTTGCCTTAAGAAGACTAGCACAAATGTAGCAACGATCGAAAAGGCAAGGCCTCCTGCCTGGGACCTCCTAACTACTCCTCGAAGCCGAACTCCATGTAGAAACATCCTCGGGATCCTCTGGCTCCTAGACTCCATCATATGATCGCAGTATCCGGGAAAAGGGGAAAATAAGTAGGAAAGCAACCGTGAGTACTCATCCAAAGTACTCGCAAGCAAGGAGCTACACTACATATGCATTGGTATCAAATGAAAGGGGTAGTATATGTGGACTGAACTGCAGAATGCCAGAATAAGAGGGGGATAACTAGTCCTGTCGAAGACTACGCTTCTGGCAACCTCCATCTTGCAGCATGTAGAAAAGAGTAGATGGTAAGTTCACCAAGTATCATCGCATAGCATAACCCTACCCGGTGATCCTCTCCTCGTTGCCCTGTTAGAGAGCGATCACCGAGTTGTATCTGGCACTTGAAAGGGTGTGTTTTATTAAGTATCCGGTTCTAGTTGTCATAAGGTCAAGGTACAACTCCGGGTCGTCCTTTTACCGAGGGACACAGCTATTCGAATAGATAAACTTCCCTGCAGGAGTGCACCACATTTCCCAACACGCTCGATCCCCTTTGGCCGGACACACTTTCTTGGGTCATGCCCGGCCTCGGAAGATCAACACGTCGCAGCCCTACCTAGGAACAACAGAGAGGTCAGCACGCTGGTCTAAATCCTAAGCGCGCAGGGGTCTGGGCCCATCGCCCATTGCACACCTGCACGTTGCGTACGTGGCTGGTGAGCAGACATAGCAACCTCTATTACAAAGGAAGTTGTGTTACACGGTCCAACCCGGCACGCGCCGCTCAGTCGCTGACGTCAAGAAGACTTCGGCTGATACCACGACATCGAGTGCCCATAACTGTTCCCGCGTAGTTGGTTAGTGCATATAGGCCAGTGGCCAGACTCAGATCAAATACCAAGATCTCGTTAAGCGTGTTAACTGAAGTATCCGCGAACGCCGACCAGGGCCAGGCCCACCTCTCACCTAGGTGGTCACAACCTGCCCTGTCGCTCCACCACAAAGTAATAGTCGGGGGGCCGTCGGGAACTCAGGCCCACCACTACTAGGATGGAGCCACCTACCCCTTCAGCCACCACATTCGAATCACTTGCGGGTACTCTATGAGCCGACCCGACTTTAGTCACCACATGTATCATGTGTAATATGTATAGTATATACCCGTGATCACCTCCCGAGTAATAACAGCCCAATAGTATAGCATGGCAGGCGGACAAGAATGTAGGGCCACTGAAGGAATACTAGCACCCTATACTAAGCATTTAGGATTGCAGGTAAAGTATCAACCGTTGTAGCAACAATGACATGCTATGCAGCAGAATAGGGTTAACTGAAAGCAGTAACATGTTACACTACCCTAATGCAAGCAGTAGAGAGAAGAATAGGCGATATCTGGTGATCAAGGAGGGGGGGGGGGGGCTTGCCTGGTTGCTTTGGCAAGGAGGGGTCATCAACAATGTAGTCGATCGGGGCATCAGCAGCGGCGTCAGTCTCGTAGTCTACCGGAGAGAAGAGGGGGAAGAAACAATTAATACAATGCAAATAGATGCATAACAATGCATGACATGACAAGTAATGGTGTCAGGAGTGCCTTAACGCGGTAGTAGGTGATACCGGTGAAGGGGGAAACATCCGAGAAAGTGTCCCCGGTGTTTCGCGTTTTCGCATAAATGAACCGGAGGAGAAAAGTTGCATGTTCGCTATGCTGGGGATGTGTGGCGGACGAACGAGCCGCGTATTCGGATTCGTCTCGTCGTTCTGAGCAACTTTCATATACAAAGTTTTTCAATCTGAGCTACGGGTGAATTTCTACAATTTTCCAAAGTTTTTAAGCATTTTCTGGAGTCCGTGAAAATTGGCTAAGTCCTCAGTTTTAAACATCACTTAGTTGTTTTGCAGACGCTATTGCTAGCATTCTGTACATCCTTTGAATTATTACCTTATATCAAATCTGGACACTCTGCTGTGATCTACATGGCAGTCTCAGGTCCATCTACATTAGTGTCCATTTGCTTGCTCAAATATTTGTTTGAAAAGTGCTATTGGATGTCAATTCCAGAATTTGTTTTTCAGTTCTTCCGGTTAACAGAACATAAATATTTTTAATTTTCATAGGAATTAATCCACACATTATCTGAAGTAGGTCCAATGGAACAAAATGAAGCTTGTTACATCTACTTTCCGTTCATATAATTTTTACCCATGTTAGGACTTGTCTTATCATTGTTTAGGGGCTGTTTAGCGGGCTAGTCATTGTAGAAATACAAAAGCTAGCTACTGCTACAGTAACTGAATGTTACTGTAGTACACAGCAGTAGCACAGCAGAAGTAGTGGGCAGTGGCGGGCATCAGTAGCAACGACGCAAGAGGAACAACAACAACAACAAGGTGAGGCCATAGCGCACATGCGCGCGAGACAGGAGCAGCGGCGGGACGCGGCGCCGCCAGGGACGCGCACAGGGCACGGG
Organism: Triticum monococcum; assembly: GCA_034509565.1. NCBI lineage: Eukaryota > Viridiplantae > Streptophyta > Magnoliopsida > Poales > Poaceae > Triticum > Triticum monococcum. Next base: position 127,720,366 of record CM067842.1, read on the forward strand.
CGCTCACGCTGTGTAGGGCGCGGTCAGGCGACAACGTGCACGGTCGGATGCGGACAGGGGCGAGCTGGGCGGCAGACACGTAGGCGGGAGCAGCAGTAGGCTGCAGCGCGGCCATCAGGAGCGGGCGGCTGCAGGCCGGGGTGCAGTCTGGTGTGGTAGGGCGCCAGCCGAAGGCGAGGCCAGGCAGTGGGTAGCACGGGGAAGGCGCGCGCGAAGCGAGGCCCGACCGTGGCGGATAGTGGTGTGGCAAAATCATGGGCAATACGCTACGGGAAGCAAACGAGCATGGGGAGTAGGGGAAACTGAAGAGAATCTCACAGCGGTCGGACAGGAGTAGACGGCGTGGTCGGGGAGGGTTCGACGGAGACGAATTTGACGACGACGTGCTTTGGGTGTCGAGGTCGAAGACGAGTTCGAGCCACTCGGTGCGGGGCGGCTCTGGTCTGGTTCGTTGGCATAGCCGACGGAGACGACGACGACGCCCCTGCTGGACACCTCCGAGCGACCCGTGGCTGCTTCAGTGCACGACAACGGCGACGGCGTGAGACGGATGCGTTTGGGCGAGAGGAAAAAAGAGGGAGAGGGCGAGGGGAGCGGGGACTATACCTGGCCAAATGGGCCGGCCCGGCACGGCACGGCACGGCCCGACCTGAGATAAACGGGCCAGGCACGGCACGGCCCGCTGAGGCACGCGAACTAGTCGTGCCGTGCCGGGCCGGCACGCGTGCTGGCCTTCGAGGCCCAAGCACGGCTCCCTGGCTAAACGTGCTGGCCCGTAGGCACGTGTGGCCCGCCAGCACGAGGTGGCCCGATTTTTTCAAAAAAAAACCACGTCTGGCTGGACCGCTGGAGCAGGCTGCAGGCGCGCAGGGGCGGTGCAGGGCTGCTGGCGCGCTCGTCGGCTTGTGCTATCGATGCAGCAACGCAGGGCTGCAGCCTGCATGCATGCATGCACGTCACGTACTCACGTTTCGCTGTTTTTTCAATACATGTTTCGCTGTCCCTGGTATGTAAATGTGGCAGTAGCATGGTTAAACTGCTACGTTTATTACTTCCAAAGAATAGCACGTTTATTAAAGCATGCCTCATTAGAAGGAACAATAAATATAGAAAGTAAAAAGATTGTGACAATGTGTCATCATGTGGGATAAATATAGAGCTTTATTAAAGCATGCCTCATTAAAACCTTCCGTCCCTAAGAAGTAAAAGAGTACAATGCCATGCTAAACTACAAAAGGAAATAAAAATTACAAAAGGATAAGAAAATTACAAAGGAAAAATAAATTACAAAGATAGAACTACACGGCTTGGTGCCCCGCGGCCTCCGCATCTCTCTTGGCGTGTCCATCTTTGTGCCGACGCAGGTGGCCGGTTCCGTACTCCATGGCCATGGACAACAAAATTCCACATTGTTTGCACTTCGCTTTATGCACGTTGACACCATCCTCCACAAATATTTCTTCATCATAGTAGTTCCAGATGTCTGAGCTTCTTCGCCGAACTTTTGGAGCATCCATGTTTGAGTGTTGGAACTTGGAAATGATATGGTGTTTGAGTGTGAGAAATAAGAGGGGTAGGCAGCCCTTTATATAGCCAAAAAACTTACTTTTTTACACGGGCCGGCACGGTAGACAAGCTAGGCACGGTTAGGCACGTTTGGCACGTTTGACAAGCTAGGCACGGTTAGGCACGTTAGACAAGTTAGGCACGCCGGCACATTAGAAATAAAATGAGGCAAAGTGTCATCATGTGGGATAAATCTTGAGCTTTATTAGTGACTACCTCATTAAAACCTTCCATCCCTGGGAAGTAAAAGAGTACAAAGCCACGCTCTAGATTACAGAAGAAAAAGAAAATTACAAAAGCATAAGAAAAATACAAAAGCATAAGAAAATTACAATAGAAAATGGAAAGACTACAACTACTCTTCGTCTTCTTCATCTTCGAGTGCAAGATTTTCGAACGTGGCCATCACTCTGTTTTCAGCGGTGTGTTGGGCTCTCCTTTTGGCTAGTTCTCCGTCTTTCACGGCCATGAGTGTTCTCACCATATCCGGGGTCAAACTCGTTCTTCTTTCCTCAAGTATTCTTCCAGCTAGGCTAAAAGCAGACTCTGATGATGTCGATGAGACGGGTACTGATAATACATCCCGTGCTAATATGGAAAGCACCAGATACGTAAGCTTGTGTTCATGCCACCACTGAATTATGTCGAACTCTTCCTCTTCCTCTTCATTGAAGTTGACTTTATCGCTGTTGAGGTACTTCGCTAACTCCCCACCACCCAAAAGCACAGGCGATGGGCCTGATGTGGAAGAGCTCGGGGAAGAGGTGGTAGAACCAAACAACTTGCTCCATGCTCCTTTCTTTTTCCCTATGGTTGGTGCAGGTGGAGGTCATTGCATGCGAACTCCGGCATACTTTTGATCATACTTAGCATAAACTTCAGAAAGCTTATCACGAACCTCAGTGGAATAAGCAATATAATCTATCCCTAGGGCCCCAGTTAGTACAACAAGTGCACTAGCAAACAATTCAAGTTTAACCCTAGGATCCAAGATAAATGCAAATGAATACAAAATAGGAATTTTTGCCCAATATTTGCAATATTTAAGTTTCATGCGAGAAACCATAGGCATTAATAAATTAGTATGTTCGTATGCTTTCAAGTGAGATGCAATGTCTACAAGAGTGTGCATCATTAAAGGAGATGTGGGATAATAAACCCCAGACAAAGAAACTGTTGCCTCATAAAATATTTCTAAAAACTTGACCAAACCTTTAGCAATTTCCCAAGTATCATTAGTGATATATTCTCTCCCCATATTTGCATTAATCCATCCCGAGAATTGAACTTCGTCTCGGATGACTGCCTTAAGCATCATATATGTAGAGTTCCATCTAACAGGCATGTCTAGATTATACTTATGAGGAGTTTTTTCTATTGCTATGCAATATCTCTGGTAACTACTAATTCGCTGATTAGAGTTACCAAGAAAAGAAATTGCATTGCGTAAAATCTCAATGGGTCCCTCACATCTCTTCATAGCACATTTAGCAATAAGATTAATTATATGGCAAGCACAACGTTGATGCAGTAAAAAAGATGCAGCATATACAGAAAACAGAGGACTGAGGCTCTCCATTGCAGTTGTATTTGATGAAGCATTATCCAAAGTTACTGCAAATATCTTGTCGGTCAGACCAAATTCTGACACAACATTAAGTACAGCTTGAGCTATGTTTTCACCAGTATGTGCTTCGTCAATTAATTCAAATCCTATAATTCTTTTCTGTAGTTCCCATTTTTTGTTAACATAATGAGCGACCACACTAATGTAGTCTTGCTTTGCCCGACCACTCCAGATATCAGATGTTAAAGAGACTGAAAAAGTGCATGTAGTAAAATCATCTTTTATTGTCTGAAGACTAGTTTTGCATAATTTTTTCATATCCCTAGATGTAGTTTGTCTAGAAACTGATTTGAAACTAGGAGTATGCACAGTTTGAATGTATTCGACAAAACCTTCAGACTCACCGAAACCTAATGGTAAATCATTAGAAGCAATTAAACGACAAATTCCTTCTCTATGAAGAGCAGGATCATAGGTGAAATTGTGTACCGTACCGTCGGGGTTGAACTTGAGCGTGGCCTGTGTCCCCGCAGACCGCTTGTCCGCGTTCTGGTGCATGAGGTTGTGCCTCAGGAGGTGGCCAGTTCCTCCTTTCCCCCCCGAGGAAAGCAAGTGACCGCACCTCTTGCACCGAGCTTTCAGCACGTTGACACCGTCCTCCACGACTATTTCTTCAACGAAATACTCCCAGCACGTCGAGGTTTTGCGTCGAACCCTCTTTGTGCCGATGGAGGTGGAGGTACTGGACTGGGAAGTGGAATGGCTGCCGGTATACTCATCGGAAGAAGGATATGTGTGGGTTGTGGCTGTGGTATCGATCCACTCGGGGATGTCAACATCTAAGTCACTAGTATTGAAATTGAACCGGTTGGGATCACTACCCATGGGATCATCCATGTGTTGAGTGTGAGAAATAAGAGGAAGAGGAGGTTTGAGTGTGAGGAATGAGAGGGGTGGGCAGCCCTTTTTATAGCAAAAAGCTGACAGTTTTTAGACAAAATTTGCCCTCCAACGTTTAAATATTCAAATTTGTCACAAAATATACCTAAACAGCCCCAAATATGGCCAAACCCCACCCAAAACCCCCCTAAATCCCACTAAACCTCCTAAACCCCCGCTCCCCCCCAGCCCCCCCGCTCCCTCGATCAAAGCGTCCAACGGATCGATTCCCTCCCTCGCTCTCTCCCAGGCGCATCGTGCTCCCGTGCCGTGCCGTGCTGGGCTGTGCCCGTGCTGGCCCGTTACTGGGCGTGCCGTGCCGGGCTGGCACGCGTGCCAGGCATAGCAGCCCAGGCACGGCCCAAGCAGGGCCGCGTGCCAGGCACGGCCCACATAGCCTCATGCCGTGCCGGCCCGTGACGGGCCAGGCACACGGGCTATCGTGCCAGCCCGCCAGAACCGGCCCGTTTGGCCAGGTATAGCGGGGACCGAGTGGGAGAGGGGATGAGGCTGAACCCTAGGGCGTCGGGGACGGTCTTATACTCGCCCGGGGGCTTGGATGGTCGGCGCGTGGCGATCCCTGGCCATGGACGTGCTCAGGTCGTCCACGGGGTCACGGTGAACAGGAGGAAGGCGATAGGCGATGGTTGGCTGGGCATGTCCTGTAGCGAGCAGGCCTAGGTGCAAAGTAACTAGGTTTCTATTTTTCCCTTTGTTTCTTTTGACTTTTCTTTTCCACTAATTTTGCTCTTCTGCTCATTTAGTTTTCCCTATAGTTTTCAATTTATCTTTATCTTTAAAAATACAAAAACAACTCCTAAATCAGTATAGCTAAATATACTACTGCCACATTTAATTATGGCACCCAAATAAATTAGTCTACCATTTGATTAAGTACAAGAGGCATTAATCAATTTATCAAGCCATTGTTTTATTTATTTTAGTGCGTTTAATTACTTTATAAAAGTTTGGTTTCTCCGCCACTATTACCTATGCATTATTTGGCACAACCCGAACATTTTAGTTTTAATATTTGAAAACTTTTCTAGTTTGACTTTATTTTAAATTTGAATTTCCGAATCGGTTTTGAACTGACGCGAGACTAACAACAGTAACCGAGGTGACATGGCATCACTAGTAGAGGATTACTATAGCATAATTATCCGGGCATCACAATTCTCCTCCACTACAAGAAATCTCGTCCCGAGATTTTAAGAGGTGGAGTATGGTGGTTACGAAATTCTAACCAATCTTCTCAGTCTTGGTTGCTCTTCTTGAAGAGGTCGATCCATTACGTTGACATCTCCATTTCTCTGCTTCAAGTCATCATGATGAAGTCAGCATCCTTTCTTCGGGAACTCCATCGTACTTACAAAGGAATAAAGGGTGGTTATTCCGGGAGAACAAACCTCTGCAAGGTCGACTATTTGGTCAATAACATCGGGGAAGGTGGCGAAAGTAACTCTCGAATTGAAACTTAAGAAAATATCGAGAGCAAAGTAAGGAGGTATCATGGGAAATTTCGAGTGGGCACGCAATCGTTTGATGCCTGAAACAAGGCGTGAAAGGGGTTCAGAACAATGGGAATAAGTATTGCGTCCGATACCAGATTATATCACTAGGCAGGTGGCCCGTGAATTACATACGAAGTCAAACTCGAGGAATAACTTTGGCAACAGGGTGTACAGGAGAGTCGGGTTTTGATCCTGTCGAACTATGGGTTATGGGCCCACCATGTGGGTTAAAGTAGAAGGAAGGGGGTTGACATCTTGCACGGTCATGATAGTAAGGCATGTCAGAGAATAACCTATCAGTTATGTTGGCAACATCGTTGGTACCAAGGGCGGGGAACGAAGAGAACCATTTTCCTGCTCGTTGAAACGAGGCGGACCAATAGGCGAGGTTCTCGTCCATCGGTGGTCACCGGAATGTTTTCGACAATAGTAACAAGGTCTTGCTGACAGAATTGTACACCGAGGTGTTTACATAAGCAGGAGAATATTACTGCTTAGATCATATAGACCTCAAGAAAGGGTAAACCAAACAATGGAGAGGATAATAAGATTATCAAATTAAATAGAACAATGGAAAGGAAAATGTGTTTAAACACATATTTCAGGGGTATATCCTTCCCAAGGACAAACAGAGCATGATATCTATGACAGGATAGAAGTAGAAAACCATTTAGGTAAGGGATAGGGATTTCATGACATTACCCAAACAACACTGTTTGAATAACTGATAAAGAAAATTTAGCATTGTTCTTCAAATGTTCCTATTGATGATACGAGTACTACATACATGCTTCGAGATAGCATTGACATGGTCTTCAAGCAAAGGTCGGACTTTGGATACACAAAGGATCCATCAGGAACAGCTTATAAAATAAGTCTTACAATTTCCTCATGGAAGAATCGCTAAGCTTGCTAAAAAGGAAACTATGACAATAGGTCCTCCGGCCAGGTGTGCTAGGCATGACATCATCTTACTGGGTCATATAAAGACCAATGATATAACTCTTGGATATATGTTCCAACCATCATACCTGGCCGAGATTCAGATCTGATCAGTGTCAGGATACCTCAGACTTAGGATGCCTGAGAAGAAAAGGGTGCGACAGAAGTTGACGAGAAGACATCGTAAGATTCTCGGGAAATGAATTATGGAAGCAATTTCCGAACAACAGTTCATCATTGAGCCAAGGAGAGGATGATGGGGTGGCTGATGGACTCAGCAAAAATTCATCGAGATTTCCAAGAAGATGGATTTCCACAGTTATGTGAACAAGGGGATAACATTTTTCGGATCAAACGATATAATGATGTATGCTCGAGGAAAAACATACATAATTAAATTAGTTGAAAGGTGTGCCCGAAATATGGCCTTAGGTAGCATGATCAAATGTTAGAATGGTGATTCAATAATAAATAGTCTAAGAATGAATGTTCGACCATTAACTTCAAAGCAATAGGGTTGCTAGAAGGGCAGAATCCAAACAGCATCGTTCACTTGTTGATATTCCCGGTTAGTCAATACGGGGACCAAGAAATAATGGTGCTTGTGAGAAGTATCACTATACCAAGAATTATTAAGAGGTGGAGCATTCCTTGCAACATCCTTGACATAAGGACAGTAATACTTCAAGGTAGAACATAACACAAACTGGATAGCAAGTTGCATCCATAACATGAACAAGTTTGTGATGAAAGGAAGGTAAATATGCTGTCAATGGTAATTCAAATTACCAATGGACGAGGATGGCACTTACCATCATGAATTCGATTGATATACTGGAAGGAATCAAAATGTTGTTAACGATCGCGGCAAATTTTGTCGAGAGGCTCTACGAAGATGTAATTGATCGGCGATGACATCAAGTCAAAGGAATGATGAAGTGAAAGGTTAATGGATCCAAGGGTATGACACAAACTCCAAACCAAGCTTGTTGTCCAAAGCGAAATGATATGATGACGAAGATCGACGTAAGCTTAGCTCATCGTCGAAAGTTGTGCTCCGGGATTAAGAACCAGGTAGCACAGATAAAATCAGCATGATAATGATATAGCCGATCAGGCTAGGAATGACTTGAAGGATTATTAAATTCGTAAGCAACGAAGATTACTTAGATTTATCGAACCAGAGTGCAGAATCAGTTCACTTACCGGTGTTCTTGAGCGACTAACAACTCAGAACCCATGAGAAATTGGAATCAGTGAGAAATAATAGCTGATGAAGACTCATAAGATGCAACACAGTTCTTAGATATTCTCGAGATACCAGAGGGTAATACTCGACGGTAGATCAAGGTAGAGGTTGGACTGGTGTATTGACTTGCAAAATACAAGTGCTTTAACTTGTCCGAGAAATGGGATCAAAGAGAAAATATGGTCGGAACCACGATTGCATAGGATCAATTCGCAGATACCAGATGATATTATATCAACGAAATAGTTATAATTACATGAAGCTTCTATGGTAGGATCTACATCATGTCCATGGGCATGAACACAAAGTTCAAGGTCGACTCCCACTTCTTCAATGTATAACCTTCCATTCACCTCTCACTTTCGAAGAAGTTGTAGTGTTGAAATTTTATCTAGCAAAATACCAGAAGAGTATGACTCGTGAAAACTTTCGAGTTCACACATATTAAGGAAGGCATAGGTTCAACCCGTCAGGGTATCGTGGAAACATATACCACAAGCTTCAATAGTAAATACCACCAGCTCGAAAACAGAGCATGGTTGAGAAAACAGAGGATACAATTTACCAAAGGCTTTATATATCCATGGAAAGGCTCACAAGGTTATTTTAATATGAAAGAAGGACACTATCAAATAATAATCCAACAAGAGTTCTGGTGGTCTTCAACGGAGCTGATGTGAGTATCGATACTCTATCAAAGGAAGCAAGAATGCAAGGAGATCATATTATAGAAACAACTAACTAACTCAAAGCTCAATTGCACAAGAATTATGAATTCCAGGTAAAGGGGTCAAAAGCAACGCTTTGATTAGGGACGGATAAGTTGAATAGCCTTACGGGTACATTTGACAGCAATTTGATTGGTCAAGAACCAGCTCATGTCTATAGTGACGTCTGAGCCAGAAGGATGAATTCTAGGATCTGATTGAGGATTGTGAGCATTCGCAACATACTGAATCAACAGACTCAAAATGAGAATGGCAAAGGATGCCGATAATATTAGTATACTTATGGGATTAACCATAATGCAAGCAAGCAAGAATTTCAAGAGCAATAAGCTGCTGAGGATATTTGGAAAATCAAATGGTATTTTGAAGACTTTGGTGAAACACATGAACAACAGGGGAGAAACAAATCATCGGTGTGTGTGAGCATTAATTTGTAGGTGTATTCAGGTGACAAGGAACTGCAAGGCAGTAGGCACAAGGATTCTCGGAACAATGAGTATTTCGGGGTATCTTGTAATAATAAGAGCAACTAGGGACTAAGGTAAGAATGGCAAGTGCATGTAGTTATCTATAGGGGTTGACGGTGGAAGGGAGTTGCAAATGCAATGAGCACAAGTTCTCGGGACAACATCAGAGAGTATCTTCTGAATATACTGGTGCAGTAGGCGATCATCTGTAATGAGGTGCTCTCCGGGTGAAAGTGACCACGAGATCCTAATGTTAGATTTAGCAAAATTCATTTAACCCGAATAGAAGATAGTTCAGAGTCCCGGAGTAAAGATCGAGGAGTAAAAGATCCTAATACCACCCAAATGGCGACGTGGGCCCGTAAGACACACAACCATGTTAGTAAAAAATTTGCAATGTCTACACTCGACTTCGGCCAAGGAGTGTGGAAGTAGGATTCCTATAGGCAGCCGGCTCTGATACCAACTTGTGACGCCCCCGATTTGACCGTACACTAATCATACACGTAAATGTGTGCGATCAAAATCAAGGACTCACGGGAAGATATCACAACACAACTCTAGACACAAATTGAAAATAATACAAGCTTTATATTACAAGCCAGGGGCCTCGAGGGCTCAAATACTTAAGCTCGAATACACAAGAGTCAGCAGAAGCAATAATATCTGAGTACAGACATAAGTTAAACAAGTTTGCCTTAAGAAGACTAGCACAAATGTAGCAACGATCGAAAAGGCAAGGCCTCCTGCCTGGGACCTCCTAACTACTCCTCGAAGCCGAACTCCATGTAGAAACATCCCCGGGATCCTCTGGCTCCTGGACTCCATCATATGATCGCAGTATCCGGGAAAAGGGGAAAATAAGTAGGAAAGCAACCGTGAGTACTCATCCAAAGTACTCGCAAGCAAGGAGCTACACTACATATGCATTGGTATCAAATGAAAGGGGTAGTATATGTGGACTGAACTACAGAATGCCAGAATAAGAGGGGGATAGCTAGTCCTGTCGAAGACTACGCTTCTGGCAACCTCCATCTTGCAGCATGTAGAAGAGAGTAGATGGTAAGTTCACCAAGTATCATCGCATAGCATAACCCTACCCGGCGATCCTCTCCTCGTTGCCCTGTTAGAGAGCGATCACCAAGTTGTATCTGGCACTTGAAAGGGTGTGTTTTATTAAGTATCAGGTTCTAGTTGTCATAAGGTCAAGGTACAACTTCGGGTCGTCCTTTTACCGAGGGACACGGCTATTCGAATAGATAAACTTTCCTGCAGGAGTGCGCCACATTTCCCAACACGCTCGATCCCCTTTGGCCGGACACACTTTCTTGGGTCATGCCCGGCCTCGGAAGATCAACACGTCGCAGCCCTACCTAGGAACAACAGAGAGGTCAGCACGCCGGTCTAAATCCTAAGCGCGCAAGGGTCTGGGGCCATCGCCCATTGCACACCTGCACGTTGCGTACGCGGCCGGTGAGCAGACCTAGCAACCTCCATTACAAAGGAAGTTGTGTTACACGGTCCAACCCGGCGCGCGCCGCTCAGTCGCTGACGTCAAGAAGGCTTCGGCTGATACCACGACATCGAGTGCCCATAACTGTTCCCGCGTAGTTGGTTAGTGCGTATAGGCCAGTGGACAGACTCAGATCAAATACCAAGATCTCGTTAACCGTGTTAATTGAAGTATCCGCGGACGCCGACCAGGGCCAGACCCACCTCTCACCTAGGTGGTCACAACCTGCCCTGTCGCTCCGCCACAAAGTAACAGTCGGGGGCCGTCGGGAACTCAGGCCCACCACTACCTGGATGGAGCCACCTGCCCCTTCAGGCCCCACATTTGAATCACTTGCGGGTACTCTACGAGCCGACCCGAGTTTAGTCACCACATGTATCATGTGTAATATGTATAGTATATACCCGTGATCACCTCCCGAGTGATCACAACCCAATAGTATAGCATGGCAGACGGACAAGAATGTAGGGCCACTGATGGAATACTAGCATCCTATACTAAGCATTTAGGATTGCGGGTAAAGTATCACCCGTTGTAGCAACAATGACAGGCTATGCAGCAGAATAGGGTTAACCGAAAGCAATAACATGCTACACTACTCTAATGCAAGCAGTAGAGAGAAGAATAGGCGATATCTGGTGATCAGGGGGGCTTGCCTGGTTGCTCTGGCAAGGAGGGGTCATCAACAATGTAGTCGATCGGGGCATCAGCAGCGGCGTCAGTCTCGTAGTCTACCGGAGAGAAGAGGGTGAAGAAACAATGAATACAATGCAAACAGATGCATAACGATGCATGCCATGACAAGTAATGGTGCCAAGAGTGCCCTAACGTGGTAGTAGGTGATACCGGTGAAGGGGGAAACATCCGGGAAAGTATCCCCGGTGTTTCGCGTTTTCGGACAAATGAACCGGAGGGGAAAAGTTGCATGTTCGCTATGCCAGGGATGTGTGGCGGACGAATGAGCCACGTTTTCGGATTCGTCTCGTTGTTCTGAGCAACTTTCATGTACAAAGTTTTTCGATCTGAGCTATGAATGAATTTCTACAATTTTCCGAAGTTTTTAAGCATTTTCTGGAGTCCGTGAAAATTGGCTAAGTCCTCAGTTTTAAACATCACTTAGTTGTTTTGGAAAGGCTATTGCTAGCATTCTGTACATCCTTTGAATTAGTGCCTTATATCAAATCTGGGCACTCTGTTGTAATCTACATGGCAATCTCAGGTCCATCTATATTAGTGTCCATTTGCTTGCTCAAATATTTGTTTGCAAATTGCTATTGGATGTCAATTCCAGAATTTGTTTTCAGTTCTTCCGGTTAACAGAACATAGATATTTTTCATGTTCATAGGAATTAATCCACACATTATCTGAAGTAGGTCCAATGGAACAAAATGAAGCTTGTTACATCTAATTTCCGTTCATATAATTTTTACCCATGTTAGGACTTATCTTATCGCTGTTTAGGGGTTGTTTAGCGGGTTAGTCATTGTAGAAATACAAAAGCTAGCTACTGTAGCAGAGCAGCAGTAGTACGCAGCAGTAGCACAGCAGAGGTAGTGGAAGTGGCGGGCATCAGTAGCAACGACGCAAGAGGAACAACAACAAGGTGAGGCCATGGCGCACATGCGCGCGAGACAGGAGCAGCGGCGGGACGCGGCGCCGCCAGGGGGACGCACGGGGAACATGGGCGCTCACGCTGTGTAGGGCGCGGTCAGGCAACAACGTGCACGGCCGGATGCGGACAGGGGCGAGCTGGGCGGCAGACACGTAGGCGGGAACAGCAGTAGGCTGCAGCGCGGCCATCAGGAGCGGGCGGCTGCAGGCCGGGGTGCAGTCTGGTGTGGTCGGGCGCCAGCCGGAGGCGAGGCCAGGCAGTGGGTAGCACGGGGAAGGCGCGCGCGGAGCGAGGCCCGGCCGTGGCGGATAGTGGTGCGGCAAAATCTTGGGCGCGACGCTACGGGAAGCAAACGAGCATGGGGAGTAGGGGAAACTGAAGAGAAGCTCACAGCGGTCGGACAGGAGTAGACGGCGTGGTCGGGGAGGGTTCGACGGAGACGAATTTGACGTCGGCATGCTTTGGGTGTCAAGGTGGAAGACGAGTTCGAACCACTCGTTGCGGGGCGGCTCCGGTCTGGTTCGTTGACGTAGCCGACGGAGACGACGACAACGCCCCTGCTGGACACCTCCGAGTGACCCGGGGCTGCTTCAGTGCACGACAACGGCGACGGCGTGAGACGGATGCGTTTGGGCGAGCGGAACAAAGAGGGAGAGGGCGAGGGGAGCGGGGACCGAGTGGGAGAGGGGATGAGGCTGAACCCTAGGGCGTCGGGGACGGTCTTATACTCGCCGGGGGGCTTGGATGGTCGGCGCGTGGCGATCCCTGGCCATGGACGTGCTCAGGTCGTCCACGGGGTCACGGTGAACAGGATGAAGGCGATAGGCGATGGTGGGCTGGGCATGTCCTGTATCGAGCAGGCCTAGGTGCAAAGTAGCTAGGTTTCTATTTTTCCCTTTGTTTCGTTTTATCTTTTCTTTTCCACTAATTTTTCTTTTCTGCTCATTTAGTTTTCCCTATAGTTTTCAATTTATCTTTATCTTTAAAAATACAAAAACAACTCCTAAATCAATATCAAGGTTGGAAAAAGCGGTACGCGTAAGCGAGGCGGTTGGCCTTCGCCTAGTGCCTAGGTGGCGCCTAAGCGCCCTAGGCGCGGCCTAGGCGGTAATATAGTTTTTACTTTTAGTATATTTGTGATTATTATACGGATGTTGATATTAGTTTAGGGCATATAAATAAGTTGATTACCGTCTACGTCCATTGGAATCTAACCCATTTGGCATATCAGTATATTATGTTGCATGATTTCTTGCTTGGGTAGACAATTTCTTACTTGCCCTGCCTAGACCTCCATTTATGCCCTAGACGAGGCGTTTGGCCATTGCCTAGCGCCTAGGCGTGCCTAAGCGCCTCCTAGGCACTGCCTTTTCCAACAGAGATCAATATAGCTAAATATACCACTGCCACATTTAATTATGGCACCCAAATAAAATAGTCTACCATTTTATTAAGTACAAGAGGCATTAATCAATTGATTAAGCCATTGTTTTATTTATTTCAGTGCATTAGTTACTTTATAAAAGTTTGGTTTCTCCACCACTATTACCTATGCATTATTTGGCACAACCCGAACATTTTAGTTTTAATATTTGAAAACTTTTCTAGTTTGCCTTTATTTTAAATTTGAATTTCCGAATCGGTTTTGAACTGACGCGAGACTAACAATAGTAACCGAGGTGACATGGCATCATTAGTAGAGGATTACTGTAGCGTAATTATCCGGGCGTCACACCATCTTCGTCTTGCTTGTTGCGAAACACACAGTTGGTACCAATGATGGTGTGGTTGTTGTCGGGATTCTTGACCAATGTCCACACTTGATTTCTCTCAAAATTGTGTAGCTCTTCATGCATGGCATTTATCCAATCCAGATCTTCCAATGCTTCTTCGATCTTCATAGGTTCAATGCTAGAGATGAATGAATAATGTTTACAAAAGTTAGCCAAACGAGTTTTAGAGCGAGTGATTCTCCCGGTTTGAATATCATTGAAGATTTTCTCGACGGGATGGTCTCTTGAGACTCGTGCTCAAACTCGTGAGAGCTTTTGCTTGGGTCGGGGTGGAACATCTTCTTCATCATCTTGTCCTTCTTATTATTGGCCTTTTTTATCGTTGGCGTTGTTGTTCTCTTGTCGTGGTGGTGAAGGAGGTTGATGAGGTTCATCTTGGTGTACTTCCTCATTTTCTTCATCTTGGCGTGTCCCACTTGTGGATGCTTCGATGTCAACTCTTGGTTCACCTTGACGTGAGGTAGAAGCTTCCACTTGGACGGAAGAGGTACTCTCCTTCACCCCGACTTGGATGGACGAGGTCACTTTTGAGTGGGTGTTCTTTCAAGATTTGACGTGAGGTAGAAGCTTCCACATCAATCATCGACTCGACGTGAGGTAGAAGTTTCCACTTGGACGGACAAGAAGACCGCTCGAGCTACTAGACCAATTGAGTTTCCACTGAGACTTTTGTAGGCATTGGGACCAAAGAGATCACAGTAGCTCGAGCGGTCTTCTCATGGTCATGATGTTCTTCACGGGGTGGCTTCCTCCAACTTGTTTTCCTGCTTGACAAGCACTACAAAGTCTAGCCTTGTCAAATATAACATCTTTTACTCCAAGGATATGATCACATTTAATAAGCTTATCAAGATTTCACATGCCCAGATGACCTAACCTTCTATGCCACAACCAGCCTTTAGAGGATTTAGCAATTAAGTAAGTTCTAGGTTGAGCCTTTTTAGTGAAATCAACAATATATAGATCACCTCTACGTATACCGGTAAAGAGCATTTTATGATTATCTCTGAAACACTTGGCAATCTACTTCAGTAAATAGGACATTGAAACCAAAGTCAGCAAGTCTAGATACGGAAAGTAAATTGTAGCCAAGAGATTCAATGAGCATAACATTTTGTATGGAGCTATCATGTGAGATGGCCACCTTACCAAGGCCAACCACCTTACCCTTTGAGTTATCACCAAAGGTGACATACTTTCGAGGGTCGTCGTTTTCAGCAAGCTCACGAAACATATACTTGTCTCCGGTCATATGATCGGTACATCCACTATCAAGGACCCATTCCTTTCCTCCAGCCATGTAGCCGCGAAGATTTGCCATAAGACCAGAGTGTCTCATAGACTTGTCGAGATCAAAGTCACTATCATCATCCTCATCATTGTACCCATGTTCAACATCATCTTGTGATGGATGAATTCCTAGAGAGGGCAATTCATTAGATAAATGGTCATCAAAATAGTCATCTTCGTGAATTCTAATGGCTTCAGAGATGATATTGCTAATGATTCCAACATCTCCTTTGGCAAGCATGAGGTCAAGAAGCTCAAACAAACAATCACCATACTTGGTATCATTAGGACTCATCTTAGTCAAAGCAATAGACTTATGAAGGATCCCATCTAAGTTTTTCAAGGAATAGTTTGGAAATCGTTCCTCAAGAAATCTCCACATAGTGTAGGCACAATCAAGAGTAGGCAAACATCCAATCAAGTTTATAGGCAAACATCTAGTGATAAGATTAACAGTCTAAGGTTGTGAATCATGTCAATAGACTCATCAAGGGTAGGGTGCAAAGGATCTACATGAGGTGCACAAGGGCTAGTAATGTACTTGTTCAAATGATACTCATTGAAAATCTCAAGCATCTCATTTTTCCACTCATGAAAGTACTCTCCATCAATAATAGGCACTCTACGTCTAAGACTCCCCAACGTAGACTCATCCATCTTCCTCCAAAGGTGTTTCAACCAAAGCAATGGAGACCAATGCTTTGATACCAATTGAAAGGATCGAGAAGAGGTGTCTAGAGGGGGGGTGAATAGACTCTTGACAAATAAAAGTAGCAATTTTTATTTTCTTCAAGTTAAGATAGAGATTTAGCACAAGTTTAAACATTCACAATACATTTCAAGAAAGCATGACAAGAGTATATGAGCAGCGGAAAGTAAAGCATGCAAGTTGCGGCAATGTAAAGGGATGGGATTGGAGTGTGCAAACGCAATTGGAGACACAGAGATTTTTGGCGTGGTTCTGATAGGTGGTGCTATGGTACATCCACGTTGATGGAGACTTCAACCCACGAAGGGTAACGGTTGCGCAAGTCCACGGAGGGCTTCACCCACGAAGAGTCCACGAGGAAGCAACATTGTCTATCCCACCATGGCCATCGCCCATGAAGGACTTGCCTCACTTGGGTATATCTTCACGAAGTAGGCGATCTCCTTGCCCGTACAAACTCCTTGGTTCAACTCCACAATCTTGTCGGAGGCTCCCAAGTGACACCTAACCAATCTAGGAGACACCACTCTCCAAAAGGTAATATATGGTGTGTTGATGATGAACTCCTTGCTCTTGTGCTTCAAATGATAGTCTCCCCAACACTCAACTCTCTCACACTGATTTCGATTTGGTGGAAAGAAGATTTGAGTGGAAAGCAACTTGAATAAGGCTAGAGATCAATATTCATATGGTTGGAATGGAATATCTTGGTCTCAACACATGAGTAGGTGGTTCTCTCTCAGAAATGAATGTTGGAAGTGTAGGCATGTTCTGATGGCTCTCTCCATGAATGAAGAGTAGGTGGAGGGGTATATATAGCCTCCACACAAAATCTAACTGTTACACACAAATCACCAAACTCGGTGGGACCGAATCAGAAAACTCTGTCAGACCAATTTAGTTCATAATGTGACCATTAGGCCAATATGATCAACTTGGTGGGACCGATGTGCTAGGGTTAGGGTAAAACCTCATCTCGGTTTGACCGATTACACAAACTCGGTGAGACCGATTTTGGTAATAAGCAAAACAGAGAGTTGGTCAGGCAAACTCGGTGGGACCGATTGCTTATCTCGATGGGACCGAAATAATTGCAACATGCAACATAGAGTTTGCAAGCCCATCTCAATGAGACCGAGATCCCATCGGTGAGACCGAATTGATTAGGATTTCTAGCAATGGCTATGTCAAGTAAACTCGGTGGCACCGGATGGATCAAATCAGTGGGGCCGAGTTTGACTTTTGGTTTGGGACATATGTGGATATGAGAAAGTGGTTGAGGGCTTTGGAGCATATGACTAAGCACTTTGAGCAAGCAAGCCATTAAGCAACACCTCATCCCCTTTTAATAGTATTGACTTTTCCTATGGACTCAATGTGATCGTGGATCACCAAAAGTAAAATGTAGAGTCTTGAGCTTTAGAGCTTGAGCCAATCTTTTGTCCTTAGCATTTTGAAGGGGTTCCACATCTTCTTGTTCATGCCGCTCCTTCTGTTGAACTTGTCTGAAATATTCTAGATAAAAACATTAGTCCAACAGGAGATATGTTGACATTAATTACCAAAACCACCCACGGAGCACTTGTGCTTTCAAAGGTGTTTCTTAGGGTCTTCAGAACAACAAGTAACATCATATAATTCACATAAATTCCAAGCATAGCATTGCATAGTATTAATTTTATGCTATAAAAGTTTCCCTTTTTCAGATAAACGATGTCGCACAAAACAAGCATGCTCATCTAATGATTTTCCCTCAACTAAGCTAGTTGGGTTTTTAGCACGAGCACAAATGGATCGAAGATGGTCCAAGTAAAAAGCTTCATTAGTATGATATATTTTGGGTGGTTCTTCAACCATTGGTTTAGTAGGTACAGCTAATTTTTTTGGTATGTTGCGTTTTCTACCCATAACTAAAAATAGAAAACAAGAGCACAAAATAAATACTACTTAGTGATAAAGCAAACAAGAACACACGAGAATATTCACCCCCACATTATTGCTCCCCAGCAACGGCGCCAGAAAAAGGTCTTGATAACCCATAAGTATAGGGGATCGTTTGTAGCCTTCTTCTATAAATAAGAGTGTCGAACCCAACGAGGAGCTAAAGGCAGAACAAATATTCCCTCAAGTTCTATCGACCACCGATACAACTCTACGCACACTTGACGTTTGCTTTATCGGAAACAAGTATGAAACTAGTATGTAGGTGTGATGCTAGAACTACTTTGCAAGAACAAAACTAGAAGTACTTTGTAAGATAATAAAATTTAGGTGTTTAGTCAAAGGATTTTTGTCAACAAGAAAGTTATTTGTCCCTAGGCAATCGATAACAAGTACCGGTAATCATTCTTGCAATTCTACATGATGGAGAGGCATGAGCTAACATACTTTCTCTACTTGGATCATATGCACTTATGATTGGAACTCTAGCAAGCATCCGCAACTACTAAAGATCATTAAGGTCGTGAACCATAGCATTAAGTATCAAGTCCTCTTTATCCCATACGCCATAACCCACCTACTCGGGTTTAAGCTTCTGTCACTCCAGGAGCCCACAATAAGCGAACCATGAACATATTGCAACACCCTACAGCGAGGGCCCCTCATGTTTGCGTGAGAACGAAGGGCACTGTAGGACAACACCATAAATAAAATATATATTATACCAACCAAGATCACGATTGTAACGCCCTCGATGCGGCTATATCTCCCACGTGTCGAGGCACGACTTAGAGGCATAACCGCATTGAAAGCAATGTCGCAAGTCGGGAAATCATCACACATCCCATGTACATAAATAAGATAAAGGGGAGGAACATAGTTGGCTTACACTCGCCACATCACATCAAAGTACATAAATAAGATTCATCATACAAATCACTCATGGCCCGACTACGGTGCCAAAATAGAAAAGACCCCCAACATGTGACAAGGCCCTGAATCTAACCCCGATTGGGCACCACTACTGATCATCAGGAAAAGACACATAGTAACGCTGAGAGTCCTCGTCGAACTCCCACTTGAGCTCAAGCGCGCCATCTGGAGCTGTATCATCTGTCCCTGCATCTGGTGTAATAGTAATCTGTGAGCCACAGGGACTCAGCAATCTCGCACCCTCGCGATCAAGACTATTTAAGCTTAATAGGTGGGAAAGGGGTAATGTAAGTGGAGCTGCAGCAAGTGACTAGCATATATGGTGGCTAACTTATTCGCAAAAGAGAGCGAGAAGAAGAGGCAAAGCACGAGCGGGAAACTAGAGAGCAACCTGCGCAAACATAACTCCAACATCGTGTCCGCTTCCCGGACTCCGCCGAGAAGAGGCCATCACGGCAACACACCCAGTTGATTCATTTTAATTAATTAAGGTTCAAGTTATCTACAACCGGACATTAACAAATTCCCATCTGCCCATAACCGCGGGCACGGCTTTCGAAAGATCAATCCCTGCAGGGGGGTCCCAACTTAGCCCATAACAAGCTCTCACGGTCAACGAAGGAATAGACCTCCACCCAAGACACACCAATCAGACTCGGTATCTCGGTACAACAAGACGATTCGACAGGTTAAAACAAGACCAGCAACACCGCCCGAATGTGCCGACAAATCCCGATAGGAGCTGCACATATCCCTTTCTCAGGGCACACTCAGATGAGCGCTCCATACAACTAAAACCAAACCTCGAGTTTCCCCAAGGGGGTGCTGCACAGGACTCTAGTTCGGACCAACACTCAGAGGAGCACTGGCCCGGGGGGGCTAAAATAAAGATGACCCTCGGGCTCCGGAAACCCAAGGGAAAAAGAGGCTAGGTGGCAAATGGTAAGACATTGTTGGGCATTGCTAGAAAAGCTTTAATCAAGGCGAACTATCAAGGGGTTCCCATTATAGCCCAACCGCGTAAGGGACGCAACAATCCGGGAACATAACACCGATATGACGGAAACTAGGGCGGCAAGAGTGGAACAAAACACTAGGCGAGAGGCCGAGCCTTCCACCCTTTACCAAGTATATAGATGCATAAAGATAACATAGCAAAATAATGATATCCCAACAAGTAAAATAAATGTTCCAACAAGGAACGGCTCCAATCTTCACCTGCAACTAGCAACGCTATAAGAAGGGGGCTGAGCAAAGCGCTAACATAGCCAATCAATGGTTTGCTAGGACAATGGTGGGTTAGAGGCTCAATCATGGCAATTGGGAGGCTGACAAGCAAGTGGTAGGCATCGTAGCATTGGCAAAGCAAAAGAGCGAGCAAACTAGCATAGCAAAGATAGTAGTGATTTCGAGGGTATGATCATCTTGCCTGCACAGTTGTCAGAGTTGACTGGATCCTCAAAAGCAAACTCAACGGGCTCCTCGTTAGCGAACTCATCTCCCGGCTCTACCCAACAACACAAACAAGCAACAAGGATACAATCAACCACGTGCAAGGGCAACCAATAATATGCAAAGATGGTATGCTATGCGGGATGCGATGCGGGATGCAAAATGCAAGACGTGATAGGAAAAGCATGAACCTGGCCTCAACTTGGATAACCAAGTGTGCCACTGGATAGAGGGGATAAAATCACCTGAAAACGATATAAAGATCATAGGGATCGGAGCTATGATTTGGAAATGGCAAGCGTTTTACGAAACGAACCGATCTGCGATTTACAGCAAGTAGGCTCCTAAATGCAATGAAATGAACAGCCGCCAAACATGAAAACAAAATACATGGCAGGGATGTACACAAGATGCTTAACAAATCACTAGGACTGAGCCATAGCCAAATTCATCCATTATGAGGTTCAAACAAGCATGGCAAAACTGAATAAGCAAAACAGATCTCGGACTTAGTGAAATTAACACTAGTCTGCAATTTCAGACCACGATGCTCTCTTCGGAGCAGCAAAACACCATGAAACACAACCTGAACATGACAAGTAAGAACATGGCATGGAGCTACTCAACAAGCTTAACAAAACACCCAAAGTGACCTGGGGCCAAAAGGGTTCACAAAATACTCTAACGAGCACACGAACATAGATGAAACACAATCAGCTTTCAGACTTAGTGAAAACTGAGACATGCTGAAATCATAACTCACGAAGGCATGTAAACGAGCTCGATGCACTCACTACGGTGCAAGTCATGGCAAGGCAAGCGTATATCCATAAAGAAGGCACAAAATGCTAGCTAGACATGGCAAAAACAATGGCATAGCATGCATGGATCACTAACAATTGCATCGGCAAAGTCGCAAAAGAGTTCACGATCTGCCCAAAATAACAACGATGCAAAAGTTGAGCTCGATTGACTCAACCTAGGGTGCTCCAACATAACAAGTAAAGACATAGATGGATAGAGCATAACAAGATTAACAAATGTCCCTTACTTATCATGCTCAAAAGAGGCACGGATCACTAGGAAACAAGCTGAACATATGGCATCATGAACTAAAATATCCCAGACTTGGTGAAAATCACCAAGTCCCTAAAAACAGATTACTCAGGTGCCCCTCTTTGCAAGCTTGCACAAGTCACCACACACATCCTAAAAATGCATGGGTGGCACCTCTGGAAAGAAGACAACGTGCTTAACAATTCATCCCAAAGGCTCATAGGCATATCATGCACACAATAATCATGGCAAAAATGACAAAAGTCTATGATGAGCTAACGGATCTGCAATTTAACTCATGATGCCTCCTTCTAACAGCATTTTGGGCATCAAGATGAACTCAAATGAAAACAATGCAATGGAATGAAATGATGTACTCGTTGAGACGAAGATTTTGATATATCATATGTCCAAAACGGAGCTACGGATGCGGAGATATGGCAGGTCAAATATTGCATAAAAATTAGGGTACGGGAGAGAAAGTCAACCGATCTAGATCTCAGATCCAGATTTGCACACGGAACGAGGTTCGCCGGAGAGGAACTTGGAGCTCGCCGGAGTACTGTTCACGGCCGGGGATGACGAGGACAGCGGCTGGGGCGGCGAGGAGACGCCGAGGAGGTGGCGCCGGCGGGCGCGGAAGCCGAGGCGAAAGGCGGCGGGGCGCGGCTCGCGCGCCGGCGAGGTGGCGCTGGCGGCGGCCGGCTTGGGCTCGCGGGGTGACCCGCGGCGGCGGCGGCGGCTCCGGCCACCAGAGCCCGAAGAGGCGGCGGCAATGCGGGCGGAAGGAGGCGGCGGGGCGCGCGTGGAGGAGCCGGGTCACGGGGGCCGGATCCGGGCCTCCCGGCCCGCGGCGGCGGCGGCGGCGGTTAGCGCCACGTGGCGGGCGCGGAGTGGACGAGGGGCGGCGACGGACGTGTCCGTCGGCGCGGGTCTGCGTTTTTTTTGGAACTAGGGTTGGACGGGGGAGACGAGATCCGAAAATGGGGGGCCTTTATGTAGGCATAGAGGGAGCTAAGAGAGTCCAAATGAGGTGCGGTTTTCGGCCACGCGATCGTGATCGAACGACCGAGACGATGGAGCAGAGTTTGGTGGGTTTTGGGCCAAATTGGAGGGGTGTTGGGATGCAACACACACGAGGCCTTTTCGGTCCCTCGGTTAACCGTTGGAGTATCAAACGAAGTCCAAATGACCCGAAACTTGACAGGCGGTCTACCGGTAGTAAACCAAGGCCGCATGGCAAGTCTTGGTCCAATACGGAAATGTTTAATCCCCACACATGAAAGAAAGGTAGAAATGGCCACCGGAGGAGAACGAAGCGCCGGAATGCAAAACGGACAACGGGGAAAATGCTCGAGTGCATGAGATAAACATGTATGCAAATGCAATGCACGTGATGACATGATATGAGATGCATGAAAAAGAAAACAACACACGGAGACAAAGACCCGAACCCAAGAAATAAATATAACTTAGT
Source organism: Triticum monococcum (assembly GCA_034509565.1). NCBI lineage: Eukaryota > Viridiplantae > Streptophyta > Magnoliopsida > Poales > Poaceae > Triticum > Triticum monococcum. Next base: position 127,743,115 of record CM067842.1, read on the forward strand.
GCCGGAAACGGCAAGAGTTGGAGTACAAATTGGGAAAGTAATATCTGGGGCGTTACAACACTCCACCACTATGAAAAGATCTCGTCCCGAGATCTAGGACTGAAAGAACTCCGGGTACTCAGAACGGAGGTGACCCTCGCGTTCCCAGGTAGCTTCACGGTCGGAATGGTGTGACCACTTGACTTTGAGAAATTTGATTGATTTGTTGCGAGTCCTGTGTTCAGTCTCTTCCAGGATTGCAACTGGGTGCTCACGATAGGAGAGATCTTCTTGGAGCTCAATGTCCTCGAAGTTGACAGTGCGTTCAGGCGTCTTGAAGCACTTTCGGAGTTGGGAGACATGGCACACATCATGAACATTGGCAAAGTTTGAAGGAAGCTCGAGTTGATAGGCGAGGTCGCCTCTCTTGCTGACAATCTTAAAAGGTCCGACGTATCTGGGGGCAAGCTTCCCTTTGATACCGAAGCGACGAGTCCCTTTCATAGGAGAGACGCGGAGATAAACATGATCTCCGATCTCGAAAGCCAAATCACGGTGCTTACTATCATAGTAGCTCTTCTGGCGGGATTGGGCTGCTTTGAGGTTATCACGAATGACCTTGCACATCTCTTCTGCCTCTGTGATTAAGTCATTACCCAGCAGCTGACGTTCACCGGTTTCAGACCAGTTGAGAGGTGTACAACACTTCCTACCATACATAATTTCAAATGGGGCCTTGCCCAAACTTGCTTGAAAACTGTTGTTGTATGAGAATTCAGCATAAGGAAGACAATCCTCCCACTTCATGCCGAAGGAGATAACACAAGCCCTGAGCATATCCTCAAGAATCTGGTTGACACGCTCGACTTGACCGCTTGTTTGAGGATGGAAAGCAGTGCTGAAGCGAATGTTGGTGCCCATGGCCTTCTGAAAAGAATCCCTAAACTTGGAGGTAAAGATGCTGCCACGGTCTGAAGATATCACTTGAGGAATACCGTGCAGAGAGACAATTCGAGAGGTATAGAGTTCCACCAATTGAGCTGCAGTGATTGACTCTTTGATAGGCAGAAAGTGAGCCACTTTGGTGAGCTTGTCGATGACAACGAATATAGCATCATTGCCACGCTTGGACTTTGGAAACCCAGTCACGAAGTCCATTTCGATGTGGTCAAACTTCCATTCTGGAATGGCAAGAGGTTGGAGGAGACCTGCTGGCCTTTGGTGTTCTGCCTTCACTCTTCTGCAGACATCACATTCATTCACGAATTGAGCGATCTCGCGCTTCATTCGAGTCCACCAATAAGTTTGCTTCAGATCCTGATACATCTTCGTGCTATCAGGGTGGATGGAGAGGAGAGAGTTGTGAGCTTCGTTCATGATCACTTTACGAAGTTCACCTTTGGGCACAACAATTCGATCCTCGAAGAAGAGAGTGTCCTTGTCATCAAGTCGGTAGCACTTGTACTTGGACTGACTCTTTGCAATACCAATCTTCACCTTTTTCACCATAGCATCAAGAAGCTGGGCTTGGCGAATCTGGTCTTCCAAGGTAGGAGAGACTTGAAGGTTGGCGAGGAAACCTTGAGGAACAATTTGCAGATTAAGTTTGCGGAAAGCTTCACAAAGCTCGGGTTGATAAGGCTTGAGAATCAGACTGTTGCAATATGCTTTTCTGCTCAAAGCGTCAGCAATCAGATTGGCCTTGCCTGGAGTATACTCAATACTCGGATTGTACTCTTGAATCATTTCGACCCATCGAGTTTGCCTGAGGTTGAGATTAGGCTGGGTGAAGATGTACTTGAGACTCTTGTGATCAGTGAAAATATCCACTTTCCTTCCCAATAGAAGATGTCTCCAAGTCAACAAAGCATGCACAACTGCCGCCAACTCGAGATCATGAGCGGGGTAGTTCTTCTCATTAGGCTTCAACTGGCGAGAGGTATAAGCAACAACTTTCTTCTCTTGCATCAGTACAGCACCTAGACCTTGGAGAGAGGCATCACAAAAGACCTCGTACGGCTTGGTTTCATCAGGCGGAGTCAGAACTGGAGCAGTGATCAACTTCTCTTTCAAAGTGTTGAAAGCAACATCACACTCTGGAGACCAAACGTACTTGACGTGCTTCTGAAGAAGATTTGAGAGAGGCTTCGCGATCTTGGAAAAGTTTTCAACGAATCTTCGACAGTGGCTTGCAAGACCGAGGAAGCTACGGAGTTGCTTCACGTTCTGAGGAGGTTCCCAATTAACAATTGCAGACACCTTCTCAGGATTCACGGCAATGCCCTTGGCAGAGATGATATGACCAAGATAAAGCACCTCATCGAGCCAAAATTCACACTTGGAGAACTTGGCGTAGAACTGATGTTCCCTGAGCTTGTCAAGAACCAAACGCAAGTGCTTGGCATGATCTTCCTTGTTCTTCGAGAAAACCAGAATGTCGTCGAGATAGACCAAAATGAAGTCATTGGTGTAGGGGTTGAAGATGAAGTTCATCATGCGAGAGAACGTCGGAGGAGCGTTGGCGAGGCCAAAAGACATGACAGTGTATTCATATGACCCATAGCTTGTCCTGAACGCCGTCTTGGGAATATCTTGCTCACGAATGCGAATTTGATGATAACCCATACGGAGATCAAGCTTGGAGAATACTTGGGCACCCTTGAGTTGTTCGAACAGCTCATTGATGTTGGGAAGTGGGTATTTGTTCTTGATGGTCTTCTTGTTCAATGGACGATAATCAACACAAAGTCGGTCCGTTCCATCCTTCTTCTTCACAGAAAGAACACCACAACCCCACAGAGAAGTACTAGGCCGAATGAGACCCATTCTTTCTTGAACATCGAGTTGTTTCTTCAAATCCTTCAACTCTTCGGGGCCGAGCTTGTAGGGACATTTGCACACAGGTTCCGTACCGGGCTCAAGTTCAATAACAAATTCAACCGGCCGGTGCGGAGGCATTCCTGGGAGTTCTTCTGGGAAGACGTCTTGATACTCACAAACAACCGGAATCTGCGAAATAGCATCCAATTCACCCTTCTCATTGAGAGAAAACAACCGGATGGTATTATCCCAAGCAGCAAAGACAATTACATCCTCACACGAATGAGTCAGTTGAATCTGCCTGGCTGCACAATCGAGGTGAGCCTTGTGTTTAGAGAGCCAGTCCATCCCAAGAATAAGATCAATATTGGAATCACCAAGAACAATTGGGGAAGAAAGGAACTTGTAGTCGCCCAAAGTGATAGTAACCTCCGGAACGCAGGTGTTAGCTGTCATCTGCTTGCCCGGTGACACAATTTGCAAGGCACTTTGCAGATACTGATAATCACACTCATACTTTGATACAAAAGGTTTGGAAATGAAACAATGCGATGCACCCGTGTCAAAAAGAACTTTTGCAAGAATATCATTAACAGGAAGGTTACCCATGATGACATCCGAAGAATCCTCTGCTTGAGCTACATTCACCATATTGACCTTGGCGGACTTGGGGTTATGCTTGACCACAGCTGTACTTGCCGATCTGACAGGAGGAGGAAGACGCCTCTGGTTGAAACACTTGTTGGCGTAGTGACCCTTCTGTTGGCACTTGTTGCACGTGACCTCTGAGAGCGGACGGTGGTACGGAGCACTCGATCTTGGAGCTTGAGACGAAGTCTTGTTCTGAAAGCCTGGGTTGGGTGGGTGGGAAGAACCACTACCACCTTTGCTCTTCTGTTGATACGGCTGACAGAACGGAGGAGGAGGAAGCCAATACTTCTACTACTTGGCCACTTGAGTAGAGGAAGAAGGCGTAGTGTCTCTGACTCGCTTCCTGGAGGCATCACACCTCAACTGAGCAGCCTCTTGCTTCAGTGCCATGTTGTAGAACTCATCGTATCTCAGCGGCTCGAAGAGGACAAGAGCGAGCTGAATTTCTTTACGGAGACCACCCCTGAACTGATAGATCATGCTCTTCTCATCAGGAACATCCTGCTTGGCAAAACGGGCGAGCTTCTGGAACAACTTGTTGTAGTCATAGACAGACAAAGAGCCTTGCTTCAGATTGTGGAATTCCTCACGTTTGCTTTCAGTCACACTCTGAGGAATGTGATGAGCTCGAAAATCACGACGGAAATCATCCCAAGTGATCAAACGTCCACCTCTAGAATCCTTGTACTGCTGGAACCACTCTGCAGCCTGATCTTTGAGCTGGAAAGAAGCGAACTTGACGAAATCTTCAGGCCTGACGTTGCTGCATTCAAAATGCTTGCCCAGATCCACTAGCCAATCGTCAGCATCGGTAGCCTCAACACAATTGCTGAATGTCTTTGGACCATTTGCGAGGAACTGGTTCAGAGTAGCAAAATGGTTCTGATTGTTGCCTTGATTCCCTTGACTGCCTTGATTCCGCTCTTGGAGGATTTGCATGATCAACTGTGTATTTGCATTGGTTGCGGCCATCACAGCTTGCCAAGCCTCCGGAGGCGGTGGAGGTGGTGGCGGATCAGGATTCGGAGTCGTGCGCGTTGGAGGAGCCATCCTGAAGAGGTTGACCACCATTAGCACACAAATAGACAAATATTGAAGGTGAATCCAACGGAGTAAAAATTGCAACATAAAGTCTTCACATCCGAACAAAATGAATGAATGCACTTCTCTTGAAGTGGTCACATATTCCTAAATTGCGAAGCCACGAAGAATCAGGTAGAAGAGGTACATCAACGAGGGATGGAATCAACATAAGACGTTGAAGCAACTCGAATACCACAACTCGAAATAAAACCAAGGGTTGGCTTTCGAAATAAGCCGGAACAAACATATGATAGAGATTTCGTCCGAAGTTTTTGTGGTGGGACCTACACAGGCTCGATCATACAGCACCATCATGTACAAGGCAGTGCACATGACATACGAAGCGTCCCCGAGTCAGCATAGCCAAGGACTCTTTAAGACACAACGAGACCACTGTAAAATTGACCATGAATAGGCGAACCACTAGACGTCGAACCCCAATTTCATATCATACATCTGTTGGAAAGATATCCTGAGAGCTACTTGAATTCCCACCTATGAAACTCCCGAAACTTTCCGGTTATGCAATCAGGTGTTGGGGATACAGGGGAAGCATAATATCTCACCCAAACTAGCAAATCCTACATCCAGCTGTATCCATCCTTCAACACATAACCAAGAAACCTTCGGAAACCATCTACCTCAACCTTCGAAAAGCATCCGTTATACAAGTTATGGTGATACTCCCGAACTCCCGCCCCAGTACTGGGTGGCGTCGAGGTTATCTCACCAACGAACTGCATAAAGGAGATTTTCGATGTCGCGAACATATCTCAAGTATACCAGAATTGCAACGATAAAATTATGATGACAACACCTCAGAGCTCAACTCCCCGGGACACTTCCACTAAACCCCTGACAGGAGGCACCAAGACAGTATTCTCATCATAAGTCATCGGAACAAATGCAAGATACTCGCATGATCCTAATTTTTTTTGTGAAACTTGAGAAGAGAAGAGTCAAAACTCTACGTCAAGATGCCTTACCAGAGCGATGAGGAGACTGGGAAGTAAAAAGAATTCCTAAGCTCTCCGATATATAATTCCTAAGGACTCAAAACATTTTTCTAGACACAACTCGGCTGCTAAAAACGATCAAGCAATGGGGGCTCCTAAGGTCGGGGAAGGCTCTGATTACCAACTTGTAACGCCCTCGATGCGGCTATATCTCCCACGTGTCGAGGCACGACTTAGAGGCATAACCGCATTGAAAGCAATGTCGCAAGTCGGGAAATCATCACACATCCCATGTACATAAATAAGATAAAGGGGAGGAACATAGTTGGCTTACACTCACCATGTCACATCAAAGTACATAAATAACATTCATCATACAAATCACTCATGGCCCGACTACGGCGTCAAAATAGAAAAGACCCCCAACATGCGACAAGGCCCTGAATCTAACCCCGATTGGGCACCACTACTGATCATCAGGAAAAGACACATAGTAACGCTGAGAGTCCTCGTCGTACTCCCACTTGAGCTCAAGCGCGCCATCTGGAGCTGTATCATCTGTCCCTGCATCTGGTGTAATAGTAATCTGTGAGCCATAGGGACTCAGCAATCTCGCACCCTCGCGATCAAGACTATTTAAGCTTAATAGGTGGGAAAGGGGTAATGTAAGTGGAGCTGCAGCAAGCGACTAGCATATATGGTGGCTAACTTATTCGCAAAAGAGAGCGAGAAGAGGAGGCAAAGAACGAGCGGGAAACTAGAGAGCAGCCTGCGCAAACATAACTCCAACACCGTGTCCGCTTCCCGGACTCCGCCGAGAAGAGGCCATCGCGGCAACACACTCAGTTGATTCATCTTAATTAAGTAAGGTTCAAGTTATCTACACCCGGACATTAACAAATTCCCATCTGCCCATAACCACGGGCACGGCTTTCGAAAGATCAATCCCTGCAGGGGGGGTCCCAACTTAGCCCATAACAAGCTCTCACGGTCAACGAAGGAATAGACCTCCACCCAAGACACACCAATCAGACTCGGTATCTCGGTACAACAAGACGATTCGACAGGTTAAAACAAGACCAGCAACACCGCCCGAATGTGCCGACAAATCCCGATAGGAGCTGCACATATCCCTTTCTCAGGGCACACTCAGATGAGCGCTCCATACAACTAAAACCAAACTTCGAGTTTACCCGAGGGGGCGCTGCACAGGACTCTAGTTCGGACCAACACTCAGAGGAGCACTGGCCCGTGGGGGGGCTAAAATAAAGATGACCCTCGGGCTCCGGAAACCCAAGGGAAAAAGAGGCTAGGTGGCAAATGGTAAAACCAATGTTGGGCATTGCTAGAAAAGCTTTAATCAAGGCGAACTATCAAGGGGTTCCCATTATAGCCCAACCGCGTAAGGGACGCAACAGTCCGGGAACATAACACCGATATGACGGAAACTAGGGCGGCAAGAGTGGAACAAAACACTAGGCGAGAGGCCGAGCCTTCCACCCTTTACCAAGTATATAGATGCATAAAGATAACATAGCAAAATAATGATATCCCAACAAGTAAAATAAATGTTCCAACAAGGAACGGCTCCAATCTTCACCTGCAACTAGCAACGCTATAGGAAGGGGCTGAGCAAAGCGCTAACATAGCCAATCAACGGTTTGTTGGGACAATGGTGGGTTAGAGGCTCAATCATGGCAATTGGGAGGCTGACAAGCAAGTGGTAGGCATCGTAGCATTGGCAAAGCAAAAGAGCGAGCAAACTAGCATAGCAAAGATAGTAGTGATTTCAAGGGTATGATTATCTTGCCTGCACAGTTGTCAGAGTTGACTGGATCCTCAAACGCAAACTCAACGGGATCCTCGTTAGCGAACTCGTCTCCCGGCTCTACCCAACAACACAAACAAGCAATAAGGATACAATCAACCACGTGCAATGGCAACCAATAATATGCAAAGATGGTATGCTATGCGGGATGCAAAATGCAAGACGTGACAGGAAAAGCATGAACCTGGCCTCAACTTGGATAACCAAGTGTGCCACTGGATAGAGGGGATAAAATCACCTGAAAACGATATAAAGATCATAGGGATCGGACCTACGGTTTGGAAATGGCAAGCGTTTTACGAAACGAACCGATCTGCGATTTACAGCAAGTAGGCTCCTAAATGCAACGAAATGAACATGCTACAGCCGTCAAACATGAAAACAAAATACATGGCAGGGATGTACACAAGATGCTTAACAAATCACTAGGACTGAGCCATAGCCAAATTCATCCATTATGAGGTTCAAACAAGCATGGCAAAACTGAATAAGCAAAACAGATCTCAGACTTAGTGAAATTAACACTAGTCTGAAATTTCAGACCACAATGCTCTCTTCGGAGCAGCAAAACACCATGAAACACAACCTGAACATGACAAGTAAGAACATGGCACGGAGCTACTCAACAAGCTTAACAAAACACCCAAAGTGACATGGGGCCAAAAGGGTCCACAAAATACTCTAACGAGCACACGAACATAGATGAAACACAATCAGTTTTCAGACTTAGTGAAAACTGAGACATGCTGAAATCATAACTCACGAAGGCATGTAAACGAGCTCGATGCACTCACTACGGTGCAAGTCATGGCAAGGCAAGTATATATCCATAAAGAAGGCACAAAATGCTAGCTAGACATGGCAAGAACAATGGCATAGCACGCATAGATCACTAACAATAGCATCGGCAAAATCGCAAAAGAGTTCACGATCTGCCCAAAATAACAACGATGCAAAAGTTGAGCTTGATTGACTCAACCTAGGGTGCTCCAACATAACAAGTAAAGACATGGATGGATAGAGCATAACAAGCTTAACAAATGTCCCTTACTAACCATACTCAAAAGAGGCACGGATCACTAGGAAACAAGCTGAACATATGGCATCATGAACTAAAATATCCCAGACTTAGTGAAAATCACGAAGTCCCTAAAAACAGATTACTCAGGTGCCCCTCTTTGCAAGCTTGCACAAGTCACCACACACATCCTAAAAATGCATGGGTGGCACCTCTAGAAAGAAGACAAAATGCTTAACAATTCATCCCAAACGCTCACACGCATATCATGCACACAATAATCATGGAAAAAATGACAAAAGTCTATGATGAGCTAACGGATCTGCAATTTAACTTACGATGCCTCTTTCTAACAGCATTTTGGGCATCAAGATGAACTCAAATGCAAACGATGCAATGGAATGAAATGATGTACTCGTCGATACGAAGATTTTGATATATCATATGTCCAAAACGGAGCTACGGATGCGGAGATATGGCAGGTCAAAGATTGCATAAAAATTAGGGTACGGGAGAGAAAGTCAACCGATCTAGATCTCAGATCCAGATTTGCACGCGGAACGAGGTTCGCCGGAGAGGGACTTGGAGCTCGCCGGAGTATTGTTCACGGCCGGGAATGACGAGGACGGCGGCCGGGGCGGCGAGGAGACGCCGAGGAGGTGGCGCCGGCGGGCGCGGAAGCCGAGGCGAAAGGCGGCGGGGCGCGGCTCGCGCGCCGGCGAGGTGGCGCTGGCGGCGGCCGGCTCGGGCTCGCGGGGTGGCCCGCGGCGGCGACGGCGGCTCCGGCCACCGGAGCCCGAAGAGGCGGCGGCGATGCGGGCGGAAGGAGACGGCGGGGCGCGCGTGGAGGAGCCGGGTCGCGGGGGCCGGATCCGGGCCTCCCGGCCCGCGGCGGCGGCGGCGGCGGTTAGCGCCACGTGGCGGGCGCGGAGTGGACGAGGGGCGGCGGCGGACGTGTCCGGCTAGGCCCCGGACATGTCCGTCGGCGCGGGTCTGCGTTTTTTTGGAACTAGGGTTAGACGGGGGAGACGAGATCCGAAAATGGGGGGCCTTTATATAGGCATAGAGGGAGCTAGGAGAGTCCAAATGAGGTGTGGTTTTCGGCCACGCGATCGTGATCGAACGACCGAGACGATGGAGCAAAGTTTGGTGGGTTTTGGGACAAATTGGAGGGGTGTTGGGCTGCAACACACACGAGGCCTTTTCGGTCCCTCGGTTAACCGTTGAAGTATCAAACGAAGTCCAAATGACCCGAAACTTGACAGGCGGTCTACCGGTAGTAAACCAAGGCCGCATGGCAAGTCTCGGTCCAATCCGGAAATGTTTAATCCCCACACACGAAAGAAAGCTAGAAATGGCCACCGGAGGAGAACGAAGCGCCGGAATGCAAAACGGACAACGGGGAAAATGCTCGAGTGCATGAGATGAACATGTATGCAAATGCAATGCACGTGATGACATGATATGAGATGCACGAAAAAGAAAAAAACACACGGAGACAAAGACCCGAACCCGAGAAATAAATATAACTTAGTGCCGGAAACGGCAAGAGTTGGAGTACAAATTGGGAAAGTAATATCTGGGGCGTTACAACGATTAACCCACAGGACAAAACGGATCTACTCGAACATCATAGGATAACCATAGATCATTGGGAAATAATATATGGAGTTGAGCACCATGTTTAAGTAGAGATTACAGTAGGGAGAAGAGGTGTTACACCGCTGCATAGAGGGGGACAAAGTTGGTGTTGACAGTAGCAAGATTGTTGATGTAGATCGTCGTCCCGATCGTTGCCCCAGCGGCACTCCGGCGCCACCGGAAGCGACGAGGAGAGAGCCCCCCTACTTCTTCTTCTTCTTCCTTGGCATCCCCCTAGATGGGGAGGAGAATTCCCCCTCTGGTCCATGGTCTCCTATAGCGGCGGAGGGGTGGGAGCCCCTCCGAAATTGGATCTCCCTCTCTGTTCTCTTCTGTTCCTCGCTCCCCAGATCTGACCGAAAACCGTTTCTTATATTTCGGGAGATCTGTAACTCCGATTGCACTGAGATTTTAACACAATATTTTTCGGATATAAGCTTCCTAGCACCCGAAGTAGAGCTCCAACCAACGTTCGAGGAGGCACAACCCACAACCATGTGCGAGGGGCCTCTGGCGCGCCCTGGTATCTTGTGGGTTGTGCGGGCCTTCGTTTGCGGTGATTCCAACTCCGAAAAATCACATATATTTCAAAATAATTCTTCATAAACTTTTATTGCATTTGGACTTCGTTTGATATGGATTTTCTACGATACAAAAAACATGCAAAAAACAAGAACTGGCATTAGGCACTGGATCAATAGGTTAGATATAAAAAGTTGCCAAAAGTATGTGAAAATTGTATCATATTGACATGAAATAATCAAAAATTATGAATACAATGGAGACGTATCAGGATACACGGCGCATAACTTTGCCAGCCATTGGAGTTCGAAACCGTAGATGTGTTTTGCTTGGACTTGCATGCATGTACGCCGGCTGATGGTCTCTCTATAATTAGATCGGATTGTCCTTGTCATTGTCTAACGCTGCACACAGACTTTTTCATCCAAATTCCTCTTGTTTCGATCTAGCAGAAATCTGTGTACATAAAAGAGTACAGACCAGTAATAATAATCGAAAAAAGAATTGTGGATAATTAATTTATGCTAAGCGAATAATTTGATAAATATAGCCTGAATGCAGTGGTCGGTTTGATGGCATGACGCAGTGGCTGCGGACATTGACGCATGTCAGAGTTCGACGAACGACAGTGACCAGGCGTTTGCGCTGGCATTGTGACGAAGTTCAAATACATAATGCACAGTATTTGCCGACCTGTGGACAGGAATATAGGCTTCAAACTGCGAACAATTAGCACACTTTGATAGAATAAACAATCAGACGTAAAGATGTATAAGGAGACTAGTAGTAATACGTGCATGGAAAGCAAACTATACTCCCATTAGTTAGAGGCGTACACGACCTTTTTAGCTAAACAAGAAAGAAAAGGGTCAAATCTCCCTGTGACTTGCAGCTTGATCGGCCTGTGTCCGACCAGGACTCCTACGCTGGAGCGCCCCTTGATGGATTGGGTTTCCTTTGTTGGATTTGCACAAACTGCTCCCTACGTATCAGCCTCCTCGGGACCTTCATGGCGCACGTGAGTCTAGTAACTGCAGCATAGCTCTGGTCCGGCGTATTGCCAGGCGCAGCGTACGGCCGATGGCAGCTAATTTTTTTTATCCTGATCCGCCTGTGACCTAAGTTTCATGGAGCGAACGGCAATGATTAGGAAAAAAGAAGATAATTCATGTAGAACAGATCTAACTCAAAGATATCACCTGATCGTTGAATTCGATTCCCATCGAACCGCGACGAACACCTAGCAGGCTCTCAATGAAAGCACCAATATCGGTTTTATATCCGGCGTATTCCATAGTAGGGGTTCTAAGCTAGGCATCTTGGAGCGATGGTAACACGGACACAGAATTTTACCCAGGTTCGGGCTCTCTCGAAGAGAAAATACCCTACGTCCTGCTTTTGATTGTATTGATATGTGTGTAGTATAGAGTATATGTATCTACCACAAGATTGTAGTAATGAATATGAGATTGTCTTTTTTTCTTGCGGGGAAAAAAATAGACTAGCCTCGGTTTATATATGCACCGTAGGCCTAGGGTTTAGAAGAGTTCTTGTCTTGTGCGTCAAGTCTTGTGGAATCCTTCTTGTATTCGGCATGGGCTGCCCAAAGTGGCTTATTAATGAATCATCATGGGGGTGCTCGGCCTGACCCACTGGTCGGGAGACGATGGGGTGAGTACCCCCTAGTCCAGGACACCATCAGCGGCGCACGGTGAGTCCGCGACGAGTGCAGCGGACATGGAGGCCGCGGCGGCGCAGTTGCGATGTGCGGCGAGCGCATGGAGGCGACGACGCACAGCAAGTCCGGATGCGGTGGTGGCACACGGCTTCGACGTCGAGCGACGCGACAGCCATGGCGCGGGCGCGACGAGCACACGGCACGTCGTAGCAGGCGCGGAGCCACGCGGTAACGTCGAGCGGAGGCGTTCATGACGAATGATGACCTACAAGTATAGGGGATCTATCATAGTCCTTTCGACAAGTAAGAGTCTCGAACCCAACGAGGAGCAGAAGGAAATGACAAGCGGTTTTTAGTAAGGCATTCTCTGCAAGGACTGAAATTATCGGTAACAGATAGTTTTTTGATAAGGTAATTTGTAACGGGTAACAAGTAACAAAAATAAATAAGGTGCTGCAAGATGGCCCAATCCTTTTTGTAGCAAAGGACAAGACTGGACAAACTCTTATATAAAGGAAAGCACTCCCGAGGACACATGGGAATTATTGTCAAGCTAATTTTCATCACGCTCATATGATTCGCGTTCGTTACTTAGATAATTTGATATGTGGGTGAACCGGTGCTTGGGTACTGCCCTTCCTTGGACAAGCATCTCACTTATGATTAACCCCTCTTACAAGCATCCGCAACTACAAAATAAGTATTAAGGTAAACCTAACCATAGCATGAAACATATGGATCCAAATTAGCCCCTTATGAAGCAACGCATAAACTAGGGTTTAACCTTCTATCACTCTAGCAACCCATCATCTACTTATTACTTCCAAATGCCTTCCCCTAGGCCCAAACAATGGTGAAGTGTCATGTAGTCGACGTTCACATGACACCACTAGAGGAAAGACAACATACATCTCATCAAAATATCGAATGAATACTAAATTCACATGACTAATTATAGCAAGACTTCTCCCATGTCCTCAGGAACGAACGTAAATACTCACAAATCATATTCATGTTCATAATCAGAGGGGTATTAATATGCATAAAGGATCTGAACATATAATCTTCCACCGAATAAACCAACTATCATCAACTACAAGGAGTAATCAACACTACTAGCAACCCACAGGTACCAATCTGAGTTTTTGAGACAAAGATTGGATACAAGAGATGAACTAGGGTTTGAGATAAGATGGTGTTGGTGAAGATGTTGATGGAGGTTGACCCCCTCCCCATGAGAGGATCGATGGTGATGACGATGGTGATGATTTCCCCCTCCCGGAGGGATGCTTCCCTGACAGAACAGCTCCGCCGGAACCCTAGATTGGTTCCGCCAAGGTTTCGCCTCGTGGTGGCGGTGTTTCGTCCCGAAAGCTTGATTATGATTTTCTTTTTCAGGGCAAAAGACTTCATATAGCCAAAGATGGCCACCGGAGGCCTGCCATGGGGCCCACGAGACAGGGGGCGCGCCCAGGGGGTAGGGGGCGCCCCCACCCTTGTGGATGGTGGGTGCCCCCCCTCTGGTGCTTTCTTCGCCCAATATTTTTTATATATTCCAAAACTGACTTCCGTAGAGTTTCAGGACTTTTGGAGTTGTGCAGAATAGGTCTCTAATATTTGCTCCTTTTCCAGCCCAGAATTCCAGCTGTCGACATTCTTGCTCTTCGTGTAAACCTTATAAAATAAGATAGAATAGGCATAAGTATTGTGACATAATGTGTAATACAGCCCATAATGCAGTAAATATTGATATAAAAGCATGATGCAAAATGGACGTATCAACGACGATGATGACGGCAGCTCCAACAACACCGGCGACGGTGACGGCGTGGTTTAGGGGGAGTATGTTAGGAAATAACCACGGATGTGTCACGACGGTGTACAGCAGGCGCAACGAGCAACCTGGCATCCGGGCCATGCGGACGAGCGGACCAGGCTCACGATTAGGAGAAGACCAGATCATCAGGGATGCATGTGCGGGCTGTCGTGAGCGTTGCGTTGTGTGTGAGCTAGTTGCATGCATCCGATGGATATGGATGTGCATGTAGACTAGTTAGTTGGTTAGTGGCCGGCTCATGTGGTAGTGGCCGGTGCGTGCGTGCGTGCGTGGGGTGTGTGGCCGCTGGCCTGTGTGCAGTCGGGTATAAAAAGGCCCCCTGATGTACTGTTTGCGGTGCACCGATATGAGCCGAGCCTAGGATCCAGAGATGATGTAGTCTCTGCCGGGACCGTGGTATGTGCCCAGTCGGCTATGAGAGAGCTCCTCTGGGTAGGTTGCAGTGTGTTTCTGCGCCCGGGTATATGCCTAGTAAAGTGAGGTTGTTCGTGCGTCCGAGGCGCCGTTCGTGCGCCGAAAAAGTTATGTGTTCCTTCTTCTACCTCCTTTGTGTGAGTGAGAGAAAGATAAATGGTATTGGGATTGTCCCAACATGTCTCTCTCCTAGAATGGAAGGGCCCAATCACCTTTGAAGTATACGGCGCTCGCGAGCACGACGTCGGTCTTTCGGCCAAAGGTTCTGGGGGAGACGACATCGTCAATGAGATTCTTCGTGGCCTCGGCGACGCAGGCATTGACGTGCTGCGTGATACGTCTCCGCCGTATCTACTTTTCCAAAGACTTTTGCCCTTGTTTTGGACTCTAACTTGCATGACTTGAATGGAACTAACCTGGACTGACGCTATTTTCAGCAGAATTGCATGGTGTTATTTTTGTGCAGAAATAAAAGTTCTCGGAATGACCTGAAAATCAACGGAGAATTATTTTGGAATATATAATAAATACTGGAAGGAAGATCCACGTCAGGGGGGCCTCCACCTGTCCACGAGGATGGGGGCATGCCTGCCCCCCTGGGCACGCCCCCTGCCTCGTGGGCCCCCTGACGCTCCACCGACCTCAACCTTGACTCCATATATTCACTTTCGGGGAGAGAAAAACCAGAGAGAAGAAATCATCGCGTTTTACGATACGGAGCCGCCGCCAAGCCCTAAACACTCTCGGGGGGCTGATCTTGAGTCCGTTTGGGGCTCCGAAGAGGGGAATCCGTCGCCATCGTCATCATCAACCATCCTCCATCACCAATTTCATGATGCTCACCGCCGTGCGTGAGTAATTTCATCGTAGGCTTGCTGGACGGTGATGGGTTGGATGATATTTATCATGTAATCGAGTTAGCTTTGTTAGGGTTTGATCCCTAGTGTCCACTATGTTCTGAGATTGATGTTGCTATGACTTTGCTATGCTTAATGCTTGTCACTAGGGCCCGAGTGCCATGATTTCAGATCTGAACCTATTATGTTTTCATTAATATATGAGAGTTCTTGATCCTATCTTGCAAGTCTATAGTCACCTATTATGTGTTATGATCCGTTAACCCCGAAGTGACAATAATCGGGATACTTACCGGTGATGACCGTAGTTTGAGGAGTTCATGTATTCACTATGTGTTAATGCTTTGGTCCGGTACTCTATTAAAAGGAGGCCTTAATATCCCTTAGTTTCCAATAGGACCCCGCTACCACAGGAGGGTAGGACAAAAGATGCCATGCAAGTTCTTTTCCATAAGCATGTATGACTATATTCAAAATACATGCCTACATTACATTAATGAACTGGAGCTAGTTCTGTGTCATCCTAGGTTATGACTGTTACATGATGAACTGCATCCGGCATAATTCTCCATCACTGATCCATTGCCTACGAGTTTTCCATATATTGTTCTTCGCTTATTTACTTTTCCGTTGCTACTGTTATCCTCACTATAAAACACCAAAAATATAACTTTAGCTACCTTTACCTTTTACCACCGTTACCACTACTATCATATTACTTTGATACTAAATACCTTGCTGCAGATATTAAGTTTCCAGGTGTGGTTGAATTGACAACTCAGCTGCTAATACTTGAGAATATTCTTTGGCTCCCCTTGTGTCAAATCAATAAATTTGGGTTGAATACTCTATCCTTGAAAACTGTTGCGATACCCTATACTTGTGGGTTATCAAGACTATTTTCTGGCGCGGTTTCCGGGGAGCATAGCTCTATTCTTTGAGTCACTTGGGATTTATATCTGCTTATCATTATGAAGAACTTGAAAGATCCAAGAACCAAGATTTATCCCTCAACTACGAGGGGTGGTAAGGAACTACCATCTAGCTCTGCACTTGATTCACCTTCTATTTTGAGTAAGCTTGCGACACCTAAACCTGCTTCTGTTATTAATTTTGATATGTCGCTGCTACCTCTTGAGCACTGCGTTGGATTTCCTTGAAGAGGAAAGGATGATGCACCAAAGTAGCATAAGTATTTCCCTCAGTTTTTGACAACCAAGGTATCAATCCAGTAGGAGGCTACGCGCGAGTCCCTCGTACCTGCACAAAGCAAATAACTCCTCGCAACCAACCCGATAATGGGTTGTCAATCCCTTCACGGTCACTTACGAGAGTGAGATCTGCTAGATATGATAAGATAATATTTTTGGTATTTTTGTGGTAAAGATGCAAAGTAAAATAAAAGGAAATTAAAAAAGCAAAGGAAATAACTAAGTAGTGGAAGATTAATATGATGAAGATAGACCCGGGGGGGGCATAGGTTTCACTAGTGGCTTCTCTCAAGAGCATAAGTATTTTACGGCGGGTGAACGAATTACTGTTGAGCAATTGACAGAATTGAGCATAGTTATGAAAATATCTAGGTATGATCATGTATATAGGCATCACGTCTGAGACAAGTAGACCGACTCCTGCCTGCATCTACTACTATTACTCCACTCATCGACCGCTATCCAGCATGCATCTAGAGTATTAAGTTCATGAAAACAGAGTAACGCCTTAAGCAAGATGACATGATGTAGAGGGATAAATTCATGCAATATGATAAAAAAAACCATCTTGTTATCCTCGATGGCAACAATACAATACGTGCCTTGCTGCCCCTACTGTCACTAGGAAAGGACACCGCAAGATTGAACCCAAAGCTAAGCACTTCTCCCATTGCAAGAAAGATCAATCTAGTAGGCCAAACCAAACTGATAATTCGAAGAGACTTGCAAAGATAACCAATCATACATAAAAGAATTCAGAGAATATTCAAATGTTGTTCATAGATAATCTTGATCATAAACCCACAATTCATCGGTCTCAACGAACACACCGCAAAAAAGAAGATTACATCGAATAGATCTCCACAAGAGAGGGGGAGAACATTGTATTGAGATCCAAAAAGAGAGAAGAAGCCATCTAGCTAATAACTATGGACCCGAAGGTCTGAGGTAAGCTACTCACACTTCATCGGAGGGGCTATGGTGTTGATGTTGAAGCCCTCCGTGATGGATGCCCCCTCCGGCGGAGCTCCGGAACAGGCCCCAAGATGGGATCTCGTGGATACAGAAAGTTACGGCGGTGGAATTAGGGTTTTGGCTCCGTTTCTGATCGTCTGGGGGGTACGTAGGTATATATAGGAGGAAGGAGTACGTCGGTGGAGCAACAGGGGGCCCACGAGGGTGGAGGGCGCGCCTGGGGGGGGTAGGCGCGCCCCCCTACCTTGTGGCCTCCTCCTTTATTTCTTGACGTAGGGTCCAAGTCTCCTGGATCATGTTCGGTGAGAAAATCACGTTCCCGAAGGTTTCATTCCGTTTGGACTCCGTTTGATATTCCTTTTCTTCGAAACCCTAAAATAGGCAAAAAAAATGACAATTCTGGGCTGGGGCTCCGGTTAATAGGTTAGTCCCAAAAATAATATAAAAGTGGATAATAAAGCCCAATAATGTCCAAAAAAGTAGATAATATATCATGGAGCAATCAAAATTATAGATACGTTGGAGACGTGTCAAGCATCCCCAAGCTTAATTCTTGCTCGTCCTTGAGTAGGTAAATGATAAAAACAAAATTTTTGATGCGGAGTGCTACTTGGCATAATTTTAATGTAATTCTTCTTAATTATGGTATGAATATTCAGATCCGAAAGATTCAAGACAAAAGTTCATATTGACATAAAAATAATAATACTTCAAGCATACTAACTAAGCAATTATGTCTTCTCAAAATAACATGGCCAAAGAAAGTTCATCCCTACAAAATCATATAGTTTAGTCATGCTCCATTTTCGTCACACAAGAATGCTCTCATCATGCACAACCCCGATGGCAAGCCAAGCAATTTTTTCATACTTTAGTAATCTCAAACCTATAAACTTTCACACAATATATGAGCGCAAGCCATGGACATAGAACTATGGGTGGAATAGAATATGATGATGGGGGTTATGTGGAGAAGACAAAAAGGAGAAAGTCTCACATTAACGAGGCTAATCAATGGGCTATGGAGATGCCCATCGATTGATGTTAATGCAAGGAGTAGGGATTGCCATGCAACAGATTCACTAGAGCTATAAATGTATGAAATCTCAACAAAAGAAACTAAGTGGGTGTGCATCCAACTTGCTTGCTCACGAAGACCTAGGGCACTTGAGGAGGCCCATTGTTGGAATATACAAGCCAAGTTCTATAATGAAAAATTCCCACTAGTATATGAAAGTGACAAAACAAAAGACTCTCTATCATGAAGATTATGGTGCTACTTTGAAGCACAAGTGTGGCAAAGGATAGTAGCATTGTCCCTTCTCTCTTTTTCTCTCTTTTTTTTATTTGGGCCTTTTCTCTCTTTTTTATGGCCTTTCTCTTTTTTTTCAATTCCTCACTTGGGACAATGCTCCAGAAAATGATGATCATCACACTTCTATTTATTTACAACTCAATGATTACAACTCGATGCTAGAACAAAAGATGACTCTATATGAATGCCTCCGGTGGTGTACCGGGATATGCAATGAACCAAGAGTGACATGTATGAAAGAATTATGAATGTGGCTTTGCCACAAATACTATGTCAACTACATGATCACGCTAAGCAATATGACAATGATGAATGTGTCATGATAAACGGAATGGTGGAAAGTTGCATGGCAATATATCTCGGAATGGCTATGGAAATGCCATAATAGGTAGGTATGGTGGCTGTTTTGAGGAAGATATAAGGAGGTTTATGTGTGAAAGAGCGTATCATATCACGGGGTTTGGATGCACCGGCGAAGTTTGCACCAACTCTCAATGTGAGAAAGGGCAATGCACGGTACCCAAGAGGCTAGCAATGATGGAAGGGTGAGAGTGCGTATAATCCATGGACTCAACATTAGTCATAAAGAATTCACATACGTATTGCAAAAATCTACAAGTCATCAAAAACCAAGCACTACGCGCATGCTCCTAGGGGGATAGATTGGTAGGAAAAGACCATCGCTCATCCCCGACCGCCACTCATAAGGAGTACAATCAAAGAACACCTCATGTTTCAAATTTGTTACATAACGTTTACCATACGTGCATGCTATGGGACTTGCAAAATTCAACACAAGCATTTCTCAAATTCACAACTACTCAACTAGCATGACTTTGATATTATTACCTTCATATCTCAAAACAATCATCAAGCATCAAACTTCTCTTAGTATTCAAAACACTCATAAGAAAAAAAATTACTAATCTTGAATACCTAGCATATTAGGATTATTTAAGAAAATTACCATGCTATTTAAGACTCTCAAAATAATCTAAGTGAATCATGAGAGATCAATAGTTTCTATAAAACAAATCCACCACCGTGCTCTAAAAGATATAAGTGAAGCACTAGAACAAAACTATATAACTCAAAAGATATAAGTGAAGCACATAGAGTATTCTAACAAATTCCAAATCATGTATGGCTCTCTCAAAAGGTGTGTACAGCAAGGATGATTGTGGTAAACTAAAAAGAAAAGACTCAAATCAAACAACACACTCCGAGCAAAACACATATCATGTGGTGAATAAAAATATAGCTCCAAGTAAAGTTACCGATAAAAGTAGACGAAAGAGGGGATGCCTTCCGGGGCATCCCCAAGCTTTGGATTTTAGGTGTCCTTATATTATTTTGGGGGTGCCATGGGCATCCCCAAGCTTAGGCTCTTGCCACTCCTTGTTCCATAATCCATCAAATCTTTACCCAAAACTTGAAAACTTCACAACACAAAACTTAAAGAAGAAAATCTCGTGAGCTCCGTTAGCGAAAGAAAACAAAAGACCACTTCAAGGTACTGTAATGAACTCATTCTTTATTTATATTTGTGTTAAACCTACTGTATTCCAACTTCTCTATGGTTTATAAACTATTTTACTAGCCATAGATTCATCAAAATAAGCAAACAACACATGAAAAACAGAACAGTCTGTAGTAATCTGTAGCTAGCGCAAGATCTGGAACCCCAAAATTCTAAAATAAATTGCTGGACGTGAGGAATTTATATATTAAACATCTGAAAAAGAATTAACTAAATAGCACTTTCCAAATAAAAATGGCAGCGGTTCTCGTGAGCGCTAAAGTTTCTGTTTTTTACAGCAAGATATCAAGACTTTCCCCAAGTCTTCCCAACGGTTCTACTTGGCACAAACACTAATTAAACACAAAAAACACAACCAAAACAGAGGATAGGTAAATTATTTATTACTAAACAGGATCAAAAAGCAAGGAATAAAAATAAAATTGGGTTGCCTCCCAACAAGCGCTATCGTTTAACGCCCCTAGCTAGGCATAAAAGGCAAGGATAGATCTAGGTATTGCCATCTTTGGTAGGCAATCCATAAGTGGCTCTCATAATAGATTCATAAGGTAATTTAATTTTTTTAGGAAAGTGTTCCATGCCTTTCCTTAATGGAAATTGGAATCTAATATTTCCTTCCTTCATATCAATAATTGCACCCATCGTTCTAAGGAAAGGTCTACCAAGAATAATAAGACATGAAGGATTGCAATCTATGTCAAAACAATAAAATATACGGGCACATAATTCCTATTTGCGACAATAAGAACAGCATTGATTCTTCACATTGGTTTCTTAATAGTGGAATCCACAAGGTGCAAGTTTAAAGAGCAATCATCAAAATCACAGAAACCTAACAAATCACACAAAGTCTTTGGAATCGTGGAAACACTAGCACCCAAATCACATAAAGCATAGAACTCATGATCTTTAATCTTAATTTTAATAGTTGGTTCCCACTCATCATAAAGTTTTCTAGGAATAGAAACTTCCAACTCAAGTTTTTCTTCATAAAATTGCATCAAGGCATCAACGATATGTTTAGTAAACCTTTTATTTTGACTATAAGCATGAGGAGAATTTAGCACGGATTGCAACAAGGAAATACAATCAATCAAAGAGCAATTTTCATAATTAAATTTCTTGAAATCCAAAATAGTGGGTGAGGGAGTCCTGGATTAGGGGGTATCCGGACAGCCGGATTATATCCTTTGGCCGGACAGTTGGACTATGAAGATATAAGATTGAAGACTTCGTCCCATGTCCGGATGGGACTCTCCTTGGCGTGGAAGGCAAGCTTGGCAATACGGATATGTAGATCTCCTTCCTTGTAATCGACTCTGTGTAACCCTAGCCCCCTCCGGTGTCTATATAAACCGGAGGGTTTTAGTCCGTAGGACAACATACAATCATACCATAGGCTAGCTTCTAGGGTTTAGCCTCTCTGATCTCGTGGTAGATCAACTCTTGTACTACTCATATTATCAAGAACAATCGAGCAGGACGTAGGGTTTTACCTCCATCAAGAAGGCCCAAACCTGGGTAAACATCGTGTCCCCTGCCTCCTGTTACCATCCGCCTAGACGCATAGTTCGGGACCCCCTACCCAAGATCCGCCGGTTTTGACAACGACATTGGTGCTTTCATTGAGAATTCCTCTGTGTCGTCATCGTTAGGCTTGATGGCTCCTTCGATCATCGATAGTGATGCAGTCGAGGGTGAGACTTTTCTCCCCGGACAGATCTTTGTGTTCGGCGGCTTCGCACTGCGGGCCAACTCGCTTGGCCATCTAGAGAAGATCGAGAGTTACGCCCCGGGCCACCAGGTCAGGTTTGGAAGCTTAAACTATACGGCCGACATCCGCGGAGACTTGATCTTCGACGGATTCGAGCCCCTGCCGAGCGCGCCGCACGGTCACGATGAGCATGATTTAGCTCTACCATCGGACAGTGTTCAGGAGACCGCACCGGCAACCGCTCCGACCCTCAATTCGGAGCCAATTGCGCCATCCATGGATGGGGGAATAGACCCCGCCATGGACGCCGCATTCTCAGTGGTGATCGAGCCGAGTATCGACCTTACCCTTCACGAGAGTCGTGACGCCAAATTGTCGGATTCTTCCCCGGCCACGGACTCCGAACCGCCTGCGCCCGTGCCTATCGAATCTGACTGGGCGCCGATCATGGAGTTCACCTCTGCGAATACCTTTCAGCACTCGCCCTTCGGCGACATACTGAACTCATTAAGGTCTCTCTCCCTGTCAGGAGAGTCCTGGCCGAACTATGTCCGGCAGGATTGGGATGCAGATGACGAAGAAATTCGCCGCCCACCCACCACCCACTTAGTAGACACTGTCGACAATTTGACCGACATGCTCGACTTCGAATTCGAAGACAACGACGGTATGGACGACGATGCAGGAGACGAACAAGAACCACTGCCCACAGGGCACTGGACAGCCACCTCATCATATGATATATATATATATATATATATATATATATATATATATATATATATATATATATATGGTGGACACACCCAAAGAAGGCAATGGTGACGGGACATCGGAGGATGACCCCTCCAAGAAGCAACCCAAGCGCCGACATCAGCGGCGCCGCTCTAAGTCTCACCAAAGCAAAAGCAGTGATATCGGCACAGGAGATAATAGCACTCAGGACAGTGCCGAAGATGACGACAATCCCCTCCATCAAGATTTAAATCGGGAGGATGGAGAAGCCATCCCTCCCGAGAGAGCGGCAAATGGAGAGGCGGAGGATGATAATTACATGCCTCCCTCCGAAGACGAGGCAAGCCTCGACGATGACGAATTTTTTGTACCTGAGGATCCTGTCGAGCAAGAGCGCTTCAAGCGCCGGCTTATAGCCACGGCAAATAGCCTTAAGAAAAAGCAACAACAGCTTCGAGCTGATCAAGATTTGCTAGCTGACAGATGGACTGAAGTCCTTGTGGCCAAGGAATATGATATCGAATGCCCCTCCAAGAGTTACCCAAAGCGCAGGTTGCTACCCCGACTGGAGGAGGAAGCATTAAAACCTACATCTCCAGCGTATGACGCGGCTGATCGGCCACCTCGTGGCCACGACAGAGAGGCATTCCAGCCAAAAGCTCATCCCGCACCCCGACGCCACTCAAATAAAAATGTCAAGGCACGGGGAAACATGCTAGACCTATGAGACGTGTTGGAGGACAAAGCAAAACACGCAAGATCGATCTATGGATCACGAGGGCGCGCCACTATGCGAGATGATAACCGTCATGCCGGATATAGTAAAAGTAAATCCGGCCGGGCCGAACACAGCGGACAAGACTCATTTGAGCTGCGTCGCGATATAGCCCAGTACAGAGGCGCCGCACACCCCCTATGCTTCACAAATGAAGTAATGGATCACGAAATCTCAGAGGGTTTCAAACCCGTAAATATTGAATCATACGACGGCACAACAGATCCTGCGGTATGGATCGAGGACTTCCTCTTGCGCATCCACATGGCCCGCGGTGACGATCTACACGCCATCAAATACCTCCCACTCAAACTCAAAGGACCAGCTCGGCATTGGCTCAATAGTCTGCCAGCAGAATCCATTGGCTGTTGGGAAGATCTGGAAGCCGCATTCCTCGACAACTTCTAGGGCACTTATGTATGACCAGCAGATGCCGATGACTTGAGCCACATAATTCAGCAACCAGAGGAATCGGACAGGCAATTCTGGACACGGTTCCTGACAAAGAAAAATCAAATTGTCGACTGTCCGGATGCAGAGGCACTAGCAGCATTTAAGCACAACATCCGCGACGAGTGGCTCGCCCAGCACCTTGGCCAGGAAAAGCCAAAATCTATGGCAGCCCTCGCGACACTCATGACCCGCTTTTGCGTGGGAGAGGACAGCTGGCTGGCTCGCAGCAATAACATATCAAAGAACCATGGTACTTCAGATACCAAGGATAGCAATGGTAGGTCACGTTGCAACAAACATAAGTGTTGCATAAACAGCGACAATACCGAGGATACGGCAGTCAATGCCGAATTTAGAGGCTCTAAACCCGGTCAACGGAAAAAACCATTCAAAAGAAGCACTCTAGGCCCGTCCAGTTTGGACCGTATACTCGATCGCTCTTGTCAAATACACGGCACCCCCGACAAGCCAGCCAACCACACCAACAGGGAATGTTGGGTGTTCAAGCAGGCCGGCAAGTTAAATGCTGAAAACAAAGATAAGGGGCTACATAGC
The DNA here is from genome assembly GCA_034509565.1 of Triticum monococcum. Taxonomy (NCBI): domain Eukaryota; kingdom Viridiplantae; phylum Streptophyta; class Magnoliopsida; order Poales; family Poaceae; genus Triticum; species Triticum monococcum. The sequence continues at coordinate 127,767,672 of CM067842.1, forward strand.
GATGACGAGGAGGAGCCCCGACCGCCGAACACCGGAGGACAGAAGAGGTTCCCCCCACAAGTGCGGACGGTGAACATGATATACGCAACCCACATCCCCAAGAGGGAGCGGAAGCATGCGCTAAGGGACGTATATGCGTTCGAGCCAGTCGCCCCAAAGTTCAACCCATGGTCCTCCTGTCCGATCACCTTCAATCGCAGGGACCACCCCACTAGTATCCGTCATGGCGGATTCGCCGCACTGGTCCTAGACCCAATCATCGATGGATTTCACCTCACTCGAGTCCTTATGGACGGCGGCAGCAGCCTAAACCTGCTTTATCAGGACATAGTGCGCGAAATGGGTATAGACCCCTCAAGGATCAAACCCACAAAAACGACCTTCAAAGGCGTCATACCAGGTGTAGAGGCCCATTGCCCAGGCTCAGTCACACTGGAAGTGGTCTTTGGATCCCCGGATAACTTCCTAAGCAAGGAGTTAATCCTCGATATAGTCCCATTCCGCAGTGGCTATCATGCATTACTCGGGCAAACCGCATTCACGAGATTCAATGCGGTACCGCATTATTCTTACCTCAAGCTCAAGATTCCAGGACCTCGGGGGGTCATCACAGTCAATAGAAACACAGAGCGCTCTCTCCGCACGGAGGAGCACACTGCGACCCTCGCAGCAGAAGCACAAAGCAGCCTCTTCAGGCAATCCACCAGTTCGGTGATTAAACACCCGGACACCGTCAAGCGCGCCCGGAGTAATCTGCAACAAGACCGCCTGGCACGTTTCGAGCTCGCATAGCAATGCGGCCCCCACCCCAGTCCCAGCCAAATGGTGAAATCCGTGCCACGTGTACATAATTACGCATTGAAAATACCATGGGCATAGGTGGGGGGCACGACTATGGCACGCCCCAAAACATGGCTCAACCGCACTAGGGGCTTCCCGCTTTGTTACCTTTTTCTCTCTTTCAGGACTTTACTCTCAGGAAACCCCGTCTGGCAGTACGATTGCCGGACACATGATACAATAACCAAGGAGGCAGAAAGCTACGTCGCACCATGGAACTCCCAGGTGGTCTCTGATAACAAGTGAAATACCTGCTTTATATACCATTCCTCAGCTTGCCCTTGGAGGGGACATGTCAAATAGTCCTACTTTTTGCTTATCGCACTACTTGTATCATTCCACTTCGACGCACCTTTTTGAACAAACAATGCATAGCACTAGACTATTACCGCATTCTCTATTCTTTTTTATATATATGTTCATTCATGACATTCAGCACCCGTACACTCTGGTACGGCCAATATGCCAGGGGCTTAAGCGTACCCCATAATACGGCGTGAGAAGTCTGAACACTTTCAACAGTGCGGCACCCCGAACTTATAGCATTATATGCATCAGCTCCGAATCATGTCTTGGGTCAATAGTTGGGTTTGCCCGGCTCCCATGTTTTGGTACCTTACGTTCCGCTATATCGGCTAAGGTAGCACTGGGAGAACTACTGCAGTTGTGCCCCGGTTCATCTGGGCAAGCACCTCAGTAGAGAAAGCTAAAACTGACTTACATTTTCTTTTTTATATATACAAGGTATTACTTACCTTTGTTCTCCTCGAGCTGCCTCTTGGCAAGGCCGAGCTCTTTCTCGGACCGCTCGAGGTTCTGCTTCAGTGCGGCGACCTCCGCAGTCAGTGCGGCACAGGTTAGCAGCGAAGCCTGCATACGCATATAGACATACTTATATTGGACTCCTGCAGATATTATTTGATCCTCTATTCGGCTTTTCTTTGTGAACACCAAACAGAGCATCAGGGGCTACTGTCTATGCGGTAATATTTTCGTATATTTTAAATACTTACCTCAAAGCCTGTTAGAAGGCTGGCACAGGCTTCAGTCAGTCCACTCTTGGCAGACTGAACCTTCTTGATCACCGCACTCATAATAGTGCGGTGCTCTTCGTCAATGGAAGCACTGCGAAGCGCTCCCAGCAGGTTGTCCGGTGCCTCTGGATGGACAGAGGTCACCGGCACGAGCGGCTTGCCCCTCTTGTAAGGGGGCCGCCTGCCGGAGTCCGGAACCACTGGAGGTTCCGGCGCGGTGTTCGGCTGAGGGCTGAACTTGGATCCCTTGGGAGTCTTGCTCCCTTTGCGCCTGGAGTCCAGAAGGTCGCCTTAAGGCGCCTCCAGGACTATCTCCCCCCGGCTTGGTGCCCCTTGAGACAATACCTCAACATTGTCCATAGGGCGAGGAGAGAAGGCGGTTGGAAGTGACTCACTATTCATATCCGACGAGTCCAGGGAACCGTCCGACGAGGATACGTCGATACGGGCTCGGGGCAGACTGCATGATCATATTCGACATTAGGAGAAGCAGTGCAATAAAAGTATGCTATGAGTTACTCTGGTATCCGAATACTTACGACTTCGCCAGGGGCTTTGCCCTAAGTAACCACTCGTCTTCGTTGTTGGCGGCGGTGGTGGAACAGTCCGGAAGGAGAGTCCTTCCCTACTTGGACCCTTCGGCCTTCCCGATTGGGGCGTCCTTCCTTTTCTTGTCTCCCCCGGCTGGAGGGGGAGAATCTTCATCTTCCTCCCCCTCGTTTTCACGGGAGGAGGGCGTCTTGGAGTTATTGGACGATGAGTCCGATACCACCTGGCGCCGGGGTTCCCGTGGCCTTCTTCTTGATCTTCTTCTCCAGCACCTCATAAGGAGCCAGAGTCCGCATCTCCGCCAGGAGAGCGTCTGCATGGTCTTCGGGTAGAGGGGCCGGGTAGTCAATCTGCTCCGATGTCTCCACCCAGTCCTGTCAAAGGCATGGGAGCTCAGATCCCGCACATGGTTAAACTATGGAAAATAAAATACCCTACAAGATGTACAGAACTTACCAGATTCGCAGGGCGCGTCATGCTTAGCCCGCGGTCCTCGGTAAGGGGAGGGGGGACCTTGGTGCCCTTGAACAGCACCTTCCAGACATCCTTATGTGTCGTGTCGAAGAGCTCGCGTAGAGTCTGGTATTGGGCTGGGTCGAACTCCCATAAGTGGAAAGCCCGTTGTTGACACGGGAGGATTTGGCGGAAGAGCATGACCTGGACTATGTTGAAAAGCTTGAGTTTCTTGCTTATCATGTTCCGGATACACTTCTGGAGTCCGTCCAGCTCCACCGATGAGCCCCAGGACAGGCCCTTCTCCTTCCAGGAAGTGAGCCGCGTGGGGATTCCGGATTGAAACTTGGGGGCCGCCACCCAGTTGGTGTCACGCGGCTCGGTGATGTAGAACCACCCCGATTGCCACCCCTTTATGGTCTCCAAGAAGGAGCCCTCGAGCCATGTAACGTTGGGCATTTTTCCCACCATGGCTCCGCCGCATTCCACTTGTTGGCCGCCTACTACCTTTGGCTTGACATTAAAGGTCTTCAGCCACAGGCCGAAGTGGGGCCGGATGCGGAGGAAAGCCTCGCACACGACGATAAACGCCGAGATGTTGAGGATGAAATTCGGGGCCAGATCATGAAAGTCCAGCCCATAATAGAACATAAGGCCGCGGGCGAATGGATGGAGGGGAAACCCCAGTCCGCGGACGAAGTGGGGGAGGAAAACCACCCTTTCGTAAGGTTCCGGGCTAGGGATGATCTACCCCGCGGCTGGCAGCCGGTGCATGATATCCGTGGCTAAGTATCTAGCCCCGCGTAGCTTTTTGATGTCTCCCTCCGTGACGGAGGAGACCATCCACTTGCCTCTCGCTCCGGACATGTTTGGAGAGAGTTGAGGAGAAGGATGTGGACTTGGGCGCTGGAGCTCGAGTGCGCGAGAATGGATGAGCAAGGAGGAAGAAGGCGTGGGTAGAAAAAGGTGAACCCTTATCCCTTTATATGGGCGGACAAAACTATGCGCCCCCACCAGCCTGGTAAAACTCGCTTATCCCCCAAGCGCCGTAATTGATGGCGCGGTTGGGTTACCCATGTCCGTATTGATGGGAATCCCGTAATAAGGGGACACAATCTCTGCTTCGACAAGACGTGCCAAGGAAACCGACTCGCGAAACACATTGAGGTTGGTTGTGAAAAACGATTCGAATGGTGACCTGGCTGTGGTGTGATGTCACACTACAGAATGCGTCGGCAGATTAGATTTGTGGAAATATTATTCTCTCTACGGTGGTATGTGGAACTTGTTTTGCAGAGCCGGACACGATCCTCGTGTTCAAAATCTTCTATGAAGTATTCGGAGGAGGAACCCGCCTTGCAATGCCGAAGATGATCTGCGCACCGGACTCATCGTCATTGAAGCCTGGTTCAGGGGCTACTAAGGGAGTCCTAGATTAGGGGGTATCCGAACAGCCGGATTGTATCCTTTGGCCGAACTGTTGGACTATGAAGATACAAGATTGAAGACTTTGTCCCGTGTCCGGATGGGACTCTCCTTGGCGTGGAAGGCAAGCTTGGCAATACGGATATGTAGATCTCCTTCCTTGTAACCAACTCTGTGTAACCCTAGCCCCCTCCGGTGTCTATATAAACCGGAGGGTTTTAGTCCGTAGGACAACATACAATCATACCATAGGCTAGCTTCTAGGGTTTAGCCTCTCTGATCTCTTGGTAGATCAACAATTGTACTACTCATATTATCAAGAACAATCAAGCAGGACGTAGGGTTTTACCTCCATCAAGAGGGCCCGAACCTGGGTAAACATCGTGTCCCCTGCCTCCTATTACCATCCGCCTAGACACATAGTTCAGGACCCCCTACCTGAGATCCACCGGTTTTGACACCGACAGTGGGTTTAGCAACATATAGGGTTTTAATTTCTTCAGTCCCACTTTCATCAAATTTAGCATCAAGATCTAAAAACTCCGAATTTTGGGATTGCCTTCTAGGTAAAGATGGATCATATTCAGACCCATCATTATCAAGATTCATATTGCAAAACAAAGATTTAATAGGGGACACATCAATAACTTTTAGATCCTCATCTTTATTTTCATAAGAACTAGAAGAACACGCTCTTATAAAGGCATCTTTCTTAGCACGCATCCTAGCGGTTCTTTCTTTGCACTCATCAATGGAAATTCTCATGGCTTTGAGAGACTCATTGATATCATGCTTAGGAGGAATATATCTAATTTTCAAAACATCAAGAGAAATTCTATTAACGTTCCTAGACAACTCATCAATCTTAAGCAATTTTTCTTCAATCAAAGCATTGAAATTCTTTTGCGAAGTAATAAATTCTTTAATATTAGATTCGAAATCAGAGGGCATCTTATTATAATTTCCATAATAATTTTTGTAGGAATTACCATAATTATTAGAGGGATTACTAGGATAAGGCCTAGGATTAAAATTTCCTCTATACGCGTTGTTACCAAAATTGTTCCTACCAACAAAATTCACATCCATAGATTCATTATTATTCTCAATCAAAGTAGACAAGGGCATATCATTAGGATCATAAGAAACACTCTTACTAGCAAATAATTACACAAGTTCATCCATCTTTCCACTCAAAACATTAGTTTCTTCTATCGCATGCACCTTTTTATTAGTAGATCTTTCAATATGCCACTGAGAATAATTAACCATAATATTATCTAGGAGTTTAGTAGCTTCTCCTAAAGTGATTTCCATAAAAGTGCCTCCCGTGGCCGAATCTAAAAGATTTCTAGAAGCAAAATTCAATCCGGCATAAAAATTTTGTATAATCATCCACAAATTCAAACCATGAGTAGGGCAATTACGTATCATTAATTTCATCCTCTCCCAAGCTTGTGCAACATGTTCATGATCAAGTTGCTTAAAATTCATAATATCATTTCTAAGGGAGATGATCTTAGCGGGAGGAAAATACTTAGAGATAAAAGCATCTTTGCACTTATTCCAAGAATCAATACTATTTTTAGGCAAAGACGAAAACCAAGCTTTAGCACGATCTCTAAGCGAAAAAGGAAATAGTTTCAACATAACAATATCGTTGTCCACATCTTTATTCTTTTGCATATCACACAAATCAACGAATCTAGTTAGATGGGTAGCGGCATCTTCACTAGGAAGGCCGCAAAACGGATCTTTCATGACAAGATTCAGCAAAGCGGCATTAATTTCACAAGATTCAGCATCGGTAAGAGGAGCAATCGGAGTGCTAATAAAATCATTGTTGTTGGTATTGGTAAAGTCACACAATTTAGTGTTATCTTGAGCCATCGTGAGAACCAAGCAATCCAACACACAAGCAAACAAAAAGCAAGTGGGCAAAAAGAGGCAAATAGAGAAAGAGAGGGAGGATAGAGAGAGAGAGGGCGAATAAAACGACAAGGGTGAAGTGGGGGGAGGAAAACGAGAGGCAAATGGCAAATAATGTAATGCGGGAGATAAGGATTGTGATGGGTACTTGGTATGTTGACTTTTGCGTAGACTCCCCGGCAACGGCGCAAGAAATTATTCTTGCTACCTCTTGAGCACTGCGTTGGATTTCCTTGAAGAGGAAAGGATGATGCAGCAAAGTAGCGTAAGTATTTCCCTCAGTTTTTGAGAACCAAGGTATCAGTCCAGTAGGAGGCTACGCGCGAGTCCCTCATACCTGCACAAAGCAAATAACTCCTCACAACCAACGCGATAAGGGGTTGTCAATCCCTTCACGGTCACTTACGAGAGTGAGATCTGATAGATATGATAAGATAATATTTTTGGTATTTTTGTGGTAAAGATGCAAAGTAAAATAAAAGCAAAGTAAAAAACAAAGGAAATAACTAAGTATTGGAAGATTAATATGATGAAGATAGACCCGGGGCCATAGGTTTCACTAGTGGCTTCTCTCAAGAGCATAAGTATTTTACGGCAGGTGAACGAATTACTGTTGAGCAATTGACAGAATTGAGCATAGTTATGAGAATATCTAGGTATGATCATGTATATAGGCATCACGTCCGAGACAAGTAGACCGACTCCTGCCTGCATCTACTACTATTACTCCACTCATCGACCGCTATCCAGCATGCATCTAGAGTATTAAGTTCATGAAAACAGAGTAACGCCTTAAGCAAGATGACATGATGTAGAGGGATAAATTCATGCAATATGATAAAAAACATCTTGTTATCCTCGATGGAAACAATACAATACGTGCCTTGCTGCCCCTACTGTCACTGGGAAAGGACACCGCAAGATTGAACCCAAAGCTAAGCACTTCTCCCATTACAAGAAAGATCAATCTAGTAGGCCAAACCAAACTGATAATTCGAAGAGACTTGCAAAGATAACCAATCATACATAAAAGAATTCAGAGAAGATTCAAATATTGTTCATAGATAACCTTGATCATAAACCCACAATTCATCGGTCTCAACAAACACACCGCAAAAAAGAAGATTACATCGAATAGATCTCCACAAGAGAGGGGGAGAACATTGTATTGAGATCCAAAAAGAGAGAAGAAGCCATCTAGCTAATAACTATGGACCCGAAGGTCTAAGGTAAACTACTCACACTTCATCGGAGGGGCTATGGTGTTGATGTTGAAGCCCTCCGTGATGGATGCCCCCTCCGGCGGAGCTCCGGAACAGGCCCCAAGATGGGATCTCGTGGATACATAAAGTTACGGCGGTGGAATTAGGGTTTTGGCTCCGTTTCTGATCATTTGGGGGTACGTAGGTATATATATAGGAGGAAGGAGTACGTCGATGGAGCAACAAGGGGACCACCAGGGTGGAGGGCGCGCCTGGGAGGGTGGGAGGGGGGGTAGGCGCGCCCCCTACCTCGTGGCCTCCTCCTTTATTTCTTGACGTAGGGTCCAAGTCTCGTGGATCATGTTCGGTGGGAAAATCACGTTCCCAAAGGTTTCATTCCGTTTGGACTCCGTTTGATATTCCTTTTCTTTGAAACCCTAAAATAGGCAAAAAAAACAGCAATTCTGGGTTGGGCCTCTGGTTAATAGGTTAGTCCCAAAAATAATATAAAATTGGATAATAAAGCCCAATAATGTCCAAAACAGTAGATAATATAGCATGGAGCAATCAAAAATTATAGATACGTTGGAGACGTATCAGTCGCATGTTATTGTTGATGCCACTTCTGCTATGCATGATACTTATGATGAAACTACTTCTATGCTTGATACTATTGTGCCACTTGGTGAATTTCTTGATGAACAACTTGCTAGGGCTAGAGAGAATGAAATTATTGAAACTCATAATATTAATGAAAGTGATGATGAAGATTCTCCCCCTATATATGAATTGCCTGTTGTGCTTGAGGGTTATGTTATGGATGAAGAAACTGCTAGAGACTTTCTTTCTTGCAATGATAGGAGTGATCTTAAGAAATTATTAGCTAAGCTGAAACAAAAGACTCCGAATGATAGAATGAAATATGATCCTGCTTATGCTACTTCACCTATCTTTGTTACTGATAAGGATTATGAATTATCTATAGACCCTGAGATAATTACTTTAGTTGAATCTGATCCTTTCTATGGCTATGAATCTGAAAGTGTTGTGGCACATCTTACTAAATTAAATGATATAGCTACCCTGTTCACTAATGATGAGAAAACTCGCTATTATTATATCCTTAAGATATTTCCGTTCTCATTAAAGGGTGATGCTAAGATATGGTTTAATTCTCTTGATCCTGGTTGTGTGGGTAGTCCCCAGGATATGATTTATTACTTCTCTGCTAAATATTTCTCCGCTCATAAGAAACAAGTTGCCTTAAGGGAAATATATAATTTTGTGCAAATTGAAGAAGAGAGTCTCCCACAAGCTTGGGGGAGGCTTCTCCAATTACTTAATGCTTTGCCTGATCATCCTCTTAAGAAAAATGAAATACTTGATATCTTTTATAATGGACTAACTGATGCTTCCAGAGACCACCTGGATAGTTGTGTTGGTTGTGTTTTCACGGAAAGAACACCAGATGAAGCTGAAATTCTATTGAATAATATGTTGACTAATGAAAATAATTGGATACTTCCTGATCCAATTCCTGAACCAACTCCTAAGCCAACTCCGAAGAACAAGGGTATTCTATTTCTCAGTCCTGAAGATATGCAAGAGGCAAAGAAATCTATGAAAGAAAAAGGTATAAAAGTTGAAGATGTTAAGAATTTACCTCCTATTGAAGAAATACATAGTCTTAATTTACTGCCTGTTGAAGAAATATATGGTTTTAATCCATCACCAATTGAAGAAACACATGGTCTTGATAACCCGACACAGGTAGTGAAGGTAAATTCTCTCTACAGATATGATAAAGTTGAAATCCCTCTTACTAAGTTTGCTAGCCCATGCTTAGATGAGTTTGATAACTTTATGGTTAAACAAGAAAACTTCAATGCATATTTTGGTAGAGAATTAAAACGCAATGCTGATATGCTTGAACACTTGGGTGATTATATGGCTAATATTAAAGGTGAACTTAAACTTATTAGTAAACATGCTTCTATGGTTACCACTCAAGTAGAACAAGTACTTAAGGCTCAGAATGATTTGCTCAATGAATTAAATAGTAAGAAAATGATAATGTTGTTAGAGTTATGACTAGAGGTGGTAAAATGACTCAGGAACCTTTGTATCCTCAAGGCCATCCTAAGAGAATTGAGCAAGATTCTCAGAGAAATAATATTGATGCACCTAGTCCTTCTAAAAGGAAGAAAAAGAAAAATGATAGGACTTTGCATGTTTCTAGTGAACCTGTTGATGACACACCTGAGAATCCCAATGATATTTCTATTTCTGATGCTGAAACATAATCTGGTAATGAACATGAACCTAGTGATAATGTTAATAATGATGTTCATGTTGATGCTCAACCTAGTAATGACAATGAAGTAGAGACTGAACCTGCTATTGATCTTGATAACCCACAATCAAAGAATCAACGTTATGATAAGAGAGACTTTGTTGCTAGGAAGCACGATAAGGAAATAGAACCATGGGTTCAGAAACCCATGCCTTTTCCTCCCAAACCATCCAAGAAAAAGGATGAGGAGAATTTTGAGTGCTTTGCTGAAAGGATTAGACCTATCTTTTTGCGTATGCATTTGACAGATATGCTCAAAATGAATCCTTATGCTAAGTATATGAAAGAAATTGTTACAAATAAAAGAAAGATACCGGAAGCTGAAATTTCCACCATGCTTGCTAATTATACTTTTAAGGGTGGAATACCTAAGAAACTAGGAGATCCCAGAGTACCAACTATACCATGCTCCATTAAAAGAAACTATGTTAAAACTGCTTTATGTGATCTTGGAGCCGGTGTTAGTGTTATGCATCTCTCTTTATATCGTAGACTTGATTTGAATAAGTTGACACCTACTGAAATATCTTTGCAAATGGCTGACAAATCAACTGCTATACCTGTCGGTATTTGTGAGGATGTGCCTGTTGTGGTTGCAAACGTTACTATTTTAACGGACTTTGTTATTCTTGATATCCTGAGGACGATAGTATGTCTATTATTCTTGGAAGACCCTTTTTGAATACTGCAGGGGCTGTTATTGATTGCACCAAAGGCAATGTCACTTTTCATGTTCATGGTGATGAGCATACGGTACACTTTCCGAGGAAACAACCTCAAGTCCACAGTATCAATTCTATTGGAAAAATTCCATCGATTATTTTTGGAGGTTTTGAATTTCCTCTACCTACTCTCAAGAAGAAATATGATATTCTTATTGTTGGGGACATGCATATCCTCGTTGAGGTAACCTAGTGTTATTCAAAAATTATCCGGTTCCATGTTATTCGGAATGAGTTTGTTAACAAGACCTGATCAATCTTGTTAGCGGATTCCTTTTGATGAGCAAGCATGAGATGGATGAATTTAGAAAACATAACTCTCTGTACCCTCCTTTTACTTTCTGTTATTTATATTAAATAAAGCAAAAATAGTAATTTCTGTCTGTTTTCTGAATTATCCATGCAATAAAAAATACCCCGAAAATAAAAGTGATCCAAATGCCCTGAAAATTAAATATGATTTTTTCTAGAATATTTGAGAATATCTGGCACTGAAAATACAGCATGGGGAGCAAGCACCTGGCCACGAGGGTGGAGGGCGCGCCCACCCCCCTAGGCGCGCCCCTGCCTCGTGGGCCCACGGTGGCCCCCCTCCACTTATTCCAGCTACCACACACTCCTTCTTCCTCCCACAAACACCACCAACCAGCTCAAACTCGAGTCCAAGCTCATTTTGCTGCCATTTTCGATCTCCTTGCTCAAAGCACCTCTCACAAAACTGCTTTGGGGGATTGTTCCTTAGTATGTGACTCCTCCAATGGTCCAATTAGTTTTTGTTCCAGTGCCTTATTCATTGCATATTTTTGCTGCTTAGGTGACCCTGTTCTTGAGCTTGCATGTCAAATTTATATGGTCAAAAGTAGTTTTAATGCATGATATAGTCTCTAGGCACTTGTAGGAGTAGTTGCTATCAATTTTGTTGAGTTTGGTTCACTTTTATTTTGAAGTTACTAAAAATTTCAGAAAATTTCAGAAAAAGCTGAAGAGATTTTTGAGAGGCTCATCAAGCCGAAGCTCAAAGGATAAGCAAAGTGAGGAGGATAAGAGGCCCAAGTATATCTCCCTCGCACCGCAGAGGTCCGGCTGTGTGAATGGCATAGTGATGATTTCTTGAGAGCAGCCGGGATTTATGATGATTTCTATGAATTGGCTAAGAATGCAGGCCTCACCACTTTCCTCCACGACCAACGCGAACAATATCTCTTACTCACCAATATCTTTGTGCAAAACGTTCATTTCCATGCTAGGAGCTCACCACCTACGGTGGAATTTTATTTATATGATGAGCATAAGGAGATGTCACTTTATGATTTTTGTCGGGTTTGTTTGATCCCTTTTGAGGGCAGCGTAGAGGAACCACATTGTGACGATGTGGATGGGTTTATTGATACCATTACTGTAGGGGAAACGAGGAAGGTTTCTGACGCACGAATTACTAGCATACACTTTCCTGTTCTACGTTACTTTGCTATATTTGCTAGTAGATGCTTAATTGGGCGCGGAAACTGTGGAAACCTGAGTGCCCCTGATATTGTTATTGTTGGGGAACGTAGTAATTTCAAAAAAAATTCCTACGCACACGCAAGATCCTGGTGATGCATAGCAACGAGAGGGGAGAGTGTTGTCTACGTACCAACGCAGACCGACTGCGGAAGCGATCACACAACGTAGAGGAAGTAGTCGTACGTCTTCCCGATCCGACCAATCCAAGCACCGTTACTCCGGCACCTCCGAGTTCTTAGCACACGTTCAGCTCGATGACGATCCTCGGGCTCCGATCCAGCAAAGCGTCGAGGAAGAGTTCCGTCAGCACGACGGCGTGGTGACGATCTTGATGTACTACCGACGCAGGGCTTCGCCTAAGCACTACAACGGTATGATCGAGGTGTAATTTGGTGGCAGGGGGCACCGCACACGGCTAAGGAACGATCTCAAGGATCAACTTGTGTGTCATGGGGTGCCCCCTGCCCCCGTATATAAAGGATGAGAGGGGAAGAGCTGGCCGGCCAAGCTAGGAGGCACAGGAGGAGTCCTACTCCTACCGGGAGTAGGACTCCCCCCCCCCCCCCCCAATCCTATTCCTAATAGGACTCTCAAGTGGAAAGAGAGGGAGAGAGGTGGCCGGCCCCTTCTCCTAGTCCTAATAGGACTAGGGGGGAGGGGGAGGCGCACAGCCCTTGTGGGCTGCCCTTTCACCTTTCCACTAAGGCCCATGTTGGCCCATTTGGCTCCCGGGGGGTTCCGGTAACCCTCCCGGTAATCCGGTAAAATCCCGATTTTACCCGGAACACTTCCGATGTCCAAACATAGGCTTCCAATATATCAATCTTTACGTCTCGACCATTTCGAGACTCCTCGTCATGTCCGTGATCACATCCGGGACTCCGAACAACCTTCGGTACATCAAAATGCATAAACTCATAATAACTGTCATCGTAACCTTAAGCGTGCGGACCCTGCGGTTCGAGAACAATGTAGACATGACCGAGACACGTCTCCGGTCAATAACCAATAGCGGGACCTGGATGCCCATATTGGCTCCTACATATTCTACGAAGATCTTTATCGGTCAGACCGCATAACAACATACGTTGTTCCCTTTGTCATCGGTATGTTACTTGCCCGAGATTCGATCGTCGGTATCCAATACCTAGTTCAATCTTGTTACCGGCAAGTCTCTTTACTCGTTCTATAATACATCATCTCACAACTAACATCTTAGTTATAATGCTTGCAAGGCTTATGTGATGTGTATTACCGAGAGGGCCCAGAGATACCTCTCCGACAATCGGAGTGACAAATCCTAATCTCGAAATACGCCAACCCAACATCTACCTTTGGAGACACCTGTAGTACTCCTTTATAATCACCCAGTTACGTTGTGACGTTTGGTAGCACCCAAAGTGTTCCTCCGGTAAACGGGAGTTGCATAATCTCATAGTCATAGGAACATGTATAAGTCATGAAGAATAGCAACAGCAACATACTAAACGATCGGGTGCTAAGCTAATGGAATGGGTCATGTCAATCAGATCATTCAACTAATGATGTGGCCTCGTTAATCAAATAACAACTCTTTTGTCCATGGTTAGGAAACATAACCATCTTTGATTAACGAGCTAGTCAAGTAGAGGCATACTAGTGACACTCTGTTTGTCTATGTATTCACACATGTATTATGTTTCCGGTTAATACAATTCTAGCATGAATAATAAACATTTATCATGATATAAGGAAATAAATAATAACTTTATTATTGCCTCTAGGGCATATTTCCTTCAGTCTCCCACTTGCACTAGAGTCAATAATCTAGTTCACATCGCCATGTGATTTAACAGCAATAGTTCACATCACCATGTTATTAACACCCATAGTTCACATCGTCATGTGACCAACACTCAAAGGGTTTACTAGAGTCAGTAATCTAGTTCACATCTCTATGTGATTAACACCCAAAGAGTACTAAGGTGTGATCATGTTTTGCTTGTGAGATAATTTTAGTCAACGGGTCTGTCACATTCAGATCCGTAAGTATTTTGCAAGTTCTATGTCTACAATGCTCTACATGGAGCTACTCTAGCTAATTGCTCCCACTTTCAATATGTATCCAGATTGAGACTTTAGATTCATCTGGATCAGTGTCAAAAACTTGCATCGACGTAACCCTTTACGACGAACCTTTTTGTCACGTCCATAATCGAGAAACATATCCTTATTTCACTAAGGATAATTCTGACCGCTGTCCAGTGATCTACTCCTAGATCACTATTGTACTCCCTTGCCAAATCAATGCAGGGTATACAATAGATCTGGTATGCAGCATGACATACTTTATAGAACCTATGGCCAAGGCATAGGGAATGACTTTCATTCTCTTTCTATCTTCTGCCGTGGTCGGGCTTTGAGTCTTACTCAACTTCACACCTTGTAATACAGGCAAGAACTCTTTCTTTGACTACTCCATTTTGAACTACTTCAAAATCTTGTCAAGGTATGTACTCATTGAAAAAAACTTATCAAGCGTCTTGATCTATCTCTATAGATCTTGAAGCTCAATATGTAAGCAGCTTCACCGAAGTCTTTCTTTGAAAAACTCCTTTCAAACACTCCTTTATGCTTTACAGAATAATTCTACATTATTTCCGATCAACAATATGTCATTCACATATACTTATCAGAAATGCTGTAGTGCTCCTACTCACTTTCTTGTAAATACAGGCTTCACCGCAAGTCTGTATAAAACTATATGCTTTGATCAACACATCAAAGCGTATATTCCAACTCCGAGATGCTTGCACCAGTCCATAAATGGATCGCTGGAGCTTGCACACTTTGTTAGCTCCCTTTGGATTGACAAAACCTTCATGTTGTATCATATACAACTCTTCTTTAATAAATCTATTAAGGAATGCAGTTTTGTTTATCCATTTGCTAGATTTCATAAAATGCGGCAATTACTAACATGATTCGGACAGACTTAAGCATAGATACGAGTGAGAGAATCTCATCGTAGTCAACACCTTGAACTTGTCGAAAACCTTTTGCGACAATTCTAGCTTTGTAGATAATAACATTACTATCAGCGTCCGTCTTCCTCTTGAAGATCCATTTATTCTCAATTGCTTGCCGATCATCGGTCAAGTCAACCAAAGTCCAAACTTTGTTCTCATACATGGATCATATCTCAGATTTCATGGCCTCAAACCATTTCGCGGAATCTGGGCTCATCATCGCTTCCTCATAGTTCGTAGGTTCGTCATGGTCAAGTAACATGACCTCCAGAACAGGATTACCGTACCACTCTGGTGCGGATCTCACTCTGGTTTACCTACGAGATTCGGTAGTAACTTGATCTGAAGTAACATGATCATCATCATTAGCTTCCTCACTAATTGGTGTAGTAGTCACAAGAACAGATTTTGTGATGAACTACTTTCCAATAAGGCAAAAGGTACAATTACCTTATCAAGTTTTCTACTTTCCTCCCACTCACTTCTTTCAAGAGAAACTCCTTCTCTAGAAAGGATCCATTATAAGCAACGAATTTCTTGCCTCAGGATCTGTGATAGAAGGTGTACCCAACAGTCTCCTTTGGGTATCCTATGAAGACATATTTCTCCGATTTGGGTTTGAGCTTATCAGGATGAAACTTTTTCTCATAAGCATCGCAACCCCAAACTTCAAGAAACGACAACTTTGGTTTCTTGCCAAACCATAGTTCATAAGGCGTCGTCTCGACGGATATAGATGGTGCCCCTTTTTAACGTGAATGCAGCTGTCTCTAATGCATGACCCCAAAAACGATAGTGGTAAATCGGTAAGAAACATCATAGATTGCACTATATCCAATAAAGTACGGTTATGACGTTCGGACACACCATTATGATGTGGTGTTCCAGGTGGCGTGAGTAGTGAAACTATTTCACTTTGTTTTAACTGAAGACCAAACTCGTAACTCAAATACTCTTTTCCACGATCAGATCATAGAAACTTTATTTTCTTGTTACGATGATTTTCCACTTCACTCTGAAATTATATGAACTTTTCAAATGTTTCAGACTTATGTTTCATCAAGTAGATATACTCATATCTGCTCAAATCATCTGTGAAGATCAGAAAATAATGATACCTGCTGTAAGCCTTAATATTCATCGGACCACATACATCAGTATGTATGATTTCCAACAAATCTGTTGCTTGCTTCATTGTTCCGGAGAACGGCGTTTTAGTCATCTTGCCCATAAGGCATGGTTCGCAAGCATCAAGTGATTCATAATCAAGTGATTCCAAAAGCCCATCAGCATGGAGTTTCTTTATGCGCTTTACACCAATATGACTTAAACGGCAGTGCCACAAATAAGTTGCACTATCATTATTAACTTTGCATCTTTTGGTTTCAATATTATGAATATGTGTATCACTACAATCGAGATCCAACGAACTTGTTTCATTGGGTGTATGACCATCGAAGGTTTTTATTCATGTAAACAGAACAACAATTATTCTCTGACTTTAATGAATAACCGTATTGCAATAAACATGATCAAATCATATTCATGCTCAACGCAAACACCAAATAACACTTATTTAGGTTCAACACTAATCCCGAAATTATGGGGAGTGTGCGATGATGATCATATCAATCTTGGAACCACTTCCAACACACATCGTCACTTCACCCTTAACTAGTCTCTGCAACTCCCGTTTCGAGTTACTAATCTTAGCAACTGAACTAGCATCACATACTGAGGGGTTGCTATAAACACTAGTAAAGTACACATCAATAACATGTAGATCAAATATACTTATGTTCACTTTGCCATCCTTCTTATCCGCCAATCACTTGGGGTAGTTCCGCTTCCAGTGACCAGTCCCTTTGCAGTAGAAGCACTTAGTCTCAGGCTTTAGGACCAGACTTGGGCTTCTTCACTTGAGCAGCAACTTGCTTGCTGTTCTTCTTGAAGTTCCCCTTTTTCCCTTTGCCCTTTTCTTGAAACTAGTGGTCTTGTCAACCATCAACACTTGATGCTCTTTCTTGATTTCTACCTTCATCGATTTCATCATCATGAAAAGCTCGGGATTCGTTTTCGTCATCCCTTGCATACTATAGTTCATCACGAAGTTCTACTAACTTGGTGATGGTGACTAGAGAATTCTGTCAATCACTATCTTATCTGGAAGATTAACTCCCACTTGATTCAGGCGATTGTAGTACTCAGACAATCTGGGCACATGCTCACTAGTTGAGCGATTCTCCTCCATCTTTTAGCTATAGAACTTGTTGGAGACTTCATGTCACTCAACTCGGGTATTTGCTTGAAATATTAACTTCAACTCCTGGAACATCTCATATGGTCCATGACATTTAAAACGTCTTTGAAGTCCCGATTCTAAGCCGTTAAGCATGGTGCACTAAACTATCAAGTAGTCATCATATTGAGCTAGCCAAACGTTCAGAACGTCTGCATCTGCTCCTGCAATAGGTCTGTCACCTAGCGGTGCATCAAGGACATAATTCTTCTATGCAGCAATGAGGATAAACCTCAGATCACGGATCCAATCCGCATCATTGCTACTAACATCTTTCAACACAATTTTCTCTAGGAACATATCAAAATAAATACAGGGAAGCAACAACGCGAGCTATTGATCTACAACATAATTTGCAAAATACTACCAGGACTAAGTTCATGATAAATTTAAGTTCAATTTAATCATATTACTTAAGAACTCCCACTTAGATAGACATCCCTCTAATCCTCTAAGTGATCACGTGATCCAAATCAACTAAACCATAACCGATCATCACGTGAGATGGAGTAGTTTTCAATGGTGAACATCGTCATGTTGATCATATCTACTATATGATTCACGCTCGACCTTTCGGTCTCCGTGTTCCGAGGCCATATCTGCATATGCTAGGCTCGTCAAGTTTAACCTGAGTATTCTGCGTGTGCAAAACTGGCTTGCACCCGTTGTAGATGGACGTCGAGCTTATCACACCCGATCATCATGTGGTGTCTGGGCACGACGAACTTTGGCAACGGTGCATACTCAGGGAGAACACTTCTTGATAATTTAGTGAGAGATCATCTTATAATGCTACCGTCAATCAAAGCAAGATAAGATGCATAAAAAGATAAACATCACATGCAATCAAAATATGTGACATGATATGGCCATCATCATCTTGTGCCTTTGATCTCCATCTTCAAAGCATCGTCATGATTTCCATCGTCACCGGCATGACATCATGATCTCCATCATCTTGATCTATATCAATATGTCATCACATGGTCGTCTCGCCAACTATTGCTCTTGCAACTATTGCTATCGCATAGCGATAAAGTAAAGCAATTATTGGGCGCTTGCATCTTATGCAATAGATAGACAACCATAAGGCTTTTGCCAGTTGCCGATAACTTCAACAAAACATGATCATCTTATACAACAACTTATAACTCATCACGTTTTGACCATATCACATCACAACATGCCCTGCAAAAACAAGTTAGACGTCCTCTACTTTGTTGTTGCAAATTTTACGTGGCTGCTACGGGCTTAGCAAGAACTAATCTTACCTACGCATCAAAACCACAACGATAGTTTGTCAAATAGACTCCGTTTTAACCTTCGCAAGGACCGGGCGTAGCCACACTCGGTTCAACTAAAGTTGGAGAAACAGTCACCCGCAAGTCACCTATGTGCAAAGCACGTCGGAGAAACCGGTCTCGCGTAAGCGTACGCGTAATGTCGGTCCGGGCCGCTTCATCCAACAATACCGCCGAACCAAAGTATGACATGCTGGTAGGCAGTATGACTTATATCGCCCACAACTCACTTGTGTTCTACTCGTGCATATAACATCAAACCATAAAACCTAGGCTCGGATGCCACTGTTGGGGAACTTAGTAATTTCAAAAAAAATTCCTACGCACACGCAAGATCATGGTGATGCATAGCGACGAGAGGGGAGAGTGTTGTCTACGTACCAACGCAGACCGACTGCGGAAGCGATCACACAACGTAGAGGAAGTAGTCGTACGTCTTCCCGATCCGACCGATCCAAGCACCGTTACTCCGGCACCTCCGAGTTCTTAGCACACGTTCAGCTCGATGACGATCCTCGGGCTCCGATCCAGCAAAGCATCGAGGAAGAGTTCCGACAGCACGACGGCGTGGTGACGATCTTGATGTACTACCGACGCAGGGCTTCGCCTAAGCACTACAACGGTATGATCGAGGTGTAATTTGGTGGCAGGGGGCACCGCACACGGCTAAGGAACGATCTCAAGGATCAACTTGTGTGTCATGGGGTGCCTCCTGCCCCCGTATATAAAGGATGAGAGGGGAAGAGCTGGCCGGCCAAGCTAGGAGGCGCAGGAGGAGTCCTACTCCTACCGGGAGTAGGACTCCCCCCCCCCAATCCTATTCCTAATAGGACTCTCAAGTGGAAAGAGAGGGGGAGAGGTGGCCGGCCCCTTCTCCTAGTCCTAATAGGACTAGGGGGGAGGGGGAGGCGCACAGCCCTTGTGGGCTGCCCTTTCACCTTTCCACTAAGGCCCATGTTGGCCCATTTGGCTCCCGGGGGGTTCCGGTAACCCTCCCGGTAATCCGGTAAAATCCCGATTTTACCCGGAACACTTCCGATGTCCAAACATAGGCTTCCAATATATCAATCTTTACGTCTCGACCATTTCGAGACTCCTCGTCATGTCCGTGATCACATCCGGGACTCCGAACAACCTTCGGTACATCAAAATGCATAAACTCATAATAACTGTCATCGTAACATTAAGCGTGCGGACCCTACGGTTCGAGAACAATGTAGACATGATCGAGACACGTCTCCGGTCAATAACCAATAGCGGGACCTGGATGCCCATATTGGCTCCTACATATTCTACGAAGATCTTTATCGGTCAGACCGCATAACAACATACGTTGTTCCCTTTGTCATCGGTATGTTACTTGCCCGAGATTCGATCGTCGGTATCCAATACCTAGTTCAATCTCGTTACCGGCAAGTCTCTTTACTCGTTCTGTAATACATCATCTCACAACTAACATCTTAGTTATAATGCTTGCAAGGCTTATGTGATGTGTATTACCGAGAGGGCCCAGAGATACCTCTCCGACAATCGGAGTGACAAATCCTAATCTCGAAATACGCCAACACAACATCTACCTTTGGAGACACCTGTAGTACTCCTTTATAATCACCCAGTTACGTTATGACGTTTGGTAGCACCCAAAGTGTTCCTCCGGTAAACGGGAGTTGCATAATCTCATAGTCATAGGAACAAGTATAAGTCATGAAGAATAGCAACAGCAACATACTAAACGATCGGGTGCTAAGCTAATGGAATGGGTCATGTCAATCAGATCATTCAACTAATGATGTGACCTCGTTAATCAAATAACAACTCTTTTGTCCATGGTTAGGAAACATAACCATCTTTGATTAACGAGCTAGTCAAGTAGAGGCATACTAGTGACACTCTGTTTGTCTATGTATTCACACATGTATTATGTTTCCGGTTAATACAATTCTAGCATGAATAATAAACATTTATCATGATATAAGGAAATAAATAATAACTTTATTATTGCCTCTAGGGCATATTTCCTTCAGTTATTTTGTGCCATGCCTTATTTCGTGATGACACAATTAGTTTGGGCGCTATTGTTGCAAAGCGGTTAAATCTTAACCGTACTAAGGGCCCCGTCCTTGGAGGCATCTTCGCCTCGCGCCTCGCTGCACATTTTAACATACCTATTAGGCATTACGAGAAAGAAGAAAAATTGTTGCCTCCTGTTTAACTAGATTATAAGAGTATGGTAGCACATGGTTTCATTGTTAAGAATAGGGGAAAGGCGCTTAAGTACAAATTAACATTTGGTAAAAATCATCCTGAGACTATTACCTTGCCCGCTCCTTCCTTGTTTGATTTATCTGCAGGCAAGTACCTTGTTCCGTTGGAGGCCATTCACGCCTACTGGAACCCTACATCAGCTACAGAGCCAGAGCCGGAACCACAATCTGATCCTCCACGACAGTCTGATTACCAGTGGGATTCGGAGGTGATTGCCAACCAGTGGCAATCCGAGGCTTCTTCACAGTACGACCCCAACTATTACTATGGATATCCGCCAGGCCAGTCGTGGCCATAGACCAACTTAGGCCAAAGGCCTAAGCTTGGGGGAGTGCATATTTCTCACCGACATTTCATTCATGTTCACACACTCATTGCTAGTTGTCGGTGCTCATACTTTTTCATTATATCATCCATGCTAGTTTATTTTCCTTTTTTATGCTTTCTTCTTGTGTGTTTAATAAACCTTAAGAAAAAACAAAAAAATAGTTATTGCTTTTAGTTAGTTTACTTTCCATGCTTGTAGTAGTAACTAAAAAGAAAACCCAAAAAGATTTCTCGTTCTTCTTTTGCTTGTTGGGAGCTTTCCCGTGTAAATAGTTTTATTTATTTCTTGTTCTTTGGGGGTCGAGAGGAGAAGACCATAATGAAAATGTTGAGTGGCTCTCATATGCATTATTGTTGATCTGACAAAGAGCACATATTACCTTGTCTTCTCTCTTGAATTGAATGCTTGTAGTTGCAGATTCCAGCTTAGTCCAATGTACGTGCACTATTATTATTATTCACATCGTTCGGTCGTGCAAGTGAAAGGCAATAATGATGATTATATGATGAACTTATTGATATGGGAAAAGCTGGTATGAACTCGACCTCTCTTGTTTTTGTAAATACGATTAGTTCATCGTTCCTGATTCAACCTATTATGAATAAACATGTTTGCAATGACAATTAGAGATTATAGTTGCTTATGCCATGCTTAATTAGCTAGGATATTATAATGGTTTACCTTGCGTGCCAACATGCTATTAAAATGGTTGTGATGTGGTATGATAGGGTGGTATCCTTTTTTGAACGATTCGAGTGGCTTGACTTGGCGCATGTTCACGCATGTAGTTGAAACAAAATCAACATAGCCTCTACGATATTTATGTTCATGGTGCATTATATCCTATTCATGCTTGCATTCGGTGTTGATTAATTTTAATGCATGTTCATGACTGTTGTCGCTCTCTAACTGGTCGCTTCCCAGTCCTTTGCTAGCCTTCACCTGTACTAAGCAGGAATACTGCTTGTGCATCCAATTCCATAAAACTCAAAGTTATTCCATATGAGTCCACCATACCTACCTATATACGGTATCTACCTGTCGTTCCAAGTAAATTTGTATGTGCCAAACTCTAAACCTTCAAATAAACATTCTGTTTTGTATGCACGAATAGCTCATGTATCAACTAGGGATGTTCGTATCTTTCATGTTAGGCGGGTTATTCTCAAGAGGAGTGGACTCCGCCCCTCACTCACGAGAAAATGGCTGGTCACCGGGATGCCTGGTCCCATGCTTTAAGCAAATCAAATCAAAATAATTACAAACAAAACTCCCCCAAGAATCTTGTTAGTTGGAGGCACTCGTTGTTTCGAGCAAGCCATGGATTGATGCTTGTTGGTGAAGGGGGAGTATAAACTTTACCATTCTGTTTGAGAACCGCCTATAATGTGTGTAGCATGGAAGGTATCTCCATCTCTCGGTTGTTATGTTGGCAATGAAAGTATACCGCTCAAAATATTATTCATATCTATTTCAAAATCGAGCTCTGGCACCTCTACAAATCCCTGCTTCCCTCTGAGAAGGGCCTATCCATTTACTTTTATGTTGAGTCATCATCCTCTTATTAAACAGCACCAGTTGGAGAGCACCGTTGTCATTTGCATCCATTACTGTTAGTTTACATTGAGTATGACTTGACTGGATCTCTTTTACCATGAATTACAATGTCTAGTCAGTCCTTGATCTTTAAAGGTGTTTTGCATTTATATTTTGCGGTCTCAGAAAGGTCTAGCGAGATACCATCCTGTTATATCATATCATGATTGTCTTGAGAAAGTGTTGTCATCCGAGATTTATTATTATTGCTCGCTAGTTGATTATGTCATTGATATGAGTAAACATGAGACCTAAATGTTATTGTGACTATGGTTGGTTCATAATCTTTGCTGAAAACTTGAATGTTGGCTTGACATATTTACAACAACAAGAGCAAATAGAATTTGTAAAAAAAAATTCTTTATCACTTTCAGTTTATCAACTGAATTGCTTGAGGACAAGCAAAGGTTTAAGCTTGGGGAGTTAATACGTCTCCGTCGTATCTACTTTTCCAAACACTTTTGCCCTTGTTTTGGACTCTAACTTGCATGATTTGAATGGAACTAACCCGGACTGACGCTGTTTTCAGCAGAATTGCCATGGTGTTATTTTTGTGCAGAAATAAAAGTTCTCGGAATGACCTGAAAATCAACGAAGAATTATTTTGGAATATATAATAAATATTGGAAAGAAGATCCACGTCAGGGGGCCTCCACCTGTCCACGAGGGTGGGGGCGCGCCTGCCCCCCTGGGCGCGCCCCCACTGCCTCGTGGGCCCCCTGACGCTCCACCGACCTCAACCTTGACTCCATATATTCACTTTCGGGGAGAAAAAAGCCAGAGAGGAGGAATCATCGCGTTTTACGATACGGAGCCGCCGCCAAGCCCTAAACTCTCTCAGGAGGGCTGATCTGGAGTCCGTTCGGGGCTCCGGAGAGGAGAATCTGTCGCCATCGTCATCATCAACCATCCTCCATCACCAATTTCATGATGCTCACCGGCGTGCGTGAGTAATTTCATCGTAGGCTTGTTGGACGGTGATGGGTTGGATGAGATTTATCATGTAATCGAGTTAGCTTTGTTAGGGTTTGATCCCTAGTGTCCACTATGTTCTGAGATTGATGTTGCTATGACTTTGCTATGCTTAATGCTTGTCACTAGGGCTCGAGTGTCATGATTTCAGATCTGAACCTATTATTTTTTCATCAATATATGAGAGTTCTTGATCCTATCTTGCAAGTCTATAGTCACCTATTATGTGTTATGATCCGTTAACCCCGAAGTGACAATAATCGGGATACTTACCGATGATGGTCGTAGTTTGAGGAGTTCATGTATTCACTCTGTGTTAATGCTTTGGTCCGGTACTCTATTAAAAGGAGGCCTTAATATCCCTTAGTTTCCAATAGGACCCCGCTGCTACGGGAGGGTAGGACAAAAGATGTCATGCAAGTTCTTTTCCATAAGCATGTATGACTATATTCGGAATACATGCCTACATTACATTGATGAACTGAAGCTAGTTCTGTGTCACCCTAGGTTATGACTGTTACATGATGAACCGCATCCGGCATAATTCTCCATCACTGGTCCATTGCCTACGAGCTTTCCATATATTGTTCTTCGCTTATTTACTTTTCCGTTGCTACTGTTATCCTCACTATAAAACACCAAAAATATTATTTTTGCTACATTTACCTTTTACCACCGTTACCACTACTATCATATTACTTTGCTACTAAATACCTTGCTGTAGATATTAAGTTTTCAGGTGTGCTTGAATTGACAACTCAGCTGCTAATACTTGAGAATATTTTTTGGCTCCCCTTGTGTCGAATCAATAAATTGGGTTAAATACTCTACCCTCGAAAACTGTTGCGATCTCCTATACTTGTGTGTTATCACTGCGCCGCTCCCGCCGGATCCTCCTGGAGATCCAGTGCGCGCGCCTTCGCTCCGTACGCGCCGGCGACGGCCACGCGGTTGGCTCGCTTCAGCGGCCGCCGCTTGTCAACCCACACGCCGCACGCGAACACGACGCCCGGCCAGCCGGATCCGGACAGGTCCTGGAGCGCGTCGCCCGCGAGGCGCGAGATGGATTCCTCGAGCTCGTCCCGGGTTGGCACGCCGAGGAGGCGGAGGAGCTCCTCCAGGGTGCCCGGTGGGCGCTGGCCACCAGGAGCGCGACGCCCGCGTGGATGGACAGCGGCGAGAAGACGAGGTTGGCGCTACTGTTTTTGTCGGCGAGGCGCTTGGTGAGGCCGGCGCCGAGCTCCGTCGGGCTACAGCTGGACTGCGGCGACTTGTTGGCCGGCCAGGCCATCATCTCTGCAGAATACGTCAACTTGTTGGTCGACTTGTGAGCCAGGCCAGAAGACGTACGTACATGTACAATTTTATTGGACACAGTATAGACGCAAGCGCTCTTATACACGTGCATACACTCACACTCCTATGAACACACACACGCACACCTATGAGCACCTCCGAAAAACTGAGACGACATATCATTTTAAAATTTACGAAGTCACTGTAGGCATCTCGTCGTCGACGGGAACGTCTCCTCCCACTGAATGCCATCGCCGGAAATCCTGAAATGATCCAGAAATAAATGCGAGCACCAGGACTTAAACCCTGATGGGTTAGGGATACCACAGTCCCTCTAACCATCCAACCACAGGTTGGTTTACTATTCAGATACAGTTTGTTAGTGGTGATTTTACTTTGCTTGGCCAGTATATAACGCAGAAGCGCACGGCGTCTGATTTGATTTGGAGTCGGTTTCGTTCTCTTTCGTATGATGACTTAGTTCAGACTAATACGACATTTCCTATTGCCAGTACAAAGTCAATAAGATAAGTATTCTCTCCGTCTGAAAATAAGTGTCTTAATTTTGTATTAGCTTTATGTAAAGTTGCACTAAGGTAAGACATTTATTTTGAGACGGAGGAAGTACCTTATATTACTTCTACACAATAGCTAAATGTCAATCGACTGAAGTCGGAAGGATCTCGCCGGAGGGCTACCCATCATCTATCTTAGAGTTGGGGTGGGGGCGGCAGAATGGCGGTAGTGCAATGTCGCAGAGGAAAATCGAAGTTGGGCCACGGTTGGGGGAATGGCGGGGCGGCCCGGCTGGTGCGGGAGGTGGAAGCCGGCGGTTCGGCCGATGGTACGCAAAGTGGTAGATGAGCAGGAGGTTGAATATGCAATCTCGGCCGTCAGTTTTGTATCCGATGGCTGATAGGAATCGACTGACCCAGATGTTTTTTTCAGGCGACTTGCACCGCACCCTTACTTCTGTTTAAATGCCACCAGTACTAATTATTGTTCAATCCAATCTGTTAAGCAAGCAAGCCAATTTACAACTAGGAGCCCAACAGACTGACTCGAATTAGAAGTTGGCTGTGGGGTGCAACCGTGAGGGCGAAGGTGTAACCGTCCACTCAATTCAACCGATTGTACCAACATACCATCCCATAGATGCAATTTAACCTGAGACACATTTCATTCAGAATATAAACTGTATACAACAGATAAATTAGGAATAAATGAGCAAATTGAAGTACTAGAACATTTCAAACAGATGATAAGACCTATTGCTTTCAGCTCTACTTGAGTAGAAACTAACATAGAATTCCAGTAACAAACTCCAGCCGATAAATACCCATGTTCATGCAAAATATCATCAACTACCAACTCAAGAAAGCTGAAAGTAGAGGGTAGTTTTGTCCAACTAATGAAAGACTGTAAACATCTTAAGCAGAGGCAGCAGGAGCCTTGGTAGCAGCAGAAAGCTTGGACCTCCTCTTGGCCATGCTCTCACTCCGGCGGTCTCTTTGCTCCTTCAGCCTCTGTGCAAGCAGCTTCTGGTACTCTGCAGCCTCTGACTTCTTCTTTGCAATCCTCTTCTTCTTGTCGGCGATTCTCGCGCGCTTCCTCTGGAGGGTCAAGGGTGTCACAAGACGCTGGATCTTGGGAGCCTTGCTCACGGTCTTGCCTGCAAATAACAAACAATATTGTCTGCATAAGAAACAAGTAAATTAAAGACACAATGTGAATTTAGAGTGAAGTTTTTCTTTATCAGGCTCAAGACAAGCATACAATGGAAAAGGGTAAACAACATAATTCATCAGTAAGCAAACAAATCAAGGAAAGCTCACCCTTCTTGTTTGTGAAAGACCTGCGGTATGTGTTGACATACTGGCGGACATCATCATCCTTGCCAAGGTTGAAGAGCTTCTTGATCTTGGAAGCCCTCTTGGGTCCCCTCATCCTGGGCTTCTCAGTGTCGGTCAGGCCTGGCAGATCATTCTTGCCCTTCTTGACAATCACCAAGTTGATAACAGATAGGTCTTGGCTGACAATGCAACCACGGACAGACTTCCTCCGGCGCTCACCAACACGCCTGCCATGTCCACGGAAGCAAGATGTGCCTACAGGAGTGAGGCAAAAGGAATACATGTAAGAGTTATAATTTAATAGAGAGAAAATGTCTGCAAGAAGTACAATGAAAATAAAGTAATACCCCTGTGAAGCAGAAGGCGAACACGCCCAGGAGTTAGCACTCCTTGCTTCATTGGGAAGCCTTGCTTATCGCAGCCACCCATGATCTTGAAGATATAGCCCTCAAATTCCTGAGAAACAGAAAATGATAGATATCTTTAATCAAAACTACTAAAATATCAGCTGCAGGTTAAGTGTCATGAAATCACTTGCCAGTAGATTACCTCACCCAGAAGATCACCAACTACCTCCTGGGAGATCCTCTTGTCATAGAGGTTCCGCCTGTAGTTATATGAAACTATTAGATATCCTATCAAAAAAACAGAGGGTAAACTTCCAACTGTTATTATTCTGACAAACAACAGACTAAATTCCTACTACTATATTGATCGTTGACTACTAAAAGCCTCAACTCAACATTGTTCATGGTATCACAGGGTACATAGTTTATCAGTACTGAGCATCACAAGATAGTTGAAACTATTCGTTGTTAACTGATACTATGCTAGAGAGAAAATCATCAGACATAACTGGCTGCACCACAGACAAGTAGCAATAACATGAATTTGTGGGATGGGTGTAGTTTCCATGCTTAGCCCTCTGTTTTGCACTAATGCTAGCTCAGAACACATATATATAGGTTAAGAGTACACAATCAAACCATGCATTTGTATGTGCTCAAGTATACATGTACATTAAATGTGCTACGTTTGAACAACATACAGACAAAGACTGTTGTGGCATAGTATAGTTATCAAAACTGTTACAAGAACAACCACCTTAACACTGACAGAACCTCCATTCTAGTTCTCAACAACAGCAAAAGCTTCTAATCATTATTCAAGATCTCTACAGCAGAAAAAGTTCTCAACATGATTCTAATCGCAGCATAACATGATTCTAGTTTCCTACAAATAATAGTTCCGACAAATCCAATCTAACAATGTAACAGAATAGATTCTCCACAGCCAACACGCCAAGTGTTAGATGCACAAGACAACAGATTTAACCGAGTCCACCAAACTAATACAGGCCGGCCACAAGGATCCAAACTGAATAGCAACGCAATTTCGAAGAGTGGTGTGGTGACTACACGACGCGGGTCTAAAGAACGAATGTGGGGCTGAGAAACACTCACAGCTTCATGTCGTCATCGATCTCCACCTTCTTCTGGCACCCCGTGGTGGGGTTCGCGATGTTCAACTGAAACCAACGCAAGAACCACACGAATCAGGCGCCCGCGCAAACGCAGATCACATCGGAGCCCGACGGGAGGTGAGGAGAAGGTGCGTACCTTCATGGTGAAGTTGCGGCGCAAGCTCGCGGGCCGCGAGCTGGGGAGCGGTGGTGCGGCGGCGGCGGCGGCGCGGGCGCTAGGGTTTGGGGGCGAGGATGCGTGCGTGGGGAAGACGTGATGAGCTTATAAAGGTCGGGGGCGTCGGGGAGAAGTGGAGTGGGCCGTTAGGGTCCAGCCTGCGGGTGCTCGGTTGATCTAGGCCATTCTCAGCGCAGATGGGTTGGACAAGATTAAGCCGGCCTAAAGTTTCTCAAAAAAAAAAAAGATTAATCGGCCTAACGTGTAAAATGGGCCGATGCCCGCGTATGCTTCACACGGTCTCTTAAAAAAAACCTAAAATCTAAAAAGTGCATGCGTTCTATCTGGAGAGAACGAGCGGCCGAACGAGAGCCGCTCGATCTCGTCCCGATCGACAGCGCGGGTGTCCAGGTGTTACCTGGTCGGGTGGTGGAGCCGCGCCGCTTTGGACCCGCACGTGGACCGGTCGCCTGGTCCGATCGCGTCGCGTCGCGCCAGATAACCCTTCCCGAGGACCCACATGTCATAGAGGATTAGTCAGTTCCTCGGCGCGATAGCCGTCGTGCGTAGTGGGCGGCGATTTTGAATTTCGTGCCATTATCCCGTCCCTCCCCCACCTCTCCCGGTCCATTCCTATTTTCCCCCTTGCCTTCGCCGTTGGGTGGTGCTGCACAGGCGGTGCCAAGTCTGCCAGGATGTGTGAAAGATCGTGGATGTCGCCTAGAGGGAGGTGAATAGACGCTTTAAAATAATAACGGTTTAGGCTTGAACAAATGCGGAATAAACCTAGCGATTAATTTGTCAAGCACAAAACCTACAACAATTAGGCTCACCTATGTGCACTAACAACTTATGCTAAGCAAGATAAACTACTAGGTGATAGCAAGATATATGACAAAAAACAATATGGCTATCACAAAGTAAAATGCATAAGTAAAGAGCTCGGTTAAGAGATAACCGAGGCACGTGGAGACAATGATGTATCCCGAAGTTCACACCCTTGCGAATGCTAATCTCCGTTTGTAGCGGCGTGGAGGCACAATGCTTCCCAAGAAGCCACTAGGGCCACCGTAATCTCCTCACGCCCTTGCACAATGCAAGATGTCGTGATTCCACTAAGGGGCCCTTGAGGGCGGTCTCCGAACCCGTACAAATGGCAACCCTTGGGAACGGTCACTGAACCCGTACACTTTGACAACCCATGGGGGCGGTCACCGGTACCCGTCAAATTGCTCGGGGCGCTCTCCACAACCAAGTTGGAGACCCCGATGCTTGTCCGGAGCTTTACACCATAATGACTGAGCTCCCAACACCACCAACCGTCTAGGGCACCCAAGCACCCAAGAGGAACAAACTCAAGGGTACCAAGCACCCAAGAGTAACAAGCTTCTCAACTTGTAACTTCCACGTATCACCATGGAGAACTCAAACCGATGCACCAAATGCAATGGCAAGGGCACACGGAGTGCCCAAGTCCTTCTCTCTCAAATCTCACCGAAGCAACTAATGCTAGGGAGGAAAATGAGAGGAAGAACAAGAAGGAGAACACCAAGAACTCCAAGATCTAGATCCAAGGGGTTCCCCTCACATAGAGGAGAAATTGATTGGTGGAAATATGGATCTAGATCTCCTCTCTCTTTTCCCTCAAAAACTAGCAAGAATTCATGGAGAGATTGAGAGTTAGCAAGCTCGAAGAAGGTCAACAATGGGGGAAAAACACGAGCTCAAAGGATAAAGTTCATTGGGGAAGAAGACCCCCTTTTTATAGGTGAGGAAAAAACCAACCGTTATGCTCACAACCCGCACAGAGCGGTACTACCGCTCGACCTCATGGTACTACCGCAAGGGGTAGCGGTACTACCTTAAAGGGTAGCGGTACTACTGCTTGCGAACGGTACTAAAAAATTACATCCGTGCCTATCATCGCTGGACTTATGACAAGTTTTTGGTCTGGAGCGGAAGTAGCCACGGAAGTAGCCGCGGTAGTATCGCTCCCATGGGCGGTAGTACCGTTGCAACCTTTTTACGGACACCAAAACTGACACAACTTCTGCAAACGGACTCCGAATTCAACGAAACCAAGTTTGTTGGAAAGCTAGCGACAAGGGCTAACACGATCTTGATAGAAATAACAATAAAAAGAAAATTAGAAAAGGCCCATAATAAAATGGTGAGAACCCTTCCTCGAAAAAGATCGGTAAAACCTCCAACACCGTAAACGTAATAGAAGAAGCATGAGAACTCCGTTTTCGATGAACTCGAGCTTGTCATCAAGATGACCATAAGCTCCAAAACTCACAAAGAGAACCAAACAAGAACCAAGAAAGATGATGCAAGGATGGAATGGTTTGAGCTCTCAACGAACGATACGATCAAGCTACTCATCGAGAGCCCCCTTGATAGTACGGCAATCGATCCTATAACTCGGTCTCCCAACTACCACCATGAGACCGGAAAAATAGAAACCTATCAAGGGAAAACCTTTGCCTTGCACATGGTCCACTTGAGCTAGATGATGACGATCTTGACTCCCTCAAGTTGGACCACCTTTCTTGATTGCGTTGGCTTGGTGAAGACTAGTAGATTGCTCCCCCATACTCCACTATGGGTGAGCCACTCTTCCGCACACCTTCACAAGTCCATTGTCACTACAATGGACGGCAAGCTTCAAGCACTTGATCTCTTCGTGATGCATCACTTGAACTTGCACACGGCAACCTAACCCCACAAAGAACTCTCACAAAGACCATGGGTTAGTACACAAAGCGTAATTGACAATGCTTACCATACCATGGGATCACTTGATCCCTCTCGGTACATCTTCTACGCTTTGTGAGCATGAATGATCACACAATTTTCTTCTTCAAGACATACTTGCAATAAGCCCAACACTCACATGACCAAACTTTGGATAATTCCTTAATATCACCTTGGTCAACTCATAAACTCCTTGAAACCAACGCATGGACTTCAAGAAATGCCTATGGACAAGTCCTTCAAATATAACTCAATGCAACCATTAGTCCATAGATATTGTCATCAATTACCAAAACCAAACATGGGGGCACCACATGTTCTTTCAATCTCCCCCTTTTGGCAATTGATGACAATCACTTTCAAGAGAGTTTATACAAGGAATTATGCATCACCATGCAATGCAACAACCAATAATGCATGCGTATGAGATGCAAATGCTTAGGAACAAAACCAAAGCAAGGAGAAAACTCTGAAGACTTCTCCACAAAACTCTCTGAAACTTCTCCCCATTGGCATCGATTGCCAAGATGGGCGAAAAGCTAAGAAGACCAATATAAAGGTGTTCCTGCAAAAGTTGTGTATTTCTCAACAAGAGAGTGGAATGTTGTCGGTGTCAAAACCAGCGGATCTCGGGTAGGGGGTCCCGAACTGTGCGTCTAAGGCGGATGGTAACAGGAAGCAGGGGACACGATGGTTTACCCAGGTTCGGGCCCTCTTGATGGAGGTAAAACCCTATGTCCTGCTTGATTATTCTTGATAATATGAGTAGTACAAGAGTTGATCTACCACGAGATCGGAGAGGCTAAACCTTAGAAGCTATCCTATGGTATGATTATCTGTTGTCCTACGGACTAAAACCCTCCGGTTTATATAGACGTCGGAGGGGGCTAGGGTTACACAAGGTCGGTTACAATGGAGGAGATATACATATCCGTATTGCCTAGCTTGCCTTCCACGCCAAGTAGAGTCCCATCCAGACACGGGACGAAGTCTTCAATCTTATGTCTTCATAGTCCAACAGTACGACCAAAGGATATAGTCCGGCTGTCCGGAGACCCCCTAATCCAGGACTCCCTCAGTAGCCCCTGAACCAGGCTTCAATGACGATGAGTCCGGCGTGCAGTGTTGTCTTCAGCATTGCAAGGCGGGTTCCTCCTCCAAATACACCACAGAAGAGTTTGAATACAAGGATAGTGTCCGACCCTGCAAAATAAGTTCCACATACCACCATAGAGAGAATAATATTTCCACAAATCCAATCTGCTAACAGTTTTGGCAACATGACATCATGCCATGGTCCGTTAATTATTCGAACCGTTTTTCTTTAACCAGCCCCGCACATAACGCGAGACGATTTCTTGACACGTCTTGTCAAGGCAGAGATCGTGTTCCCCTTATTACGGGATTCTCATCAATACGGACGTGGGTAAGCCAACCGTGCCATCAATTACGGCGCTTGGGGGATAAGCGAGTTTTACCGGGCTGGTGGGGGCGCATAGTTTAGTCCGCCCTTATAAAGGGATAAGATCTCACCTTTTTCTACCCACGCCTTCTTCCTCCTTGCTCATCCATTCTCGCGCACTCGAGCTCCAGCGCCCAAGTCCGCATCCCCCTCCTCAACTCTCTCCTAACATGTCCGGAGCGGGAGGCAAGTGGATGGCCTCCTCCATCGCGGAGGGGCACATCAAAAAGTTGCGTGGAGCCGGATACTTAGCCGCGGAAATCGCGCACCGGCTGCCAGCCGCGGGGCAGGTCGTCCCTACCCTGGAACCTCACGAAAGGGTGGTTTTCCTCCCCCACTTCGTCCATGGATTGGGGTTTCCCCTCCATCCATTCGTTCGCGGCCTCATGTTCTACTACAGGCTGGACTTTCATGATCTGGCCCCGAATTTCATCCTTAACATCTCGGCGTTCATCGTCGTGTGCGAGGCTTTCCTCCGCATCCGGCCCCACTTCGGCCTATGGCTGAAGACCTTCAATATCAAGCCGAAGGTTGTAGGCAGCCAACAAGCGGAATGCGGCGGGCCATGGTGGGCAAAATGCCCAACGTTGCATGGCTCGAGGGCTCCTTCGTGGAGACCGTAAAGGGGTGGCAATCGGGGTGGTTCTACATCACCGAGCCGCGCGACACCAACTAGGTGGCGGCCCCCGAGTTTCGATCTGGAATCCCCACGCGGCTCACTTCCTGGAAGGAGAAGGGCCTGTCCTGGGGTTCATCGGTGGAGCTGGACGGACTCCAGAAGTGTATCCGGAACATGACAAGCAAGAAACTTAAGCTTGTCAACATAGTCCGGGTCATGCTCTTCCGCCAGATCCTCCCGTGTCAACAACGGTATTTCAACTTATGGGAGTTCGACCCGGCCCGGCACCAGACTCTAAGCGAGCTCTTCGACACGACGCACAAAGACGTCTGGAGGGGGCTGTTCAAGGGCGCCGAGGTCCCTCCCTGTCTCACCGAGGACCGCGGGCTAAGCGTGAAGCGCCCTGCGAATCCGGTAAGTTCTGTACACATGGTAGGATATTTATTTCCCATAGCTTAACCATGTGCCGGGTCTGAGCTCACATGCCTTTAACAGGACTGGGTGGAGGCATCGGAACAGATCGACTGTCCGGCCCCCCTGCCCGAAGACACCACGGACGCTCTCCTGACGGGGATGCTGACTCCGGCTCCTTATAAGGTGCCGGAGAAGACCAAGAAGAAGGCCAAGGGAACCCGAAAGAGGTCCCGGCGCCAGGTGGTATCGGACTCATCGTCCGATAACTCCGCGACGCACTCCTCCCATGAAGACGAGGAGGAAGATGAAGAAGCTCCCCCTCCAGCCGGGGGAGATAAGAAAAGGAAGGCCGCCCCGACCGGGGAGGCCGAAGGGTCCAAGAAGGGAAGGACTCTTCTTCCGGACTGCTCCACCACCGCCGCTGAAGGCGAAGACGAGTGGCTGCTCAGGGCCAAGCCCCTGGCGAAGTCGTAAGTATTCAGATACCAGAGTAACTCATAGCATACCTTTGTCGCACTGCTTCTCCTAACGCCGAATATGATTATGCAGATCGCCCCAAGCCCGTATCAACGTATCCTCGTCGGATGGCTCCTTGGATTCATCGGATATGGATAGCGATCCACTTCCGACCGCCTCCTCCCCTTGCCATACGGACAATGCCGAGGTATTGTCTCAAGGGGCACCGAGCTGGGGGGAGACAGTCCCGGAGGCGCCTCAAGGCGACCTTCCGGACTCCAGGAGCAAGGCTCCCGGGGCCTCCGAGTTCGGCTCTCAGCCGAACATCACACCAGAACCTCTAGTGGTTCCGGACTCGGGCAGGCGGCCCCCTTCCATAAGGGGTAAGACGCCCGTGTCAGTGACCTCTGTCCATCCAGAGGCACCGGACGACCTGCTGGGAGCGCTTCACGGCGCTTCCATCGACGAAGAGCACCGCACTATTATGAGTGCGGTGATCAAGAAGGTTCAGTCCACCAAGAGCGGACTGGCTGAAGCCTGTGCCAGCCTTCTAACAGGCTTTGAGGTAAGTATTTAAAATATAGGGAAAATATTACCGCATAGACAGTAGCCCCTGATGCTCTGTTTGGTGTTCACAAAGAAAAGCCGAATAGAGGATCAAATAATATCTGCAAGAGTCTAATATAAGTATGTCTATATGCGTATGCAGGCTTCGCTGGTAACCTCTGCCGCACTGACTACCGAGGTCGCCGCACTGAAGCAGGACCTCGAGGGGTCCGAGAAAGAGCTCGGCCTTGCCAAGAGGCAGCTCGAGGAGAACAAAGGTAAGTAATACCTTGTCTATATATATACGCCACCTCTCCTCCTCCCAACGGCGGAGCGGCCCCTTCCCTCCCCAGGACCGGCTCGCCACCTCCCCTCCTCCCCAACGGCGGCGCGGCCCGGATCCCACAAGCAGCCACCGCCTCCCTCCCCCTGAATCCGCCCTACCTCTCCATCCCGTGTCCCCAGCTGATGGTGCCCCGCTCGCCGTCGCCCCCGCCAACCATGCGAGCCGCTGCCGTCGCCCACGAACCCCAGGCGCCACCGCCACCGCCGTCCCTGCGAACCCCAGGCGCCGCCGCCCCCGCCAACCACGCGAGCCACCGCCGCTCTGGAAACCCCAGGTGCCGCTACCGCCGTTGCCTGCCTCCTCCCACGATGCCGCTAGCGACCCCTGCCACCACGTGCCATCGCAGCCCCCGTCCCGCGCTGCAGCCCCACCACCGGTTATCCCCACATCTCCTCTGCCAACTCCGGTACATCTTGTTTCCTCGCCTCAAGATCATCCTCAATGGAGATCCATGTCCCTGCTCCACATCACAGCTCCGGCAGGCACCTTCAAGTGCCTCTTCACCTGTTGGCTCAGAGTATGCTGCAGTCCAAAGTGTCAAATTTCAGCAGGCCATGGCCATGTATCAAAGACGAACATTTTTGTATAGGAGAAGTCCATGTATTACTGCTCAAATTCAGGGGAGTTCGATTGTTTATGTGTGGGACTGTGACCTTTTTATCTGACTACCAAAAAGATTGTGGATGTGCTGTGCATGTGTGTGCTTAGTACACAAAATGAGAGAAACTTTTTTTGTCATGTAGAGTGAAGAAAGAACAGAGAAGACAAGGGAGTTGCAAAGCTGTTTCCAAAAATATGTGTGTTCAAAAAGATGTCGATACACACAAAAATTGTGGATGAGAAGTTCATATTTTCTGTTGCGCATAGTTTAGAATGTTCACATTCGAAATAACACACACTTTGGGTGTCAAAAAATATAAAAGAGGCAAACACACACAAAAAATTGTTGGCAAGTACGAAATGGTCAATTTTGAAACAACATGTAATGAAGTGAACATTAACAAAAATGTGAGAATGTGAAAATTTTGTACACTCACTCACATAAAAGGACCTACTCATAATTGTTCCTGTTACTAACGAAAAAACCAAGAAGTTCAGTTCAAAATAACCAAGAAGTTGTACAAATGTTTATTAAATTTAAAAAAATTACACAAATGAAGTTCAAATAAAAAGGCACAGCGGTTCAATGACAATAAAAAACTCAGATATTTTCACGTAACCGCGAGAAATTCAAAATGACAACAGACAGAAGTTCGCATACAGCATGGTGTGTGTTTCGTATGAGAAAAAAGGAGTAAAAATGTGAAGTCCAAAAATTTTGTTGCTAGAAGTTCAAGTGAACAGACCGGGAAAATTCAAAATTTTCCCTCTTGTTCAACAAGTTTCCACAACAAAAGCTCAAATTAAAATAACAACCTTTTTTCAAAATTTAAATAGTAAATGGATTTCCTTGTTTCTAAAAGAAACCTAGAAGTTCAAATTAAAGTAATGGAACCGTTCAATGTTTATTGAAAACTCGGATTCTAACCGCTAATAGAAAATAAAACCAACGTGAGGTTCGAATTAAAATAATATGGAAGTTTGGAGTTTATTAAAACCTAAGATTTACATGTTCGAAAAACAAAAACAAAAACCAATGTCATTTTGGCATTTTTAAAAGCAACTCATAAAAATTGAAAAACATTTCTTAGAAGTTCAAGTGCTCGACGAGCGAAAGTTGGAAATTGCTACCCACTTTATGCACACATAATTCTATCTCCCGTTTGTGTCTATGTTTTTACAAATAAATCAAAATTTTAAAAAATGTGCAGGGGGGTCCAAACAAAAATAGGATATTTTGATACTAAAAGAAATAAACCAAGAAGTTCAAATTACAAAATAGAGAAGTTCCATATTTATAAAGAAACTCAGATTTTCCTTGTTAGTAAAGAATAAAAATGACGAAGTTCAATTTAAAATAGAGGAGTAGTTCGATGTATACGGGAAACTCAAATTATTACCGTCTCTAAGAAAAAAATAAAACTATGAAGTGCAATTTACAAAAAAATGGTTAATGCTTATTTAAAAACATATTTCCTTTCTAAGAATATCACTAAGAAGTTGAAATTAAAATAACAGAGAAGTTTGAAGTATATAAAAAACTCAGATTTGTTGTAAGAAGTTCACGTGCACCTCCGTGCACGGTTCATAATTTATATTGCGGGACGTCCGATCTCCAATTACATGTTTTAAAATGGCATAAAAATGGCGTCCGACCTTCAATTGTATGTAATTCAACGTATACGCAAAAATGTGACAGAAGTTTATAGTGAAAACAACGAGAAGTTCAAGTACCGCCAGGAATGCATATTAGAGAATAAAACTATAGGAAAATAAAAGTTTAAAAGGTTTGTTGAAAGAAGTTCAAGTGATGTGTTCGGAGAAGTTCAAAAATTATTGCAAGAGAGGGTCACCTTGTATTTCAATGTTCGATTTTTTCCGTATAAAAATCGAATACAATTCTTTACTCAAAAATATAAAAGGGTGAAGTTCAAATTGAAATAATAGAGAAGTTCGGAGTTTATTAAAACTTAGGATTTACTTGTTCAAAAAATAAAAAACACAACGCCTTTTTTACACTTTTAAAAACAACTCATAAATGAAAAAAATGGTTGCTAGAAGTTCAAGTGCTCGGCGAGGAAAAGTTCAGAAATTCTTATGAGAGAGGTTCACCGTGTGTTTAGATGTCCAAAATACATAAAAAGATGTTGTTTGTTGTGTTTTAAAATAATTCACTCAAACCAGAGAGAAGTTCAAAGTGATAACATCCAGAAGTTCACGTACTACATGGTGTGTGTTTCATATAAGAAAAATCCAATAAAGTGAAACAGAGTGAAGTTCAACCAGACATGCCCCAGAAGTTCAACTACTTCATGTAGTGTAAAAAACAGCACGTCAAAAACAAAGTGAAGTTCAAACAGACATGCCCCAGAAGTTCTACTACTTCACGCAGTGCATTTCCGTTCGCGATGAACGCAGAAATCATGATCTCGCCATTTTCTAATTTACCTCAAAACGGCAGGAATATTATTTGTGCAAATTCAAGTCCTCGGTCGGAGAAAGTTAAAAAAATATTGTGAGAGAGGTTTGTACAAAAAGAATATCATTTGTGTAACACTGACGAAATGGATAAGAAAATTACAAACGAAAATACGTCACAGAAGTTCAACGTGAAAACAGCAGGAAGTTCACCTACTACACTGAATGAATTTCAGATGAAAAACTTTCAAAATCGTCGCGAGTATGAAAAAATGATCAACACGGGAAAGTTGCGTGTTTACAGCAGCTTTCCATCGGTATATCACCCGCTCAATTCCCGTGAGTGGGATGGAGAGCTATGAGGAGTGGATGAAGATCCACGAGCAAAAAAATCACGTGAAAAACAGAGTGAAGTTCAGGTGCACACACAGAGAAGTTTAGGTTCTTCACGCGGTGCATTTTCGAATAATCTGTTTCATGATAGAGGCAGAACGAATGATCCCGCGGTTTTCGGAATTACTTGAAAACGGCTAGGAATCAGAGAAAACCATCAACATGAAAAAGTTTCGCATTTTCCGTAGCTTTTCAACGGTATATTATTTTCCCAATTCCGATAAAATTTGTAGAAATTACGGAGAAAATACGTTTTTCGCCATTTTCAAAACTGACTTAAAACCGTAAAGAATTGGGAGAAACAATACATACCAAAAAGTTTTGCATTTGTTCAAGCTTTCCAACGCCATATCATTTGCTGCATTCGGATGCACGGTTAAAAAATTAGCTCGAAAATCGAACTCGGTAGGACTTGGACTATTTTCTAAATTACTCTTAAACCATTCAAAATTAGAAAAAAACTTTCAAGATGAAAAAGTAGCGCATTTTCATAAGCTTTCCAACGCCATATCATATGCCTCCATTGGATTAGCCGTTTAGAAATGATATCGTAAAAACGAACTCAGCTGTTCGGTTTACGAAATTTTACGTTCTTTCAAATTAATCTTTAACCATAGGGAATTAGAAAAAACTTTCAACATGTGGAAGGAGCGGTTTTGCAGCAGCTTTCCAACGCCATATTATATGCCTCATTCCGATAAACGATTTAGAAATGCGATCGAAATTACGATTCACGTTTTTTGTGCGAAGAAAAAACGGTTTTCAAAACTACTCTTAAACCGCTTATATTTTGCCAAAAATTTAAGTTGGGTCATGATATTGGTGTCCATAGCTTTCCAACGGTATATCGCAAGCCCCGTTTGGGCAATGTTGGCGGAAGTTCAACCGAGTTCACAGGGAAGTTCAAGGTACTACTAGCGGGGCAGGTCAGGTTGTGATCAGAATATTATTCTGATCCCGTGATCAGAATAGTGTTTATATATATATACAAAAATGATGCGATTGCAAAATGACAGGATCATCATGAAGTTGCCAAGGGCCACGACCGAAGTGGCGACCCTGAAGCAAGCACTGTACGATGCCGAAAACAAAGCGGCCCAGGAGTGCACCGAGCGGGAAAAGCAAGAGGCAGGGGTGGGCGAGGTGCAGCAAGAGCTCCAAGCTCTCGTGACGAAGCACGAGGCGTTGGAGCTTGACTCGAAGATGCGAGAGTCTGAGCTTGCCGTGGCCCTTGAGAGCGCAAAGAATGCCAAGGCTGAAGCCCAAAAGGCCCTCCAGGAGATTGAGGCGATGAGGAAGATAGCGGTGGGTAAGGCATTCAATATGCAAAACAAGCATGTGAAAGTAAATTACTTGTTACTTACCCGAGTCCGGAGCTCTCCAAGAGCATTCGCAGATTTGCCCCGCAGCGTGTCAGATGCCGCAAAGTTTTACCAGGCCGAGGAGGGAAGCTCGACGGAGAAGCTGTTCTGGTCTCAGTATATTGGGACCGAACACCCGATGCCTATGAGCGACCAGCTGAAGCAACTGGTCGAGCTGCACAAGGCGGCCGAACAGGCCATGAAGGGCTTTATAGTCCGGATGTGGCCTGGCGACGCCCTTCCCAACAGCTACTTTGGCCTGGTGAGGTGGCTTGTGGATGCCTGCCCACGGCTGGAAGTCATCAAGCGGTCCGTCTGCATCGAGGGTTGTTGGGGAACGTAGCAGAAATTCAAAATTTTCCTACGTGTCACCAAGATCTATCTATGGAGAGACCAGCAACGAGGGAAGGAGGGTGCATCTACATACCCTTGTAGATAGCTAAGCGGAAGCGTTCAAGTGAATGGGGTTGATGGAGTCGTACTCGTCGTGATCCAAATCACCGATGATCCTAGTGCCGAACGGACGGCACCTCCGCGTTCAACACACGTACAACCCGATGATGTCTCCCACGCCTTGATCCAGCAAGGAG
The DNA here is from genome assembly GCA_034509565.1 of Triticum monococcum. Classification (NCBI taxonomy): domain Eukaryota; kingdom Viridiplantae; phylum Streptophyta; class Magnoliopsida; order Poales; family Poaceae; genus Triticum; species Triticum monococcum. Next base: position 127,808,202 of record CM067842.1, read on the forward strand.
AGAGGGAGAGGTTGAGGAAGACTCCATCCAGCAGCAGCACAACGTCGTGGTTGTGGTGGAGGAGCGTGGCAATCCTGCAGGGCTTCGCCAAGCACCACGGGAGAGGAGGAAGAAGAGATGCAGGGCTGCACCAACGAGAGATCGAATCGCGTTTAATGGGCAGCCCTATGCCTCACTATATATAGGGGAGAGGGAGGAGGGTGCGCCCCCTCTAGGGTTCCCACCCCTAAGGGGGGCGGCAACCCTAGATGGGACTTGGGGTGGCGGCCAAGAGGGGAGGGGAGAGGGAGGCGCACCAATATGGGCCCTAAGGCCCATATCCCCTTAGGGTTTGCCCCATTTCCACCTCTTAGGCACCTTGGGCCCTTGTGGGAGGCGCACCAGCCCACTTAGGGGCTGGTCCCTCCCCACCCTTGGCCCATGCAAGCCTCCGGGGTTGGTGGCCCCACTTGGTGGACCCCCGGGACCCTCCTGGTGGTCCCGGTACGTTACCGATAAACCCCGAAACTCTTCCGGTGACCAAAACAGGACTTCCCATATATAAATCTTTACCTCCGGACCATTCCGGAACTCCTCGTGACGTCCGGGATCTCATCCGGGACTCCGAACAACATTCGATAACCACATACAAACTTCCTTTATAACCCTAGCATCATCGAACCTTAAGTGTGTAGACCCTACGGGTTCGGGAGACATGCAGACATGACCGAGACGTTCTCCGATCAATAACCAACAGCGGGATCTGGATACCCATGTTGGCTCCCACATGTTCCACGATGATCTCATCGGATGAACCACGATGTCAAGGACTTAATCAATCCCGTATACAATTCCCTTTGTCTATCGGTACGATACTTGCCCGAGATTCGATCATCGGTATCCCGATACCTTGTTCAATCTCGTTACCGGCAAGTCTCTTTACTCGTTCCGTAACACATCATCCCGTGATCAACTCCTTGATCACATTGTGCACATTATGATGATGTCCTACTGAGTGGGCCCAGAGATACCTCTCCGCTTACACGGAGTGACAAATCCCAGTCTCGATTCGTGCCAACCCAACAGACACTTTCGGAGATACCTGTAGTGCACCTTTATAATCACCCAGTTACGTTGTGACGTTTGGTACACCCAAAGTATTCCTACGGTATCCGGGAGTTGCACAATCTCATGGTCTAAGGAAATGATACTTAACATTAGAAAAGCTTTAGCATACGAACTACACGATCTTGTGCTATGCTTAGGATTGGGTCTTGTCCATCACATCATTCTCCTAATGATGTGATCCCGTTATCAACGACATCCAATGTCCATGGTCAGGAAACCGTAACCATCTATTGATCAACGAGCTAGTCAACTAGAGGCTTACTAGGGACATGGTGTTGTCTATGTATCCACACATGTATCTGAGTTTCCTATCAATACAATTCCAGCATGGATAATAAACGATTATCAAGAACAAGGAAATATAATAATAACTTATTTATTATTGCCTCTAGGGCATATTTCCAACAGTCTCCCACTTGCACTAGAGTCAATAATCTAGTTCACATCGCCATGTGATTAACACTCACAGGTCACATCGCCATGTGACTAACACCCAAGAGTTTACTAGGGTTAGTAGTCTAGTTCACATCACTATGTGATTAACACTCAATGAGTTCTAGGTTTGATCATGTTGCTTGTGAGAGAGGTTTTAGTCAACGGGTCTGAACCTTTCAGATCCGTGTGTGCTTTACAAATCTCTATGTCATCTCCTAGATGTAGCTACCACGTTCTATTTGGAGCTATTCCAAATAACTGTTCTACTTGGAGCTATTCCAAATTGTTGCTCCATTATACGTATCCGGTATCTCTACTCAGAGCTATCCGGATAGGTGTTAAGCTTGCATCGACGTAACTCTTTACGTCGAACTCTTTATCACCTCCATAACCGAGAAACATATCCTTATTCCTCTAAGGATAATTTTGACCGCTATCTGGTGATCTACTCCTAGATCACCTTTGTACCCTCTAGCCAGACATGTGGCAAGGCACACATCAGGTGCGGTACATAGCATAGCATACTATGGAGCCTATGTCTAAGCATAGGGGACGACCTTCGTCCTTTCTCTCTGTTCTGCCGTGGTCGAGCTTCAAGTCTTAACTTCATACCTTACAACTCAGGCAAGAACTCCTTCTTTGACTGATCCATCTTGAACACCTTCAAGATCATGTCAAGGTATGTGCTCATTTGAAAGTACCATTAAGCGTTTTGATCTATCCTTATAGATCTTCATGCTCAATGTTCAAGTAGCTTAATCTAGGCTTTCCATTGAAAAACACTTTCCAAATAACCCTATATGCTTTCCAGAAATTCTACGTCATTTCTGATCAAAAATATGTCAACTACATATACTCATCAGAAATTCTATAGTGCTCCCACTCACTTCTTTGGAAATACAAGTTTCTCATAAACTTTGTATACACCAAAATCTTTGATCATCTCATCAAAGCATACATTCCAACTCCGAGATGCTTACTCCAGTCCTTAGAAGGATTGCTGGAGCTTTGCATACTTATTAGCATCTTTCAGGATTGACAAAACCTTCCGTTTGTATCACATACAACCTTTCCTCAAGAAAATCGTCGAGGAAACAATGTTTTGACATCCTATCTGCAAGATTTCATAAATAATGCAGTAATCGCTAATATAGTTCCAACAGACTCTTAGCATCGCTATGAGTGAGAAAGTCTCACCGTAGTCAACTCCTTGAACTTGCCAGGAAACTTCTTAATGACAAGTCGAGCTCTCTTAATGGTGACATTTACCATCATTGTCCGTCTTCCTTTTAAAATCCATCTGTACTCAACAGCCTTATGACCATCGTGCCATTCCGCCAAAGTCTACACTTTGTCTTCATACATGGATCCTCTCTCGGATTTTATGGCCTCGAGCCATTTATCGGAATCCGGGCCCACCATCGCTTCTCCATAGCTCGTAGGTTCATTGTTGTCTAGCAACATGACTTCCAAGACAGGATTACGTACCATTCTGAAGTAGTATGCATCCTTATCGTCCTACGAGGTTTAGGAGTGACTTGATCTGAAGTCTCATGATCACTATCATAAGCTTCCACTTCAATTGGTGTAGGTGCCATAGGAACAACTTCCTGTGCCCTGCCATACACTAGTTGAAGAGATGGTTCAATAACCTCATCAAGTCTCCAACATCCTCCCACTCAATTCTTTCGAGAGAAACTTTTCCTCGAGAAAGGACCCGATTCTAGAAACAATCCCTTATTGCTTCCGGATCTGAGACAGGAGGTATACCCAACTGTTTGGGTGTCCTATGAAGATGCATTTATCCGCTTTGGGTTCGATCTTATCAGCCTGAAACCTTTTTCATATAAGCATTGCAGCCCCAAACTTTTAACAAATGACAGCTTAGGTTTCTCTAAACCATAGTTCATACGGTGTCATCTCATCGGAATTACGTGGTGCCCCTTTTAAAGTGAATGTGGTTGTCTCTAATGCCTAACCCATAAACTATCGTGGTAATTCGATAAGAGACATCATGGTATGCATCATATCCAATAGGGTGCAGTTATGATGTTCGGACACACCATCACACTATGGTGTTCCAGGCTGTATTAGTTGTGAAACAATTTCCACAATGTCTTAATTCTGTGCCAAACTCGTAATTCAGATATTCATCTCTATGATCATATCATAGATATTTTATCCTCTTGTCCCGACGATCTTTCAACTTCACCCTGAAATTACTTGAACCTTTCAATAATTCAGACTCATGATTTATCAAGTAAATGTACTCAACATCTACTCAAATCATTTGTGAAGTAAGAACATAACAATATCCACTACATGCCTCAGCACTTATTGGACTGCACACATCAAAATGTATTACTTCCAACAAGTTGCTTTCTAGTTCCATTTTACTAAAACCGAGGCTTTCAGTCATCTTGCCCATGTGGTATGATTTGCATGTCTCAAGTGATTCAAAATCAAGTGAGTCCAAACGGTCCATTTGCATGGAGTTTCTTCATGCATATACACCAATAGACATGGTTCGCATGCCTCAAACTTTTCAAAAACGAGTGAGTCCAAAGATCCATCAACACGGAGCTTCTTCATGCGTTTAATACCGATATGACTTAAGTGGCAGTGCCACAAGTAGGTGGTACTATCATTACTATATTTTGGCATGAACATGTGTATCACTATGATTGAGATTCAACAAACAATTCATTTTAGGTGTAAGACCATTGAAGGTATTATTCAAATAAACAGAGTAACCATTATTCTCCTTAAATGAATAATCGTATCGCGATAGACATAATCCAATCATGTCTATGCTCAACGCAAACACCAAATAACAATTATTTAGGTTTAACACCAATCTCGATGGTAGAGGGAGCGTGCGATGCTTGATCATATCAACATTGGAAACACTTCCAACACATATCGTCAGCTCACCTTTAGCTAGTCTCTGTTTATTCCGTAGCTTTTATTTCGAGTTACTAACACTTAGCAACCGAACCGGTATCTAATGCCATGGTGCTACTAGGAGTACTAGTAAATTACACATCAACACAATGTATATCTAATATACTTTCTATCGACCTTGCCAGCCTTCTCATCTACCAAGTATCTAGGGTAATTCTGCTCCAGTGGCTGTTCCTCTTATTACAGAAGCACTTAGTCTCGGGTTTGGGTTCAACCTCGGGTTTCTTCACTAGAGCAGCAGCTGAATTGCCATTTCATGAAGTATCCCTTCTTGCCCTTGCCCTTCTTGAAACTAGTGGTTTCACCAACCATCAACAATTGATGCTCCTTCTTGATTTCTACTTTGGTGTCAAACATCTCGAATATCTCAAGGATCATCATATATGTCCTTGATATATTATAGTTCATCACGAAGCTCCAGCAGCTTGGTGGTAATGACTTCGGAGAAACATCACTATCTTATCTGGAAGATCAACTCCCACTTGATTCAAATGATTGTTGTACTCAGACAATCTGAGCACAAGCTCAACAATTGAGCTTTTCTCCCTTAGTTTGCCGGCTAAGAAAATCGTCGGAGGTCTTATGCCTCTTGACGTGGGCACAAGCCTGAAATCCCAATTTCAGTCCTCGAAACATCTCATATGTTTCACGACGTTTCAAAACGTCTTCGGTGCCTCAACTCTAAACCGGTTAACTGAATTATCACGTAGTTATCAGAATGTGTATGTCAGATGTTCGCAACATCCACAGACAACGTTCGAGGTTCAGCACACTGAGCGGTGCATTAAGGACATAAGCCTTCTATGAAGCAATGAGGACAATCCTCAGTTTACGGACCTAGTCCGCATAATTGCTACTATCAACTTTCAACTAATTTTTTCTCTAGGAACATATCTAAACAGTAGAACTGAAGTGTGAGCTACGACATAATTTGCAAAATCCTTTTGACTATGTTCAGGATAATTAAGTTCATCTTATGAACTCCCACTCAGATAGACATCCCTCTAGTCATCTAAGCGATTACATGATCCGAGTCAACTAGGCCGTGTCTGATCATCACGTGAGACGGACTAGTCATCATCGGTGAACATCTTCATGTTGATCGTATCTACCATACGACTCATGCTCGACCTTTCGGTCTCTGTGTTCCGAGGCCATGTCTGTACATGCTAGGCTCGTCAAGTTAACCCTAAGTGTTTTGCATGTGTAAAACTGTCTTACACCCGTTGTATGTGAACGTAAGGATCTATCACACCCTATCATCACGTGGTGCTTCGAAACGACGAACTTTAGCAATGGTGCACAGTTAGGGGAGAACACTTCTTGAAATTTTTAATGAGGGATCATCTTATTTACTACCATCGTTCTAAGCAAATAATATGTATATAAACATGATAAACATCACATGCAATCAAATAGTGACATGATATGGCCAATATCATATTGCTCCTTTTGATCTCCATCTTCGGGGCTCCATGATCATCATCGTCACCGGCATGACACCATGATCTCCATCATCGTGTCTTCTTGAAGTTGTCTCGTCATCTATTACTTCTACTACTATGGCTAACGCTTTAGCAATAAAGTAAAGTAATTACATGACATTTATGTTGACACGCAGGTCATAAATAAATTAAGACAACTCCTATGGCTCCTGCCGGTTGTCATACTCATCGACATGCAAGTCGTGATTCCTATTACAAGAACATGATCAATCTCATACATCACATATATCATTCATCACATCCTTTTGGACATATCACATCACATAGCATACCCTACAAAAACAAGTTAGACGTCCTCTAATTGTTGTTTGCATGTTTTACGTGGCTGCTATGGGTTTCTAGCAAGAACGTTTCTTACCTACGCAAAAACCACAACGTGATATGCCAATTGCTATTTACCCTTCATAAGGACCCTTTTCATCGAATCCGTTCCGGCTAAAGTGGAAGAGACAGACACCCGCCAGCCACCTTATGCAACTAGTGCATGTCAGTCGATGGAACCGGTCTCACGTAAGAGTACGTGTAAGGTTGGTCCGGGCCGCTTCATCCCACAATACCGTCGAAACAAGATTGGACTAGCAACGGTAAGCATATTGAACAAGATCAATGCCCACAACTACTTTGTGTTCTACTCGTGCATAGAATCTATGCAATAGACCTAGCTCTGATGCCACTGTTGGGGAACGTAGCAGAAATTCAAAATTTTCCTACGTGTCACCAAGATCTATCTATGGAGAGACCAGCAACGAGGGAAGGAGGGTGCATCTACATACCCTTGTAGATCTCTAAGCGGAAGCATTCAAGTGAATGGGGTTGATGGAGTCATACTCGTCGTGATCCAAATCACCGATGATCCTAGTGCCGAACGGACGGAACCTCCGCGTTCAACACACGTACAGCCTGATGATGTCTCCCACGCCTTGATCCAGCAAGGAGAGAGGGAGAGGTTGAGGAAGACTCCATCCAGCAGCAGCACAACGGCGTGGTGGTGGTGGAGGAGCGTGGCAATCCTGCAGGGCTTCGCCAAGCACCACGGGAGAGGAGGAAGAAGAGATGCAGGGCTGCACCAACGAGAGATCGAATCGCGTTTAATGGGCAGCCCTATGCCTCACTATATATAGGGGAGAGGGAGGAGGGTGCGCCCCCTCTAGGGTTACCACCCCTAAGGGGGGCGGCAGCCCTAGATGGGACTTGGGGTGGCGGCCAAGAGGGGAGGGGAGAGGGAGGCGCACCAATATGGGCCCTAAGGCCCATATCCCCTTAGGGTTTGCCCCCTTTCCACCTCTTAGGCACCTTGGGCCCTTGTGGGAGGCACACCAGCCCACTTAGGGGCTGGTCCCTCCCCACCCTTGGCCCATGCAAGCCTCCGGGGTTGGTGGCCCCACTTGGTGGACCCCTGGGACCCTCCCGGTGGTCCCGGTACGTTACCGATAAACCCCGAAACTCTTCCGGTGACCAAAACAGGACTTCCCATATATAAATCTTTACCTCCGGACCATTCCGGAACTCCTCGTGACGTCCGGGATCTCATTCGGGACTCCGAACAACATTCGATAACCACATACAAACTTCCTTTATAACCCTAGCGTCATCGAACCTTAAGTGTGTAGACCCTACGGGTTCGGGAGACATGCAGACATGACCGAGACGTTCTCCAGTCAATAACCAACAGCGGGATTTGGATACCCATGTTGGCTCCCACATGTTCCACGATGATCTCATCGGATGAACCACGATGTCAAGGACTTAATCAATCCCGTATACAATTCCCTTTGTCTATCGGTACGATACTTGCCCGAGATTCGATCGTCGGTATCCCGATACCTTGTTCAATCTCGTTACCGGCAAGTCTCTTTACTCGTTCCGTAACACATCATCCCGTGATCAACTCCTTGATCACATGGTGCACATTATGATGATGTCCTACCGAGTGGGCCCAGAGATACCTCTCCGCTTACACGGAGTGACAAATCCCAGTCTCGATTCGTGCCAACCCAACAGACACTTTTGGAGATACCTGTAGTGCACCTTTATAATCACCCAGTTACATTGTGATGTTTGGTACACCCAAAGTATTCCTATGGTATCCGGGAGTTGCACAATCTCATGGTCTAAGGAAATGATACTTGACATTAGAAAAGCTTTAGCATACGAACTACACGATCTTGTGTTATGCTTAGGATTGGGTCTTGTCCATCACATCATTCTCCTAATGATGTGATCCCGTTATCAACGACATCCAATGTCCATGGTCAGGAAACCGTAACCATCTATTGATCAACGAGCTAGTCAACTAGAGGCTTACTAGGGACATGGTGTTGTCTATGTATCCACACATGTATCTGAGTTTCCTATCAATACAATTCCAGCATGGATAATAAACGATTATCATGAACAAGGAAATATAATAATAACTTATTTATTATTGCCTCTAGGGCATATTTCCAACAAGGGTGCACGCCGGACTTTTGCCCGTGCGAAGGTGCACTAGGCCAAGATGGACGCCGAGAGGCTCGTGAAGGAGGGGCCGCCGCAGGGCAAGGAGCATCGCCACCCCGAGATGTATTATGAGGGTGTCCTGAAGGGTGCCCGTCTTGTAGCGTACGAGTGTGCGAAAGATGTAATATTTGAATGAACTTGCTCATGTGATCCTGTGGTATGAAAACTTGTTCATATGCTCTATGCAACGCTTGTTTGAATTTAAAATATTACCTTCTGTTCGGCTGTTTATCAAATCTGAGAGATGGCTAGTCGTCGACTTCTACCCCCATGCCACGAGTGCTGGGGTGTTCGGGATAAACATGAGCACTCTTGTTCCCATTTTTGGGTCCTTCGAGGGAGGTGCTCAGCGCAACGAATAAGGCAATCGGACTATAATGCTTTATCACTCTCACTTAGCCATAGAATTCTATAATTTTAAATTTTGGCGAAGCCCCTAGTATTCAGAAGGCCGAATTTGGGGCGCTATACACGCCTTAAGCCGAACAAAGCCGACTCCTTGCTCTAAGCGGCATAAGTCTTTAGGGACTCGAAACCTCTCGAACAGCGACCAGTCTCTCGCCTTATCATGACAGTTAGTTTTAGCTTTCTCTACTGAGGTGCTTAGCCCAACTGAACCGAGGCACAATCATAGTAGTTCTCCTAGTGCTACCTTAGCCGATATAGCGGAACGTAAGGTTCCAAAACATGGGAGCCGGGAAAACCCAACTATTGACCCAAGACATGATTCGGAGCTGATGCGTATAATGCTATAAGCTCGGGGTGCTGCACTGTCTAAAGTGTTCGGACTTCTCACGCCGTATTATGGGGTATGCTTAAGCCCCTAGCGTATTGGCCGTACCAGAGTGTACGGGTGCTGGATGTCATGAATGAACATATGTATATATATATATAAAGAAGAATAAAGAATGCGATAATAGTTTAGTGCTATGCATTGTTTATTCAAAAAGGTGCGTTAAAGCAGAATGATACAAGTGGTGCGGTAAGCAAAAAGTAGGACTATTTGACATGTCCCCTCCAAGCTGAGGAATGGTATTTAGAGCGAGTATTTCACTCGTTGTCAGAGACCACCTGGGAGTTCCGTGGTGCGGCATAGCTTTCTGCCTCCTTGGTTGCTGCATCATGTGTTTGGCAATCATACTGCTGGACAGGGTTTCTAGAGGTTAAGGTCCTGAAAGAGAGAAAAATAAAAAGCGGGAAGCCCCTAGTGCGGTTGAGCCGCGTCTTGGGGCGTGCCGTAGTCGTGCCCCCCTCCCCACCTGTGCCCATGGTATTTTCAATGCGCAATTATGTACGCGTGGCACGAATTTCGTCGTTTGGCTGGTACTGGGGTGGGGGCCGCATTGCTATGCGAGCTCGGAACGTGCCAGGCGGTCTTGCTGCCGATTACTCCGGACGCGCTTGAAGGTGTCCGGGTCCTTAATCGCCGAACTAGTGGATTGCCTTAAGAGGCTGCTTTGTGCTTCTGCTGCGAGGGCCGCAGTGTGCTCCTTCGTGCGGAGAGAGCGCTCTGTGTTTCCATTAACTGTGATGACCCCCCGGGGTCCTGGCATCTTGAGCTTGAGGTATGCATAATGCGGTACCTCATCTTGCAAATGCGGTTCACCCGAGCAGTGTGTGATAGCCACTGCGGAACGGGACTATATCGAAGGTTAACTCCTTGCTTCGGAAGTTATCCGGGGATCCGAAGACCACTTCTAGTGTCACTGAGCCTGTGGAATGGGCCTCTACACCTGGTATGACGCCTTTGAAGGTCATTTTTGTGGGTTTGATCCTTGAGGGGTCTATACCCATTTTGTGCAATGTGTCCTGATAAAGCAGGTTCAGGCTGCTGCCGCCATCCATAAGGACTCGAGTGAGGTGAAATCCGTCAATGATTGGGTCTAGGACCAGTGCGGCGAATCCGCCGTGACGGATACTAGTGGGGTGGTCCCTGTGATCGAAGGTGATCGGGCAAGAGGACCATGGGTTGAACTTTGGGGCGACTGGCTCCAACGCATATACGTCCCTTAGCACACGCTTCTGCTCCCTCTTGGGGATGTGGGTTGCATATATCATGTTCACCGTCCGCACTTTTGGGGGGAACCTCTTCTGTCCTCCGGTGTTTGGCCGCCGGGGCTCCTCCTCGTCATCGCTATGCGACCCCTTATCTTTGTTTTCGGCATTTAACTTGCCGTCCTGCTTGAACACCCAACAATCCATGTTGGTGTGGTTGGCTGGCTTGTCAGGGGTGCCGTGTATTTGACACGAGCGATCGAGTATACGGTCCAAACTGGATGGGCCCGGAGTGCTTCTTTTAAATGGCTTTTTCCGCTGACCGGGTTTAGAGCCTTTGAATCCGGCATTGACTGCCGTATCCTCTGTATTGTCGCTGTTAATGCGGCACTTGTGTTTGTTGCGGCGTGACCTGCCATTGCCATCCTTGGTATCCAAAGTACCATGGTTCTTTGATATGTCATTGCTATGATCCAGCCAGCTGTCTTCTCCCGCACAAAAGCGGGTCATGAGTGTCGTCAGGGCTGCCATAGATTTCAGCTTTTCCTGGCCAAGGTGCCAGGCGAGCCACTCGTCGCGGATGTTATGCTTAAAAGCTGCTAGGGCCTCTGCATCCGGACAGTCGACGATTTAATTCTTCTTTGTTAGGAACCGTGTCCAGAATTGCCCGGCCGATTCCTCTGGCTGCTGAATTATGTGGCTCAAGTCATCGGCATCTGGCGGTCGCACATAAGTGCCCTGGAAGTTGTTGAGGAATGCGGCTTCCAAATCTTCCCAACAGCCAATGGACTCTGCTGGCAAGTTGTTGAGCCAATGCCGAGCTGGTCCTTTGAGCTTGAGTGGGAGGTATTTGATGGCGTGTAGATCATCACCGCGGGCCATGTGGATGTGCAGGAGGAAATCCTCGATCCATGCCGCAGGATCTGTTGTGCCGTCGTATGATTCGATATTTACGGGTTTGAAACCCTCTGGGATTTGGCGATCCATTACTTCGTCTGTGAAGCATAGGGGGTGTGCGGCGCCTCTATACTGGGCTATATCGCGACGCAGCTCAAATGAGTCTTGCCCGCTGTCTTCGGCTAGGCCGGATTTACTTTTACTGTATTCGGCGTGACGGTTATCGTCTCGCATAGTGGCGCACCCTCGTGATCCATAGATCGATCTTGCATGTTCTGCTTTGTCCTCCAATACGTCTCGCAGGTCTAGCATGTTTCCCCATGCATTGTCATTTTTATTTGAGTGGCGTCAGGGTGCGGGCTGAGTTTATGGCTGAAATGCATCTCTGTCGCGGCCACGAGGTGGCCGGTCAGCCGCATCATATGCTGGAGATATAGGTTTGAGTGCTTCCTCCTCCAGTCGGGGTAGCAACCTATGCTTTGGGTAACTCTTGGAGCGGCGTTCGAGTTTATATTCCTCGGCCGCAAGTACTTCAGTCCATCTGTCAGCTAGGAGATCTTGATCAGCTTGAAGCTGCTATTACTTTTTCTTAAGGCTATTTGTCGTGGCTATAAGTCGGCGCTTGAAGCGCTCTTGTTCGACGGGATCCTCAGGCACGATGAATTCATCATCGTCGAGGCTTGCCTCGTCTTCGGAGGGAGGCATGTAATTATCATCCTCCGCCTCTCCATCTACCGCTCTCTCTAGAGGGCTGGCTTCTCATCCTCCTGCTCTAAATCTTGCTGGAGGGGATTGTTGTCGTCTTCGACACTGTCCGGAGTGCTATTATCTCCTGTGCTGGGGTCACCGCTTTTGCTTTGGCGAGACTTAGAGCAGCGCTGCTGACGCCGACGCTTGGGTTGCTTCTTGGAGGGGTCATCCTCCGCTGTCTCGTCACCATTGCCTTCTTTGGGTGTGTCCACCATGTATATATCATATGATGAGGTGGCTGTCTAGTGCGCTGTGGGCAGTGGTTCCTCGTCGCCTCCCGCATCGTCGTCCATACCATCGATGTCTTCGGAGTCGAAGTCGAGCATGTCGGTTAAGTCATCGATAGTGGCTACTAAGTGGGTGGTGGGTGGGCGGCGAATTTCTTCGTCATCCGCATCCCAATCCTGCCGGACATAGTTCGGCCAGGACTCTCCTGACAAGGAGAGAGACCTTAATGAGTTCAGTATGTCGCCGAAGGGCGAGTGCTGAAAGATATCCACAAAGGTAAACTCCATGATCGGCGCCCAGTCGGATTCAATAGGCACGGGCACAGGCGGTTGGGAGTCCGTGGCCAGGGAGGAATCCGGTAGTTCGGCATCACGACTCTCGTGAAGGGTAAGGTCGATACTCAGCTTGATCACCGATGAGAGTGCGGCCTCTGTGGCGGGGTCTATCCACCCGTCCATTGATGGCGCAGCTGGTTCCGAGCTGAGGGTCGGAGCGGTTGCCAGTGCGATCTCCCGAACACTGTCTGTGGTAGAGCTAAATCATACTCATCGTGACCGCGTGGCACACAAGGCAGGGGCTCGAATCCGTCGAAGATCAAGTCTCCGCAGATATCGGCCATGTAGTTTAAGCTTCCAAACCTGACCTGGTGGCCAGGGGCGTAACTCTCGATCTGCTCCAGATGGCCAAGCGAGTTGGCCCGTAGTGCGAACCCGCCGAACACAAAGATCTGTCCGGGGAGAAAAGTCTCACCCTGGACTGCATCACTATCGATGATCGAAGGAGCCATCAAGCCTAATGGCGACGACACAGAGGAACTCTCAATGAAAGCACCAATGTCGGTGTCAAAACCGGCGGATCTCGGGTAGGGGGTCCCGAACTGTGCGTCTAAGGCGGATGGTAACAGGAAGCAGGGGACACGATGTTTTACCCAGGTTTGGGCCCTCTTGATGGAGGTAAAACCCTACGTCCTGCTTGATTATTCTTGATAATATGAGTAGTACAAGAGTTGATCTACCACGAGGTCGGAGAGGCTAAACCCTAGAAACTAGCCTATGGTATGATTATCTGTTGTCCTACGGACTAAAACCCTCCGGTTTATATAGACACCGGAGGGGGCTAGGGTTACACAAAGTCAGTTACAAAGGAGGAGATATACATATCCGTATTTCCTAGCTTGCCTTCCACGCCAAGTAGAGTCCCATCCGGACACGGGACGAAGTCTTCAATCTTATGTCTTCATAGTCCAACAGTCCAGCCAAAGGATATAGTCCGGATGTCCGGAGACCCCCTAATCCAGGACTCCCTCAAATGCCATACACATATCCAAAGGTAATACTTGGAGGAAGACCAACTATATTGAGGCACCAAGAGTGCTAAAGGAAGATATGCCACAAAGACATAACCGAGAGAGACACAAGCAATCAAGCAATCAAAAGATATCAATTGAAGCAAGCTATCGAAAGATACCAATTGAACCAACTAGACCAAAGATCCTACGAGCCACATGAATAAAAGATATTATGATATGAGCAAAGGAGTGTTCTAGATAAACTCCCCATGATTTGTGCACTCCTTAGAATATTTGCGTTAGGATACCAAGTGCGCAACATAGGATCATCACTCCCCCAAAATCAGTAGAGACTCGCAACAAGTGCAAGTGGACATGAAGGAAACAAAGCCTAGCACTTGCAACAAACAAATGGTTGAGCAACATATAAAAGAGACAACTTAAGAGTAGGCTCAACCAAAATGATGTGTGTGAGTCATGGTAAAGCATTTGAGAAGACTAATGTAAGGGTGAGCATTAAGCATCAATATAGTCTTGAATGAATGAGATACACGGTGCAAGGCATGTCATTCCCACACACAACTAGCAAACGGGTTCACAAGCTCACTAAAAAGCATATAAAGAACCTATGCTTGTGACAACCCGTGGTGAAGAAAGAAGATGAAAGCCTCATCAAGACGAGGGATACCAATTAAGATGGCAAACGCCTCGTAAAGATAAGCATGATGAAAATAATCTTCACCACACAAGAGTGCATCAAGATGCAATGATAGAAGACACGCACTCAAGGCAAAAGCTTTCACGGAGCCACCAAAGAAATAACATAAGAAAGATAAGGTGAACGTGAAAACAAGGATATCATCTAGATATGCAACTTCTCTCAAGTGTATAAGATTCTAGGTAGACGAAATCATGATGATATATGTATCTACAAAGAAGGATGTACACCCGAAACAGTTACAACACGAAGGAACATGATATCCAAAAGGAAGTCATACATATACCAATAAGATATTTGCTTGGAAGCATAACACATGGATAGATATGGTCTTATTGTATATAAATGAATTCCTACCACACAACCATCAAAGACATCACAACGAGCAACATGAGATCATCGTTGAGATGCTTTGAGAAAGGGAACAAGTATCACAAGATGGAATGAATAGCATGCCAAGATGCAACCTACAAAAGGTTGAATGCAAGAAAATAATGCATGAATAGATACTTGTTACCGAGATATCATTGGAAGGATGTAGAAGAAACCAATTGAAGGTAGTAGATAGTAGTTCATTGAGCATCCTAGCTTGACTCCAATAAGCTCATGGTGACACCACCTTCCTTGTGAGTGAGCCGAGCATCCAATGCATCTCCAATTGTTCCTAAAACAACAACACACACAAAATGGTACCCAACCTCATTGGGACCAAAGAGTTAGAGAACCAACAATGCATAGGACAACTCCACATAAATATGTGCATAGAAAAGAAAAGGAATAACATGCACATCTCATCCAATTTGAGACTTGGTGGAGTTTCCCCTATATATTGGGTCGAAGAAAGAAAGCATGCCAAAGATACTACATGAAGTTAATATGCATGCTCAAGACTTTCAAGAACCGATACCAAATGACAAAGAAATGCCAAGTGAAGAAAAGATACCAAATGAATAAATCATCACTTGGAGGATATCAATTGAAAGATACATCAAGGAATGAGATATCCCTTGGCACACTCAAAATAAAAGATATCAAACTCCCAAAAGAGAGGATGGTTCCAAACCAACCAAGCTCTCTACAAAGTTTCATGATGGCACAAAGTACCAAAACTAAAACGGCTTGCCTTCCACCAACACACACTTGATAAGGATCGCAAGACGAGTGTTCTATAGAAAATAGGATAACTTCCCCAAGAGTTGTGCATTACAGAGGATTTGCATATGAATACAAAAATGCACAAGGTGAGATCACCACTTCCACTATATCTAGAAAACAATAGACAAGAACAAGACAACAACAAGATCCACAAGTGGTATGGAAGACAAAGGGAGTTGATACAAACCTGGCCATAGAAAAGGCGAATAAAAAGCAAACGCCAATGTGAAGATGATCAACAATTTCTACCACACATAAGTGAGTACCAATTGTCAAAAGACAAGAAGTATTTGGAAATAATTCCCGGTGGTAGATAGCAAGGATGTCCGACATCATCTTCACACCAAGCACAAGAAAATTGCAACTTGTAGAGCTAACATGACACCTAGAAACAAGATAATTTACAATATCAATTCTAGGTGACAATATCTCAAATGTACACATTTTCTAGGCTTGTAATATGCACATAGCATATTACTCCCCCATAACGTGATACCAATAAAGACTTAACAAGAGGGAATAAAAGGATCCAACAAGAGATAATTAATGGATTATTTAGAATTTGAATTTCTCATGAGAAGACATACCACATAGCGACTAGATAATATTGTAATATCAATACTAGATGGTATTCCTCATGTACACACATTTATAGGATTGTGAGGTGCACGAAGCACATCACTCCCCCATAATGTAATGTTCCATTAATCTCTCACAAGAGCCAGCTAAGATACAAAAGAAGCATAAAGGCTCTACGCACGACACACACGTACATGATGTGTAAACCAACGCACACATTCTTGATTGCTCAAGATAATCAAGTTGGAAGCACAACATATACAAACACATGAAAGGAACAAAACTAAACATGCAAAGGGGCAAGTAACTTTCAATGTAAACAATTTAAGTACAAGTTACCGGAAGGAGGCACATTGGATATAGTATAGAGACTTGATAACCCAATTGACTTGGCTTGAGACAATAAGAATGATGAAGTCCCCTTAATTCTTCATAATGTAGCCAAGTCTCCAATGCCCTCCATCAACACCTATTGATCAAGTTTGTGCTTGTTGGTCCCCAACCAAGTTGGGTCCTAAGAGGTTAGTCACAATAGGCTTGGCAACCCAAATGGTTCTTTGCTTGAAACCACTTTGAGTACCAAGAAACTTGGCAAACACATTGCCAACCTTATCCTTCACAAGAGAATAGATATCATCAATAATAATTGGGTTGGATAAGTTACCACTAGTGCATGAGGAAGCAAGGTGACCTTTCTCACGACATAGGTAGCAACATCTACTCTTCACTTTCTTCTCACTTGATTTCTCAACTTGAGAAGCATTAGCTTGAGTTTTCTTGGGAAGAGGCCTTTCTTCAACTTGAGGTTGAGCATGAGAATGAACTTGTGGTCGCTTCCCGTGTTGCTTGTCATTAATGGCCTTCTTCTTTAATGGGCAAGATCTAACATGATGCCCTTCAATCTTGCACTTGAAGCAAATAATCTTGGCCGAATTCTTGACTTGTTTTCGGCCCTTCTTCTTGTTGCTCTCGGACTTCTTCTTATTGGAGTTGAATACAAGTCCACCTTTGTCATTGGGGGAGTTTTGCACACTCAAGATATTGTTGAGTGTGGACTTCCCTTCATGACACTTTTCCAAGTCTTTCTTCAAAGAAATGACTTGGTCCTTAAGCTCTTTGATTTCCTCTACATGGTTAGTAGCAACACAAGTACTGGAGGAAGTATAGGCTTCATTGTTAGAGCAACAAGGCAAGGAAAGTAATTCATCACAAGATGTACCAATGTTATAAGTAGATGAATTACGAGGACTAGCACATGGCAATATGGCATTTTGACTTGAAGTAGTGCTAGTATCCACATGAGGCTCACTAGATGTTACCTTGATAATCATATCCTCATGAGCTATTTTTAGCACATTATGGGATACTAGAAGATCATCATTAGAGCTTGTGAGCTTTACATGACTTTCTTCCAATTTCCCATAAGTGCTAGATAGCAACTCAAGTTGAGCCCTTAGCTCAACATTCTCCTTCAAAATGGATGCTTCACAAGATGTAGAGTTAGTAGCACAAGCATCATCATTAACAACAAGAGGAGAAGACAACTTGGCAAGCTCTTTTGAATATGAAGCTTTAAGTTGAGCATGAGACTCGATGAGTTTGATGAGATCACTCTTAATGACCCTTGAGCCATTTTCGAGGTGCTCAAAGTCCTCTAGGAGTTTAGCATGCACAACTTCAAGCTTCTTATTTTTAGTTTCAAAATCATTGGCCACCTCAAGAGATCCATCACGAGATTCCCTCACTCTAGATAATTCTAGAGCAAAAGTCTCCTCAAGAGATTCCTTGGTGGTTTGTTCAAGTTCAAGAGCTTGAGAGAGGTCCGCAATCTCATTAGCGTAATCACGCTCTTGACCTTCCATTTTTTCAATGGTGACCTCATGCTCCTCGAGATGAGGTTCCAACTCCTCAATATAATTCTTGCCCTCAATCGCAATGGACAAGATTTCCATGAAGTTGGAACGAGCAATTTTATTCTTATGAAGAGCTTTAAAAATCATTTCCCCCTTAATTTTTAAGGAGGCAACATTATCATTCTCTTCATCATTATTTGCATCAACGTCATCATCAAGAGACATATTGGGGTTCAAGGTAGGAGATACCTTTGAAGCCCTAGCCATAAGGCAAACCGCAATAGATGATGATGCAGGATCCCTTGAAGCACCATTTAAAACCACATCTTGTTCCATGGAGTGTTGGGTTTCCTCTACAAGCATTTTTATCATGGCAACAAGATATAGCAAGCATATCATCATGAGATTTAGTCAAACAATTTATACAAGATATGCACGGACTATCAACACAAGCATGTGAAACATGTATGGTGCTCGAAGTGTTAAAGTCCAAAGAATATGCATTTCAATAAGATAGTGATGAAGTATCATCCACAATATGCATACTATCATCATTGCAATGACCAACACTACTCACCATTTCATTACCTTGTGGCAAACCACATGTAGGTGAAGTAGAAGAAGTTGAGAACTCAACACGGCCAGAGGTGGAGGGAGAACAATAACCCCCACAAAACTTGGACACGCCATATTTATCTTGAAGCTTTGTCCACAACTCATGAGCATCCCGAAATGGCATAAGTTGAAATATAACTACATTGCTCAAAGCATAGAAAAGCACATTAGAAGCTTGAGCATTAAGATAAGAATTTTTCTCATCCTCTAAAGATAATCTTTGGGGATCCTTTGGAGGAGAAAAACCCATATCTACAATTCGCTCTAAATTTGGGTCCATGACCCTACAGAGATTAAGCATGCGAATTACCCAAACATCAAAATTTGTGCCATCGAAACTAAGAGTGTCAGACAATCCTAATCCCCTAGTCTACATATTTACTCTCTAGGCGGTTAAGCCTGACAAAGAGAGGCGAGGCTCTAATACCAATTGAAAGATCATGGATGTCGCCTAGTGGGGGGTGAATAGGTGCTTTAAAATAATTACGGTTTAGGCTTGAACAAATGCAGAATAAACCTAGCGGTTAATTTGCCAAGCATAAAACCTACAACAACTAGGCTCACCTATGTGCACCAACAACTTATGCTAAGCAAGATAAACTACTAGGTGATAGCAAGATATATGACAAGAAACAATATGGCTATCACAAAGCAAAGTGCATAAGTAAAGAGCTCGGGTAAGAGATAACCGAGGCACATGGAGACGATGATGTATCCCGAAGTTCACACCCTTGCGGATGCTAATCTCCATTTGGAGCGGTGTGGAGGCACAATGCTCCCCCAAAAGCCAGTAGGGCCACCGTAATCTCCTCACACCCTTGCACAATGCAAGATGCCGTGATTCCACTAAGGGACCCTTGAGGGCGGTCATCAAACCCGTAGAAATGGCAACCCTTGGGGGCGGTCACTGAACCCGTACACTTTGGAAACCCTTGGGGGCGGTCACCGGTACCCGTCAAATTGCTCGGGGCGATCTCCACAACCTAATTGGAGACCCCGACGCTTGCCCGGAGCTTTACACCACAATGATTGAGCTCCGAACACCACCAACCGTCTAGGGCACCCAAGCACCCAAGAGGAACATGCTCAAGGTACGAAGCACCCAAGATTAATAAGCTTCTCAACTTGTAACTTCCATGTATCACCATGGAGAACTCAAACTGATGCACCAAATGCAATGGCAAGGGCACACGGAGTGCCCAAGTCCTGCCCTCTCAAATCCCACCGAAGCAACTAATGCTAGGGAGGAAATGAGAGGAAGAACAAGAAGGAGAACACCAAGAACTCCAAGATCTAGATCCAAGGGGTTCCCCTCACATAGAGGAGAAAGTGGTTGGTGGAAATGTGGATCTAGATCTCCTCTCTCTTTTCCCTCAAAAACTAGCAAGAATCCATGGAGGGATTGAGAGTTAGCAAGCTCGAAGAAGGTCAACAATGGGGGAAGAACACGAGCTCAAAGGATAAAGTTCATTGGGGAAGAATACCCCCTTTTATAGGTGAGGAAAAAACCAGCCGTTATGCTCACAGACCGCATAGAGCGGTACTACCGCTCGACCTCACGGTACTACTGCAAGGGGTAGCGGTACTACCTTAAAGGGTAGCGGTACTACTACTTGCGAGCGGTACTAAAAAATTACATCCGTGCCTACCACCGTTGGACTTATGACGAGTTTTTGGTCCGGAGCGAAAGTAGCCACGGAAGTAGCCATGGTAGTACCGCTCCAAGCGGTAGTACCGCTCCCATGGGCGGTAGTACTGCTGCAGCCTTTTTACGAACACCAAAACTGACACAACTTCTGCAAACGGACTCCGAATTCAACGAAACCAAGTTTGTTGGAAAGCTAGCGACAAGGTATAACACAATATTGATAGAAATAACAATAAAAATCAAATTAGAAAAGGCCCATAATAAAATGGTGAGAACCCTTCCTCGAAAAAGACTGGTAAAACTTCCAACACCGAAAACATAATAGAAGAAGCATGAGAACTCCGTTTTTGATGAACTCAAGCTTATCATCAAGATGACCATAGGCTCCAAAACTCTCAAAGAGAACCAAACAAGAACCAAGAAAGATGATGCAAGGGTGCAATGGTTTGATCTCTCAACGAACGATACGATCAAGCTACTCATCGAGAGCCCTCCTTGATAGTACGGCAATCGATCCTATAACCCGGTCTCCCAACTACCACCATGAGACCGAAAAAATAGAAAACCTATCAAGGGAAAACCTTTGCCTTGCACATGGTCCACTTGAGCTAGATGATGACGATCTTGACTCCCTCAAGTTGGACCACCTTTCTTGATTGTGTTGTCTTGGTGAAGACTAGTAGATTGCTCCCCCATACTCCACTATGGGTGAGCCACTCTTCCGCACACCTTCACAAGTACATTGTCACTACAATGAAGGGCAAGCTTCAAGCACGTGATCTCTTCATGATGCATCACTTGAACTTGCACACGACTACCTAACCCCACAAAGAACTCTCATGAAGACCATGGGTTAGTACACAAAGTGTAATTGACAATGCTTACCATACCATGGGATCACTTGATCCCTCTTGGTACATCTTCTACGCTTTGTGAGTTGATCAACTTGATTCACTCTTGACTTATCTTGATCAACCTCGAACCTTTCCAACTCTCTTCATTTGGATGATGCCTTGAAGGTAAGCATGAATGATCACACAATCTTCTTGTTCAAGACATACTTGCAATAAGCCCAACACTCACATGACCAAACTTTGGATAATTCCTTAATATCACCTTGGTCAACTCATAAACTCCTTGAAACCAACACATGGACTTCAAGAAATGCCTATGGACAAATCCTTCAAATATAACTCAATGCAACCATTAGTCCATAGAGATTGTCATCAATTACCAAAACCAAACATGGGGGCACCACATGTTCTTTCAATGTGGTCGACGGTGGGGCGCGCCGTGAGGGTCGCCATTCACGGCGGCACAGGTACTGCTCCTACACGCACTCCCTGTTCTTCTGCTTGTTTCTCCACTCGCCCGCCCTCCTTTTTCTGATGAGTTCGCACGTTTTCCGATGAGGTCACGGTTGGTGTCAGGGAGGTCGAGGTAGAGGTCAAACTTGAGGTCGCGGTCGGGGTAAGGATGTGCTCATTTTCCGGCGAGGTTGAGGTCACCCCCGCAGACTACTCCATTTGGGAAACAGCCGGGTTGGCAGGGGTGGGCTAGGGTTGTGCTTATCCCGTTGTTTTTGCATTGCAGTAGGGGAGAGCTCATGCATGTACGTATGGGATGCCTACGGCATGAGTGGTTCAGGGAGGATGAGTGGTTCGCGGGGATAGAGCCTCGTATGTGGATTTGTAGCCTCGCGGTGGATCTTGTGTTTTTGATGTGTGTTTTCCCCCGCGGTGTGCAACTAGGTTGCCCCTTGCGTGCAAATTAGGAGAAGCAGTAGACATTTTTTGAGATAATATAGCCAATCTGTCAGCCTTGTGGGGGATTTACTGGTTCATGTGTTTTCCCTTGTTGTGTGCAACTAGGGACTATTACCTGTGCAAATTAGTACCTATGCTTGCCAATTTCCCAATATACTCTATCCAAGCTGCCAGCCTTTGTGATGGATCTGGTGTTTCGTGTGTTTTCCCCCTGCTATGTGCAACTATGGATCCTTGTTTTCCAATATAGTCTACCCGATCTACTAGCCTTGTGGTGGATGTGGTGGTTCACGTGTTTTCTCCTGCTATGTGCAAATAGGGACCATCACTTGTGCAAATTAGTATCAATGGTTGCCAATTTTCCAATATAGTCTATTGATTTTTCTGCCAGCCTTTGTGCTGGATCTGGTCGTTCGTGTGTTTTCCCCTACTGTGTGCAACTAGGGCCCCTTGATTGTGCAAATTAGTATCAATGCTTGCCAATTTTCCAATATAGTATACCCAATCTGCCAATCTTGTTGTGAATGTGGTTGTTCATGTGTGTTTCCCCTGATGTGTGCAACTAGGGACCCTTATTTGTGCAAATTAGTACCAATGCTTGCCAATTTTCCAATATAGTGTACCCAATTGTTTTTGCTGGATATATTCTTGTTGGCTATGCATTTGTTGTTTGTCCCAGTTGCACAAGTTATCATACTCAGCTGGTTGCCTTTAGTTAACTATTTTCTGCCTAGTTATTACTTGCCACAGTTAAACTTAGTTGGCTTATATGCTGTCCAGTTGCACAAGGTTGACTACCCAGTTGGCTGCATCACTGTAGTAGTTGGTTGTCCACATGTTTTACAATTTTTTGC
The DNA here is from genome assembly GCA_034509565.1 of Triticum monococcum. Lineage (NCBI taxonomy): Eukaryota > Viridiplantae > Streptophyta > Magnoliopsida > Poales > Poaceae > Triticum > Triticum monococcum. The sequence continues at coordinate 127,831,058 of CM067842.1, forward strand.
ACTAGGATGTCCTGCTTATGTGTAGAGGTCTGCATATCAAAGCAACCTTTTATGTTTTCTCTAGTTTGTTTGCGCATCTTTTAACTATGTTTTCTTTTCTTGTATTTCCCCCACAGGGTAAAAATGGTTATAATAGGAGGAGATGCGGATGGCAATGAAGATGTATTTTTTCACTTTTTCTGTGTTTTTTGAGTTGTTTTCAACTTATCCATGTATGCCAATGTCCTTTGTTCATTTTTTGGTTGCTTAACCAGGGTTCTGGAAGTCAGTCCCTTCGTAGGAACTCGAAGCATGCTACTAATCGCCAGCCATGACCTGTGTGTAGTGTTCAGCAGGGAGTGGAAGTTGAGGTAAGTGGCATGCTGATGACACAAGCACCTTATTTTGGTTTTGTTTGGGTCATATAATATTTTTTTGTTTTTCCCATGCCCATGTTTTTATTTTCTTAGGATGTTGATCAGTTTCGGGTTGTAAAGCGTACACATGCAAAGGCTGGAAGGGGAGCTGAGTCATCAACTAGGGTAAGTAAATTCTTGAATATAAGTGTTTCTCGCTTTTTAGACGCTGATGAAATTATGCAGCCGTTGTCACCACTATTTTTGTTGTACTTGCTCAATAACCATCTTGTAGTTGAGATCATTGGTCATCTTGATCTAATATACACTACAAAAAAAGGACACATCCGTGACATTTTGGGCCGAACGAAAAAAATTTCTGTCATACTTATGACACTTCTATGACGATAATTGTGACAAAACCCGGTATCATCATAGATGTGGTGGAGTCCTACTTCTATGACAAAAAATCATGTCAGAAAATGGGCTTTTCATCCTGGGCAGGCCGGAGACGCAGCTGCATGACATTCTTTGGGCCGTCCATGACGGAAAAAACCGTGGTAGAAGCGAGGGCGAGGAAAATATCAGGGAGTTCCCTGTTACGGTGGGTGGTCGGGGGCCGAGCGATGCACGTTTCTCTCGTAGACGTGCGCGCGTGGGTGCGAGGCGCTGGGCTCTAACTGAATCCGAGCGATTGCACTAGCTACGTTACTGAACCCGAGCGATCGATCCCTTCTTGTTAACTGAACCCGAGTGATTCCTTCGCTACTGCTGCTAACTGAAGCCGATCGATGCTGCCTCTGGATGAGCAGTGAGCGTTGTTGGGGGTTTGGATGAATAGTTCTTGGTGGGGGGTTGGATGAACATGCCCCCGTGGTAGTAGAGGTCGTTGCCGCTGGATGAACAGTACCCCGATCGATCGAGCCGGTGGATGAATAGGACCCTGTGGAGGGGTGGATGAACAAGACCTCGTGGAGGGCTAGATGAACAGGACCCTGTGGAGGGCTGGATGGACAGTAGCCCGTGGAGGGGTGGTTGAACAGGACCCCGTGGAGAGGGCTAGTTGAACAGTAGCCGGTGGAGGAGCGCGTGGTGGAGGCTGGATGAACAGGAGCCCGTGGATGAACAGTCGCAGGTGGAGGCTAGAGGAGGTCGATGGTGGATGAACAGTAGCCCGTGGAGGCTGGAGGAGGTCGACGGTGGAGATGAACAGTATCCCGTGGAGTCCCGTTTTGCGGTATGCTACATCCCTCCCGATGAACAGGACCCCCGTTTCGACCGTAGCGCTCCAACACAAGTCTGTTTCCTATGTTTTGCGATACGCCACACCCCTCCCGATCAACAGGACCCAGTTTCCACCATAGAAGGTCTGTTTCCTCCGTTTTGCGGTATGCCAGACCCTTCCCGATGAACAGGATCCTGTTTCAATTGCGGCCGGTCGAACACAAGGCCATTTCCTTTGTTCTGCGGTACGCTAGGCCTCGTTTCCATCGGCTGTTCCGTCCAAGCCGGTTGGTTCCCGATGAACAGCATGCGTTCCGTTGCCTCTCAATGAACATGACGCATTCCGTTGCCTCCCCATGAACACGGGAACGACACAGTTTCTTCGTTCCGACCCAGCCATGTACAGGAGCCCTGGCCATACATATGCGTGTAACGCCCTCGATGCGGCTATATCTCCCACGTGTCGATGCACGACTTAGACGCATAGCCGCATTGAAAGCAATGTCGCAAGTCGGGAAATCATCACACATCCCATGTACATAAATAATATAAAGGGGAAGAACATAGTTGGCTTACACTCGCCACGTCACATCAAAGTACATAAGTAACATACATCATACAATTCACTCATGGCCCGACTACGGTGCCAAAATAGAAAAGACCCCCAACATGCGACCAGGCCCTGAATCTAACCCCGATTGGGCACCACTACTGATCATCAGGAAAACACACATAGTAACGCTGAGAGTCCTCGTCGTACTCCCACTTGAGCTCGAGCGCGCCATCTGGAGCTGTATCATCTGTCCCTGCATCTGGTGTAATAGTAATCTGTGAGCCACAGGGACTCAGCAATCTCGCACCCTCGCGATCAAGACTATTTAAGCTTAATAGGTAGGAAAGGGGTAATGTATAAGTGGAGCTGCAGCAAGCGACTAGCATATATGGTGGCTAACTTATTCGCAAAAGAGAGCGAGAAGAGGAGGCAAAGCACGAGCGAGAAACTAGAGAGCAACCTGCGCAAACATAACTCCAACACCGTGTCCGCTTCCCGGACTCCGCCGAGAAGAGGCCATCACGGCAACACACTCAGTTGATTCATTTTAATTAATTAAGGTTCAAGTTATCTACAACCGGACATTAACAAATTCCCATCTGCCCATAACCGCGGGCACGGCTTTCGAAAGATCAATCCCTGCAGGGGAGTCCCAACTTAACCCATAACAAGCTCTCACGGTCAACGAAGGAATAGACCTCCACCCAAGACACACCGATCAGACTCGGTATCTCGGTACAACAAGATGATTCGACATGTTAAAACAAGACCAGCAACACCGCCCAAATGTGCCGACAAATCTTGATAGGAGCTGCACATATCTCGTTCTCAGGGCACACTCAGATGAGCTCTCCATACAACTAAAACCAAACCTCGAGTTTCCCCGAGGGGACGCTGCACATGACTCTAGTTCGGACCAACACTCAGAGGAGCACTGGCCCGTGGGGGGCTAAAATAAAGATGACCCTCGGGCTCCGGAAACCCAAGGGAAAAAGGGGGTAGGTGGCAAATGGTAAAACCAATGTTGGTCATTGCTGGAAAAGCTTTAATCAAGGCGAACTATCAAGGGGTTCCCATTATAGCCCAACCGCGTAAGGGACGCAACAATCCGGGAACATAACACCGATATGACTGAAACTAGGGCGGCAAGAGTGGAACAAAACACTAGGCGAGAGGCCGAGCCTTCCACCCTTTACCAAGTATATAGATGCATTAAGATAACATAGCAATATAATGATATCCCAACAAGTAAATAAATGTTCCAACAAGGAACGGCTCCAATCTTCACCTGCAACTAGCAACGCTATAAGAAGGGGCTGAGCAAAGCGGTAACATAGCCAATCAATGGTATGCTAGGACAAAGGTGGGTTAGAGGCTCAATCATGGCAATTGGGAGGCTGACAAGCAAGTGGTAGGCATCGTAGCATTGGCAAAGCAAAAGAGCGAGCAAACTAGCATAGCAAAGATAGTAGTGATTTCGAGGGTATGATCATCTTGCCTGCACAGTTGTCAGAGTTGACTGGATCCTCAAAAGCAAACTCAACGGGCTCCTCGTTAGCAAACTTGTCTCCCAGCTCTACCCAACAACACAAACAAGCAACAAGGATACAATCAACCACGTGCAAGGGCAACCAATAATATGCAAAGATGGTATGCTATGCGGGATGCGATGCGGGATGCAAAATGAAAGACGTGATAGGAAATGCATGAACCTGGCCTCAACTTGGATAACCAAGTGTGCCACTGGATAGGTGGGATGAAATCACCTGAAAATGATATAAAGATCATAGGAATCGGAGCTACGGTTTGGAAATGGCAAGCGTTTTACGAAACGAACCGATCTGCGATTTACAGCAAGTAGGCTCCTAAATGCAACGAAATGAACATGCTACAGCCACCAAACATGAAAACAAAATACATGGCAGGGATGTACACAAGATGCTTAACAAATCACTAGTACTGAGACATAGGCAAAGTCATCCATTAAGGGGTTCAAACAAGCATGGCAAAAATGAATATGCAAAACAGATTTCAGACTTGGCGAAATTAACGCTAGTCTGAAATTTCAGACCATGATGCTCACTTCGGAGCAGCAAAACAACATGAAACATACCCTGAACATGACAAGTAAGAGCATGGCATGGAGCTACTCAACAAGCTTAACAAAACACCCAAAGTGACCTGGGGCTAAAAGGGTTCACAAAATGCTCTAGCGAGCACACGAACATAGATGAAACACAATCAGTTTTCAGACTTAGTGAAAACTGAGACATGCTGAAATTATAACTCACGAAGGCATGTAAACGAGCTCGATGCACTCACTACGGTGAAAGTCATGGAAAGGCAAGAATATATCCATAAAGAAGGCACAAAATGATAGCTAGAAATGGCAAGAACAATGGCATAGCATGCATGGATCACTAACAATAGCATCGGCAAAATCGCAAAAGAGTTCACGATCTGCCCAAATTAACAACGATGCAAAAGTTGAGCTCGATTGACTCAACCTAGGGTGCTCCAACATAGCAAGTAAAGACATGGATGGATAGAGCATAACAAGATTAACAAATGTCCCTTACTGATCATCCTCAAAAGAGGCACGGATCACTAGGAAACAAGCCGAACATATGGCATCATGAACTAAAACATCCCAGACTTGGTGAAAATCACTAAGTCCCTAAACACAGATTACTCAGGTGCCCCTCTTTGCAAGCTTGCACAAGACACCACACACATCCTAAAAATGCATGGGTGGCACCTCTGGAAAGAAGACAAAATTCTTAACAATTCATCCCAAAGGGTCACAGGCATATCATGCGCACAATAATCATGGCAAAAATGACAAGTCAATGATGAGCTAACGGATCTGCAATTTAACTCACGATGCCTCCTTCTAACAGCATTTTGGGCATCAAGATGAACTCAAATGCAAATGAAGCAATGGAATGAAATGATGTACTCGTCGAGCCGAAGATTTTGATATATCGTATGTCCAAAACGGAGCTACGGATGCGGAGATATGAGCAGTCAAACATAGCATAAAAAAATTAGGGTTAGGAGGAAAGTCAACTGATGCTCAGATCCAGATCCGGATCTCGCGGTACTGTTCACCGGCGCGGCCGACGAGGTTGGCCGGCGTGGGAGAGGTCGCCAGAGTCAGCATCGAGGAGGGAGAGCGGCGGGGCCGGCCGGATCCGGCGACCGAGGACGGCGCAGGGCGGCGGAGGACGCCGGGCGGGCGGCGGTGAGGCGAGCTCCGGCTCGGGCGGTGGTGGTCGGCGTTGGGGCGCGCATCGCCGGAGTTGCGACGGCGGCCGGCGATGCAGGCGGCGGCGTGCGGCGAGCGACGCTGGGGACGAAGGCGCGGGCGAGGGGAGCCTGGCGGCGCGCGGTGGATGGGCCGCGGGGGCCGGCCTCGGGCCTGCCGGGCCCTCGCGGTCGGCGGCGAAGTGGGCACCGCCCTGCCACGTGGCGAGCGCGGGTTGGCGGCGGCGGGATCGGACATTGTCCGGCACGGGCCGGACACGTCCGTCGTCGGCGGATCTGCGGGGAGATGTTTTTTTAGGGTTTGGACGGGGAAGACGAGATCCGAATGGAGGGGGGTATTTATAGGCATAAGTGGAGCTAGGAGAGTCCAAATGAGGTGTGGTTTTCGCCCACGCGATCGTGATCGAACGACCGAGACGATGGAGCAGAGTTAGGTGGGTTTTGGGCCAAATTGGAGGGGTGTTGGGCTGCAACACACACGAGGCCTTTTCGGTCCCTCGGTTAACCGTTGGAGTATCAAACGAAGTCCAAATGACCCGAAACTTGACAGGCGGTCTACCGGTAGTATACCAAGGCCGCATGGCAAGTCTCGGTCCAATCCGGAAATGTTTAGTCCCCACACACGAAAGAAAGCAAGAAATGGCCACCGGAGGAGAACGAAGCGCCGGAATGCAAAACGGACAACGGGGAAAATGCTCGAATGCATGAGATGAACATGTATGCAAATGCAATGCACGTGATGACATGATATGAGATGCACGAAAACGAAAACAACACACGGAGACAAAGACCCGAACCCGAGGAATAAATATAATTTAATGCCGGAAATGGCAAGAGTCGGAGTACAAATTGGGAAAGTTATATCTGGGGCGTTACAATGCGCCAGTAGGCGTTCGAGACCCCGCCCGTATGTATGTACGTGCCCGTATTTACTTTCTTGCACCCTGCCGATGTACGTACGTGTACATGCTACGTGCGCGCCTCTACTACGACACGTGCCCTTCCTTACACGACCACGGTTCATCACTGCAGCCTGCAGACAGACTGATCGTATGTACGTATACATTCGCGGCCAGAATGACAACGCTATGTACGCTTCAACCTGGTGGGTCCCGACTGTCAGACACTTCCTTGTGTGCGAAGATGTAGCTGGTGGGTCCCAGCAGTCATGGGGGAACCGTTTTTTTTCACGAAATACAGTGACCCGTCCGGTGGGTCCCTGTTGTCAGGTGGAGGAATCATTATTTTGCGCGTAATAAGGAGGCATTTCCTTGTGTGCGGTCGTGGACCTAGCTGTCAGCCTCTCCACGTACAGTCCATGTTCGATGGTTGTCGTTCGTTGATCACGTTGACCATGGAGCGCCAAGAGCACCAGGAAGGGAATGACACGAAGCCAGGGAAGACTCGACAGTGGTTGCCCACGTGGTGGGGAGTATGAGGGTTTATTGGTCCAGCTGCCGTCGCCAAAAAATAACAGGAGGTGTGGGTGAGTAGAGGAATGGCCTGGCCAGCAATGGAGTAGGGTGGGGCGGTGCGGCCTGTGCGACAACACAAACGACCATGGGAGGCAGGAGTAGGCAGTCCCACCAGCGCTGGTTTGGACGGCTGGAGTAAGAAGACCAGATGTTGAAGAAGCACTACGGCCGTTGGATAGACATCGTACGGTCTCTGCACCTAGAATCGTTTATACTGACTAATTTGACAAAGCCCTTGGTACGTGTCAACTTAGTAGGCCCAGAGGTCAGCCTCCGAAACGGTGCACCCCAGATGTCAGGGGGATGAGTCATTTTTTTGGACGGCTGAAGCTAGAATATCCGAGATTGAAGAAGAAGCACGACATCCGTTGGATGGACATCCAACGGCCACTGCTGCTAGAACCATGTGTTGACTATAAGTTGACAAAGCCTTGCATACACGTCAACTTACTTTTTTAGGGCACGCGTCAACTTAGTAGGCCCACAAGTGTGTGGCACAGAACTTATAGCCCATTTGCGATTTGTAAGAATGTACAACCCATTTTTGATTTTTAATGGAATTTACTATAGCCCATTAAAGTTTGTTAAAAGTACAACCCATTTTCTAGCTAGGACAGCGATTAATAATTTCAACCAACCGTTCAAAACAGAATTCAATAAATTTTCCCACATTTTGATGGGATCCGAAATATTTTTGTCCCAAAATTTTTAGTCAGATTAAATACAGTTTTAATATAAATTTGTATTATATAAAAATTCCAACAAAACATTGCACGCGCAAGAATTAATAAAATTAAAATTTTCAAAATCCAAAAAATATTATAAACTAATTACATGTTTGGTGCATTTTTTTGTAGTTACTACCCAGTTTTTATAATGACATCCCATTTATTATTATTTCTTAATGCATCCCTCCTTGGAAAGATTTGCAGCCCAGCAGGGCGGAGAATAACAAGTTGACCTTGCCTGGTTATTCCTCAAAAAAAGTATAGTTGGGCTAACCATTTTCAGCTTGAAAAAATAATAATATTTGGGCTAGATATCTGGCCTGGGCTAGACGGGCCATAGCCCGCCCAGTTAATACCCTGCTCTCCCCTAAAGAACAACGAAAATATCGCTCAAGAAAAACTCTGCAGTGCTTACACCTCAAAAACACAAATACTGCTCGAGCTGCTTGGTCCTAGCTGTCGGCCGCTCCTTGTGCAATTATCTCGTTTATTGACTACATAGGTTGACAATGGTGTGGGACCATGATGTCAGGAAACCAGGAGGAAGCAAAAAATATTATAGTTGTATATAATAAGGAGGCACTTGCGTACGTGCGGTTATGGCCCTGGTGGGTCCCCACTATCATGCTCGCCAAGTAAAGTCATCTCCTCATTCCTCATGTGTGTTGACCATGATGACAACGCTAGACGGTGGCGCCAAAGCAAGCGCAACAACTCAAAGGACGACGAAGAGGGCCTCGCGAGCCCTACGGATGGTCTGATATAGTGCCCGCTGCTCATTCGGGAAGCCAGGATCATAGGGCCACATGTCCGCGACGGCATTGTTGTTCGCTTGTTCACCCGTGCTCGTTGAGGAGACGGAGGTTGCAGCACAGGTCCTCCTGCGCTGGTAGCTCTTCCGCCATTAGGGCGTCGAAATGCGGCCGCACCCGCTCTACAGTGAACACGACATGAACCGGCTTGGACAGTGGCGTCGGCTCCTGGTCGGAAGCTACATCCATTGTCTGATTGTTGACGCTCAGCTCGGCAAGCTCGCTAGCGAGCCAGCATGTCCGGCTGCTGGACCGACCTGCTGCCAAGCATGAGTCTGACTGCCCTGGCCCACCCAGACCACCTCCCTCGCCCGCGCGTGCTTTTCGCCAGAAATGGCCAGCACCGCCCGCCCCGCTTCCCGGTGCAGGCGATTGCTCCGCCTTCAAACGACACAAGTGTCGTCCATCCGTCCGTCTGCCGCCCACATTAATGATACGCGGTTGCCGAGGCGGCTACTCCGGCGCCACACGTCCATCCCTCCGCCGCCCACCATTGGTATATAAACTGTTGCGCCGGCCATAGCCGCAGTCATCCGCCTCCGTTCCCTTTCTCCTGTCCACACCACTACTTCCCACCATGGCTTTCTCACGCTCCAGCTCTCTTCGGGATGGGCGAACGATGGACCACAAGGAGATGGCAGCCATTTCTGCCGACTGGCTGGCTGGCAGGCAGCCGGAGGACGACGATGTCCCAATGGATAACATAGTAGTCGACGATCCGGCGCCAACCCCCTCCTCCGTGCCATCCTCGCCGGTGCATTGCACCATGACCATTGGCGAGGCCCGTGCCCAATACATGGACACGGTGAGGCAGAAGTATGAAGAGCAGTTCCAGGAGGCGCAGGCCGACGCCGCCTACAACCACCACCTCCTCCAGGAGCACCTACAGGCGAAGGAGCAGATTGCCGCGGAGCGGGCAGAGCAGGAGGCGCTGCTCGGCTCGTACCGCTCCGCCCGTGAGGGCCGCCTTGAGCGCTGGCGGTACCTCATGCAGGTGGCGGAGGCTGCGACCGCCTACAAAGAGGCCGATGAAGCGGGCAAGGCACTGTTTGGCGAGACCGAGGATGAGGCAGAGGACAATGCCGTCTTCGACGAGTCCCCGCTCCGCTGGCGTCGACGAGGCCCTGCTCCGCTGAGGCCCCGTGGCGCCAACAACAAGGTAGAGGACACCGCCAGCTCCACCGAGGCCCCGCCCCGCCGGCACCGAGGCGGAGGACCTCACCGGCTTTGGCGAGGCCCTATTCCGCCGAGGCCCCGCCCCGCCAACAACGAGGCAGAGGACATCGCCTGCCCAGCCGAGGCCCCCTGCCGGCAAAGAGGGGGAGGATTTCCCCCACCCCGCCGAGGCCCCGGCCCGCCGGCCACAAGACAGAGGACATCGCCGGCTCCGTCGAGGCCCCGCCCCGCTACCAACAAGGTCGCGCCACATAGAAAACAAGGAAGAGTAGAACATGGTAGGTCACCGTCGCTCGGGTCCAAGTAAGGCCACTGTCGCTACCCTCCGGTTGAAGCCAAGCTAGGCGGTTGACCATTGATGACCGATTAGCTTCTTGGCAGCGACGTGGAGTCAGAGAGCTATGTTGGAGAAGGATGCTGCTTTAGTTACTTAATTGCTGGTGCAGTTGGGTCACTGATACGTGGGCCCAACAGGCATCTGGGTCACATGTTAGTTACGCAACTGTACCTGCAGTTAAGTCACTAAAGCTCAGTCCGCTGGAGAATAAGCTTCTGTTTGGCTCAGCCGGACACGGGGTGGGTAGATTTGGTTAATTAATTATACCTCCAGCGCACCCCTTTTTAGTTGAAGAATGTATGAAATATAATGAAATCTGGCATGTTTATATAAAATCCGACAATGTATGAATGAATTTAGTTCAATTAGTTCGAATTCTTGTATCACTGGCATTGGATGAACATGCAAAACAATACGTACTAGGATTAATCCCAGGGTGACCACCTCGTTTGCAACAGTTTCACATGTACTCCATTCGGTCCTTTTTAGTCTGTATACAAGTTTTGTCTGCAGTCAAAGTATCTCTACTTTGACCAATCTTTTAGAAAAAAAGTATTTTACATTCACAAAGTAAAATCAACTGACTTGAAAGAAATCTAATATGTGAAGTAAAAAAGGAACAGAGGGAGTACAAAGAGTTTGAGCTGCTTTTTAGCGTTCCTGTACATTACAATCAAACACACAGGCCTGGCAATTCATAGAGAACATTCAAAACAATCGATGATTATGCATCTCAGCGATTCACATGTCAGAGCCAATATTTAATTCACAACTAAACAATAAAGAAAAATTGATTGATGTTGCTGACAGCAAAGGGCGTCCCATTCGAAAATATCAAACACATGTCTTGTTGCTAACATCAATGAGAAAAATTTGACAAGGTTGTCCCATTCCAGAATGTCAAATGCGTGTTGTTTTGCGTACATCAATGAGGAAACTTTGACAAGGTTTTCCCATTCCAAAATATCAAATGCCTATGATTGTGGAATGGGCAGGGTTGGCCATCAGTTCGGACATTGACATGGCACTTCGTGCTAAATAAACTAGCTGTTCTTTTTGTGCAGTTCAACCAAAATCAACAAATTCGCGCATAGCTTGTATGATTTCGCCTTTATATGTTGCAACGCCTTGAACATATCGGCACCTCCTTTCTTGTGGTGGAAATGAATGATTCGATGTATTCATGAACATTTTGTGCAGTTCCCATTGAAATCAAGCTGAGCACCCCTGTTTGCACAAATACAAAAAAAGTGATTAGTATAAAGCAAACTGTACTATGAATTGACAGTTTAAACAGGCACCTACATGGTCCTTGTAGAGCACACTTTTAAAAAATGGAACTCACCGGAAAGAATCCTAGAACAACATTGTACTTGCGCATCACAACAAAAAAGATGGAGATCTGTCAGTCCTTCCAAGCTGAAGTTAGTTTGGTCCTATGGGGTGTAATGTAACCATCCTTTAATTGCTCCTTCTGATGAGAAGATAGAGAGGGCTTCTTCATCCTGGCATAATCAGAACTAGTCACTTCACGTACTCCATATTCTTCTTCAGAGGAGGATGATCTTGTTGTGCAAAGACAGGAGGACAACTAAATGCTAGCATCCCTGTTTGCTCGAAAAAAGGAAAGGAAATATTTAAAACAACACAGATGAAGCACTTCTCAAGGACAATACCACTTTCTCATGACAGTATCTAAATAGTAGCACAACACCAATAGAGATGACAAAGATCAATCATATGGATGAAATCCGTGGGGAGTAACAACCTTTGTCAGGAGGCTTATTGTGTAGAGCATACAGATCAAGCACTTCTCTGGAACCATCTGTTGTTATCTATTGTGGTTTCCATGCTTACTATATACTCCTCGATTATTAATGTTTCCAACATCTTCTGGTGCAGTTCGACTAAAATATATGTGAAAGTGCTAGTGATCGACTAGAGGGGGGGGGGGGTGAATAGGCGATTTTTATGAAAGTCTTCAAAACATGGAAGTTTCAAAGACAAACGATAGAAATAAACCTATTACCATGCAGCGGAAGGTAGACTACACTAGGCAAACCATAGTCAAGTATTCAATGAAGTGAAAGCACAATGACTAATAGCAGCTAGGCAGTAAAGATCAGGTAGGAAGATATTGTGAAGCCAATCAGAACAAGCAGTCACTCAGTGAAGACAAAAGATAATGCAATCATACGATGACTTCACAAGGACCAACAGTAAGTAAAGGGAAGGATGAAACCAGTGACTCGTTGAAGACAATGATTTGTTGGACCAGTTCCAGTTGCTGTGACAACTGTACGTATGGTTAGGGAGGCTGAGATTCAACTCAGAAGACCTCGTCTTCACCTTATTCCCCTTGAGCTAAGGACACCCACTCCTCGCCCAATCACCCTGGTATGTCTTCAAGGTAGACTTCCAAACCTTCACAGACTTCGTTCACCGGCGATCCACAATGACTCTTGGATGCTCAGAACGCGACGCCTAACCGGCTGGAGGATTCACAGTCCTCAAGTGTAATAAGTCTTCAGATCACACTGACAGGAAGACTTAAGTGATGCCTAACACTCTTTGGTTCCGGGTGTTTAGGGCTTTATCCTCGCAAGGAATTCTCTCTCAAAGGCTTCAAGGTGGGTTGCTCTCAAACGACAAAAGCCGTACTCTAACTCTGAGCAACCAACCGTTTATGGTTGTAGGGGGTGGGCTATTTATAGCCACTAGGCAACCCGACCTGATTTGTCCGAAATGACCCTTGGTCACTAAGGAACTGACACGTGTTCCAACGGCCAGATTTCAAACACACACGACAACTTTACTTGGACTACAAGCAAAGCTGACTTATCCAACTCTGGACAAGATTTGCTCTCATACTCTTCACTCGAAGACATAGGATTTTGCTTAAGCATCACTTCAGTCATTCTGACTAGTTTTCTTGGACCCCACTTAACAGTACGATGGTTCCTATGACTCATCAAAGAAGAAAAAGAACGACGAAAGAACTAAGTCTTCGCGCTCCATAGTCTTCATGCGATGTCTTCTCTTGTCATAGTCTTCAATGTGAATGTCTTCACATACCACCTTTGACTTCAATGTCTTCTTACATTTTTAGGGGTCATCTCTGGTAGGAAAACCGAATCAATGAGGGACTTCTACCTATGTTATCCTGCAATTCTCACAAACACATTAGTCCCTCAACTAGGTTTGTCATCAATACTCCAAAACCAACTAGGGGTGGCACTAGATGCACTTACAATCTCCCCCTTTTTGGTGATTGATGACAAACTAGTTGAAGTTTTCAACGGGGAATATAATATGTGAAATTCTAAAGGATAGGGGATTGTCTTCATAAGTGGCAAAGGCTCCCCCTGAAGATGTGCATATAAGTAATTTGCTTTTGGTATGCAAATGCACATGGCAGGTTGTACTTGTGGAGATCCTCTTCAACTTGTGATGACAATTCATCATGCATGGAAAGTATGTGAAGATAATGACATGCATAATGAAAAATGGACGTCTACAAAATGATCTAAGTGCGGAATTTATCGTCGCACATGCGGAATTTATCATCGCATCACAGAGAAACAAATAAGTTGCAGACGACCATCGAGTTTGAGTGTTACAACTCAAAGAACCAAATGTATCAAAATGCGAGAGTTGTAAACACTAGGCAAAATATAAAACCACCACCCATATGGACCCGCTTGAAGACTATCAAACTCATATGCTTCTCCCCCTTTTGTCAGTAAGGACCAAAAAGGTTTGAAGACATAGAGCACCCACTCGTTCCCATGAGGAGTTGGTGAAGCAGCAGGGTCGTCGGAGTTGGTTGGCGGTGCAGACGAACTCGGTGCAGTGGTGATTCGCACCGAAGGTGGTGAAGTAGCATTGTCTTCATCATCGATGACACGTGCATTCACTGTTGCAGCAGAGGAGGAGAACTCAGAGTCTTCAAGAGACAGAGTTCGTCGCAGCACAGTCCTTCTTGGAGGTGTTGAGTCAAACTTGAAGCGTTCAGAGAAGCCATCCTCTTGAAGGTCATCTTCCGAGCACATAAGCGTCAGCCCTTTCCATGTACACCGACAGGTTTCATGGGCAACAAAGGCATTCTTGGTGGCAAGGTTGCGAATCCTGTTTATGTCCACCAAGAGGCTTTGCATTTGGTGCTTCAGCCAGTCATGATGCTTATCCTGTTTCTGATGAAGGGCAACCAGAAGCTCTCGGTCATTGAGAACACGGGATCGCTTCTTGGGCCGTTGTGCAATGGTGCTTTCAGTGGCTTCAGTGAGGGCACGATGAGGTGCACGGGTAGTACCAGCCAGAGGATAAACACGAGTGTCTACTGGGTCGCCTTCAAGTTGTTGAGAGAAACTTTGCTTATCAGCATTCTGAAGACTAAGGGGCTCCTTGGCAAGCTCTGGATAGATGGCTTCAATTGACATATCGATGTCAGGCAGAAAGATCCGATGATTGCGAGCAGAGGGCTGATAGGTGACAGCTGAGTGTAGTTTGATCAGCCGCATAATCCATGGAGTGTAAAACTTCAAGCCAAAGAGATCAGATCCTGATGCAGCAAGTTGGCGGATGAAGAAGTCTTGTGCATTGAAGCATTTGCCGTGAATAATATGGAAGACCAAAGTCTTCATTGCACCTTCCAGCTTTGCATGTGGAGAATGTCCTTTGATGGGCCAGAGAGTTCGCCTTATGATGTGATAGATGGTGCGTGGCAGATACTCAAGGTCTTCAACAAAGAACTCCTTAGGATATTCAGCATCTGGAGGCAAAGGCTTCATCATGCTAAGCATCTGACTCATGTTTGGTTCAGGCTTGTGAAAAATGCTCTCCATAGCTGCACTGTGAAGCTGACAACCAGGTTCATAAAGATCTCCTGGAGTGGGCAGACCAGTGAGCTCAATGATATCAAAGGCTTTGGCTTCGTGATGAACATTGCCTGTCATCCACTCAAGGACCCAAGTCTTCGGATCTCTGTTGTAGCCACGAATATGAAGAGTGGCATAGAATTGGAGCAGCAATTCTTCGTTCCAGTGCTCCTTGTCAGTGACGAACGACAACAATCCAGACTCTCTGAAGCAATCCAGAGCTTCTTCCAGACAAGGCGGACCAGTTATGGCTTTAGTGTCAAGATGCATATGTGGGAAAATGCGACCTTGATTGTACAGAGTGCATGAGTAATAACTGCGCTGCTGATAACTCCAGAACCGATCAGAAGATATTCTTGCCTTGGTGTAGGGGTTCTTGGCGCTATTGAAGAAGGTGTTGTGTGCCTTGAAGCCATTGATATTAAAAGATCCGGGTGCAGATGCAGTACCTGGAAACCTGGGCAACCTTGGCATTGGCTTCTGAACCTGAGGCCTGTGCTCAACGTGATAGTCAAACTGAGGACCAGCAGCAGGCGGAGGAGTCAGAAAAGGCCATTTGACAGTGATAAGTTGGCCATAGTTGAATGCTTGCTCGATAGTGTGTGGCCTTGGTGGCGGAACAGGAGCAGTGGCATCAACAGAGGCGTCAGGCTGCACATCTGTTGCAGGTGCATCATTGGCTTCATTGGCCTCTGGCACATTGGTTGGTGCAGGCTCCACATTTGCTTCAGCCATGACTACATCATTGGCTTCATTTGTGTTGGTGGTGGCAGCCTCAAGATTCTCAACCTCCACTTGATGAGCTGGAGGGTCGGGCACAGACACGTTCACTTCAGGAACAGCTTCTTCAGAGATTGGGGGTGTAGGGACACGATCTTCTTCTTGTTTGTCATCGGCTGATGCAGCCGGATTGTCTTCAGCACCTTTGGCTTCAGACACGGAGACATTCATTGTAGGAGTGGCATCTGGAAACACTTGACGTGCAACAGATTAGTGGTGCACTTTTCCTTCTGGAACGCTCGAAAGAGGGACTTGAGGCCTTGGTCCTTTGCGAAGCCTACGTAGCGCTGGCGACGCCTGTGGAGATGGAGTTGGCTGGGCCTCAGATTCATCATCTTCTTCTTCCACGGGTGGTGTGACTTGTTGTTGGGGAGTACTCGGGGTGTCTTGTTGTTGTGGGTGATCAGCCCATGATGCATCCTGAGCAATTGGTGTCAGAGGACGACCAATGCTGATGAGTTCACTGTCGTGAGAACAGGCGATGATACCAAGTTGTGCTCGATCTGGGGAAGAACTACATCATCTTCAACATTGTCATGGTGACCAATGTCTTCAGCAGCGGTGGGATCAACTGCTGAAATGTCTTCAGCGGTGGGAACAATCAGTTGGCGCTTGTGGTGTTCAGATGCAGGGCGAACCATTGAGATAGGTTCAACAACTAAGGGCTCTGTGGGAGCAGCCCGATCCTTCTTGGTTTTGCGCTTCTTCTTAGAGGGAGCGACATCAGAAGCTTCAGGATTTTTCCTTTTTCTGGCTTCAGCCTCGGCAGTCCTCATCTTCTTCAGTTCTGAAGCGGTTGACCTGACCTTTGGCTTCAAACCAGTCATGCTGCTTGGGAAGACTATGCGAGGTTCTTCCTGCCTTGAAGGTGCAGATTGGTTAGTTGAGGGCTTCTTCTTCTTTGCAGCCATTCTGGGGTCGATGCCAGGATGACCAAGAGCCTTGCACTTCTCAGCCTCATTGTAGGCTTGCACACACTTGTCAGCCAGGCTCTTCATGCGCTCACAAGAACCTTTAGCTTCTTCACGCTTCTTGAGAAAGGCTTCTTTGAGCTCGTGCAGCATGATCTTGAAGTTTTTGACATCTTGCACGGTGAGCTTGGCCATGTGCTTCTTGAACTGAGTTTTCTCATAGTCGATATTTTGCTTCAGTTCAATGACGCGCTGAGCTAGAGCTAGCTCAGAAGGAATGGCGCCAGTGAAGGCAACACTAAAGCCAATTGGAAGTTGCAGATCTTCAAAGCTAAGATTGGGGGTTTCAAACCACTCATCAATGAAGTTATGGATGATTTCCACGTCAAAGAGAGGCAAATCATTGAAGATTTCTGCTTCTTCCTTGCTCTTAATCAGTTGCTCAAGAGCATCATCTGCAAGATCTTCATCGCTGGACAGATCAATAGCGTCATTGCACAAAATAGCAGCAGCAGTCAGTGCCTGATCAGTATTCTTTCTCATCTCAGTCTTCTTGGAGATACGTGATAGATCTTCAGACTGCACACTGTCTTCAGGAGGTGCAGTAGCCAGTGGCTTCGCATGTAAGACCTTCGGTGCAGGAGCATGCTTTGAAGCTTTGGGCTTCTTCAGTTTCTTTGGCTTCGGTGGTGCAGGCGCTTCATCAGATTCAGCGTCATCTGCAGGCTCATCCACGGCTGTCCCTTGAACCATGATATGAGTGATGAGACCTTCTAGGTTGTAGAAGGGCCCAACAAGATTGGGTTCAGCTTCGCGGGTGCCATCGGCACGGGGAGCAGAAGGACCAGGGTTGAAGTCTAGCCCCAATGACTTCTTGTTTTGCTTAGCCGAATTCTTGGCAAACTGGAAGTTGCGCTTGAATAGATTGTCGTCACGACACCATAGCAATGACGATGGGTCTGCATCCGCAGGCTGTGGTCCACGGACCATGCAGGGATAGAAGCCTTGTTCAATGGCTTCATCTCTGGACCTGGGTTGAAGATTTCTGTATAGGATGTCTCCCCATGGTCGCTTGATGGCATTCTTCTCAGCATATTCCTGGGTCACAAACTTGTACTTGAACCATTGCTCAGCCCAGTATCTTCGAATCCATTGGATTCGTGTCTTGCGCTGATTGTAATCCTCTTCTAAATCTGTATTGTACAGCTCTGAGAGGTCATCAGGCAGATCTCTTGATGTTCCCCCACGACACTGTCTGCCACCCTTCCTTGCTGATTTCTCTATAGCCATGAACTTCAAACTGAATGGCTTCAACACATTCAAAGGTTTCAAAGGCTTCCGCTTGCTGGTCAAACAGGAACTGGCTTCGGGAGAATTTATATGATGCTGTAAGAATTCTGCAAATGAATGTAGACTATGAGAACCAAGGGATTCTCCCACGGACATGTACCTGTGACAGCATTAAGGTGTGAGGGAAGGGGAAGAGGTCATATGCATTCTCAGAAGATTTTGAAGATAAATCAGTTTAGAAGACATTGACCTCATAGTGCGAAGACATTCACTCATAGATAGAGAGTTAGTTCCAGATTTGTACGAATCAACGAATAAGTACAAGTGAGGAATCTAACTACTTTGTGAAGCATAAGTGAACATACTAGGCATATTATGAGATGCAGTATGAAATAGATCCAACTTGTGTGAATAGAAACTGCTTGTGGTAGAAAGTGATGAATCTATAGGATCAAAGGGGCCGTAAAAAGGAAGTTTTATTTACCACACAAAGAACTGCTAGACGGAGTGGGAGAGGAGGCCGAGCAGTTCGCTCGTCCGTGCCCTAACTTGGCGACGGAGGACACCTACAGCGACGGCGGAGAAGACGATGTCCACGGCCGGTGTGAAGACGGCGTCGGTGAGGTCGCGGCAGCTAAGCGCTTCGTCACCGGCGTCGTCGAGGGCTAGCGGTGGCGCTAGGGTTTGTGCGAGAGTGGAAGAAAGGATAATGACTGAGGTGAGGCGTGTATTTATAGGGACAGGGACGACATAGTGTTATTACACAGGTGCCCCTGGCGATTCACATCTGAAGGGCACGTGGCTA
Source organism: Triticum monococcum (assembly GCA_034509565.1). Lineage (NCBI taxonomy): Eukaryota > Viridiplantae > Streptophyta > Magnoliopsida > Poales > Poaceae > Triticum > Triticum monococcum. The sequence goes on from CM067842.1 coordinate 127,849,628, forward strand.
TCATGCAACATATTGGAGGTTGTTCCACGTTCCCACGCACGCCTGGATTGTCGGGTGGTCGTTCCCACTTCTCCGGGTTTCAGGTGAAAGGATTTAGCATTGAAAACAGACTTAATGTTTGTCTCTGTATCTTCTGCTGACAAGGACGCAGAGAAGAAATTCGACAGTTTCAATAGAATGCATATGATTTGGAGAGATAGAGTTTGAGATAGAAAGCATAGAGAGGTCAGGGTCCGATCACATTCACTTAGTTCAAAAGATTCAACAAGAAGACATAGCTATAAGTGAATGCTGTAGAGGACAGAACACTAGTGTATATATATATATATATATATATATGAAAAAGACAATCAAATCAACATAGTGAAGATAATCATGAAGACAAGTTGATATTGAAGCCAAACCAAATGTGAAGACATACCAAACGTAACGCCATGAGTGAAACACTTCAAACAGAAAAATTTGGTGGTGGCGTTACCCACCGCATAGGAAGTATTAGACCCAGACACGGCGCACAATTATCGTGGCGCTCCGAAGTCAAATTCCACATTAATGTATTCACACTTAGAATGTAAGTCTTCATTGATTGAAGATATACTTTACTTCGTGTGTTGCACATCTAAGTCATCAATATGCATAAGTGTTAGGATGTGTGCCTGATCACATGACATTTGAGGATTCCAAGATATTTAGCTCACACCGTAACTTGCAAAACCTCTTCTCATCCAAGGGCTTGGTGAAGATGTCTGCCAACTGCTCTTCAGTGTTGACGTGTATAATATCAATATCTTCCTTCACAACATGATCTCTGAGAAAGTGTCAACGAATTTCAATGTGCTTTGTCTTCGAGTGCTGAACTGGGTTGTTGGCAATCTTGATGGCGCTTTCGTTGTTGCAGTAGAGTGGCACTTGCTTCAGATGAATGCCATAGTCTTTGAGTGTTTGCTTCATCCATAGAAGCTGAGCACAGCAAGATCCAGCAGCAATGTATTCAGATTCAACAGTGGAGAGAGATACACAGTTCTGCTTCTTTGAAGACCAACATACAAGTGATCATCCCAGAAAATGACATGTGCCTGATATAGACTTGTGATCCACCTTGTCACCAGCATAATCAGCATCCGAGAATCCAACCAGATCAAACTCTGAGCCCTTTGGATACCATAATCCTAATGTTGGGGTGTGAGCGAAATATCGAAGAATTCGCTTCACAGCTAAGTGATGCGATTCCTTTGGTGCCGCTTGGAATCGAGCACACATGCAAACACTAAGCATAATATCTGGCTTAGATGCACATAGATAAAGTAAAGAACCAATCATGGAGCGGTATACCTTTTGATCGAACTCTTTACCATTGTTGTCAGGACCCAGATGATGTTTGGCTGGCATTGGCATCGTGAAGCCTTTGCAGTCTTGCATCCCAAATTTCTTCAGGCAATCTTTGAGGTAGTTCTCTTGAGATATGAAGATGCCGTTGCGTTGCTGACGTATTTGAAGACCAAGGAAGAACTTCAGCTCACCCATCATGGACATCTGATATTGCTCTTGCATCATATATCCAAACTCTTCACTGTATTTCTGATTGGTGCAGCCGAAGATAATGTCATCCACATATATTTGGCACACAAACAGTTCACCATCATATGTCTTCGTGAAGAGAGTGGGGTCGAGGGAACCAGGTTTGAAGCCTTTGCTCTTCAGGAAGTCTTTGAGTGTGTCATACCAAGCCCGAGGGGCTTGTTTGAGGCCATACAGTGCCTTGTTGAGCTTGTACACCATGTTAGGATGTTTTGGATCTTCAAAGCCAGGCGGTTGTGCAACATACACTTCTTCTTCAATCTTGCCATTGAGAAAAGCGCTCTTCACATCCATTTGATACAGAAGAATGTTATGATGATTTGCATAGGCCAGCAATATGCATATGGCTTTAAGTCTAGCCACAGGAGCAAATGTTTCATCGAAGTCAATCCCTTCAACTTGAGTGTACCCTTGAGCAACGAGACGAGCTTTGTTTCTGACAACTTAACCATGCTCATCTTGCTTGTTGCGATATATCCATTTGGTGCCTATTATATTGTGCTTGCGAGGATCAGGACGCTTAACCAGTTCCCATACATTATTCAGCTCAAACTGTTGAGGCTCTTCTTGCATAGCTTGAATCCATTCAGGTTCCATGAAGGCTTCTTCAACTTTCTTGGGTTCAGATATTGAGACGAATGCGAAGTGCCCATAGAAATTTTCTAGCTGTGTTGCCCTTGAACGAGTGAGTGGACCTGGTGCATTGATGCTATCAATTATTTTCTCAATCTGTACTTCATTTGCAACACGAGGATGTATAGGACGAAGATTTTGCTCTTGCTGATCATTGTCCTCGTTAGAAGGATTGTCTTCAGGCTGAGCATTGTCTTCAGTTTGATCAGGTGCGGAGATGATAAGTTCCTCTTCAGGCTGAGATTCAGATGGTATGATTTCTCCAGTTCCCATAAGTTTGATTGATTCACTGGATGGAACTTCATCTAGCACGTTTGGCAGGTGCTCTCTTTGTGAGCCGTTAGTCTCATCGAACCGCACATCCACTGTTTCAACCACTTTATAGTGAAAAAGGTTGAAGACTCTGTAGGAGTGTGAATCCTTTCCATATCCAAGCATAAAACCTTCATGTGCTTTTGGTGCAAATTTTGAAGTGTGATGTGGATCCTTGATCCAGCACCTGGCACCAAATACTCTGAAGTAACTGACATTTGGCTTCTTGCCAGTAAGGAGCTCATAGGATGTCTTGTTGAGAAGCTTGTGAAGATAAACACGGTTGATGATATGGCATGTAGTATCAATGGCTTCAGGCCAAAACTTTCTTGGAGTCTTGTATTCATCAAGCATCGTCCGGGCCATCTCAATAAGTGTTCTGTTCTTGCGTTCCACGACGCCATTCTGCTGCGGTGTGTACGGAGCTGAGAATTCATGTGTAATGCCCAAAATATCAAGATAAGTGTCTAGACCAGTGTTCTTGAATTCAGTGCCATTGTCACTTCTGATGTGCTTGATCTTGACGCCATAGTTGTTCATGGCTCGATTGGCGAAGCATCTGAAGACATGCTGCACTTCAGTATTGTAGAGGATTATATGCACCCAGGTATATCTTGAATAATCATCAACAATGACAAAGCCATAGAGACAAGCAGTAGTAGTAAGAGTTGAGTAATGAGTGGGACCGAAAAGGTCCATGTGGAGCAGTTCGAAGGGTTGAGTCGTTGTCATGATTGTCTTCGAGGGATGCTTGGCCCTCGTCATCTTTCTTGCTTCACAGGCACCGCATAAGTGATACTTCTTGAACTTGATGCCCTCGATGCCTATGACATGCTTCTTCCTTGCAAGGGTGTGGAGGTTCCTCATGCCAGCATGCCGTAGCCTCCGATGCCAGAGCCAGCATTCAAAAGCTTTTGCTAGAAGACATACGACAAGTTGTGGTCCTGCTGAGAAATCTACCACGTACAAATCATCTTTGCGATACCCTTCAAACACTAGAGACTTGTCAGATTCCATTAGAACAAGGCAACGATATTTTCCAAACATCACAATCATGTTTAAATCGCAAAGCATTGAGACAGACATTAAGTTGAAACCAAGGGATTCAACAAGCATGACTTTATCCATGTGTTGATCCTTTGAGATTGCAACTCTACCTAGACCCAATACCTTGCTTTTACCAGTGTCAGCAAATGTGATGTGACTTTTGTCAGATGGACGTAAGGTTGAGTCCATGAGAAGGCTTCGCTTGCCAGTCATGTGATTAGTACACCCACTATCAATAATCCATTCTGAAGTAGCTGGTGTCGTACCCTATAGTGCAGTTAGGGGGATAGGCTTCACGAAGAGAATTGTGAAGCATAAACATTTGACGAGCAAGTGGATTATGAAAGCTTAGATCGAGGTTAGGACTGATAGGGCAAGTGGCAAGTGACTCAGGAACAAAATACATAATAAGACCATTTGGGCATTTGATCTTGCGCCCTACAAGATGTTTAAGGTCCCCAGCAATGGCTTCAGACGATTTTGGTTTTCGGCTAGAGACCTTTCCCTGCAAAAGAGAGTTAAGCTTTCTTAGCCACCCACATCTTCAAGGGTGGCTTCGAAGCAATGAGTCTAAGTGCAGCATCTGAGAACTTTCCCTTTGGAGCCCTAGCAAAAAGTCTTGCAGGTGGACAATAGTACTCATAAGGATAAGCAGAATAGTTTTTGGTCTTATGAACATGGCGGTTTGATGAAACACACTCATATTCATAGGCCCGAGTAAGGTTTCCCTGCAAAACATTTACGTTAGTGCTACTCTGGTGAGTCCTCTGCCTGTATGAAGCCTTTGGACCATATGAAGCCTGTGGTCTGGGGTTTGTCTTCTTCACTTGTGGTGTCATGACGACATTCACAGGAAGATTCTCCAAACACCTTTTCGGCACCCAGACTTTCTTCATAGGCGGTCCATTCCTGCAATTACTACCAATATACCTGGCAAACACTTCACCATTCTGATTCTTAAACAGTTTATAGTTTGCATCAAAGGATTCATCAATAACAATGGGATTAGCACAAGTGAAGCTAGATAGGGTGGATGGATCCGCTGAAGGTTCCTTTGCAGCAACCCATGTGGTTTTGTGGTACTGCTCAGGTTTCCAGTAAGAGCCATCAGCATTCATTTTCCTTTTTGAACCCAACACCCTCTTTCCTAGGGTTTCGGTTCAGGATCTGCCTTTTGAGGACATCACATAGTGTCTGATGCCCTTTGAGACTTTTGTACATCCCTGTTTCAAGCAATGTCTTCAACCTAGCATTCTCATTAGCAATAGCAGTGGTATCCTCAGCAGAGGGGTTAGTTACCACATCAACAGTTGAAGATATTGCAATAGTAGCAGCAGTAGAACACCCAGCAACAGAAGTGGCATTGTCACGCTCGATGCATTTAAGACATGGTGGTTCAGATCCTTCCTGAGCTGAACTGATATATTCGGCATGAAGTGACTCATTTTCCTTTTGAAGATCTTCATGAGCCGCTCTCAATTTCTCAAGATCTTGCTTCCTTTGAAGATAATCATAGGAAAGCTTTTCATGAGTTGTTGAGAGCATTTCATGACGACTTTCAAGTTCCTCATACTTAACGTGAAGATTTTTTATGTCTTCAATTAAGGACTGAGATCGAGTCATTTCAGCGTCTAACAGATCATCGCTTTTGTCTAACAGTTTTTGAATATGTTCCATAGCTTTCTGTTGTTCAGTTGCAATTTTAGCAAGTGTTTTGTAGCTGGGTTTGGAACCACAATCAGAGTCATCTTCACTAGATGTTTGATAGTGAGTAGTGCGTGTGTTTACCTTGGCACCGCGTGCCATGAAGCAGTAGGTAGGAGCAGAGTAGTCCTTGTCATTTGCATCGGTGTCGGTGATGAAGTCATTGTCTTCAGTGTTGAAGATGGACTTGGCAATGTATGCTGTAGCCAGACTCGCAACGCCTGAATCGGACTCCTCCTCAGACTCCACCTCCTCCTCCTCAGAAGCGGACTCCTCCTCTGAATCCATTTCCTTGCCAACAAACGCATGTGCCTTGCCAGATGAGCTCTTCTTGTGTGATGAAGACTTTGAGGAAGAGTATTTCTTCTTCTTCTTCTTCTTCTTCTTCTTCTTGTCGTCAGAGTCATACTCCTTGCTCTTCTTCTTCTTCTTCTTCTTCTTCTTCTTCTTCTTCTTCTTCTTCTCATTGTCCCACTGCGGACACTCAAAGATGTAGTGGCTAGGTTTCTTGCACTTGTGGCATGTTCTCTTCTTGTAGTCATGAGCAGAAGCTTCATCATTCCTTGAGCTTGATCGTGAAGACTTTCTAAAGCCTTTCTTCTTGGTGAATTTTTGTAACTTCTTCACAAGCATAGCAAGCTCCTTTCCAATGTCTTCAAGATCATCAGAACTACTGTCAGATTCTTCTTCAGATGAGGAGACAACTTTTGCCTTCAAGGCACGAGTTCTCCCATAGTTGGGACCGTAGATGTCTCTTTTCTCAGAAAGCTGAAACTCGTGTGTGTTGAGCCTCTCAAGTATGTCAGACGAATCGAGTGTCTTGAAGTCAGGACGTTCTTGAATCATCAGGGCTAGGGTGTCAAACGAGCTGTCAAGTGATCTCAGGAGTGTCTTGACGACTTCATGCTTGGTGATCTCAGTGGCGCCGAGAGCTTGAAGCTCATTTGTGATGTCAGTGAGTCGATCAAACGTGAGCTGGACATTCTCATTGTCATTTCTCTTGAAGCGGTTGAAGAGGTTGCGAAGGACACTGATTCTCTGATCTCTCTGGGTTGAGACGCCTTCATTAACCTTGGAGAGCCAGTCCCAGACTAGCTTAGATGTTTCCAAAGCACTCACGCGGCCATACTGTCCTTTGGTCAGATGACCACAGAGGATGTTCTTGGCAGTGGAGTCCAGTTGAACAAACTTTGTGACATCAGCAGCGGTGACACCTTCACCAGCCTTGGGGACGCCATTCTTGACGACATACCATAGGTCGACATCAATGGCTTCAAGATGCATGCGCATCTTATTCTTCCAGTAGGGATATTTAGTTCCATCGAAGACGGGGCATGCAATGGAGACTTTAATTATCCCTGCAGTCGACATAGCTAAAACTCCAGGTGGTTAAACCGAATCACACAGAATAAGGGAGTACCTTGCTCTGATACCAATTGAAAGTGCTAGTGATCGACTTGAGGGGGGGGGGTGAATAGGCGATTTTTATGAAAGTCTTCAAAACATGGAAGTTTCGAAGACAAACGATAGAAATAAACCTATTACCATGCAGCGGAAGGTAGACTACACTAGGCAAACCATAGTCAAGTATTCAATGAAGTGAAAGCACAATGACTAATAGCAGCTAGGCAGTAAAGATCAGGTAGGAAGATATTGTGAAGCCAATTAGAACAAGTAGTCACTCAGTGAAGACAAAAGATAATGCAATCATACGATGACTTCACAAGGACCAACAGTAAGTAAAGGGAAGGGAAGGATGAAACCAGTGACTCGTTGAAGACAATGATTTGTTGGACCAGTTCCAGTTGCTGTGACAACTATACGTATGGTTAGGGAGGCTGAGATTCAACTCAGAAGACCTCGTCTTCACCTTATTCCCCTTGAGCTAAGGACACCCAGTCCTCGCCCAATCACTCTGGTAAGTCTTCAAGGTAGACTTCCAAGCCTTCATAGACTTCGTTCACCGGCGATCCACAATGACTCTTGGATGCTCAGAACGCGACGCCTAACCGGCTGGAGGATTCACAGTCCTCAAGTGTAATAAGTCTTCAGATCACACAGACAGGAAGACTTAAGTGATGCCTAACACTCTTGGGCTCTGGGTGTTTAGGGCTTTATCCTCGCAAGGAATTCTCTCTCAAAGGCTTCGAGGTGGGTTGCTCTCAAACGACAAAAGCCATACTCTAACTCTGAGCAGCCAACCGTTTATGGTTGTAGGGGGTGGGCTATTTATAGCCACTTGGCAACCCGACCTGATTTGTCTGAAATGACCCTTGGTCACTAAGGAACTGACACGTGTTCCAATGGTCAGATTTCAAACACACACGACAACTTTACTTGGACTACAAGCAAAGCCGACTTATCGAACTCTGGACAAGATTTGCTCTCATAGTCTTCACTCGAAGACATAGGATTTTGGTTAAGCATCACTTCAGTCATTCTGACTGGTTTTCTTGGACCCCACTTAACAGTACGGTGGTTCCTATGACTCATCAAAGAAGAAAAAGAACGACAAAAGAACTAAGTCTTCGCGCTCCATAGTCTTCATGCGATGTCTTCTCTTGTCATAGTCTTCAATGTGAATGTCTTCACATACCACCTTTGACTTCAATGTCTTCTTACATTTTTAGGGGTCATCTCTGGTAGGAAAACCGAATCAATGAGGGACTTCTACCTGTGTTATCCTGCAATTCTCACAAACACATTAGTCCCTCAACTAGGTTTGTCGTCAATACTCCAAAACCAACTAGGGGTGGCACCAGATGCACTTACAATCTCCCCCTTTTTGGTGATTGATGACAAACTAGTTGAGTTTTCAACGGGGAATATAATATGTGAAATTGTAAAGGATAGGGGATTGTCTTCATAAGTGGCAAAGGCTCCCCCTAAAGATGTGCATATAAGTAATTTGCTTTTGGTATGCAAATGCACATGGCAGGTTGTACTTGTGGAGATCCTCTTCAACTTATGATGACAATTCATCATGCATGAAAAGTATGTGAAGATAATGACATGCATAATGAAAAATGGACGTCTGCAAAATGATCTAAGTGCGGAATTTATCGTCGCACATGCGTAATTTATCATCGCATCACAGAAAAGCAAATAAGTAGCAGACGACCATCGAGTTTGAGTGTTACAACTCAAAGAACCAAATGTATCAAAACGCGAGAGTTGTAAACACTAGGCAAAATATAAAACCACCGCCCATATGGACCTTGAAGACTATCAAACTCATATGCTTCTCCCCCTTTTGTCAGTAAGGACCAAAAAGGTTTGAAGGCATAGAGCACCTACTCGTTCCCATGAGGAGTTGGTGAAGCAGCAGGGTCATCGGAGTTGGTTGGCGGTGCAGACGAACTCGGTGCAGTGGTGATTCGCGCCGAAGGTGGTGTAGTAGCATCGTCTTCATCATCGATGGCACGTGCATTCACTGTTGCAGCAGAGGAGGAGAACTCAGTGTCTTCAATAGACGGAGTTCGTCGCAGCACAGTCCTTCTTAGAGGTGTTGAGTCAAACTTGAAGCGTTCAGAGAAGCCATCCTCTTGAAGATCATCTTCAGAGCACATAAGCGTCAGCCCTTTCAATGTACGCCGACAGGTTTCATGGGCAACAAAGGCATTCTTGGTGGCAAGGATGCGAATCCTGTTTACGTCCACCAAGAGGCTTTGCATTTGGAAGTCTTGTCTCCATTTGTGCTGTTCACTAAAATCAAGCAACATTACCTTACAAGTAGCACAACATATGAAAGCACACTGCGCAATCATGTGAAAGAAGGCTAGTACTGTCCTCTCATGACGCGGAATTCAAACAACTCACAAGAAGAAGATATGAACCAAATTTGCCAACACGAATAGGAAGTAAGATCTCCTCTTGTGCAGTTCCACTAAGATCAAGCAATCAAGCAATGTTGTCGGTGTGACATTTTGGTTGAACTGCACAAAACACTCTTAAAACAAAAGTGTTTTGTGTAGTGCAACAAAAGGTCACAATAGCAACAAGGTGAAGTAGATAACACTTTTAGCATGTCATTTAATAACCTCTAGTCCAAGTATAGTCCTTGGAACCAAGCAGGTAGGGACTAGGGACTTTTTAGTTGGGACTAGAAAAAGACCTAGGACTTTTTAACCAAACAGGGCCTTAGATTAACAGCAGCTAAAGAGTTGCGTGGGACAATGGACTCACCATCACCATGTGCATCTACCGATGTATGAAGGGTGATGCACAGTCTGTTGCAACAAAGAACAAACAACCAAGGAGCATATTTGTGTTGGTCCCAGTTTTGTTATCTTTACACACCTTTCCCTATGTGAGCGCATCAAATCTAGTCCTGTTGAAACTCTACAGCCTTGTCCCCCAAAACAAAAAGATCAATTTGTTACAGATGTGCGTACTGTGCTTGTCATTGTTTTGCCTTTTCGACCAACGTAGGTGCTGGATAGCCAGTTTGTACTAGTACTTTCCCCCATTCCTTTCGCTTTGAACCACGTCCTACATTCATGCTATACAACTTTCCCCCTTCCTTTACTCTTTGAACCACATCCTAGATTCATGCTATACAACTTTCCCCCCTTCCTTTTCTTTTTGAACCACGTCCTAGATTCATGCGATACAACTTTCCCCACTACTTCCCCCCATTCCTTTCCTCTTTGAACCATGTCCTAGATTCATGTTATACAACTTTCCCCGCTACTTTCCTGTTTGATCCAACACCAAGATTCGAGTGCAGAAGCGGAAAAAGCCCACATGCAGCTAGAGCAATGCATGTGGAATAAGTAAATTATACCTTGAAGTTCTTGGGGTGTGGTTCGGTGGGCGACCGGAGGCCGTTCTGCCCACACTATGTACGACGACGAGGAACAAGGGGTCGGTGGCCCTCCTGCGCCGCCGCTGGGTGAAAGAGACATCTGCGCCGGTAGTGGATTCCCTCCCTCGCCGACGGTGACAGCGTTAAGCCTCCTTCCCTTCCCGGCAGACGGATCCTGTCGGCTCTTTGACCAGCAGTGAGGGGAGAGAGAGAGGCCAACAAAGTCTTGTTTAGATCTAGAGAGGGTGAGAGAGTGTGAAGAGAGCAACTACAAGCGATGAGGCTCCATCGTGTATAGATATAGTGGAGAGAGAGTGTGAAGAGTGCAAACCCTAGAAAACAAGCGCCGAGGCCAAGATCATATAGCTCCATATCCATCCATTTTGACCAGTCAAAGAATCCTCCTGGCACCGCCCCAGATCACTTTCTCTCTCTATCATGCGGGGCCTACCTGTCATTGGGTGGAATAAAGAAGTCGAACAAAAACAAAATTATGCACAAGTGTGATTATCGAACCCGAGACCTCTAGTTTGATGAGCGAACAGGCTAACCAGCTACACCACCCTCACATTTTGTACATTCCTACATTTGTGTGACAAGCATGCAGTTTTTTTTTGCGTGGGAGTCATTGGGATTCAAATCATAATCGTGTCATGTGGCTTTGGTGGTAAGGTCTTTTGGGATTTAAAGCAGTGTTGGTAGTACAGTGTAGCGACCCGACCCGAATGGATCAAGTCTCTGTGCTTAAGTGTCATCCCTGGATCGGTATGCTGACACACACAGTACTCGAGGATTTACAACAGAGGTAAATCACATGTACAAAACAACGTAAATACTATTACCTCAATCCAAATAGCGGAAGAAACAAGGTTGTGGATTCCCATCAACACCAACGGCAAAGTTGAGTATAGAAATCGTAACCCTAACGTATCACTTACTCGTCGTATGATAATCCTGCAACATGAGACGTTGCAGCCACAAAGGGTCAGTACATTGAATGTACTGGCAAATTCACACCATAGAGAATGATGAATAAAGGCTATCACTACATGCATATTTGGCTGGTGGAAAAGCTCTATGGTTATAAGGTTTTTGCGAAAAGCCAATTTTTCCCTACTACAAAGGAATATAATTTATTTAACTATCATGGTGGTTGTTGAACATTGAGAATGGCTGACAACATTCTCAATCCCAATTAAGTAACATCATTAAAACCCAACAAAGTTAATTAAAGTAACATGATGATATCAACAGGATAATCCAAGAACTAGATACTCAAGACGTCCATAACCGGGGACACGACTAATCATGATTAGTTTATACACTCTGCAGAGGTTTGCGCACTTTTCCCCACAAGACTCGATCTCCTCCGTTGGATTTCTCGCACTACATGGTGTTTGAGAAACGGACGACCGAGACATAGTCTTTCAGAAGCGTTTGCACCTTACGATGGATAGACCGTACCACCTACAACCCCTGCATCTGCTAGTCTACCACTGTAAGAGTTCACACGACTTAATCAACTATGCTAGAGCCCATAATAGCTTGTGGCTGCACACGGAAGTTTCTAGTATGAATAATCTCATGATCCCTTTGAGCCTGGGTGGCGGTCCATAAAAAAACAGGCAATCCTGGTCTACCCAGGTGCCTATACAGGCAATCCTAGAATAACCCGGTGCCTCAATCCACCCAGATGTGTGTTTAAGTTGCCACCTTAAGTAAACCATTAATTAACAATCTCACATCTGTCATGAATACTCTCAAAACCCAATCCACGTCTACGAGCATAGCATGGCAATGTAAGCATGACGTAATAGTAACTCCCAAGGGTTTGATAATAAACAGGTAATAGGTACTACCTCAACTACTTCCCATCCCACAATTTAATTAGATCCTAATCATGCAATGTTGGAGGTTTGATCTAATGCAATAAAAACTGGGTATGAAAGAGGTATGATCAAAGTGTAAACTTGCCTGCAATGTTGATGAAGATGTTTCGCACTCAAAACTCTTGATAACTCTACTCGTCACACTCCGGTCAATCTATCGTAAGCAAGCAATAGTAACCACACATAAGCAATCACTCAAAAGACCAGAGTGATCGAAGAAGTCGATTCGGAAAACATCAAAACCAAGCAAATAGCTCTTGCAACATACAACAATCTCTAACAGTACCAAAATTATGTGAATTTGGCCTTATCAGAAAATTTAGGTCAAGAGCTTCGTTTTGCAAAAAGAATCAACTCAAACGGAGCTACGAAACTCAAGTTATGATCAAACGAAGTTTGAATTCAAATATGATCTAATTCAAATTTTTAAACTTTTCAAAAACATGTTTGAGTTGGATTACTGGATAGAGGGGATCATAATGAAGACGTGAGCGTTGGTTTCGTTGAATTTGGACTAACGAGTAAAAAGTTATGGCTATTTGAAAAATCAGGGCCAAGCTGTTTTACGGAAGAAAAAATAGTTATGGGCTAGGGTCTAATGTATAAATACGTAGAGTAATTGATAATCTAATTATTTTATCATATTAGTCTAAAAATAATAAACTACGGAGGTATATGAAGAAAAAAAAAGAAAGATACCTTTATAAGGCAGAGAAAAGACGACTTTGGAGAGAGGAGACAACTTCCAGAAGTCGCGCCGGAGAAGAGAAATATATTTTTCTTAAATGAATCTAGTCAAACCAAAATATTGATTTAACCCGAATCAGATGATTTTTGGAGGCTCTATGGGTCTATATTTATTGGTGGAAAAGAGGCTTAGGGGTCAAAGGCTAGGCAATGTGGGACTAAACGTAGACGAAAATATACGAAACAGAGAAGAAAAGAGGCGATGGGCCTAAAGGCCTTCGGCCGGCCGCGCGGTGCAGTTTTTTTTACAGAATGCGATAAACTGAAAAACGAAAATAAACTAAAACTTTATATAGGCATATTATATATCAAAATTTTCAGAAAAAGATTTCTACAAGATGAACATTTTCCTAGCATTAAATAAAATTCACACAAATTCAGATAAATCAAAGAGTGCTTGTGGTCTAATAAAACCCAACAAAAATCATTTTAGAAATACCAGAATGAATTCAAATTTATTTATCTCCAATTTTCTGATGTAGGGAATCATGTTACCCTAATTTCCATATATTTTATTTTTGGAGAAAAATAATTTGAATAAAACTCAAATAACTCCAAATTGAAAATAAATTCAAAAGAACTTTGAATTTAATTCTTTGAAACTCCCAACTCATATTTCATATAATTTGAAGAAGTCATTTTATCTTCTCTCGTGAAAATCATTGAGTTGCATAAAGTTTCAGAATTGGAAATATTTTCCCAAATGAAATTCAAATATTTCAAACACCCCATTTCATTTAAATAAATGGAATAAGTCATGTCATCTTCTCTCCAGGGTTTTGTGGTGAAAAGAATTTGAATTCACGGAGATCAGAAAGCAAATATGAAAGTTTGGGAAAGTCCTTTTATTCCCTCTCATTTAACTTTCAAAAAGTTTCGAATTTCACTCACTTTCAGTCAATCAATCAAATAGTCAATCAAATCTATCTATTTAATATAACATTCCAAAATTTAGAATTTTGGGATGTTACAAACCTACCACCCTTAAAAGGAATCTCGTCCTCGAGATTCGGAGAGGCTAGAAAGAAAAGGTTAGGTTCGGGGTCTCTTCAAAATTTCATCAATCGTCTCCGGGGACTGGGGTGCTACCACCCTTAGAAGCATGGTTACGGTTCCATCAAAACTCATATACTCCATCCTTATTCTTGACAGTGTCGGTCTTCTCACATCATGCGGATAATTCCTTATCCGGGCTCTTCCGGTAGTGGCATAACCTTTACCACAATTCTTCTGTCCTTTCCTCTTAGTAATGTTATTCCGAGATTGGGTCTTCTTAGCTGACGGGTCTGGCGCCAAAACTAAACGACTATCGATATCTCATGGTGGTCAACAATTTATGGTTTCTCCTGCAGGAAATGGGTCTGGGTTGAACCTCATCGTATAACCTACGGTTGGCAACAACTGCCGTGTACAAGGGAAAAATACTTATACCATTCTAAGTTTAAACAGGGTTTTGATCGTCGTCTCTTTACTATAGGTAAGTCACTCAGATTTACCATCCCACATAGCAAGGCGAATAATAAGAGTAAGTCAGTATGGTGATCAATCCATCCCGCACCCAAATCATTACCTTGTATACGGTTTAGCGAATCTCGCATTCTAACACTCGGTCATCCTCACAAGCATTGCAGAATTTCTCTTGTCGATGAACCAAGGTTCGGATAAATCCATAGATTCTGCAAGCCAGACAAACATCTATCGTTTCTTCACAACTCTCAGGTTTTGCGTTACTCCTATAAGATCTTCTATCGATAAAATCATAACTTCTTCCAGGGTTTTTCCTTCAGCAAGAATGTGCTTGCTTTTTGGCAGGTCCTGGAGCCTGTGGGTTATGGCCCATCTCATCACTTGTAAACCTTGAAAACATCATCGGGGCAACTGATCATTATTCCAACATCCAACTTCCAGCTTCCTAGCATACTTAAAATCATCCAATTGTGATGTCTTTCTTCCTTCTATTTGCACCAAACTAAGACGTGGTTACTCGGACTCATCATGGAGTTTCCATTGATCTATATTTCCAACATCATACCTCCTTTATATCCAATAGTAATTCATCTCTTCATCCTCGTGGAATATCCCACATACCGAGATAAAAACTTATACTTATGAAGTCCATATCCTACTTCGTGGAACATCATTATCCTTTCCAGGGTCAAGCGTCCTTACAGTCCTACGGGTGACTCCAACTTGTTGGCCACTTCTCCCATACGCTCCAAAACTCGGTATGGTCCTACAAATCTCGGTGCTAACTGTCCCTTAACTCCAATCCGTTTAACTCCTCGCATAGGGGACACGCGAAGACATGCTCTGTCTCCAATTTCATAGACTACCTCCTTGAGTTTTTGAGTCTACATAACTCTTCTGCCTGGATTGAGCTACCTTCAGTCTATCTCGAGTCAACTTAACATTCTCTTATGACTCCTTGATCACATTTGGTCCAACAACTGACGGTCTCCAACTTCATCCCACATACTCTTGGGGCATCAGACATATCGAGACAAAACTCGTATTCATTTTGTCCGAAATCCACGCAGTGGAGTATCCTTATCTTTTCCAGGGGTCAACGGCTCTTACAGGGTACTACCACCCTTAAAATGCACAAATCTTCCATAGACCATATTTCTCATATCCTCAAAAATGGTCAAAATTCTTCTTCATAGGGTAACAACTCATAAAATCCCTATCAGTACCAATGATGCTAACTTTATTTATTCTCAAGTGATTACAATCTCTCGCTTTTCCTTTACATGTCTCAACTCAACACCTCAATATAAAAGAAAATGTTCTCACTTCTACTACTCCATTTCTTTTGTTGCAAACTCAACTATCTAGCACAAGTTTCCTTCTCCTTGGGGCATTCTCTGGCAAAGTGCCCTGCTCCATTACAACTAAAACATATTACTTCTAACAAGTATCGAGGTTTCCTTTTTTGGGCAACTGTCGAGGTAGTGACCTGACTCCTTGCACCTGTAACAGGTGATACGACTCAGGTCCTTCCTGGCATCCAATCTGCTTCTCTTCCTAGACCTTTCCATGCCAATCATGGCTTCTATTTCCCGTGGGTCATATTCTACTTCCTCTGTCGGGAATTCTACTAGATCCCCATTCAAACAATTTTGGGAGATGTGTCCTTCTTCTCCACATGAATAGCAAGACTTAGTGCAGGGTTTACTCGGGTCTTCTTTAGGTGTGTCCTCCACCTCTTCCTTCATCACAGTTTCTTCTAAAATTCCCATAAGGGCTCCTTTCTTTACTTGTTTCTTCTGCTGGATGGTTCATTGTACCATGGGGTAAATGTGACACTGAGTAGGATAGTGGGTAATCCCTTCACACAAGAAACAAGTAATCTGCCTAGTGGGGCATTCTTCAACTGGGTGGCTTCCTTCACAATTAGGGCATTCATCCTTGTGTTCTTTATGGGTGTATCCTATTTCTCCACAAATCTTGCATGCACAAGGTTTCTTCATATCCTTTCCATAAGGCTTCAACTTCTGGGACACAAGCCGAGACTTTGGCAAAGTCAACTTAAATTCTTTCCAAGTGGTTACTCCTTGCCATCCATTGATGGTTTGGTACATCCTCCACCAAGTAGCAGCACCTCTTTCAAAGCACTGAAGGGCATGCTGGGTCATAACGTTTCCAACTGTAGGGTTATTCTTCATGTGATCCTCCATGTTCTGAATCCATTGGTCCGTCTCCAATTGACTCATCGGTCCAGAAAATATAAGCTCATCTTCATTCATCCTCTATTGGGTCCATGGGTTTGGGGTGGGATAAGAGAGATAGAGAGGGATACACACAATGCAAACAACAGTTTTTAAAAAGACAGATTTTATTGTGGCTGTCGAAAAAACATCAAACAAATGACAACTCACAAACGTCGCATCTAACGTAGGTATATAACAGGGGTTTGGTCTTCTAAAGGTCAATAAATCTTCAACGTCTCCAAACTCTTCAAGCCTTGTTCATGCCTCCAAGGGCTTCTTCCGATCATGCTTGTCTTTCTCAAGTTCTTTTGCCAGATCAACTCTGTTGACGCGAAGTCTCTTGTGACGTCCTTTAATATTCTGGAGTTGCATTCCAAACTTCTGGGTTTCAACATCCTTGGCATGAGCCATGGTCATACTGTCCTTCAGTTCCTGACAAATCTCCGGTATCTCGAGGTTGTAGCTCCTCCAGCTTGGCTACTTTCAGCTTTTGGTTCCTGAGTTCTTCACGAAATGCTTCCTTGTCTAATACGGCTTCATGGAGCTGCACCTTAAACTTCTTGATGTACTACTCCAGATCCTGGTGATACACCGGCTAAGGTTAAAACTTCATCTTACTATTAGGTGCTCCATCAGCCTTCTTCCATCAATCCATTCTGAAGAAATGCATCCTTAACTCAGCACGGTGACAATAGCATCAGCGGGTGATGACATCACGGATAACCGTGTTTCTGCTCTTGTCATTCCCATGAGCTATCATTCCATAGTTGATATCTCCTGCCTTAGGGTTTTCTTGACAAATCCTTGAGTTCTTAACTCTACATGCTCCGGTCTTTCTCCGATACACCTTGATCTCGGGTATTGACAACTTCCATATTTTGCCAAGTTCCATAAGGGTAGCCTTCCTAGGTCATAAAAATCTGGAAATTCTTCAGAGCCTTCAAATTCTACTTATCTTCGGTCTTCAACCGTTGTAGTTTCCATTATTCAGATGCACGGAAAATACTCTTCATTCCGAAGTGGTCTTAGTTGTCCGATATCTTGTACTTCTTGGAGTGGTCTCATTAGTCAAATCTTCGTGTGGTCAAAAGGGGAAAGGGGTACGGTCTCACTAAAGGGAATTTTTGAATAAGCTCAGAAGAGAAGAGATGTAAAAGATCTTTTTGAAAGGGAAAGTTGTAGAGAAAAATCCTTGCTATGGGCTTGCCAGTTTCTAGGGTCACGTCCTACAATCAACATGTGCTCTGATACCATCTTGTAGCGACCCGACCCGAATGGATCAAGTCTCTGTGCTTAAGTGTCATCCCTGGATCGGTATGCTGACACACATAGTACTCGCGGATTTACAACAGAGGTAAATCACATGTACAAAACAACGTAAATACTATTACCTCAATCCAAATAGCGGAAGAAACAAGGTTGTGGATTCCCATCAACACCAACGGCAAAGTTGAGTATAGAAATCGTAACCCTAACGTATCACTTACTCGTCGTATGATAATCCTGCAACATGAGACGTTGCAGCCACAAAGGGTCAGTACATTGAATGTACTGGCAAATTCACACCATAGAGAATGATGAATAAAGGCTATCACTACATGCATATTTGGCTGGTGGAAAAGCTCTATGGTTATAAGGTTTTTGCGAAAAGCCAATTTTTCCCTACTACAAAGGAATATAATTTATTTAACTATCATGGTGGTTGTTGAACATTGAGAATGGCTGACAACATTCTCAATCCCAATTAAGTAACATCATTAAAACCCAACAAAGTTAATTAAAGTAACATGATGATATCAACAGGATAATCCAAGAACTAGATACTCAAGACGTCCATAACCGGGGACACGGCTAATCATGATTAGTTTATACACTCTGCAGAGGTTTGCGCACTTTTCCCCACAAGACTCGATCTCCTCCGTTGGATTTCTCGCACTACATGGTGTTTGAGAAACGGACGACCGAGACATAGTCTTTCAGAAGCGTTTGCACCTTACGATGGATAGACCGTACCACCTACAACCCCTGCATCTGCTAGTCTACCACTGTAAGAGTTCACACGACTTAATCAACTATGCTAGAGCCCATAATAGCTTGTGGCTGCACACGGAAGTTTCTAGTATGAATAATCTCATGATCCCTTTGAGCCTGGGTGGTGGTCCATAAAAAACAGGCAATCCTGGTCTACCTAGGTGCCTAGACAGGCAATCTTGGAATAACCCGGTGCCTCAATCCACCCAGATGTGTGTTTAAGTTGCCACCTTAAGTAAACCATTAATTAACAATCTCACATTTGTCATGAATACTCTCAAAACCCAATCCACATCTACGAGCATAGCATGGCAATGTAAGCATGACGTAATAGTAACTCCCAAGGGTTTGATAATAAATAGGTAATAGGTACTACCTCAACTACTTCCCATCCCACAATTTAATTAGATCCTAATCATGCAATGTTGGAGGTTTGATCTAATGCAATAAAAACTAGGTATGAAAGAGGTATGATCAAAGTGTGAACTTGCCTGCAATGTTGATGAAGATGATTCGCACTCAAAACTCTTGATAACTCTACTCGTCACACTCCGGTCAATCTATCGTAAGCAAGCAATAGTAACCACACATAAGCAATCACTCAAAAGACCAGAAAGATCGAAGAAGTTGATTCAGAAAACATCAAAACCAAGCAAATAGCTCTTGCAACATACAACAATCTCTAACAGTGCCAAAATTATGTGAATTTGGCCTTATCAGAAAATTTAGGTCAAGAGCTTCGTTTTGCAAAAAGAATCAACTCAAACGGAGCTACGAAACTCAAGTTATGATCAAACGAAGTTTGAATTCAAATCTGATCTAATTCAAATTTTTAAAATTTTCAAAAACATGTTTGAGTTGGATTACTGGATAGAGGGGATCATAATGAAGACGTGAGCGTTGGTTTCATTGAATTTGGACTAACGAGTAAAAAGTTATGGCTATTTGAAAAATCAGGGCCAAGCTGTTTTACGGAAGAAAAAATAGCTACGGGCTAGGGTCTAATGTATAAATACGTAGAGTAATTGATAATCTAATTATTTTATCATATTAGTCTAAAAATAATAAACTACGGAGGTATATGAAGAAAAAAAATAAAGAAAGATACCTTTATAAGGCAGAGAAAAGACGACTTTGGAGAGAGGAGACAACTTCCAGAAGTCGCGCCGGAGAAGAGAAATATATTTTTCTTAAATGAATCTAGTCAAACCAAAATATTAATTTAACCCGAATCAGATGATTTTTGGAGGCTCTATGGGTCTATATTTATTGGTGGAAAAGAGGCTTAGGGGTTAAAGGCTAGGCAATGTGGGACTAAACGTAGACGAAAATATACGAAACAGAGAAGAAAAGAGGCGATGGGCCTAAAGGCCTTCGGCCGGCCGCGCGGTGCATTTTTTTTGCCTTTGCCGGCGCGCGGTGCAATTTTTTTACAGAATGCGATAAACTGAAAAACAAAAATAAAATAAAATTTTATATAGGCATATTATATATCAAAATTTTCAGAAACAGATTTTCTACAAGATGAACATTTTCCTAGCATTAAATAAAATTCACACAAATTCAGATAAATCAAAGAGTGCTACTGGTCTAATAAAACCCAACAAAAATCATTTTAGAAATACCAGAATGAATTCAAATTTATTTATCTCCAATTTTCTGATGTAGGGAATCATGTTACCCTAATTTCCATATATTTTATTTTTGGAGAAAAATAATTTGAATAACACTCAAATAACTCCAAATTGAAAATAAATTCAAAAGAACTTTGAATTTAATTCTTTGAAGCTCCCAACTCATATTTCATATAATTTGAAGAAGTCATTTTATCTTCTCTCGTGAAAATCATTGAGTTGCATAAAGTTTCAGAATTGGAAATATTTTCCCAAATGAAATTCAAATATTTTCAAACACCCCATTTCATTTAAATAAATGGAATAAGTCATGTCATCTTCTCTCTAGGGTTTTGTGGTGAAAAGAATTTGAATTCACGGAGATCAGAAAGCAAATATGAAAGTTTGGGAAAGTCCTTTTATTCCCTCTCATTTAACTTTCAAAAAGTTTCGAATTTCACTCACGTTCAGTCAATCAATCAAACAGTCAATCAAATCTATCTATTTAATATAACATTCGAAAATTTAGAATTTTGGGATGTTACATACAGAAATAATGCAGCCTTAGTCACCTTACCTCTCTCCATGAGTACATTGGGTCCCACCAATCAGAGGGTGAAACAAACAAATTAATAAGAAAAATGTTAGTACACGAAATACAAATTAATATATTTTTTTGTGACATGCATGAACATTTTGTTAGTTCAATCTATGGTCAAAATTTGACACGAAATACAATGGGGACCAATAAACCAAGACGGAGGTAGTACGCAAAGTTTGTCGTCGAAAGCGAGCCGATTTGGCTCTCCTGAGCTAGCAAGGTTTTTCTAGCCCACCCAAGCTAGCTGGCCCACAAAAGCTAACATATTTTAACAGTTCCAAACGCCTAACCTTGCCCGGCTGGGCTATAAACTGTTCTTGCTAAGGATCCAAATGCTCCCTAAGTAACTCGCACGATAGTCCTACTCTATGAACCTATGTGTGCGTGTGTGTGTGTGTGTTTAACAGCATGTGTGTGTTAGAGAGAGCGACACATCGAATGGTGTGTAGTGTACGACTTAGCTGCGAGAGTCGGTGCATCCTCTCGTTTCCGGGCGTCTGGTCGGGATAGGCGGACCACTACCACCCCGCTCCTGACCAGCCTGGCCCACCCAAAGCCCCTCCATCGCCCGCGTGCACTTCCCGCCCGAAACGATCAGCGCCGCTCCAAAGAATCAGTGCCTCATTCATGCCCGGGCAGAGTGGACGCAACCTCTCACTGGCGCCTGCGTTGAAGAGAGAAGCGGATTCAAGAGTGATGGTTGCTTCGTCCGTCCAACTTACTGCTGGGTCTATGTGATTTGACGGCTCATTGGTCATTATTACTGAGGTGGTAGGACTGCTGGATATCCCACGCTTTCGGCGAAAGGAGGTACTACTAGATGACAATTTTCTCCATTCTTACAACGGAGGAGTGCGAGAGTAGTGAAAACACGCAGGCTTAGTGATTACATGGCCCACCTCACATTATCACCATATTTTCTGGACACCTGCGACACCTAACTCTTTACATAGTACTAGTATAGTACGTACTGTAATTTATCAGCGAGATAAATTTGTACAATGCTATGAAGCTTCCAGCTTCTGTTTCATGTATCTTGCGTCCATGGTTGCCCGTTGCAACATTTCATCAAATACAAAGGAGACTAACATGCATGCTATTGCATCTCAATGATTGACAGATCATAGCCAATATGTACTCCCTCCGTTCCAAAATAAGTGTCTCAACTTTATGCAAACTTTAGTACAAAGTTGTACTACTACTAAAGTTGACACTTATTTTGGAATAGAGACAACTAAAGAAAAAAAAAGATCCATGCAGTCCCTAGCCCTTGAACCGTAAACCCTAACCATGCTTTAATTTGCTGGCAACGCTGGAGCTTCCGAAGAAATGAAGTTTGCAACCCTTTGACCATCGGATCATTTTGTGCAGTTTCACCAAAATCGAGATGAGCATCCTTGTGGCAAAGAAATGGAAGAAGCGTGATTATAATAAGATTACTGGGACTAGTTGATGAGACATATACTCATCACAAATATAGTACGTAAAAGTCAGTAGAGGTATGTGCAGGGCAAAGAAGTAGAGAAATATCCACATGGAGTGATGTGGGCAGCTGGAGCAGTGGTGCAAGCCGGTTGTAAAGGAAGTTGTACCTGAGGGATGTCGGGACGTAGCTCAACCTAGAGGAGGGCGGCGGGAGGCGGCAACTGCACACGTCGCGGCAGTGAGCAAGGGACAAAGGCAACCTCATCGGCTTTGTGAGAGAGAACGACGGGGACCCCTGATCGGGACGTGCCGACAGTGCCTCCATATGAACCTATTTATATTGCGTATGTGCCACCGAAGAAAAAAAACTTTATTTATAAATGACGCGGCACCGTTCATGCGCGGTTCCCGACCCTCCATTATCTATAAGTGAGTAACTACTACTAGATGCATGGAATTATCACGTGGGCTGCATCATCTTATAGAAATGAGCTCCACCGTGTCACGTGTGTGGTTGGGGAAGACGCAAAAGACGCAAAGAGTGCTACTAGTACACTACGTGCGTGGGTGCGTGCACCTCTTCTCTTCGAGCATGGTTATTAAAAGTATAGCCCACTATTGTACTACCACGCAGTTATTATATATGGGCAAAGAGTATAGGCAGTAATAATGACTAATAAGCCGTGAAATCACGAGGCCCATCTTTCTCTATGTCTGACCGAGGAAGCAGCCATCATTTCACTCCTCGTTAAATATCCATCCTCTGCTACCTCTACTAATAAATAAAAATCCGCTTCTACCTCTGCTACATGGTTAATAATATAGCCATGTCAATCACGACGTAGAAATATCATTCACTGATACAATAGGGCTGGATCTAAGGCTGGTGATTTTTTTACTTTGTCTCTTTCTCTTTTTGTCTCATTTACTCATTCTACATAGGAGCACGTGTAGAGGATGGCTATTCCTTTCGATGGGACTTCTTCATGGGGTTTAAGACTAAGGCTGGTCATAGTGGGGAGTAACTTAGACTAGTAACATGCTTTTGTTACTAGTCCATGTTACTACCTTCATAATGGGTAGTAACATATAGATGGTAAGATACAAACCTTCATTAATTGAGACATAGACTCATTTTACCTCGGGGTGTGTTATGTTATAGTAACATATTATGTTACCACAAGCATCTCTTCCCTCATTAACTCCATGCTACATAAGCAAATTTGTCTTGAGATGTGTCATGTTACTACAAAAGTTACTCCCACTATGACTAGTGTAACGCCCCGTATGTAACTTGCCATATTTGTATTCCAACTCTTGCCATTTTCGGCTCTAAGTTATGATATTCCCTCGTGGTTGGGTTTTGTCTTTGTTTTGCTTTTTGTCCATGTCATGCGTCTCATATCATGTCATCATGTGCATCGCATTTGCATACGTGTTCGTCTCAAGCATCCGAGCATTTTCCCCGTTGTCCGTTTTGCGATCCGACACTCCTACGTCCTCCGGCGCCCCCTTTTGCCTCTTTTCGTGAGCGGGTGTTAAACATTCTCAAATTGGACCGAGACTTGCCAAGCGGCCTTGGTACACTACCGATAGACCGCCTGTCAAGTTTCATGCCATTTGGAGTCCATTTGGACTCTCCTAGCTCCCTCTACCTATAAATATGTGCACCCCTTTGAAATTTTCGGGCGAAACCCTAGCAAACCTCCCTTCTCGCCGCCGGACGCGTCCGGAGCGTGCCGGACACGTCAGCCCGCCGCCGCCCGACGAACCGGAGCCTGCCACGTGTCATCCACCGCCGTCTCCGCCGTCCGGCCTGTCTGGCCCGTGGCCGGCCCACCCGCGCCCGACTGGGCCGCGCCCCGCCGCCGCTCTCCACCCGCGCCTCGCTCGCGCCGCCCGGCTCCGCCGCGCCGCTTGCCTCCACCGGCCGCCGCCTTGCCGCTCGGCTTTCGCCGGCAGGGCGCCGCCCCCGCGCCAAGCTCCGCCGCCCGCTGCCTCCTCGCCGCGCCGCCCGAGGACGAGGTCCCCATCTTCGGCTAGCCGACTCCGGCCAGCTCCTCCCGACGAGCTTCGGCAAGATCCACTCAACTCCGGCGATCCTCGGGAACCGTGCGCCCAGATCTGGATTGGATCCGAAACCCTAGGTTGACCTCTCCTTTTCCACTATGTCCCGTTTTCTGGTTATTTTTATGCTCCATTCATCATGCCATAACTCTGTGCTCGGTGGTCCATTTTGTGCATATGAGATATCAAAATGTTCATCTAGATGTCCTCTGCATTTTGTTCCATTGCACCATGCTTGTTTGAGTCTATCTTGATGCCCTAATGACTGATGCAAGAGTTCTTCATAATGTTAGTTCCTGTTACTTAGCAGATCTTGAGCATTTGTCATTTTTGCCATGATTATTGTGTGCTGCATATGAACTTGAGCCCTACATGTGTTTTGGGCTATGCCATGCCATCTTTACAGGGGTGTATGCCATGTATTTTTGTGATAAATGTGGTGACTAGCACAAGCATGCAAAGTAGCTCTCGTGATGTTGCTGATTTCAGGGACTTAGAATTCCACTAAGTCATTTCCCTGCTGTTATTTCAATGCCATGTATTCATGTTGCTATAGGGTGAATCATGCCTCTTTTGGGTATGTTTAGTAAGGATGATTTGGGCATATGGTTATGCTCTATCCATCCATGTCCTTGTTTTCATTTATGGAGTACCCTAGCATGACTCAATCTTGCTCTACTTTTGCTATAAAATGTTCCTGGCAGATTGTTTACGTGTTAATCAATTTTGCCAAGGTTGTTGTAGTTGATCCATGCATGCTATGAGGTTGTTCTTGCCATGGATAGCTTCTTGATCATGTCTTCTTGCTGGGAGTATGCTTAGTTCGTCATGCAATGCCTTGTGGTGAGTGCATCGAGCTCGCAAACATGCCTTCATAACTCTGTTTATGCCATGTCCAGTTTTCTGCTAAGTCTGAATCTGTTAATGGAACTTGCTATGTTTACATGGGTGCCATCATATCTTCTGATCCTGTTTGGCTTATGGTCAGTAAGGGACTTTTGTTATATGCTTTGATTAGATTCATGCCATTCCTTGTATTGCTATGATCTGATCCTATAGCATGTTGTTTACTTGCTCTAAACATTGCTTCCTGATGTTAATTCATGGCATGTTAGTATTTTCACTAAGTCTGTGATGCTGTTATCTTTTGCACTTTTGCCATGCTTGTTTGAACCTGCTATTGTGCGATTTAGCCGTAGCTCAATGTTCATATTTTGTCAAGCATCTTGAGTAGATCACTGCCATGTGCTTTGTTGCTATGTTAGAGTGCAGTAGCTTAGTTTCTTGTTGCATCTTAGATGGCATCGTGCTGTTAATCGCAGAATCGTGCCATTCTTGTTTTGCTTGCCATTTGCAAACCGTGCATCCGATTCCGGTGATCTTTATATCGATTTCGACCAAAATCAACTCATCTTTACAGCGGCACTCTTGGTTTGCCAAGTTGAGGCCTGGTTCAATCTTTTCCTTCCGAAGCACGCATATGCATTGCATATCACATCCCGCATGTCATGCCATGTTTTGCATCATGTTGCTTGCGCATTGCACCATGGTTGATTGTGGTTTCCTTTGCTTGTGTTCTTGCTTTGGGTAGAGCCGGGAGACGAGTACGTGATCGAGGAACCCGGTGAGTATGCTTACGAGGATCAAGCTTACGTCAACTCGGAGAACTTTGCAGGCAAGATGACCATACCCTCGAAATCACTTCTATCTTTGCTTGCTAGTTGCTCGCTCTATTGCTATGCCGCGATACCCACCACATGCTTTATCATGACTCCCATATTGCCATGTAAAACCTCTAACCCACCTTGTCCTAGAAAACCGTTGTTTGGCTATGTTACCACTTTGCTCAGCCCCTCTTATAGCGTTGCTAGTTGCAGGTGATGATGGAGTTTGTTCCTTGTTGGAACATGTTTATTGTTGGGATATCATTATTATATCTTGTTTACTTTAACGCACCTATATACTTGGTAAAGGGTGGAAGGCTCGGCCTTATGCCTGGTGTTTTGTTCCACTCTTGCCGTCCTAGTTTCCGTCATACCGGTGTTATGTTCCTTGATTTTGCGTTCCTTACGCGGTTGGGTTATAATGGGAACCCCTTGACAGTTCGCCTTGAATAAAACTCCTCCAGCAAGGCCCAACCTTGATTTTACCATTTTCCACCTAGCCTTTTTCCATAGGGTTTCGCGGACTCAAGGGTCATCTTTATTTTAACCCCCCGAGCCAGTGCTTCTCTAAGTGTTGGTCCAACCTGAGCGATGTCCGGCGCCCCCTGGGCAACCAGGGTCTATGCCAACCCGACGTCTGGCTCATCCGGTGTGCCTTGAGAACGAGATACGTGCGACTCCTATCGAGATTTGTCGGCACATCAGGCCG
This sequence comes from Triticum monococcum, assembly GCA_034509565.1. Taxonomy (NCBI): domain Eukaryota; kingdom Viridiplantae; phylum Streptophyta; class Magnoliopsida; order Poales; family Poaceae; genus Triticum; species Triticum monococcum. The sequence continues at coordinate 127,876,165 of CM067842.1, forward strand.
CTTTGCTGGTCTTGTTTTACCTTTGTCGAAATGTCTTGTAACCGGGATTCCGAGTCTGATCGGGTCTTCCTGGGAGAAGGAATATCCTTTATTGACCGTGAGAGCTTGTGATGGGATAAGTTGGGACGCCCCTGCAGGATTTTGAACTTTTGAAAGCCGTGCCCACGGTTATGGGCAGATGGGAATTTGTTAATATCCGGTTGTAGAGAACCCGACACTTAACTTAATTAAAATGAATCAACAACGTGTGTAGCCGTGATGGTCTCTTTTCGGCAGAGTCCGGGAAGAGAACACGGTCTCGTGTTATGCTTGAACGTTAGTAGTTTTCAGGATCACTTCTTGATCTTTGTAGCTTCTCGACCGTGCCTTGCCTTCTCTTCTCGCTCTCATTTGCGTAAGTTAGCCACCATATATGCTACTGCTTGCTGCAGCTCCACCTCAGTACCTTTTCCTACCCATAAGCTTAAATAGTCTTGATCGCGAGGGTGTGAGATTGCTGAGTCCGCGTGACTCACAGATTACTTCCAAAACCATATGCAAGTGTCGATGATGCCATTCCAGGGGATGCGACCGAACTCAAGTGGGAGTTCGACGAGGATTCAGGACGTTACTATGTTTCGTTTCCAGACAATCAGTAGTGGAGCCCAGTTGGGGCGATCGGGGATCTTATGCATTTGGGGTTGTCTTTATTTTGGTTCCGTAGCCGGACCTTGAATGTATTCTGCACTATAAAAAAAAGACACATCCGTGGCATTTTGGGCCGGACGAATTTTTTTTCTGTCATACATATGACACTTCTATGACGATAATTGTGACAAAACCCGGTATCATCATAGATGTGGTGGGCTCCTACTTCTATGAAAAAAAATCATGACAGAAAATGGTCTTTTTGTCCTGGGCGGGCCGGAGACGCAGCTGCATGACATTCTTTGGGCCGTCCATGACGGAAAAAACCGTGGTAGAAGCAAGGGGGAGGAAACTTTCGGGGAGTTCCTGGTTACGGTGGGAGGTCGGGGGCCGAGCGATGCGCGTTTCTCTCGTACACGTACGCGCGTGTGTGCGAGGCGTTGGCTCTAACTGAACCCGAGCGAGGCGTTGGGCTCTAACTGAACCCGAGCGATTGCACTGCAGGATACGCGTTACTGAACCCGAGTGATCGATCGATGGATGTTAACTGAACCCGATTGAGCGATTCCTTCGCTATTGCTGCTAACTGAAGCTGATCGATGCTGCCTCTGGGATGAACAGTTAGTGTTGCGCGGGGGGGGGGGGGGTTGGATGAACAGTGAGCGGTGGCGTTGCCTCTGGATGAACATGACCCCATGGTGTGGTGGAGGGCTGGATGAACAGTAGACGGTGGAGGGGTGCGCGTGGAGGGGTGGTTGAACAGGACCCCGCGGTGTGGAGGGCTGGATGAATAGTAGACGGTGGAGGGGTGCCCGTGGAGGGGTGGTTGAACAGTAGCCGGTGGAGTAGCACGCGGTGGAGGCTAGATGAACATGAGCCCGTGGAGGCTGGAGGAGGTCGACGGTGGAGATGAACAGTATCCCGTGGAGTCCCGTTTTGTGGTACGCCACACCCCTCCCGATGAACAGGACCCCCGTTTCGACTGTAGCGCTCCAACACAAGTCCATTTCGTCCGTTTTGCGGTACGCCACACCCCTCCCGATCAAAAGGACCCCCGTTTCGACCGTAGGAGGTCCGTTTCGTCCGTTTTGCGGTACGCCAGACCCCTCCCAATGAACAGGATCCTATTTCGAACGTGGCCGGTCGAACACAAGGCCGTTTCCTCCGTTGGGCGGTATGCCAGGCCTCCTTTCCATCGACTGTTCCGTCCAAGCCCTCCCGATGAACACGACCACGCATTCCGTTTCGACCCAGCCGGTTGGCTCCCACGCGTTCCGTTGCCTCCCGATGAACACGATGCATTCCGTTGCCTCCCCATGAACACGACGCATTCCATTGCCTCCCCATGAACACGACGACGACGCTGCCTCCCCATGGACACGGCGACGATGCTGTTTCTCCGTTCTGACCCAGCCATGTACACGAGCCCTGGCCGTACGTATGCGCGAGTAGGCGTTCGAGACCCCGGCCGTATGCACACATACGTGGCCGTATTTTCTTTCTTGCACCCTGGCCGCTGTACGTACGTGTACATGCTATGTGCACGCCTCTACTACGACACGTACACGCCTCTACTACGACACGTGCGTGCCTCTACATCCACCAGTATATATGTACGCACATGTTCGCGACCAAAATGACAACGCTACGTACGCTTTGACTAGGTGGGTCCCGACTGTCAGGCACTTCCTTGCCTGCGAAGATGTAGCTGGTGGGTCCCAGTAGTCAGGGGGGCGAATCGTTTTTTTTTGCCCGGACGCACTTCCTTGCATGCGAAGATGTAGCTGGTGGGTCCCAGCAGTCAGGGGCAAACATTTTTTTCGTGAAATGCGGTGGCCCGTCCGGTGGGTCCCCGCTGTCAGGTGGAGGAATAATTATTTCGCACGTAATAAGGAGGCACTTCCTTGCTGCGGCCGTGGACCCAGTTGTAAGCCTCTCCATTTACAGTCCACGTCCGATGGAAGCCGTTCCTAGACCATGTTGACCACGCCGCGCCGAGAGCACCAAGGCGGTGGACGACGGCAAGGCCTAGGAAGGGGACGACACAGAGCCGGGGAAGACACAGTAGTGGAAGCCCATGCGTTGAGGAGTACGAGGGTTCACTGGTTCGCTGCTGTGTGAGGCTGCCGTCGTCGCAGAATAACAGGGGGTGTGGGTGAGTAGAGGGATGGCCTGGCCTGCGGTGGGAGTAGTAGGGCGCGGTGAGGCCTCCGCCGCATCGCAGCCGGCCACGGGAGGCAGGAGCACGAGGCACGACCGGCGCTGGTTTGGGCGCCTGGAGCAAGAAGACCAGAGGTTGAAGAAGCACTACGGCCGTTGGATGGACATCGTACGGTCACTGGAGCTAGATTCGTGCATATTGACTAAGTTGACAAAGCCCTCCGTCCCCGTCAACTTAGTAGGCCCACAAATCAACCTGCCACTATACTGGGTCCCAGCTAACAGGGGGAGTATTCATTTTTTTGTGTGTAATAAGGAGGCACTTCCTTGCGTGCAAAGATATAGCTGGTGGGTCCGAGCTGTCAGCGGGGGTAACGTTTTTTTCGTGAAATACAGAGGCCCTTTCGGTGGGTCCCTGATGTCAGGTGGAGGAATCATTATTTTGCGCGTAATAAGGAGGCATTTCCTTGCGTGCGGCCGTGGACCCAGCTGTCGGCCTCTCCACGTACAGTCCACTTCAGATGCATGTCGGTCGTTGACCAGGCCGCGCCGAGAGCACCAGGGCGGTGGACGACGGCGAGGCCTAGGAAGGGAATGACACGGAGGCAGGGAAGACTCGGCAGTTGTTTCCCACACGGAGGGGAGTACGACTGTACGAGGGTTTACTGGTTCGTCTGCCGTCGCCGGAGAATAACAACAGGTGTGGGTGAGTACAGGGATGGCTAGGCCAGCGATGGGAGTACAGTGGGGCGGTGAGGCCTGCGGGGCAGCACAGCCGGCCGTGGGGAGGAGGGAGCAGACAGTCCCGCGGGTGCTTATTTGAGCGGCTGGAGCAGGAAGAGCAGAGATTGAAGAAGCACGACGGCCATTCGATGGACATCGTACGGTCACTTGAGCTAGAATTGTTCATATTGACTAAGTTGACAAAGCCCTCCGTCCCCGTCAACTTAGTAGGCCCACAAGTCAGCCTCCCACCATGGTGGGTCCCAGCTAGCAGGGGGAGTATTCATTTTTTTGTGCGTAATAAGGAGGCACTTCCGGTTGGTCCGAGCTGACAGCGGGGGGAACATTTTTTCGTGAAATACGGTGGTTCGTCCGGTGGGTCCCAATAGTCAGGGGCAAACTTTTTTTTGCGAAATACGGTGGCCCGTCCAGTGGGTCCCAGCAGTCAGGGGGGAAACATTTTTTCCGCGAAACACTGGTGGCCCGTCAGGTGGGTCCCTGCTGTCAGGTGGAGGAATAATTATTTTGCGCGTAATAAGGACGCACTTCCTTGCGGCTGCCGTGGACCCAGCTGTCAGCCTCTCCACGTACAGTACTCTTCTGATGGAAGTCGGTCATTGACCACATTGACCACGCCGCGCCGAGAGCACCATGGCGGTGGACGACGGCGAGGCCTAGGAAGGGGACGACGCGGAGCCGGGGAAGACGCGGCAGTGGATGCCCATGCGGAGAGGAGTACGAGGGTTCACTAGTTCGGCTGCGGTGTGAGGCTGCTGTCGCCGCAGAATAACAGGGGGAGTGGGTGAGTGGAGGGATGGCCTGGCCAGCGGTGGGAGTAGTATGGGGACGGTGAGGCCTCCGCGGCAGCACAGCCGGCCACAGGAGGCAGGAGCATGCGGCACGACCGGCGCTGCTTTGGGCGGCTGGGGCAAGAAGACCAGAGGTTGAAGAAGCACTACGGCCGTTGGATGGACATCATTGACCATGCCGTGCCGAGAGCACCAGGGCGGTGGACGACGGCGAGGCCTACGAAGGGAATGACACGGAGCCGGGGAAGACACGGCAGTGGCTGCGCATGCGGTGGAGTGTACGAGGGTTGACTGGTTCGGCTGCCGTCGCCGGAAAATAACAGGAGGTGTGGGTGAGTAGAGGGATAGACAGTCCAGTGATGCGAGTATAATGGGGCCGTGAGGCCTGCCCGGCAGCACTGCCGGCCACGGGAGGCGGGAGTAGGCGATTCCGACGATGCTAGTTTGGGCGGCTGGGGCAGGAAGATCAGAGACTGAAGAAGCACGATTGCCGTTAGATTAACATCTAATGGTGTGACGCTGGTAGAGTCGATTGTTGACTAAGTTTCTTTTTTGAGAAACCTTGTGTACGCATGAACTTAGTAGGCCCACAAGTCAGCCTCCAAATCTGTGGCAGACAACATAAAGCCCATTTGCTATTTTTTATAATTTGTAGCCCATTTGCTAATTCTTAAGTAATTTATTACAACCCATTTTCTGCCCAGGACCACGGTCAAAAAGTTCAACCTTATTTTGCATATTTCGGTGGAGTCCGAACTGTTGTAATCCCGAAATGATAAACACTTTTTTAAGAACTTATTGATTTGCCAAAAAAATCATTTTGTTTTTGTAAGCAAATAAGACGTGGGACAATTGAGTTGGTTTAAGGGAAAACCAGTGGTAAAAAAATCAGCGCTGGGTGGGAAAAAACAACAAAAATAAGGATGTAAATATGAAAAGGGAATTTTATGTATTTTCAATATAATGATATATGTATATGAACTAGTAAAACTATAGGTAGATATTAGAAAACGGATGTAGGACATCCGTTTCAAGAGGATAATAGAACCGGGCTGTGTGTTTGATTCAGTAAAAAAAACTGCATGTAGATGTTGTAAGACAAAATATAACTAACGCTGGCGGGCCAGAGGCCAGTAGATACCTATTGGATCTTTGTGCCCCGTTGTCGTCATGGGTTGGGACTGTTATAAACAAAACCAACCCTGGGCAGTCTACAGCCCAGCTGAAACTTGCTCGACCTGAAAAAACAATATATGTGCTCAATAAACGAGAGAATTCTGCAAGTATAGACTGATAACTGGGATGCAACACGGATATTGTTTTTTTATTGTGATAATAAGTGCATGCACTTGTTTCGAAAAAATTGGAGAACTGGGAATTCGAACGGCGAGTGCTTATGCTACCCATCAAATAAAAATCAGGTGCCTGAAAATTCATTTCGAAACAAATGATTCAGCTTTATATCCACGTCGACCCTCGGCATGATGGTTGGAAGCAAATGCAAGTTCATACCAAAAGATCGTTAACAACAATACCAACTTGCGGACGACAAGGTAGTACAACTACCAATACCAAACTAACTTATAATCTTTTTACTCCTGGCCCTAGTGTTCATCTGGTAGAAAATCTTGCAGAGAACCAGCTCCCGCTCCTTCTCTTGCTCCAGGTCCCCGAGGTGGTATTGGTGCATCACCCAGTTGGTCCTCTGCTGGTCGAAGTTCTTGTTGGTGTGCAGCACCAGAACCTTTTTTGCTGCCCGTCTGCCGGCCGTTGACCATAACCGGCAAGGTATTGCCGGTCTTGTGCCACATCACGTGCATGCGGCACTCTGACTGTATCTTGCGACGCGTCCATGTGCCCCTTTTAAACGCCCTGGAATTGCGTTGGAAGAAATGCTTCCTTAGGCCACTCAGTGTGATACCTGCAGTATTGTGGAATACAGGTTTTAGTGTACCTAGTTGGCATTTTCATAACATCTTTGGCATGTTGCAGTCACTTGTTTCACTTTTTATTAACTGTGAAATTGTAATTGCTTCACCAGGTCTGTGTCTAAAAAGAAAAATAGAGCTATAAACAAAGGAATATGTTTGTGCAAGTAGACGGCCGATCGGTGTCTTACCTGGAAGTTTCTCAGGTTGGGTGTAGCATATGCCCTGCTCGTTGTCGATGGTTGGTATGAACAAATCGATGAGAGACTGAAATCTCGCGCTGTCAGCACTCACTTTGGCCTCAAGGTGCTCGATCAGCTCCTGATCCGTGGGATCGAACTTGACGCCAGCCGGCAGCACCGGCCAATCCTTCTTCGACTTGCATCGGTAATTCCAGTTATATGGTACTGAATGTATGATCAATCGACTGTTTTAAGTGAATGATGAAAGATTTCGACAGATAAGTGGTACTCCAAATCTGAAGTCCAGAATACCCGAACACGCCGCCGAGATTCTTGTGTCACCTCACGCGCAGCATGTTGTCACGTCAATTCAATGTAACATGATGAATAATTTGACCGACGTATACTAGTACTGCTACTGTACCGGAGTACTTACTAGTCGTATTTAGTGTCACATTTTATACATAGGTTTAACTAACAAGTACACACTTGAAGCCTAATTGATATATATATATATGGCTTCTGCACAACATCTCCATCATCATTATCAATACATCCTACGCAGGTGAGTTAGGATGCACTTGATCCCAGGAAGGTATCTATCCTTCAAGCCAGAGGAGTGCTTCAAACTAACAACAATACATAATATCCAACAAAAGAGGGTCGTGCTACAGCAGCAGAATACATGGCTCAGTCTAGATATCAGCACGGATCAAGTTGTGCATATTTGCTGTTGGCATGAACCACATCGCCGCATGTCGGGTTTGCAAAAGCCATCCATCGCATGGAAGCTTGATGCCTTTCACACACTGAAGATTATCTGGCAACAAGCTGTGTCAACGAATCTCTGGATATGGTGATTCATGAAACCCATGGTATGATGTGTAAACATAGCCCCCCTCGCGAATGGAAGTTGCATAGCACAGTCATCATCGCGGGTGATATGATCGATGATTGGTTGGATGATCAGATAATTGAGCCCGAGGAACAAGGAGTGGTTGCCGAGGCTGTAAACCCGCCTCCAGTTGAATACGCCTGGCCCAACGGAGCTGGGATCTTTCTCGAACACGAAGCAGCCACAACCATCAATGTCACGAACGCCCCACGCATTGTACTACATGTGGTTTGATGTAATGGTTTGGTCAATTTGGTACATGCGAATGAGCATCAAATGACCGCCGTCAGCTGAACGAGTGATAAACCACCAGCCATCGACTGGTATGATTCCAGGTCCTGGAATCATGAAGGCCGCATTTGCGTCTGCTGCAACAATTCAAATTGGAGACCAAAAGAACAAAAATAAACAATCATGTTCAGAGTATGTGTGGAATTAAGATTATTATAACAGTGACACATATCATAGACAAAGAGTTGCAATGCCATGGTCATAATCATACCCCAAGTTAAAAAATAAGCCAATGGCTTTCATATTCTAGCAATATGTCATGGTTCAAACATCATGTAACAATGAGAGGAAAACAGCTATGACAGCGCCTACTCATATTCTACCATAGCACTTACTACTACTGTTCTCATATCAACTCTAAGCAATAACATGCGTTGTTATAAAAATCTTGTAAACGAGAGTAACATATAGCAATCATGATGTTATGCTCATAATATGTATTCTAACAATCATTAGATGCCAATTGTTCTCATATCAACTCTAACAATAACATGTGTGGTCATAAAAATCTAGGAAATGAGAGGAACATATAGCAATGATGTGGTTATAGACATGCTATGCATTCTAAATTTGTAACAAATGAACATGCAGTCGTATTCATAAGGTAAAGATGAGATGAGATAGAACAATTACACGACGATAGATTCCACCAGTATAGGCAGCCAATCTGTGCGTGGACCGCGTAAACGATGCCATCATGCACTATAGCATCAGACAGAAATTGTCGGCGTTCTGGGAACGGGGGTCCCCAGACTTGCCTGCCTGCGGCCTGCGGCGTGGCTCAAAGGAGGCCCAGCATGGCCCATCTTCATCAACACAAGACTCAAGACCCTCACGAGGGGCCAAGCCTCGCGGGGCGGACGACACGGTACATCCTCAGGCGCAGCCTCCTCAGGCTAGCTCGCGAGGAGGCGGAGAAATCAAGGCGGGGTACCTCGCGAGGTGCCCATGACGCAAGCCATGACGACTCAGGGCGCCTGGCGGGTGCCAGCGTGCGCAGTGTCCTTCTTTCCTCTTTGGTGCAAAGGGGGCAAGCGCAGCCGCGGAGTACCGAGGCATCAGGCAAAGGTTGCCATTTCGGTGCAACGAGACCAACACCAGGAGGACTACAAGATGGAGGTCACCATGGAGCCCATCACGGCGTCACCGCAGAGTCTTTCGCAGGCGAAGACCAACTTTAGTGAGGATAAGTGTACTAGATGTTCCCCTTCGAATTGGCCAATTGTTGGCGCCCTTCCCGCTCAATATTTGGGAAGAGGCCCAGGGCCTTTGCCTATAAATGGGACCAGCCACCCTCATAGCAAGGGGGTTGGTTCGTTGGTCCGGCTAGCAAGCAGAGAGAGTGAGTGAGAGAGAGAGAGAGAAGGGTGACTGAACTCCTCCTAGCGGTTCATCGCCCCAGCCAAGAACAGACCCTCGCGAGGCTGTTCTTCCTTGTATCGTTCATCATCATCAGCCCCAAGAGGCAATCCACCAACCACACACTAGAGTAGGGTATTACACCACAACGGTGGTCAGAACCAGTATAAACCTTGCGTCTCTTGTGTAGTTCTTTCAGTAGTTTAGATCTTTGTGAGACGGGGAGGCAGAAGGCGTGATCTCCGCGCGCACCCCAGTGTTCGAACCTTAAGGGTCTGCTGGAACCCGTGATCCGACATTTGGCGCGCCAAGTAGGGGTGCGTCGGAATCTTTCCTCCACCACTCCGTTCTCCTCCGACCGTCGCGTCCATGTCCGACACTCGTCGGGCCAGCGCCGAGTGCCGGGCCGCCATCGCTTCTCGCGTCGCCCAGACAGCCCCCATCGGTGGGCGTCCTCGTCGTTCCCCGTCGCCCGCCGTCAATGCCGCCACCGGCCCGGCGGGGGGCGAGCAGCAAGCGTCGTCTCAGCATCCATCCGTGCGCCAAGACGGCCGCACCGCTACTCCATCGCTCGCACCAGCCGACTCTTCGTCCCGCACGCTCCGCGCACCCTTGGAGGCTCGAGCTGCGCTCCTCGCGGCAAACGAGCTCCTGCGCTACCGCCCCGTCGACGACGTCTACGAAGAGTGGCTCGACTGCGTCGCCGAGCTTGTCCGCACCGTAGGGGGCTCTTCCGCGCCGTCCGTTCCTCTGTGCCACACCCCGCCCCGCGCGGGCAACGAAGCTCCAGAGGCACACCAGCCGCCTCCTCTCCAAGAAGATGCCATGGCTCCAAGGCGCGTGGCCCCTGGCTGGAACCCACTCCGTCAGGTGCCAGCGCAACAAGAACGGAGCTGCCAAGAAGTCCCTCGCCTGCAAGGAGCTGCCCGAGCGCTCCCTGCTCCGGCACGCCGCGACCCTGCTCCAGCTCCGGCACGCCAAGACCTCGCTCTGCTCCTAGCTGCAACGCGTGGGGACCCTCAAGACCAAGCTCTCCACCAGCCGAAGCCTTTCGTGGCCACCGCCGGCTGCCGCGCCTACACCACCGAGCTGCGTAGCGTCGCGTGGCCCGGCAAGTTCAAGCCAGACCTATCTCCTCGCTACGACGGCACAACTGGTCCCGCAGAGTTCCTCCAGCTTTATGAGCTGGGCATCGAGGCTGCCAGCGGGGATGAAAAGGTCATGGCGAACTGGTTCCCCTTGGCACTCAAGGAAGGAGCTCAAACCTGGCTCCTGAATCTGGCTCCAGGCACGATCTCCTCCTGGGACCAGATGCGCACCCGCTTCATCGCCAACTTCCAAGGTACTCGCGACCGGCCACCTGCCTTGAGTGACATGCACCGCATCAAGCAACAACCTGGGAAACCCTGCAAAAGTACATCCAGCCCTTCAACAGTGCACGCCTCAAGATCCCCAAGGTGTTCGAGGAAGCCATCATCTCGGCCTTCTCCGATGGCGTGCGCGACGTCAACATGAAGGAGGAGCTGGCGATGCACGAAGACCTCTGCACCTCCCTGGAGCTGTTCAACTTGGCGACCAAGTGCGCCAGGGCTGAGGAGGGACGTCTCTCCCTCCTCGAGCTGCCTGCCGCGGACCCAGAAGAGAAGAAGCCCAAGGCCAAGGACGTGAAGCGCAAGGGGGCTGCCATACTCGCAGCAGAACCAGACACCAAGCGGGGCAAGGATCTGCCCGAACCCTCCAGGGGCAGCCGGTACTGTGTGTACCATGACCTCCACACCCACAACACCAACGAATGTCAAGAACTCCGTGCCGTGCGAGAAGGAAGGATCGGCCGTCGCCCTGACCATGCTGACCGAGGCTACGACCGAGGAGGAGGAAGAAACCCAGGACACTGGGAAGATCGCGGCCCGCGCCAGGGGTGGCGCGACCAACCTCGCGAGGACCGCTAGCGGGACCTGCCTCGCGAGGGAGACTGGAGGGATCAGCCTCGTGAGGATCGCCCTCATGGCAACGCAGGCCTACCTCTGCTGCCGCCTCAGCCAAGGAGGAACGAAGACCGCCATAAAGACGAGGGGGCTGGGGGCTTCCAAGAGCCGCGCGCAATCGCCTGCATCCTGGGCGGAGCTCAAGCCCCAGCCTCTCAACGTATCTTCAAGCAGTTTGCCCGCGAAGTGAATGCAGTTCTCCCCAAGCTCGAAGCAACGCGCCCCCTTAGGTGGTCGGCGTGCGCCATCACATTCAGCTCAGGAGACCAGCTCAAGTGCACGGCCACGGCAGGAGTCCTCCCGATGCTTTGCTCCCCAGTCATCAGCAACGTGCTGGTCACCAAGACCCTCATCGATGGTGGGGCAGGGCTCAGCGTCCTGTCCGTGGAAACATTCAACAATCTCCAAGTGCCCTACGACCAGCTTCAGCCGACCAAGCCTTTCTTCGGAGTCACCGACGGTTCCACAGTCCCGATCGGGCAGGTCCGCCTCCCTGTCACCTTCGGGGCCTGCAGAAACTACCGCACCAAGCTCATCGACTTCGTCGTCGCCCACATCCGCCTGCCGTACAACGCCATCCTCGGGTACCCAGCTCTGGCCAAGTTCATGGCCGTGACTCACCATGGCTACAACGTCCTCAAGATGCCAGGAAGTGGCGGCGTCATCATGGTGCCTTGTGGAGAGAAGGATGCAGTGTGTTCCCTGGAGCAAGCCTATCAGGCCGCGTCGCTAGAAGACCCAGATCGCGGAAGCAGGAGGCTTCCTGAGACCACCCCCGAGAAGAAGAAGACGTCGTCAGGCTCAGCCCCTCAGGAGGCAGGCCCTTCAGGGCCCGTGTCAGCCTAGGGGGACCCCCATCCATCGCATAGGAAAGCGCGCCCAGCGCCCTCCTCAGGAAGGGCTCGGAGGCTCTCACCTGGAGGGCCACCGACCTAGCCAGGGTCGCGAGGGAGGCGCTTGGGCACCATGTGGAGGCGTGCTTCGAAGCATGGTTCCCTCGAGAAGGAGCCAGGGAAGGAAGGTCAGACCAGCAGGAGTTCGTTAACGAGGCCATTCAAGAACTACAGGAGTCAAGGATCATGAGAGGTTGCCGCCGTCTACCAGCTGTGGCCCCACATCCAGGCGAGGATGGTGGGCTGCGCGTCTGCGTCAACGTACCAGGGCTCAATCAGATCACCACGACGGAGCGTCTCTGGCCCTCGCAAGTGGGGCGCTGCGGGGGTCCACCCGACAACTATGTTCGCATGCCTTATGGCCTGCCGAGCATGGCTGCGGCGTACCGGCGCCTCATGAGGGGCATCATGGAGGCCCAGGAAGACAGGCGTTCCGCGGCCCTGGCGGAGATGAAGACAGCTCGCGAGGAGCCACCAGTGCCTCCGGAGCCTCCCGAGGCCCCGGGGCCTGGGGGCTCATGAGGATCGGCTTCTGCAGCCCACCGAGTCTGCTGCACCAACGCCACTTCACCGACGACATCCTCAGGTGACATCTTCCAAGCTTCATTCCCAGCTGGGAGCACCCTCCCAGGGTTGCATCACTCCCGGGCCGCGTGGGTCCATCCCTGCGGCATGTATCTGCATTTACCTTTCCGTCGTTAGTTTGCCTTGTTGGGGGCGCCCCTCGGGCTGCATTATCCCCAAGCCGTTCGGGCCAGACCCAGCGGCGTGTATCCCCCTAGCGTTTATTTCCAACTATGCATTGCCTATCTCGCTTAGCTGCATGGTGCCCGTCCGCGGCATGTTCTCTTCCCATGTCGGCCACTTGCACGTTAAAGGGGGGGGGTGCCTGAGCATCGCGACTCAGGGCTCTTACTGGCTCTCCAGCCCTCACCCTCTGGCCTTGTCCATGGCATCGCGACCTGGCATACCAGCGACGGCTGAGACAAGCTCGAGGGCCGGGACCCGAGGACGTAGAGTACTGGCATCTAACCAAATTTTGCAGGGACACATCTCAAGATATGGCCCAGTGCCGGGCGTAACCCGCCCAGAGGTAGGGCCTCGTGAGTCCCGCGCTGGCTCACGGGTGCCCAGATACACCTCACCCAGCTCTACCGTGCCGGTCACGTGTCAGGGCGGGGCTGTATATGCCCCGGGGGCTCCTCCCGGAGGGGAGCCCCCTCCCACGTACCAGTGGAAGCACCATGCTCCGTGCTGGCTGACGACACTGCCGAGGAGCGGCTATGCCCGTAGACATAAGGAAGCACTATGCTCCGCGCTGGTGATAAACAACTGAGGGTGGCCTCCGGGCCGCGTTAACCTCAGGGAGCCCAGAGCTCAGTGGCTGGCCTCATCGCAACGCCTCCCCTCGGGAGCGCCGCGCGAGGGGGCGGGGCACGGGGGCTACGGCTGGGTCACGCCCAAACGTACGCCGCCTAGCCAGGCCCCTCGGGCCTGGTCCGCTGCGCGTCTCTCCCCGAGCGGAGCCAAGGTATGAAGGCCGTTTGCGCGTCAAGGGGGACCCCTGGGCATCGCGACCCAGGGGCCTAACTGGTCCCGTAGCCCCTCACTCCTTAGTTCCGAAAGGCTATGCTGGGTGAGGTACGCGCGGGGCCGGGCTCTGCAGACGTAGAACGGTAGCCACGCTTACATCTCGCCTCATCACCCGCTGTTCGCGCATCAAGGGGGACCCCTGAGCATCGTGACTCAGGGGCCTAACTGGCTCCGTAGCCCCTCACTCCTTAGTTCCGAAAGGCTATGCTGGGTGAGGTACGCGCGGAGTCGGGCTCTGCAGACGTAGAACGGAAGACACGCCTACATCACGCTTCCCTACTTGTTGTTTGCGCGCCAAGGGGGACTCCTGAGCATTGCGACTCAGGAGCCTAACTTGTCACGTGGCCCCTCACTCCTTTGGTCCCGTCCTGGTTTCCGGTCGGGGCTAATGCTGGGTGAGGCATGCGCGGGGCCGGGCCCTGCCGGCGTAGAACACAAGCAAGTAGGGAAGAAAAGCATAAAATCCAAGGAACTTAAAAGCTAATATTACAGTCCATACTGTCAATCTCAATGCCAAACGCAAGTTTAAATGCCTCCCCGAGGCGTGATGCATGTGCAGGAACCTAAAGAAGAGCAGGGACGGGACGGAGTCACTCGTCGGCGCTGGTTTCGCCTTGTGGAACGGCAGGGTTGGCAGCGCCTTGCTTCGGCCTGGTGCTGAAGGCTCGGAACTTCTCCAGCAGCGCCTCCGCGCGCCCCTTCACGGCTTCGACAGCGGCAACAGCACCCTCGCCGCTCACCGGTTCTAGCAGGGCGTCGAGGTTGGTGTTGGGATCACGGAGGTAGACGTGGGCGAAGACCCATGTCAGCGCGGCAGAAGATAGGACGTGCGCCTCGGCCTCGGCCGCGGGGCCGATGCCAAGGACGGCGTCCCCAAGAGCCTTGACCAGGAAGGGAAGCAGCTTGGCGGGGCCATCCTCGTCACCAGCTAGCGGGCTGTCCAGGCCGCTCTCGTAAAGCATCTTCAGCGAAGCGCGGGCATCCTTCTCCATGTCCGCGAAGGCCACGCGATCTTCGGCGAGGACCTGAGCCTTGGCCTCCAGCTCGGTCTTCGTCGCCTCTAGTTCTGTCTTCCACACGCCTAGACGCTCGCGGCGCTTCTTGAGCTTGGCCTCCGCGTCCTCGAGCGCCGCCTCACGCGCCTTCGCCCCCTTCTCCTGCTCTTGGCAAAGGCGAACCTCCTCCGCAAGTTGGCCCCGCAGGCCTTGCAGCTCGTCCTCCAGCGCCTTGCAGCGGTCGCGGGCCTTGACCGCTTCCCCCAGGGCCGCGTCACGAGCAATCTTCGCCTCAAGGACGGCCCGCTTCTCCTCGTCGCAGGCCGTCGAGGCCTGAACCAGCGCCGCCCGGATCGAAGCATCAGAGCGAATCCACCCGAAGCCAGTTCCAGACGCCCGGCCACCAGGCGAGGGTCGGCGCCGAGAAGGTCCTGACGCGGCCGGTCCAGTTCAGCAGCAGCATGCTCCAAGACGGAGGAAGAAGACGGAGGAGCCTCGGCGCGCTCCAGGACGACAGGCGGAGCCGAGGGAGCAGTGGCCAGCAAAACAGGAGGAGAAGGTGGCGGCGGCAAGGCCGCCGAATCCCGAGCCAGCGTTCGCTGCGTCTCCCGAGCCGTGGCAGTGGTGCCAGACGAGGACACTTCAGGAGTCACCTGGGCCACAAGGGCTGAGCTCGCCCCCGCCAGCATGGCCAGACCTCCTGAGGGCGACCAACCAGGAGAAGCCCGTGCACTGCGATCGCCCCCTTTCACAGGCGGGGCGCTGCCGCGGATGGAGCCTCAGGAGCCCGCTTTGGTTTCTTCGCCGTGGGCGCCCGCCTACTCAAGAGAAGCAATCATCAAGCCTCGTCGGCAGAATGAGAAACAAGAGAGCAAGGATCAAGCGCTTACGGGTCATCGCCGGTGAGCTCGGGCGGCTTTCGGCCTAACTTCAAGCCAAACAGCCGGCTGGAAGGGTCGACCTTGGGAGTAGAAGGCGCGGCAGCGGATTGCCCCGGGGTAGGGGCAGGCCCGTGGGGGACCAGCCCAATCCTGTCCTTCTTCGGGATCGGGGGCGAGCTCCCGCTACCCAGCACATCGTCATCATCATCATCATCGCTCGGCGATAGGCGGAGAGTGCGGGCCGGCGAGCGCCGAGGGAGGGGAGCCCTCGACTCTCCGTCAGTCGCCCCGGAGTCAGGCCCCTCTCCCCGCTCCTCTCCGTCCTCTTCCTCGCTGGAGTCACCGGAGGGCACGTCCACCAGTCCTTCAGAAGGCGCCACGGGCACGAGCCCGACCCCGTTGAAAACGGGCATGGACTTCACCACCTGCTCCCAGTCGCTACGAAGAAACAAGGGCTCGGGAGCGCCCTCCAACGTTGCCACCGTGCCCCCGACCAGAGATTGAAGAACCGCGTTCACGTCCTCTTCGTCCGCAGGCCCGGGGCTCAGATGAGGCCTCCACATTGGAGAAGAGTACTACCAGAGTGGAGCCAGCTGCTGCTCCAAGAACTCCCTCAATAGTGACGCACCAGTCAACTTCGCCGTCGCCATGTTGGCTAGCCTCAAGTCTGCATCCATCTTCTCCAACACCGGCTTCGCGCGGGGATCCGCGAGCTCCTCCCGACACCAGTTACTGGCGCTCACGGCCTGCTCCGTGGGCGGGATCAGCCGAGGATGGACGCGCCCGGCGTCAACCAAGACCCACTTGCTCCGGAAGCCATCAGCCCTCTTCCCGGGACTCGAGATGGTAATGGTGCTGCCGTGCGTGACGAAGCTCGCACACGCGGAAGGAGAACTGCCAGTAGTCCGGAGGTAGAAGTAGTGGAGCAGCAAGGCCACCGAGGGCTGCACCCCTACGTGGGCCTCGCAGTAGTAAGCGAAGATCGCCAGGAGAAGGACAGAGTTGGGGTGGAGATGCAGAGCCAGCAAGTTGTAATGGCGGAGGACAGAGAAGAAGAACTCGGAGAAGGGAGGCACCAAGCCCACTGCGATGGCGCTCACAAAGAAAGGGTAATAGGTGCTCCCTCGACCTTCAGGGGAGGCGGAGCCAACCTTGAACACCTCTGTCCCGACGACGCCCTGCGCCGCCGCCATCCGACACAGCCTGGCAAAGGTGGCCTTGGACACAGTCGGCGGGTCCAGAGCAGGGGAATACCAAGCTTCGGCCGGAGGCTTGCGAGGCGCCATGGCTTCCTAGGTCGCGCAACCGGAGTAGATCTGGAAGTTTGGAGGAAGAAAGGGGAGGTGCAAGAAAGGGGATCTGAGCAGCAACCGGAGAAAGCAAGGGCGAAGTCTGGAAAGATGCCTCTCCCTTGTCAACCCGCGCGGTTGCTAAGGCACCCACGTCCAATCAATCGCCACGCGGCGTCCAAGGCCGCAGGCTGTTGGGGCCCGCGGCGCTTCACCCTTGCCCTTTCGCCTCTCGGCACAGCCAAGTCCATGCGCACCTTGGGCCCGGGGGCTACTGTCGGCGTTCTGGGAACGGGGGTCCCCAGACTTGCCTGCCTGCGGCCTGCGGCGTGGCTCAAGTGGGGGCCCAACACGGCCCATCTTCATCAACACGAGGCTCAAGACCCTCGCGAGGCGGACGACACGGCGCATCCTTAGGCACAGCCTCGTCAGGCTGGCTCGCGAGGAGGCGGAGAGTTCAAGGCGGGGTACCTCGCGAGGTGCCCATGACGCAAGCCATGACGACATGGGGCACCAGGCGGGTGCCAGCGCGCGCAGCGTCCCTCTTTCCTCTTTGGTGCAAAGGGGGCAAGCGTATCCGCGGAGTACCGAGGCATCAGGCAAAGGTTGCCACTTCGGTGCAACGAGACCAAGACCAGGAGGACTACGAGACGGAGGTCACCATGGAGCCCAGCGCGGCGTCATCACCAGAGCCTTTGGCAGGCGAAGACTGCTTTTGTCAGGATAGATGTACTCGCTGTCCCCCTTCAAATTAGCCCGCCATTGTTGGATCCCTTCCCGCTCAATATTTGGGGAGAGGACCAGGGCCTCTATAAATAGGACTAGCCACCCACATAGCAAGGGGTTCGATTCCTGGTTGTTCGGTCCGGTATCTGAGAGAGAGAGAGAGAGAGAGGGTGACTGAACTCTTCATAGCAGTTCACCACCACAGCCAAGAACAGACCCTCGCGAGGCAGTTCTTCCTTGTATTGTTCATCCACACCAGCCCCAGGAGGCAATCCATCCACCACACACTGGAGTAGGGTATTACACCACATCGGTGGCCCGAACCAGTATAAATCTTGTGTCTTTCGTGCAGCTCTTTTAGTAGTTTAGATCCCATCGAGACGGAGAGGTTGAAGGCGAGATTTCCGCGTGCACCCCCGTGTTCGAACCTTAAGGGTCTGCTGGAACCCGAAATCCGATAGCGCCCAAGGCCGCAGGCTGTTAGGGCCCGCGGTGCTTCGCCCTTGCCCTTTCGCCTCTCGGCACGGTCAAGTCCATGCGCGCCTTGGGCCCGGGGGATACTATCGGCGTTCTGGGAATGGGGGTCCCTAGACATGCCTGCCTGTGGCCTGCGGCGTGGCTCAAAGGAGGCCCAGCATGGCCCATCTTCATCAATGCAAGACTCAAGACCCTCGCGAGGGGCCAAGCCTCGCGGGGCGGACGACACGGCGCATCCTCAGGCGCAGCCTCCTCAGGCTGGCTCGCGAGGAGGCGGAGAAATCAAGGTAGGGTACCTCACGAGGTGCCCATGACGCAAGCCATGACGACTCAGGGCGCCAGGCGCCAGCGCGCGCAGCGTCCTTCTTTCCTCTTTGGTGCAAAGGGGGCAAGCGCAGCCGCTGAGTACCGAGGCATTAGGCAAAGGTTGCCATTTCGGTGCAACAAGACCAAGACCAGGCGGACTACGAGATGGAGGTCACCATGGAGCCCAGCACGACGTCACCGCAGAGCCTTTGGCAGGCAAAGACCAACTTTAGTCAGGATAAGTGTACTAG
Source organism: Triticum monococcum (assembly GCA_034509565.1). Classification (NCBI taxonomy): domain Eukaryota; kingdom Viridiplantae; phylum Streptophyta; class Magnoliopsida; order Poales; family Poaceae; genus Triticum; species Triticum monococcum. The sequence continues at coordinate 127,894,535 of CM067842.1, forward strand.
ATGTTCCCCTTTGAATTGGCCAATTGTTGGCGCCCTTCCTGCTCAATATTTGGGAAGAGGCCCAGGGCCTTTGCCTATAAATGGGACCAGCCACCCGCATAGCAAGGGGGCTGGTTCGTTGGTCCGGCTAGCAAGCAGAGAGAGTGAGTGAGAGAGAGAGAAGGGTGACTGAACTCCTCCTAGCGGTTCATCGCCCCAGCCAAGAACAGACCCTCGCGAGGCTGTTCTTCCTTCTATCGTTCATCATCATCAGCCCCAAGAAGCAATCCACCAACCACACACTGGAGTAGGGTATTACACCACAACGGTGGCCCGAACCAGTATAAACCTTGCGTCTCTTGTGCAGTTCTTTCAATAGTTTAGATCTTTGTGAGACGGGGAGGTAGAAGGCGTGATCTCCGCGCTAACCCCAGTGTTCGAACCTTAAGGGTTTGCCGGAACCCGTGATCCGCCATTTGGCGCGCCAGGTAGGGGAGAGCAGAAAGGGGAGCAGAGGCGAGGGAGAAGGGGCGCGTGAGGACCTTGCCGAGCAACTCCGTCCCAACTACCCCACGGACCCGACGATGCACTGGGGGCGATCCCCGATCCTCAAGATAAGTCACCATCCAAAGCACTGGCTACCGTGGCACTACCCCCGCACCTAAAGCAATTCCGTACTAGCAATGTTGCTTCCCTTTCTCACCAAGCGACGGCTGCTTGGGCGCCAAAGGGGACCTCCCGAGCATCGCGACTCAGGGGCTCTTACCGGACCCCGGGTCGCTCACCTCCTGGCCTTGACCACGGCATCGCGACCTGGCATACCAGCAACGGCTGACGCCGCCTTGGGACTGGGACCTGTCGACACAGAGCACCAAGCCCTCGCGAGGTTCGAAAGGGAGAACTAAGCTAAGACGAAATCAACAACTCACACAGCTCTGCGGCAAAGGTTATGTATTAACAAACGGGACTACAGGCACCTTACAAGCCCCCATGGGGCGCATTTTGATTCGTCGCAGGGAACGGATCCTAAGGGGTGCTAACTACATGAGCTCCTGCAAAAGATGCCATCATCAAGAGTGGGCCGTCAGGCGCCGGCGCTAACCCCATCCAGATCAGGGTCGGCGACGGCCCGATGAGCCCGCCCTGCTCCGGGAGCGGTGCCGACTCGGGGGCTCGTAGCTGTCGTCGCTCGTCTCTGGAGTCGCGAAGATTTCGCTGGAGTCGCTGGACCCTCCGGCGCCTCCGCCAAGGGAGCGGTCGACGGGCCTAGCCCTCACCAGGGCAAGGTCCTGGCCACCTCTCCCGGAGCAACACTCCAGCCGGCGCCCGTTCGCGTCGAAGACCTTGAAGAACATCACCGCAGCGCCATCGTACTCCAAGTGGACCGCGAAGATGCCTCTTTCCCTGCAAACCTGGGCAATCTCTCTCCAGCCGCGGGACATGTAGACCTCGCCCGGGGCAGCGACCACGACCTCTGCTTTGGTCGCGAGGGTGCTGCAGCCGGTGTGCTGCAGCCAGAGCTCCAGGGGCCCTCCTGGAGGGATGATGGAGGCGAAGAAGGGAGGCAGACGGATCCGGGACTGGAGAGGAATGACGATGTGGAGCATGAACTCTTGGGAGGAGCCCTCGGCATGGACTCCAGGAGGAACAACCCACGCCTTCATGACCCGACGGCGCCTACGACGGCGCCGACTGCAGAGATTGGCGTCGACACCTTCGGGGCCCTCGATGTGGGCATACAAGGGAAGTGGGAACCTCGGCGGAGCCCGCTCGCACCAGGGCCTCGGCACCGCCTGACGGTCTTCCTCGCCCCGGCTGCAAAGGGCGAGCCGTTTCTTTGGCGGGAGCGGGTCTGGCCCCTCTCGAGGAGCCTTTCCCTTCTCCGCTGCAGAGAACCAGCGGATCGGAGCCATCGCAGCAAGACGGAGCAAGGATCGGGAAGAAGGAGAAGCCAGGAGGAATGGACTGGAAGGGCACGGACAGTTTCGTACTTATAGCCGGCGAAGACCAACCGCCGGCCTCCACGATCATAGGTAATCATGACATGATTTGCATGCAGGGACTTGTCCACCTCGCGCGGTCACCGAGGCGTCATGGGGAAGTGGAGACGCCCACGTCCCATCAACCGCCACGCGGCGCCCAAGGCTGCAGGCTGTTAGGGCCCGCGGCGCTTCGCCCTTGCCCTTTCCCCTCTCTGCACGGTCAAGTCCATGCACGCCTTGGGCCCGGGGGCTACTGTCGGCGTTCTGGGAACGGGGGTCCCCAGACTTGCCTGCCTGCGGCCTGCTGCGTGGCTCAAAGGAGGCACAGCATGGCCCATCTTCATCAACGCAAGACTCAAGACCCTGGCGAGGGGCCAAGCCTCGCGGGGCGGACAACACGGCGCATCCTCAGGCGCAGCCTCCTCAGGCTGGCTCGCGAGGAGGCGGAGAAATCAAGGCGGGGTACCTCGCGAGGTTCCCATGACGCAAGCCATGACGACTCAGGGCGCCAGGCAGGCGCCAGCATGCGCAGCGTCCTTCTTTCCTCTTTGGTGCAAAGGGGGCAAGCGCAGCCGCGGAGTACCGAGGCATCAGGCAAAGGTTGCCGTTTCGGTGCAACGAGACCAAGACCAGGAGGACTACTAGACGGAGGTCACCATGGTGCCCAGCACGGCATCACCGCAGAGTCTTTCGCAGGCGAAGACCAACTTTAGTGAGGATAAGTGTACTAGATGTTCCCCTTCGAATTGGCAATTGTTGGCGCCCTTCCCGCTCAATATTTGGGAAGAGGCCCAAGGCCTTTGCCTATAAATGGGACCAGCCACCCGCATAGCAAGGGGGTTTGTTTGTTGGTCCGGCTCGCAAGCAGAGAGAGCGAGTGAGAGAGAGAGAAGGGTGACTGAACTCCTCCTAGCGGTTCATCGCCCCAGCCAAGAACAGACCCTCGCGAGGCTGTTCTTCCTTGTATCGTTCATCATCATTAGCCCCAAGAGGCAATCCACCAACCACACACTGGATTAGGGTATTACACCACAACGGTGGCCCGAACCAGTATAAACCTTGCGTCTCTTGTGCAGTTCTTTCAGTAGTTTAGATCTTTGTGAGACGGGGAGGTAGAAGGCGTGATCTCCACGCGCACCCCAGTGTTCGAACCTTAAGGGTCTGCCGGAACCCGTGATCCGACGCGCCAAATGTCGGATCACGGGTTTCGGCAGACCCTTAAGGTTCGAACACTGGGGTGCGCGCGGAGATCACGCCTTCTACCTCCCCGTCTCACAAAGATCTAAACTACTAAAAGAACTGCACAAGAGACACAAGGTTTATAGTGGTTCGGGCCACCATTGTGGTGTAATACCCTACTCCAGTGTGTGGTTGGTGGATTGCCTTCTGGGGCTGGTGATGATGAACAATACAAGGAAGAATAGCCTCGCGACGGTCCGTTCTTGGCTGGGGTGACGAACTGCTAGGAGGAGTTCAGTCACCCTTCTCTCTCTCTCTCTCTCTCTCTCTCTCTCTCTCTCTCTCTTTTCCTCGCCCCCTTTTCGGATGCCTCTACCCTGGGGGTGGCTAGTCCTATTTATAGGCAAAGGCCCTGGGCCTCTTCCCAAATATTGAGCGGGAAGGGTGCCAACAATGGCGGGCTGATTTGAAGGGGGACAACAAGTATCAACTATCCTGACAAAAGCGGTCTTCGCCTGCGAAAGGCTCTGCGGTGACGCCGTGCTGGGCTCCATGGTGACCTCCGTCTCGTAGTCCGCCTAGTCTTGGTCTCGTTGCACCGAAATGGCAACCTTTGCCTGATGCCTCAGTACTCCGCGGTTGCGCTTGCCCCCTTTGCACCAAAGAGGAAAGAAGGACGCTGCGCGCGCTGGCGCCCACCTGGCGCCCTGAGTCGTCATGGCTTGCGTCATGGGCACCTCGCGAGGTACCCCGCCTCCTCGCGAGCCAGCCTAAGGAGGCTGCGCCTGAGGATGCACCGTGTCGTCCGTCCCGTGAGGCTTGGCCCCTCGCGAGGGTCTTGAGTCTTGCGTTGATGAAGATGGGCCATGCTGGGCCTCCTTTGAGCCACGCCGCAGGCCGCAGGCAGGTAAGTCTGGGGACCCCCGTTCCCAGAACGCCGACAGAAATGTTGACTCAACAGGATTGATGATGAGCCATAACCATGTATGGTGACCGGATTCCAGATAGACTAATCCCATGTTGAACAAGACAATGAGCTTGTAATCCATGTAGTCTTCTGATGGTGTGGGCACTTCGCAGATTACAACTTTCTGCAAACAGAGCTCGAGCCAAAAGCTTGACGCGTCTCGTGCGTAGTAGGCAGGAGTGTCCGGCGGGCCGCGAGGCTCGATGGCGGTGGTATCCAACGATGGAAGGGTGATCTCTCGCTGGGTGTAGATATCCACGAGACGCCACGGACTACCGGTGTGGTGGATGAGGACGATCCAGTTGGCCTTCATGCCCGCCCAGTAGTGGCCGCACATGAAGGACAGGTGGACGGGTAGTGGTAGCATGTCGAGGGGCACCACGGCAACCTCCGTAGGATCATCAAGTCGGTGTCTGCGCCACCTGCGAGGATCGGGCATCACCAAGCAGGGTGTCTTGAAAAGAGCCGGCCGGTTGCAGACGAGTAGACGGTACAAAGACACCGAGCATGCGGCCAGACGGACGGCGTTGAGTATGTCCATAGGACTACAGATCTGCTCCAAGAGAACATCGGGGAGGGAATTCCAATCGCGGCTCTGCGTGTCAGTCGGTTCTGCCATTGGGGTTTTCGGTGCCTACGAGCTAGCGAGGAAGTGGATTCGGGCGGGCAAGCGAAGAAGCTTCTCCTCATGTGGCCGAGCATTGAGCGGGGGGATATGGTACGCGCGAGCTACCAAGGAAGATGGTGCAGGCGGGCGAGCAGTGAGCAGGGGTAAATGGCGTGCGGTCGACGATGGGGAAGAGAGGAGGAAGAAGAAGAGAGGAGGAAGAAGAAGAGATGGCATTACTGGGTAAGGCTGATTTAGTAACACCAACATGCTAGTTCAGCTTATTAATTACGTGTCCCATCTACTGCAGTGTGTATTGTCACTTCACTGCGAAGACTAGTTGAATAGTTCTCTCTGACCGAGATGGGGAATAATGGATCGCGAGGACTTCCTTTCTACAGTATCCCTATGCCTCTACGCTCACTTCACTCATTTTACTCCGTACCTAGTCACTTGTTGAAATCTGTAGAAAGACAAATACTCTGTATTTGGGAACAGAGGGAGGCTTTTACTCCATACTATTTGGGAATAGAGGGAGTATCAGCATATGGAGGGAACAGAGGAAGCTTGAAATATGAACATGTCAATGGGAGGGAGTAAGACCCATGCATGCAACATGCAACACTCACACGTACACATGGACACACGCAACACTCACGCACCCATGCGGCACACAGCACACGACGCAACACACACGCTCACGCTCAAGTGCTCAACCTACTCCCTATGTCCGTGAAAGACTGTACATTTAGAGATTTACACATTGACCAGGGCATAATTAACGCCCAAAAGTAGCAGACTTATGTGTGCATGCGACCATTGAGATAAGAAGATTAAATGAAGGCCGTTGCATGCTGTAATTAAGGATAGACATGTAGCCTATACCTACAACACAAGTTGGTGCATTAGTCAATCAATATCGATTTAGATTAAAGGCTAAATGCATTGGAAGTGTAGATGTACATCATGTACTACACTCTTTGTTTTATAGCTGATGTACACTCTTTGTTGGAAGACCGAGGGAGGACACGTGCATGCACTCACATACACAGCCAGGGCGGTTCGCGCGCAAGGGTTGGACTCGTGTCACGCCTGTGTAAAGTTTTGTTTAACTAATTTCTTTGCTCTGCCAACTGACAGGTGGGACCGATAAACCAGGTGACAATTTATCCAGTCAACAAAGTGCCACGTCGACTATGTGGCCGGTCAGTAGGGTGCAATACGGTGCTCTACGATGAGCTAGTGATCGTATAATCGCCGCAAAACTATATATAGTGACCGTAAAGAGCGTATTGTTACATACGTTGACCGCCAGTGTATTTTTCTCGTTTCAAATTAAGCCATATTAATCGGAACGGATGCAATATGGACTACTACTACTAGTACTAGTACTGGTTTGATGTGTCTCATCAACTCGCCGAACGAGGAGAAGCTTGCTTACTACGCCTCTCCCTCGCCCACGCATGCGATGGTTCACCGGACAAGGAGAGGGTTTTGACTACAGCGCCCTCTCCCTCTCCCTCTCCCTCTCCCTCGCCCTCGCCCTCACGGTGGACGTGCAACAGTTCAATCGGTGTCAGATTGCCAGAAGCATATTGTACTGTAGTATCATCATTGTTGGACCTTCCGAAGAGGCGAAGAGCCAAGTGCAAGGTTCACACGAGTACGAACTGTTGAACCTCCCGAAGAGGCAAAGATCCAAGAGCAAGGTTTTATAGGAGTTGTCATCCTAGTAGGAGTGTACTATAACTATAGCGAATGATGCTACTGTATGATGCCGCCACGTCACGTATATCCAAAGCCGTGCCACCTTTTTTTTCTCAAAGAGCATGTTGGAGCCCGTGCAACAACTACACAAGTTGCACGTACACATAACACATTTACTAGTAATAAATTCTAAAGGACAAATGCCAGTATGCCACACAAGTTCATCTCCAATTCATGTGATAAATTTGTGCACGACTAGTCTACATATATTCACAACGCTACCGTTCACAATTACCGTACTCCACTTACACGTTATAGATGGGCTACACGTCCTCCTCCAGGTTCCAGTCCCAGGTGTTCTTCATGGATGGCATGATCCATAGCGGTGGGCAACGGGAATCATTGTCGCAGCTTTCTAGTCCGGTTCCACATGATGGAGACTCATCCAAGCTGAAGCAGCATAAATTAGGGATAGCGTGTCCCAGCATGTCGTTCATCCGGCGGTGCGCACTGAAGACACAACCATGCTTCATGAAAGGCAGACCTTCCGTGTCATGCATGGAAGGTGGCATCCGCTTCACAATGGGGTAGCTGTCCCCGATGAAAAGTGAGTACTCTCCAAGAGTGTTCCTCGGCACCCATGTAGCATCACGGGGGTCGAACTTGGCACCGTTCATCTAGTACACGCGGCATCCCAGATCTGGACACATGGTGACGTACATAGTCAAGGTCCATGCATAATAATATTGTGCTCAAATATGGCGGTTAGTAATACTGTGCAGCAAATAGTACTACTCTGGTATAGAGGAAGTCAAATAACCGGCTTATTATATATAGCCACTCTTGGCTACATGGACGAGATAGTAAGACATGGAAAAACAAAAATGGTGGCAGCTAGTGGGTTCAAGTCTTCAAGGGCCTAGCTAGCTATACGCGTCCTCCAAGGTAAAAAGTACTCCTACTAGTACTACAAAGTATACTACTAGTACAACAATGAAAGAGAAGGCGGGAGGGTTAAAAAATGGAATACCTGGGTAGATGGTGACGGTCTGATCGTGGTAGATTGTGTGACCATGTTGCACATCAGTGGTACCATGGGTAACGATTGCTAAGATAGTTGATCCCAATATGCCAAAGTCAGCTACAAGGTTCTAGGTTAGACCGAATCATGGATGCAAATGCACATCCAGGATCGGCGATCTTATTTTGATCGGGGGATGACTGGTCCCTGCAAATAATGGAGTACTGTTAGGGATGCAAATGATGGTTTGTGCATTCCGTTTGTAATCTCCCGCACCGTAGGATGGCAACCAGATGAAACAAGTCCCTGGCTTGTCACCATGAAGATGCGGCCTAGATGGCGCACGACGTCTTCGAACGTGTAGGGGTACAAATCTGCCGCCGCCAACATGCGCCAGCCTCTGCCATTACTGCCTCTTGCATTGATGGCAATCCTTATGTCGAACACTGCGATGAGATAGTAATCGTCGTAGCCGCGTCGCTTTGTCGGCGGGTCCGCAATTGCTATCTTCTTCAATCTCATGTAGGCATCATCATACGTATTCAAGCCCAGCCAGTCCGGAAGGCCGATCCCAATGGTGGAGAAGGGGTCTACCGGAACGGCCGCAGTGCTGTGGATGTTGTGCAAAATGATGGTGGTATCCGGCCAGAGGTATGCAAGCCAATCTTCGTTGGCACCGACCCAGACGTATATATAAGATGGTGGGCAGTGGAGAAATTACGGGATGTAAATGGAATAACTAAGTACTACATGATCAAACTCCATTACTGACCTGCTCATCGGACAAAATCCGACTACCTCTCAACGTCGGCAACTCTAGCGGAGTCAACGTGCAACCATGGCCAGGGAGCGGTGGACTGTTTGAAGGATTGTCCCATAGAAGAACCTTCTCCTCGAGGACGCATGGAAGACCAACAAGCATGGCCTGTTTAAGCAGCGTCTTGAAAAAGTTGGTGCAGGAAGCACTGAGTCTTGAGGCGGTGAGGACGTCGGAGCGGCATGCGATTTCTCCCACAGGATCGTCGTCCAAGGTCTCCCAGCCTCGGCAAGGAGGAGAACCGCCTGGCGAATCCATGGGAGCAATGATGAACTACCTTCTCTTCGGGGGGAGGGGAACTGGCGAGGAGGAGATAAGAGCGTAGTAACCGCAGGGCCTCATCCCTTGCAACTGTAGATCGTTCCTCAGCGAAGGGGTGAGGCTATTATTTACTACTAGTACTCCCGCCGATTCTTTTTACTCTGCACATAAGAGCAGACCCGGATACCAAGGCAGGGGCTCGCTGCATGCTTTCTGGATGGAAATACCCCTGGCGCATGGATGGGAGGAGCTAGCAGCTATAAATGCTCCATGTAGCCCATTGGCTGTCCGCCCGCGTTCTCCTCTCTCTGCATGCTGCATGGATGTCTCCCTCTCTCTCACATGACTGCATGCGGTGGCGCTGGCCTATGAGAAGCTCCCGTGGAGATAGCAATCTTCTCTCCAGAAGAGATTTTTTTGAAAGAAAGGGATTATGGAACGTGGATTGCATTATACTGTAAATAATAGCACTAGTAAGAAATTTTTGGCACTAGGTAGTAGTTTTTGGCGTGGATTAAGAAGTTTTGGGTATGTTTTTGCCATTTTTTGTACACGCCAACTAGTGTCAAAAAACGGCTTACATTATGTGACGGAGGAGTACGTACTCGTACTGTAGCAGTACTAGTACTACTTTTCTCAACTAGTAGTGCGATGTACTGTACTTCTAGTCTAGTCTAGTATAGTGCACCAGTTTTGAACTCTTGAATCTCAGGGCCAAGGAGCTACCATTGGAAGTGGAGGGTACTACTATTCTCTAGAACCATCGCTGTACTATCAATGCAGGGGAAGTACACCTGCGTAGTGGCCTAGTGGGTACTCTCGGTGCTCTATTCAGCCGCTGCTCTCACGTAGCTGGCCTACTCAGCCGCTCCTCTCATGCACACACTAGCAGCCTGTTTATCAACGACTGTTACTGCGGGGGCAGAACATTTGAGTTATTTGATACAACAAGACTAGGCTTTTCGCTTCCATTTGTGGAGGTGTAATGGATCTCGTCGAACTTTGTTAGTAGTTCCTTCTTTATGAATGAGATGAAGAAAAGCTTTTGCCTCCGTTTCAAAAAAAAACACGTCAAGAGGAATTTCTTTTATAGTAGAGCCGATAATGGAGTGAAGTCCATGCGTGCAACGCCACAAGCTACAGAGTAGTAGTACTTCCTCCGTCTAGGTATGTAAGTCATCTTACGTTGTGCATCGCGACCAAGGCGGAGAGGAAAATGAGAAAACTTAATGTCTTTTTGCTAATTAATAGCATTGCATGCAATGAACTAACCACTGCATGATGTTTGGTAGTCTCAAGTCATTGAAAGCATGCATAGCCCACATATCTTATTGGTTGATATGCCATAAAACAAAAAAACGAGAAGGGAGTTAATGTACGGTGCCTAAGTGTTTTAGGATTATTTGGTTTTTGTAAGGTGACTTACACACCTAGACGAAGGGAGTAGAGCACTTTACGTACAAAGCCATATTGCACAGTTCCCAATGCCCTGCCAGGCTTTTCCGGCTCCTCGGGCTTAATTGGGAGGCTCTAGTTTAAATATGCTACTAGCTGATGAGGAAGCTGCAAGCGAGGTGCGACTAGGGCGAGCACGCGAGCCACGTGATGCTGGGAAGGAAAACCCGTTCATGTGGCTAGGCTGTCCAGTGCACCCAGATTGTGGGGCCGCATGTCCATTTGACTTCAAAACTCAAACTACCCGTGTAAAATATTGGCTCACAGCAAAGTGTACTAGTACTATCTTTTTAAAAAGGCCGCCGTGCGTTCAGCCGGGATCGAACCCACAAAACGAGGTATACACTCCCGCGACCACTAGTAGTACTCGTTGGAGTACAACGCAACCTAGAATCGCCTTTTGTCGCTAGTAGTACGTACATTGTTCCTTACAAGAAACCCCTACCATCTGCTGCTGGCTATAAGCCAGTGCCATGTCATCTGCAGCCCATCTTATAGCCAACATGTACAATAATAGATCAAAAGAGTGTACTACTTTTTTATTATGTGGCCCACTTCTCATTCTCACAAACCCCTATCATCTGCTGCTGGCTATAAGCCAGTGCCATGTCATCTACAGCCCATCTTATTATGTGGCCCACTTTTTTATTATGTGGCCCTCTTACCTTCTCTCTCCTCTTCTCTTTCCTCCAACTAAGCAGAAATATACTAGTTTATTTCTTATAGCCCGCTGACTCAGCTCTATTGTACTTGCTCTAATAATGCAAAAAACCACCAAAATGCCAAGAAACTACTACCACTTGCATACGTGGCAGACTTAAGATAAGACTACCTTATCAACCATTGTACATGCTCTTACCAACAAAAATCCTCGAGTGAACTCCTACCTCCGGCCCGTCCACCTAGTCATCCTTGGCCATGGGACGCAGCTACCGCCGCCGGCAGAAGGCGAGGTCAAAACCGCCGGTGGTGCAGAGCCTGCTACGTCTTGAACTTGCGTTGGTTTTCCCCGAAGAGGAAGGGATGATGCAGCAGAGTAGCGTAAGTATTTCCCTCCATTTTTGAGAACCAAGGTATCAATCAGGTAGGAGGCCATGCCCAAGTCCCCCGTACCTGCACAAAACGATAGCTACTCGCAACCAACACGATTAGGGGTTGTCAATCCCTTCACGGTCACTTACGAGAGTGAGATCTGATAGATATAATATTTTTGGTATAAAGATGCAAAGTAAAAAGTAAAGGCAAAGTAAAAAAGCAAAGCAAGATTAAAGTGATGGAGATTGATATGATGAGAATAGACCCGGGGGCCATAGGTTTCACTAGTGGCTTCTCTCAAGAGCACAAGTATTCTATGGTGGGTGAACAAATTACTATTGAGCAATTGCCAGAATTGAGCATAGTTATGAGAATATCTAGGCATGATCATGTATATAGGCATCACGTCCGTGACAAGTAGATCAAAATGATTCTGCATCTACTACTATTACTCCACTCATCGACCGCTATCCAGCATGCATCTAGAGTATTAAGTTAAAAAACAGAGTAACACCTTAAGCAAGATGACATGATGTAGAGATATAAATTCATGCAATATGAAATAAACCCCATATTGTTATCCTCGATGGCAACGATGCAATACGTGCCTTGCTGCCCCTTCTGTTACTGGGTAAGGACACCACAAGATCGAACCCAAAGCTAAGCACTTCTCCCATGGCAAGAACTACCAATCTAGTTGGCCAAACCAAACGGATAATTCGAACAGACTTGCAAAGATAACCAATCATACATAAAAGAATTCAGAGAAGATTCAAATATTATTCATAGATAGACTTGATCATAAACCCACAATTCATCGGTCTCAACAAACACACCGAAAAAAGGTTACATCAAATAGATCTCCACAAGAGAGGGGGAGAACTTTGTATTGAGATTCAAAGAGAGAGAAGAAGCCATCTAGCTACTAACTATGGACCCGAAGGTATGAGGTAAACTACTCACACTTCATCGAAGATGCTAGGATGATGTAGAAGCCCTCCATGATGACGGCCCTCTTCCGGCGAAGCTCCGGAACAGGCCCCAAGATGGGATCTCGTGGATACAGAAAGTTGCGGCGGTAGAATTAGGTTTTTTTGGATCCTGTTCTGATCGTTTGGGGGTACGTGTGTATATATAGGAGGAAGAAGTACGCTGGAGGAGCAACGAGGGGCCCACGAGGCAGGGGGTGCGCCCTAGGGGGGGCGCCCCCACCCTCGTGACCGCCTCTTGTGTTCTTGGAGCAGGGTCCAAGTCTCCTGGATCACGTTCGGTGAGAAAATCACGTCCCCGAAGATTTTATTCCGTTTGGACTCTGTTTGATATTCTGTTTCTTCGAAACACTGAAATAGGCAAAAAACAACAATTCTGGGCTAGGCCTCCGGTTAATAGGTTAGTCCCAAAAATAATATAAAAGTGGAAAATAAAGCCCAATAAAGTCCAAAATAGTAGATAATATAACATGGAGCAATAAAAAATTATAGATACATTGGAGACGTATCAGGCATCCCCAAGCTTAATTCCTGCTCGTCCTCGAGTAGGTAAATGATAAAAAGAGAATTTTTGATGCGGAGTGCTACTTGGCATAATTTCAATGCAAATCTTCTTAATTGTGGTATGAATATTCAGATTAGAAAGATTCAAGACAAAAGTTTATATTGACATAAAAATAATAATACTTCAAGCATACTAACAAAACAATTATGTCTTCTCAAAATAACATGGCCAAAGAAAGTTATCCCTACAAAATCATATAGTCTGGCTATGCTCCATCTTCACCACACAAAGTATTTAAATCATGCACAACCCCAATGACAAGCCAAGCAATTGTTTCATACTCTAACTTTTTCAAAACCTTTTCAATCTTCACGCAATACATGAGCGTGAGCCATGGATATAACACTATAGGTGGAATAGAATGGTGGTTGTGGAGAAGACAAAAAGGAGGGGAAGATAGTCTCACATCAACTTGGCGTATCAACGTGCCATGGAGATGCCCATTAATAGATATCAATGTGAGTGAGTAGGGATTGCCATGCAACGGATGCACTAGAGCTATAAATGTATGAAAGCTCAACAAAAGAAACTAGTGGGTGTGCATCCAACTTGCTTGCTCATGAAGACCTAGGGCAATTTGAGGAAGCCCATCAATGGAATATACAAGCCAAGTTCTATAATGTAAAATTCCCACTATGAAAGTGACAACATATGAGACTCTCTATATGAAGAACATGGTGCTACTTTGAAGCACAATATACGAGAATCGCTATATCATGGTGCTACTTTGAAGCACAAGTGTGAAAAAAAGGATAGTAGCATTACCCCTTTTTATTTATTTTCTTTTTTTGGGCCTTCTTTTTTCTTTGGCATTTTCCTTTTTTTATTGGGACAATGCTCTGTTGAATGATGATCATCACACTTTTATTTATTTACAACTCAATGATTACAACTCGATTCTAAAACAAAGTATGACTCTATATGGATGCCTCCGGCGGTGTACCGGGATATGCAATGAATCAAGAGTGACAAGTATGAAGAAATTATGAATGGTGGCTTTGCCACAAGTACTATGTCAACTACATGATCATGCTAAGAAATATGACAATGATGAATGTGTCATGATGAACTAGATGGTGGCGAAAGGTGCGCGGTATTAGAGAGGCTAGCAAAGGTGGAAGGGTGAGAGTGCGTATAATCCATGGACTCAACATTAGTCATAAAGAACTCATATACTTATTGCAAAAATCTAGAAGTTATCAAAGCAAAGTATTACACACATGCTCCTAGGGGGATATATTGGTAGGAAAAGACCATCGCTCGTCCCCGACCGCCACTCATAAGGAAGACAATCAATAAATAAATCATGCTCCGACTTTGTCACATAATGGTTCACCATACGTGCATGCTACGGGAATCACAAACTTTAACACAAGTATTCTTTAAATTCACAACTACTCAACTAGCATGACTTCAATATTATCACCTCCATATCTCAAAACAATTATCATGATTCAATCTTTTCTTAGTATTCAACACACTCAAAAGAAAGTTTCACAAATCTTGAATACCAAGCATATTATTATTAAGCAAATTACCATGCTATTAAGAGACTCTCAAAATAATTTAAGTGAAGCATGAGAGATCAATAGTTTCTTTAAAACAAATCCACCACCATGCTCTAAAAGATCTAAGTGAAGCACATAGAGCAAAACTATCTAGCTCAAAATATATAAGTGAAGCACATAGAGCAAAACTACTTAGCTCAAAAGATATAAGTGAAGCACATAGAGCAAAACTACTTAGCTCAAAATATATAAGTGAAGCACATAGAGTATTCTATCAAATTTTAATTCATGTATGGCTCTCTAAAAAGGTGTGTACAGCAAGGATGATTGTGGCATACTAAGACACAAAGACACAAATAATACAAGACGCTCCAAGCAAAACACATATCATGTTGGTGAATAAAAATATAGCTCCAAGTAAATTAGCGATGGAAGTGGATGAAAGAGGGGATGCCTTCCGGGGCATCCCCAAGCTTTGACTTTTTGGTGTCCTTGGATTATCTTGGGGGTTCCATGGGCATCCCCAAGCTTAGGCTCTTGCCACTCCTTTTTCCACGATCCATCAAAAGAATTCACCCAAAACTTGAAAACTTCACAACACAAAACTCAAAATAGAAAACTTGTGAGCTCCGTTAGCGAAAGAAAACAAAAGACCACTTCCAGGTACTGTAATGAACTCATTATTTATTTATATTGGTGTTAAACCTACTGTATTCCAACTTCTCTATGTATTATAAACTATTTTACTAGCCATAGATTCATCAAAATAAGCAAACAACACACGAAAAACAGAATCTGTCAAAAACAGAACAGTCTGTAGTAATCTGTAGCTAGCGCAAGATCTGAAACCCCAAAAATTCTAAAATAAATTTCTGGACGTGAGGAATTTATCTATTAATCATATGCAAAAATAATTAAATAAATATCACTCTTCAAATAAAGATGGCAGCAGTTCTCGTGAGCGCTAAAGTTTCTGTTTTTTACAGCAAGTTCAACAAGACTTTCGCCAAGTCTTCCCAACGGTTCTACTTGGCACAAACACTAATTAAACACAAAAAACACAACCAAAACAGAGGCTAAATAATTTATTTATTACTAATCAGGAGCAAAAAGCAAGGAATAAAAATAAAATTGGGTTGTCTCCCAACAAGTGCTATCGTTTAACGCCCCTAGCTAGGCATAAAAGCGAGGATAGATCTAGGTATTGCCATCTTTGGTAGGCAATCCATAAGTGGCTCTCATGATAGTTTCATATGGTAATTTTATTTTCTTTCTTGGAAAGTGTTCCATGCCCTTTTTTTAATGGAAATTGAAATCTAATATTCCCTTCCTTCATATCAATAATCGCACCAACCGTTCTAAGGAAAGGTCTACCAAGAATAATAGGGCAAGAAGGATTGCAATCTATATCAAGAACAATGAAATCTACGGGCACATAATTCCTATTTGCAACAATAAGAACATAATTAATCCTTCCCATAGGTTTCTTAATAGTGGAATCCGCAAGATGCAAGTTTAGAGAGCAATCATCAAAATTACGGAAATCTAGCAAATCACACAAAGTCTTGGGAATAGTAGAGACACTAGCACCCAAATCACACAAAGCATAAAACTCATGATCTTTAATTTTAATTTTAATAGTTGGTTCCCACTCATCATAGAATTTTCTAGGGATAGAAACTTTCAACTCAAGTTTTTCTTCATAAGATTGCATCAAGGCATCAACAATATGTTCGGTGAAGGCTTTATTTTGACTATAAGCATGTGGAGAAATTAGCACGGATTGAAACAAGGAAATACAATCAATTAAAGAGCATCTTTCATAATTAAATTCCTTTAAATCCAATATAGTGGGTTTAGCAACATCTAGATTTTTATTTCTTTCAACCCCACTTTCATCAATTTCATCATTAAGATCTAAATACTCCGAATTTTTAGAATGCCTTCTAGGTAAAGGAAGATCATATTCAGCTTCATCAAGATTCATATTGCAAAATAAAGATTTAATAGGAGACACATCAATAACTTTTAGATCTTCATCTTGATTTTCATAGGTATTGGAAGAACACGCTTTAATAAAGGCATCTTTGGAAGCATGCATCCTAGCGGTTCTTTCCTTGCACTCATCAATGGAAATTCTCATGGCTTTGAGAGTCTCATTGATATCATGTTTAGGAGGAATAGATTTAAGCTTTAAAGAATCAACCTCAAGAGAAATTCTATCAACGTTTCTAGCCAAATCATCAACTTTAAGCAATTTCTCCTCAAGCAAAGCATTAAAATTCTTTTGTGAATTCATAAACTCTTTAACACTATTCTCAAATTCAGAGGGCATCTTATTATAATTTCCATAAGAGTTGTTGTAGGAATTACCATAATTATTAGAAGGATTACTAGGATATGGCCTAGGATTAAAATTCCCTCTATAAGCGTTGTTACCAAAATTATTCCTACCAACAAAATTCACATCCATAGATTCATTGTTATTCTCAATCAAAGTAGACAAAGGCATATCATTAGGATCAGAAGAAACACTCTTAGTAGCAAATAATTTCATAAGTTCATCCATCTTTCCACTCAACACATTAATTTCTTCTATCGCATGCACTTTTTCATTAGAGGATCTTTCAATATGCCATTGAGAATAATTAACCATAATATTATCTAGGAGTTTAGTAGCATCTCCTAAAGTGATTTCCATAAAAGTGCCTCCCGCGGCCGAATCTAAAAGATTTCTAGAAGCAAAATTCAATCCGGCATAAAAATTTTGTATAATCATCCACAAATTCAAACCATGAGTAGGGCAATTACGTATCATTAATTTCATTCTCTCCCAAGCGTGTGCAACATGTTCATGATCAAGTTGTTTAAAGTTCATAATATCGTTTCTAAGAGAGATGATCTTAGCGGGAGGAAAATACTTAGAGATAAAAGCATCTTTGCACTTGTTCCATGAATCAATACTATTCTTAGGCAAAGACAAAAACCAAGCTTTAGCATGATCTCTAAGCAAAAAAGGAAATAGCTTCAATTTAACGACATCATTATTGACATCTTTTTTATTTTGCATATCACATAAATCAACGAAGCTATTCAGATGAGTAGCGACATCTTCACTAGGAAGGCCGGCAAATTGATCTTTCATAACAAGATTCAACAAAGCAGTATTAATTTCACAAGATTCAGCATCGGTAAGAGGAGAAATCGGAGTGCTAAGGAAATCATTATTATTGGTATTGGTGAAGTCACACAATTTAGTAGTATCTTGAGCCATCGCGACAAACAAGCAATGTAACACACGAGCAAACAAAAACAAACGGGCAAAAAGAGGCAAATAGAGAGGGAGGATAGAGAGAGAGGGCGAATAAAACTGCAAGGGTGAATTGGGGGAGAGGAAAACGAGAGGCAAATGGCAAATAATGTAATGCGAGAGATAGGGATTGTGATGGGTACTTGGTATGTTGACTTTTGCGTAGACTCCCCGGCAACGGCGCCAGAAATCCTTCTTGCTACGTCTTGAGCTTGCGTTGGTTTTCCCCGAAGAGGAAGGGATGATGCAGCAGAGTAGCGTAAGTATTTCCCTCAGTTTTTGAGAACCAAGGTATCAATCCAGTAGGAGGCCACGCTCAAGTCCCTCGTACCTGCACAAAAGGATAGCTACTCGCAACCAACGCGATTAGGGGTTGTCAATCCCTTCACGGTCACTTATGAGAGTGAGATCTGGTAGATATAATATTTTTGGTATAAAGATGCAAAGTAAAAAGTAAAGGCAAAGTAAAAAGAAAAGCAAGATTAAAGTTATGGAGATTGATATGATGAGAATAGACCCGGGGGCCATAGGTTTCACTAGTGGCTTCTCTCAAGAGCGTAAGTATTCTATGGTGGGTGAACAAATTACTGTTGAGCAATTGACATAATTGAGCATAGTTATGAGAATATCTAGGCATGATCATGTATATAGGCATCACGTCTGTGACAAGTAGATCGAAACGATTCTGCATCTACTACTATTACTCCACTCATCGACCGCTATCCAGCATGCATCTAGAGTATTAAGTTAAAAAATAGAGTAACGCCTTAAGCAAGATGACATGATGTAGAGAGATAAATTCATGCAATATGAAATAAACCCCATCTTGTTATCCTCGATGGCAACGATGCAATACGTGCCTTGCTGCCCCTACTATCACTGGGTAAGGACACCGCAAGATCGAACCCAAAGCTAAGCACTTCTCCCATGGCAAGAACTACCAATCTAGTTGGCCAAACCAAACGGATAATTCAAAGAGACTTGCAAAGATAACCAATCATACATAAAAGAATTCAGAGAAGATTCAAATATTATTCATAGATAGACTTGATCATAAACCCACAATTCATCGGTCTCAACAAACACACCGCAAAAAGAAGATTACATCGAATAGATCTCCACAAGAGAGGGGGAGAACTTTGTATTGAGATTGAAAGAGAGAGAAGAAGCCATCTAGCTACTAACTATGGACCCGAAGGTCTGAGGTAAACTACTCACACTTCATCGGAGAGGCTAGGATGATGTAGAAGCCCTCCGTGAAGACGGCCCTCTTCCGGCGGAGCTCCGGAATAGGCCCCAAGATGGGATCTCGTGGATATAGAAAGTTGTGGCGGTGGAATTAGGTTTTTTTGGCTCCTGTTCTGATCGTTTGGGGGTACATGTGTATATATAGGAGGAAGAAGTACGCTGGAGGAGCAATGAGGGGCCCACGAGGTAGGGGGCGCGCCCTAGGGGGGGGGGGCCCACCCTCGTGACCGCCTCGTTTGTTCCTTGGAGCAGGGTCCATGTCTACTGGATCACGTTCGGTGAGAAAATCACGTTACCGAAGATTTTATTCCGTTTGGACTCCGTTTGATATTCTGTTTCTTCGAAACACTGAAATAGGCAAAAACAGCAATTCTGGGCTGGGCCTCCGGTTAATAGGTAGTCCCAAAAATAATATAAAAGTGGAAAATAAAGCCCAATATAGTCCAAAATAGTAGATAATATAGCATGGAGCAATCAAAAATTATAGATACGTTGGAGACGTATCAGAGCCCATTTTGCGGCAGCCCGGATGCCTGCTCCGTCCGGCACTCGCGGCCGCTAGCTAGCCAAGATAGCTCCATCCAGCTGCTTGTCGGCAAGGTTTGCTAGCTAGATTGGCACGGCAGCGCGGTGGCTTGCTCGCGCGCGCCGCGCTAAGGCCAGCCATCTGGCTCGAGCGAAGGCCAGCGCGGCGGCTTGCTGGCTCGTGAGTCACGTTCGGGCCAGCCTGCCAACCCGTGTGGAGGCCTGCGCGGCGTCTGGCCCGTTCGGTGGAGCGGCGGCCAACTCGCTCATCACCGACGCCACCGACGAACACGCATCAGTACTGTTTGAAGTAATGTTCAGGAAAAATAATGATTTGAGGGGGAATAATAGGATAGAAGGTCAGATGTGGGTCCCTCGTGTCAACGATCAAACGAAATGTGTTGGTTTAAGCTGCCTCATCAACACGGACGTGTGGGCCAACCCTGTCATAAATGGGTTTAAACGAACCTAATCGGTAGGAGTACTAGGTAGTTTTTGGCGTGGATTAAGAAATTTTGGGTATGTTTTTGCTATTTTTTGTACAATAGATTCTTCCTAGGGCTGGTCGAAAGTGGTAGTTTTTTTGTTAAATACTCTACATATTGTAAGTAGGAGTGAAAGTTAAGCTTTGGAAGCCAATAAGCAAGGCTAGTTACATAGTGCATATGTGTACATGATTGAAAGTGAATATCAACCATGAGTGACTAATATCTTGATGGAAAACTCGAAACTATGGAATACTAGGAAAAAAATGCATGGTTGGAAATACTAGCAATGTTCATGTCCATTGCAACGAATCATAATTAGAATAATACTTATTCACAAACTTGGTACAAAACACTCTAATTTTGATATACATATGTCACTAGAGATATATTATGTTTCAATTAGAATACATTCCTTGGGCTGTTTTGGTGAGGTCAGGGAGGGATGTGGTTGGTTTTAAGATACTAATTATGGGGTTTTCTACAAATTGGTAGACAAGTGGGATGTTGGTGAGAAAAGGCAACAACTTACCTCACAATCGTTAGATGTAGATCTAATGGTCCAAAATGACGGATGGCAGACACACCAGCATCACCAACTTAGTCTTGTGTAGGAGTACTAGTAAGATCCGTCCATTGCACGGAACATCAAGATGCATTTTTTATAAAACACTTGCTGTGATTGACCCTTGCGGGAGTAATCCCATGTGTAAAAACTAATGATATCTCGAGAAATATGAGATAAGGTGAAGAGGAGTGGGGTGTGGTGGTGGTTGGTGGTCGGACTGAGCGGAGGCATGGGAATTGACGACGCCGGCAGCGGCCACCAAGCCAGTTTGTTCCAGAGGCTTCCTTTCTTAATTGCTCAACAATGAGGTTTGTTGGAGATAAGGATGAATGAGGGAAGGCCTTGTCTGCAAATGTGGAGAGGGGTGCGGGTATCTTTTAGTTTAATTTCCATCCGTCAGATATAGATCGGACGGTCTATATTGCATGATGGCACACGTACCATCATCGCGAACTTGGTTTTTTATAAGAGAAGAAATATAAGTATGGAGATACAAATGTATTATCGATACTTGCTTCCGTAAACTAGCATCTACATTCTATTCAACACCTCGGCATGTGGGGCCTTAGCACAATGACTTCTCGACTGTGTAAAACAAAGATTTCCCGTCGCTGACAAGGAGGGGGTGACGGCGGCGCGCTTTTTGGCTTGCTCTAGTCCTAGTAGTCATACTGGGTGGTCTAAGCACGTGTAGATTTATTCTTTTTCACGTCTCGTGTTCGCCGTACTGCCATGACTATTGATGAATAGCCGGTAAGTTATTCACGAGGAAACCCTTGTTGAGCGTGTTTGCGAGAGAGAGAGAGAGAGAGAGAGAGAGAGAGTGCGTGTGTGATATGTTAGAGACTGAGGCAATGATAACAGATTCTTTGTGTCTATGTGTGTGGAGGATAGAGAGAGACATGTACATGGGGCTTTGTGTTGTGTAGCATGGAGACACATATACATAATTAGAGAGTGAGTGTGTGAGATACACATGCGTACATGAGGAGAGATGAGGATCCAGATAAATGGGTGTTTGTGAGTGTCTATGTGTGTTTGTGTACGCGTTTGTGTGTGAGAGGGAGAGAGTGTATGTGGAGAAGAGAGACCACTGATGATGTAAACCTAGTATAAGGGAAGGGGGGAATGGTGTGACATGTGTAGTAGCGAGATAGCACGGGTGCGGGCGGGGGAGCAGACTATTTGGAAGAGACATCGAGTGTGTGTGTGTGGGAGAGTGGCGTGAGAGCGAGAGAAAGAGAGAGCTAGCGACGGAGAGAGAGAGAGAGAGAGAGAGAGAGAGGAAGAGAGGGGGCGAGAGGGGTCATTTGTGTCCATAAATGGCGTATAGATAGGGAGACAATGTTGATGTTGTACGAAATTGGCCTATGAACGGAGACGCAAGGGAAGCGAGTCATCGTGTGTGTGATAGGGACTTCATGAGAGATCTAGAATAGATGGTGTAGAGAACAATGTGCGAAATCGAGAACGATTATACATTAGGGAGCTATGCAAAGAGTCATGACATATATGTATACAAGGAAGGAGCTGGGCGGGTCCGCATGTGGGAGAGATAGAAAGAGGAGAGTGGTGCACAAGGAGACAAAGTGTGCTTGTTTACAGTGGGGGTAGTGTGTGAGGTGAGTGCGCGAGAACCACATAACTAGGGAGATAGACGTTTGGGGGCGACGTTTTGTGCGTATGGGAAATATACACTGTACATAGTGCGTGTGCTTGGGTAAGAGAGATAGCGGGAGACCTAGAGAGTGAGGGAAGAGATGTGTGCATGCCCGAGAGACAAAGTGATAGACACCTATGTTGGGGTCCGGACTTTACAAGAGAGAGGGGTGTTAATGTGCTCGTGTGTTGGTGTTTGGGGGAGATAACGACTTCTCTATGTGTGTGTGTGTGTGGTGGTGGTGGTGGTGGGGGGGGGGAGTTGACTTAAGATAAAGCATGAGGTGTCTATATTTGAGGGACTTTAGCGTAATTGAGATATTGTGCACTCATGGTTGATCAATTTGTTTCACAGTTTGTACTATGAGATAACCATACTTTTGAACATGTGTGATATACCTTGATGTACCAGAATTACAAACCTAAGATTGGAATTTTGGAATTCGACTTCATCATTAGCTTTTGTAATTAATTTAAATGGAGGTACATTTTTAAGCCGGGATTTCGTGATTTCAAATTCATATATCAAATTCGAATAAAGTGGATGATTATAAAGTTTCTACCACAGCATAGGCCCTTCACTTAATCCCTCGTCCACCCCTTCGCTGGCCCTTCATACAAGCCCTCGTCCGCCGCAACAGATCCGCCTCACCGAAAGCACTGTACAACGCGCCCGCCGAAGCCTTCGTCCACTTCACCGGACCCGCTCCACGGACGCCATATTCAACTCCACCGGCCCTGCTTTACCGGTGCCACAGCCTCATCAGGTTATTTCGATTTGTACTCCTTCGGTTTTTTTCTTTATCGTGCAACTGTTCACTTACCACAGATGAGCTTTCTTGTATGTCGACAGGCGCCGCAACCATAGCACCAGAGCCGCTTCAGCGATGATGACAGCCGGCCCAAAATCAACCGCAACACGAGCACCATCGACGATCCTTAGCTATCAAGTATGACAACGATACCCATACGCCGCCGAGAATCAGGTACTATTATCCAACGACCGGCACCTATGTTCACTTTCCTAGCATAAGCACCGCACCTTTGAATTTCTTCAGGGCATCATTCAGTTTTTCATGAGACGCGTTATTCTGCTTGCACCTGTAGGGCCATACTTCTGGTAGTGAACATGTTACATGTGCTAAATTACATACCAGTGCACATATAGTTAATATGCTTTAGTTTTGTTCTGATGCCACCTGTTGGTTCCATCAGACTGCTTAATGTTCTCTATGCTTAATTACACATCAGCAAACTAGCATGTGGTTCCGCTGCTTTTTGTTCGTTCTACCCTACATTTTCTGATGCTAGCTATTACATCACTGCTCCGAGCCTCTGTCCATTACTTGTTTGTGTGTTCTTGATCTTCCCAAGTTGCATGACTAATTTGATGCTTCTATTAATTATGGAGCTGCCAACCCCATCAAGCAAAATATTTGTTCTTTTGGGGCTGGCACCTCGAACAAGCATAAAAATAGAGGGAAGCAGATATATTGTCATGTATGCACACACCCTTCTTTCATTAGTTTAGATGAACCATTGATGATCAATTCGGACCAGTGCATACGATTAAAATTAATTTTACCTAAATAGATGGTGCAGAATAAACTACAACAACTAGATTTGCAACCACGGGATGCTGACGATATCTTCAAAGAACATTACAACAGCAGCTAGGCTTCACAGCAACATATGGTAAGCTAGTGTGTTTTAGTACATGTGAAATGTAATGCGAGTGGGCTGCTTTCTTGGCTTGTGCCCTCATGTGTAATCCTACCGAATTACAAATAGTTTAGTTGTCTGCTTTGCTATATTGCTTGATTCAAATGCTTATTTGTTGTTACGCTATACCTGAGTTGGCCAATATGTCAGCAGTGCCTGTTGTACTATCGTAAAGAAATGCATGCCTATTTCATTTGAGTCCTTAACTTTTCCTCTCAACTTCATCACAAGACTGTCTTCGTAGTTTATATGAGGCCACACTGTTAAGTGCTTTCTCAGATTATTTCAACTACTTAGATGCCTTGGCAACTTAAATATAGCGGTTGTACACTCCCTTTCAACTAGGGATGTCAACTGGGTCCCGTTTAATCCTGATTAAAGTCCACTAGTGGTATGATAGTTTAAAAGAGTTTTTGTTTTTTGAGGAAAAAGAACTAGGGAGGTAGCAAAAACTAACTAGATGGGACTGGCGGATGTCGTTTATTTGCCACTTACATCCCTAGTTTCATATTACCATTTTAATTTCTTTTCGGCTGATGCTGCTTCGAACCATTTAAATATAGTTTGCCATGCTCGACAATAATTCGTCCGTCGTTTACCACGTAAGCTTACTGCCTGGATCATATGATAACTATCTCTTACTGATGTCCAGCGGAAACCTTTCAGGATGCCATTCACACTAGGACACAATGTACAACCCCAGAATCTATTTGTGGAAGCAGTGCGCCATCCATGTTATCAGATGGTAGCAGTTCAGAGGCAACACCGCCGGAGAGCAGTCTGAGCACAAATATTATAGTGCTTGAGGCTTTACTAGAGGCAGAAAGAGATGGTGTGGCTGCCATGAATGAGGTAATCTTTATCTTGAGGCTGGAAATTACAGAATTAGCGGCACACATTATGCAAGCAACCCAAGAATTGGAGGAAGTAAGAATGTTGCATTTGAAGACGGAGGAGGTCCTGTTGTTTCTGCTATCTGAAGCCCAAGGTAATCCCAGTTCTTCTTTAGATACCAGTTGAAATTGTCATTAGATTATTGTACTTGCATGTTGTGTCATGTCTCTGAATGGATTATGTTGCAAGACCCCCTATGTTGTCCATGTGTTGTAATGATCTGAATTTTTTAGGCGAGGTAATCCTCAGTACTTG
Source organism: Triticum monococcum (assembly GCA_034509565.1). Classification (NCBI taxonomy): domain Eukaryota; kingdom Viridiplantae; phylum Streptophyta; class Magnoliopsida; order Poales; family Poaceae; genus Triticum; species Triticum monococcum. Next base: position 127,919,273 of record CM067842.1, read on the forward strand.
TATGATTGACATAAGGTGAACTGTTTTTCGTGTGAGCATATTGTATTGGATGAAATAATTGTTTGACTCAGAGTGTATCCAACCAACTGAATTCGAATGTCACATCATTTCTAAATCATAATCACATATAAAGGTGGAATAAATTTTTGTTGTGGGTTTGAAGAAATAAATAACAAAACATATAATTATCCATGGATATTCGTAATCGAATACAAATTGGATTTGAATTTAGTTTGCCAGGTCCTAGGGCAAACGTGAATGCTAATTCTCCCAAGTTTTGAACGAAGCAGCTAAACACCGACTATAATTTGTGGGCTGCCCGAAGCAAGTGTTTGCGAGATGGAAATTACTGTCTACCCCTGACACTTGACATCCTTATCGACCGGATTTACACTACTATCGATAGGGGTAGACTAGTAACTTCAATTAGACGTGACACAACGGCCTCTGAGCCCATTCAGACACGGTGGGTGCCAAACATGGGCGGCAAAACACATTTGATTCAAGCTTGTCCGAAAGACATGTGTCTCTTCCTCCATTTCCCCATTCATACACGGTGGGCGGCAAAGCAAACTCTCCTCGTCCGAAATTGATGTAGGCTATATTTTAAATAAGGGCAGATGTGTAACTTCCATCAGACGTGACACAACCACCCTACCTGTCAGCCCCGTTCATACACCATGGGCGCTAACCGTGGGCGGCAAAACACCCTCTCCTCGCCCGAAATAGTTACCGGCAAATATTTGGGAGATGCGAGATTACCGTCCTATCCCCAACCGACGCGATGTCCGAAATTTTAAACGGGGGATAAGCTTGTAACTTTCCCCCATTTCAGAGAAGCGCGTCCCAAAGTTTGAGATCTCCCCTCCCCTCCATTTCCCCATTCATACACCATCGACGGCAGGATAACCTCCGCACTACGGCCAGCCTCCTCCGTCCGCCACCCCATCCTCCACCTTACCGGAGCCACTACCCCTACCCCGTCGTCCACTGCAAGAGATGGACGTCTCTCATCCATGGCGCTGGACCAGGATCCTTTCATCGCCTCCTCTCGCTTCATCAGCGCCGTCGTCCACCTTGCTGTTGCCGCTCCTACGACCGCCTCGTCCACAACAACATGATACATCCCCCGACCCGGCCGTCTGCCGTCTAAAGTCTTCTTCCCCGCCGCTGATAGCCATCGCACCCGCAGCACCCTCAACGTATCAGCATAGGCCTACACGGCGTTGCAAGAGAGGTGGTACTCTTTCATATGTGCTTAAGTTATTGATCTCACCCGGAAAATAGATCGTAATTTGTTTACTGTACTTTTCTTGTCCGTACCAAATCATAGTGGCTAGTTGAAAGCAAACATTGGTTGTGAAGTAGCTTTGTCCGATTTGAACTTTCAGATCAGCCATGGCACGGGCACTATACTCGTAAAGCTTATGGTTTCACCCCTTTATATTCACTACCATCACCGTAGGTGCTTCGTGTCATGCTAGCACTGCTCCTCAAGACCTCAACCCAAAGCTTACGTGTTGAAATACGAATCTGATATGATGCTCATATCACTAAAACAGAGAACGTTTAATTGGTCGCCTAATGTTCCTATATTCGTTTTGAAGAGCATGTGCGCCACCCATTGGTCCAGTTACTTCCACTTTCCTGATTTTTCTCTTGATGCTAAGGGTTTTCCCCCTTTATCTACTCTACTACGATCTGCGTAGGTGCTTTCTGTCGTACTAGCGTTACTCCACCCTTCAAGCTAAACAACACAACACTCAGAATTCGAAATCTTAGTTGTTCAAATTTGACTGTGATATGATACTGATATTAGTTAACCGACACATTTAATTGGTTAGCTAAAGGTCCCACTTGAGTTTCCAAATGCATGTCGCGACATATAGAGAGACAGCATAATTGCATTTCTTTGTCACTTGTTGACCGTACTTTCTTGTCCATACCAAATCTTAGTTGTTATTTCAAAGCAAACATCGGTTGCTAACTACCCTTTGCGTGGTTTGTAGCTTTAGATCTGCCATCCAACTGCCACGGTCAACACTGTACTCATCATGCTTATGTTTTCCCCATTTTATGATGACCACAATCAGCCTACGTGGTTCGTGTCGTAATAGCACTACTCCACCCATCGAGCTAAACAAGCTTAGTTGTACAAATTCATATCTGATATTACTGCTGATATTAGTAAAACTGAGAGATGTTTAATTGGTTAGCTAAATGTTCCTACTTTAGTTTCGAAATGCATGTGAGCCACATATGGAGAGACCGGAAAGAATAGTATTTCTCTGTGCGCTCTGTTTCATCATGGATGGCCAACCGACATTGTATTGAAATACTTGTAATATCTTCAATCTGCTTGCTCTTCTGCTCTTGTTTAAGATGATACTCTTCTCTTGCGGTCGACTGGTGAGGTCGAGTTGTTCTCCCTTAGTATATTTTGAATCTGTCAGGTCAGGTCGACTTGTTCTTCTTTACTATATGTTGAAGCTATCATCTGCAAAGTGTCATCACTTCTGGAGCTCTCATATTTTGAGTAGTAGGCCACATTATATTAATGCACACAACAAATTATAGCACGCATGGCATCTTTTAAAAGAATTGCAGAGATAGCACCAAGGGGTTTACAGGGAGGCAGTATTGTTGGAAATATGCCCTAGAGGCAATAATAAAGTGGTTATTATTATATTTCCTTGTTCATGAAAATTGTCTATTGTTCATGCCATAATTGTGTTATCCGGAAATCGTAATACATGTGTGAATAAATAGACCACAACATGTCCCTAGTGAGCCTCTAGTTGACTAGCTCGTTGATCAATAGATGGTTAGGGTTTCCTGACCATGTACATTGGATGTCATTGATAACGGGATCACATCATTAGGAGAATGATGTGATGGACAAGACCCAATCCTAAGCATAGCGCAAGATCATGTAGTTCGTCTGCTAAAGCTTTTCTAGTGTCAAGTATCTTTTCCTTAGACCATGAGATTGTGCAACTCCCGGATACTGTAGGAATACTTTGGGTGTGCCAAACGTCACAACATAACTGGGTGACTATAAAGGTGTACTACGGGTATCTCCGAAAGTGTCTGTTGGGTTGGCATGAATCGAGACTGGGATTTGTCACTCCGTATGACGGAGAGGTATCTCTAGGCCCACTCGGTAAGACATCATCATAATGAGATCAATGTGACTAAGGGTTCGTCATGGGATGATGTGTTATGGAACGAGTAAAGTGACTTGCCGGTAACGAGATTGAACGAGGTATTGGGATACCGATGATCGAATCTGGGGCAAGTAACGTACCGATTGACAAAGGGAATTGTATACGGGATTGCTTGAATCCTCGACATCGTGGTTCATCCGATGAGATCATCATGGAACATGTGGGAGCCAACATGGGTATCCAGATCCCGTTGTTGGTTATTGGCCAGGGAGTTGTCTTGGTCATGTCTGCATGGTTCCGAACCCGTAGGGTCTAGACACTTAAGGTTCGATGACGCTAGGGTTATTAGGAAGACTTGTATGTGATTACCCAATGTTGTTCGGAGTCCCGGATGAGATCCCGGACGTCACGAGGAGTTCCGGAATGGTCTGGAGGTGATGATTTATATATAGGAAGTTGTCATACGGTCGCCGGAAAGGTTCGGGGGCATATCGGTATTGTACCGGGGCCATCGGAGGGGTTCCGGGGGTCAACCGGGAGGGGCCACCTCTCTCGGAGGGCCTCATGGGACGTAGAGGAAAGGGAACCAGCCCCAAGTGGGATGGGCACACCCCCCCTGGGCCCATGCGCCTAGGGTTGGGGAGGACCCTAGAGGGGGCGCCCCCCTTGCTTGGGGGACAAGCCACCCCCTTGGCCGCCGCCCCCCTCTAGATGTCATGTAGAGGGGCCCGGCCCCCTTCCTCCTTCCCCTATAAATAGAGGGGCAAGGGGAGGGCTGCATAACACATCAAAGGCGCAGCCCCTCCCCTCCCCAACACCTCTCCTCCTCCATTAAGAGCTCGGCGAAGCCCTGCCGAAGTACCGCCGCTCCACCACCACCACACCGTCGTGTTGCTGTTGGAGCTCTCTTCCTCAACCTCTCCCTCCTCCTTGCTGGATCAAGGCGCAGGAGACGTCTCCGCTCCGTACGTGTGTTGAACGCGGAGGTGCCGTCCATTCGGTGCTAGGATCATCGGTGATTTGGATCACGTCGAGTATGACTCCATCAACCCCGTTCTCTTGAATGCTTCCACTCGCGATCTACAAGGGTATATAGATGCACTCCTCTCACTCTCGTTGCTAGATGACTCCATAGATTGATCTTGGTGATGTGTAGAAAATTTTAAATTTCTGCTACGATCCCCAACAGTGGCATCATGAGCTAGGTCTATACGTAGTTCCTATGCACGAGTAGAACACAAGTTGTTGTGGGCGTCGATTTTGTCAATTTACTTGCCGTTACTAGTCTTATCTTGATTCGGCGGCATCGTGGGATGAAGCGGCCCGGACTGACCTTAGACATACGCTCACGTGAGACTGGTTCCACCGACTGACATGCACTAGTTGCATAAGGTGGCTAGCGGGTGTCTGTCTCTCCCACTTTATTCGGATCGGATTCGATGGAAAGGGTCCTTATGAAGGGTAAATAGAAATTGGCATATCACGTTGTGGTTTTGGCGTAGGTAAGAAACGTTCTTGCTAGAAACCTATAGCAGCCACGTAAAACTTGCAACAACAATTAGAGGACATCTAACTTGTTTTTGCAGCATGTGCCGTGTGATGTGATATGGCCAAAAGGATGTGATGAATGATATATGTGATGTATGAGATTGATCATGTTCTTGTAATAGGAATCACGACTTGCATGTCGATGAGTATGACAACTGGCAGGAGCCATAGGAGTTGTCTTAATTTATTTATGACCTGCATGTCAACATAAACGTCATGTAATTACTTTACTTTATCGCTAACCGTTAGCCATAGTAGTAGAAGTAATAGTTGGTGAGACAAATTCATGAAGACACGATGATGGAGATCATGACGAAGGAGGTCATGGTGTCATGCTGGTGACGATGATGATCATGGCGCCCCGAAGATGGAGATCAAAATGAGCAAAATGACATTGGCCATATCATGTCACTATTTGATTGCATGTGATGTTTATCATGTTTTACATCTTATTTGCTTAGAACGACGGTAGCATAAATAAGATGATCCCTCGCAATAATTTCAAGAAAGTGTTCCCCCCTAACTGTGCACCGTTGCTAAGGTCCGTTGTTCCGAAGCACCCCGTGATGATCGGGTGTGATAGGTTCTAATGTTCGCATACAACGGGTGTAAGCCAGATTTACACACACAATACACTTAGGTTGACTTAACGAGCCTGGCATGTACAGACATGGCCTCGGAATACGGAAGACCGAAAGGTCAAACATGAGTCGTATAGAAGATACGATCAACATGAAAATGTTCACCGATGATGAATAGTCCGTCTCACGTGATGATCGGACACGGCCTAGTTGACTCGGATCATGTATCACTCAGATGACTAGAGGGATGTCTATCTGAGTGGGAGTTCATTAAATTGATTAGATGAACTTTATTATCATGAACATAGTCTAAAAATCTTTGCAATATGTCTTGTATATCAAATGGCCCACGCTAATGTTGCCCTCAACTTCAACGCGTTCCTAGAGAAAACCTAGCTGAAAGACGATGGCAGGAACTACACAGACTGGGTCCGTAACCTGAGGATTATCCTCATAGCTGCCAGGAAAGCATATGTCCTTGATGCACCGCTAGGTGAAGCACCTGTTTTCCCTGCAGAACAAGACATTATCAACGCTTGGCAGACGCGCAATGATGATTACTCCCTGGTTCAGTGCGGCATGCTTTACAGCTTAGAACCGGGGCTCCAAAAGCGTTTTGAGCAACACGGAGCATATGAGATGTCCCAAGAGCTGAAAATGGTTTTCCAAGCTCATGCCCGGGTCGAGAGATATGAAGTCTCCGACAAGTTCTACAGTTGTAAGATGGAGGAGAATAGTTCTGTCAGCGAGCACATACTCAAAATGTCTGGGTTACACAACCGCTTGTCTCAGCTTGGAGTTAATCTCCCGGATGATGCGGTCGTTGACAGAATCCTTCAGTCGCTCCCACCTAGCTACAAGAGCTTTGTGATGAACTACAATATGCAGGGGATAGAAAAGACCATTCCCGAGGTATATTCAATGCTGAAATCGACGGAGGTGGAAATCAAAAAGGAACATCAAGTGTTAATGGCGAATAAAACCACTAAGTTCAAGAAATGCAAGGGTAAAAAGAACTTCAAGAAGGACGGCAAGCGAGTTGCCGCGCCCGATAAGCAAGCTGCCGGGAAGAAGCCAAAGAATGGACCCAAGCCTGAGACTGAGTGCTTTTATTGCAAGGGAAACGGTCACTGGAAGCGGAACTGCCCCAAGTACTTAGCGGATAAGAAGGCCGGCAATGCCAAAGGTATATGTGATATACATGTTATTGCTGTGTACCTAACCAACGCTCGTAGTAGCTCCTAGGTATTTGATACTGGTGTAGTTGCTCATATTTGTAACTCAAAACAGGAACTGCGGAATAAACGGAGACTGGCGAAGGACGAGGTGACGATGCGCATCGGGAATGGTTCCAAGGTCGATGTGATCGCCGTCGGCATGCTACCTCTGCATTTACCTACGTGATTAGGTTTAAACCTCAATCATTGTTATTTAGTACCAGCTTTGAGCATGAACATTGTATCTGGATCTCGTTTAATGCGAGATGGCTACTCATTTAAATCTGAGAATAATGGTTGTTCTATTTATATGAGAGACATGTTTTATGGTCATGCCCCGCTGGTCAATGGTTTATTCTTATTTAATCTCGAACGTGATGTTACACATATTCATAGTGTGAATGCCAAAAGATGTAAGGTTGATAATGATAGTCCCGCATACTAGTGGCACTGCCACCTTGGTCACATTGGTGTCAAATGCATGAAGAAACTCCATGCAGATGGACTTTTGGAGTCTCTTGATTATGAACCATTTGACACGTGCGAACCATGCCTCATGGGAAAAATGACCAAGACTCCGTTCTCCGGAACAATGGAGCGAGCAACCAACTTATTGGAAATCATACATACTGATGAGTGCGGTCCAATGAGTGTTGAGGCTCGCGGTGGCTATCGTTATGTTCTCACCCTCACTAATGACTTGAGTAGATATGGGTATGTCTACTTAATGAAACACAAGTTTGAGACCTTTGAAAAGTTCAAGGAATTTCAGAGTGAGGTTGAGAATCAATGTGATAGGAAAATCAAGTTCTTACGATCAAATCGTGGGGGAGAATATTTGAGTCACGAATTTGGCACGCACTTAAGGAAATGTGGAATAGTTTCACAACTCATGCCACCTGGAACACCTCAGTGTAATGGTGTGTCCGAACGTCGTAATCACACCCTATTGGATATGGTGCGATCTATGATGTCTCTTACCGATCTACCGCTATCATTTTGGGGTTATGCTATAGAGACTGCCGCATTCACTTTAAATAGGGCTCCGTCGAAATCCGTTGAGACAACACCGTATGAATTGTGGTTTGGTAAGAAACCTAAGCTGTCATTTTTGAAAGTTTGGGGATGCGATGCTTATGTCAAGAAACTTCAACCTGAAAAGCTCGAACCCAAATCAGAAAAATGCGTCTTCATAGGATACCCTAAAGAAACTATTGGGTATACCTTCTACCTCAGATCCGAAGGCAAGATCTTTGTTGCCAAGAATGGATCCTTTCTAGAGAAAGAGTTTCTCTCGAAAGAAGTAAGTGGGAGGAAAGTATAACTTGATGAAGTATTGCCTCTTGAACCGGAGAGTGGCGCAGCTCAAGAAAATGTTTCTGAGGTGCCTGCACCAACTAGAGAGGAAGTTGATGATGATGATCATGAAACTTCAGATCAAGTTGCTACTGAACTTCGTAGGTCCACAAGGACACGTTCCGCACCAGAGTGGTACATCAACCCTGTCCTGGAAATCATGTTGTTAGACAATGGTGAACCTTCGAACTATGAAGAAGCAATGGCGGGCCCAGATTCCAACAAATGGCTGGAGGCCATGAAATCCGAGATAGGATCCATGTATGAAAACGAAGTATGGACTTTGACTGAGTTGCCCGATGATCGGCGAGCCATAGAAAATAAATGGATCTTTAAGAAGAAGACAGACACAGATGGTAATGTGACCATCTATAAGGCTCGGCTTGTCGCTAAGGGTTATCGACAAGTTCAAGGGGTTGACTACGATGAGACTTTCTCACCCATAGTGAAGCTGAAGTCCGTCTGAATCATGTTAACAATTGCCGCATTCTGTGATTATGAGATATGGCAAATGGATGTCAAAACGACATTCCTTAATGGTTTCCTTAAGGAAGAATTGTATATGATGCAGCCAGAAGGTTTTGTCGGTCCTAAGAATGCTGACAAGGCGTGCAAGCTCCAACGCTCAATCTATGGGCTGGTGCAAGCATCTCGGAGTTGGAACATTCGATTTGATGAGATGATTAAAGCGTTTGGGTTTCCGCAGACTTATGGAGAAGCCCGTGTTTACAAGAAAGTGAGTCGGAGCTCTGTAGCGTTTCTCATATTATATGTGGATGACATACTATTGATGGGAAATGATGTAGAATTCTTGGAAAGCATAAAGGCCTACTTGAACAAGTGTTTTTCAATGAAGGACCTTGGAGAAGCTGCTTATATATTAGGCATCAAGATCTATAGAGATAGATCGAGACGCCTCATTGGTCTTTCACAAAGTACGTACCTTGACAAGATATTGAAGAAGTTCAATATGGATCAGTCCAAGAAGGGGTTCTTGCATGCATTGCAAGGTATGAGATTGAGCACGGCTCAATGCCCGACCACGGCAGAAGATAGAGAAAAGATGAGTGTCGTCCCCTATGCCTCGGCCATAGGGTCTATCATGTATGCCATGCTGTGTACCAGACCTGATGTAAACCTTGCCGTAAGTTTGGTAGGAAGGTACCAAAGTAATCCCGGCATGGAACACTAGACAGCGGTCAAGAATATCCTGAAGTACCTGAAGAGGACTAAGGATATTTTTCTCGTTTATGGAGGTGACGAAGAGCTCGTCGTAAAGGGTTACGTCGATGCGAGCTTCGACACAGATCTGGATGACTCTAAGTCACAAACCAGATACATGTATATTTTGAATGGTGGGGCAGTCAGCTGGTGCAGTTGCAAGCAAAGCGTCGTGGCGGGATCTACACGTGAAGCGGAGTACATGGCAGCCTCGGAGGCAGCACAAGAAGCAATCTGGATAAAGGAGTTCATTACCGACCTAGGAGTTATTCCCAATGCGTCGGGCCCAATGACTGTCTTCTGTGACAACACTGGAGCTATTGCCCTTGCCAAGGAGCCCAGGTTTCATAGGAAGACCGGACATATCAAGCGTCGCTTAAACTCCATTCGTGAAAATGTTCAAAATGGAGACATAGATATTTGTAAAGTGCATACAGACCTGAATGTCGCTGATCCGTTGACTAAACCTCTTCCTCGAGCAAAACATTATCAACACCAGAACTCTTTGGGTGTTCGATTCATCACAATGTAACTAGATTATTGACTCTAGTGCAAGTGGGAGACTATTGGAAATATGCCCTAGAGGCAATAATAAAATGGTTATTATTATATTTCCTTGTTCATGATAATTGTCTATTGTTCATGCTATAATTGTGTTATCCGGAAATCGTAATACATGTGTGAATAAATAGACCACAACATGTCCCTAGTGAGCCTCTAGTTGACTAGCTCATTGATCAATAGATGGTTATGGTTTCCTAACCATGGACATTGGATGTCATTGATAATGGGATCACATCATTAGGAGAATGATGTGATGGACAAGACCCAATCCTAAGCATAGCGCAAGATCGTGTAGTTCGTCTGCTAAAGCTTTTCTAATGTTAAGTATCTTTTCCTTAGACCATGAGATTGTGCAACTCCTGGATACTGTAGGAATACTTTGGGTGTGCCAAACGTCACAACGTAACTGGGTGACTATAAAGGTGCACTACGGGTATCTCCGAAACTGTATGTTCGGTTGGCACGAATCAAGACTGGGATTTGTCACTCCGTATGACGGAGAGGTATCTCTGGGCCCACTCGGTAAGACATCATCGTAATGAGCTCAATGTGACTAAGGGTTGGTCACGGGATGATGTGTTACGGAATGAGTAAAGTGACTTGCCGGTAACGATATTGAACGAGGTATTGGGATACCGACGACCGAATCTCGGGCAAGTAACGTACTGATTGACAAAGGGAATTGTATACGGGATTGCTTGAATCCTCGACATTGTGGTTCATTCTATGAGATCATCGTGGAACATGTGGGATCCAATATGGGTATCCAGATCGCGCTGTTGGTTATTGGATGGAGAGTTGTCTCGGTCATGTCTGCATGGTTCCCGAACCCGTAGGGTCTACACACTTAAGGTTCGATGACGCTAGGGTTATTAGGAAGACTTGTATGTGATTACCGAATGTTGTTCGGAATCCCGGATGAGGTCCCGGATGTCACGAGGATTTCCGAGATGGTCCGGAGGTGAAGATTTATATATAGGAAGTTGTCATACGGTCATCGGAAAGGTTCGGGGGCATATCGGTGTCGGCGTTCTGGGAACGGGGGTCCCCAGACTTGCCTGCCTGCGGCCTGCGGCGTGGCTCAAAGGAGGCCCAGCATGGCCCATCTTCATCAACACAAGACTCAAGACCCTCGCGAGGGGCCAAGCCTCGCGGGGCGGACGACACGGCGCATCCTCAGGCGGAGAGATCAAGGCGGGGTACCTCGCGAGGTGCCCATGACGCAAGCCATGACGACTCAGGGCGCCAGCGCGCGCAGCATCCTGCTTTCCTCTTTGGTGCAAAGGGGGCAAGCGCAGCCGTGGAGTACCGAGGCATCAGCCAAAGGTTGCCATTTCGGTGCAACAAGACCAAGACCAAGCGGACTACGAGAAGGAGGTCACCATGGAGCCCAGCACGGCGTCACCGCAGATCCTTTCGCAGGCGAAGACCGCTTTTGTCAGGATAGTTGATACTTGCTGTTCCCCTTCAAATTAGCCCGCCATTGTTGGCGCCCTTGCTGCTCAATATTTGGGAAGAGGCCCAGGGCCTTTGCCTATAAATAGGACCAGCCACCCGCATAGCAAGGGGGTTGGTTCGTCTGGTTCGCAAGTAGAGAGAGTAAGAAAGAAAGAGAGAGAGAGAGAGAGAGAGAGAGAGAGAGAGAAGGGCGACTGAACTCCTCCTAGCGATTCATGGCCCCAGCCAAGAATAGACCCTCGCGAGGCTGTTCTTCTGTAACACCCTCGATGCGACTATATCTCCCACGTGTCGAGGCACGACTTAGAGGCATAATTGCATTGAAGGCATAAGTCGCAAGTCGGGTAATCATCACAAACGTCCCATGTAATATAGATAATGAAAAGGGACAACATAGTTGGCTTACACTCGCCACGTCAATCAAGTACATAAATAACATACATCATCCAAACACTCATGGCCCGACTACGGCGCCAAAATAAAAGACAACCCAACAAGCGACAAGGTCTCGATCACCCCAACTGGGCACCACTACTGATCATCAGGAAAAGAAACATAGTAACATTGAGAGTCCTCTTCGTACTCCCACTTGAGCTCAAGCACGCCATCTGGAGCTGTATCATCTGTCCCTGCATCCGGCGTAATAGTAATCCGTGAGCCACAGGGACTCAACAATCTCGCACCCTCGCGATCTAGACTATTTAAGCTTAATAGGTAGGATAGGGTAAATATATGTGGAGCTGCAGCAAGCGACTAGCATATATGGTGGCTAACTTATTCGCAAAAGAGAGCGAGAAGAGGAGGCAAAGCGCGAGCGAGAAACTAGAGAGCAACCTGCGCAAACATAACTCCAACACCGTGTCCGCTTCCCGGACTCCGCTGAGAAGAGGCCATCACGGTAACACACACGGTTGATTCATTTTAATTAAAGTAAGGTTCAAGTTATCTACAACCGGACATTAACAAATTCCCATCTACCCATAACCGCGGGCACGACTTTCGAAAGTTCAATCCCTGCAGGGGAGTCCCAACTTAGCCCATGACAAGCTCTCACGGTCAACGAAGGAATAGACCTCCACCCGAGACATTCCGATCAGACTCGGTATCTCGGTACAACAAGACATTTCGATAGGTTAAAACAAGACCAGCAACACCGCCTGAATGTGCCGACAAATCCCGATAGGAGCTGCACATATCTCGTTCTCAGGGCACACTCAGATGAGAAATCCGTACAAATCCCGAGGGGGTGCTGCACAGGGCTCTAGTTCGGACCAACACTCAGAGGAGCACTGGCCCGGGGGGGTGGGAGGTTAAAATAAGATGACCCTCGAGCTCTGGAAACCCAAGGGAAAAAGAGGCTAGGAGGCAAATGGTAACACCAATGTTGGGCATTGCTAGAAAAGCTTTAATCAAGGCGAACTATCAAGGGGTTCCCATTATCACCCAACCGCGTAAGGAATGCAAAATCCGGGAACATAACACCGATATGACGGAAACTAGGGCGGCAAGAGTGGAACAAAACACTAGGCGAGAGGCCGAGCCTTCCACCCTTTACCAAGTATATAGATGCATTAAGATAACATGGCAATATAATGATATCCCAACAAGTAAATAAATGTTCCAACAAGGAACGGTCTCCAATCTTCACCTGCAACTAACAACGCTATAATAGGGCTGAGCAAAGCGGTAACATAGCTAGTCAACGGTTTGCTAGGACAATGGTGGGTTAGAGGCTGAACATGGCAATTTGGGAGGCTGACAAGCAAATGGTAGGCATCATAGCAATGGCATAGCAAAAGAGCGAGCAAACTAGCATAGCAAAGATAGTAGTGATTTCGAGGGTATGATCATCTTGCCTGCAAAGTTGTCAGAGTTGACTGGATCCTCGAAAGCAAACTCAATGGGCTCCTCGTTAGCGAACTCGTCTCCCGGCTCTACCCAAAGAAGACAAACAAGCAACAAGGATACAATCAACCACGTGCATACTCAAACAACACGATGCAAAGATGATATGCTATGCGGGATGCAATGCGGGATGCATATGCAAGATATGATAGGAAATGCATGAACCTGGCCTCAACTTGGAAAACCAAGTGTGCCACTGGAAAGATGGGATGAAATCGCTTGAAAACGATATAAAGAACGCCGGAATCGAAGTTATGGTTTGGAAATGGCAAACGATTCAAAAATGACACCGGTCTGCGATTTATAGCAAGTAGGCATCTAAATGCAATGAGATGAACATGCTACAGCACTCAAACATGGCATCAAAATACATGGCAGGGAAGCATTCAAGATGCTTAACAAAAGACTAGCACTGAGCTACGGCCAATTCATCCATTAAGGGGTTCAAACAAGCATGGCAAAAACGCAAATGGTAAACAGATCTCAGACTTAGTGAAATTAACACTTGTTTGGAATTTCAGATTATGAAGCCCTCTTCGGAGCAACAAAACAACATGCTACAGGACCTGAACATGAAAAAGAAAGGCATGGCATGGAGCTACTCAACAAGCTTAACAAAAGTCCCTTAGTGACTTTGAGCCAAAAGGGATCACAAAATATACTAACAAGCACACGAACATAGCTAAAACATAATCAGTTTTCAGACTTGGTGAAAACTGGGACATGCTGAAACATAACTCACGAAGGCATGTTTACGAGCTTGATGCACTCACTACAGAGCAAGTCATTGCAAGACAAGCATACATCCATTAAGAAGGCACAAAATGCTAGCTAGACATGTCAATAACAATAGCATAGCATGCACGGATCAACTACAATAACATCGGCAAAATCGCAAACAAGTTGACGATCTGCCCAGATTCACCATGAAGCAAAAGTAGAGCTCGATTGACTCAAGCTAGGGTGCTCCATATATGCAAACAAAGACATGGATGGATAGAGCACTAGAATATTGACAAAACTCCTTTACTGATCATCCTCAAAAGAGGCACGAATCACTAGGAAACAACATGAACATATGGCATCATGAACTAAACAATCCCAGGACTTAGTGAAATCACTAAGTCACTGAAAACAGATTTACCGGGTGCCTCTCTTTGCAAGCTTGCACTAAGCACCTCACACATCACAAAAATACATGGGTTGCACCTCTGGAAAGATGACAAAACCCTTAACAAAACATATGAAAAGCACCATGGCATATCATGCACACAATAATCATGGCAAAAATGACAAAAGTCTAAGATGAACTAGATGATCTGATAATTAACTCACGAAGCCCTCTTCTAACAGCATTTCGGGCATCAAGATGAACTCGAATGAAAATGATGCAATGGAATGAAATGATGTACTCATCGAAACGAACATTTTGATATACTATATGTCCAAAACGGAGCTACGGATGCGGAGATATGGCAGGTCAAATTTGCATAAAAATCAGGAGGAGAGGGGAAACGTCAACCGCATAGATCTAGGGTTCCTCGCGGCGCACGAACCGAGGCTGGATCTGAGCTCGCCGGAGTTCGTGCTCCTGTTCACCGGCGGCGACGGGAGAGGAGGCCGGCGGCTTGATCCGAGTGGAGGGGCGACGGTGCGGGGCTCTGGCGACGAGGGGAGGCCGGGCGGCGTCCGGCGCGGTGGCGCGCGGCGGATGGGCGAGGCGACGGCCGGCCGAGGCAGCGGCTGTGGTGGCCGGAGGCGGCGATGGCGGTGAAGGGCGGCGGCGGGAGCGGATGGCGACGGGGAAGAAACCGCGGGGCCGCGCGGGCGGATCTGGCCCAGTGGCGGCTCGAGCGGGCCTCCCGCGGGCTCGCCGGGCCGCGCGGAGGAGAGGCAGCGAAGTGCCACATGTCAAGCGCTGGTTGGCTGGGGCGTGGCGACGGACGTGTCCGGTCCGGCGGCAGACATGTCCGTCGGTGGCGGGGCGATTTTAGGGTTTCGGAGAGGGAGAGAGATCCGAATTTCAGGGGGCCTTTATATAGGCATAGAGGGAGCTAGGAGAGTCCAAATGAGGTGCGGTTTTCGGCCACGCAATCGTGATCGAACGCTCTAGGTGATGGAGCAGAGTTTGGTGGGTTTTGGGCCAAATTGGAGGGGTGTTGGGCTGCAACACACACGAGGCCTTTTCGGTCCCTCGGTTAACCGTTGGAGCATCAAACGAAGTCCAAATGATACGAAACTTGACAGGCGGTCTACCGGTAGTAAACCAAGGCTGCATGGCAAGTCTCGGTCCAATCCGGAAATGTTTGATCCCCATACAAGGAAGAAAGCTAGAAATGACCACCGGAGGAGAATGAAACGCCGGAATGCAAAATGGACAACGGGGAAAATGCTCGAATGCATGAGATGAACACGTATGCAAATGCAATGCACATGATGACATGATATGAGATGCATGACAATGATAACAACACACAGAGACAAAAACCCGAACCCGAGAAAATAAATATAACTTAAAGCCGAAAACGGCAAGAGTTGGATTACAAATTGGGAATGTTATATCCGGGGTGTTACAACACTCCACCACTACGAAAAGATCTCGTCCCGAGATCTAGGACTGAAAGAACGCCGGGTACTCAGAACGGAGGTTATCCTCGCGTTCCCAGGTAGCTTCATGGTCGGAATGGTGTGACCACTTGACTTTGAGAAATTTGATTGACTTGTTGCGAGTCCGGCGTTCAGTCTCTTCAAGGATTGCAACTGGGTGCTCACGATAGGAGAGATCTTCTTGGAGCTCAATGTCCTCGAAGTTGACGGTGCGGTCAGGCGTCTTGAAGCACTTTCGGAGCTGAGAGACATGGAACACATCATGAACATTTGCAAAGTTTGAAGGAAGCTCGAGTTGATAGGCGAGGTCGCCTCTCTTGCTGACAATCTTGAAAGGTCCCACGTATCTAGGGGCAAGCTTCCCTTTGATACCGAAGCGGCGAGTCCCTTTCATAGGAGAGACGCGGAGGTAAACATGATCTCCGATCTCGAAAGCCAAATCACGATGCTTACTATCATAGTAGCTCTTCTGGCGGGATTGGGCTGCTTTGAGGTTATCACGAATGACTTTGCACATTTCTTCTGCCTCTGAGATTAAGTCATTACCCAGCAGCTGACGTTCACCGGCTTCAGACCAGTTGAGAGGGGTACACCACTTCCTACCATACAGAATTTCAAATGGGGCCTTGCCCGAACTTGCTTGAAAACTGTTGTTGTATGAGAATTCAGCATAAGGAAGACAATCCTCCCACTTCATGCCAAAAGAGATCGCACAAGCCCTGAGCATATCTTCAAGAATCTGGTTGACACGCTCGACTTGACCGCTTGTTTGAGGATGGAAAGTTATGCTGAAGCGGATGTTGGTGCCCATGGCCTTCTGAAAAGAATCCCAAAACTTGGAGGTAAAGATGCTGCCACGGTCTGAAGATATCACTTGAGGTATACCGTGCAGAGAGACAATTTGAGAGGTATAGAGTTCCGCCAATTGAGCTGCAGTGATCGACTCTTTGATAGGCAGAAAATGAGCCACTTTGGTGAGTTTATCGATGACAACGAATATAGCATCATTGCCACGCTTGGACTTTGGAAACCCAGTCACGAAGTCCATTTCAATGTGGTGAAACTTCCATTCTGGAATGGCAAGAGGTTGGAGGAGACCTGCTGGCCTTTGGTGTTCTGCCTTCACTCTTCTACAGACATCACATTCATTCACGAATTGAGCAATCTCGCGCTTCATTTGAGTCCACCAATAAGCTTGCTTGAGGTCCTGATACATCTTCGTGCTCCCAAGGTGGATGGAGAGGAGAGAGTTGTGAGCCTCGTTCATGATCACTTTACGAAGTTCACCTTTGGGCGCAACAATATGATCCTCGAAGAAGAGAGTGTCCTTGTCATCAAGGCGGTAGCACTTGTATTTGGACTGACTCTTGGCAATCCCAATCTTCACCTTCTTCACCATAGCATCAAGAAGCTGGGCTTGGCGAATCTGGTCTTCCAAGGTAGGAGAGACTTGAAGGTTGGTGAGGAACCCTTGAGGAACAACTTGCAGATTAAGTTTGTGGAAAGCTTCACAAAGCTCGGGTTGATAAGGCTTGAGAATCAGACTGTTGCAATATGCTTTCCTGCTCAAAGCGTCAGCAATCACATTGGCCTTGCCTGGAGTATACTCGATACTCGGATTATACTCTTGAATCATTTCGACCCATCGAGTTTGCCTGAGGTTGAGATTAGGCTGAGTGAAGATGTACTTGAGACTCTTGTGATCAGTGAAAATGTCCACTTTTCTTCCCAATAGAAGATGTCTCCAAGTCAACAGAGCATGCACAACTGCTGCCAACTCGAGATCATGAGTGGGGTAGTTCTTCTCATTAGGCTTCAACTGGCGAGATGTATAAGCAACCACTTTCTTCTCTTGCATCAATACTGCGCCAAGACCTTGGAGAGAGGCATCACAAAAGACCTCGTACGGCTTGGATTCATCAGGCGGAGTCAGAACTGGAGCAGTGATCAATTTCTCTTTCAAAGTGTTGAAAGCAATATCACACTCCGGAGACCAAACATACTTGACGTGCTTCTGAAGAAGATTTGAGAGAGGCTTCGCGATCTTAGAAAAGTTTTCAACGAATCTTCGGCAGTAGCTTGCGAGACCGAGGAAACTGCGGAGTTACTTCACGTTCTGAGGAGGTTCCCAATTAACAATTGCACACACCTTCTCAGGATTCACGGCAATGCACTTGGCAGAGATGATATGACCAAGATAAAGAACCTCATCAAGCCAAAATTCACACTTGGAGAACTTGGCGTAGAACTGGTGTTCCCTGAGCTTATCAAGAACCAAACGCAAGTGCTTGGCATGATCTTCCTTGTTCTTCGAGAAAACCAGAATGTCGTCGAGATAGACCAACACGAAATCATTGGTGTAGGCGTTGAAGATGAAGTTCATCATGTGAGAGAACGTCGGAGGAGCGTTGACGAGGCCAAAAGACATGACAGTTTATTCATATGACCCATAGCTTGTCCTGAAAGCTGTCTTGGGAATATCTTGCTCACGAATTCGAATCTGATGATAACCCATACGGAGATCAAGCTTGGAGAATACTTAGGCACCCTTGAGTTGTTCGAACAGCTCGTTGATGTTGGGAAGTGGGTATTTGTTCTTGATGGTCTTCTTGTTCAATGGACGATAATCAACACAAAGTCGATCCGTTCCATCCTTCTTCTTCACAAAAAGAACACCACAGCCCCACGGAGAAGAACTAGGCCGGATGAGACCCATTCTTTCTTGAATATCGAGTTGTTTCTTCAGCTCCTTCAACTCTTCAGGTCTGAGCTTGTAAGGACGCTTGCACACAGGTTCCGTACCGGTCTCAAGATCAATAACGAATTCAACTGGCCGGTGCGGAGGCATTCCTGGGAGCTCTTCTGGGAAGACGTCTTGATACTCGCAAACGACTGGGATCTGCGAGATAGCATCCAATTCGCCCTTATCATTGAGAGAAAACAACCGGATAGTATCATCATGAGCGGTAAAGACAATTACATCCTCAGACGAATGAGTCAATTGAATCTGCCTGGCTGAACAATCGAGCTGAGCCTTGTGCTTAGAGAGCCAGTCCATTCTGAGAATAAGATCAATATCAGAATCGCCAAGAACAATTGGGGAAGAAAGGAACTTGTAGTCGCCCAAGGTGATAGTAACATCCGGAACGCGTACTCGAGATGTCAAAAGATGGGCTGGAGAGTCAATAGATAACGGTCTCGGCAACGCTTGAGTAACAAATCATGCTTAGATGCAAAAGGTCTCGAGATGAAACAATGGGATGCACCAGTGTCAAAAAGTACTTTTGCGGGAACATCGTTAACAGGAAGGTTACCCATAATCACATCTGACGAATCCTCTGCCTGAGCTGCGTTCACCATATTGACCTTGGCGTGCTTGGGGTTATGCTTGACCACTGCTGTACTTGCCGATCTCACAGGAGGAGGAGGAGGAAGGCGCCTCTGGTTGGAACACTTGTTGGCATAGTGACCCTTCTATTGGCACTTGTTGCACATGACCTCTGAAAGCGGACGGTGGTACGAAGCACTCGATCTTGGAGCTTGAGACGAAGTCTTGTTCTGAAAGCAAGGGTTGGGTGGGTGGGAAGAACCACTGCCACCTTTGCTCTTCTGCTGATACGGCTGACGGAACGGAGGAGGAGGAAGCCAATACTTCTGCTGCTTGGCCACTTGAGTAGAGGAAGAAGGAGTAGCAGCTCTGACTCGCTTCTTGGAAGCATCACACCTCAACTGAGTGGCTTCTTGCTTCATTGCCATGTTGTAGAACTCATCGTACCTTAACGGCTCAAAGAGGACAAGAGCGAGCTGAATTTCTTCTCTGAGACCACCCCTGAACTGGTATATCATGCTCTTCTCATCAGGTATGTCCTGCTTGGCAAAGCGGGCGAGCTTCTGGAACAACTTGTTGTAGTCATAGACAGACAAAGAGCCTTGCTTCAGGTTGCGGAATTCCTCACGCTTACTTTCAGTCACACTCTGAGGGATGTGATGAGCTCGGAAATCTCGACGAAAATCATCCCAAGTGATCAGACGTCCACCTCTGGAATCCTTGTACTGCTGGAAACATTCTGCATCTTGATCTTTGAGTTGGAAGGAAGCGAACTTGATGAAATCTTCAGGACTGACGTTGCTGCATTCAAAGTGCTTACACAGATCCACCAGCCAATCGTCAGCATCGGTTGCCTCAACACAATTGCTGAACGTCTTCGGCCCATTAGCAAGGAACTGGTTCAGTGTAGCAAAATGGTTCTGATTGTTGCCTTGATTCCCTTGACTGCCTTGATTGCGCTCTTGAAGGATTTGCATGATCAACTGTGTGTTTGCATTGGTTGCGGCCATCACAGCTTGCCAAGCCTCCGGAGGAGGTGGAGGTGGTGGCGGATCAGGATTCGAAGTCGTGCGCGTTGGAGGAGCCATCCTGAAGAGGTTGACCACCATTAGCACATTGATAGACAAAATATTGAAGCTGAATCCAACGGAATGAAAATAGCAACATAAAGTCTTCACATCCGAACAAAACGAACGAATGCATTTCTCTTGAAATGGTCACATATCCATAAATTGTGAAGCCACGTAGAATTAAGTAGGAGAAGTAAAACAACAACATACGGATCAAGAACGAATAATCGGTAAGAAACCCCAATCTCAAACCAATATCCGTGGAAGAAGAGCTAGAGCTACAAGAATTCCCACCTATGAAACTCCCGAACCTTTCCAGTTATGCAATTAGGTGTTGGGGATACAGGGGAAGCATAATATCTCACCCAAACTAGCAATTCCTACATCCAGCTGTATCCATCCTTCAACACATAACCAAGAAACCTTCGGAAACCATCTACCTCAACCTTCGAAAATCATCCGTTATACAAGTTATGGCGATACTCCCGAACTCCCGCCCCAGTACTGGGTGGCGTCGAGGTTATCTCACCAACGAACTGCATAAAAGAGATTTTCGATGTCGGCGTACTAAACTCAGGTATTCCAGAACTGCAATGATATAATTATGATGACAACACCTCAGAGCTCAACTCCCCGGGACACTTCCACTAAACCCCTGACAGGAGGCACCAAGACAATGTTCTCATCATAAAACCATCGGAACGATTCCAAGATACCCGCGTGATCCTAAAATTTTTTTAGTGAATTTTGAGAAGAGAAGACTCAAAACTCTACGTCAGGATGCCTTACCAGAGCGATGAGGAGACTGGGAAGTAAAAAGAATTCCTAAACTCTCCGATATATAAATCCTAATTGACTCAAAATATTTTTCTAGACACAACTCGGCCGCTAAAAATGATCAATCAGTGGGGGCTCCTAAGGTCGGGGAAGGCTCTGATTACCAACTTGTAACACCCTCGATGCGACTATATCTCCCACGTGTCGAGGCACGACTTAGAGGCATAATCGCATTGAAGGCATAAGTCGCAAGTCGGGTAATCATCACAAACATCCCATGTAATATAGATAATGAAAAGGGGCAACATAGTTGGCTTACACTCGCCACGTCAACCAAGTACATCAATAACATACATCATCCAAACACTCATGGCCCGACTAGGGCGCCAAAATAAAAGACAACCCAACAAGCGACAAGGTCCTGATCACCCCAACTGGGCACCACTACTGATCATCAGGAAAAGAAACATAGTAACGCTGAGAGTCCTTGTCGTACTCCCACTTGAGCTCAAGCGCGCCATCTGGAGCTGTATCATCTGTCCCTGCATCTGGTGTAATAGTAATCCGTGAGCCACAGGGACTCAGCAATCTCGCACCCTCGCGATCAAGACTATTTAAGCTTAATAGGTAGGATAGGGTAAATATATGTGGAGCTGCAGCAAGCGACTAGCATATATGGTGGCTAACTTATTCGCAAAAGAGAGCGAGAAGAGGAGGCAAAGCGCGAGCGAGAAACTAGAGAGCAACCTGCGCAAACATAACTCCAACACCGTGTCCGCTTCCCGGACTCCGCCGAGAAGAGGCCATCATGGTAACACACACGGTTGATTCATTTTAATTAAATTAAGGTTCAAGTTATCTACAACCGGACATTAACAAATTCCCATCTGCCCATAACCGCGGGCACGGCTTTTGAAAGTTCAATCCCTGCAGGGGAGTCCCAACTTAGCCCATGACAAGCTCTCACGGTCAACGAAGGAATAGACCTCCACCCGAGACATTCCGATCAGACTCGGTATCCCGGTACAACAAGACATTTCGACAGGTTAAAACAAGACCAGCAACACTGCCCGAATGTGCCGACAAATCCCGATAGGAGCTGCACATATCTCGTTCTCAGGGCACACTCAGATGAGCAATCCGTACAACTAAAACCAAACCTCGAGTTTCCCTGAGGGGGTGCTGCACAGGGCTCTAGTTCGGACCAACACTCAGAGGAGCACTGGCCGGGGGGGGGGGGGTTAAAATAAGATGACCCTCGAGCTCCGGAAACCCAAGGGAAAAAGAGGCTAGGAGACAAATGGTAACACCAATGTTGGGCATTGCTGGAAAAGCTTTAATCAAGGCGAACTATCAAGGGGTTCCCATTATCACCCAACCGCGTAAGGAACGCAAAATCCGGGAACATAACACCGATATGACGGAAACTAGGGCGGCAAGAGTGGAACAAAACACTAGGTGAGAGGCCGAGCCTTCCACCCTTTACCAAGTATATAGATGCATTAAGATAACATGGCAATATAATGATATCCCAACAAGTAAATAAATGTTCCAACAAGGAACGGTCTCCAATCTTCACCTGCAACTAACAACGCTATAATAGGGGCTGAGCAAAGCGGTAACATAGCCAATCAATGGTTTGCTAGGACAATGGTGGGTTAGAGGCTGAACATGGAAATTTGGGAGGCTGACAAGCAAATGGTAGGCATCATAGCAATGGCATAGCAAAAGAGCGAGCAAACTAGCATAGCAAAGATAGTAGTGATTTCGAGGGTATGATCATCTTGCCTGCAAAGTTGTCAGAGTTGACTGGATCCTCGAAAGCAAACTCAACGGGCTCCTTGTTAGCGAACTCGTCTCTCGGCTCTACCCAAACAAGACAAACAAGCAACAAGGATACAATCAACCACGTACATACTCAAACAACACGATGCAAAGATGATATGCTATGCGGGATGCATATGCAAGATATGACAGGAAATGCATGAACCTGGCCCCAACATGGAAAACCAAGTGTGCCACTGGAAAGATGGGATGAAATCGCTTGAAAACGATATAAAGAACGCCGGAATCGGAGTTACGGTTTGGAAATGGCAAGCGATTCAAAAATGACACCGGTCTGCGATTTACAGCAAATAGGCATCTAAATGCAATGAGATGAACATGCTACAACACTCAAACATGGCATCAAAATACATGGCAGGGAAGCATTCAAGATGCTTAACAAAAGACTAGCACTGAGCTACAGCCAATTCATCCATTAAGGGGTTCAAACAAGCATGGCAAAAACGCAAATGGTAAACAGATCTCAGACTTAGTGAAATTAACACTTGTCTGGAATTTCAGATCATGAAGCCCTCTTCGGAGCAACAAAACAACATGCTACAGGACCTGAACATGAAAAAGAAAGGCATGGCATGGAGCTACTCAACAAGCTTAACAAAAGTCCCTTAGTGACCTTGAGCCAAAAGGGATCACAAAATATACTAACAAGCACACGAACATAGCTAAAACATAATCAGTTTTCAGACTTGGTGAAAACTGGGACATGCTGAAACATAACTCACGAAGGCATGTTTACGAGCTTGATGCACTCACTACAGAGCAAGTCATTGCAAGACAAGCATACATCCATTAAGAAGGCACAAAATGCTAGCTAGACATGTCAATAACAATAGCATAGCATGCACAGATCAACTACAATAACATCGGCAAAATCGCAAACAAGTTGACGATCTGCCCAGATTCACCACGAAGCAAAAGTAGAGCTCGATTGACTCAAGCTAGGGTGCTCCATATATGCAAACAAAGACATGGATGGATAGAGCACTAGAATATTGACAAAACTCCTTTACTGATCATCCTCAAAAGAGGCACGAATCACTAGGAAACAACATGAACATATGGCATCATGAACTAAACAATCCCAGGACTTAGTGAAATCACTAAGTCACTGAAAACAGATTTACCGGGTGCCTCTCTTTGCAAGCTTGCACTAAGAACCTCACACATCACAAAAATACATGGGTTGGACCTCTGGAAAGATGACAAAACCCTTAACAAAACATATGAAGAGCACCATGGCATATCATGCACACAATAATCATGGCAAAAATGACAAAAGTCTAAGATGAACTAGATGATCTGATAATTAACTCACGAAGCCCTCTTCTAACAGCATTTCGGGCATCAAGATGAACTCGAATGAAAATGATGCAATGGAATGAAATGATGTACTCATCGAAACGAACATTTTGATATACTATATGTCCAAAATGGAGCTACGGATGCGGAGATATGGCAGGTCAAATTTGCATAAAAATCAGGAGGAGAGGGGAAACGTCAACCGCATAGATCTAGGGTTCCTCGCGGCGCGCGAACCGAGGCTAGATCTGAGCTCGCCGGAGTTCGTGCTCCTGTTCACCGGCGGCGACGGGAGAGGAGGCCGGCGGCTTGATCCGAGTGGAGGGGTGACGGTGCGGGGCTCTGGCGACGAGGGGAGGCCGGGCGGCGTCCGGCGCGGTGGCGCGCGGCGGATGGGCGAGGCGACGGCCGGCCGAGGCAGCGGCTGTGGTGGCCGGAGGCGGCGATGGCGGTGAAGGGCGGCGGCGGGAGCGGATGGCGACGGGGAAGAAACCGCGGGGCCGCGCGGGCGGATCTGGCCCAGTGGCGGCTCGAGCGGGCCTCCCGCGGGCTCGCCGGGCCGCGCGGAGGAGAGGCAGCGAAGTGCCACATGTCAAGCGCTGGTTGGCTGGGGCGTGGCGGCGGACGTGTCCGGTCCGGCGGCAGACATGTCCGTCGGTGGCGGGGCGATTTTAGGGTTTCGGAGAGGGAGAGAGATCCGAATTTCGGGGGCCTTTATATAGGCATAGAGGGAGCTAGGAGAGTCCAAATAAGGTGCGGTTTTCGGCCACACGATCGTGATCGAATGCTCTAGGTGATGGAGCAGAGTTTGGTGGGTTTTGGGCCAAATTGGAGGGGTGTTGGGATGCAACACACATGAGGCCTTTTCGGTCCCTCGGTTAACCGTTGGAGCATCAAACGAAGTCCAAATGATACGAAACTTGACAGGCGGTCTACCGGTAGTAAACCAAGGCCGCATGGCAAGTCTCGGTCCAATCCGGAAATGTTTGATCCCCACACACAGAAGAAAGCTAGAAATGACCACCGGAGGAGAATGAAACGCCGGAATGCAAAACGGACAACGGGGAAAATGCTCGAATGCATGAGATGAACACCTATGCAAATGCAATGCACATGATGACATGATATGAGATGCATGACAACGGTAACAACACACGGAGACAAAAACCCGAACCCGAGAAAATAAATATAACTTAAAGCCGAAAACAGCAAGAGTTTGATTACAAATTGGGAAAGTTATATCCGGGGTGTTACACCTTCCTTGTATCATTCATCATCATCAGCCCCAAGAGGCAATCCACCCACCACACACTGGGGTAGGGTATTACACCACAACGGTGGCCCGAACCAGTATAAACCTTGTGTCTCTTGTGCAGTTCTTTTAGTAGTTCAGATCTTTGTGATACGGGGAGGTAGAGGGCGTGATCTCCGCGCGCACCCTAGTGTTCGAACCTTAAGGGTCTGCCGGAACCCGTGATCCGACAATCGGTATTGTACCGGGGCCACTGGAGGGGTTCTGGGGGTCCACCGGGAGGGGCACCTCTCTCGGAGGGCCTCATGGGCCATAGAGGAAAGGGAACCAGCCCTAAGTGGGCTGGGCGCACCCCCCCTTCGGCCCATGCACCTAGGGTTGGGGGGGGAAACCCTAGAGGGGCCGTCCCCCCTTGCTTGGGGGGCAAGCTGCCCCCTTGGCCGCCGCCCCCCTCTAGATCTCATCTAGAGGGGGCCGCCCCCTTCCTCCTTCCCCTATAAATAGAGGGGCAAGGGGAGGGCTGCATAACACATCAAAGGTGCAGCCCCTCCCCTCCCCAACACCTCTCCTCCTCCGTTAAGAGCTCGGCGAAGCCCTGCCAGAGTACTGCCGCTCCACCACCACCACGTTGTCGTGCTGCTGTTGGAGCTCTCTTCCTCAACCCCTCCCTCCTCCTTGCTGGATCAAGGCGCGGGAGACGTCTCCACTCCATACGTGTGTTGAACGCGGAGGTGCCATCCGTTCGGCGCTAGGATCATCGGTGATTTGGATCATGTCGAGTACGACTCCATCAACCCCATTCTCTTGAACATTTCCGCTCGCGATCTACAAGGGTATGTAGATGCACTCCTCTCACTCTCGTTGCTAGATGACTCCATAGATTGATCTTGGTGATGCGTAGAAAATTTTAAATTTCTGCTACGATCCCCAACAAGTATTGGATTAGAATCACTTCTGCATTACAAAGAAAATCTCACTTGTTTTTATGTTTTCATGCATGTCAGATATTGAACATTATCAAAATGAATATGAGAATGGGCGCACGATAGGAATATTGCGGAACGATCCACTGGCTAACAAACTTGGCATGGTGGAGGATGGCCTATCTTATTCACCCATCAAGGTGCTTGCTCTAACTTTGCAAAGTTGTATTGGTTGCACATATTTTGCATCTGACCTCTTGCATTACTTCTACTTTCTTACACCATCTGCTTAGTTTATGAAAGTGCGTTATATCGACTAGAGGGGGGGTGATTAGGCGATTTTTAAGAAAGTCTTCAAAACGTGGAAGTTATGAAGACAAACAGACTTGAAACCTATCACTATGCAGCGGAAGGTAGATTACACAACGCAAGCCATAGTCAAATATACAGTACAGTGAAAGCACAGAGACAAATAGCTTCAGTGTAATGAGGATCAGGTTGGAAGAAGTTATGAAGCCAAACAGATCATACAGTCAGGTTGTGAAGACAGAAGATTAAGCAGGCATGCAATAGCTTCACAATGTGTACTGGTAAGTAAAGGGAGGTGAAGATGAAACCAGTGACACGTTGAAGACAATGATATGTTGGACCAGTTCCAGTTGCTGTGACAACTGTACATCTGGTTGGAGCGGCTAGGTATTTAAACCAAAGGACACACAGTCCCGGACACCCAGTCCTGAACACGCAGCTCAGGACATCCAGTCCTCACTGTTTTCTCCTTGAGCTAAGGTCACACAGACCCCGCCCAATCACTCTGGTAAGTCTTCAAGGTAGACTCCCAAACCTTCACAGACTTCGTTCACCGGCAATCCACAATTCCTCTTGGATGCTCAGAACGCGACGCCTAACCGTCTGGAGGATGCACAGTCCTCAAGTGTAATAAGTCTTCAGATCACTCAGACAAGAAGACTTAAGTGATGCCCAATTACTCTGGCTCTGGGTGGTTAGGGCTTTTCTCCTCACTAAGGATTTTCTCTCAAAGGCTTCGAGGTGGGTTGCTCTCAAACGACAAAAGCCGTGCACTGAAATCTGAGCAGCCAACCGTTTATGGTTGTGGGGGTGGACTATTTATAGCCACTTGGCAACCCTGACCTGATTTGTCCGAAATGACCCTGGGTCACTAAGGAACTGACACGTGTACTAACGGTCGGATTTTGAACTCTCACGGCAACTTTACTTGGGCTGCAAGTAAAGCTGACTTGTCTGACTCTGGACAAGATTTTCTCTCATTGTCTTCACTCGAAGACATATGATTTGAATTAGGCATCACTTCAGTCATCCTGACTGGTTTTCTTGGACCCCACTTAACAGTACGGTGGTTCCTATGACACAACATGAATAAAGTAAAGCTACGAAGGATCTAAGTCTTCGAGTTCCAAAAGCTTCATGGGGAGTCGTCATATGTCATTGTCTTCGACACGAATGTCTTCACGAACCACCATTGTCTTCAATGTCTTCGTACATTTTTTGGGGGTCATCTCTGGTAGGTAAACCGAATCAATGAGGGACTTCTACCTGTGTTATCCTGCAATTCTCACAAACACATTAGTCCCTCAACTAGGTTTGTCGTCAATACTCCAAAACCAACTAGGGGTGGCACTAGATGCACTTACAATCTCCCCCTTTTTGGTGATTGATGACAAACTAGTTGAAGTTTTCAACGGGGAATATAATTTGTGAAATTGTAAAGGAATTGTCTTCATAAGCTGCAAGGGCTCCCCCTGAAGATGTGCATATTAAGTGATTTGCTTCTGGAATGCAAATGCACACAACAGGTTGTATTTGTGGGAATCCGCTTCAACTTATGATGACAATCCATCATGCACGTAAAGATATATGAAGATAATGATATGCATAATGAAAAATGGACGTCTGCGAAATGATAAGAGTGCGGAAATTATCGTCGTACATGCGGAATTTATCTTCGCAAGAACACAGTGGCAAACATAGTAGCAGACGACCATCAAGTTTAAGTGTTACAACTCAAAGAACCAAGAGTAGCAAAACGAGAGTTGTAAGCACGAAGCAAAATGCAAAATATAAAACACCCGCCCATATTATTGACCCGCTTGAAGACTATAAATATCATATGCTTCTCCCCCTTTTGTCAGTGATGACCAAAAAGGTTTGAAGACATAGAGTTTTCTATGCGTTCCCAGGCGCAGCAGGGTCGGTGGAGACGTTTGGTGGTGCAGGCGAGCTTGGGGCAGTGACGACGCGCGGTGAAGACATTGGTGGTGATGTGGCATCGTCTTCCTCCTCAATGATCTTCCCCGTCACGGTGGCAGCAGAGGAAGAGAACTCGGATTCTTCAAGTGAAGGAGTCCCACGCAACACAGCTCGTCTGGGGGGTGTGGAGTCAAACTTGAAACGCTCCTTGAAGCCATCCTCTTGCAATTCAGCTTCAGTGCACATCATAGTGAGGCCTTTCCAAGTGTGGCGACAGGTTTCGTGTGCGACGAAAGCGTTCTTGGTGGCCAGATTCCTGATGCGATTGACGTCTTGCATGAGACTGTGCATCTGCCTCTTGAGCCAGTCGTGATGCCTATCTTGCTTTTGATGCAGAGCCACAAGAAGTTCACGATCAGTGAGTGTACGAGCGCGTTTCTTGGGTCTCTGCCCAGCTTCGCTGTCAGTGGCTTCAGTGGATGCAGGGGCACATGTGGTGCCAGCCATTGGATAGACTCTGGAAATGGCTTCAACACCTTCATCATGTTGAGTGAAGCTTTGGTGTTCTGCATTCTGAAGACTTAGTGGCTGTTTGGCAGGCTCAGGATAAATGGCTTCAGCAGAGGTGTCCACATCGGGTAAGAAGATTCTGTGATTGCGGGCTGAGGGCTGATATGATATCGCAGAGTGGAGCTTGATTAGCCTCATAACCCATGGAGCATAAATCTTCAGACCAAAGAGATCTGAGCCAGACGCAACAAGTTGACGGATGAAGAGATCCTGAGCATTGAAGCATTTGCCGTGTAGGATGCAGAAGATGAGAGTCTTCATGGCACCTTCAACCTTGGCATATCGAGAGTGCCCCTTAATGGGCCATAGAGTCCGCCTGATGATGTGATAGATAGTTCTTGGCAGGTACTCTAAGTCTTCAATGAAGAACTCCGTTGGGTAAGGTGCGTCAGAAGGCAATGGCTTCATCATCGAGAGCATCTGACTCATATTCGGCTCAGGTCGCTGAAATATGCTCTCAACTGCTTTAGTATGGAGTTGGCAGCCTTCTTCGAAGTGTTCGCCTGGAGTGGGTAGGCCGGTGAGCTCAATGATATCAAACGCATTGGCTTCATGATGGACGTTGCCGGTCATCCACTCCAGGACCCAAGTCTTCGGATCTCTGTTGTAGCCCTTGATGTGCAATGTTGCATAGAACTGAAGCAGAAGCTCTTCGTTCCAGTGCTCTTCATCCGTGACAAACAGCAGCAGGCCAACTTGCTTGAAGCAGTCCAAGGCTTCTTCCAGACCAGGCAGACCAGCAAAAGCTTCAACTTCAAGGCGCTGATGTGGAAAGATACGGTTCTGGTTGTAGAGGACGCAGGAGTAGTAGCTGCGCTGTGGGTAGCTCCAGAACCTATCTGACACAATCTTTTCCCTTGAGTAGGGGTTCTTGGAGCGGTTGAAGAAAGTGTTGTCTGCCCTGAAGCTATTGACATTGAAGGAGCCAGGAGCAGTGACTGGACCTGGGAACCTTGGCAGTCGTGGGATTGGCTTCTGTACCTGGGGCCTGTGCGCAATATGATAATTGAACTGTGGTCCGGCAGCAGACATAGGCACAGAAGGGTCAGAGGCAGTTGCTTCAGTTTCTCTTGAAGCTGTTGGTTGGTCTGGCTCCACAAATGCTTCAGTATTATGTGTGGCAGCCGCAGTGGTGTCAGCCTCCTTGAGAATTTCTTCTTGCTGGTGTGGGGGAGATGGAGCTTGAGGTTCTTCATGCTCTTCTGCTTGTGCTTCGGCTGATGCAGCCGGAATGTCGTCAGCAGTCTGAGCCCTTGGTCCTCTGCGAAGCCTACGGAATGCAGGCGACGCAGGTGGAGCTGCAGTGGGATGGGGCTCATCCTCTTCCTCTTGTGGGCGATCTGCCCACGATGCGTCTTGTGTGATTGGCGTCAGGGGAAGGCCAATGCTGAGCAATTCACTCGATTCGAGCTGAGGAAGGACTGCATCGTCTTGTACATTGTCTTGGAGACCAATGTCTTCAGCAGCGGTGGGGTCGGCTGCTGGAATGTCTTCATCACGCTGAGCCTCGGTGAGAGCAGGCTCATGGACGGTCAACTGACGATCTTCATTAGGACGGCGAACAGAAAGGGGTTCAACTATCAAGGGCTCTGTGGGAGCAGCCCGAGACTTCTTGGACTTGCGCTTCTTGGTGGTGGGGTCTGAAGGAGAGGCTTCAGAGTGTTTCCTCTTCCTTGCTTTAGCTTCGGCTATCCTTGTCTTCTTAAGCTCTGAAGCGGGTGAGCGCTTTGGCTTCGAGCTAGGCTTGGCGGTGGGGAAGACAATTGGAATAGCTTCTTGGCGTGGGGCCTCTTCTTCAGCCACGGTGGGCGTCTTCTTTTTCTTGGCGGCCATCCTGGGGTCAATGCCGGGACGCCCAAGTGCCTTTCGCTTCTCGGCCTCATTGTAGGCCTGTACGCAGAGATCAGCCAAATTCTTCATGCGCTCACGTGAGCCCTGAGCCTCTGCACGTTTCTGCATGAAGTTTTCCTTCAGCTCATGCAGCATGACCTTGAAGTCTTTGATCTCTTGGACGCTGAGCGTGGCCATGTTCTGCTTAAACTGAGCCTTTTCAAAATCTATCTTTTGCTTCAGTTCCACGATGCGCTGAGCAATAGCGAGTTCTGAAGCGATAGCTCCTTGGAAGGCTACGCTGAGGCCAATGGGCAGCTGCAGATCATCAAAGCTGATGTTGGGCGTGTCAAACCACTCATCCATGAAGTTGTGGATGATTTTTGCATCGAACAGAGGCAGGTTGTTGAAGATTTCAGCCTCCTCCTTGCTCTTGATGAGCTGCTCAAGAGCGTCATCACCAAGATCTTCATCACTGGACAGATCAATGGCTTCGCAGCGAAGAACGGCAGCGACAGTTAGCTCTTTGCTGGTGTGTGGCTGTGGTTTCTTTGCTTCTTGAGGCTTGGAGACTCTTGATAAGCCTTCAGACTGCACACTGGCTTCAGGAGGTGCAGTGGCCAATGGCTTCGCTTTGGAGATCTTGGGGGAGGCGACTGGCTTGGAAGCTTTTGGCTTCTTCTTCATCTGCTTCGGCGCTGGGGCAGCAGGAGCATCATCAGACTCAGTGTCTGCTGGAGGGTCGTTCACGGCAGTCCCTTGGACTATAATGTGAGTGATGAGGCCGTCGAGATTGGCAAATGGCCGATGACATTGGGATTAGCGTCGCGTGTGCCATCTGCCCTTGGTCTGGAGGGACCAGGGTTGAAGTCCAATCCAAACTCCTTCTTGTTTTGCTTCGCAGAGTTCTGGGCAAATTGGAAGTTGCGCTTGAACAGAGTGTCATCGCGACACCAGAGAAGGGACGATGGATGTGCATCAGCTGGCTGTTGTCCCCTGACCATGCATGGAAAGAAACCTTGAGCAATGGCTTCGTCTCTGGTTCGGGGTACGAGATTCTTGTACAGGGCATCTCCCCATGGCCGCTTGATGGCGCACTTCTCTGCATATTCTTTGGTGACGAAGCGGTATAGGAACCACTGTTCTACCCAGTACCTGCGAATCCATTGGATTCGTGTCTTGTGCTGAGCATAGGTTTCTTCAGGATCTGTTTGGTACGTTTCTGCCAAATCTGCAGGCAGATCCTTTGATGTGTCACCCCGTCTCTGTCTGCCTCCCTTCCTTGATGGTTTCTCAGATGCCATGAAGCTTAACTTGGAAGACTTCAAAAGCTTCAAAGGCTTCAAAGCTTTCAAAGGCTTCAAAGGCTTCAAAGGCTTCCTTTTGCTTGACCAACAGGAACTTGCTTCAGGTGAATTGATGTGACGCTGTAGGAATTCTGCAAATGAATGCAGACTATGAGAACCAAAAGATTCTCCCACGGACATGTACCTGTGACAGCATTAAGGTGTGAGGGAAGGGGAAGAGGTCATATGCATTCTCAGAAGATTTTGAAGATAAATCAGTGTAGAAGACATTGACCTCATCATGCGAAGACATTCACTTTATAGAAAAGAAGTTGGTTCCAGATTTGTACGAACCCATAGATTAGTACAAGTGAGGAATCTAACTACTTCATGAAGTACAAGTGAATATGCTAGGCAAGTTATGAGATTCAGACAAGAGGAATGAAACTTGAAGGAATAGAAACCTCTTTCGGCAGAAAGTGATGGATCAATAGGATCAAAATAGGCTGTAAAAGGCTTGTTGTTTACCAGACTTGGAACTGCTAGACGAGAAGAGAGGTGAGGCCGAGCAGTTCGATCCTCCGTGCCCGAACTTGGCGACGGAAGACACTTAGGACGACGGCGGAGAGACTGGTGGCCGCGGTCGGCGTGAGAACGGCGTCGGAGAGGTCGCAGTAGTGAAGCACTTCGTCGCCGGCGTCGTTGCGAGTTAGCGGTGGTGCTAGGGTTTGTGCGAGGGAGGAAGAAGAGATAATGACCGCAGTGAAACATGTACTTATAGGGATATGGGCGGCACTACGCTATTACTCAAGTGCCCCTGGCGATTCGCATCTGATCAGTACATGGCCAGCATGCGGAATTGTGGGGGTAGTTTCACCCCACGCACGCCTGGTTTGTCGGGAGACGTTCCTACTTCTCCGGAATTCTAGTTGATGGAAAGAAATTAAAAGCTGTTTTAAAGTTTGTCTCTGTGTCTTCTTCTGACAAGGATGCAGTGAAGACATTCGACAGTTTCAATAGAGTGCATATGACTTGGAGAGATAGAGTTTGAGGTAGGAAGCATGGAGAGGTTAGGGTCCGATCACATTCACTTAGTTCAAAAGATTCAGCCAAGAAGACATAGCTATAAGTGAATGCTGTAGAGGACAGAACACCAGTGCATATATAATCAACATAGTGAAGATAATCATGAAGGCATGTTGAGATTGAAGCCAAACCAAATGTGAAGACATAGCAAATGTAACGCCATGAGTAAAACACTTCAAGCAGAAATTTTTTTGGTGGTGGCGCTACCCACCGTATAGGAAGTATTGGACCCAGACACGGCGCACAATTATCGTGGCGCTCTGAGGTCAAATTCCACGTTAATGTATTCACACTTAGAATGTATGTCTTCATTGATTGAAGATATACGTTACTTTGTGTGTTGCACATCTAAGTCATCATCATGCATAAGTGTTAGGATGTGTGCCTGATCACAGGACATTTGAGGATTCCAAGATATTTAGCTCACACCGTAACTTGCAAAATCTCTTCTCATCCAAGGGCTTGGTGAAGATATCTGCCAATTGCTCTTCAGTGTTGACGTGTATGATATCAATGTCTTCCTTTGTAACATGATCTCTGAGAAAATGATGACGAATTTCAATGTGCTTTGTCTTCGAGTGCTGAACTGGGTTGTTGGCGATCTTGATGGCGCTTTCGTTGTCGCAATAAAGTGGCACTTGCTTCAGATGAATGCCGTAATCCTTGAGGGTTTGCTTCATCCATAGAAGCTGAGCGCAGCAGGATCCAACAGCAATGTATTCAGATTCAGCAGTGGAGAGAGATACACAGTTCTGCTTCTTTGAAGACCAACAGACAAGAGATCGGCCCAGGAAATGACATGTGCCTGATGTGGATTTCCGATCAACCTTGTCACCAGCGTAATCAGCGTCCGAAAATCCAACCAGATCAAACTCTGAGCCCTTTGGATACCATAACCCTAGAGTTGGTGTGTGAGCCAAATATCGAAGAATTCGCTTCACTGCTAAGTGATGCGACTCCTTTGGTGCCGCTTGAAACCGAGCACACAAGCAAACACTAAGCATAATATCTGGCCTAGATGCACATAAATAAAGCAAAGAACCAATCATGGAGCGGTATACCTTTTGATCGAACTCTTTACCATTGTCGTCAGGACCCAGATGATGTTTGGCTGGCATTGGTGTTGTGAAGCCTTTGCAATCTTGCATACCGAACTTCTTCAGGCAGTCTTTGAGGTATTTCTCTTGAGATATGAAGATGCCATTGCGTTGTTGCCTTATCTGAAGACCGAGGAAGAATTTCAGCTCCCCCATCATAGACATCTGATATTGCTCTTGCATCATATATCCGAACTCCTCACTGTACTTCTGATTGGTGCAGCCGAAGATAATGTCATCCACGTATATTTGGCACACAAACAGTTCACCATCATATGTCTTTGTGAAGAGAGTGGGATCCAGGGAACCAGGTATGAAGCCTTTGCTCTTCAGGAAGTATTTGAGTGTATCATACCATGCCCGAGGGGCTTGTTTGAGGCCATATAGTGCCTTTTTGAGCTTGTACACCATGTCAGGATGTTTTGGATCTTCAAACCCAGGTGGTTGCGCAACATACACTTCTTCTTCAATTTTGCCATTGAGGAAGGCACTTTTTACATCCATTTGATACAGAATTATGTTGTGATGATTTGCATAGGCCAGCAGTATACGGATGGCTTCAAGTCTGGCCACAGGAGCAAATGTTTCGTCGAAGTCGATGCCTTCCACTTGAGTATATCCTTGAGCAACGAGACGAGCCTTGTTTCTGACGACTTGGCCATGCTCATCTTGCTTGTTGCGGTATATCCATTTGGTGCCTATTATGTTATGCTTCCGTGGATCAGGACGCTTAACTAACTCCCATACATTGTTCAGCTCAAATTGTTGAAGCTCTTCTTGCATAGCTTGAATCCATTCAGGTTCCATAAAGGCTTCATCAGTTTTCTTGGGTTCTGTGATTGAAACAAATGCGAAGTGTCCGTAAAAGTTTGCCAGTTGAGTTGCCTTTGAACGAGTCAGTGGACCAGGTGCATTGATGCTATCAATTATTCTGTCAATTTGCACTTCATTGGCAACACGAGGATGTAGGGGTCGAAGACTTTGCTCTTGCTGATCTACGTTGTCATGGGGAGGAATGTCTTCAGGCTGAGCATTGTCTTCATGTGGATCAGGTGCTGAGATGATAAGTTCTTCTTCAGGACGAGCTTCAGAAGGTATAATTTCTCCAGTTCCCATTAGCTTGATTGATTCACTAGCTGGAACTTCATCTAGTACATCTGGTAGTTGCTCTCTTTGTGACCCATTGGTCTCATCAAACCGCACATCCACTGTTTCAACCACTTTGTAGTGAAAGAGATTGAAGACTCTGTAGGAGTGCGAATCCTTTCCATATCCAAGCATGAAGCCCTCATGTGCTTTTGGAGCAAATTTTGCTGTGTGGTGAGTGTCCTTGATCCAGCATCTCGATCCAAATACTCTGAAGTAACTTACATTTGGCTTCTTGCCAGTCAGAAGTTCATAAGATGTCTTGTTCAGCAGCTTGTGAAGATACACATGGTTGATAGTATGGCATGCAGTGTCAATGGCTTCAGTCCAGAATTTTCTTGGTGTCTTGTACTCATCTAACATTGTTCTGGCCATCTCAATGAGTGTTCTGTTCTTGCGTTCGATGATGCCATTCTGTTGTGGCATGTATGGAGCTGAGAATTCATGAGTGATGCCCAATGTATCAAGATATGTGTCAAGGCCGGTGTTCTTGAATTCTGTGCCATTGTCACTTCTGATGTGCTTTATCTTGGCGCCATAATTGTTCATTGCCCGATTTGCAAAGCGTCTGAAGACATCCTGCACTTCAGTCTTGTAAAGGATTATGTGCACCCAAGTATATCTAGAGTAATCATCAACAATGACGAAGCCATAGAGGCAAGCAGTAGTGGAGAAAGTTGAGTAGTGGGTAGGACCGAAGAGATCCATGTGAAGCAGTTCGAAGGGTTGAGTAGTGGTCATGATTGTCTTCGAAGGATGTTTTGCCCTTGTCATCTTCCCAGCTTCACAGGCACCGCATAGGTGATCTTTCTTGAACTTGACGCCCTCGATGCCTATGACATGCTTCTTCTTAGCAAGGGTGTGGAGGTTCCTCATGCCAGCATGCCCAAGTCTTCGATGCCAAAGCCAGCATTCGGAAGCCTTTGCGAGAAGACAAACTGCAAGCTGTGGCCCTGCTGAGAAATCTACCACGTACAAATCATCTTTTCGATACCCTTCAAACACTAGAGACTTGTCAGATTCCATTAGTACCAGACAGCGATATTTTCCAAAGATTACAATCATGTTTAAATCGCAAAGCATTGAGACAGACATTAAGTTGAAGCCAAGGGATTCAACAAACATGACTTTATCCATGTGTTGATCCCTTGAGATTGCAACTCTACCTAGACCCAGTACTTTACTTTTACCAGTGTCAGCGAATGTGATGTGGCTCTTGTCAGATGGACGTAAGGTTGAGTCCATAAAGAGACTTCTCTTGCCAGTCATGTGATTTGTACACCCGCTGTCAATAATCCATACTGAAGACTCCGAAGTTACTGGTGTCGTACCCTACAGTGCAGTTAGGGGGATAGGCTTCACCAAGAGTGTTGTGAAGCAAAAACATTTGACGAACCAGTGGATTATGAAAACTGAGATCCAGGTTAGGACAAGCAGGGAGAGTAGCATGCGATTCAGATATGAAATACATAGTGATGCCATTCGGGCATTTGATCATGCGCCCCACGAGTTTTTTAAGGTTCCCAGCAATAGCATCAGAAGATTTTGGTTTTGTGCTGGAGACCTTTCCCTGCAAAAGAGAGTTAAGCTTTCTTAACCACCCACATCTTCAAGGGTGGCTTAGAAGCAATAAGTCTAAGTGCAGCATCTGAGAATTTTGGCTTTGGAGCCCTAGCAAACAGTTTAGCAGGTGGGCAATAATACTCATAAGAATAGGCAGAATAATTTTTGGTCATATGAGAATGACGGTTTGAAGAACCGCTCTCATAAGCCTGAGCATGGTTTCCCTGCAAAGCATTTGTGTTAGTGCAACTCAGATGAGCCCTCTGCCTATATGAACCCTTTGGACCATATGAAGCCTTTGGTCTGAGGTTTGTCTTCTTCATGTGAGGTGTCATGAGGACATTCACAGGAAGATTCTCAAGACACGTTTTTGGAACCCAGATCTTCTTCATAGGCGGTCCATTCCTGCAGTTAGTACCAATGTACCTGGCAAACACTTCATCATTCTGATTCCTAAACAGTTTATAGTTTGCATCAAAGGATTCATCAATGATAATTGGATTAGCACAAGTGAAGCCAGATAGATTGGATGGATCTGATGAGGATTCCTTCGCAGCAACCCATGTGGTTTTGGGGTACTGCTCAGGTTTCCAGTAAGAGCCATCTGCATTAATTTTCCTCACAAACCCAACACCCTCTTTGCTAGGGTTTCGGTTCAGAATCTGCTTCTTGAGGACATCACATAGTGTCTGATGTCCTTTGAGACTTTTGTACATCCCTGTTTCAAGCAATGTCTTCAACCTAGCATTTTCATCAGCAATAGCAGTGGTATCCTCAGCAGAGGGGTTAGTTACCACTTCAACAGTTGAAGATATTGCAACAACAGTAGCAGTGGAACATTCAGCAACAGAAATAGCATTATCACGCTCAATGCATTTAAGGCATGGTGGTTCAAATCCTTCCTGAGCAGAACTGATCTGTTCGGCTCGAAGTGACTCGTTTTCCTTTTGAAGATCTTCATGATCCGCTCTCAACTTCTCAAGATCTTGCTTCTTCTGAAGATAATCATAGGAAAGCTTTTCATGAGTAGTTGAGAGAGTCTCAAGACGATCTTCGAGTTCCTGATACTTAACATGAAGATTTTTTATGTCTTCAATTAAGGATTCAGAACGAGTCATTTCAGCACCCAACAGATCATCACTTCTGTCTAACAGTTTTTGAATATGTTCCATGGCCTTTTGTTGTTCAGTTGCAATTTTAGCAAGTGTTTTGTAACTGGGTTTTGAATCACAATCAGAGTCATCGTCACTAGATGTTCGATAGTGAGTAGTGCGTGTGTTTACCTTGGCACCACGTGCCATGAAGCAGTAGGTGGGAGTAGAGTCGTCCTTGTCATTTGCATCGGTGATGGTGATGGAGTCATTGTCTTCAGTGTTGAAGATGGACTTGGCGACATAGGCTGTAGCCAAACTTGCAATGCCTGAATCAGACTCCTCCTCAGACTCCACCTCTGCCTCCTCAGAAGCGGACTCATCCTCTGAATCCATTTCCTTGCCAACAAACACACGAGCCTTGCCAGATGAACTCTTCTTGTGTGATGAAGACTTTGAGGAAGACTTGGACGAAGACTTTGAGTATTTCTTCGTCTTCTTATCGTCAGAGTCATATTCCTTGCTCTTCTTCTTCTTTCTGTTCTCATTGTCCCACTGTGGGCATTCAGAGATGAAGTGTCCAGTTTTCTTGCATTTGTGACAAGTTTTCCTCTTGTAGTCATGCGCAGAAGCTTCATCATTCCTTGAGCTTGATCGTGAAGACTTTCTGAAGCCTTTCTTCTTGGTGAATTTCTGGAACTTCTTCACTAGCATTGCAAGTTCCCTTCCAATGTCTTCAGGATCATCAGAACTGCTGTCAGATTCCTCTTCAGATGATGACACAGCTTTTGCCTTCAAGGCACGAGTTCGCCCATAGTTTGGACCGTAGATATCTCTTTTCTCAGAAAGCTGAAACTCATGTGTGTTGAGCCTCTCAAGTATGTCATACGGATCGAGTGTCTTGAAGTCTGGACGTTCTTGAATCATCAGGGCTAGAATGTCAAATGAACTGTCAAGTGATCTTAGCAGCGTCTTGACGATTTCATGTTTGGTGATCTCAGTGGCGCCGAGGGCTTGAAGCTCATTTGTGATGTCAGTGAGCCGGTCAAATGTGTGCTGGACATTCTCATTGTCATTTCGCTTGAAGCGGTTGAAGAGATTGCGAAGAACACTGATTCTCTGATCTCTCTGGGTTGAGATGCCTTCATTGACCTTGGAGAGCCAGTCCCAGACCAGCTTGGATGTCTTCAAGGCACTCACACGGCCGTACTGTCCCTTGGTCAGATGACCACAGATAATATTCTTGGCAGTGGAGTCCAGTTGAGTGAACTTCTTGACATCAGCAGCAGTGACACCTTCTCCAGCCTTGGGAACGCCGTTTTCGACGACATACCATAGGTCGACGTCAATGGCTTCAAGATGCATGCGCATCTTATTCTTCCAGTAGGGATATTCAGTTCCATCGAAGACGGGGCACGCAGCGGAGACTTTAATTATCCCTGCAGTCGACATAGCTAAAACTCCAGGTGGTTAAACCGAATCACACAGAACAAGGGAGCACCTTGCTCTGATACCAATTGAAAGTGCGTTATATCGACTAGAGGGGGGGGGGTGAATAGGCGATTTTTAAGAGAGGCTTCAAAACGTGGAAGTTATGAAGACAAACAGACTTGAAACCTATCACTATGCAGCGGAAGGTAGATTACACAACGCAAGCCATAGTCAAATATACAGTACAGTGAAAGCACAGAGACAAATAGCTTCAGTGTAATGAGGATCAGGTTGGAAGAAGTTATGAAGCCAAACAGATCATACAGTCAGGTTGTGAAGACAGAAGATTAAGCAGGCATGCAATAGCTTCACAATGTGTACTGGTAAGTAAAGGGAGGTGAAGATGAAACCAGTGACACGTTGAAGACAATGATATGTTGGACCAGTTCCAGTTGCTGTGACAACTGTACGTCTGGTTGGAGCGGCTAGGTATTTAAACCAAAGGACACACAGTCCCGGACACCCAGTCATGAACACGCAGCTCAGGACACCCAGTCCTCACCGTTTTCTCCTTGAGCTAAGGTCACACAGACCCCGCCCAATCACTCTGGTAAGTCTTCAAGGTAGACTCCCAAACCTTCACAGACTTCGTTCACCGGCAATCCACAATTCCTCTTGGATGCTCAGAACGCGACGCCTAACCGTCTGGAGGATGCACAGTCCTCAAGTGTAATAAGTCTTCAGATCACTCAGACAAGAAGACTTAAGTGATGCCCAATTACTCTGGCTCTGGGTGGTTAGGGCTTTTCTCCTCACTAAGGATTTTCTCTCAAAGGCTTCGA
The DNA here is from genome assembly GCA_034509565.1 of Triticum monococcum. Classification (NCBI taxonomy): domain Eukaryota; kingdom Viridiplantae; phylum Streptophyta; class Magnoliopsida; order Poales; family Poaceae; genus Triticum; species Triticum monococcum. The sequence goes on from CM067842.1 coordinate 127,959,562, forward strand.
GGTGGGTTGCTCTCAAACGACAAAAGCCGTGCACTGAAATCTGAGCAGCCAACCGTTTATGGTTGTGGGGGTGGACTATTTATAGCCACTTGGCAACCCTGACCTGATTTGTCCGAAATGACCCTGGGTCACTAAGGAACTGACACGTGTACTAACGATCGGATTTTGAACTCTCACGACAACTTTACTTGGGCTGCAAGTAAAGCTAACTTGTCTGACTCTGGACAAGATTTTCTCTCATTGTCTTCACTTGAAGATATAGGATTTGAATTAGGCATCACTTCAGTCATCCTGACTGGTTTTCTTGGACCCCACTTAACAGTACGGTGGTTCCTATGACACAACATGAATAAAGTAAAGCTACGAAGGATCTAAGTCTTCGAGTTCCAAAAGCTTCATGGGGAGTCGTCATATGTCATTGTCTTCGACACGAATGTCTTCACGAACCACCATTGTCTTCAATGTCTTCGTACATTTTTTGGGGGTCATCTCTGGTAGCTAAACCGAATCAATGAGGGACTTCTACCTGTGTTATCCTGCAATTCTCACAAACACATTAGTCCCTCAACTAGGTTTGTCGTCAATACTCCAAAACCAACTAGGGGTGGCACTAGATGCACTTACAGTTTAAGCATCATATATGAGTATATGCCATACCTATCCATTTTCTGTACCTATTCCATGTGTCGTCACACTATGTTTTTCCAGTCAAATGTTGTTCTTTCGTAATAGATGTCCAAAATGAAGAGGGTGAGTGCAAATCCTCAAGGAGTACAAACTAGGTATTTGGAAAAGGTAGTGATACCTGTTAAATCTGGTAGATCTGCAGCCACAGAATACACAGGCCCAACTGTACCACACTTTACCCCAACTCCAGTGGCCAAACCCCTATTAGAACTGCTGGGAGCCTAGCGTCAGGTACTATCTATGATATCAATTCTAAATTTGAACTCCTAAATTTCTGCTTGTGCCTTACCTTCTCTCTTGTATGAAAACTAATTTCGGATGAATCTCCTTGCTCAAAGGATCATACGATCTCAAAACAATAATGGGCTCTGCATTGCTCTTGTCAGTACCTCTCTCCCTTTTGCCTTGTAACGATGTACTTAATTAATTGCTATTTGATTATGTATCATCAGTCTGCACCTGATCTTCATTATCCTCTGTTTCTTCCAATATTATTTGATCTATATTTACTCTTTGCAAAATGTAGAATAATGGCAACGCTTATAAAGAATTTTCTTTGGGGAATTTACTGAATTATCCTTCCAACAACATGGAGAAGGGCCTTGTCTAGCCCGTGTTAACATGTAATGTAAGTTCATCCTTCTCAAGCCTTCAAACTTGTTTCTAGTATAGATTTGGATAGGAATCATTTCCTCCACTATTGTTTGCTTTGCTGTTTACATCTGATTGGATGTTTGCAACAACTACCAGTTTCAAATTGTAGTTGTAAAAACATTTTCCTTATGCAGAACAGATCCATTTATTTGCTTATATAATTGTGAAACCTGTTACGTGTCTCCTTGTTTCTCTTTCAGACTCGTATCTCTTACGCCAGGCAGAACTTTAGGGAAGATAGTGAGCCAAACCATCTTGAGGACAACGAGATGACCCCAAGGTCCTGTCTTGACGAAGACAGTGAGTTGAAGCTACTCACCAGCAGGTGTGAGACAACCTCTGTGCAGTTGCTGCCTCAATCAGTTCGACTTCTTCAGTCTCAACTTAAAGCAGAAAGGCTTGCTTTAGCTCAGCTCCGACTTGAAGTCAAAGATGCAATGAAGATGTCAGAGGACTGCCGTGCGCACCATCATGCCTTAAATCTAGTGTTGATGCATCTATCATTGACACAACTGAGGTCAACTCAGCTTCTTCAGCTGTTTGGGGGGGCCCGACCTGGCTAGGCCTAGTGCCTTCTGAAGTGCTCTCAGTTTTGTATATTCTTTTGTCGGCGCGTTTATTTGCACTGGTGTCGAACTTTGATGCCCAGTGGATGTAATATGTGTGATAGCCGTGATAGCCTAGCGTAAGTTGCTTTCTTATTTATTTCCTTGTTGTCTTGTTTATTTGCTTGCTTGTAGTCATTGCAGTTCTTTTTCTGCGGTGTGCTAGTGGCTGCAATAACCTATTTTTTAAAACTAGGCCACAATAACCATGGGCTAATATTTACTATAGTGACACTGGCCTCCTACGGGCCGTAGAAACAGTGGGCCTTCTACGGGCCGTAGAAACAATGGGCCTTCTACGGGCCGTAGAAACAATGGGCCTTCTACGGGTCGTATCAACAATGGGCCTTCTACGGGCCGTATCATCAATGGGCCTTATACGGGCAGTATGATCGATTGGCCAAACATGGGCCAATAACAGGCCGCATTATGGCCGTAAACGGGCTAGAGTTGGAATCGTCCGTTCATGGGCCGACCATAACGGGCCATCGTTAATAGGCTGTATTTGATGAAGCTATGAAAATGACCCAACGTATTAACGGACCACAAACGGGCTGACTGTAACCACGGGCTGAATTTGGCCCACAAGCAGAAAATGACAGTAACGGGCCGTAAGTTAATGAATGCTGGAATAGAGCCCAAGAATAGATGGTCTCTGAGAAGGCCGAAAGATAACATGGGCTGGAAACGGCCCAACGGGCCGTTAATGGGTATAAAGTGATACACTGTTCATTACGGGCCAGTTTCACCACGGGCCGTTAATGGGTGTAAAGTGATACACTCTTCATTACGGGCCAGTTTCACCACGGGCCGTTAATAGGCCAAGAGTTACATAGGGCCTCATATGGGCCGAAAGACGTCATGGGCCAGAAGTGAAAACGGGCTGGAATCATATTGGGTGGCCCAGATGACGCTACTGGGCCTAATTCGGATAGGGCGTAACGGGCCTTGGGTTAGCGGGCTGTAAATGGGCTATATGCGAACAAGCCGTTAATAGGCTTTACATGGGCCGGCCCGCCACCTTTTGACCAAGTCAAACGGGCCGGCCTTTTCACAGGAATGGGCCTCTGTTGGGCCGTGCCATGTGTCGACGTATCATAGGAGCCTTCTGTCCAATGAGTGGATGACATCTGTCCTAACGATGATCCGACACGTGTTTCCTCAGCCAATGATGATTTTACATGTGGAAAATCCCCATTGGTCAGGGATGTTTACGGGTTATCGGATCCAAAACCTGACCCGATAGCTTAACGACGTTCCGTTACGGTGGATGCCACGTGTCGGTCACCCTTGACAAAAGCACTTCTATGACGCGGGATTTATCGTCATGGAAGTGGACACTTCCGTGATGATAATTTTGGTAATGTCATGGAACACTTCTATGACAGCACAGGTATGACTATCTTGATTCTGTCATAAAATCGTCATGGATGTACATGCATGACAGAAAATGCGACCTACTATGACAAACACGTATCATCATGGAAGTGTATTTTTTTGTAGTGCTGGTTGATGTAATGCTATATTTATGTATTGTGTGAAGTGGCGATTGTAAGCCAACTCTGTATCTCTTTCTTATTCAGTACATGGGATGTGTAAAGTAGTGTTGGTAATCAGAGCCTTCCCCGACTTAGGAGCCCCCTGCTTGATTGAATCGTTGGCGTTGTTCAGTCTATAAAAATGTTTTGGGTCTTTTAGGATTATATATATCGGAGAGTAGGATTCTTTTTACTCCTCAGTCCCTTTGTCGCTCTTGTGAGGCCTCATGGTGTAGATTTTTGACTCTTCTCTTCTCAAATTTCACGATTTTTTTAGGATCACGCGGGTATCTTGGAATCGTTCCGATGGTTTTGTGACGAATACATTGTTCTTGGTGCCTCCTAACATTTAGGGGTTGTGGCAGTGTCCCGGGTAGTTGAGCTCTGAGGTGTTGTCGTCACAATTTTATCGTTGCAATTCTGGAATACCTAAGTTTCGCCGACATCGAAAATCTCCTTTATGCAGTTGTTGGTGAGATAACCTCGACGCCACCCAGTACTGGGGCGGGAGTTCGGGAGTATTGCCATAACTCGTATAACGGATGCTTTTCGAAGGTTGAGGTAAATGATTTCTGAGGGTTTCTTGGTTATGTGTTGAAGGATGGATACAGCTGGATGTAGGAATTGCTAGTTTTGGGTGAGATATTATGCTTCCCCTGTATCCCCAACACCCGATTGCATAACCAGAAAGTTTCGGGAGTTTCATAGGTGGGAATTCATGTAGCTCTAGTATTTCTTCCCGCAGATATTTGGTTGTGATTGGGTAATCCTTACCAATTATTTGTTCATATCCGTACCTTGTTGTTTTATTCATCTACCTATATCTAAGTGGCTTCTCAATTTATGGAAGTGTGATGATTTACTTTGGAATTCATTCGTTCATTCTTGTTCGAATGTTAAGGCTATATGTTGCAATTTCGAACCATTGATTCAGCTTGAATATATGTCTGTCAAGATGCTAACGGATGTCAACCTATTTAGGATGGCTCCTCCAACGCGTCAGAATCCGGAACCACCGCCACAACCTCCACCTCTGGAGGCATGGCAAGCTGTGATGGCCGCCACCAATGCTGACACGCAGATGCTTATGCAACTCTTGCAAGAGCGCAACCAAGGAAATCAAGGCCATGGCAACAATCAATCTCAGTTTACTACTCTCAACCAGTTCCTCGCAAACCAGCCGAAGTCCTTCAGTAACTGTGTCGAGGCCACAGACGCTGACGATTGGCTCGTGGATATCTACAAACATTTTGAGTGTAGCAACATCAGGCCTGAGGACTTTGTCAAGTTTGCTTCGTTCCAACTCAAAGACCAAGCTGCTGAGTGGTATCAACAATACAAAGATTCCAGAGGAGGTCGTGTGATTACCTGGGATGATTTCCGCCGAGACTTCAAAGCTCACCACATTCCTCAAAGTGTTGCTGAGAGTAAGCGTGAGGAGTTCCGCAATCTGAAGCAAGGTAGCTTGTCTATTTACCAATACAACATCCTGTTCCAGAGGCTCGCTCGCTTCGCCAAACAAGACGTCCCTGATGAGAAGAGCATGATTTATTAGTTCAGAGGTGGCCTCAGAGAAGATCTGCAACTAGCTCGTGCTTTTTGAGCCGAAAAAGTATGATGAGTTCTACAACATGGCACTAAAGCAAGAAGCCGCTCAGCTCAAGTGCGATGCATCTAAGAAGAGAGTCAGGGATGCAACTCCTTCTTCTTCTTCAACTCAAGTGGCAGCTAAGCAGCAAAAGTACTGGTTGCCTCCTCCTCCTCCGTTCCGCCAGCCTTATTAGCAAAAGAGTAAAGGTGGCAATGGATCTTCCCACCTGAAAGTGCAACTATCCCTAGGTGGTTTTGGTAATTCATAACAACATATAGCTCATTGAGCTAATGCTATTTCAAAATGATTATTTCAGGAAAGCTCAATGATTGGCATGGCATGGATGTGAAAGTGGAACCCTCAAAATGCTAAGGACAAAGAATTGGCTCAAGCTCAAAAGTTCAAGACTCTTCATTTTATATTTTTGGTGATCCAAGATCACATTGAGTCTTTAGGAAAAGCCAATACTATCAAGGAGGAATGAGGTGTTGCTTAATGAGCCTCTTGCTTTATGTGCTTAATGATATGCTCCAAAATCCTCAGCTACTTTCCCATATCCACAAATGACCTAAACCCTAAGCCAAACTCGGTCATACCGATTCTTTCAATCCGGCGCCATCAAGTTTCACTTGTCATTTGCCACTGCCAAACCCTAGAAATTCGGTCCTACCGATAAGGATCTCGGTCTCACTGAGATGGGATTGCAAACTCTCTGTCTCCCTTTCGTAACTTTTCGGTCTCACCGAAAGAGCGAATCGGTCCCACCGAGATTGCAATGTAAACTCTATGTTTCCTTCTTGTAACTTTTCGTCTCACCGAAAGAGCGAGTCGGTCCCACCGAGTTTGCCTGACCAACTCTTTGGTTAGCTTATTGCCAAACTCGGTCTCACCGAGTTTGTGCAATCGGTCTCACCGAGTTTGTGCAATCGGTCTCACCGAGATTACGTTATGCCCAAACCCTAACCGAATCGGTCCTACCGAGTTGCATGTCAGTCCCACCGAAATTCCTAACGGTCACTAGGTTTACTATTTCGGTCTGATTGAGTTTTCTGATTCGGTCCCACCGAGATTGGTAAATTGTGTGTAACGGTTGGATTTTGTGTGGAGGCTATAAATACCCCTCCACCTCCTCTTCACTCGTGGAGAGAGCCATCAGAACACATACACCATTCCAACTCATATGTTCTGAGAGAGAACCACCTACTCATGTGTTGAGGCCAAGATATTCCATTCCTACCATATGAATCTTGATCTCTAGCCTTCCCCAAGTTGCTTTCCACTCAAATCTTCTTTCCATTAGATCCAAATCCTATGAGAGAGAGTTGAGTTTTGGGGAGACTATCATTTGAAGCACAAGAGCAAGGAGTTCATCATCAACACACCATTTGTTACTTCTTGGAGAGTGGTGTATCCTAGATTGGCTAAGTGTCACTTGGGAGCCTCCGACAAGATTGTGGAGTTGAACCAAGGAGTTTGTAAGGGCAAGGAGATCGCCTACTTCGTGAAGATCTGCCGCTAGTGAGGCAAGTCCTTCATGGGCGATGGCCATGGTGGGATAGACAAGGTTGCTTCTTCGTGGACCCTTCGTGGGTGGAGCCCTCCGTGGACTCGCGCAACCGTTACCCTTCGTGGGTTGAAGTCTCCATCAACATGGATGTAGGATAGCACCACCTATACGAACCACGGGAAAAACATCCGTGTCTCCGATTGCGTTTGAATCCTCAAAACCCTTCCCTTTATATTCTTGCAAGTTGCATGCTTTACTTTCCGCTGCCAATATACTCTTTGCATGCTTGCTTGAATTGTGTGATGATTGCTTGACTTGTCCTAAGATAGCTAAAATCTACCAAGAACTAAAATTGGGAAAAGGTTAAGTTTTTATTTGGTCAAGTAGTCTAATCACCCCCCTCTAGACATACTTTCGATCCTACAAGTGGTATCAGAGCTTTGGTCTCCATTTGCCTTGATCTCCATAGCTTTTGGTGGTCATAGCCTTGGTTTCACAACCTAGGAGAGTATGGTGTCTAGCGAGGGAAATTATCACCGTAGAGGTCCTTACTTTGATGGCACTAATTTTGCTAGTTGGAAGCATAAAATGAAAATGCATATTCTTGGACATAACCCCGCCGTATGGGCTATTGTTTGTGTTGGTTTACAAGGTGAGTTCTTTGATGGGAGGGAACCAAACTGTGAAGCTACCGCGGATGAGTTGAAGATGTTGCAATACAATGCTCAAGCTTGTGATATTCTCTTCAACGGATTGTGCCCCGAAGAATTCAACAAAATCAGCCGTCTTGAGAATGCAAAGGAAATTTGGGACACTTTGATTGATATGCACGAAGGTACCGACTCCATAAAGGAATCCAAGTTGGATGTGCTCCAAAGTCAACTTGACAAGTTCAAGATGAAGGATGGTGAAGGTGTCGCCGAAATGTACTCTAGGCTTGCTCTCATCACAAATGAGATTGCCGGCTTAGGAAGTGAAGAGATGACCGATAGATTCATCATCAAGAAGATCCTAAGAGCCTTGGATGGGAAATATGATACCATGTGCACATTGATTCAAATGATGGCCAATTACAAAGATCTCAAATCAACGGAAGTGATTGGAAGGATTGTTGCTCATGAGATGTCACTCAAGGATAAAGAGGAACTTCACAACAAATCAAGTGGTGCCAACAAAGCCTCATGTGAAGTCCCCACATCATCAAGTGAGAAACAAAACTTCAATGAAGAATTGAGCTTAATGGTGAAGAACTTCAACAAGTTCTACAAGAGTAGAAGCAAAGATAGAAGCTTCAAGTCAAGGTCCTACAATGACAAAAGATCTTCTAGTCGAGAGCGAAACTGCTATAATTGTGGAAGACCCGGACACTATTCCAATGAGTGTACGGCTCCCTACAAGAGAAGAGAAGATTCTCCAAAAGGAAGAAGCAAAGAATCACCACCAAGAGAGAGAAGGAGTAGAGATGATCGTTATGAACGGAGATACTCACGGAGAAACAAGGGTTTCGAAAGGAAGGAAAAATCATCAAGGAGCTACACAAAACGAAGACATCAAGCTCATGTTGGTGAATGGGTATCCGGCTCCGACTCCGACAGCCACTCCGAGAGAAGTTATCACTCCGACTCCGAAGATACTCAAGATGAAGGTGTTGCCGGTCTAGCACTTGTGTCAACCAACTCCTACAACATATTTGACTCACCAAATGAAGGAATTGGAAGATGCTTCATGGCCAAAGGTCCTAAGGTAACACACCCCGAGTATGTTGATTTTAATAGTGATGAAGATGACTTGTTAGGTGATGATGACTTGCTTGTTGACAACTCTAGTGATGAGTACTATGATGAAACATCAATTAATCATGCTAATCAAGATAAAACGAATGACAATGATAAGGAGAAGATTGAGGCTCTAACTAAAGAACTAAACACTCTTAATTTAGCTCATGAAACTATCTTCGAAGATCATCGAGAACTTTTAAGAGCTCATGCGAAATTACGCTTTGAAAAGCTCAATCTTGAGCAAGAGCATGAGTTCTTAAAAGCAATCAATGATGATCTCCGCAAGAAAAGTTCTTCTTACATTGCCAAGCGTTTACTATTATCCACTTACATGCCTCAAGTCAAGTCTAGTAACAAGAACAAGAAAGATTCTTCCTCTAGTAGTAACAATGATCATGCTAAATCCAATATTGTTGCTTCTAGTAGTTCTCTTGATTCCACTAATGATTCTCTTAGCCAAGTTACACTTGAGCAAGAAAATAGCTTATTGAAGGGGATTATAGAGAAAGGAGTGTACAAAAGCCTTGCCGGGAGTAAGCAATTCGAGGAAATTGTGCGCAAGCAAGGAATGCACCGGAAGAATCAAGGTGTTGGTTTTGAACGAAAGTTCAATGCCAATGGAGTTGAGTGGGAAGAAGATCAATACCCCAAGACAAAGTTTGTTCCTCAATAAGAGAAGTATGACACTTCTTTCAAGGGGACACAAGCTCAAGATGATCTTCCACCACAAGACTACAAGCAAAAAGGCAAGGACAAGCTTCAAGAGGAGATTGATGCATTTGAAGAAGCTCCTAAGACCTTAGTCAAGTGGATTCCCAAGACCACATCAAGTTCCACTTCATCAAGTACGACTACAACTCCAAGGATTCCCATCAAGATGGTGTGGATCCAAAAGAAGAAGAACTAGAGAGTTCTTGAGGGTGACTCCGCCAACATATTTCACTCTCATCATTTTGGCAAGAACAAGTGCAATCAACTTCCACATCATGCACTAGTTCAAGGAGTCACAAACCCTCTTGTTGGTAAGACAAGGGACAAGGTAACCTAAAGTTTTCATGGACATCATCTTGTGTATGCATCACTCTATGTCTATGGATATCCTTGTTTGTTCCCTGTGGGACTAACCCATGTAGGTATTGAAAGTGCAATTCACTCAAATGGATAGCTCCAAGTGATCTACATCAACATTGAGCATCCACATCTTCAACATCTACATGAAGTCATCATCGACAAAACCCAAGGTTAGTTCATCCCTCTTAGGGGGTATATCACATCTAGGGGGAGCTTTACTCTAAAACTTGAGCTAAAACAACTCTAACGATGTGAATACAACAATGCTTTATGTAAAAGTGGTAACCCCACTTGAGCTTAAACGATGAGTATGACCTACGATCAAGTGTTCTCACTTGACTCCTAAGTCAATATACTCATATATATATGACCTAGTCATCACAAATTGCTTGATAGATGCTAGAATTGGTTGTGCATGCTTTGCCACATATTTCATTTGCCATCTTATTGTGTGAGCATGTTGGTTGCATATTTTACTCATTCGAGGACATCCACTTGTTGTTTTGATTGTTTGGCTTTATCTTCTTTTGCCAAGTGGATGGACAAGAATGCCTAAGAACCTCCTCTAGCTATCTATGCTTTTCTCGTCTCAAACTCTATTCATGCTGCATCACAAAATTTGATCAAGTCAGATTTGAACCACTCTGTGTGAGGAGCACTCGGAGTCCCCAATTCGTCATAGACTTAAACTTCCAAAACCTCTTTGTGATTCTCGGTCTGACCGATACCATACTTTCGGTCCTACCGAGATCATTAAGTTGATCTACCTTTTCGATCTCGGTGCAACCGATTTGAACCACTTGGTCACACCGAGTTGCAATAACTGTATACAGTTTTGCACCTCGGTGCCACCGAGTTGTTCCACTCGGTCACACCAATAGGGCCGGGCTATATATAGTGACAAGCAAAATTTTGGAAATTTCTCCGAAACCTCTTCGCCCGCGCATAGCTCGCTCTGCCTCTTGGGTCTCCGGATCGTCCTCCTCGCCGCTAGCCGCCTCCAGTCGCTGGTCTCCGTCACCGTCAACGAGAATTCTGCCCCGCCGTTGCCGCCGTAGCGAGTCTCCGCCGAACTAGGGTATGGACTCGATCTTTGTGCTATTCTCCAATCCGATTCCTAGCACATTGTGATCATCATGATTCTTGCCATGTTTGATAAACTCCTATCTAGTCAGTGAACTCGTAGATTAGGTTTAATTTGAAAATTTTAGGGTTAGGTTTCCGCCGCAACCATCTCGGACCCACCGAGTTGAAAAACTCGGTCCCACCGATTTGGCTTGTGCCATTGCACAAGTAAAACTCGGTCTGACCGAGAATTACTTATCGGTGTGACCGATTTTGGAACTCTGTGAAACCCTAGCAGTCTCGGTGCCACCAAACTGTGACTCGGTCTGACCGAGTTCACTAGTTCTGGTGCCAAAACTGCTTCGGTGTCACCGAGTTTGAAAATCGGTAGATCCAAGATGATTTCAGTGGGAAACTAAAACTAAGTTTTTGAATTACTCTTTTGCAAAATCTCTGCACATTGTGATGCTCATCCATTCTATCCCATCTATAATCTATTCACTAGGGGTCAGCAGTCACAGTTTGCCTCATGTCAGACCAAAGTGACAGCCAGAACCTCTCAGAGCAGCAAGTGGTGATGAGTGAGGGCACTAGTCCCTCCAGCTCTTCAGATGATGGCAGCAGGAGCACCCCCAGCAATCTGCCTAAAGTTGCCACTAGACAAAGGAAGAAGAGAACATCTGATTCTAAAGATGAAGATTATGTGGCAGAGGAAGAGGCAACATCAAGGAGAGTTGAGCCAGCTCGAGGCACAAAGCCAGGGCTGAAAATCAAAAGGCCAGCAGGCAGGCAGCCCATGTCTAAGGTTAGAGCTTCAACTGTGAAGCCTGCACCCATAGAGCCAGTTGTTGCTGAGGGCAAAAAGAGGAAGGAAAGGGTCAAGAAGACTGTAGCCAGAGTGCTTGGCAAGGCCTCCATCATGGAAGATGAGGAGGAAGAAGAAGAGGTTGCTGCACCAGCACCCAAGGCACCCAAACTTATGGGAGATGCCATAAGGTCAGGGGCAACTGCATCCAAGCCCAAGGAAGCACCCAAGGCTGCATCTAAGCCAAAGAGTGCACCAAAGAGAAACACAAGAAGCATTCCAGCCACTGAAAAGAACAAGGCCCCAGTGCCTGAAGCTACAGAGGAAGAGGAAGAGAATGTCCTTAGAAAGCTCAAGCCCAAGATCCCAGACCACAACGATGCTCATCCTGTGGCTGAGGATATGAAGCTCAGGAGAGATTCAGGGCTGAGGAAGTGGAGAGAAGCAAATCTGTATGCTTCTAGGAGAAGGACTGCAGTTGACTACAGGTTTCACACCAAGGAGCAACAGGATTTCTATGAGACCGTTTTGCTTGACAAGAAGCCAATAGTATGTGACATGAGATGGGTCGACTGGACCTACATGAAGGAAAATGAGGAACACTATCCTGGAGTGTATGACAGCTTTAGTGCGTGTGGAGTTGCAGACTTTGTTGGGAAGAAGCTCACAAAGTGGAACGAGGAGCTAATCATGCAATTCTACTCCACAACACACTTCTACCCAGATGGGAGGATCACTTGGATGTCAGAAGGTACGAGGTACCAGTCCACAGTTGCTGAATGGGCTCAGCTAATTCATGCCCCAGAGGAGCAAGCAGATGACTTGGACATTTATGCCAAGAAAAAGATGGACCACAACTCAATGTCCAACATGTACAAGGAGATTCCGAATGAAGCACTTGACACTTTCAAATTTGGCTCAGTGCACTATCTTCTGTCAGGACTGCCCACTATCAATTGGATACTGAGGCACACCCTATTGCCCAAGTCTGGAGATCACAAGATGATCAGAGGTCACGCGATCAATTTGCTTCATGTCTTTGACGTGCCTCAAAAATTCAAAGTCATGAGTCTCATAGTGGAAACAATCAAAAGGACTGCAGCAGATCAGAAGAGGAGTTGTGGGTATGCCCCACAGATTCAGGAGCTCATCAACTCCAAGATGGGCACAGGCATATACCTCTTGGACAAGGAACACCTGCCTATCCGTCCGGACTTTGAAGATAACCAAGTGGTCATGACTGAGAATGAGCCATCATCTGCCCAAGCACAAGCCAAGAAGGAGAAGGCGAAGAAGGAGAAAGCTGCCAGGATGCCTACTCAAGAGGAGGTATCTGAATATTTTCTGAAAACCAAACAAGAGCAGCTTGGTTACCTGATTGCGTCCACCCTGCGGATTGAGCAAGGACTAGCCACCCTAACTCAGAACCAGGCAAACTTAGAGAGGATCATGGAACAGAGGTTCTATGATTTGGACATCAAGGTGACAGAGATACAGACTGCCGTGGAGCAGCTCCAGGATGACATGAATGAGACGAGAGGCAGGACTACGACTGATGCTTTTGCCAGGGTGCCACAAGGTCCGAGGTCTTCTGCAATGCCAGTTGCTGACACCAGAGCTACCACGTCTGCGCCAGCCACAGCCTCAGTTCCACCAGCTCCAGCATCCACTTCAGCCTCAACTCCGACCACGTCTACCGAAGGCTTCGTCCTTGGAGTGCTCCGGACTCCACCACCACCTGAAGATCAAGCCTGAGCGTCGACTTAGCACTATGCATTTTCTAGGAACTTTTTGGTAACTTGTTGCCAAAGGGGGAGAAAATGTATAGATCATAGGCTTCGAGAGAGAGTGTTGCTTTTATTCTCTCTTGTTTTATTTGGTGGTTTTTCGAACTTTATTTGCTTGTGTGTGAGATACTACGTCTTTATGCCTGTGAGACATCGATGATCATGTGTTTGATCATAAGCTACACTTAATGTTTGCTTAGTACTATCATTCTATCTATCTTATGTGATCACTCACTATTCTTGGTGATGAGTGCATGCATTTCAATCTTATTATTTTTGAGCGCTCCACCAAGATGTATGTGACATGGAAGAGTAACCCATGACTCTAACTCCTTGTGCATTTGCAGTCCAAAGCAAATTTTAAATATGCACAAATATAGGGGGAGCTCTTATTTGTCACATACTTCTCAAAGGGACGATATATTTCATGCTTATTATCATTTGTCGAAGCTTTGATCTATATGCTGTCATCAATTAGCAAAAAGGGGGAGACTGAAAGTGCAACTATCCCTAGGTGGTTTTGGTAATTCATAACAACATATAGCTCACTGAGCTAATGCTATTTCAAGATGATTATTTCAGGAAAGCTCAATGATTGGCATGGCATGGATGTGAAAGTGGAACCCTCAAAATGCTAAGTATAAAGAATTGGCTCAAGCTCAAAAGTTCAAGACTCTTCATTTTATATTTTAGTGATCCAAGATCACATTGAGTCTTTAGGAAATGCCAATACTATCAAGGAGGGATGAGGTGTTGCTTAATGAGCCTCTTGCTTTATGTGCTTAATGATATGCTCCAAAATCCTCAGCTACTTTCCCATATCCACAAATGACCTAAACCATAAGCCAAACTCGGTCATACCGATTCTTTCAATCCGGCGCCACCGAGTTTCACTTGTCATTTGCCACTGCCAAACCCTAGCAATTCGGTCCTACCGATAAGGATCTCGGTCTCACCGAGATGGGATTGCAAACTCTCTATCTCCCTTTCGTAACTTTTCGGTCTCACCGAAAGAGCGAATTGGTCCCACCATGATTGCAATGTAAACTCTATGTTTCCTTCTTGTAACTTTTCGGTCTCACCGAAAGAGTGAGTCGGTCCCACCGAGTTTGCCTGACCAACTCTCTGGTTAGCTTATGTTTGTGCAATCGGTCTCACCGAGATTACGTTATGCCCAAACCCTAACCGAATCGGTCCTACCGAGTTGCATGTCAGTCCCACCGAAATTCCTAACGGTCACTAGGTTTACTATTTCGGTCCGACCGAGTTTTCTGATTCGGTCCCACCGAGATTGGTAAATTGTGTGTAACGGTTGGATTTTGTGTGGAGGCTATAAATACCCCTCCACCTCCTCTTCACTCGTGGAGAGAGCCATCAGAACACATACACCATTCCAACTCATATGTTCTGAGAGAGAACCACCTACTCATGTGTTGAGGCCAAGATATTCCATTCCTACCATATGAATCTTGATCTCTAGCCTTCCCCAAGTTGCTTTCCACTCAAATCTTCTTTCCATCAGATCCAAATCCTATGATAGAGAGTTGAGTGTTGGGGAGACTATCATTTGAAGCACAAGAGCAAGGAGTTCATCATCAACACACCATTTATTACTTCTTGGAGAGTGGTGTCTCCTAGATTGGCTAGGTGTCACTTGGGAGCCTCCGACAAGATTGTGGAGTTGAACCAAGGAGTTTGTAAGGGCAAGGAGATCGCCTACTTCGTGAAGATCTACCGCTAGTGAGGCAAGTCCTTCGTGGGCGATGGCCATGGTGGGATAGACAAGGTTGCTTCTTCGTGGACCCTTCGTGGGTGGAGCCCTCCATGGACTCGCGCAACCGTTACCCTTCGTGGGTTGAAGTCTCCATCAACGTGGATGTAGGATAGCACCACCTATCCGAACCACGGGAAAAACATCCGTGTCTCCGATTGCGTTTGAATCCTCAAAACCCTTCCCTTTATATTCTTGCAAGTTGCATGCTTTACTTTCCGCTGCCAATATACTCTTTGCATGCTTGCTTGAACTGTGTGATGATTGCTTGACTTGTCCTAAGATAGCTAAAATCTGCCAAGAACTAAAATTGGGAAAAGGTTAAGTTTTTATTTGGTCAAGTAGTCTAATCACCCCCCTCTAGACATACTTTCGATCCTACACCACCCACCCAACCCAGGCTATCATAACAAACCGCGGTCTCATGCCCCAAGGTCAAGTGCTCCTTATCACCGTCCGCTCTCAGAGGTTACATGCAACAAGTGTCAGCAGAAGGGTCACTATGCAAACAAATGCTTCAACCAGAGGCGTCTTCCATCTCCTCCTCCCGTGAGATCTGCCAGCAATGCAGTGGTGAAGCATAATCCCAAGTCTGCAAAGGTCAACATGATGAACGCAGCTCAGGCAGAGGACTCTTCAGAAGTGATCATGGGTAATCTTCCTGTTAATGATATTCCTGCAAAAGTCCTTTTCGATACTGGTGCATCGCATTGTTTCATTTCAAGACCATTTGCATCTAAGCATGAGTTGGTTTTCCAAGATTTGCCTAGGCAGTTATCAGTTGTCTCTCCGGGTAAATTCATGAACGCAAGCTCTATGGTTCCGGATGTTTCTATCAAGATGGGCGACTATAAGTTTCTGTCCTCTCCAATTGTTCTTGGTAACTCGGATATTGATCTAATTCTCGGCATGGACTAGCTTTCTAAGCACAAGGCTCAGCTTGATTGTGCTACCAGGCAGATTCAATTGACACACTCTTCTGAGGATGTGATCGTCTTTGCCGCTCGTGATGATACCATTCGACTGTTTTCTCTCAACGAGAAGGGCAAGTTGAATGCCATCTCTCAGATTCCAGTCATTTGTGAATATCAAGATGTCTTTCCAGAAGAGCTTCCAGGAATGCCTCCTCACCGGCCAGTTGAATTCGTCATAGATCTTGAGCCTGGCACGGAACCTGTTTGCAAACGTCCTTACAAGCTTGGACCAGAAGAGTTGAAGGAGCTGAAGGAACAACTCGATATACAACAGCGTATGGGTCTGATCCGACCGAGGTCTTCTCCTTGGGGTTGTGGTGTTCTTTTTGTCAAGAAGAAAGATGGCACAGACCGACTCTGCGTCGACTACCGTCCATTGAACAAGAAGACCATAAAGAACAAGTATCCACTTCCCAACATCAATGAGCTTTTCGAACAACTCAAAGGTGCTCAAGTATTCTCCAAGCTTGACCTCCGTATGGGCTATCATCAGATTCGCATTCGTGAACAAGACATCCCCAAGACAGCATTCAGAACATGCTATGGTTCTTACGAATACACTGTCATGTCTTTTGGCCTTGTCAACGCTCCTCCAACATTCTCTCGCATGATGAACTTCATCTTCAACCCTTACACAAATGACTTCGTCTTGGTCTATCTCGATGACATTTTGGTCTTTTCCAAGAACAAGGAGGATCATGCCAAGCATTTGAGATTGGTGCTGGACAAACTCAGAGAACATCAGTTCTATGCGAAGTTTTCAAAGTGCGAGTTTTGGATCGATGAGGTTCTCTACCTTGGGCATATCATCTCTGCCAAGGGCATAGCTGTTAATCCTGAGAAGGTGTCTGCAATTGTCAATTGGGAACCGCCTCAGAATGTGAAGCAACTCCGCAGCTTCCTTGGGCTCGCAAGCTATTGTCAAAGACTTGTTTAGAATTTCTCTAAGATCGCGAAGCCTCTTTCCAACCTCCTCCAGAAGCATGTGAAGTATGTTTGGACGCCTGAATGTGACGTGGCTTTCAACACCCTCAAAGAGAAGTTAGTCATAGCTCCAGTTCTGACTCCTCCTGATGAATCCAAACCATTCGAGGTTTTCTGTGATGCTTCCCTGCAAGGTCTCAGTGCTGTGTTAATGCAAGAGAAGAAAGTTGTGGCCTATACCTCTCGCCAGTTGAAGCCCAACGAAAAGAACTACCCCGCTCATGACCTCGAGTTGGCGGCAGTTGTCCATGCTCTTTTAACATGGAGACATCTCTTGTTGGGAAGGAAAGTGGACATCTTCACTGATCATAAGAGCCTCAAGTACATCTTCACTCAACCCAACCTCAACCTCAGGCAGACTCGTTGGGTCAAAATGATTCAAGAGTATAATCCGAGTATTGAATATACTCCAGGCAAGGACAATGTCATTGCTGACGCTTTGAGCAGGAAGGCTTACTGCAACAGTTTGATTCTCTAGCCCTTCCAACCAGATCTTTGTGAAGCTTTCCGCAAACTTAATCTCCAAGTTGTTCCTCAAGGATTTCTTGCCAACCTCCAAGTCTCTACTACTTTGGAAGATCAGATTCGCGAGGCACAACTTCTTAATGCAATGGTGAACAAGGTGAAGATTGGGATTGCCAAGAGCCAACCCAAGTACAAGTGCTATCGCCTTGATGACAAAGATACTCTATTCCTCGAGGATCAAATTGTTGTTCCTAAGGGTGACCTTTGCAAAGCCATTATGAACGAGGCTCATAATTCACTCCTATCTCTTCATCCTAGAAGTACAAAGATTTACCATGACCTCAAGCAGTCGTATTGGTGGACTCGAATGAAGCGAGAGATTGCTCAGTTCGTGAATGAATATGATGTCTGCAGTAGAGTGAAAGCAGAACACCAACGGCCAGCAGGTCTCCTCCAACCTCTTGCCATTCCAGAATGGAAGTTTGACCATATTGAGATGGACTTCGTGACTGGATTTCCCAAGTCCAAGCGTGGCAATGATGCTATCTTTGTTGTCATCGACAAGCTTACAAACGTGGCTCATTTTCTTCCTATCAAAGAATCTATCACAGTGTCAGGACCCCGATTCTAAGTCACACCGATCTAGCCTGTAACACCTCATAATTACTTTGCGGCCTCACGCACGGTATTCCCATGGGTGTCGCCTTACCATGGCCCGAGACCGTTTGCGCCTTTTGGCTCACGTATATGATAGTGTCGCTAGCATCCATATGACAGAGAACCCGGGCCGACATGACTAGTCGTGAACCCAAAGTGGCAGTAACTTACGGGCACAAGCATACATCAATCAACATCGAGCATGTCGGTCAGTAGCGTGTGAATCCGGGCTGTAGCACTGGGCTAACAGGACTCTAGATGTCACTGCGTGACATTTCCCCGAAGGGACAGACACAGGAACAAAGTGAAACACAAGCTGACCAGTCAAGTGTCCTGAGCAGTAGTGCTGGGCTAGCAGGACTCCGGTGAACCGGGCTGTAGCGGACTAATATGACTCATGGAAGCACAAGACTACATTTCCCCATAAGAGAGGCTACCAAGGATAAACAACTAGGTTGTCGGATCCCACACATACCAAGCATTTCAATCATACACACAATATGCTCGACATGTGTAAATACAACATGGCATCACAACATAACTCCACGACTCAAGTATTTATTTATTAGGCTCCGAGGAGCGAGATATAACAAACATGGGTCTCATGACCCAACATACAGAGCATACAAGCAAAAAGCACATGCGGAAGCTTAACTTGTCTGAGTACAGACAACTACAAATGAAGAAGGCTGAGAAGCCTGACTATCTACAAGATCCTGCCGAGGGCACAAGATCGTAGCTGAGGTAGCAAGCTAAACGTCAAAGCCCACGCGGAACTACTAGCGAGACTAATGTCTCTCTGCAAAACATAAATTAAGCAAACGTGAGTACAATTGTACTTAGCAAGACTTACATCAGAACTAACTACATATTCATCGGTATCAACAAAGGGGTAGTGGAGTTTAACTGCAACAAGCCAGCTTTGACCCAGTGGCTAACCGGAACTACGAATACAAGCAACTCTTTTGAGGTGGCGCACACGAGTCCACATATTCACCATTCAATGCACCACTATGGATCCGCTCCCGTCTCCCTACGAGAAGGCCATCCATAGCACTCACACTTAGCTTGCGAGTTTTTAGAGTATCCACTTCAAGTTATCTATGAACTATGCAAGGTGTCCAAGTTTCCATATCCGAGGAATCCAGCTATTCGAATAGATAATGATAACCCTGCAGGGGTGTACTTCTTCACACACACTCCCACCACTTACCGTCGTTGCACGACATTACTCGGCAACCTTCAAGCGGAAGCCCAACGAGGGTGTCGGCCACGGCCTACCTAAACACTCAAGTCTCTAGTCCATATTTATCGCCTATCCAGGTTCCATCCGCAGGGAGTCCGGACGAGGTTTCCACATACGGCCCCGAACGATGTGTATAGGGTTCCGAGACACCAAACAGGCGCCCGGCATGCCCGGCCATGGTATATCTACCGCAACATAGCCCACCCCTGGGGTCAGCACTATGCACGGCCGCCAACACATATCCTACAAACACCATAAACTAGTTGCAACTCCTGGACAGAGGACTAGGGTGATTAAGAAGCCGAGAGGGTCAATTAAGGATCCCAATGAGTGGTAGTAGCTGTTCAGGGATCACAGACATAGAACTCAGTTCCTAAGAACGGTTTCAATGAGACAACCCACCATGTAATCCTGCATGGCCTCTCACCGCTACCTTTACCAAATCGTGTTCACACGCTTAGCTCACACAGTAGGACATGTTCATCACCATTCCAATTCATTCCCGATGAATCAGACCCGACACAACTCTATGCAATAGCAGGCATGACAAAAAAATCATGGATGAGTAGGCACATCAGGGCTCAAGCAACTCCTACTCATGCTAGTGGGTTTCATCTATTTACTGTGGCAATGACAGGTCATGCAGAGGAAAGGGGTTCAACTACCGCATCATGTAACAGTTGAATCGTTGTTGTCCTAATGCAGTAAAAGAGAGCAGGAGCGAGAGGGTGGGATTGTATCGGAATGAACAAGGGGTTTTTGCTTGCCTGGCACTTCTGAAGATAATATAGTTCTTCATCGGTGTCATCGATCACGTCGTCGGAAACATCGTCGTCTGAGAGGGGACAATTACCGGCAAACAGGGAAGGACGCAATCAATGCCATGCAACAATATGATGCATGAATGTGACATGGAAATATGCTGTTGATTGAGCTAATGCAACTAGCAACACAATTAAATGAAGTTGGTTTGAACCCAAAGTTCAAATTAAAACTCCACATGTGGTTATTTAAATACCAATCATTTGATTTGTCCTAAACAGTGGCCTTAAGTTCCTCTAACTTGCATGAGAATGGTGCAGATGGATTCCTTGAATTTTTCTGATAATTTTTCATATATAATTTATTTCATTTGGAGTTACGGTTGAATTTCTATGATTTTTAGAAGTTTTAGGCATTTTCTGAAAATAATAAATCATTTAAGATTTGTTTAAATTCCAGAAAAGGTTTTACTGCGTCAACATGACGTAAGAGTGATGTCATCAAGTCAACTGTGGCTGGTCAGGTCAAACCTGACCAGTGGGACCCGCATGTCAGCATCCTAACTAATTAACAGTGTTAATTAGTGCTAACTAAAAACATAATCTAGGGTTAGTCAGGGGCTGGCCCCACATGTCACTGACTCAGGGGAGTCAAACCCAGTCAAACAGGGTAAACCCCATCGGAGTTGACCCACGGTTCGTCGCCGGCGAGGCCAGAGACGGCGGAGAGCTTCGGAAATCGCCCACAGGCGATGGTTTTTTGTCATGGGGAGGCTCTACGAAGAGCTGCTACTCGCGCGCAGCTGATGGAGCAGAAGGGGCGAGTTGGGGTGGCCGGAGTCGACGGCGGCAAGCTCGGTTGCAGACGCCGGAGTTCGGGCATCCATGGTTTAGGCGTTACGGGGCACAGCGGGCGCGGCCGATGGTCTTTATGGGTTTCTGGGATCACCAGGAGCACGCGGAGGCAACGAGCACAACTGGAGGAGCTCGGGAGCACGAAGCTCATCGGCCATGGCGGCGGCCGGAGCTCAGGTTCACGGTGACGGTGACTAGCGAATGGGTAAGGAGGGGGTGAGCAAGGGGGGAGGAGAAGGAGCTCACAGTAAACTCGATGGCGTCGTCAGTGAGGTCGGGGAAGCCTGGACGGCGATGAATCAGACGGGGAGGCGCTCGGGGTAGAGGGAGAAGACAACAACGATGGCGGCGCTGCAGGGCGCTCTGGCGTCATTTGGCTTGGCAAAGATGACGAGAAGGTCATGGCGGAGCTTCCAGAGAGGGAGAGGGGGCGCGAGGACAGCGGTGGCTACGAAAACAGCGGCGGTGGCGATGAGCTCCGCTCAGTGGGTGAGAGAGAGGGGAGGAGAGAGAGCTGCGAGGAGGGAGGACGTGCAGAGGTCGAGGGAGGGTGTGTGGCGACACATGGAGGCGTCTAGGGCATCGGGGACATAGATAGCCAGGCAGGAGGTGGCTCGGGCGCGTGTGCGCGCGTGGCGAGCACACGCTGTGCCTACTGGCCGGGGAGGAAGACGACAGGGAGGCTACGGTGGTGGGCTGGGCCGGCCACTTGGGCCGCCAGGTAAGCCCAGGTACTATCTCTCTTGCTCTTTTTCTGTTTTCATTTATTTAATTCTCTGTTGTTTGTTTTGAATTAGTAGAAATACTAATCCATTTTAGAAAATTCTGAAAATAATCATAGGCACCTTTGGAATTACTCCCAACAGCCTAAAATTACTTTCAAAAGTATTTGGGCATTTAAAAGTATTTATAGTATTTTAAATGCCCAAATGCAAATAGTTATGTCTTAATTCAAAAATCCAAAATGGCTCCAAAATTTATGAACCCATTTTGGCAGAGGTTTTATCCAGAACCAAAAATGATGAACATTTTTTAAGGGCATATTGGGTTCATTGGAAGTATTTAAAGTTGGGCCTATTTGCATTGCTTTGGTGCTAGGGGTTTGATCATCCCCATTTCAAGTTTCATGACATTTAACATGATGCATGGATCCAAGCAAAGTCAAGTAAGGGCTGAACTGGGGCTGTGACAGCTCACCCCCACTAAACAAGAATCAAGCGTAGGGTAAGGTGAAGGGGGAACACACAAGCTAACATAATCTTCACGATGCAGGTTGCACTTCATAGGAACTTTGACACGATCACCATCTTTGTCTCGATGTCTTGCTCTGAGAACTCCATCCAACACGATAACGGAAAGAAAAGAAACTCTCGAAGAATCGATCTTCTCGAAGATCAAGCAACCGACCATCAACTCTCAGAATGAGACATAGCGACATCTGTCAAGATGAGACACGATACACACATCAAGAATGATTGAAATGAGCATATGACAAGGTGTAAAAAGTAGCGGAATTCCCACACCTAGGAGGGTGGTGAACGGTGTCAACGTAGCGAGGAGTTGGGTTGCCATGATACCACGACGAGACACCTTAAAGAAGGTGACTCGCAAAGATATTCCCTTAAGTGGCAAAAAGAATTACTTTTGATCCATAGATCATTGAAACTCTTCATACCGGCGTAAGACAATTTACAATTGATCGTTTGAGATAGCTCGAGGAGATGGCATACTCGGACTAGGATGGATGATGTGGACTACCTTGTTGAAGACAACGCAAGGGATGATTTTGCATACGCGTGCTCTCAAGAACTTGAGCATTTCCATATTCATCAAGGTTCTACCAACATCCGTGGCAAGGATCTTGGTAACACGACATACTACCATGATGACTAGTGATGGATGATGTAGATACAAAGGAATACAACACCTTCCCAGATCTTCCCTTAGCGAGGCTAAGGGAACAGAATCTGGACGATTGACCGAGAGACATTTAGCACTCCGCTTCTAATGTTCTCCTTGATGTGCTAGCATAATCCATTTATAGATATGGTTTGATATCTAGAATATCAAGTAAAAGGTCGGACTTCGGAAGCTCAAGAATCCATAAGGAATAACTACGGAGGCAGATCCTGCGAGATCCTTATGGGGAGGTGACCAACTTCTTCAACCAGGATACTACAATAATAGGCCTTCCGGCTAGGTGTGTTGGCCACGACATCCACGTTACCGGTTACAGAGAGACCAACAATATAGTTCTTGGAGTACGTTCCAACCATCATATCTGCCTGAGACTCAGATCTGGTTGGTGTTAGGATATTCCAGACCCATCTAGTCTAGAAGGAAAATGAGAGTTTGCAACACAATTTGACGAGATGACGTTGCGAGATTCTCGCCGAATGAACTACGATAGCAAGCTCCAAAATATGAGCCGGTTCTGCTACAAACTTGTGAACACGCTATCCAAGACGAGCATGACCACGTAGTAGTCTTACAGTAAAACACTATCGAGTTCAAGTGGGGAACCATCATCAAGGGTTTTGAAGTCTTACGCAAGTCCATGGATTAGATCCCAAGCATAGACTTCTTTGCCTTGAACAATTCAATCAGTGGCTTGGTGTGCTAGGGAATACATATGGAGTGGAGGTAATCAATCTACCAAACCATAGAATATATTCACACATGCATAATTGACTTGTAATGGTACCAGGGAAAACAAAAACAATCTTTCTCGAACTCACGGCGGTAACTTGCACCAAATGCACATGAATTCGAGGAAGTCACTTCTTCCATCCAAGCATAAGCTTCATGAACGGAACACGAAGGCATTGCTTATAAAGTTTCCAACACTAGGTTGATGTTTAACATGAATCATAGGGGAGACAAAATGCTGCTGATGGGCTCAACAACAACTCATCGGAATTTCCATATCACTGGACTTCCACCATCATGTGAACACGATGATAGTATTGGTCAGAACAAAAGATGTAATGGTGTATGCTCGAGGGATCAACCACGGGTAAGACAACATTACGAACATCGTTGGTTCTGATTTGACTTGACGATAGCCCATACTCGAGTCAAAGTTTTGACAAGGCAATAGATCCAACAACTGATCACGAGGACCAATTGATGGAGACATCATCTTTCTTCAACATGCACACACACACACACAGAAGATATCCCTTAACATGAACTAAGTCAGACAAGCTTTTATCTTCCAATTCTCCAAGTTATTGTTTTGCTTAACCAACTAGCTCAGGGGTATCCAACACAGATTCTTGGAGAATGGGTGGTTTGGAGGAAAAACCAGCATGATCACGAACTCAACATAGCGGTCAGGTGACAACCTGGTAATACTTCCGAGAAGATATTCGGAACATCATGAACCAGCGATATGTTACTAAGCTCGAGAAAAATCTTGCTTTTTAGAGGAAGACGATATGAATAAATAAGCAAGGGATTGAATAGTCCCAACTCATTGATCGAAGAGTGCACCGGAAATAAGGACAAGGTAGCATGATTAATCCTAGAATAGTGTTTCGATAACCAACACGCTAAGAATGATATTACTGTCCATTAACTACCGAGCAACACGGTTGCTAGGAGTATTGATTTCACACATCATGGTTCACTTGCCGGCATTCCGGTTGCGACAACATGGAACTGAGGAATGAAAAATGATGGCAAGAAGTATCACTGCGTCAAGAATTCATGAGGGATGGTGCAATTCTCATGACAATCCTCACATAAAGGGGGTAATACTCCAGGGTAGAGCAGAGCAAAAGCTGGATAGGCATTTGATCTACAGAACACAACTACTTTGACTCAATCCTGGATATGGATGAGGTACTGGAGTTTGTTTTTCCAAGTCATTCTGAAATAGGATGGCTTAACGGACCACAAGGATAATAAGCATCGATAACATGGATGCACAATTACTCCTGACTATCAATTGATAGACGATGGTCGGAATACAAATGAAGAGCGACAACTCAAGAGGACATATATCTTTCTGAGTTGTGGATGCATAGATTAACATGTCGAACCAAGTTCAACAGGTTTCTTCCAGATAACCCATGCAGAAAGGTAGAACTGGCAGAATCACAATTATGAATGGAGGACTCTTCAAGAGTACTCTGATTGTGATATTTTGGTTCAAAGAACTTCTGCCTTAATGGTTCATGGTATTTGGAAGAAAGAAATACCACGGACCTCGAGGACTGTCGCAAGGTTACTAATATAATGAAGGAACGAGCAAACACTATTAACTGGAGGTAAGTAGGGTGAATCTCGGGTTCAAGAACCCAGGAATGGAATACCTACTACTAAATGGCATCACGGGATGCTTTCGAGAATGGTGGCCAGAATCATCACACCGGAAACACAAAACATGGCTAGATTACTAGGTGACTCCCTAAAACACCTAGGGTCATAATAATAGCTCCAACATATATGTCGAGGCAATAGAGTACCTCAACTGACCGGTAGTGTGATTAATCTGGCCCAAATGGACATCAGGAACAGGAGGAAGGGGTTTGCAAATGCATCAGACTACTTAGAAACCTGGGATGACTCGGACAGCATAACGGCTGTAAATGCTCAAAATTATTTGAGACATCCTGAAAAATAGTGGCATAACCACTCAACAACACAATATCCAGGTTCTGAGATCATCTGTCGACATACGGAAGTAGTAGGAACGGAACAGAGGCTTGAAACTATCAATTCTATTAGTCTATGGATTAGAAACACGTCATCCTGATAGATAGATGAGAATGCCTAGTTCTTAATCCTTGTAGAAAAGAAGAGGTTGACTCAGATCAGAGGGCATGAGGTATAAGGAGTAAAAAGAGCCTTATGTTCCCTTCCACAATCAATTCCCTTACATAACTAAAGAATTTCTAGACTCGACTTCGACCAGTTTGGCTTGGTAATCCTACAGGAAGTCAGGCTCTGATACCAAAGCAGTCAGGACCCCGATTCTAAGTCACATCGATCTAGCCTGTAACACCTCATATTACTTTGCGGCCTCATGCACGGTATTCCCATGGGTGTCGCCTTACCATGGCCCGAGACTGTTTGCGCCTTTTGGCTCACGTATATGATAGTGTCGCTAGCATCCATATGACAGAGAACCCGGGCCGACATGACTAGTCATGAACCCAAAGTGGCACTAACTTACGGGCACAGGCATACATGAATCAACATCGAGCATGTCGGTCAGTGGTGTGTGAATCCGGGCTGTAGCACTGGGCTAACAGGACTCCGGATGTCACCGCGTGAAATTTCCCCGAAGGGACATACACAGGAACGAAGTGAAACACATGCCGGCCAGTCAAGTGTCCTGAGCAGTAGTGCTGGGCTAGCAGGACTCCGGTGAACCGGGCTGTAGCAGACTACTACGGCTCATGGAAGCACAAGACTACATTTCCCCATAAGAGAGGCTACCAAGGATAAACAACTAGGTTGTCGGATCACACACATACCAAGCATTTCAATCATACACACAATATGCTCGACATGTGTAAATATAACATGGCATCACAACATAACTCTACGACTCAAGTATTTATTCATTAGGCTCCGAGGAGCGAGATATTACAAACATGGGTCTCATGACCCAACATACAGAGCATACAAGCAACAAGCACATGAGGAAGCTTAACTTGTCTGAGTACAGACAACTACAAATGAAGAAGGCTGAGAAGCCTGATTATCTACCAGATCCTGCCGAGGGCACAAGATCGTAGCGGAGGTAGCAAGCTAAACGTCAAAGCCCACGCGGAACTACTAACGAGACTGACGTCTCTCTGCAAAACATAAATTAAGCAAACATGAGTACAATTGTACTCAGCAAGACTTACATCAGAACTAACTACATATGCATCGGTATCAACAAAGGCGAAGTGGAGTTTAACTACAGCAAGCCAGCTTTGACCCAGTGGCTAACCGGAACTACGACTACAAGCAACTCTTTTGAGGTGGCACACACGAGTCCACATATTCACCATTCAAGCACCACTATGGATCCACTCCTGTCTCCCTACAAGAAGGCCATCCATAGCACTCACACTTAGCTTGCGAGTTTTTAGAGTATCCACTTCAAGTTATCTATGAACTATGCAAGGGGTCCAAGTTTCCATATCCGAGGAATCCGACTATTCGAATAGATAATGATAACCCTGCAGGGGGGTACTTCTTCACACACGCTCCCACCACTCACCGTTGTTACATGACATGTACTCGGCAACCTTCAAGCGGAAGCCCAACGAGGGTGTCGGCCATGGCCTACCTAAACACTCAAGTCTCTAGTCCAGATTTATCGCCTATCCAGGTTCCATCCGCAAGGAGTCCGGCCAAGGTCTCCACATACGGCCCCGAACGATGTGTACAGGGTTTCGAGACACCAAACGGGCGCCCGGCATGCCCTGCCACGGTGTATCTACCGCAACATAGCCCACCCCTGGGGTCAGCACTACGCACGGCCGACAACACATATCCTACAAACACTAGAACTAGTTGCAACTCCTGGACAGAGGACTAGGCTGATTAAGAAGCCGAGATGGTCAATTAAGGATCCCAATAAGTGGTAGTAGCTGTTCAGGGATCACAGACACAGAACTCAGTTCCTAAGAACGGTTTCAATGAGACAACCCACCATGTACTCCTACATGGCCTCTCACCGCTACCTTTACCAAATCGTGTTCACACGCTTAGCTCACACACAGTAGGACATGTTCATCACCATTCCAATTCATTCCCGATGAATCAGACCCGACACAACTCTATGCAATAGCCGGCATGACAAACAAGCATGAATGAGTAGGCACATCAGGGCTCAAACAACTCCTATTCATGCTAGTGGGTTTCATCTATTTACTGTGGCAATGACAGGTCATGCAGAGGCAAGGGGTTCAACTACCGCAGCATGTAATAGTTGAATCGTTGTTGTCCTAATGCAGTAAAAGAGAGCAGGAGCGAGAGGGTGGGATTGTATCGGAATGAACAAGGGGGTTTTGCTTGCCTGGCACTTCTGAAGATAATATAGTTCTTCATCGGTGTCATCGATCACGTCGTCGGAAAGATCGTCGTCTTAGAGGGGACAGTTACCGGCAAACAGGGAAGGACACAATCAATGCCATGCAACAATATGATGCATGAATGTGACATGGCAATATGATGTTGATTGAGCTAATGCAACTAGCAACACAATTAAATGAAGTTGGTTTGAACCCAAAGTTCAAATTCAAACTCCACATGTGGTTATTTAAATACCCATCATTTGATTTGTCCTAAACAGTGGCCTTAAGTTGCTCTAACATACATGAAAATGGTACAACTGGATTCCTTGAATTTTTTTGATAATTTTTCATATATAATTTATTTCATTTGGAGTTACGGTTGAATTTCTATGATTTTTAGAAGTTTTAGGCATTTTGTGAAAATAATAAATCATTTAAGATTTATTTAAATTCCAGAAAAGGTTTTACTGCGTCAACATGACGTAAGAGTGACGTCATCAAGTCAACTGTGGCTGGTCAGGTCAAACCTGACCAGTGGGACCCGCATGTCAGCGTCCTAACTAATTAACATTGTTAATTAGTGCTAACTAAAAACATAATCTAGGGTTAGTCAGGGGCTGGCCCCACATGTCACTGACTCAGGGGATTCAAACCCCAGTCAAACAGGGTCAACCCCACCGGAGTTGACCCACGGTTCGTCGCCAGCGAGGCCAGAGACGGCGGAGAGCTTCGGAAATCGCCCACATGCTATGGTTTTTGGCATGGGGAGGCTCTACGAAGAGCTGCTGCTCGCGCGCAGCTGATGGAGCAGACGGGGTGAGCTGGGGTGGCCGTAGTCGATGGCGGCGAACTCGGTTGCGGCCGCCGGAGTTCGGGCATCCATGGTTTAGGCGTTACGGGGCACGGCTGGCGCGGCCGTTGGTCTTTATGGGTTTTTGGGATCACCAGGAGCACGCGGAGGCAACGAGCACAACTGGAGGAGCTCGGGAGCACGAAGCTCACCGGCCATGGCAGCGGCCGGAGCTCGGGTTCGTGGTGACGGTGACTAGTGAATGGGTAAGGAGGGGGTGAGCAAGGCGGGAGGAGCAGGAGCTCACAGTGAACTCGATGGCGTGGTCGGTGAGGTCGGGGAAGCCCGGACAGCGACGAATCAGACGGGGTGGCGCTCAGGGTAGAGGGAGAAGACAATGACAATGGCGGTGCTGCAGGGCGCTCTAGCATCGTTTGGCTTGGTGAAGATGATGAGAAGTTCATGGCGGAGCTTCCAGAGAGGGAGAGGGGGCGCGAGGACAGCGGTGGCGACGAGCTCCGCTCGGTGGGTGAGAGAGAGGGGAGGGGAGAGAGCTGCGAGGAGGGAGGAGGTGCAGAGGTCGAGGGAGGGTGCGTGGCGACACATGGAGGCGTCCAGGGCGTCGGGGACGCAGGCAGCCAGGCAGGAGGTGGCTCGGGCGCATGTGCGCGCGCGGCGAGCACACGCTCTGCCTACTGGCCGGGGAGGAAGACGACAGGGAGGCTACGGTGGTGGGCTGGGCCGGCCACTTGGGCCGCCAGGTAAGCCCAGGTACTATCTCTCTCGCTCTTTTTCTGTTTTCATTTATTTAATTCTCTGTTGTTTGTTTTGAATTAGTAGAAATACTAATCCATTTTAGAAAATTCTGAAAATAATCATAGGCACCTTTGGAATTACTCCCAACAGCCTAAAATTACTTTCAAAAGTATTTGGGCATTTAATAGTATTTATAGTATTTTAAATGCCCCAATGCAAATAGTTATGTCTTAATTCAAAAATCCAAAATGGCTCCAAAATTTATGAACCCATTTTTGGCACAGGTTTTAGCCAGAACCAAAAATGATGAACATTTTTTAAGGGCATATTGGGTTCATTGAAAATATTTAAAGTTGGGCCTATTAGCATTGCTTCGGTGCTAGGGGTTTGATCATCCCGATTTCAAGTTTCATGAAATTTAACATGATGCATGGATGCAAGCAAAGTCAAGCAAGGGCTGAACTGGGGCTGTGACAGCTCACCCCCACTAAACAAGAATCTCGTCCCGAGATTCAAGCGTAGGGTAAGGTGAAGGGGGAAAACACAAGCTAACATAATCTTCACGAACCAGGTTGCACTTGATAGGTACTTTGACACGATCACCATCTTTGTCTAGATGTCTTGCTCTGAGAACTCCATCCAACATGATAACGGAAAGAAAAGAAACTCTCAAAGAATCGATCTTCTCGAAGATCGAGCAACTGACGATCAACTCTCAGAATGAGACATAGCGACATCTGTCGAGATGAGACACGATACACACATCAAGAATGATGGAAATGAGCATATGACAAGGTGTAAAAAGTAGCGGAATTCCCACACCTAGGAGGGTGGTGAACGGTGTCAACGTAGCGAGGAGTTGGGTTGCCATGATACCACGACGAGACACCTTAAAGAAGGTGACTCGCAAAGATATTCCCTTAAGTGGCAAAAAGAATTACTTTTGATCCATAGATCATTGAAACTCTTCATACCGGCATAAGACAATTTACAATTGATCGTTTGAGATAACTCGAGGAGACGGCATACTCGGACTAGGATGGATGATGTGGACTACCTTGTTGAAGACAACGCAAGGGATGATTTTGCTTACGCGTGCTCTCAAGAACTTGAGCATTTCCATATTCATCAAGGTTCTACCAACATCCGTGGCAAGGATCTTGGTAACACGACATACTACCATGATGACTAGTGATGGATGATGCGGATACAAAGGAAGACAACACCTTCTCAGATCTTCCCTTAGCGAGCCTAAGGGAACAGAATCTGGACGATTGACCGAGAGACATTTAGCACTCCGCTTCTAATGTTCTCCTTGAAGTGCTAGCGTAATCCATTTATAGATATGGTTTGATATCTAGAACATCAAGTAAAAGGTCGGACTTCGGAAGCTCAAGAATCCATAAGGAATAACTACGGAGGCAGATCCTGCGAGATCCTTATGGGGAGGTAACCAACTTCTTCAACCAAGATACTACAATAATAGGCCTTCCGGCTAGGTGTGTTGGCCACGACATCCACGTTACCGGTTACAGAGAGACCAACAATATAGTTCTTGGAGTACGTTCCAACCATCATATCTGCTTGAGACTCAGATCTGGTTGGAGTTAGGATATTCCAGACCCATCTAGTCTAGAAGGAAAATGAGAGTTTGCAACACAATTTGATGAGATGACGTTGCGAGATTCTCGGGGAATGAACTATGATAGCAAGCTCCAAAACATGAGCCGGTTCTGCTACAAACTTGTGAACACGCTATCCAAGACGAGCATGACCACGTAGTAGTCTTATAGTAAAACACTATCGAGTTCAAGTGGGGAACCATCATCAAGGGTTTTGAAGTCTTACGCAAGTCCATGGATTAGATCCCAATCATAGACTTCTTTTCCTTGAACAATTCAATCAGTGGCTTGGTGTGCTAGGGAATACATATGGAGTGGAGGTAATCAATCTACCAAACCATAGAATACATTCACACATGCATAACTGACTTGGAATGGTACCAAGGAAAACAAAAACAATCTTTCTCGAACTCACGGCGGTAACTTGCACCAAATGCACATGAATTCGAGGAAGTCAGTTCTTCCATCCAAGCATAAGCTTCATGAACGGAACACGAAGGCATTAATTATAAAGTTTCCAACACTAGGTTGATGTTCAACATGAATCATAGGGGAGACAAAATGCTGCTGATGGGCTCAACAACAACTCATCGGAATTTCCATATCACTGGACTTCCACCATCATGTGAACACGATGATAGTATTGGTCAGAACAAAAGATGTAATGGTGTATGCTCGAGGGATCAACCACGGGTAAGACAACATTACGAACATCGTTGGTTCTGATTTGACTTGACGATAGCCCATACTCGAGTCAAAGTTTTGACAAGGCAATAGATCCAACAACTGATCACGAGGACCAATTGATGGAGACATCATCTTTCTTCAACACGCACACACACATACACACACACAGAAGATATCCCTTAACATGAACTAAGTCAGACAAGCTTTTATCTTCCAATTCTCCAAGTTATTGTTTCGCTTAACCAACTAGCTCAGGGGTATCCAACACAGATTCATGGAGAATGGGTGGTTTGGAGGAAAAACCAGCATGATCACGAACTCAACATAGCGGTCAGGTGACAACCTGGTAATACTTCCGAGAAGATATTCGGAACATCATGAACCAGTGATAGGTTACTAAGCTCGAGAACAATCTTGCTTTTTAGAGCAAGACGATATGAATAAATAAGCAAGGGATTGAATAGTCCTAACTCATTGATCGAAGAGTGCACCGGAAATAAGGACAAGGTAGCACGATTAATCCTAGAATAGTGTTTTGATAACCAACACGCTAAGAATGATGTTAGTGTCCATTAACTACCGAGCAACCCGGTTGCTAGGAGTATTGATTTCACACATCATGGTTCACTTGCCGGCATTTCGGTTGCGACAACACGGAACCGAGGAATGAAAAATGATGGCAAGAAGTATCACTGCGTCAAGAATTCATGAGAGATGGTGCAATTCTCATGACAATCCTGACATAAAGGGGGTAATACTCCAGGGTAGAACAGACCAAAAGCTGGATAGGCATTTGATCTGCAGAACACAACTACTTTGACTCAATCCTGGATATGGATGAGGTACTAGAGTTTGTTTTTCCTAGTCATTCTGAAATCGGATGGCTTAACGGACCACAAGGATAATAAGCATCGATAACATGGATGCACAATTACTCCTGACTATCAATTGATAGACGATGGTCAGAATACAAATGAAGAGGGACAACTCAAGAGGACATATATCTTTCTGAGTTGTGGATGCATAGATTAACATGTCGAACCAAGTTCAACAGGTTTCTTCCAGATAACCCATGTAGAAAGATACAACTGGCAGAATCACAATTATGAATGGAGGACTCCTCAAGAGTACTCTGATTGTGATATTTTGGTTCAAAGAACTTCTGCCTTAATGGTTCATGGTATTTGGAAGAAAGAAATACCACGGACCTCGAGGACTGTCGCAAGGTTACTAATATCCTAAAGGAACGAGCAAACACTATCAACTGGAGGTAAGTAGGGTGAATCTCGGGTTCAAGAACCCAGGAATGGAATACCTACTACTAAATGGCATCACGGGATGCTTTCGAGAATAGTGGCCAGAATCATCACACCGGAAACACAAAACATGGCTAGATTACTAGGTGACTCCCTAAAACACCTAGGGTCATAATAATAGCTCCAACATATATGTCAAGGCAATAGAGTACCTCAACTGACCGGTAGTGTGATTAATCTGGCCCAAATGGACATCAGGAACAGGAGGAAGGGGTTTGCAAATGCATCAGACTACTTAGAAACCTGGGATGACTTGGACAGCATAACGGCTGTAAATGCTCAAAATTATTTGAGACATCCTGAAAAATAGTGGCATAACCACTCAACAACACAATATCAAGGTTCCGAGATCATCTATCGACATACGGAAGTAGTAGGAATGGAACTGAGGCTTGAAACTATCAATTCTATAAGTCAATGGATTAGAAACACGTCATCCTGATAGATAGATGAGAATGCCTAGTTCTTAATCCCCGTAGAAAAGAAGAGGTTGACTCAGATTAGAGGGCATTAGGTATAAGGAGTAAAAAGAGCCTTACGTTCCCTTCCACAATCAATTCCCTTACATAACTAAAGCATTTCTAGACTCGACTTCGACCAGTTTGGCTTGGTAATCCTATAGGCAGTCAGGCTCTGATACCAAAGCTGTCAGGACCCCGATTCTAAGTCACACCGATCTAGCCTGTAACACCTCATATTACTTTGCGGCCTCTCGCACGGTATTCCCATGGGCGTCGCCTTACCATGGCCCGAGACCGTTTGCGCCTTTTGGCTCACGTATATGATAGTGTTGCTAGCATCCATATGACAGAGAACCCGGGCCGACATGACTAGTCATGAACCCAAAGTGGCACTAACTTACGGGCACAGGCATACATGAATCAGCATCGAGCATGTCGGTCAGCAGCGTGTGAATCCGGGCTGTAGCACTGGGCTAACAGGACTCTGGATGTCACCGCGTGACATTTCACCGAAGGGACATACACAGGAACGAAGTGAAACACATGCCGGCCAGTCAAGTGTCCTGAGCAGTAGTGCTGGGCTAGCAGGACTCTGGTGAACCGGGCTGTAGCGGACTACTATGGCTCATGGAAGCACAAGACTACAGTTCCCCATAAGAGAGGCTACCAAGGATAAACAACTAGGTTGTCTGATCCCACACATACCAAGCATTTCAATCATACACACAATATGCTCGACATGTGTAAATACAACATGGCATCACAACATAACTCTACGACTCAAGTATTTATTCATTAGGCTCCGAGGAGCGAGATATTACAAACATGGGTCTCATGACCCAACATACAGAGCATACAAGCAACAAGCACATGCGGAAGCTTAACTTGTCTGAGTACAGACAACTACAAATGAAGAAGGCTGAGAAGCCTGACTATCTACCAGATCCTGCCGAGGGCACAAGATCATAGCTGAGGTAGCAAGCTAAATGTCGAAGCCCACGCGGAACTACTAGCGAGACTGACGTCTCTCTGTAA
This sequence comes from Triticum monococcum, assembly GCA_034509565.1. Lineage (NCBI taxonomy): Eukaryota > Viridiplantae > Streptophyta > Magnoliopsida > Poales > Poaceae > Triticum > Triticum monococcum. The sequence continues at coordinate 127,994,052 of CM067842.1, forward strand.
AACATAAATTAAGTAAACATGAGTACAATTGTACTCAGCAAGACTTACATCAGAACTAACTACATATTCATCGGTATCAACAAAGGGGTAGTGGAGTTTAACTGCAGCAAGCCAGCTTTGACCCAGTGGCTAACCGGAACTACGACTACAAGCAACTCTTTTGAGGTGGCGCACACGAGTCCACATATTCACCATTCAATGCACCACTATGGATCCGCTCCCGTCTCCCTACGAGAAGGCCATCCATAGCACTCACACTTAGCTTGCGAGTTTTTAGAGTATCCACTTCAAGTTATCTATGAACTATGCAAGGGGTCCAAGTTTCCATATCTGAGGAATACGGCTATTCGAATAGGTAATGATAACCCTGCAGGGGTGTACTTCTTCACACACGCTCCCACCACTTACCGTCATTTACACGACATGTACTCGGCAACCTTCAAGCGGAATCCCAACGAGGGTGTCGGCCACGACCTACCTAAACACTCAAGTCTCTAGTCCAGATTTATCGCCTATCCAGGTTCCACCCGCAGGGAGTTCGGCCGAGGTTTCCACATACTGCCCCAAACGATGTGTACAGGGTTCCGAGACACCAAATGGGCGCCCGGCATGCCCGGCCACGGTGTATCTACCGCAACATAGCCCACCCCTGGGGTCAGCACTACGCACGGCCGCCAACACATATCCTACAAACACCAGAAACTAGTTGCAACTCCTGGACAGAGGACTAGGGTGATTAAGAAGCCGAGAGGGTCAATTAAGGATCCCAATGAGTGGTAGTAGCTATTCAGGGATCACAGACACAGAACTCAGTTCCTAAGAATGGTTTCAATGAGACAACCCACCATGTACTCCTACATGGCCTCTCACCGCTACCTTTACCAAATCGTGTTCACACGCTTAGCTCACACACAGTAGGACATGTTCATCACCATTCCAATTCATTCCCGATGAATCAGACCCGACACAACTCTATGCAATAGCAGGTATGACAAACAAGCATGAATTAGTAGGCACATCAGGGCTCAAACAACTCCTACTCATGCTAGTGGGTTTCATCTATTTACTGTGGCAATGACAGGTCATGCAGAGAAAAGGGGTCAACTACCGCAGCATGTAACAGTTGAATCGTTGTTGTCCTAATGCAGTAAAAGAGAGCAGGAGCGAGAGGGTGGGATTGTATCGGAATGAACAAGGGGGTTTTGCTTGCCTGGCACTTCTGAAGATAATATAGTTCTTCATCGGTGTCATTGATCACGTCGTCAGAAACATCATCGTCTGAGAGGGGACGGTTACCGGCAAACAGGGAAGGACACAATCAATGCCATGCAACAATATGATGCATGAATGTGACATGGCAATATGCTGTTGATTGAGCTAATGCAACTAGCAACACAATTAAATGAAGTTGGTTTGAACCCAAAGTTCAAATTCAAACTCCACATGTGGTTATTTAAATACCAATCATTTGATTTGTCCTAAACAGTGGCCTTAAGTTGTTCTAACATGCATGAAAATGGTACAGATGGATTCCTTGAATTTTTTTGATAATTTTTCATATATAATTTATTTCATTTGGAGTTACTGTTGAATTTCTATGATTTTTAGAAGTTTTAGGCATTTTCTGAAAATAATAAATCATTTAAGATTTATTTAAATTCCAGAAAAGGTTTTACTGCATCAGCATGACGTAAGAGTGACGTCATCAAGTCAACTGTGGCTGGTCAGGTCAAACCTGACCACTGGGACCCGCATGCCAGCGTCCTAACTAATTAACAGTGTTAATTAGTGCTAACTAAAAACATAATCTAGGGTTAGTCAGGGGCTGGCCCCACATGTCACTGACTCAGGGGATTCAAACCCCAGTCAAACAGGGTCAACCCCACCGGAGTTGAACCGCGGTTCATCGCCGGCGAGGCCAGAGACGGCGGAGAGCTTCGGAAATCGCCCACGTGCGATGGTTTTTGGCGTGGGGAGGCTCTACGAAGAGCTGCTGCTCGCGCGCAGCTGATGGAGCAGACAGGGTGAGCTGGGGTGGCCAGAGTCGACGGCGGCGAGCTCGGTTCCGGCCGCCAGAGTTCGGGCATCCATGGTTTAGGCGTTATGGGGCATGGCGGGCGCGGCCGATGGTCTTTATGGGTTTCTGGGATCACCAAGAGCACGCGAAGGCAACGAGCACAACTGGAGGAGCTCGGGAGCACGAAGCTCACCGGCCATGGCGGCGGCTGGAGCTCGGGTTCGCGGTGACGGTGACTAGCGAATGGGTAAGGAGGGGATGAGCAAGGGGGAGGAGCAGGAGCTCACAGTGAACTCGATGGCGTCGTCGGTGAGGTCGGGGAAGCCCGGACGGCGATGAATCGGACGGGGCGGCGCTCGGGGCAGAGGGAGAAGACTACAATGATGGCGGCGCTGCAGGGCGCTCTGGCATCCTTTGGCTTGGCGAAGATGACGAGAAGGTCATGGCGGAGCTTCCAGAGAGGGAGAGGGGGCGCGAGGACAGCGGTGGCTACAAAAACGGCGGCGGTGGCGACGAGCTCCGCTCGGTGGGTGAGAGAGAGGGGAGGGGAGAGAGCTGCAAGGAGGGAGGAGGTGCAGAGGTCGAGGGAGGGTGCGTGGCGACGCATGGAGGCGTCCAGGGCGTCGGGGACGCAGGCAGCCAGGCAGGAGGTGGCTCGGGCGCGTGTGCGCGCGCGACGAGCACACGCTCTGCCTACTGGCCGGGGAGGAAGACGACAGGGAGGCTGCGGTGGTGGGCTGGGCCGGCCACTTGGGCCGCCAGGTAAGCCCAGGTACTATATCTCTCTCTCTTTTTCTGTTTTCATTTATTTAATTCTCTGTTGTTTGTTTTGAATTAGTAGAAATACTAATCCATTTTAGAAAATTCTGAAAATAATCATAGGCACCTTTGGAATTACTCCCAACAGCCTAAAATTACTTTCAAAAGTATTTGGGCATTTAAAAGTATTTATAGTATTTTAAATGCCCAAATGCAAATAGTTATGTCTTAATTCAAAAATCCAAAATGGCTCCAAAATTTATGAACCCATTTTTGGCAGAGGTTTTAGCCAGAACCAAAAATGATGAACATTTTTTAAGGGCATATTGGGTTCATTGAAAATATTTAAAGTTGGGCCTATTTGCATTGCTTTGGTGCTAGGGGTTTGATCATCCCCATTTCAAGTTTCATGAAATTTAACATGATGCATGGATGCAAGCAAAGTCAAGCAAGGGCTGAACTGGGGTTGTGACACACAGCAGCTCACTTGGCAGAGCTATGTACCTCAAGAATTGTCTCTTTGCACGGCATTCCGTAGTTGATATCTTCAGATCGTGGAAGCATCTTTACCTCTAAGTTCTGGGACTCCTTCCAGAAGGCCATGGGCACCAACATTCGCTTCGGCACAGCCTTTCATCCTCAAACTAGTGGACAAGTCGAGCGAGTAAATCAAATTCTTGAAGATATGCTCAGGGCTTGTGTCATTTCTTTCGGCATGAAGTGGGAAGATTGTCTTCCATATGCCGAGTTCTCCTACAACAACAACTTCCAAGCAAGTTCGGGCAAGGCCCCATTCGAGATCCTCTATGGCAAAAAGTGCCGTACTCCTCTTAATTGGTCAGAGACTGGTGAACGCCAATTTCTTGGCAATGACTTGATCACAGAGGCTGAAGAAATGTGCAAAGTCTTTCCTGAAAATCTCAAAGCCGCGCAATCATGTCAGAAGAGTTACTATGATAGCAAGCATCGTGACTTGGCTTTCGAGATCGGAGACCATGTCTACCTCCGCGTCTCTCCAATGAAAGGTACTCGTCGCTTCGGTATCAAAGGGAAGCTTGCCCCTAGATACGTGGGTCCTTTCAAGATCATTGGCAAAAGAGGCGACCTCGCCTATCAACTTGACCTTCCATCCAACTTTACAAATGTGCACGACGTGTTTCACGTGTCTCAGCTTCGCAAGTGTTTCAAGACTCCTGACCGCACCATCAACTTCGAAGAGATTGATCTCCAAGAAGACCTGTCTTAGCATGAGCATCCCATTTCTATTCTTGAAGAAACTGAGTGCAAGACTCGCAACAAGTCTATCAAATTCCTGAAAGTGGAGTGGTCACATCATTCCGACCGAGAAGCCACCTGGGAACGCGAGGACCACCTCCGTTCCGAATATCCGGAGTTTTTCCAGTCCTAGATCTCGGGACGAGATCCTTTCGTAGTGGTGGAGTGTTGTAACGCCCCGTATGTAACTTGCCATATTTGTATTCCAACTCTTACCATTTTCGGCTCTAAGTTATGATATTCCCTCGTGGTTGGGTTTTGTCTTCGTTTTTCTTTTTTCCATGTCATGCGTCTCATATCATGTCATCATGTGCATCGCATTTGCATACATGTTTGTCTCAAGCATCCGAGCATTTTCCCCGTTGTCCGTTTTGCGATCCGACACTCCTACGTCCTCCGGCACCCCCTTTTGCCTCTTTTCGTGAGAGGGCGTTAAACATTCTCAGATTGGACCGAGACTTGCCAAGCAGCCTTGGTACACTACCGGTAGACCGCCTGTCAAGTTTCGTGCCATTTGGAGTCCGTTTGATACTCCAACGGTTAACCGAGGAACCGTAAAGGCCTCGTGTGTGTTACAGCCCAATACCCCTCCAAGTGGCCCAAAACCCATCCAAACCCCCTCCATCCTCTCGGTCATTCGATCACGATTGCGTGGCCGAAACCGCACCTCATTTGGACTCTCCTAGCTCCCTCTACCTATAAATATGTGCACCCCTCCGAAATTTTCGGGTGAAACCCTAAGAAACCTCCCGCCTCGCCGATGGACGCGTCCGGACCGCGCCGAACACGTCTTCCCACCACCGCCCGACGAACCGAGCCTGCCACATGTCATCCACCGCTGCCTCCGCCGTCCGGCCCGTATGGCCCATGGCCGGCCCGCCCGCGCCCGACCGGGTCGCGCCTCGCCACCGCTCTCCACCCACGCCTCGCTCGCGCCGCCCGGCTCCGCCGCACCGCTCGCCTCCACCGGCCGCCGCCTCGCCACCCGACTGTCGCCGGCAGGGCGCCGCCCCCGTGCCAAGCTCCGCCGCCCGCCGTCCTCTGCCTCCTCGCCGCGCCGCCCGAGGACGAGGTCCCCATCTCCGGCCAGCCGACTCCGGCCACCTCCTCCCGACGAGCTCTGGCGAGATCCACTCAAATCCGGCGATCCTCGGGAACCGTGCGCCCAGATCTGGATCGGATCCGAAATCCCAGGTTGACCTCTCCTTTTCCACTAAGTCCCCTTTTCTGGTTATTTTTATGCTCCATTCATCATGCCATAACTCTGTGCTCGGTGGTCCGTTTTGTGCATATGAGATATCAAAATGTTCATCTGGATGTCCTCTTCATTTTGTTACATTGCACCATGCTTGTTTGAGTCCATCTTGATGCCCTAATGACTGATGCAAGAGTGCTTCATAATGTTAGTTCCTGTTACTTAGCAAATCTTGAGCATTTGTCATTTTTGCCATGATTATTGTGTGCTGCATATGAACTTGAGCCCTACATGTGTTTTGGGCTATGCCATTCCATCTTTACAGGGGTGTATGCCATGTATTTTTGTGATAAATGTGGTGACTAGCACAAGCATGCAAAGTAGCTCTCGTGATGTTGCTGATTTCAGGGACTTAGAATTGCACTAAGTCATTTCCCTGCTGTTATTTCAATGCCATGTATTCATGTTGCTACAGGGCGATCCATGCCTCTTTTGGGTATGTTCAGTAAGGATGATTTGGGCATATGGTTATGCTCTATCCATCCATGTCCTTGTTTGCATTTATGGAGTACCCTAGCATGACTCAATCTTGCTCTACTTTTGCTATAAAATGTTCCTGGCAGATTGTTTACGTGTTAATCAATTTTGCCAAGGTTGTTGTAGTTGATCCATGCATTCTATGATGTTGTTCTTGCCATGGATAGCTTCTTGATCATGTCTTATTGCTGGGTGTATGCTTAGTTTGTCATGCAATGCCTTGTGGTGAATGCATCGAGCTCGAAAACATGCGTTCATAACTCTGTTTATGCCATGTCCAGTTTTCTGCTAAGTCTGAATCTGCTAACGGAACTTGCTATGTTTACATGGGTGCCATCATATCTTCTGATCCTTTTTGGCTTATGGTCAGTAAGGGACTTTTGTTATATGCTTTGATTATATTCATGCCATGCCTTGTATTCCTGTGATCTGATCCTGTATCATGTTGTTTACTTGCTCTAAACATTGCTTCCTGATGTTAATTCCTGGCATGTTAGTATTTTCACTAAGTCTGTGATGCTGTTATCTTTTGCAATTTTGCCATGCTTGTTTGAACCTGCTATTTTGTGATTTAGCCGTAGCTCAGTGTTAATCTTTTGTCAAGCATCTTGAGTAGATCACTGCCGTGTGCTTTGTTGCTATGTTGGAGTACAGTAGCTTAGTTTCTTGTTGCATTTTAGATGGCATCGTGCTGTTAATCGCAGAATCGTGCCATTCTTGTTTTGCTTGCCATTTGCAAACCGTGCATTCGATTCCGGTGATCTTTATATCGATTTTGACCAAAATCAACTCATCTTTCTAGAGGCACTCTTGGTTTGCCAAGTTGAGGCCTGGTTCAATCTTTTCCTTTCGGAGCATGCATAGGCATTGCATATCACATCCTGCATGTCATGCCATGTTTTGCATCATGTTGCTTGTGCATTGCACCGTGGTTGATTGTGGTTTCCTTTGCCTGTGTTCTTGCTTTGGGTAGAGCCGGGAGACGAGTACATGATCGAGGAACCCGTTGAGTATGCTTACCAGGATCAAGCTTACGTCAACTCGGAGAACTTTGCAGGCAAGATGACCATACCCTCGAAATCACTTCTATCTTTGCTTGCTAGTTGCTCGCTCTATTGCTCTGCCGTGATACCCACCACATGCTTTATCATGCCTCCCATATTGCCATGTCAAACCTCTAACCCACCTTGTCCTAGCAAACCGTTGTTTGGGTATGTTACCGCTTTGCTCAGCCCCTCTTATAGCGTTGCTAGTTGCAGGTGATGCTGGAGTTTGTTCCTTGTTTTAACATGTTTATTGTTGGGATATCATTATTATATCTTGTTTACTTTAATGCACCTATATACTTGGTAAAGGGTGGAAGGCTCGACCTTATGCCTGGTGTTTTGTTCCGCTCTTGCCGGCCTAGTTTCCGTCATACCAGTGTTATGTTCCTTGATTTTGCATTCCTTACACGGTTGGGTTATAATGGGAACCCCTTGACAGTTTGCCTTGAATAAAACTCCTCTAGCAAGGCCCAACCTTGGTTTTACCATTTGCCACCTAGCCTTTTCCCCTTGGGTTTCGCGGACTCAAGGGTCACCTTTATTTTAACCCCCCCGGGCCAGTGCTTCTCTATGTGTTGGTCCGACCTGAGCGATGTCCGGCGCCCCCTGGGAAACCAGGGTCTATGCCAACCTGACACCTGGCTCATCCGGTGTTCCCTGAGAACGAGATACGTGCGAATCCTATCGGGATTTGTCGGCACATCGGGCGGCTTTGCTGGTCTTGTTTTACCTTTGTCGAAATTTCTTGTAACCGGGATTCCGAGTCTGATCGGGTCTTCCTGGGAGAAGGAATACCCTTCGTTGACTGTGAAAGCTTCTGATGGGCTAAGTTGGGACACCCCTGCAGGGTTTTGAACTTTCGAAAGCCGTGCCCGTGGTTATGGGCAGATGGGAATTTGTTAATATCCGATTGTAGAGAACCTGACACTTAACTTAATTAAAATGAATCAACAATGCGTGTAGCCGTGATGGTATCTTTTCGGCGGAGTCCGGGAAGAGAACACGGTCTCATGTTATGCTTGAATGTAAGTAGTTTTCAGGATCACTTCTTGATCTTTGTAGCTTCTCGACCGTGCCTTGCCTTCTCTTCTCGCTCTCATTTGCGTAAGTTAGCCACCATATATGCTAGTTCTTGCTGCAGCTCCACCTCACCACCTTTTCCTACCCATAAGCTTACATAGTCTTGATCGCGAGGGTGTGAGATTGCTGAGTCCCCGTGACTCACAGATTACTTCCAAAACCAGATGCAGGTGCCGATGATGCCATTCCAGGGGATGCGACCGAACTCAAGTAGGAGTTCGACGAGGATTCAGGACGTTACTATGTTTCCTTTCCACACGATCAGTAGTGGAGCCCAGTTGGGGTGATCGGGGATCTTATGCATTTGCGGTTGTCTTTATTTTGGTTCCGTAGTCGGACATTGATTGTATTCTGGTTGATGTAATGCTATATTTATGTATTGTGTGAAGTGGCGATTGTAAGCCAACTCTGTATCTCTTTCTTATTCAGTACATGGGATGTGTAAAGATTACCCCTCTTGCTACATGCCTCCAATATGCAGTTATGCCTCTAAGTCATGCTCCGACACGTGGGAGATATAGCCGCATCGTGGGTGTTACAACTAGCCTAAGCAGCTCTGAATTATGCCCGCTACCCACCACTCTGAATAGTGCCATCTATGATAGGGAGTAGTCCCATTGCAACAATGAGGTCCACTAGGTCTACCACGTCCTGTAAGAAGATATTGTCACGCAAAACATACATCTTGTTGCCTTCTTCCTCATACAGTACGTACCACTGGTACGTACTACTAGTACTACTACTACTCGTTCTCCTATAAACCTTGCGCTTGGCATCTCCAAAATATTAACCTTGCGATTGGCTCTTCGCCTCTTCGGGAAGTCGAGCAATAATGGTACTGCAATATATATTGTTCTGTCTATATGAGACCGAATGAATTGCTGCACGTCCACCACGTGGTCGAGGGAGAGTGCATACTATTACGTCTGTTTCAATATTGACTACATACGGAGCAAAATGAGTGAATCTACACTCTAAAATACGTCTATATACATCAGTGTTTGGAGTATGTACTAGTAGTTCATATTGAAATCTCCTAAAGGACATATATTCCAAACAAAATGATAATCTCTCTAACCAAGGTAGGGACGAGGAGTAAACGGAGGGAGTAGTCAAATTTTCTCCTCGTCCTGCGAGCCACCACGCGCATGGGTGAGGGAGCAGGCGTAAGGCGTAGTAAGCAAGCTTCACCTCGTCCTACGAGCCTCCGCGCCCGTGGGCGGGGGAGATGGCGTACTAAGCAAGCTTCTCCTTGTTCTATGAGTTGACGGGACACATCAAAAGTAATACACATAGAGCATCCCGAGTGTATAGAGCATTGCCTCTAAGGTAGGCCCCACATGGGTTGCCTCTTTTTTAAGATAACGTGTCAAGTTGCATTTCTTTGTTCACCCGTGGTAGACGATCCTCCATCAAGTGGACAACCAGTACACGTGTCAAATTACCACGTGGGCTGCCTTTTCGTACAGAAATGAGCTTCATCATGTACCCGCGCGGGTGTGGTTGGGAAAGAGACGGGAGTACGTGCGTTGTGCGTGGAACTCTTCTCTTCGTGCATGCCCCCCACCTATGTGGGTGTGTGTGAGAGAGATACAAACCTAGACAGATGGTGTGTGCGTTCGTGACACATCAAAATTTTGACACATGCAATGTGTGTGAAATAGATGCCTATCAATATCATATATAGAGGGGGCGATCCACGAGAAGAGAGGGAGGGGTCATAGACATTGATAGAGTCGAAGAGAGGATCAAGTTGTTGGGTGCGAGATCGATGAAGAGAGTAATCGAAATTGTTTGTGTGCAAGTCAAAGATATAGGGCGACTAACCTACCAGAATGTCAGAGGGCATAGGGCAAGTTTGTGTGTGGCAAGGAGACATGACTAGAGCGCTGATGTATCGGTGTGTGTGGGGGGGAGGAGGGGGATGCAGAGGCCTAACTAGAGAGGTAGAACGACTCGTATATGTGTTGAGAAGGAGAGACCCAGCTATGTCTTGAGGGAGATCAGTTGACATCCGTACATAACTGAAGGATGGGAAATAGGTTGGACAGAGAGAGAGGAGAGAGGGAGGGAGGGGGAGGGAGAGGGGGAGGGAGAGGGGTAGAGTGCTAGATGGGTGATGGAGTTGCTTCTCGAAGATGGTGGGAGAGGCCTACTAGACAAACTAAGGGTAGAACTGCAATATTATCAATAAGAGTAGGGATGTGTTTCTATGTGTGCCTGTGCATGATAGATGTTTCGGGACGCATGCATGGATGATGAAGGGGAACCATGTGTTTGGTAAGCAAACCTAACTAGATCGGTAGATCAATTGTTGTTTGTCAGAGGAAGGGAGAAACATAACTAATGAGGTAGATCAATCGACCCGTGGGGAAAACGAGTTATAAGGACCTAGCTAGATATATGTATAGCGGGAGATCGGTCGGTGTACATCCATTTGTTAGAGGCAAATAAGGCCCAGCGAGATGGATAGACAGAGAGAATGGAGCTAGGAGGTGGTGCGAGATGCCGAGCTACTAGCTAAATAGGGGGAGGAGTGTGCGATTGTGAGATCGATGAAAATAGGGGCGAGAGTTTACTCATGTGCGGGACTGTATGAGACACACGAGGCATGGACACAGATAGGAGATGGAAGGTGCGTGTGTATGTTGTAGGCAGACATCGCTGGAGAGGTTTATCGATCGGTGTGTGTCAGAAAGGAGTTGTGGAGACTGTGGGAGAACGACCTAAAAAAAGAATGTGCGCGATGGATAGAATGTTGAGGGAGGGGAGGGCGGGGAGGGCGTGTGCATGCACGAGTGAAAGTTAGTGCTAGCTACAAAGGTTAGAGGATTGTGTGTGTCGACGTTCTAGGAACGGGGGCCCCAGACTTGCCTGCCTGCGGCCTGCGGCGTGGCTCAAAAGGGGGCACAGCACGGCCCATCTTCATCAACACAGACCCAAGACCCTCACGAGGGGCCAAGCCTCGCAGGGCGGACGACACGGAGCTTCCTCAGGCACGGCATCATCAGGCCGGCCCACGAGCAGGCGGAGAGATCAAGGCGGGGTACCTCACGAGGTGCCCGTGACGCAAGCCATGACGACCAAGGGCGCCAGGCGGGCGCCAGCCCACGCAGTGTCCTCCTTTCCTCTTTGGTGCAAAGGGGGCAAGCGCAGCCGTGGAGTACCGAGGCATCAGGCAAAGGTTTCCATTTCGGTGCAACAAGACCAAGACCTGGAGGACTGCAAGACGGAGGTCATCATGGAGCCCAAGACGGCGTCACCACCAGAGCTTTGTGCAGGCGAAGACTACTTTTGTCAGGATAACTGGTACTAGCTGCCCCCCTTCAAATTAGCCCGCCATTGTTGGCTCCCTTCCCGCTCGATATTTGGGAAGAGGACCAGGGCCTCTATAAATAGGACCAGCCACCCACAGGGTAGGGGGGAGGTGGAGAAGAGAGGATCGGATTCAGACAGAAAATTGGAATCGAGAAGAGAGAGAGAGAGAAGGGTGACTGAACTCCTCCTAGTGGTTCATCCCCCCAGCCAAGAACAGACCCTCGCAAGGCTGTTCTTCCTTGTATTGCTCATCGTTATCAGCCCAAGAGGCAATCCACACCACACACTGGAGTAGGGTATTACACCACAACGGTGGCCCGAACCAGTAAAAACCCTGTGTCTCTTGTGTTGTTCTTTCGATAGCTTAAATCTTAGCGAGGCGGAGGGGTGCAGGTAGGTAGGAGGCGAAATCTCCGCGCGCACCCCAGTGTTCTAACCTCAAGGGTCTGCCGGAACCCGAAATCTGACATTTGGCGCGCCAGGTAGGGGTGCGCCGGAATTCGTCTTCCACCACCCCGTTCTCCTCCGACCATCGCGCCCATGTCTGACGCTCGTCGGGCCCGCGCCGAGCGCCGGGCCGCTCTCGCTTCCCGCATCGCCCAGACGGCTCCCGTTGGCGGGCGTCCTCGCCATTCCCTATCACCTGCCGTCAACGCCGCCACTGGTCCGGCGGGGGACGAGAAGCAAGCGTCGTCTCAGCATCCGTCCGTGCAGCAAGACGGCCTCACCGCTACTCCCTCGCTCGCCCCAGCTGGTTCTTCGTCCCGCGCGCTTCGCGCACCCATGGAGGCTCGAGCCGCGCTCATCGCGGCAAACGAGCTCCTGCGCTACCATCCCGTCGATGACGTCTATGAAGAATGGCTCGACCGCGTCGCCGAGCTCGTCCGCGCCGCAGGGGGCTCTCCTGCGCCGTCCGTTCTGCTGCACCGCACCCCGCCCCGCGCGGGCGACGAGTCTCCGGTGGCGCCCCGGCCGCCTCCTCCTCAAGAAGGCGCCATGGCTCCAAGGCGCGTGGCCCTGGGCGGAACCGGCTCCGCCAGGTGCTAGTGCGGCAAGACCAGAGCTGCCAAGAAGTCCCTCGCCCGCAAGAAGCTGCCCGGGCGCTCCCTGCTCTAGCACGTCGCGACCACACTCCCTGCTCCCTCACGTCAAGACCCCGCACTGCTCCCAGCTGCAGCGCGTGGGGACATGCAAGACCAAGCTCTCCATCACCCAACGGCTCCCGTGGCCACAGCAGGCTGCCGTGCCTTCACCACCGAGCTACGCATCGTCGCGTGGCCCAGCAATTTCAAGCCAGACCTACCTCCTCGTTACGACGGCACGGCCGACCCTGCGGATTTCCTCCAGCTCTATGAGCTGGGCATCGAAGCTGCCAACGGAGACGAGAAGGTCATGGTGAACTGGTTTCCCATGGCGCTCAAGGACGGGGCCTGCACCTGGCTCCTGAACCTGGCTCCAGGCACGATCTCCTCCTGGGACGAGATGCGCACCCGCTTCATCACCAACTTCCAGGGTACTCGCGACCGGCCACCAGCTATGAGCGACATGCGCCGCATCAAGCAACAACCCGGGGAGACCCTGCAGAAGTACATCCAGCGCTTCAACAACGCACACCTCAAGATTCCCAAGGTGACTGAGGAGGCCATCATCTCAGCCTTCTCCGACGGCGTGCGCGATGTCAAGATGAAGGAGGAGCTGGCGATGCATGAAGACCTGTGCACTTCCTTGGAGCTGTTCAACTTGGCAACCAAGTGCGCCAGGGCTGAGGAGGGGCGTCTCTCCCTCCTCGAGCTGCCTGCCGCAAAACCAGAGAGAAGAAGCCCAAGGCCAAGGATGTGAAGCGCAAGGGGGCTGCCGTGCTCGTGGCAGAACCAGACACCAAGCGGGGCAGAGATGAGCCCGAACCTACCATGGGCAGTCGGTACTGTGTGTACTACGACCTCCACACCCACAACACCAACGAATGTCAAGAGCTCCGACCCGTGCGAGAAGGGAGGATCGGCCGTCGCCCCGACTGCGGTGACCGGGGCTACGGTCGAGGAGGAGGAAGAAACGCAGGACGCTGGGAAGACCGCGGCCCGCGCCAATGGTGGCGCGATCAACCTCGCGAGGATCACTGGCAGGACCCGCCTCGCGAGGGAGACTGGAGGGATTAGCCTCGCGAGTATCGCCCGCAAGGCAACGCAGGCCTCCCTCCGCTGCCGCCGCAGCCAAGGAGAAACGAGGACTGCCACCAGGACGAGGGGCTGGGGGCTTCCAGGAGCCGCGCGCGATCGCCTGCATCCTGGGCAGGGCTCAAGCCACAGCCTCTCAACGCATCTTTAAGCAGTTTGCCCGCGAAGTGAATGCAGTCCTCCCCAAGCTCGAAGCCACGCGCCCTCTCAGGTGGTCGGCATGCGCCATCACGTTCAGCTCAGCAGATCAGCTCAAGTGTGCAGCTACAGCCGGAGTCCTCCCCATTCTTTGTTCTCCAATCATCAGCAACGTGGTGGTCACTAGGACCCTCATCAACGGCGGGGCAGGGCTCAACGTCCTGTCCCTGGAAACATTCAACAATCTCCAAGTGCCCTACAGCCAGCTTCAGCCAACCAAGCCTTTCTCCGGAGTCACCGACGGCTCCACGGTCCCGATTGGGCAGGTCCGCCTCCCTGTCACCTTTGGGGCACGCGACAACTACCGCACCGAGCTCATCAACTTCGACGTCGCTCACATTCGCCTGCCGTACAACGCCATCCTTGGGTACCTAGCGCATCACGGTGCCCTGTGAAGAGAAGGACGCGGTGTGTTCCCTGGAACGAGCCTTTCAGGCCGCGTCACTTGAAGACCCGGATCGCGGAAGCAGGAGGCTTCCCGAGACCGCTCCCAAGAAGACGAAGACATCATCCAGCCCGACCCCTCAGGAGGCAGGCCCCTCTGGGCCCGCGCCTGCCCAGGGGGAACCTCCTTCCATCACATAGGAAAGCACGCCCGGCGCCCTCCTCAGGCAGGGCATGGGGGCTCTCCCCTGGAGGGCCACCGACCTGGCTAGGGTCACGAAGGAGGCGCTTGGGCACCACATGGAGGCGTGTTTCGAAGCACGTTTCCCTCAAGAATGAGTAAGGCAAGGAGAGACAGACCCTCAGGAGTTCGTCAGCAAGGCCATTCAGGAGCTACATGAGTCAAGGGTCATGAAAGACGGCCGCCGCCTACCAGCAGTGGTTCCCCATCCAGGTGAGGATGGTGGGCTGCGTGTCTGCATCGACATACCAGGGCTCAATCGAGTCGCCTCTCTGGAGCGCCTCTGGCCCTCGCGAGTGGGGCGCTGCGGAGGTCCACCCCACAACTACGTTCGCATGCCTTACGGCTTGCCGAACATGGCTGCCACGTACCAGCGCCTCATGAGGGGCGTCATGGAGGCACAAGAGGCCAGGTGTTCCGCAACCCTGGCGGAGATGGAGATGGTCCGCGAGGAGCCACCAGCGCCTCCGGAGCCTCCCGAGGCCCCTAGGCCTGGGGTCTCGTGAGGATCGGCATCCGCAGCCTACCGAGTCTGCTACACCCACAGTCTTTCGTCCTCAACATCATCAGGTGAAATCTTTCAAGTTTCATTTCCAGCAGGGAGCGCCCCCCCCCCAAGGCTGCATTATTCCCAGGCCGCGTGGGTCCGTCCCTGCGGCATGTATCCCTTTCATTTCATGTTGTTAGCTTACCTTGTTGGGGGCGCCCCTCGGGCTGCATCATCCCCAAGTCGCCCGGGCCAGACCCAGCGGCATGTATCCCTTTTGCGTTTGTTTCCAGTCATGCGTTCGACCCACCATGCTTGATTATTTGATGCCGGTCCACGGCACCTCTTCTTCTCCATGCCAACCACTTGCACGTTAAAGGGGGGGGGTACCTGAGCATCGTGACTCAGGGCTCTTACTGGCTCTCCAGCCCTCACCCTCTGGCCTTGTCCACGGCATCGCGACCTGGCATACCAGCGATGGCTGAGACCAGCTCGAGGGCCGGGACCCGAGGACGTAGAGTGCCGGCATCTAACCAAATTTGTAGGGACACACATCACAAGATAAGGCCCAGTGCCAGGCGCAACCCGCCTAGAGGTAGGGCCCCGTGAGTCCTGCGCTGGCTCACGGGTGCCCAGATACACCTCGCCAGGCCCTACCGTGCCAGCCACATGTCAGGGCGGGGTTGTGCACGCCCCGGGGGCTCCTCCCGGAGGGGGCCCCCTCCCACGTACCAGTGGAAGCACCATGCTCCGCGCTGGCTGACGACACTGCCGAGGAGAGGCTATGCCCGTACACATACGAAAGCGCTATGCTCTGCCCTGGTGATAAACAACTAAGGGTGGCCCCCGGGCCGCATCAACCTCAGGGAGCCCAGAGCTCAGTGTCTAGCCTCATCGTAACGCCTCCCCTCGGGAGTGCCGTGCGAGGGGGCTGGGCACGGGGGCTGCGCCTGGGTCACGCCCAGATGCACGCCGCCCAGCCAGGCCCCCCGGGCCTGGTTTGTCGCGCGTCTCTCCCCGAGCGAAGCCAAGGTACGAAGGCCGTTTGAGCGTCAAGGGGGACTCCTGAGCATCGCAACTCAGGAGCCTAACTGGTCACGTAGCCCCTCACTCCTTGGTCCCGTCCTGGTTTCTGGTCGGGACTAACGCTGGGTGAGGTATGCGCGGGGCCGGGCTCTGCAGACGTAGAATGGTAGATCCACCCACATCATACCTCCCTACTTGCTGTTCGTGCGCCAAAGGGGACTCCTGAGCATCGCGACTCAAGAGCCTAGCTTGTCACGTAGCCCCTCACTCCTTGGTCCCGTCCTGGTTTCTGGTCGGGACTAACGCTGGGTGAGGTATGTGCGGGGCCGGGCTCTGCAGACGTAGAACGGTAGATCCACCCACATCATACCTCCCTACTTGCTGTTCGTGCGCCAAAGGGGACTCCTGAGCATCGCGACTCAAGAGCCTAACTTGTCACGTAGCCCCTCACTCCTTGGTCCCGTCCTGGTTTCTGGTCGGGACTAACGCTGGGTGAGGTATGTGCGGGGCCGGGCTCTGCCGGCGTAGAACATAAGCAAGTAGGAAGGAAAAGCACAAATTTCAAGGAATTCAAAGGCAAATATTACAGTCCACACTGTTATCTCAATGCCAAATGCAAGTTTAAAGGCCTCCCCGAGGCATGATACATGTGCAGGAATTAAAGGCAGGACAGGAGCCACAACGGAGTCACTTGTCGGTGGTGGAGCAGCGCGGAGTGGGTTCGCCTCATGGAGCAGCGGGGTCGGCAGCGCCTTGCTTCGGCTTGGTGCTGAAGGCCCGGAACTTCCCCAGCAGAGCCTCCGCGTGACCCTTCACGGCCTCGGCAGCGGCAGCGGCACGCTCGCCACTTACTGGCTCCAGCAGGCTGTCGAGGTCGACGCGGGGATCGCGAAGACAGGGCACGCGCCTCGGCCTCAGCCGTGGGGCCAAGGCCAAGGGCGACATCCTCAAGAGCACGAACCAGGAAGGGAAGCAGCTTGGCGGGGCCGTCCTCGGCGCCAGCCAGCGGGCGCTCCAGGCCGCTGTCGTAAAGCGTCCTTAGCGAGGAGCGAGCCTTCGCCTCCATCTCCGCTAAGGCCACGCGGTCCTCGGCAAGAACCTGGGCCTTGTCGTCCAGCTCGACCTTCCTTGCCCTCAACTCCTGCTCCAGCGCGCCTAGGCGGTCGCGGCGCTTCCTGAGCTTGGCCTCCAGGCCCTCGACGGCCGCCTCGTGAGCCTTCACGCCTTCTTCCTGCTCTTGGTGAAGGCGGACCTCTTTCGCGAGCTGGTCCCGCAGTCCTTGCAGCTCGTCCTCCAGCGCCTTGCAGCGACCACGGGCGTCGACCACCTCCCCCAGGGTTGTGTCACGAGCAGCCTTCGCCTCAAGGACGGCCTGCTTCTCCTCATCGCGAGCCATCGAGGCCTAGACCAGCGCCGCCCGAATCGAAGCATCGGAGCAAACCCATCCTGAAGCCAGCTCCAAGCGCCCGGCCACCAAGCGAGGGTCGGTGCCACGAAGATCCTGCCGCAGTCGGTCCAGCTCAGCAGCAGCACGATCCAGAATGGCAGAAGGAGTCAGAGAGACAGCAGCCGGTGGAGTAGGAGGAGAAGGCGGTAGCGCGACCACAACATCCTGAGGCAGAGCCTGCTGCGCCCCAACGGCTATAGTGGGGGCAGCAGGCAAAGGCACCTCGGGAGTCACTTGGGCCATGGGGGCTGAGCTCTCCCCAGCCGGCTCAGCCAGGCCTCACGAGGACGACCGGGCAGGAGCAGCCCGTGCGTCGCGGTCACCTTCCTTCGCGGGCAGATGCGCTGCCATGGATGGAACCTCGGGAGCTCCCTTCGGCTTCTTTGCTGTGGGCGCCAGCCTATCCAAGAGATGCGGACGTCAAACCTCAGAAGCAGAACAAGAAATAAAGACAAGAACCAAGCGCTTACGGGTCGTCGCCAGTGAGCTCAAGCAGCCTCCGGCCAAATTTGAAGCCCGAAAGCCGGCTAGAAGGGTCAACCTCGGGAAGCTTGGAAGCGGAAGGCGCGTCTGCGGTCCGCCTCAGGGCCGGGGCAGACCCGCGGGAGATCAGCCCGGTCCTCTCCTTCTTCGGGATCGGGGGCAAGCTCCCGCCGTCCTGCTCGTCATCATCCTCGCCATCATCGCTCGGAGAGAGGCGGAGAAAGCGGGACCTACACCGGGGGAGGGGAGCCCTCGACTCCCCGTTCGTCGCCTCAGAGTCGGGCCCTTTTTCCCACTCCCCTCCTTCCTCCTCTTCGCTGGAGTCGTCGGAGGACATGTCCACCGATTCCCCAGGAGTTTCCATGGGCACGGGCCCGTCCCCGTTGAAGACGGGCATGGACTCCACCACCTGCTCCCAGTCGTCGCGGAGGAACAAGGGCGTAGGAGCGCCCTCCAACCTCGCCACATCGCCCCCCGACCAGAGAATGGAGGACCACAGCGAGATCTCCGTCGGCCAAGGCCGCGGGGCTCGGATGGGGCCTCCACATCGGAAGTGAGTACTGACGAAGAGGAGCCAGCTGGTGCTCCAGGAATTCCCTCAGTAGCGACGCGCCGGTTAGCTTCGCCGCCGCCGTGTTGGCCAGCCTCAGATCCGCGTCCATCTTCTCCAACACCAGCTTCGCGCGGGGGTCCATGAGCTCCGCTCGACCCCAATCGCTGGAGCTCCTGGGTTGCTCCATGGGCAAGATCAGCCAAGGGTGGATGCGCCCAACATCCGCCAAGACCCACTTGCTCCTAAAGCCCCCAATCCTTTTCCCGGGGTTCGAAATGGCAATGGCGCCACCGTACATGATGAAGCTCGCGCACGCGGAAGCAGGACCACGAGAGGTCCAGAGGTAGAAGTAGTGGCGCAGCAAGGCCGCTGAGGGCTGCACCCCTACATGAGCCTCGCAGTAATAGGCGAAGATCACCAAGAGAAGGACGGAGTTGGGGTGGAGATGCAGAGCCTGTAGCTTATAATGGCGGAGGATAGAGAAGAAGAACTCGAAGAAGGGAGGCACCAGGCCAGCAGCAATGGCGCTTACAAAGAACGGATAGAAAGTGCTCCCTTGGCCCTCAGGGGTGGCGGAGCCGGCCTTGAACACCTTCGCCCCGTCGATGCACTGTGCCGCCGCCATCCGGCGCAACCGGGCGAGGCTCGCCTCCGACACATTCGGCGAGTCCAGGGCAGACGAGTACCAAGCTTCCTAGGTCACGCGGTCGGAGTAGATATGGAAATTTTGGAGGAAGGAAGGAGAGGCGCAAGAAAGGGGATCCGAGCAGCAACCGGAGA
This sequence comes from Triticum monococcum, assembly GCA_034509565.1. NCBI lineage: Eukaryota > Viridiplantae > Streptophyta > Magnoliopsida > Poales > Poaceae > Triticum > Triticum monococcum. Next base: position 128,013,052 of record CM067842.1, read on the forward strand.
AAGCAAAAAGCGAGGCCTGGGTAGATGCGGCTCCTTTATCAACTCGCGCAGTTGCTGAGGCGCTCACGTCCAATCAACCGCCACGCGGCGCCTAAGGCCGCAGGCTGTTAGGGCCCGTGGCGCTTCACCCTTGCCCTTTCGCCTCCCTGCACGGCCAAGTCCAGGCGCGCCTTGGGCCCGGGGGCTACTGTCGGCATTCTGGGAACGGGGGTCCCCAAACTTGCCTGCCTGCGGCCTGCGGCGTGGCTCAAAAGGGGGGCCGGCATGGCCCATCTTCATCAACACAGACCCAAGACCCTCGTGGGGCGGACGACACAGAGCTTCCTCAGGCACGGCCTCATCAGGCTGGCCCGCGAGGAGGCGGAGAGATCAAGGCGGGGTACCTCACGAGGTGCCCGTGATGCAAGCCATGACGACCAAGGGCGCCAGGTGGGCGCCAGCCCGCACAGTGTCCTCCTTTCCTCTTTGGTGCAAAGGGGGCAAGCGCAACCGTGGAGTACCGAGGCATCAGGCAAAGGTTTCCATTTTTGTGCAACAAGACCAAGACCAGGAGGAATGCAAGATGGAGGTCATCGTGGAGCCCAAGACGGCGTTACCACCAGAGCTTTGTGCAGGCAAAGACTACTTTTGTCAGGATAGCTGGTACTAGCTGTCCCCCTTCAAATTAGCCCGCCATTGTTGGCTCCCTTCCCGCTCGATATTTGGGAAGAGGAGCAGGGCGTCTATAAATAGGACCAGCCACCCAAAGGGTAGGGGGAGGTGGAGAAGAGAGGATCGGATTCAGACGGAAATCGGAATCGAGAAGAGAGAGAGAGAGAGAGAGAGAGAGAGAGAGAGAGAGAGAGAGAGAGAGAAGGGTGACTGAACTCCTCCTAGTGGTTCATCCCCCCAGCCAAGAACAGACCCTCGCGAGGCTGTTCTTCCTTGTATTGCTCATCATTATCAGCCCAAGAGCCAATCCACACACCACACACTGGAGTAGGGTATTACACCACAACGGTGGCCCGAACCAGTATAAACCCTGTGTCTCTTGTGTTGTTCTTTCCATAGCTTAAATCTTAGCGAGGCGGAGGGGTGCAGGTAGGTAGGAGGCGAAATCTCCGCGCGCACCCCAGTGTTCGAACCTCAAGGGTCTGCTGGAACCCAAAATAAGACAATGTGGGTGTAAGAGACTAACAAAGATGATAATTTGATATGAAAGTGGATTCATATATTTGAATAGGAGATAATTGTCGGTGTTCTGGGAACGGGGGTCCCCAGACTTGCCTGCCTGCGGCCCACGGCGTGGCTCTGCCAATGGGCCCATACGGCCCATCTTTACCAGCAAGGACTCAAGACCCTCGCGAGGGGCCAAGCCTCGCAAGGCGGGCGACACAAGACCTCCTCAGGAACGGCCTCACCTAGCAGGCTCGCGAGGGGCGAAGAGTTCAAGGCCAGGTGAACCTCGTGAGGTTCTAGTGACGTGAGCCATGACGACCAAGGCCAGGCGGGTGCCAGCGCGCACAGTGTCCTTGTTTCCCCTTCGGTGCTAAGGGAGCAAGCATAGGCACGGAGTACCAAGGCATCAAGCAAAGGTTTCCATATTAGTGCAACAAGACCAAGACCAGAAGGACGACAAGACGGAGGTCACCATGGAGCCCAAGACGGCGTCACCACTAGAGCCTTTGGCAGGTGAAGACTACTTTTGTCAGGATAGCTTGTACAAGCTATCCCCCTTCAAATTGGCCGTTGTGGGATCCCTTCCCGCTCAATATTCGGAAGAGGACCAAGGCCACTATAAATAGAACTAGCCACCACCGTAGCTGGGGGCGACCTCATCTTAGACTAGAACTAGTCCATCCCCACAAACACATCCACCAATCACAGGAACACCTCTCCTCAGGAGGCTGTTCTTCCCCTTGTACTGTTCATCCTCAGCCCAAGAGGCAATCCACCACACCACACTGGAGTAGGGTACTACACCAGAACGCTGGCCCGAACCAGTATAAATCTTGTGTCCTTTGTGTTGCGAGTTCATTGAGTTAGTTCGTAAGATCTTAGCTGAGTTAGGACCTGGATCGGTAGGGGGAGATCTTCACGCACACCCCAGTGTTCAAACCTTGAGGGTTTTGCCAGAACCCGTGACCCGACATTTGGCGCGCCAGGTAGGGGTGCGCCGGGGCTCTCCTCCCATCAGCCGATCCGCTCGTTGATCCTTCGGCGCCCCGCGGCTCCGATGCCAGGCGACTCAAGGACCAACACCGACCGGTGGGCAGCCTGGCCAGCCCGGACAACTCTACCAGCCCAGGAATACCACAACCCCGCGCCTCAGGAGGCACGCGCACCGCCAAACACTGCGGGGCATGGGAGACGCGGTCACTCACTCTCTGCTCTTACTCCCCGACAGACGCGAGCTGCTGCAAGGGCCGCAAGCCACGCCGCAGCGACGGCGCCGGACACCAGGAGGGAGCAGGCGAACATGCGGGCCACGCTCACGGTGGCACGGGAGTTGCTGCGGTGCCGACTGATGGAGAGCGGCCGGGATGCACTACTGGAACGCGTCGCCGAGCTACTGGACGCGGCGGCCACGGGAGCACCGCCCTTTTGCTACCAGCTCACGCCCCAAGCAGCGGCAGGATCCCTCGACGGGCCTCGCCACGCCCGCGTACCCCCGAGTGCGCCCGGGGGCTTCGTCGACATCAGCATGATCCACGGCGGAGGGCGCCCCCTCGCACCCGCACCACCTTGGATGGGTGCGGGCACGAGCATTGCCGCACGCGACCCTGGTGAGGTGCTACCCCACCATCCTTAGTACGACGTCTTGAGCCGGGCGACATGGAGCATGATACGTCTCCATCGTATCTATAATTTTTTATTATTCCATGCCAATATTCTACAACTTTCATATACTTTGGCAACTTTTTATACTATTTTTGGGACTAACATATTGAGCCAGTGCCTAGTGGCAGTTCCTGTTTGTTGCATGTTTTTTGTTTCGTAGAATATCCATATCAAACGGAGTCCAAACGGGATAAAAACTGACGGAGATTTTTTTGGAATATATATGATTTTTGGGAAGAAAAATCCATGCGAGACGGTGCCCGAGGGAGGCACGAGGCAGGGGGTAAGCCCCTGACCCTCGTGGCCACCCTGTAAGGAGGTTGATGCCCTTCTTTCGCCGCAAGAAAGCTAATATCCGGATAGAGACTGTGTTAAAATTTCAGCTCAATCGGAGTTACGGATCTCCGGGAATATAAGAAACGGTGAAAGGGTAGAATCTGGGAACGCAGAAACAGAGAGAGACAGAGAGACAGATCCAATCTCGGAGGGGTTCTCGCCCTCCCACGCCATGGAGGGCAAGGACAAAAGGGGAAACCCATCTCCCATCTAGGGAGGAGGTCAAGGAAGAAGAAGACGAAGGGCCCCCTCTCCCCTTCTCTTCTAGTGGCGTCGGAACGCTGCCGTGGCTATCATCATCACCGCAATCTTCACCAACAACTTCACCGCCATCATCACCAACTCTTCCCCCCTCTATGCAGCGGTGTAACCTCTCTCTTACCCGCTGTAATCTCTACTTAAACATGGTGCTCAACGCTATATATTATTTCCCAATGATGTATGGCTATCCTATGATGTTTGAGTAGATCCGTTTTGTCCTATGGGCTTGTCGGTGTCAAAACCGGCGGATCTCAGGTAGGGGGTCCCAAACTGTGCGTCTAAGGTGGATGGTAATAGGAAGCAGGGGACATGATGTTTTACCCAGGTTCGGGCCCTCTTGATGGAGGTAAAACCCTACGTCCTGCTTGATTATTCTTGATAATATGAGTAGTACAAGAGTTGATCTACCACAAGATCGGAGAGACTAAACCCTAGAAGCTAGCCTATGGTATGATTGTATGTTGTCCTACGGACTAGAGCTCTCCGGTTTATATAGACACCGAAGGGGGCTATGGTTACACAAGGTCGGTTACAAAGGAGGAGATATACATATCCATATTGCCTAGCTTGCCTTCCACGCCAAGTCCCATCCGGACACATGACGAAGTCTTCAATCATGTATCTTCATAGTCCAACGGTCTGGCCAAAGGATATAGTCCGGCTGTCCGGAGACCCCCTAAGCTAGGACTCCCTTAGTAGCCCTTGAACCAGGCTTCAATGATGATGAGTTCGGCGCGCAGTGTTGTCTTCGGCATTGCAAGGCGGGTTCTTCCTCTGAATACACCACAGAAGAGTTTGAATACAAGGATAGTGTCCGACCCTGGAAAATAAGTTCCACATACCACCATAGAGAGAATAATATTTCCACAAATCCAATCTGCTAACACATTTTGGTAGCATGACATCATTCCATGGCCCGGTAATTATTCGAACCGTTTTTCCTTAACCAGCCCCGCACATAACGAGAGGCGGTTTCTTGACACGCCTTGTCAAAGCAGAGACCGTGTTCCCCTTATTACGGGATTCTCATTAATGCGGACGTGGGTAACCCAATCGTGCCTAGGACTCCTAGATTTTAGGCAAGTCCCAAACGGTCACGAGGAGGATGCTTGATATTCACCCTCTTTATAAAAGGACAAGGCTTTTACTTCTTCCCTCCCGTGCTCAATCAAATCCTTCCCCCGCCTCGAGTTCTAACACCCAAAGCCCAGGTCAGGTGCTTCGGACCTTCAATCATGTCTGGATCCAGCCTTTAAGGCCGGTGGATGCCTTCCTCCGTCACGGAGGAGGATATCAAGAAGTTGAGGGAGGCCAGATACCTGACCACCGAAATTTCGCATAGGCTGCCCGCCCGAGGGCAGGTCATCCCTACTCCCGAACCCAATGAGAGCGTTGTGTTCGTCTCCCACTTCCTCCTAGGACTAGGCCTCGCTCTGGATCCTTTTGTTAGGGGTCTTATGTTCTATTACGGGCTGGATTTTGATGACCTAGCCCCGGATTCCCTCCTTCACATCTCGTCATTTATTGTCGTTTGTGAGGCCTTCCTCTGCATTACCCCTCACTTTGGCCTGTGGCTCAAGACCTTTGATGTGAACCGAAGATGGTCGAGGGGCAGTACGCAGCGTGCGGAGGTGCTCTAATAAGCAAAATTGCTGGCACTCCATGGCCGAAGGGCTCCTTTCCAGAGGTGTCCGAATTATGGCAACGAGAGTGGTTTTACTTCACAGCTCCCCGAAGTGCCAAGTGGGTAGCCTCCCCCACCTTCCGCTCGGGCCCTCCACCACAACTGATGTCATGGATCAGCAGGGGGCTGAGCTGGGGCCCAGCCAAGGACGTGCCCATACTGCAGAGCCGCATCCGAGATCTCTTCGAGGGATATTTCAGTATGGTTATGGTGATGCAAGTCATACTGGTTCGTCGAGTCCAGCCTTGCAAACGCCGGCCCCTCCACATGTGGGAATTCAACCCGGAAGGACCGCACACTATTCAGAATTTCCTCAGCCTGACGCACGAGGAGATGTACAAATCGTTCTTCAGACCCCAAATAGAGTGTCTAGACACTACCGAGGATGTGGGCCTGGGCAGCAACGGCACCACGGCCCAAGTAAGTAATCCCATGGCCGAACACATTGTCCTTTTCTTTATCATGACATCATTCTGAAGAATCGCTCTTTGACCAGGACTGGATAACAAAGGCAAAGATGATCCGGCGTTCGACCCCCCTTCCTGAAGGCTTGGACAATCCAGTGCTGGAAAAGATGCTCAAGCCAGCACCTTGCCTGGTGCCCTCAAAGGAAGATGAAGGGGGGAATAAAGAGGGCGAAAGCGGGCCTCCACCGATACCTATTCCAACCGAGGGAATGAGCGTCTCCGTGAGGGAGGACAACCCAGGGGAAGAATCTGACATTCTCTCGCCCCGGGGAAGGAAGAGGACTACCTCTGAAGATCCAGAAACCAAGGTTTCCAAACGGGAGAAGAAATCTCCACCAGAGGGTCCTGCCTCGGAGGGTGCTCTTGCCGCACAATGTCCGCGTGGGGATCCGCCCTTTAACGAGCTGTAAGTAATCAAAAAGTACTTGGTAGTGAAGATATCCTACCTTACTTCTGACGAAAATAACCGAAGCATTTATCTTGCAGTTCAGATCTTAGCCCTTCTCAGCAGAGCTCGTCTTCAGGGGATCTTCTTCCGGAGATGACGGAGAGCGAAACGCCTCCCCCGGACTCCCCGTCTCAAGAAGCGAGCGACCTTGAAGTGTCGTCACGGAGGGTCTCTCCGGATCCGGCGAGGCCAGAAGACAATCCTATGGCCAGCCGAAGTCCCCAGTATCTGGCTCTTGAAGAGAGCAACCAAAAGAGTCCGGCACTGTCTGGTATGCGGTCGGACCTACTGAGGGATCTGCTAGAGCAAGTGACTATCTCAAAAGAGCACCGTACGTTGATGGGTACGGTGATTGAAAGGATTTCGTCCGCCGAAAGCGGGTTGGATGAAGCCTTTATGAGTCTACTGACGGGTTTTGAGGTACGTGAAATGATGTACATTTTTGACAGTACCGCACATTTTAAGGTGTGCCCTATGTAGATAGTAGCCCCTGAGACTCTAGTTGTCGTCGAGAACGGCGGCAAACAGGGGATCGTAGTCCCAGGTAATAGCCAGATTGCCTTTATGTGTAGGTGGTTGAAGCTCCGATGGCTAGCCGGACTGATGGGTTTGCCGGACTAAAGCGGCAACTGGATGCGGCAGATGCCGCCATTGTGCTTGTCAACAAGCGGCTTGACGAGGCACAGGGTGAGTGATTTTTCTGGTGATCGTCACATAATAAGAGCAGCATGATGCTAGTATCTTTAATATGTTGTGACTGCAGATGGAGCTGCCACCGTGGAGACCCTTCGGGCGGAGCTTGCCCGAGCCAAGGAGCAAGCAAGGAGTAGTAGTGCGGCCGCTTTAAAGGCGGCCGAAGAGTTAAGAGCCGAAAAGGCCGCGCATTGCGAGAGCAAAGAGAAAATGGCCAAGATGGCTGTAAAGTTAAAAGACACTGCCGACTGTTGCCAGCTTCCTGAAGAAGAAAACCGGGCGAAGGCGACGGACCTGGAAAAGGCCACGATGGCGACCAAAGACACCCGCTCTGCGATGAGAGTGAAGAAGGAGGAGCTGCGTCAAGCCGGGGATATCGCAGCTAGGGAACCCTTCATGCTGCGGAGGAAGTTTGGAGATCCTCAGTATGCCCCTCTGGACCGGCTGTGGAGTTTGGCGGACTCATATCTAGACTTGGCGGCGAGTGCTGTCGATGCGGCCGAATACTTCCGAGATCAAACAGATCATGAAGTGGACACGCTATTCTAGTCACAATTTAATGTTCCAGAGCATCCGCTTCCATTGACTGATCGGCTTTCCGAATGGGCCGAGCTGAATAGATTGTCCGGACTCGCCATGAGGTCTGTTGTGGATCATCTGTGGCCCGAAAGGCCAAAGACGAACAACTATTTTAGTTTGGTCCAGCAGTTCCTTGGTGCGGTGCCGCGCATTACGATGAGAGGTTGGCGTGCATAGAAGGCTCGCGGATGGCCCTTGCCCGTGTTAAAACATACTGGGCGGAGATGGATGCCACCACTGTTGCGGCGCAGGGTTCGGCCATAGGCCGAGTGGCTGCCGAGCACTATTTTGAAGAAGTTCTTGAAGGTGCTCGTTCGATAGAGGACCAGTGCTCGAAGAATATTATGCTTGAATGACATGTATTCCCATTGTAAAAACAATGTTTTATTAAGTTTATCAAGGCTGTATTCGTACTTTTGCCCGAATGTATTATGTTTCCTCCTGTGCGGCCGTTTATGTATATATGTATATAAACTGAAAGATTGCAGTTGTCGGCTTCAGCCCCCACGCGTATAATGCGGGGGTGTTCGCAGAAGACGCATGTTCACACTTGATCCAACGTCTTGGTCCATTAAGGAGGTGATAGCGTAGCAAACTAGGCAACCGGACTATAATGCTTTAACACTGTCACTTAGCTAGAGGAGTTTGATAGTGGGGCTACTATATAGGCCCTAGTGGCTCCGCACTCATCCAAATTCGGGGTGTGTACATGCCTAGCCGGGAAACGACCCTTCATTAAGGCGGAGGAATCTCGAAGATTCCGGTAGGTCATCGAGTGGTTGACCGGTCTCACGCTATATCATGACAGTCAGTTTTCGGCTTTCTCTACTGAGGTGCTCGTCCGGATGAACCAGGGCACAATTGCAGTAGTTCTCCTGGTGCCGCCTTAGCCGATAGAGCGAAACGCAAGGCAGCAAAACACAACAGCCGGGCAAACCCAACATTTGACCAAAGACATGATTCAGAGCTGATGCATATAAGGCCAAACTCGCGACGCCGAACACTCCCTAAGGTATTCGGTCTTTATGGTGTATGAGGGAGTCCTGGATTAGGGGGTCTCCGGACAGCCGGACTGTTAGACTATGAAGATGCAAGATTGAAGACTTCGTCTCGTGTCCGGATGGGACTCCACTTGGCGTGGAAGGCAAGCTAGGCAATACGGATATGTATATCTCCTCCTTTGTAACCGACCTTGTGTAACCCTAGCCCCCTCCGGTGTCTATATAAACCGGAGGGTTTTAGTCCGTAGGACAACATACAATCATACCATATGCTAGCTTCTAGGGTTTAGCCTCTCCGATCTCGTGGTAGATCAACTCTTGTAATACTAATATCATCAAGAATAAATCAAGCAGGACATAGGGTTTTACCTCCATCAAGAGGGCCCGAACCTAGGTAAAACATCGTGTCCCCTGCCTCCTGTTACCATCCACCTTAGACGCACAGTTCGGGACCCCCTACCATAGATCCGCCGGTTTTGACACCGACATTGGTGCTTTCAATGAGAGTTCCTCTGTGTCGTTGCCGTTAGGCTTGATGGCTCCTACGATCATCGATAGCGATGCAGTCCAGGGTGAGACTTTTCTCCCCGGACAGATCTTTGTGTTCGGCGGCTTCGCACTGCGGGCCAACTCGCTTGGCCATCTGGAGCAGATCGAAATTTACGCCCCTGGCCACCAGGTCAGGTTTGGAAGCTTAAACTACACGGCTGATGTCCACGGAGACTTGATCTTCGACGGATTCGATCCCCTGCCTTGTGCGCCACGCGATCACGATGAGTACAATTTAGCTCTACCATCGGACCGTATTCAGGAGATCGCACCGGCAGCCGCTCCGAGCCTCGATTCGGAGCCAGTTGCACCATCCATGGATGGGTTGATGGACCCCGTCACGGAGGTCGTACCCTCAGCGGCGATCGAGCCGAATATCGACCTTACCCTTCACAAGAGCCGTTTTGCCAAACTGCCGGATCCTTCTCCGGCCACGGACTCCGAACCGCCTGCGCTCGTTACTATCGAATCCGATTGGGCGCCGATCATGGAGTTTACCTCCGCTGATATTTTCCAGCACTCGCCCTTCGGCGACATACTGAACTCATTAAGGTCTCTCTCCTTGTCAGGAGGATCCTGGCCGAACTATGTCTGGCAGGATTGGGATGCGGATGACGAAGAAATTCGCCGCCCACCCACCACCCACTTAGTAGCCACTGTTGATGACTTAACCGACATTCTTGAATTTGACTCCGAAGACATGGACGGTATGGACGATGATGCGGGAGTCGAAGAGGAATCACTGCCCAGAGGGCACTCGACAGCCACCTCATCATACGATATATACATGGTGGACACACCCAAAGAAGGCAATGGCGACGCGACAAAGGAGGATGACCCCTCCAAGAAGCAACCCAAGCGCCGGCGTCAGCGGCGCCGCTCTAAGTCCCGCCAAGGCAAAAGTGGTGATACCGGCACCGGAGATAATAGCACTCCGGACAGTGCCGAAGATAACAACAATCCCCTCCGGCAAGATTTAGAGCAGGAGGATGGAGGAGCCAGCTCTCCTGAGAGAGCGGCAGATGGAGAGGCGGAGGATGATAATTACATGCCTCCCTCCGAAGACAAGGCAAGCCTCGGTGATGACGAATTCGTCGTGCCGAAGGATCCCGTCGAACAAGAGCGCTTCAAGCGCCGGCTTATAGCCACGGCAAATAGTCTTAAGAAAAAGCAGCAGCAATTTCAAGCTGATCAAGATCTGCTAGCTGACAGATGGACTGAAGTCCTGGCGGCCGAAGAATATAAACTCGAACGCCCCTGCAAGAGTTACCCAAAATGCAGGTTGCTACCCCGACTGGAGGAGGAAGCACCAAAACCTACATCCCCGGCATATGACGCGGCTGATCGGCCACCTCGTGGCCGCGACAGAGAGACATTCCAGCCAAAAGCTCAGCCCGCACCCTGACGTCATTCAAATAAAAAGGCATGGGGAAATACGCCAAACCTCCGAGACGTATTGGAGGACAAAGCAAAACATGCAAGATCGATCTACGGATCAAGAGGGCGCGCCACTATGCGAGACGATAATCGTCACGCCGGATATAGTAACAGTAAGTCCGGCCGGGCTGAACACAGCGGGCAAGACTCATTCAAGCTACGTCGCGATATAGCCCAATACAAAGGCGCCGCACACCCCTTATGCTTCACAGACGAAGTAATGGATCATCAAATCCCAAAGGGTTTCAAACCCGCAAATATAGAATCATACGACGGCACAACAGATTCTGCGGTATGGATCGAGGATTTCCTCCTGCACATCCACATGGCCCGCAGTGATGACCTACACACCCTCAAATAACTCCCACTCAAACTCAAAGGACCAGCTCAACATTGGCTCAACAGCTTGCCAGCAGAGTCCATTGGCTGTTGGGAAGATCTGGAAGCCGCATTCCTCAACAACTTTCAGGGCACTTACGTGCGACCACCAGATGCCGATGACTTGAGCCACATAATTCAGCAGCCATTGGAATCGGCCAGGCAATTCTGGACACGGTTCCTAACAAATAAAAATCAAATCGTCGATTGTCCGGATGCAGAGGCCCTAGAATCTTTCAAGCACAACATCCGCGACGAGTGGCTAGCCCGGCACCTTGGTTAGGAAAAGCCGAAATCTATGGCAGCCCTCACGACACTCATGACCCGCTTTTGCGCGGGAGAAGACAGCTGGCTGGCTCGCAGTAATGACATATCAAAGAACCATGGTACTTCGGATACCAAGGACGGCAACGGCATGTCACGTCGCAACAAACAGAAGCGCCGCATTAATAGCGACAATACCGAGGATATGACCGGCAATGCCGGATTTAAAGGCTCTAAGCCCGGCCAGCGGAAAAAGCCATTCAAAAGAAGCACTCCGGGCCCATCCAGTTTGGACCGTATACTCGATCGCTCGTGTCAAATACATAGCACCAATGACAAGCCAGCCAACCACACCAACAGGGACTGTTGGGTGTTCAAGCAGGCTGGCAAGTTTAATGCCGAAAACAAAGATAAGGGGTCACATAGCGATGACGAGGAGGAGCCCCAGCAGCCGAACACCAGAGGACATAAGAGGTTCCCCCCCACAAGTGCGGACGGTGAACATGATATACACAACCCACATCCCCAAGAGGGAGCGGAAGCATGCGCTGAGGGACGTATATGCGTTGGAGCCAGTCACCACCAAGTTCAACCCGTGGTCCTCCTGTCCGATCACCTTCGATCGCAGGGACCACTCCACTAGCATCCGTCATGGTGGATTCGCCGCACTAGTCCTATACCCAATCATTGACGGATTTCACCTCACTCGAGTCCTAATGGACGGCGGCAGCAGCCTGAACCTGCTTTATTAGGACACAATGCGCAAAATGGGTATAGACCCCTCAAGGATCAAACCCACTAAAACAACCTTGAAAGGCATCATACCAGGTGTAGAGGCCCATTGCACAGGCTCAGTAACACTGGAAGTGGTCTTCGGATCTCCGGATAACTTCCGAAGCGAAGAGTTAATCTTCGACATAGTCCCGTTCCGCAGTGGCTACCATGCACTGCCCGGGCGAACCACATTTGCAAGATTCAATGCGGAACCGCATTATGCATATCTCAAGCTCAAGATGCAAGGACCTCGGGGGGTCATCACAGTCAATGGAAACATAGAGCGCTCTCTCCGCACGGAGGAGCACACTGCAGCCCTCGCAGCAGAAGCGCAAAGCAGCCTCTTAAGGCAATCCACTAGTTCGGCGATTAAGGACCCGGACAACTTCAAGCGCGCCCGGAGTAATCGGCAACTGGACCACCTGGCACGTCCCGAGCTCGCATCGCAATGCGGCACTGTAACACCCCGGATATGATTTACCTAATATGTAATCCAACTCTTGCCGTTTCTAGCGTTAAGTTATTTTATTTTCTCGGGTTCGGTTTTTGTCTCCGTGTGTTGTTGTCGTTGTCATGCATCTCATATCATGTCATCATGTGCATTGCTTTTGCATATGTATTCGTCTCATGCATTCGAGCTTTTTCCCCGTTGTCCGTTTTGCATTCCGGCGCTCCGTTCTCCTCCGGTGGTCATTTCTACCTTTCTTTCGTGTGTGGGGATTAAACATTTCCGGATTGGACCGAGACTTGCCAAGCGGCCTTGGTTTACTACCGGTAGACCGCCTGTCAAGTTTCGTACCATTTGGACTTCGTTTGATGCTCCAACGGTTAACCGAGGGACCGAGAAGGCCTCGTGTGTGTTGCAGCCCAACAACCCTCCATTTTGGCCCAAACCCCACCAAAACCCTCTCCATCATCTAGAGCATTCGATCACGATCGCGTGGCTGAAAACCGCACCTCATTTGGACACTCCTAGCTCCCTCTATGCCTATAAATAGCCCCCCTTCGAAATTCACGTCTCCTTATTCCCCAAAACCCTAATTTCCCCGCTCCGCGCCGCACCGGACACGTCCGGCCCGGCCGGACAGCGTCCGCCGCCGCCTCCGGCCAACCGGGGCACGCCACGTGGCAACGGCGCCCCACATCGCCGCCACTAACGCTGAGGCCCGCGAGGGCCCAAGGCCGGCCCTCCCCGCCGCACCGCCCGGGCCAGAGGCCCCGACTGCCCCGCCGCCGTCTTCCTCGGGGCCGGCCGCCGCCGCCCGCGTGCCGCCTCTCCACGGCAGAGCCCCGCCGTGCGGCACCGCCCGGCGACCACCGCCCGATCCACCGTCGACGGCCACCGGCGCCCGGCGACCACAGCCACCTCCCTCACCGGCCGGCCTCGTCCCCTCCTCCTCCACGGCAAGTACTCCGGCGAGCTCGAGCTTCAAGTCCGGCGAACCTCATTTTCCGCGCAGCCCAGATCTGGATCTGAGAACTTTGCCTCGGTTGACTTTCTCCCGAAACCCTAACTAAATTGCCATGTTCATCGGGCCGTAACTTTGCATCCGTAGATCCATTTTGGGCATATAGCATATCAAAATGTTCGTCTCAGAGAGTACATCATTTCAACTCATTGCATCATTTTCATTTGAGTTCATCTTGATGCCCGACATGTTGTTGTAAGAGCGCTATTTGGGATAATTGTCAGATCTGCTGCTCCAAATAGCTATTTGTTATTTTTGCCATGATTATTGTGTGCATGATATGCCCCTGAGCTCTACATGAGTTTTGTTATATGCTTTGCCATCTTTCCAGAGGTGCAATCCATGTATTTTTTGTGATGTGTGTGGTGACTAGCACAATCTTGCAAAGTGGAGCATTCGTTAATGCTGATTTCAGGGACTTAGCAATTCCACTAAGTCGTTGGACTGTTTTTATCAATATGCCATATGTTTATGTTGTTTCCTAGTGATCCGTGCCTCTTTTGAGGATGATCAATGAGGATGGTTTGTTAATCTTGTAGTCCTCTATCCATCCATGTCTTTGTTTGCAATTATGGAGCACCCTAGCTTGAGTCAATCGAGCTCTACTTTTACTATTTCGTGAATCTGGGCAGATTGTCTACTTGTTAGCGATTTTGTCGAGGAGGTTGTAGTTGATCCGTGCATGCTATGTTATTGTTCTTGCCATTTCTAGCTTGTATTATGTGTATTATTGATGGGTGAATGCTTAGATTGTCATGACATGCTCTGTAGTGAGTGCATCGAGCTCGTATACATGCCTACTTGATATCTGATTTGCTTGCTCCAGTTTTTCACTAAGTATGTGATCTGGTTATGTTTTTGCCATGTTCACATGCTTGCAATTGTATTTTCTGATCCCTTTTGGCTCAAGGTCACTAAGGGACTTTTGTTAAGCTCTTTGATTAGCTCCATGCCATGCCTTGCTTTGCCATGCTAAGTTCCTGTAACATCTTTCTTGCTCCAAAGTGTGCTACCTGATCTGAAATTCCAGACAAGTGTTAATTTCGAAAACCGTGCCCGCGGTTATGGGCAGATGGGAATTTGTTAATGTCCGGTTATAGATAACTTGAACCTTAACTTAATTAAAATGAATCAACTATGTGTGTTACCGTGATGGTCTCTTCTCGGCGGAGTCCAGGAAGTGAACACGGTGTTGGAGTAATGCTTGCGCAGGTTGTTCTCTAGTTATTCGTTCGCGCTTTGCCTTCTCTTCTCGCTCTCTTTTGTGAACAGGTTACCCACCATATATGCTAGTCTCTTGCTGCAGCTCAACATATTACCTTGCCTTACATATAAGCTTAAATAGTCTTGATCGCGAGGGTGCGAGATTGTTGAGTCTCTGTGGCTCACAGATTACTTCCAAACCAGATGCAGGGCCTGATGACTCCATTCCAGATGGCGTGCTTGAGCTCAAGTGGGAGTTCAACGAGGAATCACGCCGTTACTATGTGTCTTTCCCTGATGATCAGTATTGGTGCCCAGTTGGGGCGATCGGGACCGTGTCGCATGTTGGGTTGATCTTTTATTTTGGCACCGTAGTCGGGCCATGAGTGATTGGATGATGTAATGCTATTTTTGTACTTTGTTTGACGTGGCGAGTGTAAGCCAACTATGTTCCTTCCCCTTTTATTATCTATATTACATGGGATGTTGTGAAGATTGCCTTACTTGCGACATTGCTTTCAATGCGGTTATGCCTCTAAGTCGTGCTTCGACACGTAGGAGCTATAGCCGCATCGAGGGCGTTACAAGTTGGTAATCAGAGCCTTCCCTGACCTTAGGAGCCCCCACTGATTGATCGTTTTTAGCAGCTGTTGTTGAGTCTAGAAAAATGTTTTGAGTCATTTAGGAATTATATATCGGAGAGTTTAGGAATTCTTTTTACTCCCCAGTCCCTTCATCGCTCTGGTAAGGCATCCTAACGTGGAGTTTTGACTCTTCTCTTATCAAATTTCACTAAAAACATTTTAGGATCACGCGGGTATCTTGGAATCGTTCCGATGGATTTGTGACGAGAACATTGTTCTTGGTGCCTCCTGTCATTTAGGGGTTGTGGCATTGTCCCAGGGAGTTGAGCTCCGAGGTGTTGTCGTCATAATTTATCGTTGCAGTTCTGGAATACCTGAGTTTAGTACGCCGACATCGAAATTCTCTTTTATGTAGTTGTTGGTGAGATAACCTCGATGCCACCCAGTACTGGGGCGGGAGTTCAGGAGTATTGCCATAACTTGTATAACGGATGCTTTTCGAAGGTTGAGGTAGATGGTTTCCGAAGTTTTTCTCGGTTATGTGTTGAAGGATGGATACAGCTGGATGTAGGATTTGCTAGATTTGGGTGAGATATTATGCTTCCCCTGTATCCCTAACACCTGATTGCATAACCGGAAAGGTTCGGGAGTTTCATAGGTGGGAATTCTTGTAGCTCTAGTTCTTCTTCCATGGATATTTGGTTTGAGATTGGGATTTCTTACCGAGTATTCGTTCTTGATTCGTACCTTGTTGATTTATTCCTCTACCTAAATTCTAAGTGACTTCTCAATTTATGGATATGTGACCATTTCAAGTGGAATGCATTCGTTTATTTTGTTCGGATGTGAAGACTATATGTTGCAATTTCATCCCGTTGATTCAGCTTTAATTTGGTCTATCAATGTGCTAATGGATGTCAACCTCTTCAGGATGGCTCCTCCAACGCGCACGACTCCGAATCTTGATCCGCCACCACCTCCCCCTCCTCCGGAGGCATGGCAAGCTGTGATGGCCGCTACCAATGCAATCACGCAGTTGATCATGCAAATTCTTCAAGAGCGCAACCAAGCGAACCAAGGCAACCAAGGCAACAATCAGAATCACTTTGCTACACTCAACCAGTTCCTTGCAAATCAGCCAAAGACTTTCAGCAATTGTGTTGAGGCAACTGATGCTGACGATTGGCTTGTGGATTTGTGCAAGCATTTCGAGTGCGGTAACGTGAGGCCTGAGGACTTTGTCAAGTTCGGTTCCTTCCAACTCAAAGACCAAGCTGCAGAGTGGTTCCAGCAGTACAAAGATTCCAGAGGAGGCCGTGTGATTACCTGGGATGAATTCCGTCAAGACTTCGAAGCTCATCATATTCCTCAGAGCGTGGTTGAAAGCAAACGTGAGGAATTCCGCAACCTGAAGCAAGGCTCTTTGTCTGTCTATGACTACAACAAGTTGTTTCAGAAGCTCGCCCGCTTTGCTAAGCAGGACGTCCCTGACGAGAAGAGCATGATATACCAGTTCAGGGGTGGTCTCAGAGAAGAAATCCAGCTAGCTCTTGTTCTCTTTGAGCCCTTGAGGTACGATGAGTTCTACAACATGGCATTGAAACAAGAGGCTGCTCAACTGAAGTGTGATGCTTCCAAGAAGCGAGTCAGAGATGCTACTCCTTCTTCCTCTACTCAAGTGGCCAAGCAGCAAAAGTATTGGCTTCCTCCTCCTCCGTTCCATCAGCCATATCAGCAGAAGAGCAAAGGTGGCAGTGGATCTTCCCACCCACCCAACCCTAGCTTTTAGAACAAGACTTCGTCTCAAGCTCCAAGATCGAGTGCTTCGTATCACCGTCCGCTTTCAGAGGTCACGTGCAACAAGTGCCAACAGAAGGGCCACTATGCCAACAAATGCTTCAATCAGAGGCGCCTCCCTCCTCCTCCTCCTGTGAGATCGGCAAGTACAGTTGTGGTCAAGCATAACCCCAAGCACGCCAAGGTCAACTTGCTGAATGCAGCTCAGGCAGAGGACTCGTCAAATGTCATCATGGGTAACCTTCCTGTTAACGATATTCCTGCAAGAGTTCTTTTTGACACTGGTGCATCGCATTGTTTCATTTCCAAACCTTTTGCTTCGAAGTATGAATGCGATTATCAGTATCTGCAAAATCCTTTGCAAATTGTGTCACCGGGCAAGCAAATGGAAGCTAATTTCTGTGTCCCAGATATTACTATCACCTTGGGTGACTACAAGTTTCTGGCTTCTCCAACGGTTCTTGGTGACTCGGATATTGATCTTATTCTCGGAATGGATTGGCTTTCTAAGCACAAGGCGCATCTTGATTGTGCAGCCAGGCAGATTCAATTGACTCATTCGTCTGAGGATGTAATTGTCTTTGCCGCTCGTGATGATACCATCCGTCTATTTTCTCTCAATGAGAAGGGTTAACTGGATGCCATCTCGCAAATTCCAGTCATTTGTGAATATCAAGACGTCTTTCCAGAAGAGCTTTCAGGAATGCCTCCACACCGGCCAGTTGAATTCATCATCGATCTTGAGCCTGGCACGGAACCAGTGTGCAAGCGTCCCTACAAGCTCGGACCTGAAGAGTTGAAGGAGCTGAAGAAGCAACTCGATATTCAAGAGCGAATGGGTCTCATCCGACCTAGTTCTTCTCCGTGGGGTTGTGGAGTTCTTTTTGTGAAGAAGAAGGATGGAACGGACCAACTTTGTGTTGACTACCGTCCATCGAACAAGAAGACTATCAAGAACAAGTACCCACTTCCCAACATCAACGAGCTGTTCGAACAACTAAAAGGTGCCCAAGTATTCTCCAAGCTTGATCTCTGTATGGGTTATCATCAGATTCGAATCCATGAGCAAGATATTCCCAAGACGGCTTTCAGGACAAGCTATGGTTCATATGAATACACTGTCATGTCTTTTGGCCTCGTCAACGCTCCTCTGACTTTATCTCGCACGATGAACTTCATCTTCAACGCCTACACCAATGACTTTGTTTTAGTCTATCTCGACGACATTCTGGTCTTTTCGAAGAACAAGGAAGATCATGCCAAGCACTTGCGTTTGGTGCTCGATAAGCTCAGGGAACACCAGTTCTACGCCAAGTTCTCCAAGTGCGAGTTTTGGCTCGATGAGGTTCTATATCTTGGGCATATCATCTCTGCCAAGGGCATTGCGGTGAATCCTGAGAAGGTGTCTGCAATTGTGAATTGGGAACCATCTCAGAACGTGAAGCAACTCCGTAGCTTCCTCGGTCTCGCAAGCTACTGTCGAAGGTTCGTTGAGAACTTTTCTAAGATTGCAAAGCCTCTTTTAAATCTCCCCTAGAAGCACGTCAAGTACGTTTGGTCTTCGGAGTGTGACATTGCTTTCAACACTTTGAAAGAGAAATTGGTCACTGCTCCAGTTCTGACTCCTCCTGATGAATCTAAACGTTCGAGGTCTTCTGCGATGCCTCTCTCCAAGGTCTTGGTGCAGTGTTGATGCAAGAAAAGAAAGTTGTGGCTTATACCTCTCGCCAGTTGAAGCCCAACGAGAAGAACTACCCCACTCATGACCTCGAGTTGGCGGCAGTTGTGCATGCTCTTTTGACTTGGAGACATCTCTTATTGGGAAGAAAAGTGGACATCTTCACTGACCACAAGAGTCTCAAGTACATCTTCACTCAGCCTAATCTCAACCTCGGGCAGACTCGATGGATCGAAATGATTCAAGAGTATAATCCGAGTATCGAGTATACTCCAGGCAAGGCCAATGTGATTGCTGACACATTGAGCAGGAAGGCTTATTGCAACAGTCTGATTCTCAACCTTATCAACCCGAGCTTTGTGAAGCTTTCCGCAAACTCAATCTGCAAGTTGTTCCTCAAGGTTTCCTCGCCAACCTTCAAGTCTCTCCTACCTTGGAAGACCAAATTCGCCAAGCTCAGCTTCTTGATGCTATGGTGAAGAAGGTGAAGATTGGGATTGCCAAGAGCCAACCCAAGTACAAGTGCTACCGCCTTGATGACAAGGATACTCTCTGCTTTGAGGATCATATTGTTGTGCCCAAAGGTGACCTTCGTAAAGTGATCATGAACGAGGCTCACAATTCACTCCTCTCCATCCACCCTGGGAGCACGAAGATGTATCAGGACCTCAAGCAGGCTTATTGGTGGACTCGAATGAAGCGCGAGATTGCTCAGTTCATGAATGAGTGTGATGTCTGCAGAAGAGTGAAGGCAGAACACCAAAGGCCAGCTGGTCTCCTCCAACCTCTTGCCATTCCAGAATGGAAGTTTGACCACATTGAGATGAACTTCATGACTGGGTTTCCAAAGTCCAAGCGTGGCAATGATTCTATATTTGTTGTCATCGACAAACTCACTAAAGTGGCTCACTTTCTGCCTATCAAAGAGTCAATCACTGTAGCTCAATTGGCGGAGCTCTATACCTCTCGAATTGTCTCGCTGCATGGTATTCCACAGGTGATCTCTTCAGACCGTGGCAGCATCTTTACCTCCAAGTTTTGGGAGTCTTTTCAGAAGGCCATGGGCACCAACATCCGCTTCAGCATAGCTTTCCATCCTCAAACTAGCGGTCAAGTCGAGCGTGTCAACCAGATTCTTGAAGATATGCTCAGGGCTTATGTGATCTCCTTCGGCATGAAGTGGGAGGATTGTCTTCCATATGTTGAATTCTCCTACAACAACAATTTTCAAGCAAGTTCGGGCAAGGCCCCATTCGAAATTCTGTATGGCAGGAAATGCTGTACCCCTCTCAACTGGTCTGAAACCGGTGAACGTCAACTTCTGGAAAATGATTTAATCACAGAGGCAGAGGAAATGTGCAAAGTCATTCGAGATAACCTCAAAGCAGCGCAATCGCCCCAGAAGAGCTACTATGATAGTAAGCACCGTGATTTGGCTTTCGAGATCGGAGATCATGTTTACCTCCGCGTCTCTCCTATGAAAGGTACTCGTCGCTTCGGTATCAAAGGGAAGCTTGCCCCTAGATACGTGGGACCTTTCAAGATCGTCCGCAAGAGGGGCGATCTCGCCTATCAACTCGAGCTTCCTTCAAACGTTGCAAATGTGCATGACGTGTTCCATGTCTCTCAGCTCCGCAAGTGCTTCAAGACACCTGATCGCACCGTCAACTTCGAAGACATTGAGCTACAAGAAGATCTCTCTTATCGTGAGCACCCTGTTGCATTTCTTGAAGAGACTGAACGCAAGACTCGCAATAAGTCAATCAAATTCCTCAAAGTCAAGTGGTCACACCATTCCGACCGTGAAGCCACCTGGGAACGCGAGGATCACCTCCGTTCTGAATACCCGGCGTTCTTCCAGTCCTAGATCTCGGGGCGAGATCCTTTCGTAGTGGTGGAGTGTTGTAATACCCCGGATATGACTTACCTAATATGTAATCCAACTCTTGCCATTTCCAGCGTTAAGTTATTTTATTTTCTCGGGTTCGGGTTTTGTCTCCGTGTGTTGTTGTCGTTGTCATGCATCTCATATCATGTCATCATGTGCATTGCTTTTGCATATGTGTTCGTCTCATGCATTCGAGCTTTTTCCCCATTGTCCGTTTTGCATTCCGGTGCTCCGTTCTCCTCCGGTGGTCATTTCTACCTTTCTTTCGTGTGTGGGGATTAAACATTTTTGGATTGGACCGAGACTTGCCAAGCGGCCTTGGTTTACTACCGGTAGACCGCCTGTCAAGTTTCGTACCATTTGGACTTCATTTTATGTTCCAACGGTTAACTAAGGGACCAAGAAGGCCTCGTGTGTGTTGCAGCCCACCGACCCTCCATTTTGGCCCAAAACCCTCTTCGTCATCTAGAGCGTTTGATCAAGATCGCGTGGCCGAAAACCGCACCTCATTTGGTCACTCGTAGCTCCCTCTATGCCTATAAATAGCCCCCCTCCGAAATTAACGTCTCCTTCTTCCCCGAAACCCTAATTTCCCCGCTCCTCGCCGCACCAGACAGCGTCCGCCGCCGCCTCTGGCCAACCAGGGCTCGCCACATGGCAGCGGCGCCCCACATCGCCGCCACTCCCGTTGAGGCCCGCGAGGGCCCAAGGCCGGCCCTCCCCGCCGCACCGCCCGGGCCAGAGGCCCCGACTGCCCCGCCGCCATCTTCCTCGGGGACGGCCGCCGCCACCCGCGCGCCGCCTCTCCGTCGGTGGAGCCCCGGCGTGCCGCACCGCCCGGCGACCGCCGCCCGGTCCGCCGCCGACGGCCACCGGCGCCCTGCCGCGCCCGGCGACCACAGCCACCTCCCTCACCGGCCGGCCTCGTCCCCTCCTCCTCCGCGGCAAGTACTCCGGTGACCTCGAGCTTCAAGTCCGGTGAACCTCGTTTTCTGCGCAGCCCGGATCTGGATCTAAGAACTTTGCCTCGGTTGACTTTCTCCCGAAACCCTAACTAAATTGCCATGTTCATCGGGCCGTAACTTTGCATACGTAGATCCGTTTTGGGCATATAGCATATCAAAATGTTCGTCTTAGAGAGTACATCATTTCATCTCATTGCATCATTTTCATTTGAGTTCATCTTGATGCTCGAAATGCTATTGGAAGAGTGCTATTTGGGATAATTATCAGATCTGCTGCTCCAAATAGCTATTTGTTATTTTTGCCATGATTATTGTGTGCATGATATGCCCCTGAGCTCTACATGAGTTTTGTTATATGCTTTGCCATCTTTCCAGAGGTGCAATCCATGTATTTTTGTGATGTGTGTGGTGACTAGCACAAGCTTGCAAAGTGGAGCATTCGTTAATGCTGATTTCAGGGACTTAGCAATTCCACCAAGTCCTTGGACTGTTTTTATCAATATGCCATATGTTCATGTTGTTTCCTAGTGATTCGTGCCTCTTTTGAGGATGATCAGTAAGGATGATTTGTTACTCTCGTAGTGCTCTATCCATCCATGTCTTTGTTTGCAATTATGGAGCACCCTAGCTTGAGTCAATCGAGCTCTACTTTTGCTATTTCGTGAATCTGGGCAGATTGTCTACTTGTTAGCGATTTTGCCGAGGATGTTGTAGTTGATCCGGGCATGCTATGTTATTGTTGTTGCCATGTCTAGCTTGTATTATGTGTATTATTGATGGGTGAATACTTAGATTGTCATGACATGCTCTGTAGTGAGTGCATCAAGCTCGTATACATGCCTACTTGATATCTGATTTGCTTGCTCCAGTTTTTCACTAAGTCTGTGATCTGGTTATGTTTTTGCCATGTTCACATGCTTGCAATTGTATTTTCTGATCCCTTTTGGCTCAAGGTCACTAAGGGACTTTTGTTAAGCTCTTTGAGTAGCTCCATGCCATGCCTTGCTTTGCCATGTAAAGTTCCTGTAGCATCTAGTTTTCTTGCTCCAAAGTGTGCTACCTGATCTGAAATTCCAAACAAGTGTTAATTTCACTAAGTCTGAAATCTGTTTACCAAATGCACTTTTGCCATGCTTGTTTGAAACTGTTAATGGATAAATTGGCCGTAGCTTAGTGTTCATCTTTTGTTAAGCATCGTGAATGGATCCCTGCCATGTATTTTTTTGTCATGTTTGGGTGTTGTAGCATGTTCATCTTGTTGCATTTAGATGGCTACTTGCTGTATATCGCAGACCGGTGCCATATTTGAATTGCTTGCCATTTCCAAACCGTGTCTCCGATTCCGGTGTTCTTTATATCGATTTCAATCGAAATCACCTCACCTTTCTAGTGGCACACTTGGATTTCCAGGTTGAGGCCAGGTTCATTCATTCCTTGTCAAATCTTGCATATGCATCGCATACCGCATCCCGCATAGCATCCCATGTTTGCATCATGTTGTTTGAGCCTTGCACGTGGTTGATTGTGTTCCGTTTGCTTGTTTGTCTTGTTTGGGTAGAGCCGGGAGACGAGTTCGCTAACAAGGAGCCGAGTTTGCTTTCAAGGATCCAGTCAACTCTGACAACTTTGCAGGCAAGATGATCATACCCTCGAAATCACTTCTATCTTTGCTTTGCTAGATGCTCGCTCTTTTGCTATGCCTATGCTACGATGCCTACCAATTGCTTATCATGCCTCCCAAATTGCCATGTCAAACCTCTAACCCACCATGTCCTAGCAAACCGTTGATTGGCTATGTTACCGCTTTGCTCAGCCCCTCTTATAGCGTTGCTAGTTGCAGGTGAAGATTGGAGACCGTTCCTTGTTGGAACATTATTTAATTGTTGGGATATCATTATATTGCCTTGTTATCTTAATGCATCTATATACTTGGTAAAGGGTGGAAGGCTCGGCCTTTTGCCTAGTGTTTTGTTCCACTCTTGCCGCCCTAGTTTCTGTCATATCGGTGTTATGTTCCCGGATTTTGCGTTCCTTACGCGGTTGGGTGATAATGGGAACCCCTTGATAGTTCGCCTTGAATAAAACTCTTCCAGCAATGCCCAACCTTGGTTTTACCATTTTCCACCTAGCCTCTTTTTCCCTTGGGTTTCTGGAGCCCGAGGGTCATCTTATTTTAACCCCCCCCCCCGGGCCAGTGCTCCTCTGAGTGTTGGTCCGAACTAGAGTCCTGTGCAGCGCCCCCTCGGGGAAACTCGAGGTTTGGTTTTAGTTGTATGGAGAGCTCATCTGAGTGTGCCCTGAGAACGAGATATGTGCAGCTCCTATCGGGATTTGTCGGCACATTTGGGCGGTGTTGCTGGATTTGTTTTAACTTGTCGAAGTGTCTTGTAGAACCGAGATGCCGAGTCTGATCGGAATGTCTCGGGAGAAGGTATATCCTTCGTTGACCGTGAGAGCTTGTCATGGGCTAAGTTGGGACTCCCCTGCAGGGATTTGAACTTTCGAAAGCCATGCCCGCAGTTATGGGCAGATGGGAATTTGTTAATGTCCGGTTGTAGATAACTTGATCCTTAACTTAATTAAAATGAATCAACTGTGTGTGTTACCGTGATGGTCTCTTCTCGGTGGAGTCCGAGAAGTGAACACGGTGTTGGAGTAATGCTTGTGTAGGTTGTTCTCTAGTTATTCCTTCGCGCTTTGCCTTCTCGCTCTCTTTTGCGAACAGGTTAGCCACCATATATGCTAGTCGCTTGCTGCAGCTCCACTTATTACCTTGCCTTACCTATAAGCTTTAATAGTCTTGATCGTGAGGGTGTGAGATTGCTAAGTCCCTGTGGCTCACAGATTACTTCCAAACCAGATGCAGGGCCTGATGACTCCGTTCCAGATGACGCGCTTGAGCTCAAGTGGGAGTCCGACAAGGACTCACGCCATTACTATGTGTCTTTCCCTGATGATCATTATTGGTGCCTAGTTGGGGCGATCGGGACCGTGTCGCATGTTGGGTTGATCTTTTATTTTGGCACCGTAGTCGGGCCATGAGTGATTGGATGATGTAATGCTATTTATGTACTTTGTTTGACGTGGCGAGTGTAAGCCAACTATGTTCCTTCCCCTTTTATTATCTATATTACATGGGATGTTGTGAAGATTGCCTTACTTGCGACATTGCTTTCAATGCGGTTATGCCTCTAAGTCGTGCTTCGACACGTAGGAGCTATAGCCGCATCAAGGGCGTTACAGGCCCCCACCCTGGTCCCAGCGAAATGGCGAAATCCATGCCACGCGTACATAATTACGCATTAAAAATACCATGGGCACAGGCAGGGAGGGGGGCATGATGGCGGCACGCCCCAAGTCGCGGCTTAAACCGCACTAGGGGCTTCCTGCTTTGTTATTTTTCTCTTTCAGGACTTTAATCTCTGGAAACCCTGTCCGGCAGCGGGATTGCCGAACACATGATGCGGCAACCAAGGAGGCAGAAAGCTACGTCACACCACGGAATTCCCAGGTGGATTACGATAACGAGTGAAATATTTGTTTTAATACTATTCCTCAGCTTGCCCTTGGAAGGGACATGTCAAACAGTCCTACTTTTTGCTTATCACACTACTTGTATCATTCTGCTTTAATGCACCTTTTTGAATAAAAAAATGCATAGCATTAAGACTATTATTGCATTCTTCTTATATATATATATATGTTCATTTATGACATCCAGCACCCGTACACTCTGGTATGGCCAATACGCTAGGGGCTTAAGCATACCCCATAATACGGCGTGAGAAGTCCGAACACTTTAGACAGTGCGGCACCCCGAACTCATAGCATTATATGCATCAGCTCCGAATCATGTCCTGGGTCAATAGTTGGGTTTGCCCGGCTCCCATGTTTCGGTACCTTATGTTCCGCTATATCGGCTAAGGTAGCACTGGGAGAACTACTGCGATTGTGCCCTGGTTCTGCTGGGCTAAGCACCTCAGTAGAGAAAGCTAAAACTGACTGTCATGATAAGGCGAGAGACTGGTCGCTGTTCGCGAGTCCCTAAAGGCTTATGCCGCTTAGAGCGAGGAGTCGGCCCTGTCCGGCTTAAGGCGTGTATCGCCCCCCGAATTCGGCCTTCCGAATACTAGGGGCTTCGCCAAAATTTAAAATTATAGAATTCTATGGCTAAGTGAGAGTGATAACGCATTATAGTCCAATTGCCTTGTTCGTTGTGCTGAGCACCTCCCTTGAAGGACCCAACAATGGGAACAAGAGTGCTCAGGTTTATCCCGAACACCCCAGCACTCGTGGCGTGGGGGCAGAAGCCGACGACTAGCCATCTCTCAGATTTGATAAACAGCCGAATAGAAGGTAATATTTTAAATTCAAACAAGTGTTGCATAGCGCATATGAACAAGTTTTCATAACTACAGGATTACACAAGCAAGTTTACTCGAATATTATATCTTTCGTACACTCGTCCGCTAAGAGACGAGCACCCTTCAGGACACCCTCATAGTACATCTCGGGGTGGCGATGCTCCTTGCCCTCCGGCGGCCCTTCCTTAATCAGCTTCACGGCGTCCAGCTTGGCCCATTGCACCTTCACACGGGCGAAAGCCCGGCGTGTTCCTTCAATGCACACGGACCGCTTGATGACTTCCAGCCGTGGGCAGGCATCCACAAGCCGCCTCACCAGGCCGAAGTAGCTGCTGGAAAGGGCATCGTCAGGCCACATCCGGACTATAAAGCCCTTCAGGGCCTGTTCGGTCACCTTGTGCAGCTCGACCAGTTGCTTCAGCTGGTCTCTCAGAGGCATCGGGTGTTTGGTCCTAGTATACTAAGACCAGAACAACTTCTCCGTTGAGCTTCCCTCCTCGGCCTGGTAAAACTATGCGGCATCTGACACGCTGCGGGGCAAATCTGCGAATGCTCCTGGAGAGCTCCGGATTCGGGTAAGTAACAGGTAATTTACTTTCACATGCTTGCTTTGCATATAGAATGCCTTACCCACCGCTATCTTCTTCATGGCATCAATCTCCTGGAGGGCCTTTTGGGCTTCAGCCTTGGCACTCTTTGCACTCTCGAGGGCCGCGGCAAGCTCAGCCTCTCGCGTCTTCCAGTCAAGCTCCAACGCCTCGTGCTTCGTCACGAGAGCGTGGAGCTCTTGCTGCACCTCGCCCACCCGAGCCTCATGCCTTTCCCGCTCGGTGCCCTCCGTGGCCGCATTGTTTTCAGCCTCGGATAGCGCTTGCTTCAGGGTCGCCACCTCGGTCGTGGCCCCTATCAAATTTACGATGATCCTGTCATTTTGCAACTGCATTCTTTTTACACATATCCATAGACTAGGTACTACTTACCTTTGTTCTCCTCGAGCTGCCTCTTGGCAAGGCCGAGCTCGTCCTTGGACCCTTTAAGGTCCTGCTTCAGTGTGGCGACCTCCGCAGTTAGTGCGGCAGAGGCCAACAGCGAAGCCTGCATACGCATATTGACATACTTATATTAGACTCCTGCGATATTGTTTGATCCTCCGTTCGGCTTTTCTTTGTGAACACCGAACAGAGCATCAGGGGCTACTGTCTATGCGGTAATATTTTTCCCCATATTTCAAAAACTTACCTCAAAGCCTGTTAGAAGGCTGGCACAGGCTTCAGTCAGTCCGCTCTTGGCGGACTGAACCTTCTGGACCACCGCACTCATAATAGTGCAGTGCTCTTCGTCGATGGAAGCGCTGCGAAGCGCTCCCAGTAGACTGTCCGGTGCCTCTGGATGGACAGAGGTCACTGGCACAGGCGTCTTGCCCCTTTTGGAAGGAGGCCGCCTGCCCAAGTCCGGAACCACTGGGGGTTCCGGCACGGTGTTCGGCTGAGGGCCGAACTCGGAGCCCTCGGGAGCCTTGCCCTCGGAGTCCGGAAGGTCATCTTGAGGCACCTCCGGGACTATCTCCCCTCGACCCGGTGCCTCTTGAGATAATACCTCGGCGTTGTCCATAGGGCAAGGGGAGGTGGCGGTCGGAAGTGGATCACTATCCATATCCGACAAGCCCAGGGAGCCGTCCGACGATACGTCGATACGGGCTCGTGGCGGTCTGCATAGTCATAATTCGCCGTTAGGAGAGGCAGTGCAACAAAGGTATGCTATGAGTTACTCTGGCATCCGAATACTTACAACTTCGCTAGGGGCTTGGCCCTGAGCAACCACTCGTCTTCGCCTTCGGTGGCAGTGGTGGAGTAGTCCAGAAGGAGAGTCCTTCCCTTCTTGGACCCTTCGCCCCCCACGGTTGGGGCGGCCTTCCTTTTCTTGTCTCCCCCGACTGGAGGGGGAGCATCTTCATCTTCGTCCTCGTCTTTGAGGGAGGAGTGCGTCACGGAGTTATCGGACGATGAGTCCGATAACACCTAGCGTTGGGAACTCTTCGGGTTTCCTTGGCCTTCTTGGCCTTCTCCGGCACCTTGTAAGGAGTCGGAGTCAGCATCTCCGTCAGGAGAGCGTCCGTAGTGTCTTCGGGCAGAGGGGCCGGACAGTTAATCTGCCCCGACGTCTCCACCCAGTCCTGTCAAAGACATGGAGCTCAGACCCCGCACATGGTTAAGCTAGGTGAAATAAATATCCTACCAGATGTATAGAACTCACCGAATGCGCTTGGCGCTTCGCACTTAGCCCGCTGTCCTCGGTGAGGGAGGGAGGGACCTCGGTGCCCTTGAACAGCACCTTCCAGACGTCCTTGTGCGTCGTGTCGAAGAGCTCGCTCAGAGTCTGGTACTGGGCCGGGTCGAACTCCGACAAGTTGAAGTCCCGTTGTTGGCACGGGGTGATCCGGCGGATGAGCATGACCTGGACTATGTTTACAAGCTTGAGCTTCTTGCCGGCCATATTTCGGATACATTTCTGGAGTCCGTCCAGCTCTACCGATGAACCCCGGGACATGCCCTTCTCTTTCCAGGAGGTGAGCCGCGTGGGGATTCCAGATCGAAACTTGGGGGCAGCCACCCATTTGGCATCGCGCGGCTCGGTGATGTAGAACCACGCCGATTGCCACCCCTTTATGGTCTCCACGAAGGAGCCTTCAAGCCATATAATGTTGGGCATCTTGCCCACCATGGCTCCGCCGCATTCTGCTTGTTGGCCGCCCACCACCTTCGGCTTGACATTGAAGGTCTTTAACCATAGGCCGAAGTGGGGCCGGATGCGGAGGAAAGCCTCACACACGACGATGAACGCCGAAATGTTGAGGACGAAGTTCGGGGCCAGATCATGGAAGTCCAGCACGTAGTAGAACATGAGACCATGGATGAATGGATGGAGGGGAAACCCCAGTCCGCGGAGGAAGTGGTGGAGGAAGACTACCCTCTCGTGAGGTTCAGGGGTAGGAACGATCTGCCCCGCAGCGGGCAGCCGATGCACGATATTCGCGGCCAAGTATCCGGCTCCGCGCAGCTTCTTAATGTGTCCCTCCATAACGGACGAAGCCATCCATTTGCCTCCCGCTCCGGACATGATTGGAGAAGGTTGAGGGGAAGGATGTGGGCTTGGGCGTTGGAGCTCGAGTGCACAAGAGTGGATGAGCAAGGAGGAAGAAGGCGTGGGTAGAAAAAGGTTAAACCTTGTCCCTTTATAAGGGCGGATGAAACTATGCGCCCCCACTAGCCTGGTAAAACTCGCTTATCCCCCAAGCGCCGTAATCGATGGCGCGGTTGGGTTACCCACGCCCGTATTGATGAGAATCCCGTAATAAGGGGGACACGATCTTTGCTTTGACATGACGTGTCAAAAAAATGCCTCGCGTTATGTGCGGGGCTAGTTAAAGGAAACGGTTCGAATAATCACCGGGCCATGGCATAATGTCATGTTGCCAAAACAAGTCAGCAGATTAGATTTGTGGAAATATTATTATCTCTACGGTGGTATGTGGAACTTATTTTGCAGGGTCGGACACTATCCTTGTATTCAAATTCTTCCGTGGTGTATTCGGAGGAGGAACCCGCCTTGCAATGCCGAAGACAATACTGCGCGCCGGACTCATCGTCATTGAAGCCTGGTTCAGGGGCTACTGAGGGAGTCCTGGATTAGGGGGGTCTCCGGACAGCCAGACTATATCCTTTGGCCGGACTGTTAGACTATGAAGATGCAAGATTGAAGACTTCGTCTCGTGTCCGGATGGGACTCTACTTGGCGTGGAAGGCAAGCTAGGCAATACAGATATGTATATCTCCTCCTTTGTAATCGACCTTGTGTAACCCTAGCCCCCTCCGGTGTATATATAAACCGGAGGGTTTTAGTCTGTAGGACAACATACAATCATACCATAGGCTAGCTTCTAGGGTTTAGTCTCTCCGATCTCGTGGTAGATCAACTCTTGTAATACTCATATCATCAAGAATAAATCAAGCAGGACATAGGGTTTTACCTCCATCAAGAGGGCCCGAACCTGGGTAAAACATTGTGTCCCCTGCCTCCTATTACCATCCGCCTTAGACGCACAGTTCGGGACCCCCTACCTGAGATCCGCCGGTTTTGACACCGACAGTGTAAATCGGGCCTAAACAACGCCCTTTGTAATAAGCCCCTGGTGTCCAGGTACGTGCAATATTCTGACGTGGCCAGATGCCAATACGTCAGCATCCTTCTCAATTGTACTAAGAATCCGAGGTATGTGTATCAACAAGAGACAGTAAAAAAGGTTTATGCAGGGTCTTAATCTAAAAAGAATCCTTGGAATGGGTCCCTGCTGCACGTCTGTGCCTGTGTCTCCGTTGTGCCGTATCCTGGACGGGTGTAGCACAATGGTCATCTGTAAAAGAGAGGAACTTAGTTGAAAAGTTGTCGTGCAAAAAGGTAGGTTGTACTAAAGAAAATATGTATAGTTCAAGATGAGTAAAATTGAGCCTAATTGCCACTTGTTTACGCGCGTTGAGCCCCTTGTATTGTGATAGGGGTATAGTCGTCAAACCTGTATCAATTACATAGAACTGCGCCGAACTCGTCTAACCGCGTTTTGGTCTTAACGACCTGTCAGATGCTTCAGTTGGTGAGGCAGTTTAGCGTGCGGTTGCCAAGGCAGCGCACGGTCTTCCGCGCGCAAGGAGTGCTCAATATTTCCATTTACCATAATGATGCCGCATGGACCGGGCATCTTAAACATAAGAGAAGCGTAATGCGGTATTGCGTTAAAGCGAGCGAAAGCTTCGCGTCCGAGTCGAGCTTGATAGCCACTTTGGAATGGAGCGATGTGGAAGGTTAACTTTTCACTGCGGAAGTTATCAGGAAAGCCAAATATAACCTCTAGTAGCAGGGAGCCTGTGCAATGGGCTTCTGGGCCTGGCATTACTCCTTTAAAGGTAGTATTGCTATGGCTATTTTTTGCTGGGTCTATCCCCATGTTGCGTACTGTGTCCTGATATATCAGGTTTAAACTGCTGCCGTCATCCATCAGAACTCGTGTGAAGTGGTATCCGTCAATTATTGGGTCTAATACCAAGGCAGCCCATCCTGCACGCTGGACACTTGCTGAGTAATCCCGATGGTCAAAAGTGATCGGTTGGGACAACCAATGGCAGAATTCCATGGTGGTAGGCCCTGGGGCATGTGTTCTCTGGGAGTGCCGCTTTGTTTCTCCCCTTTATTACGTGTAACACGTTTACTGTTTTGAGTTTTGGTGGGAATTTCTTCTGTTCCCCAGTGCTTTGCTTGCGAGGCTCGTCCTTGTCTTCGCTTGGTGTACCCTGCCCCTTATGTTCGGCGTTGAGCTTGCCAGACTGCTTGAAGACCCAACAGTCTCTATGGGTATGATTTGCAGGTTTGTCGGGGGTACTATGGATCTGACATATTTGGTCTAGAATCTTGTTTAGGCTGGACAGTTCGTCTCTGTTGCCTTTGGAGGGCAGCTTTTGCTGACCTGGCCGAGAGCTTCTGAATCCAGCGTTTACCGCTGTGCTCTTCGGGCTGTCTTCTTTATTCGGGCGCTTGTTTTTGCTGCGTCGTGATTTCCTGTTTCCATCCCTGACTTCGGATGTACTTGGGTCGCTGGTGCTACATCGGGCTAACCAGCTGTCCTCGCCCGCGCAAAAGTGGGTCATGAGGCTTGTTAATGCTGCCATTGTTCTCGGCTTTTCTTGGCCGAGGTGTTTGGCGAGCCATTCGTCTCGAACGCTGTGCTTGAAAGCTACTAAGGCTTCGGCGTCCGGACAGTCTACTATTTGGTTCTTCTTAGTGAGGAACCTGTTCCAAAGCTTTTGGACTGACTCTCTGGGCTGTTGAGTTATATGACTTAAATCGTGTGCATCCGGTGGTCGGACATAGGTCCCTTGAAAATTTTGCCCGAAAGGCGTCTTCGAGCTCTTCCCAGCTTCCCATGGAGTTTTCGAGGAGGCTTTTAAGCCAGTGCCGAGCTGGCCCTTTGAGCTTGAGGGGTAAGTACCTGATGGCGTGGAGATCGTCTCCTCGAGCCATGTGGATATGGAGGATATAGTCCTCAATCCAGGCCCCAGGGTCTGTTGTTCTGTCGTACGCCTCTATGTTTACGGGTTTGAATCCCTCTGGAAATTCATGGTCCATCACCTCATTGGTGAAACATAGGGGGTGTGCGGCACCCCTGTATTTGGATGTACCATGGTGTTCGGATGTTTGTTGTGTTGTATTGCATACTGGAGCGCGCTTGTGTGGACCGTATATGGATCTGGTTGCGCTGTCCTTTTGATGCAAGCCCTCGCGTGGATCGTGTACTGGCTTATGTGCGGCATTGTTTGCCGCTCTATATTGGCCACGAGGTCGTCTATCCGACCGGATGGCCGTTTTGTTTTCTAATTGCGGGGGATCTAAGGCCTCCTCGTCGAATTCGGGTAGCTCTTGGTGTGGCGCTTACCGCCGTACTTCGCTGCAGTGTTGAGTACTTCACTCCATCTGATTCTGAGTGTGTCTTGCGCAACCCTGAGCCTTTGCTTATGCTTTTTCAGACTCCTCACAGTGGCAACAAGCCCTTGATGGGTATTCTGTTGCTCCGGGCGCCTGTCCGGTGTCATGTCGTCCGGACTATTATCTTCAACGGAGTCGGGTTGTTCGGTTTGATTCTCCATGTTGCCCTGGTCGGGCGATGGTTCACCCTGCTCTATCGCTGGGTCTATATGACCGATGTTTCTGCCGAGGCGGGGTTTGGAGCGGCGCTTACGCCGCCGCTTTGACTGCTTCTCAAGGGAACAACCCTTCGTTGCGTCTTTCCGTTCCTCGTCGTCATTTTCTTTGGGTGTGTCCACCATGTATACATCAAATGATGAAGTGGGCGTCCAGTGCCCTGTGGGCAGTGGTTCCTGTTCGTCTCCTGCATCATCGTCCATACTATCGATGTCTTCGGAGTCGAGGTCGAGCATGTCGGTCAAATCGTCAACAGTGGCTACTAAGTAGGTGGTGGGTGGGCGGCGAATTTCTTCGTCATCCGCCCCCCAATCCTGCCGGACATAGTTCAGCCAGGACTCTCCTGACAAGGAGAGAGACCTTAATGAGTTCAGTATGTCACCGAAGGGCGAGTGCTGAAAGATATCCGTGGAGGTAAACTCCATGATCGGCGCCCAGTCGGATTCGACAGGCACGGGCGCAGGCGGTTCGGGGTCCGTGGCCGGGGAAGGATCCGGCAGTGTGGCGTCACGGCACTCGTGAAGGGTAAGGTCGATATTCGGCTCGATCGCCGCTGAGGATGCGGCCTCCATGGCGGGGTCTATCCACCCGCCCATGGATGGCGCAACTGGTTCCGAATTGAGGGTCGGAGCGGTTGCCGGCGCGATCTCCTGGACACTATCTAATGGCAGAGCTAAATCATGCTCATCGTGACCGCGTGGCGCACTAAGCAGGGGCTCGAATCCGTCGAAGATCAAGTCTCCGCGGATATCGGCCATGTAGTTTAAGCTTCCAAACCTGACCTGATGACCAGGGGCGTCACTCTCGATCTGCTCCAGATGGCTAAGCGAGTTGGCCCGCAGTGCGAAGCCGCCGAATACAAAGATCTGTCCGGGGAGAAAAGTCTCAGCCTGGACTGCATCGCTATCGATGATCGAAGGATCCATCAAGCCTAATGGTGACGACACAGAGGAACTCTCAATGAAAGCACCAATGTCGGTCTCAAAACCGGCGGATCTCGGGTAGGGGGTCCCGAACTGTGCGTCCAAGGCGGATGGTAACAGGAAGGAGGGGACACGATGTTTTACCCAGGTTTGGTCCCTCTTGATGGAGGTAAAACCCTACGCCCTGCTTGATTATTCTTGATAATATGAGTAGTACAAGAGTTGATCTACCACGAGATCGGAGAGGCTAAACCCTAGAACCTAGCCTATGGTATGATTGTATATTGTCCAACGGACTAAAACCCTCCGGTTTATATAGACACCGGAGGGGGCTAGGGTTACACAAGGTCGGTTACAAAGGAGGAGATATACATATCCGTATTGCCTAGCTTGCCTTCCACGCCAAGTAGAGTCCCATCCGGACACGGGACGAAGTCTTCAATCTTGTATCTTCATAGTCCAACAGTCCGGCCAAAGGATATAGTCCGGCTGTCCAGAGACCCCCTAATCCAGGACTCCCTCAGGGCTATTTGATGATCAAGATTGGTTTGAGTTGCATGTTTTATTATTGGTGTTGTCCTATGGTGCCCTCCGTGTCACGCAAGCATGAGGGATCCCCGCTATAGGGTGTTGCAATATGTTCATGATTCGCTTATAGTGGGTTGCGTGAGTGACTGAAAGACAAACCCGAGCAAGGGGGTTGCTGCCTATGGGATAAAGAGGACTTGATACTTTAATGCTATGGTTGGGTTTTACCTTAATGATCTTTAGTAGTTGTGGATGCTTGCTAGAGTTCCAATCATAAGTGCATATGATCCAAGTATAGAAAGTATGTTAGCTCATGCCTCTCCCTCATATAAAATTGCAATAATGATTACTGGTCTAGTTATCGATTGCCTAAGGACAAATAACTTTATCATAACAAAAAGCTCTTTACTAAAACAAACTTAGTTGTGTGTTTACCTAAACGGCCCCTACTTTTTATTTACGTAATCTTTATTATATTGCAAATCTATCCAACAACACCAACAAAGTACTTCTAGTTTCATACTTGTTCTAGGTAAAGCGAACATCAAGCGTGCGTAGAGTTGTATCAGTGGTCGATAGAACTTGAGGGAATATTTGTTCTGCCTTTAGCTCCTCGTTGTGTTCGACACTCTTACTTATCGAAAACTGTTGTGATCCCCTATACTTGTGGGTTATCAAGACCTTTTTCTGGCATCGTTGCTGGGGAGCAATAGCGTGGGATGAATATTCTCGTGTGTTCTTGTTTGCTCTATCACCAAGTAATTTTTATTTGCTGTTCTTAGTTGTTCTTTATCTTTAGTTATGGATATGGAACACTAAATGCCAAAAAAAAATTAGGTGTACTTACTGCTCATGGAGATGAGGAACCTCCTAAAACCCTCGATGCTCGTTATGTGACAGATATTATGTACTACTTTGATAATCCAGAGAAAACCCCATTCAATTTGGTAATGGGAGACACGTTGGATCAACGTGAATCCTTTAGGGATTATCGCTTGACTCAAAAAGGGAAACTATTATGGGATCAAATTTATATGTTGTATTGGTACGCTAGGCAACTATGCTTGAGATATGATTATACTTGTTGCTCTAGGATGAAGGCTCCACACCTTCCCTTTTCATGTGAATTTAATGATAATGAAACTTGGGCTTCTTATGCTAGAGGTATATATGACTACTATTATGTGGAACAAATAGAAGAATTTGTTGCTTTTATGGGTGCTTATGAAATTGAATCTATGTTCAAAGAATATGAAAATCTTTATGATGCTGTCTACAGACCTGAAAATTTAGCTATCCTTAAATATTGTTATGAGAATTATGAATACAATTACGATATTGATGCAGTTATTGAGAAAGTCTCTGTTGTCCCAGAAGAGACTAATATTTTGCAGGAATCTATGGAAGAAGAAATTGATGAAACTGTGAGCTCATTGGATGAAAAAGATGAGGAGGTGAGCGAAGAACAAAAGGAGGAAGAGCAGATTGATCACCTATGCCCACCTTCTAATGAGAGTAACTCTTCAACTCATACATTGTTTAATTTCCCTTCGTGCTTACCGAAGGATGAATGCTATGATAATTGATATGATCCCGTTGATTCTTTTGAAATATCCCTTTTTGATGATGCTTGTTGCTTGTGGCCAAGATGCCAATATGAATTATGCTTATGGAGATGAACTTGCTATAGTTCCTTATGTTAAACATGAAATTGTTGCTATTGCACCCATACATGATAGTCCTATTATCTTTTTAAATTCTCCAAACTACACTATATCGGAGAAGTTTGTGTTTATTAAGGATTATATTGATGGGTTGCGTTTTACTACTACACATGATGATTTTGATAGATATAATATGCATGTGCTTTCTGCTCCTACTTGCAATTATTATGAGAGAGGAACTATATCTCCACCTCTCTATGTTTCCAATACGATAAAATTGCAAGAAACTGTTTATACTATGCATTGGCCTTTACTATGTGTGCATGAATTGTTCTTTTATGACATGTCGATGCATAGGAAGAGAGTTAGACTTCATTGTTACATGATATATGTTACTTTGTGTTCACTACTAAATTACAAATCATTGTTAATTAAAATTGGCTTTGATATATACCTTGGGATCCGGGTGGATCCACTACTTGAGCACCATATGCCTAGCTTAATGGCTTTAAAGAAAGTGCTGCCAGGCAGACAACCCGGAAGTTTTAGAGAGTCATTTATTTCTGTTGAGTGCTTTAATATAGTTTAAAAACAACAAAAATAAAGAGGGGAACCCAAAACTTTTTCAAAAAGGAAAGCGAAAGTGAGAAAGACAAGCATTGTTGAAGTGGGAGCTAGCCTTGAACTTTGTTCATGCTCACGGAAACTTTGTGAATCTTGATTACAGAAACTTTTCAATAAAAATAATTATGCCCTTGTACAATTCCATTGTATTATAAAAATAATGTGCCAAGGTTTGCCTTTAGGATGTTTACTTTGCTTATTGGTTTGTACGGTGCAGGACAAAAACTTTGGCTGTAGTGCGCGATTTTATTTTTTTTATTGGAACGTCAAATGGTTATGATTCTTTTTGCACTGTATTTATATAAAAAAATCTATGTTTCCTAATTTTGGCCGAAATTTTCAAGTATCATAAGTATGGTGAATGTTCAGATTATTACAGACTGTTCTGTTTGAGACAGATTCTGTTTTTGATGCATAGTTTGCTTGTTTTGATGAAACTATCAATTACTATCAATGGATTAAGCCATGGAAAAGCTATACTACAGTCGACACAATGCAAAAACAAAATATGAATTGGTTTGCAACAGTGCTTAGAGTAGTGATTTGCTTTATTATACTAACAGATCTTACCGAGTTTTCTGTTGAAGTTTTGTGTGGATGAAGTGTTCAATGATCGAGAAGGTCTCGATGTGAGAAGAAGGAAGAGAGGCAAAGCTCAAGCTTGGGGATGCCAGAGGCACCCCTCGTAAATATTCAAGGAGACTCAAGCGTCTAAGCTTGGGGATGCCCCGGAAGGCATCCCCTCTTTCTTCAACAAGTATTAGTATATTTTCGGATTCGTTTCATTTATGCGATATGTGCAATCTTGGAGCGTCTTTTGCATTTAGTTTTCATTTTTCTTTTATGAACCATGCTGGTATGAGGTAGTCCTTGGTTGATTTATAGAATGCTCATTGCACTTCACTTATATCTTTTGAGTATGGCTTTATAGAATGCTTCATGTGCTTCACTTATATCATTTGAAGTTTGGATTGCCTGTTTCTCTTTACATAGAAAACCGCCATTTGTAGAATGCTCTTTTGCTTCACTTATATTTGTTAGAGCGTGGGCATATCTTTTGTAGAAAGAATTAAACTCTCTTGCTTCACTTATATCTATTTAGAGAGATTGCATGAATTGGTCATTCACATGGTTAGTCATAAAATCCTACATAAAACTTGTAGATCATTGAATATGATATGTTTTCTTCCTTACAATAGTTTTGCGATATAAAGATGGTGATATGAGAGTCATGCTAGTGGGTAGTTGTGGATTAGTAGAAATACTTGTGTTGAGGTTTGTGATTCCCGTAGCATGTACGTATGGTGAACCGTTATGTGATGAAGTCGGAGCATGAAGTATTTATTGATTGTCTTCCTTATGAGTGGCGGTCGGGGACGAGCGATGGTCTTTTCCTACTAATCTATCCCCCTAGGAGCATGCACGTAGTACTTTGTTTCGATAGCTAATAGACTTTTGCAATAAGTATGTGAGTTCTTTATGACTAATGTTGAGTCCATGGATTATACACACTCTCACCCTTCCATCATTGCTAGCCTCTCTAGTATCGCGCAACTTTCACCAGTACCTTAAACCCACCATATACCCTCCTCAAAACAGCCACCATACCTACCTATCATGGCATTTCCATAGCCATTCCGAGATATATTGCCATGCAACTTCCATCATCATCATATACATGACTTGAGCATTCATTGTCATATTGCTTTGCATGATCGTAAGATAGCTAGCATGCTATTTTCATGGCTTGTCCATTTTTTGATGTCATTGCTATGCTAGATCATTGCACATCCTGGTACACCGCCGGAGGCATTCATATAGAGTCATATTTTGTTCTAGTATCGAATTGTAAGTAAATAAAAGTGTGATGATCATCATTATTAGAGCATTGCCCCAGTGAGGAAAGGATGATGGAGACTATGATTCCCCCACAAGTCGGGATGAGACTCCGAACTTTACAAAAAAAATAAAAGAGGCCAAATAAGCCCAAATAAAAAAAGAGAGGCCAAAGAAGCCCACCAAAAACAAAAAAAACAAAAAAATGAGAGAAAAAGAGAGAAGGGGCAATGTTACTATCCTTTTACCACACTTGTGCTTTAGAGTAGCACCATGTTCTTCATATAGAGAGTCTCTTGAGTTATCACTTTCATATACTAGTGGGAATTTTCATTATAGAAATTGGCTTGTATATTCCGATGATGGGCTTCCTCAAACGCCCGAGGTCTTCATGAGCAAGCAAGTTGGATGCACACCCACTTAGTTTTCAGTCTGAGCTTTCATACACTTATAACTCTTAGTGCATCCATTGCATGGCAATCCCTGCTCACTCACATTGATATCTATTAATGGGCATCTCCATAGCCCGTTGATACGCCTAGTTGATGTGAGACTATCTTCTCCTTTTTGTCTTCTCTACACAACCTCCACCATCATATTCTATTCCACCTATAGTGCTATGTCCATGGCTCATGCTCATGTATCGCGTGAAAGTTGAAAAGGTTTGAGAACGTCAAAAGTATGAAACAATTGCTTGGCTTGTCATCGGGGTTGTGCATGATGTGAATATTTTGTGTGGTGAAGATGGAGCATAGCCAGACTGTATGATTTTGTAGGGATAACTTTCTTTGGCCATGTTATTTTGAAAGGACATGATTGCTTTATTAGTAGTCTTGAAGTATTATTGTTTTTAGGTCAAATGATAGACTATTGCTTTGAATCACTCGTGTCTTAATATTCATGCCATGATTAGATACATGATCAAGATTACGCTAGGTAGAATTCCACATCAAAAATTATCTTTTTTTGTCATTTACTTACTCGAGGACGAGCAGGAATTAAGCTTGGGGATGCTGATACGTCTCAGTCGTATCTATAATTTTTGATTGTTCCATGCCAATATTCTACAACTTTCATATACTTCTGGCAACTTTTTATACTATTTTTGGGACTAGCATATTGATCCAGTGCCCAGTGCCAGTTCCTGTTTGTTGCATGTTTTTTGTTTCGCAGAATATCCATATCAAACGGAGTCCAAACAGGATAAAGACTAACGGAGATTTTTTTGGAATATATATGATTTTTGGGAAGAAAAATCCACGCGAGACGGAGCCCGAGGGAGGTACGAGGCAGGGGGCGCGCCTCTGACCCTCGTGGCCACCCTGTAAGGCGGTTGATGCCCTTCTTTCGCTGCAAGAAAGCTAATATCCGGATAGAGACTGTGTTAAAATTTCATCCCAATCGGAGTTACGGATCTCCGGGAATATAAGAAACAGTGAAAGGGTAGAATCTGGGAACGAAGAAATAGAGAGAGACAGAGAGACATATCCAATCTCGGAGGGGCTCTCACCCCTCGCATGCCATGGAGGACAAGGACCAAAGGGGAAACCCTTCTCCCATCTAGGGAGGAGGTCAAGGAAGAAGAAGACGAAGGGCCCCACTCCCCCCTTCTCTTCCGGTGGCGCCGGAACGCTGCCGTGGCCATCATCATCACCGCAATCTTCACCAACAACTTCACCGCCATCATCACCAACTCTTCCCCCCCCCCTCTATGCAGCGGTGTAACCTCTCTCTTACCCGCTGTAATCTCTACTTAAACATGCTGCTCATCGCTATATAATATTTCCCAATGGTGTGTGGCTATCCTATGATGTTTGAGTAGATCCGTTTTGTCCTATGGGCTATTTGATGATTAAGATTGGTTTGAGTTGCATGTTTTATTATTGGTGCTGTCCTATGGTTCCCTCCATGTCGCACAAGCGTGAGGGATCCCTGCTGTAGGGTGTTGCAATATGTTCATGATTCGCTTATAGTGGGTTGCGTGAGTGACTGAAATACAAACCCGAGTAAGAGGGTTGTTGCGTATGGGATAAAGAGGACTTGATACTTTAATGCTATGGTTGGGTTTTACCTTAATGATATTTAGTAGTTGCGGATGCTTGCTAGAGTTCCAATCATAAGTGCATATGATCCAAGTAGAGAAAGTATGTTAGCTTATGCCTCTCCCTCATATAAAATTGCAATAATGATTACCGGTCTAGTTATCGATTGCCTAAGGACAAATAACTTTCTCGTAACAAAAAGCTCTTTACTAAAACTAACTAAGTTGTGTCTTTACCTAAACACCCCCTACTTTTTATTTATGTAATCTTTATTATCTTGCAAACCTATCCAACAACACCTACAGAGTACTCTAGTTTCCTATTTGTTCTAGGTAAAGCGAACATCAAGCATGCGTAGAGTTGTATCGGTGGTCGATAGAACTTGAGGGAATATTTGTTCTGTCTTTAGCTCCTCGTTGGTTTCGACACTCTTACTTATCAGAAACTGTTGCGATCCCCTATACTTGTGGGTTATCAGAGCGTGGGGCACTACGGCAAGGCCTTCGGAGCAAGGGCCTCAGAGGCCTACGTGCCCCGCATGATGAACCAGGAGTACGCGCCAGAAGATGACCCCGGCTCGTTCCTCAAGCCGCGCTAGGAAGAAGAAGAATGAGGAGCTAAGGCCTTCTAGGAGCCGCCCGAGAGCCCCGCCAATCGCGCTGTCGACAACAGCTACAGGGTACCGCTAATCTCCCAGGGGTAGGCTTGCGCTAACCATGAATCACAAGTGAACCAGGTCACAACATCAGTGACGGTTCTGGCGTGGTGGTATCCGTCTTGCCAGAAGAGGCTCACTAGGGCTACGTGGGAGGGGCCAGGAGCAATGCCCCTCCCCGCATCGCACGGACCAAGGCAACTCCCGGAGGTAGGCCCTCTGCCGGGGTGGCGTCGGCGACCCTTCCCCCGGCAGAGGACCCGTGGTCGCCGAGGGCGTCCCCTTTGCCCTCGTTCGGCCATCTTGGTCTCCGATCGTCCCGGCGGTGGTAGGGGGTGGTGCAAGGCGGGGCCCTCGTCAGGCGATATGAAGTAAGGCTCACGCCTGTGAAGATGGCCGCCCGTGACACTCTCACGTAATAACGAGTGGGTGTCGGTGTCAAAACCGGCGGATCTCGGGTAGGGGGTCCCGAACTGTGCGTCTAGGCCGGATGGTAACAGGAGGCAAGTGACACGAAGTTTTACCCAGGTTCGGGCCCTCTCGATGGAGGTAAAACCCTACGTCCTGCTTGATTAATATTGATGATATGGGTAGTACAAGAGTAGATCTACCATGAGATCAGAGAGGATAAACCCTAGAAGCTAGCCTATGGTATGATTGTGTTTGAATATGATGTCCTACGGACTAAAACCCTACGGTTTATATAGACACTGGATAGGGTTAGGGTTACATAGAGTCGGTTACAATGGTAGGAGATCTACATATCCGTATCGCCAAGCTTGCCTTCCACGCCAAGGAAAGTTCCTTCCGGACACGGGACGAAGTCTTCAATCTTGTATCTTCATAGTCCAGGAGTCCGGCCGAAGGTATAGTCCGACTATCTGAACACCCCCTTATCCAGGACTCCCTCGGTGGGACTGTACACACCCTGGACTCTCAGGAGTGCCGCCCTCTTGCCTCGGGGCTCCCTCCCACGCCTAGTGGTAGCACTTAGCTCCGCGCTGGTGAGAAGACGTCAAAGACTAGACTAGGCGCCGGACGTGACCATTTGCTTTGGATCTCTTTTCTATAACCCTGCCTTCTGGATTTGGATTTAAGTTGAACCTGAATTTTTGTTTGA
This sequence comes from Triticum monococcum, assembly GCA_034509565.1. Classification (NCBI taxonomy): domain Eukaryota; kingdom Viridiplantae; phylum Streptophyta; class Magnoliopsida; order Poales; family Poaceae; genus Triticum; species Triticum monococcum. The sequence continues at coordinate 128,054,830 of CM067842.1, forward strand.
TGCGCGCGGGGGGGGGGGGGGGGATTCCTTTTTCTCGTTCGAGCTATTTCTCGCAGTCTGGTTCTTGCCTTATTTCGGAGTTCGCGCCTATCGCTCCCCCCTCGCGGGCCCCTCGCAAGCGAGGCTGGGCATGAAGCACACAAGACACGCACGTGTCGCACCGCAGCTGGCGCTCGCTTATCACGCGGCCCCCTCGGGCTTGTCGACGAATTCCTGAGGAGCTTCCCAGAAACTCAGAATATCTTGAGCCAGTTTTGGGCTCATCCATGCTAAGGTAACCCGCAACAGCAACCTTGCCTCGGCATACGTGAGTTCGTGAAGACACATATTCAATTCAGCCTAAAGGGCTAGAGGCAGTAGTATATTTACATGAGGGGCTCCCCCTCCCAAAATGCTCTTACAACCTATGGGGCCGCGCCCGAGCTTCTACATGCAGGGCAAATAGGTGAGAAGCACGGAATCAATCGGACAGGTCACTCGCCGCGTCCCCAGGATCGCCCTCGAACGCGTCACTGGCATCGCTACCGTCATCATTGGCATCACCATCACCTCCCTCGGCGCCGCCATCACCATCATCGACCACGCCACCTTCGTCCGCCGCGACCACCGCCCCGTCGTCGTCAGAAGTGAAGGCCCTGACCAGCGCATCCACGTTGTCTTCAACCCATCACGCCAGCTCACCCCGGATGGCTTCAGGTATGTGAGCAATGGCTGCGCCAAAATCGATGTTGGGATCGGTGTTCTGGAGATGGCTGAAGACGCGGGAGAACGCGCGCCTGAGCAGGCTGCGACTCCTCTCTTCAACAACCTGGCGAGCCCTCTCAGAACAGTTCTGCAGGCGCGTCACTACGTCGGTGAAGAAGCAGAGGTGGCTGGCATAGTCGTTAGCATGGGGATGAGGAGCATTCTCATCATAGAGATGGCCAAGGGCGGAGTTGGCCCTGTTCCTGAGGTCCTGTATCATGGGAGCATGCACACGCTCCAACGTCCGCTGCTGAAGCACTTCTTCGTTGTTCTGCTACGCAACGGACTCGACATCGGTGACCCACCGCCGAAGAGGGAGCAGCTCGGCACGGGCGGAGGCTAGCTCAGCCTGCGCCGAGGCCAGGGCGGTTGCGGCGGCCTCTTCGCGCCGCTCCACCTCGACCAACCTGGACTTGAGGGCAGTGGACCTACCTACGGCCTCAGCCTCTACGAGCTTCAACTTCAGGTCGAACTTATCCTCAATATCCGCGCGAGCCTCGGCCACCCGGCGATTGACATCCTCCTGGGCCCTGGCCTCGCGCGTGCCAATGGCATCCTCTGCTTGGGCGACTTGACGCTCCCTCGTCTCCAGCCGCTCAAGTTCGAGGCTGCGCTCCACGGCTTCTAGCGCCAGCGCTTCCTCGCGCCTCCGAACCTCTTCCTCTTCGATGAGCATCCCTCTCACTGACGCCGGGATGGCTTTACGTGCCTCCACCTGCTGCTCCAAGGAGGCGTCCCAGGCTTGGAGCTCCCGCGAGTGTTCCTCTGTGGCCTCGCGGCGGCGATCAGCTTCCCGAGCTTCTTCCAAGGCTCGGGAGCAGGCTTCGCGCGAGGTCGCGAGAGATGCATCGGCCTTCGCATTATCAAGCTCCCGCTGGTGGCACCCGAGGTTGATGGCCACCTCAGCTTACGTTGCTCCTCCACCAGTCGAGGGCCCTCGGCCACGAGGCGCCTGTCCACATCCTCGAGTTCTTCACCAAGCTAGTTCATCAAGACCATTGCCTCCTGAAAGAGCTCGTGGCGGACGACGCTCCCTTCTCGCGCCAACTCAAGCATGCTGCTGACTCCGTCTCCCTCCACGGGGACCGCGGATGGTGCCCGAAGCGACTTGCCCGCTTCCAGCAGGGGGCTGGGGGCTAGTGCCTGCTCATTTGCTGGTCGGGCCTCGCAAGGGGCCCGAACGAGTGAAGGCCAGCTGCTTGAAGAATACCCCAGGATCGAGGCTAACCAGTCTCCATCCACGACCGGGGGAGGAGCCCTTGGTACACTTGCTATGCTCCAAGCAAGGCCGCGAAGAAGGGACGACGAAGGCGCGAGCTCAAGACACCTTGATGACGGGTCGACTCCCATGGTTGACCCCATGCCGTGGGCAGCGCACGAGCCCGCGACGCTTGAGTTTGGCAGGGGAAACGGGGCGAGAGGAAGCTGCTTCTCAGGAGATTTCACAGCCTTGGCAGAAGGGGTCCTGAGGAGACAATCGTCAGGAAGGAAAGCAACACGCAGAAGATCACCAAGATGAGGTACTTACTCGTCAATGACGATGTACTTCCTTCATTTTAATGGCCCAAAGGTGCCGCTGCCGCAGCTCGGGGGCCCCTTCCTCTTGTGGAGTTCTTCGAAGTCCACGCAAAGCCGGCCGAACCGTTGGACATGGCGGCCGACACGAGGCGCGGCTGGAGAAGTGCTCGGAGGGGCAGCCTCAGAAGCGCCAAGCTGAGGGGAGCTATCCGGCTCTGCCTCGTAGTGACTTGCCAAGGCCTCAGGAGCCCCGGCCTCGAGAGATGCGGGCTGCATCGCCCCTTGAACCGCCGCCCCAGGGCAAGAGTCACGAGTCCCCGAGGTCGATGCCTCGGGAGCCCTGGGCGGCATCAGCATCTCGACACCTTCACTATCGGCCCCCAGCGGTGCTCGCCCCCCTGCATGCACACTTGGGGCGAGCTCGACACTAGCGTCGAGGAGAGCGACCATGATGATGGGATTCTCACGGGGTCCCATGAGGCCAACTAGGCGCAGCCCCCACTCGTTGAAGGAGGGCATCCGCTCCACGAATATCATCTTGTTCAAGTAGCGGTACAAAAGGAAACTCCTCCTCGGCAAGTCATCTGGCAACGGGACGCCCGTCGGGACCTCAAGCATCGTTCGTCGTGCCTCAAGGGGGAGCCCAGACTCCTAAAGTCTCATATGGTCCTGGCTGCTGAGTAAGGCCCACATCGGGCGGGAGTGACGCCAAAGCGGAGCAATTCGGCGCCGGACGAACTCCTTCACCACCATAGGCGCAGTCACGCCAAGGTCTTTGAGCCACCTCAACCTGAGCCAGACGGGGACAAGGCGCCGATCGGCGAGCCTCCGGTGGCACCAACCAGAGTTAGGAATGGTGGGCCCTGACGGAGAGGAGAGCAGGGGGCTGAGCACTCCGGCATCAACAAACACCCACCATGTCCGAAACACGCTCGTGGATGGTGGAAGTTCGAAGTCGATCCCGTCGCCGGCCATCGCCGCCACGGCTTGAAAGCTCAGGCATCCGGAGCTCTGCCGGGGATCAATCAGGTGCAACGAGAAGAAGTGGCGGAGAAGAGCCACGGATGGAGCAATGCCTACCATGGCCTCACAAACAAAGGCGAAGACGGCAAGAAGGGTCATGGATTGGGGATCAAGGTGCAGCATGTGGATCTGATAATGGGCAAGCACTGCGTTGAAGAAGGCAGAGAAGGGAGGAACCAAGCCAGCCCAGAGGACATCAATGAAGAACGGGACCTCGATGACCTCCCAGTCGACGCGAGCTCGAGACGCAGGCCAGGCCGCTGTCTCCCCCCACTCGTTGAAGCTGGGGGCGAGCATGGGGCGCACCTTGTCCATGGCCTCTTGGTTGAGCACCAGCGACCTACCAACGGTGGGCTCAATGGTCGGGGGCGGAGCGGCGAAGGACAGAGGCATCTTCCCCTTATCTACTTGCTTTGGCGCCATGGCGATGGAGTGGGCAGAGCTCAGGTCAGATTGAAAAGGGGAGCAAGGCTTTAGGGAAGCGGAGGAATTGGGAAAGTATGGCACCAGCGATGGAAGAATAACAGTGTAGGCTGTAGTGGCCGCCTAGCCAGGCGGATTTCAGGGCAGCATGGGGAAGCAGAGACGCCCACCTCCAATCAACCGTCACGCGTCGAACTAGGCCGCAGGCTATTGGGGCCCATAGCGCTCCGCACTTGACCTTTGGCTTCGCCTCGAAGCCAAGCCCGAGCGCGCCGTGGGCCCGGGGGCTACTGTCAGCGTTCTGGGAATGGGGGTCCCTAGACTTGCCTGCCTATGGCCCACAGCGTGGCTCTGCGAGCGGGCCCGTACGGCCCATATTCACCAGCAAGGACTCGGGACCCTCGCGAGGGGCCAAGCCTCGCGAGGCGGGCGACACAAGACCTCCTCAGGAGCGGCCTCACCTGGCAGGCTCGCGAGGGGCGGAGAGTTCAAGGCCAGGCGAACCTCGCGAGGTTCTAGTGACGTGAGCCATGACGACCAAGGCCAGGCGAGCGCCAGCGCACATAATATCCTTGTTTCCCCTTCGGTGCTAAGGGAGCAAGCGCAGGCGCGGAGTACCGGGGTGTCAAGCAAAGGTTTCCATATTAGTGCAACAAGACCAAGACCAGAAGGATGGAAAGACGGAGGTCACTGTGGAGCCCAAGACGGCATCACCACCACTCCACCGGAGCCTTTGGCAGGCGAAGACTGCTTTTGTCTGGATAGGTTGTACTAGCTGCCCCCCTTCAAACTGACCGTTTTGGGATCCCTTCCTGCTCAATATTTGAGAAGAGGACCAAGGCCACTATAAATAGAACTAGCCACCACCGTAGCTGGGGGCGACCTCATCTTAGACTAGAACTAGTCCATCCCCACAAACACATCCACCAAGCACAAGAACACCTGTCCTCAGGAGGCTGTTCTTCCCCTTGTAATGTTCATCCTCAGCCCAAGTGGCAATCCACCACACCACACTGGAGTAGGGTATTACACCACAACGGTGGCCCGAACCAGTATAAATCTTGTGTCCTTTGTGTTGCGAGTTCGTCGAGTTAGTTCGTAAGATCTTAGCCGAGTTAGGACGTGGATCGGTAGGGGGGAGATATTCACGCGCACCCCATTGTTCGAACCTTGAGGGTTTTGCCGGAACCCGTGATCCGACAATCATGGTGTTATAAACATATGCATGCATGAATATAGTGGCGATATGTGTGCTGTGGTTTTGCACATGTTATACCATAATGTGATAATGCATGGCATTTGCAACTCACAGCTAAATGTCGAACAATCTGAACCATACTATACATCAACAATCTCACATTTTATTTGAATTTGTGATAATGTGTGGCGTTTGCAGCTTACAACTAAATATCGAATTTCTAAACAATACTATATATCAAATAATCTCACATTTTATTTGAATTTGTGGTAATGTGTGGCGTTTGCAACTCACATCTAAATACCTGTAGGAGTAGGGGGCGGGGCACCATACATTATGTGATAAACACATTATACATATGAGACATGGTTTAGGTTATGAAGATCTAGCTAGAGCTTGAAATGTACTGTGATTTGAAATCAACATAAAGTGGATTCAAAAAATCGAGTTCGAGTTCATATAGTACACATAGTTCATATCTAACTCGACAGTAATCATGTGGTGTGCTGTGAAGATAATACACAAACAATGGTTTAACTTGACAATAATGATGATTGTAAATCTTATTAAAATAGAGAAACAAATTCAAATGGTTTGACTTCACAACAATCGTTATTGCAGATCTTATTCAAATAGAGAAACGGATTCAAATTTAGTTCATATTGAAGCGGTAGTATATACGTTTGGAATGCACTAAAACATTCATTTGAGTAGCAAGTTGCATGCATTATACACGTAGCGAAATATTTTAATTGAACATAAGATGATTCAAAGTTTTGAATGGCATTTGTAGTGCGAATTGATTTGGTACAATAAACGGGACTAGACTCTCTTTGTGGTGCGAATTGATTTCTTTTTGTTTTCTAATCGACGAAAGTGTGAATAGATTTGGTATAGTACATGTTAGGCTTGTACGGAAATTTCAACCCGCGCCTTGTTAGCCCGAAATATTTAAGATACTTCTTTGTCTTGTTGTGCTCCGAAAACTCACTCCATCTCAACTCGCGCCTTGCTATCCCAAAATTACAACGCGCGCGAAAACTCCCACCTCCTGCGAAGTCCCGACACACGAAATGCCTGTGATACCCCTGAACCGAAAGAACTGCCTAGCACAAATCGGTGGGGGTACTTCCGTAACTTACCCCACATTTCGGACAGGCGGGTCCCTAAGCCATGGTTCCCCACTCCCATCCCATCAGCCCACACATTCGTACACTGAGGTCGCGAAAACCCGCAAAGCCTCACACCCTCCTCCATCCGCCACCCAGCCAGAGCCTCTTCCCCGACGACGTCATCCATAGCAACACCTCGACGTCCCTCATCCATCGTACCAGATGAGGATCTATCGTCGATCTCGTCGTCTCACCGGTTCAGCCACCCCGTCCTCCACCTCCAAGGAGCTGCCCTGATGTTCCCCTCGTCTTTCACGCCACCTCCATTCTGACACCGCCGTCTTCACCTGCACCACCAGAAGAGCATCATCATCACCGTTTCCACGGATGAAGCTGAGGCCTAATCGGTGCCACCAAAGAGGTTGTACACTAATCGCCGCATTTTCTTCTTGATTCGATCTGACGGTGCTGCCGGCGCTTGATCCCAAGCCGGCACGGCATGGCTCCATCCATGGCAGCGTCGCCGGCCACTTCCTCCATGATATCTCTCCCTCGGCGGCGACGTCCACATCAGTAGGAGCTGCTGCTGCTTTAGCTCTCGCTCGCGCTGCTGCGCTACTCTTGCTCTCGGTCCCCTGCTTGGCTGCTTGGTCTGCTCTAGCTATTGCTCTTGCTCTTGCTCATGCTACTGCTCTCGCTCTTGCTCTTGCTCTTGCTTGCGATGCTGCCTCTGATTTAGTTACACTTTAGTCAATTGAATCACTTTTGGGTCAGTCGATTTTCAGGGGGTGGGGAGGGCTCGTCGGAGTTAAGGAAGAACCAGCCACAACGGGGAGGGGGGCTCGCCAAAGAGGTACCCCACTTTCTATCTTAGGGTACAGGGTGGGGGCGGTGGTCGCCGGCGATGGTGCGGCGGTGGCGTGGGGATCGCCGGAGAAAAAGCTCGGCACGGGTGGCCTAGAGGGATGGTCGGGGCGGCGGTGGACCGGCGGTGGGGAGTGGTTTCGGGGCGGGCGGGGCGGCGCACCACCGGTCGCGGGCGGCGGGGGGCGACTGTTTGGTCGGTGGTGGCCGGCGGCTCAGGGTAGCCTCACCTGATGCTACTACACGACCAACTGCCCCGGCTCTCGCACGCGCTGCTGCTGCTTTTCTGCTACTAGTGCGTTCAGTTTTGACAGTAAAATTTAGTTTCGATAGCAAAATTTAGTTTCGACAGTTAGTTCAATTTTGACAGTTAAATTCAGTTTTGATAGTTAAGTTCAGAGATGAGCGGCTAATGTATTTTACATCTAGCACTTTGTGTTTAGCCAGGCATCATATATGTGAATTTTGCAATGCCACCCTGGTTAGCCAGTCATCTTATATGTGAATTATATCATGCCATCATTTTTTTATTATGTGTTAAATTTGTCAACAATTTTAGTACATTCAATTTCTCTTCCTATGCATCAGCCATTTAGCACGGTCATGGAAAAAACTGAAGTGGAAACAAGGTCTTCAGAGCAGACAATGCTATCTGACAAAGTGCATGTCTTACTGGTTACGGATAGCTCCTTAGAGGAGGATTCAGAGACAGATGACTAGTCTTATTTCCCCCAGGTGCATGCTCTAACTTGGCAGGGTTATGTCGCTCATATCGTGCGTATGGTATCTTGCATTGCTATGTCATTTGCTTAGTTTAGACATGCTTTGTGTGAATGCCACCTATTTAGTGTCTAATTATCATATATGTGAATTATGTGATGCCATCTTGTTGCAAGACATTATATATGTGAACTATGCAATGCTATCTTGTTGCAAGGCATTATATATGTGAATTATTCAATGCCATGTTGTTTAGCCAAGCGTCATATATGTGAATTATATCATGCCATCCTTTTTTTGTATTTCTTGTTGCATTTGTCGACAATGTTTGTATATTCAACTACTCTTCCTGTGCATCAGCCATTTGAATTGGTGATGGAGAAATCTGGAACGAAAACAAGGTCTTCAGAGCAGACAATGCTACCTGCTGAAGCAAATATCTTGCTAGTTACAGATAGCTCTTCAGAGGAGGATTCAGAGGTAGATGACTAGTCCTATTATCCCCCTGAGGTATATGCTCAAACTTGGCAGTGTTATATTACTCATATCATGCATATGTTGTATTGCAATGCTTAGTTTTTACATCATATACACAATATCGAATGCCATCTCCTTAGTTGACACATCATATATGCGATTGCCCTCTCCTCATTTGCTTAGTATATAAATCATGTATTTGAATTATATCATGCCAAGATGTTTACATAGATAGCATGTATCTGAATTATGGCATGCCAACCCATTTTCTAAAGACATAACATAGTTATATCATCTCATCCCGTTTACATAGTCATCATATTTTGAATAATGTCATTTTATCCGTGAATTATATCATGCCATCATGTTTCCATCGATGACATGTTTGTGATTTATGGCATGCCAACCACTTTAATAGACACATCGTTAGTTATATCATGTCATCCTGTTTACATAGTCATCATATTTTGAAGTATGTCATTCTATCCTGTTTAGTTAGCCATCATACATGTGAAATTGTGTCATGCTATCCTGTTTAATTAGCCATCATATATGTGAAATTATGTCCTACTATTCTGTTTCGTTAGACACCATACATGTGAATTATTTCATGCCCTATTTTCTTCCCTACTATCCATTGCACCTATCTATCTTACAATGTCTGTACATTCAATTACTTTTCTTGTTTATCAACCATTTCAATTGGAGGGGGTGACGGCAGTATCTGTGGGAGTAAAAACATGGTCTTCAGAAAAGATCATGCTACCTGTCGATGCAGATAGAACCACAATTGTACTTGCCCAAGAACCAGCCCCACCACACATAACCCAGACTCACGCAGATTGTACCCCTACCCAGCTGGACAGAGAACCAGCTACACCCCTTCTAACCCCAACCCCAGCAGATAGTAACCCAGTTCTAGTTGACACAACACTGCCTCCACCGCAGACCACCCGAACACGAGCAGTTAGTAAGGCAACTGCAGTTCCCAAAGCACGAGGACCACCACTCTGAACCCCAAGTCAACGCTTAAAGCAGAAGAATTGTTCTCAGGTCAGGTTCCGTAGCTATGGTTCATACTACTTTGCTCTTGCATCACTGTATTTACTCATACCAACTAATTTCAATTTTAAAGGATGCAATTGAAACTCCAATGGCGCAATAGGTATGTTTTAAACCTATTTCTTTAACGTGTTTGCTATTGTAACTTTCTCTATATTGATTTCAATTTCAATTGAATAAACAGTTATGTTCTCATGCCATGCACATTACAAGTGTTGTTATTGCTGTGTAGTTTCCCACACTTATATTCTGTCTATGCTGCTTTGTCTTAAATAGATATGATTCGAACTGTATCTATCTTGATTTCGCAACATAAACTAGAATTATATAGACCATACAGTAACCATACTACATAGATATATGTTTGTTTCATGTTGTTATCCTGTCCACCTTGCTACTGAACTAGTTTACCAAAATGAGTTTCATATACTACATTGTAAACATGTGATGTGTTTGTTTGTTTCTCTTTTAGAATGCGGATAAAATATTGGAGAAGAGTACCCCGTTATGCAATGGTAAAGGAAGTAATGCGGATAAGGTTCAAGATAGTGAGACATCCCTGTTGGTCTCCAAGAAAGCTGATAAAAACTATATTGAAGACACTGAGACAACCCCAAAGTCCTGTCTTGATGTAGTGTTCGAGTTACTGGCTACTACTGCTGGCACCAGCTCTTCGAACTCGCTGCCTAAATTAGTTCGGCTTCTTGAGTCTCAACTTCAAGTTGAAAGACACCGATCAGATGTTATGCGACAGGAAGTTGAAGGACCGAGGAAGTCCCTACAGAATTCAGATGCATACTTTCTGGTGCAACAGCAAGTGCTGGAGGATTTAAGCGTCAAACAAGAGGAAGTTAATGAGCTTGCTAAGCATCTTGCCAGCATTATGGGTACCCAGGATATTGTTTCTTGAGCTCTTCTAAAGTGGTTTCAGTTCTGGACTTGTTTTGTTGCAGCGTTTATTTGCACTGGTCGCCAACTTTGACAACCAGTGTATATGATATGCTGCTTTGTTCTCTATATTTGCACTGGTGGCGAACTTTGATGCCCAGTGGATGTAATATGTGTAATAGCTGTGATAGCCTAACGTATGTTGCTTGCTTATTTATTTCCTTGTTGTCTTGTTTATTTGTTTGCTTGTAGTCAGTGCAGTTTTTTTCTGTGGTTTGCTAGTGGCCGCAATAACCTATTTTTTTAAAACTAGGCCACAATAACCATGGGCTACATATTACTGTAGTTACCATGGGCCTCCTACGGGCCGTAGAAACAATGGGCCTTCTAAGGGCCGTAGAAACAATGGGCCTTCTACGGGTCGTAGCATCGATGGGCCTTCTACGTGCCCTATGATCGATAGGCCAAACATGGGCCAATAACAGACCGTATTATGGGCCGTAAACGGGCTAGATTTGGAATCCTCCGTTCATGGGCCGACAATAACGGGCCATCATTAATCAGCTGTATTTGATGACGCTATGAAAACGGCCCAATGGATTAACGGGCCGCAAACGGGCCGATTGTAACCATGGGCTGAATTTGGCCCACAAGCAGAAAAGGCTAATAACAGGCCGTAAGTAACCAAATGCCAGAAATGAGCCCAAGAATAAATGGGCCTTGAGAAGGCCGAAAGATAACACAGGTTGGAAATGGCCCAATGGAATAATGGGCCATTAATGGGTATAAAGGGGTACACTATTCATTGCGGGCCAGATTCACCATGGGCCGTTAATGGGCCAAGAGTTACATGTGGCCTCATATGGGTCGAAAGACATCATGGGCCATACATGGGCCAGAAGTTACAACGGGCTGGAATCATATTGGATGGCCCAGATGAAGCTACTGGGCTTAATTCCGATAGGTCGTAATGGGTCGTGAGTTAGCGGGTCGTAAATGGGCTATATACGAACAGGTCGTTAACAGGCTTTCCGTGGGCCGAGCCATTACCTTTTGACCAAGTCAAACGGGCTGGCATTTCACCGGAATGGGCCTCTATTGGGCCATGCCATGTGTCGACGTATCATAGGAGCCTCCTGTCCAGTGAATGGATGACATCTGTCCCAACGGTGAGCCAACACGTGTTTCCTCCGGCCAATGAGAATTTTACACGTGGAAAATCCTCATTGGTCTGGGCTGTTAGCGGGTTATCGGATCCAAAATTAGACATGTAGCTTAACGGCGACCCGTTACGGTGGATGCCACGTGTCGGTCACCCTTGACGAAAGCACTTCCATGACGCGTGATTTATCGTCATGGAAGTGGACACTTCTGTGATGATAGTTTTGGTAATGTCATGGAACACTTCTACGATAGCACAGGTATGACTATCTTGATTCTGTCATAAAATCGTCATGGACGTACATGCATGGCAGAAAGCGTGACCTACTATGACAAACACGTATCATCACGGAAGTGTCTTTTTTTGTAGTGATAGCTTTTGCAGGAGTTGACATGAGTTGGCATCTTGTAGTTGACATCACTGGTCATCATTTTGTGCAGGGAGCAGCTGCTGGAGGAGCTGCCTCATCTTCCACAGCAGATGTTGAGGTATGTGATTTTTTGTGTGTTTGTGAGCTATTGAAAAGTTTCTTGCAAACCTTTTTTTCTCAGTTGATGTTATCTTCTTGCAATATCATGCTTATTGTTGCACATCCCCTATAATTTTTTGTAGTTGTCAGGTCTAGTATGTTTTCTTAGGTTTTTTGCAGGTTGCACACTGGTAGTCTTTTAGTTGTCATGATGAGCTTTCATAGTTGCACAAAAACATCATATTAGTTGGCATGATCCATTTTATGTTTATATAGTTTTTGCAATACTGATCCAAATGATCATTGCTAGTTTTTTCTTAGTCTAGTTTTTGTGTTGTGTTTAATTTATTTTTCTCATCATCAGGCCAGCGGTGAAGGAGTCGAGGTGGATGTAGAGCAAGATGTGGAGCGACCATCACAAGCGGGCAGGATAAGGGCATCACCAGGGCGGTTTGCGAAGTTCAACAGCTCGCTATCCCCACCTCAGAAGTCTGAGCTTGTTTCGAGGTTGTTTGGGGGCCTCTTGAACTTATCAGACACACTTCCAACGTACCTCACAAAATTCCTGGTGCAGTCCTACCAGCCAGAGAGCTCTGAAATGGTGTTCCCGGGCAGCGGAAGGATCTGTGTCGATGCTGACAGTGTTCACAGGGTATTTGATCTCCCAAACGAGGGTCAAAAATTCAGATATGTAGTTGACAAGGATGCAACTAGGAGATTCAGAGAGGCTCTCAATATAACTGGAGATTCTCATCCCCAGATCACTACATGGTGCAAGAAGATCAAGGATATGGCGGGAAGAACAGATGACACAATCTTTATGGCCTGGCTTGCGGTTGCATTCATCACTTTTCTAGCACCAACCATGGCCCTGAAGCTGAGCCCAAAGTGCTATGGACTTGTGCTAGATCATGAAATGCTCAAGAACACAAACATCTGCCTCTTTGTAGCAGAACACATAAATGAAGCTTTCTGGAACATGGACCAGGATAAGCAAACCGTCTGCTGCTTGTATCACTTGATGGTTAGTGAAAACGAGCACTTCCATGTGTTTTTCTTCTTTGTGCAGTTATAGTTTCAGAAATACTCCTCATAATAACTAAAGTTGGGTTTCATTTGTTGGTTCTACTACAGATACTATACATTCATGCGCTCGTTCATGATATCCCAGTAAGCAACTGCGTGATATGATCGAATGCATGGGACAATATCCTAAATGCCAAGGTGATCAAGAAGGACACGGTCTCTCCTGGTGTGTTCGGCAAATTACAAGTGAGTTCTATTTCTTTTTTTCAACAGTGGATCCTTTTATGTTCTATTCATGTCTGCTCAGTTTTTAATTACTTGGTAGGTGCACATATGCTTTTGAGATCAATTTTGGGCTCTTTTTGGTAGTTGCACAAAACCTGTGATCAGTTGGCACAACAATGCCTGTAGTTGCATAGCTTGTAGCTTTAGCTTTGGCATCTGCACACATGTTCATTTTTTTTAATTGGCACATCATATGTTTTAAGTTGCACAGTTTTACTTATCTTGTTGCATAGATGTGTGAGATCAGTTGGCACAAACTTTTTTAGGTGCCCTGTGGGTTGCACAGTGATGACCCACAAGTGTAGGGGATCTATTGTAGCCTTTTCGATAAGTAAGAGTGTCGAACCCAACGAGGAGCAGAAGGTAATGATAAGTGGTTTTCAGCAAGGTATTCTCTGCAAGCACTAAAATTATAAAAGATGTCCAAGATAGTATATTTATATGTGAAAACCTCTCTTTCTTTATTACTTCCTATTAATTGCAACTATGACCAAAACTATGTTTGTCAACTCTCAACAACTTTTATTCATCATACTCTTTATATGTGAAGTCATTACCCTCCATAAGATCCATATGATCTCTTTATTTCTTTTTATTCTTTCTCTTTTATTTTATTCCCTCAGGATCATAGCAAGATAATCAAGCCCTTGACTTAACACTAATCTTTATTATATATAGCTCACGAACTCGATTACATAGAAGGATCATAAAGCAAAACTCAAAACTAGATCATACTAAAATTTTATTCTACTAGACCAAGATATTACCAGAAGGATCGAACTAAGAAAAACGGTAAAGATAAAAGTGTGATGGTGATACGATACGGGGGCACTCCCCCAAGCTTGGCAGTTGCAAGGGGACTGCCCATACCCATGTGTTTATATCTCTTTCTTCGGGGGTGGTGATGATGGAGTTGTTGATGGCGTGTGCTTCTTCCTTAATTTGTGCTTGAGGATAGAATTTTGCTCCCTTAGGTCCTCGATCTCCCGATCAAGGCTTAATACCTTTTTGCATAGTTCTTTTTTGTTCTTCTGCAAGAGACGAAAAGGGATAAAATCAATCTTAGGTTTCTTTGCTCTATTGGGGAGGCTTGACTTTTTGAACTCCACATGCATGTCCCCAGGTTGAGGCAATGGGACTTCATCTTCATCTAAGCTCGTCTCCTCCTTTCCCCTAGGCTCATAGTCTTCTTCTTCCTCTGTGGTCCAACCACAATGCTCTAAGTCCCCGTAGAACATATGATCTGCAAGGTAATCAGCCACATAGATTTCTCCCTCCGAATCTTGGGATGACATATTGCTCTAATCTACAGCAAAAACAACTCGAAACAAAGACAGAGGATATTTGCGTGATACAGTGGTCAAAACCTTTGGGAGATTATATAGTGAATTTTAACCGACCAAAAAAAGTATCGTGCAAGAAAACGGAGTCCGAAGAGCACACGAGGTGCCCACGAGGCAGGGGCGCGCCCAGCGTGGTAGGGCGCGCCCTCCACCCTCGTGGGCGCCTCATGTCCTTCCCGGACTGCTTCTTATTTTCCTATTTTCTTAAATATTCAAAAACGGAGAAAAATTGCTATTAGAACTATTTTGGAGTCAGTTTACTTACCGTACCTCATACCTCTTCCTTTTTGGAGTATGGAACATTCTGGAAACTGTCCCTTATGTATTCCTCCGGGGTTATGGTTTCAATAACATTAGTTTCAACATTTATAGGATTACCTGAGATATAATGTTTGATTCTTTGATCGTTCACCACCCTCGGATTTGTGCCTTTGAAGTTGTTGATTTTTATGGCACCGGAACGATAGACCTCCTCGATAACGTAACGACCCTCCCATTTAGAGAGAAGTTTGCCTGCCAAAAATCTTGAACGAGAGTTGTATAACAATACATAGTCACCTACATTAAACTCACGTTTTGTATCCTTTTGTCATGCCATCTTGTAACCTTTTCTTTAAACAGTTTGGCATTCTCATAGGCCTGGGTTCTCCATTCATGAAGTGAGCTAATGTCAAAAAGCCTCTTCTCACTGGCAAGTTTGAAGTCATAGTTGAGCTCTTTAATGGCCAAATATGCCTTATGTTCTAGTTCAAGAGGTAAGAGACACGCTTTACCATAAACCATTTTATACAGAGACATACCCATAGGATTTTTATATGCAGTTCTATAGGCCCATAATGCATCATCAAGTTTCTTGGACCAATTCTTTCTAGATCTATTAACAGTCTGTTGCAAAATTAATTTAAGCTCTCTATTACTCAATTCTACTTGACCACTAGACTATGGATGATATAGAGATGCAATTCTATGATTAACATCATACTTAGCAAGCATTTTACGAAAAGCACCATGAATAAATGTGAACCACCATCAGTCATTAAATATCTAGGGACTCCAAACCTCAGAAAAATAACTTCTTTAAGCATGTTAATAGAGGTGTTATGATCAGCACTAATAGTTGGAATAGCTTCTACCCACTTAGTAATGTAATCAACAACAACTAAAATATGAGTATACCCATTAGAGGTAGGAAACGGTCCCATATAATCAAAACCCCAAACATCAAATCGTTCAATAACAAGTGAATAATTCATAGGCATTTCTTGACGTCTACTAATATTACCAATTCTTTGACATTCATCACAAGACAAAACAAACTTACGGGCATCCTTGAAGAGAGTAGGCCAATAAAAATCAGATTGCAATACCTTATGTGCAGTTCTATCTCCAGCATGGTGTCCTCCATAAGCCTCGGAGTGACACTTGCGTAGGATCTGTTCATGTTCATGCTCAAGCACACAACGTCTAATAACACCATCTACTCCTTTATAAAGGTGCGGGTCATCCCAAAATTAATGTCTTAAATCATAGAAGAACTTTTTCTTTTGCTGGTATGTGAAACTAGGTGGTATAAATTTGGCAAGAATATAATTAGCATAATCAGCATACCATCGAGCAGTACGAGAGGCATTTATGACAGCTAATTGTTCATCAAGAAAGCTATCATCAATAGGTAGTGGGTCTTCAAGAACATTCTCTAACCTAGACAAGTTGTCTGCAATGGGGTTCTCACCTCCCTTTCTATCAAAAATATGCAAATCAAATTCTTGTAGCAAGAGAACCCATCTAATAAGTCTAGGTTTAGCATCTTTCTTTTCCATAAGATATTTAATAGCAGCATGATCAGTGTGAAAAGTTACTTTATAATCAACAATATAAGGTCTGAACTTATCACAAGCAAACACAACTACTAAAAATTCCTTTTCAGTAGTAGCATAATTTCTTTGAGCAATGTCTAGAGTTTTACTAGCATATTGAATAACATTTAATTTCTTAAAACTCTTTGCCCTAGAATAGCCCCTATAGCATAATCACTAGCATCACACATGATTTCAAATGTTAAATTTCAATCAGGAGGCTGAACAATAGGTGCAGAAATCAAAGCTTTCGTAAGTATTTCAAATGCTTCTACACAATCATCATCAAAGACAAAAGGAACATATTTTTGTAAGAGATTAGTCAGAGGCCTAGAATTTTAAAGAAGTCCTTAATGAACCTCCTATAAAAACTGGCATTACCAATGAAACTTCTTATACCTTTAATGTCCTTAGGACACGACATCTTTTCAATAGCATCAACATTAGCTTTATCAACTTAAATACCTCTTTCATAAATTTTATGCCCAAGACAATACCTTCATTAACCATAAAGTGGCACTTCTCCCAATTCAAGACAAGATTAGTTTCTTCACATCTCTGCAAAACTCGATCAAGGTTGCTTAAGCAATCACCAAAAGAAGCTCCATATACGGAGAAATCATCCATGAAAACCTCAACAATCTTTTCACAAAAGTCAGAGAATATAGCAGTCATACATCTTTGAAAGGTAGCAGGTGCATTGCATAAACCAAAAGGCATACGTCTATAAGCAAAGGTACCGAAAGGGCAAGTAAAAGTTGTCTTTTCTTGATACTCTTTTGACACAGGTATTTGAGAGAAACCAGAATAACCATCTAGAAAGTAAAAATGTGTATGTTTGGATAATCCTTCTAGCATTGATCAATAAAGGGTAATGATCCTTTTTAGTAGCTTTATTTAATTTGCGAAAATCAATTACCATTCTATAACCTATAAAAATTCTTTGTGGGATCAATTCATCTTTATCATTAGGAACAACAATAATACCTCCCTTCTTAGGGACACAATGGACATGACTTACCCATTGACTATCGGCAACGTGATAAATTATACCTGCCTCCAGAAGCTTTAGTATTTCTTTTCTTACCACTTCTTTCATCTTAGGATTTAACCGTCGTTGGTGATCAACAACCGGTTTCACGTCTTTCTCCAATTTTATTTTGTGCTGGCATAGAGTGGGACTAATGCTCTTAAGATCATAAAGAGTATATCCAATAGCAGCACGGTGCTTCTTCAGAGTTTTCAATAATTTCTTTTCTTCATGCTCTGAAAGGTTAGCACTAATAATAACAGGATATATCTATTTCTTATCAAGATAAGCATATTTAATAGTATCAGGTAAAGGTTTAAGCTCAAACATGGGGTCACCCTTGGGTGTAGGAGGATCCCCTAGAATTTCAACAGGCAAGTTGTGTTTCAAAATAGGCCCCTGTTTAAAGAATACTTCATCTATTTCCCTTCTTTCATTCATAAACATATCATTTTCATGGTCTAGCAAATATTGTTCTAAAGGATCACTAGGAGGCACGGCAATAGAAGCAAGACCAATAATTTCATCTTTACTAGGCAATTCTTTATCATGGGGTTGTCTATGAAATTTAGCAAAATTAAATTCAGGAGACATACCTCCTAAACCAACAGATATAATATCCTTATTGCAGTCTATCTTAGCATTAACAGTATTCAAGAAGGGTCTACCAAATATAATGGGACAAAAGTTATCTTGTGGGGAACCAAGAACAAGAAAATCAGCAGGATATTTAACTTTCCCACACAAGACTTCAACATCTCTAACAATCCCAACTGGGGAAATAGTGTCTCTATTGGCAAGTTTAATAGTAACATCGATTTCTTCTAACTCAGTAGGTGCAATATCATGCATAATTTCTTTATATAGGGAATGAGGTATTGCACTTGCACTAGCACCCATATCACATAAGCCATGATAGCAATGATCCCTTATTTTAACAGAAATAGCAGGCATGCCTACAATAAGTCTATGTTTATTTTTAGTATCGGGTCTAGTAATTCTAGCAGATTCATCACAGAAGTAAATAACATGCCCATCAATATTATCGGCCAAGAGATCTTTAACCATAGAAACACTAGGTTCGACTTTAATTTTCTCAGAGGGTGTAGGTGTTCTAGTATTACTCTTACGAACCACAGTTGAAGCTTTAGCATGATCCTTTATTCTAATAGGGAAAGGTGGTTTCTCAATATAAGCAGTAGGAACAACAGGATCATTATAAGTGATAGTTTTTTCTTCAACTTTAATAGGTGCAACTACTTTTACTTCAATGGGAGGATTATATTTAAACCACTTCTCCTTAGGGAGATCAACATGAGTAGCAAAGGATTCACAGAAAGAAGCTACTATCTCAGAGTCAAGTCCATATTTGGTGCTAAATTCTCGGAAAGCATCGGCATCCATAAAAGATTTAACACAATCAAACTTAGGTGTTATACCTGACTCCTTAACTTTGTCGAGATCCCAATCTTCAGAGTTGCATTTAATTCTTTCCAATAAATCCCATTTGAATTCAATAGTATTCATCATAAAAGAGCTAGTACAAGAAGTATAGAGCATGGAGCAATAATCAAGAGAAAGCCGAGCATAAATTTTTTGAATAATAATTTCTCTTGAGAGCTCGTGATTGGGGCATGAATATAACATTGACTTAAGCCTCCCCCAAGATTGAGCGATGCTTTCTCCTTCGCGAGGCCAAAAATTATATAAAAAAATTACGATCACGATGAACAAGATGCATAGGATAAAACTTCTGATGAAATTCCAATTTCAATCGGTTGTAGTTCCATGATCCCATATCATCACATAGCCTAAACCATGTCAATGCCTTTCCCTTCAAAGATAAAGGGAAAACCTTCTTCTTGATAACATCCTCGGGCATACCTACAAGCTTAAATAATCCACAAACTTCATCCACATAGATTAGGTGCAAGTCGGGATGCAATGTTCCATATCCTGTAAAAGGATTGGCTAGCGGTTTCTCTATCATACCCGAAGGAATTGCAAAGTACACATTTTTAGTAGGTTCAGTAGGTTGAGGAGCAACTCTTTGCTCTACTAGCCGGGGCGAAGATACCCTAAACAAGCCCCTCAAAGGATTATGTTCCATAGCAACAAGTGACAATAAATTTCAGCACACTATATAAGTTTTTCCTTACCAAATTCCACCTACCAAAGGCACTTCACTCCCCGGCAATGGCGCCAGAAAAGAGTCTTGATGACCCACAAGTGTAGGGGATCTATCGTAGCCCTTTCGATAAGTAAGAGTGTCGAACCCAACAAGGAGCAGAAGGAAATGATAAGCGGTTTTCAGCAAGGTATTCTCTACAAGCACTGAAATTATCAGTAACAGATAGTTTTGTGGTAAGGTAATTTGTAGCGAGTAACAAGTAATAAAAGTAAATAAGGTGCAGCAAGATGGCCCAATCCTTTTTGTAGTAAAGGACAAGCCTGGACAAACTCTTATATAAAGGAAAGCGCTCCCGAGGACACATGGGAATTATCATCAAGCTAGTTTTCATCACGCTCATATGATTCGCGTTCGGTACTTTGATAATTTGATATGTGGGTGGACCGGTGCTTGGGTTCTGTCCTTCCTTGGACAAGCATCCTACTTATGATTAACCCCTATTGCAAGCCGCAACTACAACAGAAGTATTAAGGTAAACCTAACCATAGCATGAAACATATGGATCCAAATCAGCCCCTTACGAAGCAATGCATAAACTAGGGTTTAAGCTTCTGTCACTCTAGCAACCCATCATCTACTTATCACTTGCCAATGCCTTCCTATAGGCCCAAACAATGGTGAAGTGTCATGTAGTCGACATTCACATGACACCACTAGAGGAAACACAACATATATCTCATCAAAATATTGAACGAATACCAAATTCACATGACTACTTATAGCAAGACTTCTCCCATGTCCTCAGGAACAAACGTAACTAATCACACAAAATATTCATGAATAATCAGAGGGGTATTAATATGCATAAAGGATATGAACATATGATCTTCCACCGAATAAACCAACTAGCATCAACTACAAGGAGTAATCAACACTACTAGCAACCCACAGGTACCAATCTGAGGCTTTGGGACAAAGATTGGATACAAGAGATGAACTAGGGTTTGGGATGAGATGGTGCTGGTGAAGATGTTGATGAAGATTGACCCCCTCCCGATGAGAGGATCGTTGGTGATGACGATGGTGATGATTTCCCCCTCCTAGAGGGAAGTTTCCCCGGCAGAACAGCTCCGCCTGAGCCCTAGATTGGTTCCGCCTCGTGGCGGCGGAGTTTCTTCCCAAAAGCTTGCT
Organism: Triticum monococcum; assembly: GCA_034509565.1. Lineage (NCBI taxonomy): Eukaryota > Viridiplantae > Streptophyta > Magnoliopsida > Poales > Poaceae > Triticum > Triticum monococcum. Next base: position 128,075,352 of record CM067842.1, read on the forward strand.
TATGATTTTTTTTTCCTCGACAAAAGACTCCATATAGCCAAAGATGGGCATCAGAGGGCTGCCAGAGGGCCCACGAGGTAGGGGGCGCGCCTAGGGGGTAGGGCGCGCCCCCACCCTCGTGGACGGTGGGTGGCCCCCCTTTGGTACTTCTTTTGCCCAATATTTTTTATATATTCTGAAACATGCTCCCATGAAGTTTCAAGACTTTTGGAGATGTGCAGAATAGGTCTCAAATATTTGCTCCTTTTCCAGCCCGGAATTCTAGCTGCCAGCATTCCCCCTCTTCATGTAAACCTTGTAAAATAAGAGAGAATAGGCATAAGTATTGTGACATAATGTGTAATAACAACCCATAATGCAATAAGTATCGATATAAAAGCATGATGCAAAATGGACATATCACACAGTTTTTTTGTTTGTTTAGTTGCATATATGTAGAATCCAATTGTTTAGCTAGTATCTTGTTGTAGTTGCACAGGTTATAAGGTTTGGTTTTCGTTCAAAACAAAATCTATTTTGATAATCTTGTTCTTTTCTTTTTCTCTTTTTTACATCAGCTTAAATAGGAGTGTAGGGGCACAGAGCCGACACCACTATTTGGTGGTATTTTGCAAGTTGAAGCATTCGTGGCATCCAAGTTACCAATAACCTACAATCCGCAGGTTAGTCTTTGCATACATGAGTTTGGATCAGTTACCGACATTTTCTTTGGCTGGGATGTATGTTCAGTTGCACATATATGCTTTTTTAGTTGCAAGAATACATGATTCAGTTGGCTGGGATGTATGTTCAGTTGCACATAAATGCTTTTTTAGTTGCAAATATTCTTTGGATAGTCAATGTGTTCGTTTGCAAACAATAACTTCAACTTGGTAGAATGCACGTTTAGTTTTGGCTACAATACATGTTTAGTTGGCTAGAATCATGTTTTTAGTTGGCCAAAAAATGTGTCTTAGTCGGCTTGCTAAACACATCATGGTCAGTTACCGACATTTTCTTTTCTTTTTATAAAATGGTTTCTAACTGAATCAGTACTGAATCTTTTTTTGTGCTGATGCAGAAAAAGGCAAATATTGCCAAAGTTGTTAATGACCTGTGCAAGGCAGTAACTGAACAGGTTGGCACCTTCATTGAAGCAGTTGCCAAGATCGATGACGAGGATACGGATATTGATCCCTACATACAACAGCCATCAATGGGAACCGGGACGTCATGCCGTGCTCCAAAAAGAAAGAGACGGGTTTCACCTATACAAGAAGAAGAAGAGTCTGTTGAGGAGGAGTCAAAATAAGATGTGGAAAATGGAAGCAATGCTATACGATGATGATGACGAGGACACAGATGTGGATGAATCAGAGGAGGAGGACAAAGAGGATGAAGACAAAGAAGAAGCAGAGGAGGATAGGGAGGAGGAGGAGGAGGAGAAAGAAGAGGAGGACAAATAATATGAGGAGAAAGAAGAGGAGGACAAAGAAGAAGAGGACAAAGGAGAGGAGGAGGACAAGGAAGAAGATAGTGAGGAAGAGGAGGAGGAAGAAGAAGGTGAGGCCAAAGAGGGGGACAGAGACAAAGGAGCAGCAGTTGATGGCAGTGAGGAGAAAGGAGATGATGAGGAAGAAGACAAGGATGTTGATGGTGATGATCAAGGGGGGGGTCCAATGGAGGCAGTGACAACATCGATGACGATGATGACAATGGCCTTAGTTTTGGGGGTACATGCGGCAACACATCCAGGGGGACTAGGAGCTCTGCCAACCCTACCAGCAACAGCAATTCATTGAGCAGCAGGAGCACACTATAGATGTTGATTGACAAAACTTGTTGGAAAGAGAAGGATTTACCGAAGTCAAAGAAAAATGACGAAGCGGAGTCTCGGGGGAGCATTGATATGTTCAAGCTGTGCAACTTGAAGCCAGCTTTGCCAACCACTTTTCCCGTGCCAGATTTTAGTGACCAAGAGATGTGTGAGAAGATCGATTTTGCCATTGATCAAAAGTTGTTCTTATCAAGGGAGGCTGAAAAGAATCAAGTTGACATGGAGGAAGTAGGAAAGTGTCATGATTGGGTTCATTCAAAGAAAAAATACAAGGAATATTTGAAGCAGCTTCCAGATATAAGCTCCAGCAAGAGCAATGCAGCATCCGTGGCAAACCCTCACGTGGTCTAGAAGCGCAAAGCAGTTTCAATGAAGAAGAATCTAGAGTTGCCTCAAACCAAGGAGAAGATGGTGAGGGCAGATGTTGAAATAAATGTGGTCAAGGAAGCTGTGGTTCCAACTGATATGCCAACTATAGTGAGCAGAGAGCCAACCACCACTCAAGATGCGATAGCAATGCATGTTGAGCCTACAACCATCACAAGAGTTCAACAGATCAAGGGGAAGACTCCTCTTTCAGCAGTCCCACCTGAAAGTGCGTTATATCGACTAGAGGGGGGTGAATAGGCAATTTTCATGAATTTGTCACTGGGGAATTTTAGGGTGAGGAAATAGAACCAGTTAGCTTGGTGAAGAAAATGATTTGGTAGACCAGTTCCAACTGTTGTGATAGTCTTACGTCTGGTTGGAGCGGCTAGGTATTTAAACCTGAGGACACACAGTCCTCACCATATTCTCCTTGAGCTAAGGTCACATAGAACTCGCCCAATCACTCATGGTAAGTCTTCAAGTGACTTCCAAACCTTAACAAACTCGGTCACTTGGCAATCCACAATTTCCTCTTGAATGCTCTAGACCATGACGCTTAACCGTCTGGAGGATACACAGTCCTCAAAGGTAACAAGCATTAGTTCCACAAAGGAACAATCTCTTTAGTGATGCTCAATCACTTGGGTTTGTAGGTGTTTGGTTTGGGTTTTCGGGTTTTCCTCACTTGATGATTTTCGCTCAAAGTCCTTGGAGGATGGGATGCTCTCAATGACAAGTGTCAGTTTCTCGCGGAGCAGCCAACCAGCTAGCGGTTGTAGTGGGCGGCTATTTATAGCCTAGGGAGAAGCCTGACATGATAAGCATAAATGCCCTTCAATGGCATGACCGTTAGGTGCGTAGATATTTTGGGACAGCTGGCGCATAGCACAACAACGGTCAGAAATTTGAGGTTGAAATTCCTCAGATCTACCATGTTCCTCAGTTGTAGGCAATCCGCACTGGTGAATTCCTAACTCCTCAGTTAGAACAAATTCCTTAGAGAACAGAAGATCTTCATCTCTGTCACTGAAGATATTGACTGAACTATATGAGATTTCCAATGGCTTCACTCGATGGGATTGGTAGGTGTAGGATTTTGAGATGAGCATCACTTGGAAACTTTTCCTTAGTTTTTCCTCGACCCCCTTTAATAGTACGGTGTTTCCTATGACTCAAGAAAGAGAAAATGAAACTAAGAAAACAAAATTCTTCACACTTCATATTCCTCGCATGAATATCAAGTCTTCACGGTCACATGAATTTCTTCACTTTCAAAGTCTTTAGAAAGCCAAAGTCTTCAGTTGAAGACATTCATTTTTAGGGGTCGACTTTCTCTGTAAATATCAAACTCCTCATAGACTTATAGACCTGTGTACACTCACAAACACATTACTCCCTTAACCTATAAGTCTTGAATACACCCAAATCACTAAGGGGCACTAGATGCACTTACAATCTCTCCCTTTTTGGTGATTGATGACAATATAGGTTAAATTTTCAACGGGGATAAACATATGAAGTGTAAATACTGATATTGAGAAATTTGATTGCATGATATAGAAGAACTCCCCCTGAATATGAGCATATGTGAGGAAATTGCTTTTTAGAAACAATGCACATTGAAGAGTAGAATCATGGAGATCTCCCCCTATATCTTGTAATTCATACGCGCATTTAACATATGATATGAAGAATTTGAAATGCATGATGAAATATGGTGACTGATGTAATTCAGCATGCGTGCATTAACATATATGAGGAAATAGCACGCAGAAGAACATAGTGAAAGTATCAGACCACCATCGGAGTTAAGATTGCAACTCGATCCAACAAAGTTTTCAAAAGAACGAGAGTTGTAACTTAGCAAAAAAATGCCCATATAGATAGACCCGCTTGAAGACTAACTCAAATTTCTCCCCCTTTGTCATCGAATGACCAAAAGGGACGAAAAGTGAGGACTAACGCCCCTGAAGAATATCATCACGAAGTTGATGGAGGAGCGCCAATGTTGTTGGGGTCGTCCGTTGGAGTAGGGCCTGCCGCAGTGTCATTCAAGTCTTCGTTTTCATCAGTCTCGTGCGATGAAGAATAAGAGCTGGCCACAAGCTGAGGAACTTTGACATTCTTGAATTTCTTCGAAGGTGGCTGAGACCAGTCAAAGTCCTGCTTGAAACCCATCCGCTTAAGATCTTCACCGTAGAGATGAAACAGAACAGCCTAGGTGCGATCAAATACTTCATGCAGATAGTAATGATTCTTCTTCACAGAGTTCTGCATGATTGTCATGTTCTGAAGAAGTGAACCAAACTGTCGTTTGACCCATTTGTGGTTGCGATTGACCTTTTGGTGAAGACTAGGGAGAAGCTCACGATCAGTCAACACCCTGGGAGCAGTGGCTTGAGGATTTTGCTTTGAAGCATTTGCGACAGAGTCATGCGTCGCAGAGTCATCATTGGTGGAATATGAGGTAGCTTTGCGAAACTGTCCATCCGATGGACGAATGCCTTCATCAATAATAACAGCTTTGCCCTTCTCATTAGATGAGGAAATAGGTCGTTTAAAGACTTCAATGGGGGGCAAATAGCTGACATGTTTTGGAAATCAGCCTTGTAGTTGATTGAAGACCTTGATCTGATGAATATCATAATCCAAGTAGCGCAAGGCTTCAACTCAAAAGGCGATAGAGCGACATTTTCCAAAGTCCTCATGAAGAAATCATGGTAGTTGATAGGCACACCATGTATGATGTTGAAAAGAAGATTCTTCATGATGCCAACGACCTCTTCTTCATTAGAGTCGTGGTCTTTGATTGGACTAAGGGTCTTGGTCAAAATTCTATAGACAGTCCTTGGCACATGGAGCAATTCCTTCACGAGGAATTTGGTTCTTGGGGCTTGACCAGGCTTCAGAGGCTTCATTGGCATTTGCATGTAATGATCAGATAGCTCAGGTTCATGGTAGATGAGCCGCGCACCTTCAAGGGGAGGACTGACTAGCAGGGCATGAAGTAATTCAGAGGTCGGTGCTTTGAAGTGAGTGTTTTCAGTCATCCAGTCCAACACCCATGAATTCAGCGTTGCCGGTGATGTGCAACGTAGCGTAGAACTGAAGAATTAGCTCTTGATTCCAGTCAACGATGTCGATGCAGAAGTTGAGCAGCCCAACATCATGAAGAACACTGAGGACTGGGGTGAAGCAAGGCAGCGACTCCATATCAACATGAGGAATATGCTCATGGTCGAAGATCTTGTCTTTGTCGAGAAGCAGAGAAGAATAGAAATTCATATGACTTGCTGTCCAGAAACGCTTCCTTCGAAACCGAGCAGAGTCATAAGGGGCGTAATCAGTGAAGAATACATGCTCATGAAAGAATTCATCAGCTTTGAACTTCTATTTCTTTGAGAAGGGATTCTTCAGCTTGGGCTGAGGAGTATCGGTCAATGTCTTCACAGCCTCAAGAATCACAGTCTCAGGAGCCGCAGGCCAAGGAATTTCAGTAGCAATATCTTTAGTGGCAGCCTGGGTCTCCATTTCTTTAGCAGTACGAGCATCAGCACTAGTGACTGGAATTTCTTCAGGAATGGTGAGCAATGAAGCTTGAGGTTCATCAGACCCTGTATGAATTTCTTCAGTCTGAACCGGGGACTGAGGAATTTGTTGCAGAGGAGTGAATAGTGGTGAATTGGGGTGATGACTTTCCCGGTATTCATCATTCAGAATAGGAGTGGAGCACCCAATGTCCACGTCTTCATCTTCTTCATCAATTTCCTCGACGCCTGCCTCTTCAGCTGTTAACTGAGGCATGGGCGATGATACCAATGGAGTAGACGTAATGTTGTCCACATCAATTTCCTCATCCAACTACTCTAACAAAGCACTAGAAGGATTTTCTTCATCTGATCCACTAGGGATTTCATAATCCTCCCAAAGGGAACGATCTCCTTTGATGGCATGCTTGAGACTGGAACAACATCTATTGGATTTTCAAAAGAGCTCGGCAAAGTCTTCACTTTCTTTGGTGCTGAAAACTCTGAGACAGTGGATGCTTTCCTTTTCTTCACTGCTGCTTGCTCCGCAGCTTTGGTTTTCTTTGCTTCTGATGCAGAAGGAAGAACATGACTTGGCGTTGGTGCAGGAGGAGCAGAGGAATTTGGTTCATTTACCTCACGCGCAACTGATGCAGTTGCCCTGGCTTGTTCAGTGTCTTCAAGCTTAGCAGCAGATGTTTCAGCTGGCCTGGCTTGTTCTTCAGGCGCAACACTAGTGGTTGCCCTAGCAATTTCATCAGTGGCTGAAATAGCTTCATCAGCCCTGGTACGTTCATTTTCATCAGCAGCCTGATTTTCATTAGTGGTGCTGGCATGTTCTTTAGTAGGCTGAGCAGATGCTTCAGCATGAGGAGATTCATGTTGCATTGGGGCTGCAACATTGGAGGTGAATCCCTTCGCCATGTTGACAAATCTGACCTTGGCTCCTAGCCAATCTGCATGGTAGACGTCAAATTTATCACTGAGTGCCTTGATCTCAGCTTGCATGGTCACAAGTTCATCAGTTGTCATCTTGACAATGTTTTTCTTCAGAAAATGATCTTCCTTGTACTGAGCCTTCTTGAGCTTCCCGGCCTTCTCAAATTTCCATTTTTCTTCGCCTATGAAGGCGGTCAACATGTGACTTTGCCCAGGAGTGAGCTTGAAGTCAGCCATAGGTGTGTTGGGGTCCTTGTGCCAGAGATCAACAAAATCAAGGATCAGCTTGGGATCCAACAGAAGAGGCACATATGTGCCTTTGGCTCTAGCGGCCTTTTGTTGTCTATCTCTGATGATTTCAGCGAGTTCTTCATCATCATATTCGTCCTCACTGGACGACACATGAAAGGCAGCCTGCTTCTTGTGAGGACTTGGTCTAGAGCCTCATCAAGCAGTAGCCTTGGTCTTCAACAAGGTTGGGCCTGTTGAGGATTGCGGAGGAGCTGAAGAACTTGCAGAGGCTCCTGAGGCAATTGAGATGCCTGTGGTCCTTTGGAAAGTGGCGAGATGCATAGGTGCCAAGGACTTTGTCGGAGCAACTTAGGGCTTTGCAACAGGAGGAACTGGAGCAGCTTGAGGAATTTGCCTTGAGGGCATAGACGAGTTGGGTCGTGAGGGCATTGCTAAGGAACTTGATGGTTTGTGAGCTGGCTTCTTGGCCATAGCCTTCATGGGATTGCTAGCAGAGGCCTCAGCAGCGGCAGCAGCAGAGTCTTCATTGAATTTCCTCACTGCTTCCTTAGCCATTTTGGCTAGTTTCTCTTGTTGTTTGGCCCATTCATCAGGATAGTCCTCACCACGCTTGAGACTAGTGGGGTTAGCGTCTTGGCAGGTGCCAATGGTGGTCTTGGGAAAGGAGGGTTTAGAGCGAATTTCTTCATGTACTTTGGAGTAACATATCGATACTCCCTCCATTTCCATGCCCATCTTCTCTCAATCCTCTTAATGCACACCTTGCGCTGATTTTTATTCTCCTTGCCATGTTTGGCCTCATCAGGAGTGCAGTATTCATCATATATGTCATCAGGGATCTCAAATGTTGTGTTAACTTCCAGTCCTTTTCCTCCATTCCGAGGTTTCTTGCCATCTGCTATTTTCTTCAGCTAAGGATTTTGAACAATTGAGTTCTCTGAAGAGGTATGCAATTTGTCTTCGAGGAACGCTGCAAATGAGTTAAGTTGGTGAGGACCTAGTGATTCAGCAGTGGACATGTGTACATGTGAACAGAGTATAGGTGCGAAGAATTGGAGAGGTCACATGCGTTCTCGGAAGTTTTTGCAAAAAGAACAAGTTTGAGGAATTTGACCAGAGTTGTCTTGAGGAATTTCACTAAGCGATCTTTGACTTAGGTTCCAGAGTTGTATAGATTGGAAAATCCACACAATTAAGGAATTGCTACCTCTTGAGCATGCGTTGGTTTTCCCTTGAAGAGGGAAGGGTGATGCAACAAAGTACCGTAAGTATTTCCCTCAGTTTTTGAGAACCAAGGTATCAATCCAGTAGGAGATTACACGCAAGTCCCTCGTACCTGCACAAACAAACAAGAACCTCGCAACCAATGCGATAAAGGGGTTGTCAATCCCTTCACGGTCACTTACGAATGTGAGATCTGAAAAAGATAATAAGATAAATATTTTTGGTATTTTTGTTGTATAGATTGGAAAATAAAGATTGCAAAATAAACAGCGACAAAAATAGCAAGTAGATAGGAAAATAATATGATGGAGAATAGACCCGGGGGCCATAGGTTTCACTAGTGGCTTCTCACAAGATAGCAAATTCTATGGTGGGTGAACAAATTACTGTCGATCAATTGATAGAAAAGCGCATAGTTATGAGAATATCTAGGCATGATCATGTATATAGGCATCACGTCCGTGACAAGTAGACTGAAACGATTTTGCATCTCCTACTATTGCTCCACACATCGACCGCTATCCAGCATGCATCTAGAGTATTAAGTTCATAAGAACAGAGTAACGCATTAGGCAAGATGACATGATGTAGAGGGATAAACTCAAGCAATATGATATAAACCCCATCTTTTTATCCTCGATGGCAACAATAAAATACGTGCCTTGCTGCCCCTGCTGTCACTGGGAAAGGACACCGCAAGATTGAACCCAAATCTAAGCACTCCTCCCATTGCAAGAAAGATCAATCTAGTAGGCCAAACCAAACTGATAATTCGAAGAGACTTGCAAAGATATTAAATCATGCATAAAAGATTTCAGAGAACAATCAAATATTGTTCATAGATAATCTTGATCATAAACCCACAATTCATTGGATCTCGACAAACACACCGCAAAAAGAATTACATCGAATAGATCTCCAAGAGAATTGAGGATAACTTTGTATTGAGATCCAAAGAGAGAGAATAAGCCAACTAGCTAATAACTATGGACCCGAAGATCTATGGTAAACTACTCACACATCATCGGAGAGGCTAAGGTGTTGATGTAGAAACCCTCCGTGATCGATTCCCCCTCCGGCGGAGCGCCGGAAAAGGCCCCAAGATGGGATCTCACGAGTACAGAAGGTTGCGGCGGTGGAAATAGGGTTTCGTGGTGCTCCTGGATGTTTTCAGGGTATATGGGTATATATAGGAGGAAGAAGTAGGTCGGTGGAGCTGCGAAGGGCCCACGAGGGTGGGGGCGCGCCCTCCTGCCTCATGGCCTCCTTGCTTCTTTCTTGACATCCACTCCAAGTCTCTTGGATCACGTTTGTTCCTAAAATAACTCTCCCAAAGGTTTAATTCCGTTTGGATTCCGTTTGATATTCCTTTTCTGCGAAACACTGAAATAGGGAAAAACAACAATTTGCACTAGGCCTTTCGTTAGTAGGTTAGTCCCAAAGATAATATAAAAAGGTATATTCAATCCCATTAAACATCCAAAACAGATAATATAATAGCATGGAACAATCAAAAATTGTAGATACGTTGGAGACGTATCAGGAATCTTGAAGAAAAACATTGCATAGAGAAACATATCGAGAACAGATGCATGTGTGAGGTGTTTAAAGTGTGGAAGTTGAAGAATAAACACCTTTGAAGATTTTGTACAAATCATCAAAATCAACAAGGGCAGTAAAAGTAACTTTTAATTACCCTTGACGAAGAACACGACGAACTGGGAGTAGTAGATTGGAAGTTCGTCAGTGTAGCGGCCCGACCTCAGACGGTCAAGTCTCGGTGCTTAAGTGTCATCCCTGGATCGGTATGCTGACACAAACGGTACTCGAGGATTTATAACAGAGGTAAATCACATGCATAAAGTAACGTAAATACTATTACCTCAATCCAAATAGCAGAAGTAACAATAATGTTGTGGATTCCCATCAACACCAGCGGCAAAGTTGAGTGTAGAAATCATAACCCTAACGTATCACTTACTCATTGTAAGATTACTGCAACATGAGACGTTGCAGCCATGTAGGTCGGTACATTGAATGTACTGGCAAATTCACACCATAGAGCAATGAGGAAATAATAGCTATCACTACATGCATATTTGGCTGGTGGAGGCTCCAAGGTTAATTTTTGCATAAAGCCAATTTTTTCCTACATCAAAGGAATAAATTTTATTTAACTACCAAGCTGGTTGAAAAATTATTGAGAAGGTTCCTCCAACTCAATGCCAAAGTAATAATTATAACCCAACGAATTAATTAAGTAAAGTGATGAGATCAACATGATAATCCAAGAACCAGATACTCAGGATGTCCATAACCGGGGACACGGCTAACCATGATTAGTTTGTACACCCTGCAGAGGTTTGCGCACTTTTCCCCACAAGACTCGATCTCCTCCGTTGGATTTCTCGCACTACATGGTGTTTGAGAAACGGATGACCGAGAAATAGTTTTCAGAAGCATTCACTCTAACCCCGGGTAGACCGTACTAACCTACATCCCCTACATCTGCTAGCCTACCACTGGAAGAGGTCATGCAACTTACTCCACTATGCTAGTGCCCATAATAGCTTGTGGCTGCACACGGAAGTTTCTAGCATGAATAATCTTATGATCCTCTGAGTCTGGGTGGCAATCCATAGGGTGATCACACGGGTCATCCGGGATCCCCTTGGGCAAGCACTGGGTTCTCCAGGTGCCTGGGCAAACCACTGGGTGCTCCAGGGTGCCCCAACCAATCCACCCAGATGTGTATTAAAGTAGCCACCTTAAGTTAACCATTAATAATAACTCGCACATCTGTCATGAATCACTCAAACTAAACCACGTCTCTGAGCGTATCATAGTAGTATAAGCATAACTTAGAAGTAACTCCCAATGTTTGAATGCAAGACAATAGGTTCCTACCTCATCAACTACTTCCCAATACCCACATGTTATCAATCCTACTCATGCAATGTTTGAGCGTGAAATTAATGCATAAAAACTGGGTATGAAAGGGATATGATCTAAGTGTGAACTTTCCTTGTATAGTTGATGAAGATGATTCGCACTCATAACTCCTGATAGTTCTACTCGTCACACTCCGGTCAATATATCGTAAGCAAGCAATAGTAACCACACATAAGCAATCATGCAAAAGAATCGAAGAAAAGATCTCGGGAAACTTCGAAAACAAGCAATTAACTCTTGCAATAGAAAACAATTTCTAACAGTACCAAAATTGGGTGAATTTGGCCTTATCAGAAAGTTTAAGTCAAGAGCTTCAATTTGCAAAAAGAATCAACTCAAACGGAGTTATAAAACTCAGGTTATGAACCAAAGAAGTTTGAATACAAATCTGTTTGAATTCAAATTTAAAACTTTCAAAAACATGTTTAAGTTGTTTATATGGATAGAGGAGATCGTAACGAAGAAGTGGGCATTGGCTTCATTGGATTTGGACAATCGAGCAAAAAGATGTGCTAGTTTGAAACAGAGGGACTAATCTGTAAAATAAAAGTACGAATATGTCCCTAGAAGAAATTAAAAGGAAAAGGAAAAAAATCCTATCGAACGAATGTTCGCTGCGGGAAGCTAACGAATGAATCTGTTCATTGTTGAACCTAATATGATGAACGTTCAATAAATAGATCTATCTAAAAGAAAATAGTACGGTTTAAACGAAAACCGAACCGAAAAAATAAACCGAGATGAACTGGCGGGTCGTGGTGGTTACCGGCGGTTTTTGCAGTTCTCGGAGGTTCGTCGGCGGCGGCAGATCGGGCGGCAGCGCCGTGCTCCGGCGGTAGCGGGCGGCGGCGCTGGTGCAGGGCTTCGGGCGGAGGTGAAGCGCAGCAGCGGGCGGCGACTCACTCCGGCGGCTTCACGCGGCGAGTGCGAGACGGGGAGGAGGAGAGAAACGGGGCCTGGGGCTCCGTTATATAAAGGAGGGAGGCGCGGTGGCGTGGGGGAGGGGGCAGAGGAGGCCGGGGCGGACACGGCCGGCGAGGTCGGCGGCGGCGTCGTGGCGGCGGAGGACTCCGAGCGGAGTCGGAGGCGAGCGGGGCGCGTGGGTGCGCTAGCTGGGCCGTGGCCTGGCCCGGTTGGCTAGGTCGGCCCAGTCCGCGGAGGAAGTTTTTTTTTGTTTTTTTAAACAGACAAAGAAAGAAATAATAAAAACAAAAGAAAATAAAAAAATATTATTTAGGCATATAATATATCAAAATTTTCAGAAAAAGATTTTCTTCAACATGAACATTTTTCTAATGTCAAATAAAATCTACAAAAATTCAAATAAATCAAACAGTGATACTGCTCTAATAAAATCCAACAAAAATCATTTTAAAAATACCAAAATAATTTCAAACCCAATTTTCTAATGTAGGGAATCATTTTACCCTAATTTCCATATATTTTATTTTTGGAGAAAAATAATTTGAATAAAAACCAAAATAACTCCAAATTGAAAATGATTTCAAAGGGGCATTAAATTTGGTTTCTTTGAAATTTCCAACTCATATTTCATATGTTTTGAACAAGTCTTTTTATATTCTCTCATGAAAATCATTGAGTTGCTTAAAGTTTCTGAATTTGAAATAGTGTCGTATGGAATTCAAATCATTTCAAAACCCTTTTCATTTATTTAAAATGGAAGAAGTCATATTATCTTCACTCTAGGGTTTTGTATTTGAAAAGAATTTGAATTAATGGAAATCAGAAAGCAAGGGTGAAAGTTTTGGAAAGTCGTTTCATTCCCTCTCATTTAACTTTCAAAAAGTTTCAACTTCACACAGTCATTCACACAACAATCAAACAAACAATTAATCTATTTATTTATTATAACATTCCAAAATTTAGAATTTTGGGATGTTACAAACCTACTGCCCTTAAAATGAATCTCGTCCTCGAGATTCGGAGATGCTAGAAAGAAATAGGTTAGGTTTGGGGGTCTTCTCAAAATCCATCGATCGTCACAGGGGGTCTGGGGTGCTACCACCCTTAAAAGCATTGTTACCGTTCCATCAAGACTCTTATAATCCATCCTTATTGTTTGATAGTGTTAGTCTTCTGAGATCTCGGGGAAATTCCTATTTTGGGCTCTTCTGGTAGTGGCATAATCTTTTCCTCAATTCTTCTGCCCTTTCATCTTGGTAAGGTTCTTCTGGGGTTGGGCCTTCTAAGCTGATGGGTCTGGCGCCAATACTAAAAAAACTATCGATATCTCATGGTGGTCAACAATTTATGGTTTCTCCTGCAGGAAATGGGTCTGGGTTGATCCTCAACATATGACCTGCGGTTGGCAACAACTGCCTTGTACAAGGGGAAAAATTGTCATACCATTCTAAGGTTTGAAACAAGGTTTTTGATCGTCGTCGCTCTACTATGGGTAAGTCACTCAGATTTACCATCCCATATAGCAAGGCGAATAATAAGAGTAAGTTGGTATGGTGATCAATCCATCCCACACCCAAATCATTTCCTTGTATATGGTTTAGCGAATCTTGCATTCTAACACTCGGTCATCCTCACAAGCATTGCATAATTTCTCTTGTCGACGAACTAGGTTCGGAATAATCCATTGATTCTGCAAGCCAAACAAACATCTATCGTTTCTTCACAACTCTCTAGTTTTTGCGTTACTCCTATAAAATCGTCGGTGGGTAATGTCGTAATCTCTTCCAGGGTTTTTTTCTTCAGTAAGAGTGTGCTTGCTTGTTGGCAGGTCCCGGGGCCTGTGGGTTATGGCCCATCTCATCACTTGTAAACCTTAAACTCATCTTTAGGGCATCTGATAATTATTCCAACATTCAGCTTCCTAGCATTCTTAAATCCATCCAATTATACTGTCTCCCTTCCTTCTACTGGCACCAAACTACTCATCATGGAGTTACAATTGCTCTGTATTACCAACATTATACCTCCTTTATTTCCAATAATACTTCATCCCTTCATATTCTTGGGATATCCCACATATCGAGACAAAATTCATACTTATTTTGTCCGAAATCCACTCCGTGGCATATCATTCTCCTTTCCATGGGTCAAGTGTCCTCACAAGGTACTACCACCCTTAAAATGCACAACTTCTTCCATAGACCATATTTCTCATATCCTCGAAAATGGTCAAAATCTTTCTTCATAGAGTAACAACTCGTAAAATCCAAATCAGTACCAACCATGTTAACTTTATTGATTTTCCAATGATTACAATCTCTTGCATTTTCATTACATGCCTCAACTCAACACCTCAATACAAAAGAATTGTTCCCACTGCTACTACTATATTTCTCACAGACACAACTAATTATCACAAGTCTCCTTCTCCTTGGGACAATCTCTAGCAAAGCGCCATGCTTCATTACAACAAAAAATATTACTTCTGACAAGTTTCGAGGTTTCCTTTTTGGGCAACCATTGAAGTAGTGCCCCGACTCCTTGCACCTGAAACAGGTGATATGACTGAGGTCCTTCCTGGAATCCAATCTACTTCTCTTCCTAGACTTTTCCGTTCCAATCAGGGCTTCTATTACTTGTGGGTCATACTCTACTTCCTCTGTTGGGAATTCTACTAGATCCCCATTGCGACAACTCTAGGAGATGTGTCCTTCTTCTCCACATGAATAGCAAGACTTGGTGCAGGGTTTAATTGGGTTTTCTTTGGGTGTGTCCTCCACCTCTTCCTTCATCACAGGTCCTTCTAAAATTTCCATGAGGGCTCCTTTCATTGCTTCTTTCTTCTGTTGGATAGTTCATTGTACCATGAGGTAAATATGACACTGAGCAGGGTAGTGGGTAGTCCCTTCACATAAGAAACAAGTGATCTGCCTAGTTGGGCATTCTTCAGTTGGGTGACTTCCTTCACAATTAGTTCAGTCATCCTTGTGTTCTTTATGGGTGTGTCCTATTTCTCCACAGATCTTGCATGCACAAGCTTTCCTCATATCGTATCCATAAGGCTTCAATTCCTGGGACACAAGCCGAGACTTTAGCAGAGTCAACTTAAATTCTTTCCAAGTGGTTACTCTTTGCCATCCATTGATGGTTTGGTACATCCTCCACCAAGTAGAAGAACCTCTTTCAAAGCACTGAAGAGCATGCTGGGGCATATCCTTCCCGACTATAGGGTTATTCTCCATGTGATCCTCCATGGTCTTAATCCATCGGTCTGTCTCCAATTGACTCATTGGTCCAAAAAATACAAGCTCATCTCTATTCATCCTCTATTGGGTCCATGGGTTTGGGGTGAGATAAGAGAGATAGAGAGGGATGCACACAATACAAACAATAATTTTGAAAAGACATATTTTTATTTGTGGCTGTCGGGAAACATCAAACAACTGACAGCTCACAAAAGTCGCATCGTAGGTATATAACAGGGGCTTGGTCTTCTAAAGGTCAATAAATCTTCAACTTCACCAAAATCTTCAAGTCTTGCTCATGTCTCCGATGACTTCTTCCTATCGTGCTTGTCCTTCTCAAGTTCTTTTTCAAGGTCATTTTCTGTTGACGCGAAGTCTCTCGTGACGTCCTTTAATATTCCTGGAGTTGCGTTCCAAACTTCTAGGTTTCAACATCCTTGGCATGACCCATGGTCCTACTGTCCTTCTGTTCCTGATGAATCTCCGGTGTCTCGAGGTTTTTCTCTACCATCTTGGCTACTTTGAGCTTTTCGGTCCTGAGTTCTTCACGAAATGCTTCCTTGTCAAATACAGTTTCCTGAAGGTCCATCTTAAAATTCTTGATGTAATACTCCAGATCCTTGTGATACACCGGCTAAGGCTAAATCTGCATCCTTTACTGACAAATGCTCCATCATCCTTCTACCGTCCAACCATTCCGAAGAAATGTATGTTTAACTCAGCACGGTGAGCATAGCATCAGTGGTGATGACATCACGGATAACCGTGTTTCTGCCATTGTCATTGGCATGAGCTATCATTCCTTAATTGATATCTCCTGCCTTAGGGTTTTCTTGACAAAAACTTCGAGTCTTTAACTCTCCATGTTCCGGTCTCTCCCCGACACCTTGATCTCGGGTATTGACAGCTTCAATAGTCTGACAAGTTCCATAAGGGTAGCTTTCCTAGGTCATACAAATCTGGAAATTCTACAGAGCCTTCAAATTCTCCTAGTCTTCGGAGTCTTCAACCAATGTAGTTTCCATTATAATAATGCTCCGTAAAATCCTCTTCATTCCGAAGTGGTCTTTGTTGTCCGATATCTTGTCCTTCTTGGAGTGGTCTCATCAGTCGTGTCTTCGTGTGGTCAAAAAGGGAAAGGGGTATAGTCTCACTAAAAGGGAATAGTTGAATAAGCTCAGAAGAGAAGAGAGGTAAAATATCTTTTTTTTGAAAATAAAGCTTTAGAGAAAATCTTTCCTATGTGCTTGCCAGTTTCTAGGGGTCACGTCCTACAGTCAACATGTGCTCTGATACCATCTTGTAGCGACTTAACCTTAGACGGTCAAGTCTATGTGCTTAAGTGTCATCCCTGGATCGGTATGCTCACACACACAATACTCGAGGATTTATAACAGAGGTAAATCACATGTATAAAGTAACGTAAATACTATTACCTCAATCAAAATAACGGAAGTAACAACAATGTTGTGGATTCCCATAACCACCAACGGCAAAGTTGAGTGTAGAAATCGTAACCCTAACGTATCACTTACTCGTCGTAAGATTCCTGCAACATGAGACATTGCAGCCATGTAGGTCGGTACATTGAATGTACTGGCAAATTCACCCCATAGAGCAATGAGGAAATAATAGCTATCACTACATGCATATTTGGCTGGTGGAGGCTCTAAGGTTAATTTTTGCATAAAGCCAATTTTTCCCTACATCAAAGGAATATATTTTATTTAACTACCAAGTTGGTTGAAAAATTATTGAGAAAGGTTCCTCCAACTCAATCCCAAAGTAATAATTATAACCCAACAAATTAATTAAGTAAAGTGATGAGATCAACATGATAATCCAAGAACCAGATTCTCAAGATGTCCATAACCGGGGACACGGCTAACCATGATTAGTTTGTACACTCTGCAGAGGCTTGCACACTTTTCCCCACAAGACTCAATCTCCTCCATTGGATTTCTCGCACTACATGGTGTTTGAGAAACCGATGACCGAGACATAGTTTTTCAGAAGCATTCACTCTAACCCCGGGTAGACCGTACCAACCTACATCCCCTACATCTGCTAGCCTACCACTAGAAGAGGTCATGCAACTTACTCCACTATGCTAGTGCCCATAATAGCTTGTGGCTGCACACGGAAGTTTCTAGCATGAATAATCTTATGATCCTCTGAGTCTGGGTGGTAATCCATAGGTTGATCACACGGGTCCTCCGGGATCCCCTTGGGTAAGCACTGGGTTCTGCAGGTGCCCGGGCAAACCACTGGGTGCTACAGGGTGCCCCAACCAATCCACCCAGATGTTTATTAAAGTAGCCACCTTAAGTTAACCATTAATAATAACTCTCACATCTGTCATGAATCACTCAAACCAAACCACGTCTACGAGCATAGCATAGCAGTATAAGCATAACGTAGAAGTAACTCCGAAGGTTTGAATGCAGGGCAATAGGTTCCTACCTCATCAACTACTTCCCAATACCCACATGTTATCAATCCTACTCATGCAATGTTTGAGGGTGAAACTAATGCATAAAAATGGGTATGAAAGGGATATGATCAAAGTGTGAACTTGCCTTGTACAGTTGATGAAGATGATTCGCACTCATAACTCCTGACAGTTCTACTAGTCACACTCCGGTCAATCTATCGTAAGCAAGCAATAGTAACCACACATAAGCAATCATGCAAAAGAATCGAAGAAAAGATCTCGGGAAACTTCGAAAACAAGCAATTTACTCTCGCAACAGAAAATTATTTCTAACAGTACCAAAATTGGGTGAATTTTTCCTTATTAGAAAGTTTAAGTCCAGAGCTTCAATTTGCAAAAAGAATCAACTCAAACGGAGTTATAAAACTCAGGTTATGAACCAAAGAAGTTTGAATACAAATCTGTTTGAATTCAAATTTTAAACTTTCAGAAACATGTTTAAGTTGTTTATATGGATAGAGGAGATCATAACGAAGAAGTGGGCATTGGTTTCGTTGGATTTGGACAATCGAGCAAAAAGATGTGCTAGTTCGAAACAGAGGGACTGATCTGTAAAATAAAACTACGGATAGGTTCCTGGCAGAAATTTAAAGGAAACAGAAAAAAATCCTATCGAACGAATGTTCGCTGCGAGAAGCTAACGAATGAATCATTTCACTGGTGAACCTAATCTGATGAACGTTCAATAAATAGCTCTATCTAAAAGAAAACCGTTCGGTTTAAACGAAAACCAAACCGGAAAAAATAAACCGAGATGAACCGGCGGGTCGTGGTGGTTAGCGGCGGTTTTCGCGGTTCTCGGAGGTTCGTTGGCGGCGGCAGATCGGGCGGCAGCCGCATGCTCCGGCGGCAGCAAGCGGTGGCGCGGTAGCATGCAGTAGCGCCGACAGCAGGCGGTGGCGGTGCGGGCAGGGCGGTGGCGCTGGTGGAGGGCTTCGGGCGGAGGCGAAGCGCGGCAGCGGGCGGCGGCTAACGCCGGCGGCTTCACGCGGCGAGATCGGCGGCGAGTGCGAGACGGGGAGGAGGAGAGAAACGGGGCCCGGGGCTTCGTTATATAAAGGAGGGAGGCGCGGTGGCGTGGGAGAGGGGGCAGAGGAGGCCGGGGCGGACACGGCCGGCGAGGTCGGCGGCGGCGTCGTGGCGACGGAGGACTCCGAGCGGAGTCGGAGGCGAGCGGGGCACGCGAGTGTGCTGGCTGGGCCGTGGCCTGGCCCGGTTGGCTGGGCGGGCCCAGTCCGAGGAGGAAGTTTTTTTTTGTTTTTTAAACAGACACAGAAAGAAATAATAAAAACAAAAGAAAATAAAAAATATAATATAGGCATATAATATATTGAAAATTTCAGAAAATGATTTTCTTCAACATGAACATTTTTCTAATGTCAAATAAAATCTACAAAAATTCAAATAAATCAAACAGTGCTACTTCTCTAATAAAATCTAATAAAAATCATTTTAAAAATACCAAAATAATTTCAAACTCATTTTTCTCCAATTTTATAATGTAGGGAATCATTTTACCCTAATTTCCATATATTTTATTTTTGGAGAAAAATAATTTGAATAAAAACCAAAATTACTCCAAATTGAAAATGATTTCAAAGGTCCGTTAAATTTGGTTTCTTTGAAACTTCCAACTCATATTTCATAGGTTTTGAAGAAGTCTTTTTATCTTCTCTCATGAAAATCATTGAGTTGCTTAAAGTTTATGAATTTGAAATAGTTTCAAATGGAATTCAAATCTTTTCAAAACCCTTTTCATTTATTTAAAATGGAACAAGTCATATTATCTTCACTCTAGGGTTTTGTATTTGAAAAGAATTTGAATTCATGGAAATCAGAAAGCAAGGGTGAAAGTTTGGGAAAGTCATTTCATTCCCTCTCATTTAACTTTCAAAAAGTTTCAATTTCACACAATCATTCACACAACGATCAAACAAACAATCAATCTATTAATTATAACATTCCAAAATTTAGAATTTTGGGATGTTACAGTCAGTCCAGATCTTCCACACCCTAACTTGGCAGAGGAAGATAGCTACGGTGGTGGAGAGAAGAAATCCACGGCTGACGCGAGTACGACGGCGACGAGGTCGAGGCAGTGAAGCTCTTCCTCACTAGCGACGATGGAGGTAGCGGCTTGGCTAGGTTTGGAACCTCGAGCAAGGAGAGTGAGGTCAAGCGGGGTGAATGAAGTGTGAGGAGGGTGAGGGGTATTTATAGCTGTAGTGAAAAATCGCTCGCCCGAAGAAATTGGACGAATGTGCCTGTCGGTGTCAAAACCGGCAGATCTCGGGTAGGGGGTCCCGAACTGTGCGTCTAGGCTGGATGGTAACAGGAGACAAGGGACACGAAGTTTTACCTAGGTTCGGGCCCTCTCGATGGAGGTAAAACCCTACGTCCTGCTTGATTAATATTGATGATATGGGTAGTACAAGAGTAGATCTACCACGAGATCGAGGAGGCTAAACCCTAGAAGCTAGCCTATGGTATGATTGTTGATGTGTACATTGTCCTATGGACTAAAACCCTTCGGTTTATATAGACACCGGATAGGGTTAGGGTTACACAAAGTCGGTTACAATGGTAGGAGATCTTCATATCCGCATCGCCAAGCTTGCCTTCCACGCCAAGGAAAGTCCCTTCCGGACACAGGACGGAATCTTCAATCTTGTATCTTCATAGTCCAGGAGTCCGGCTGAAGGTATAGTCCGGCTATTCGAACACCCCCTAATCCAGGACTCCCTCAGTAGCCCCTGAACCAGGCTTCAACGGCGACAAGTCCGGCGCGCAGATTGTCTTCGGCATTGCAAGGCAGGTTCCTCCTCCAAGTACTTCATAGAAGATTGTGAACACAAAGATAGTGTCCGGCTTTGCAAAATAAGTTTCCACATATTTCCATAGAGAGAATAATATTTACACCAATCTAATCTACTGACGTATTCCGTAGCATGTCACACCACGGCCAAGCCTTTATCCGAGTCGTTTCATTATCCCACCTCAGCGCGTCCTGCGAGGCGGTTTCCTTGGCACGTCTTGTTAAAGCAGAGATTGTGTCCCCTTATCCTGGGATTCTCATCAATACGAGCGTGGGTAACCCAACCGCTTCTAGGACTCCTAGATTATAGGCAAGTCCAAACGGGCATGGAGAGGACGCTTGATATTCACCCTCTTTATAAAGGGGACAAGGCTTTTATTTTTCTCTCCCGTGCTCAATCGAATCCTTCCCCCACCTCAAGATCAAACGCCCGAAGTTCAGGTCAGGCGCCCCTAACCTTCAGTCATGTCCGGATCTAGCCTTCAAGGTCGATGGATGCCCTCCTCCGTCACGGAAGAAGACATCAAGAAGTTGAGGGAGGCCAGATATCTGACCGCCGAGATTTTGCATTGGCTGCCTCCCCGAGGGCAGGCCGTCCCCACCCCCGAACCCAATGAGAATGTCGTGTTCGTTTCCCACTTCCTCCGAGGCCTAGGCCTTGCCCTGGATCCTTCCGTCAGGGGTTTGATGTTTTACTACGGACTAGATTTTCATGATCTAGCTCCGGACTCCTTTCTTCATATCATGACATTTATTATCGTGTGCGAGTCCTTCCTCCGGGTTACCCCTCACTTTGGCCTATGGCTCAAGACCTTTGAAGTGAAGCCGAAGCTGGTCGAGGGGGAGCATGCAGCGTGTGGAGGTGCCTCAATACGCAAGATGACGGGAGCTCCGTGGCCCAAAGGTTCCATCCCAGAGGTGTCTGAATTGTGGCAACAGGAGTGGTTCTACATCACGGCTCCTAGAAGTGCCAAGTGGGCGCCCCCCTGTTTTTCGCTCGGGCCCCCCATCACAGCTAATGTCATGGATTAGCAGAGGTCTGAGCTAGTGTACAGTCAAGGACGTGCCTATACTGCAAGGTCGCATTCGAGATCTCTTCAATGGAGATTTCAGTTTGGTTGCGGTGATACAGGTTATGCTGGTTCATCAAGTCCAGCCTTGCAAACGCCGGCCTCTTCGCCTATGGGAGTTCAATCCTGAGGGACCGCGTGCCATTCAAAATTTTCTCGGCCTAACGCACGAGGAGATGTACAAGTCATTCTTCGGACCTCAGACGGAGTGTCCGGAAATCACCGAGGACGTGGGCCTGAGTAGCAACCGCACCGCCAAACAGGTAAGGCAGCTTCCGGCCGAACATACTTTCTCTACTTTGTTACGAAGTTATCTCTGAGAGTTTGCTTTTTGACCAGGACTAGCTAGCAAAGGCGAAGTTGATTCGGTGTTCGGCCCCCCTCCCTGAGGGTTTGGAAAATCTGGTATTGGAAAAGATGCTCCAGGCCGCACCTTGCCCGGAGCCCTTGAAGGAAGATACTGTGGAGGATAATGCGGGCGGATGCAGGCCCCCAACGATGCCCATTCTAGCCGAGGGAGTGAGTGTCTCCATGAGGGAAGGCGACCAGAAGAGGAAAAGGACTGCGCCCGGGGATTCGTAAGCCGAAGCTTCCAAACGGGAGAAGAAGTCTCCCACAAAGGGTCCCACCTTGGGGGGCGCTGTTGCCGCACAGAGTCTGCGGGGGGATCAATTGTCCCACGAGTCGTAAGTGACCCTAAATACCTTTAATAGTACATATATGCCATTTTTTCCTTCTGAGAAAATAACCACCGCATATATTTTGCAGTTCGGGCCTTAGCCCCTATCAAATGAGCTCATCTTCGGGGGATCTTCTTCCAGAGATGATGGAGAGCGAAACGCCTCCTCCGGACTCCTCCGCTCCAGAAGCGGGCGACCCTGAAGTGTCGTCGCGGAGGGCCTATCCGAGTCCGGTGAGGCCAGAAGATAATCCCCTTGACCCCCGAAGCTCCCAGTGTCCGGCTCTCGAAGGGAGCAGACAAAAGAGTCCGGCCCCGTCTAGTGTGCGGTCGGATGTTCTGAGGGAGTTGGTGGGGCGAGCGGCCATCTCAGATGAACATCGTGTGATGATGAATACGGTGATGGAGAGAATATCGTCCGCCGAAAGCGGATTGCATGAAGCTTTTATGAGTCTACTGACACGCTTTGAGGTACATAAAAGAATGTATAATAATCCTGCACATGCTAGGTGTGCCCTGTGTAGGTAGTAGCCCCTGAGACTCTGGTTGTCGTCGGAAACGACGACCAACAGAGGATCATATTTCCAGGAAATAACCATACTGCATTTATGTGCAGGTGATGGAATCTCCAGTGTCTAGCCGGACTAGCGGGTTTGCCTGTTTAGAACGGCAGTTGGATGCGGCAGACGCCGACATCGAGCTTGTCAAGAAAAGGCTTGACGAGGCATAGGGTAAGTGTCAATATCTGGTAAACACCACATAGGAAGAGCAGCATGATGTTAGTATCTTAAATATGTTGTGACTGCAGATGGAGCTGCCACTGTTGAAGCCTTGCGGGTAGAGCTTGCCCGAGCCAAGGAACAAGCGAGGTTAGGTAATGCGGCTGCTGTGAAGGCGGCCGAAGAGTTGCAAGCCAAGAAGGTCGCGCATGGCGAGACCCGAGACAAGATGGCCAAGATGGCTAAAGAATTAAAAGCCGCCGCCGACCGTTGCCGGGTTCTTGAAAAGGAAAACCAAGCGAAGGCATCGGACCTTGAGAAGGCTGCTGCGACGAAAAAGGATCTTCGCTCTGCTATGAGGGCAAAGAAGGAGGAGCTGCGGGAAGCCGGGGATATTGTAGCTGGGAAATCCTTTATGTTGCGGAGGAAATTCGGAGATCCACGGTATGCCCCTCTGGATCGGCTGTGGAGTTCGGAGGATGTGTATATGGATTTGGCGGCGAGCGCTGCCGATGCGGCCAAGTACTTCCAGGGTCAGACGGACTGTGGAGTAGACCGGCTGTTTTGGAGACAATTCCATTCTCCCGAGCGTCCACTTTCAATGACTGACCAATTAGCCGAATGGGCCGAACTAAATAGGTTGTCCGGACTCTCTATGAGGTCTGTTGTGGATCAACTATGGCCGGGAAGGCCAAAACCGAACAGCTATTTCAGCTTGGTGCAGCAGGTCCTTGACGTGGTGCCGCGCATTGATGCGATGAGGAGGTCGGCGTGCATAGAGGGCGCACGGATGGCCTTTGCCCGTGTTAAGGCATATTGGGCGGAGATGGATGCTACCAATGTTGCAACGCGGGATTCGGCTATAGGTCGAAAGGCTGCCGAGCACTACTTTGAAGAAGTTCTTGAGGGTGCCCATTTGATAGAGACCCAGTGCTCAAAAAATATTATGTTTGAGTGATATGTAATCTCATTGTAAGCGAAATGCTTTTATGAATTTTTATAAGGCTATTTTTATACTTTTGCCTGAAAGTAATATGATGCCTCCTGGGTGGCCGTTTATGTATACATGTGTATAACCTGAAAGATTGCAGCCGTCGGCTTCAACCCTCACGCATATAATGCGGAGGTGCTCGCAAAAACATGCATTCACACTTAACACAACGTCTTGGTCCTATTAAGGAGGTGATAGTGGAGCGAGCGAGGCAACCGGACTATAATGCTTTAGCACTTTCACTTAGCCATAGGAGTTTGACAGTGGGGCTACTAGATAGCCCCTGGTGGCTCCGCACTCTCCCGATATCGGGGTACGTACATGCCTGGCCGGGAAATGGCCCTTCATTAAGGCGGAGGAATTCTAACATTCCCACAGGTCATCGAGTGGTTGACCAGTCTCACGCTATATCATGACAGTCAGTTTTCGGCTTTCTCTACTAAGGTGCTTGTCCGGATGAACTAGGGCACAATCGCAGTAGTTCTCCTGGTGCTACCTTAGCCGGCAAGGCGGAACGTAAGGCACCAAAACACAGGAGCCGGGCAAACCCAACATTTAACCAAAGACAATGATTCGGAGATGATGCATATAGGGCCAAACTCGCGACGCCGAATACTCCCTAAGGTATTCGGTCTTTGTTCTATAAATCAGGCCTAAATAGTGGCCTTTGTAAGAAGCCCCGTGTGTCCAGGTACGTGCATTGTTCTGGCGTGGCCAGATGCCAAGACATCAGCATCCTTCTCAACGGTGGATATGTATCAACAAGAGACAGTAAAAAAGGTTTACGCAGGGTCTTAATCTAAAAAGAATCCTTGGAGCGGGTCCCTGCTGCACGTCTGCACCTGTGTCTCCGTTGTGTTGTATCCTGGACGGGTGTAGCACGATGATCGTCGGTAAAAGAGAGGAAGTTAAGTGAAAAAGTTGTCGTGCAAAAGGATAGTTTTTAAAGAAACCATGTATAATTCAAGATGATAAGAAATTGCCACTTGTCTGCGCGTGTTGAGCCCCTTGTATTGACAAATAGTGGTGTGACCACTTATTTCTGTATAAATAGCGGCGCCGGACTTGATTAGTTGTATCTGAGGTCCTGACGACCTATTGGATGCTTTCGTTTATCCGGGCGCCTTTAGTGTGCGGCGCCAAGGCAGCCTCACTCTCTTTGGCGTGCAGAGATCGCTTGATATTTCCGTGCACTGTAATAATGCCACGTGGACCGGGCATCTTGAGTGTGAGGGAGGCGTAGTGTGGTATTGCATTAAAGCGAGTGAAAGCATCGCGTCCGAGCAGTGCTTGATAGCCACTTTGAAATGGAGCGATGTGGAAAGTTAAATGCTCGCGACGGAAGTTATCGGGGGAGCCGAATGTAACTTGTAGTAGGAGGGAGCCCGTACAACGAGCCCCTGGGCCTGGCGTTACTCCTTTAAAGGTAATATTGCTATGGTGAATTTGTGTTGGGTCTAGCCCCATCCCGCGGATTGTATCCTGATATATTAGGTTTAGGCTACTGCCGCCGTCCATCAAGACCCTTGTGAAGTGATATCCGCCAATTACTGGGTCTAATACCAGGGCAGCCCATCCTGCGTGTCGGATACCTGCTGAGTAATTGCGATGGTCGAAAGTGATCGGTTGAGATGACCAGTGGCAGGACTTCATGGTGATAGGCACTTGGGTATACTTTCCTGGGAGTGCCGCATTGTTTTTTTCCTTGATTATGTGTAACACGTTTACTATTTTGACTTCTGGTGGAAATTGCTTTTGTTCCCCCGCATCTTGCTTGGGGGCTCGTCCTCGTCTTCACTTGGTGTATCCTCCCCCTTGTGTACAACGTTGAGCTTGCCGGACTGCTTGAAGACCCAACATTCTCTATGGGTATGATTAGCAGGTTTACCAGGGGTACTATGATTCTGACATACTTGGTCCAGAATTTTATTGAGGCTGGACAGTTCGTCCCTGGTGCCTTTAGGGGGCGGCTTTTGGCCTGGCCGAGAGCTTTTGAATCTGACATTTACTGTCGTGCCCTTCGTGTTGTCTTCTTTATTCCGGCGTTTGTTATTGCTGTTGCGCCGTGATTTCCCGTTTCCATCTCTAACTTCAGATGTACTGGCGTCGCTGGTGCTGCATCTGGCCAGCCAGCTGTCCTCTCCCGCGCAAAAGTGGGTCATGAGGTTTGTTAATGCGGCCATCGTTCTTGGCTTATTTTGGCCGAGGTGTCTGGCGAGCCATTCGTCACGGACGCTATGCTTGAAAGCCGCTAAGGCTTCGGCGTCCGGACAGTCGACAATCTAGTTCTTTTTAGTAAGAAACATGTTCCAAAGCTTTCGGGCTGACTCTCCGGGCTGTTGAGTTATATGACTCAAATCGTTCGCATCCGGAGCTCGGACATAAGTCCCTTGAAAATTTGCCCGAAAGGCGTCTTCGAGCTCTTCCCAACTTCCAATGGAGCTTTCGGGGAGGCCTTTGAACCAGTGACGAGCTGGCCCTTTGAGCTTGAGGGGTAGGTACTTGATGGCGTGGAGATCATCTCCTCGAGCCATATGGATATGAAGGATGTAGTCCTCAATCCAGACCCCAGGGTCTGTTGTTCTGTCATATGCCTCTATGTTTACGGTCTTGAATCCCTCTAGAAATTCATGGTCCAGCACCTCATCGGTGAAACATAGGGGGTGTGCAGCACCCCTGTAGCTGGGTGTGCCGCGTTGTTCGGATGTTTGTTGTGTTGCATTGTATGCTGGGGCGCGCTTGCGTGGTCCATAGATGGATCTTGTTGCATCGTTCTTTGGGTGCGAGCCCTCGCATTGGTTGCGTGTTGTATGGTGAGCGGCATTGTATGCCGCTCTGTGTTGGTAGAGGGGTCATCCATCCGACCAGGTGGCTGCTTTGATATTTGGTTGTGGGGGGTCTGAGGCCTCCTCATCGAATTCGGGTAGCAGCTTCCGCTTTGGGTAGCTCTTGTAGGGGCGATTGTCGCCGTACCTTGCTGCTGTGTTGAGTATTTTACTCCATCTGATTTGGAGTGTGTCTTGCGCGGCCTTGAGCCTTTGCTTCTGCTTTTTCAAGCTCCTCGCAGTGGCAACAAGCCTTTTACGGGCAGTCTGCTGCTCCGGGTGCCTGTCCGGCGTTATGTCGTCCAGACCATGATCCTTGATAGGATTTGTTTGTTCGGTTTGATTATCCGGATTGCCGTTGTCCGGCAGCGGTTCGCCCTGCTCCAGCACTGGGTCTGTGTGATCGCTATTTCTGTTCGGGCAGGATTTGGGGCGGCGCTTACGTTGCCGCTTTGAGTGCTTTTCGATGAAACAAGCCTTTGGTGTGTCCTTCCGCTCCTCGTCGTCATCTTTTGGTGCATCCACCATGTATACGTCATGTGACGAGGTGGCGCTCTAGGGCCCAATAGGCGCTGGTTCTTCATCGTCTCCTTCATCGGCGTCCATACCGTCGATGTCTTCGGAGTCGAGGTCGAGCATGTCGGTTGAGTCGTCGACAGTGGCTACAAAGTGGGTGGTGGGTGGGCTTTGAATTTCTTCATCGTCCGTACCCCAACCTTGCTGACCGTGGTCCGGCCAGGGCTCTCCTGATAAAGAGAGAGACTTCAGTGACTTCAGGATATCGCCGAGAGGCGGGTGCTGAAAGATGCCCGCGGCAGTGAACTCCATGATCGGCGCCCAATCGGATTCGATCGGCAGGGGCGCGGAGGGTTCGAAGTCCGGGGAGGAGTCCGGCTCCTTGGAGTCACGAGTCTCGCAGAGTACGGGGCTGGTGTTTGGCTCAATCGCCGTTGGGGTCGCAGCCCCCGAGGTGGCGTCCAACCGCCCATCCTCGATCGGAGCAGTTGGCTCCGAATTAAGGGTCGGAGCCGATGCGAGTGCGGCCTCCAGGGCACTGTTTGGCGGCAGAGCTAGATCATGCTCGTCGTGAGAGTGCGGCGCACTCGGCAGTGGCTCGAATCCGTCGAACATCAAGTCCCCGCGGATGTCAGCCGTGTAGTTTAGATTTCCAAATCTGACCTGACGGACAGGGGCGTAGCTTTCAATCTGCACCAGGCGGCCAAGCGAATTGGCCCGCAGTGTGAAGGCGCTGAAGACGAAGATCTGTTCGGGGAGGAAGGTCTAACCCTGGACTGCATCGCTATCGATGATCGTAGGAGCCATCGAGCCTGACGGCGACAACACAGAACTCTGAATGAAAGCACCAATGTCGGTGTCAAAACCGGCGGATCTCGGGTAGGGGGTCCCGAACTGTGAGTCTAGGCTGGATGGTAACAGGAGACAAGGGACACGAAGTTTTACCCAGGTTCGGGCCCTCTCGATGGAGGTAAAACCCTACGTCCTGCTTGATTAATATTGATGATATGGGTAGTACAAGAGTAGATCTACCACGAGATCGAGGAGGCTAAACCCTAGAAGCTAGCCTATGGTATGATTGTTCATGTGTACGTTGTCCTATGGACTAAAACCCTCCGGTTTATATAGACACCGGATAGGGTTAGGGTTACACAAAGTCGGTTACAATGGTAGGAGATCTTCATATCCGCATCGCCAAGCTTGCCTTCCATGCCAAGGAAAGTCCCTTCCGGACACGGGACGGAATCTTCAATCTTGTATCTTCATAGTCCAGGAGTCCGGCTGAAGGTATAGTCCGGCTAACCGAACACCCCCTAATCCAGGACTCCCTCAGTGCCCCTGACTCTTCTCATCCTAGCGACATGTGTCACCCACGTACAGAGCGATGGCGATCGTGTGAGATCGTGGGTGAATAGATAAGTCTTATCATGCGATGCGGAACGATTTGAGCGGCAAAAGCCGAAAATGAGATATGAAAATTTTAAAGTTTCGTTCGCAAATTCTTCAACTGACAAGGACACAGTGAAGATTTTGAATGGGTTTCACGTAGAATGACATGAAGAATTTGTGAACAGATTGGGTTGAGTTTAGCATAGAGGGGGAAAGGGTCCGATCACATTCACTTAGAAAAAAAGGCAACTTGAAGATTTAGCAATAAGTGAATGTTGTAGAGGACTAAAAACTCAAGTATATATATAGCCAATCAAGAACACAAACGGAAAGAGTGAAGACTATGCAAAGTTGAGGAATTTTAACAACTGAGGAATTTCAAGACTGAAGAAATACTCAAATTGAAGATTTTCAACTTTTGTTGGTGGCGTGACCCACCATATAAGAATGATGATTTCAGACGCCGCATACAATTGCCATAGGGCTCTGAGAATCAAATTCTTTGTTAATTTCTTCACACTTGGATGGTTAGTCTTCATTGATTGAAGAAAAATGTTACTTCATGTGTTGCACATCTAAGTCATCAATTTTTCATAAGTGTTAGGATGTGTGCCCTTTTCAAAGGACATTCAAAGATTCTAAGATATTTAGCTCACACCACAACTTGCTAAATCTCTTCTCATCCAAGGGCTTTATGAAGATATCAGCTATCTGTTCTTCAATCTTCATGTGCTCGACAGAGATGTCGCCCTTCAACACATGATCATGAAGAATTGATGATGAATCTGAATGTGCTTTGTCTTCGAGTGCTGAACTGGGTTATGAGCAATCTGTAGCAATTGAGCACAGCACGAACCGACAACAATGTACTCAGCTTCAATAGCAGAAAGTGATACATAGTTCTGTTTCTTCGAGGACCAACATACCAAGGAATGTCCGAGGAAATGGCATGTGCCTGATGTTGACTTGCGGTCCACACGATCACCATCATAGTCAGAGTTAGAATATCCAATGAGATCAAAAGCCGAGCCCTTAGGATACCATAATCCAAGTGTTGGAGTGTGAGCTAGATATCGAAGAATATGCTTCACAGCCTTATGGTGTGATTCCTTCGGTGTAGCTTGAAAGCGGGCACACATGCAAACACTAAGCATGATATCTGGCCTAGATGCACATAAATACAATAAAGAAACAATCATGGAACGATATACCTTTTGATCGAAGTCAATACCATTTTCATCAGTGCATAGATGGCCATTTGTGGGCATTGGGATTTCGACGCCTTTGCGATCTTGCATGTTGAATTTCCTCAATACATCATTGAGGTATTTCTCCTGAGATATGAAGATGTCGTCGCGTTGTTGACGAATTTGAAGACCTAAGAATAATTTCAATTCTCCCATCATAGACATTTGATATTCTTCACTCATCATATAGGAAAATTCATCACTGTAACGTTGGTCAGTACAGCCAAAGATGATATCATCAACATATATTTGGCACACGAATAATTCATCCTCATAGGTTTTTGTGAAAAGAGTTGGGTCAAGTGAACCGGGTTTGAAGCATTTCTTCATGAGAAATTCCCTCAAAGTATCATACCATGCCCGAGGGGCCTGCTTGAGGCCATAGAGATCCTTATTGAGTCTGAGGACTTTGTCAGGATGCTTTGGATCTTCGAAACCTGGGGATTGAGCAACATATACTTCTTCCTCAAGCTTACCATTGAGGAATGCACTTTTCACATCCATTTGATATAAGATGATATTATGATGGTTAGCATAAGCAAGCAATATGCGAATAGCCTCAAGTCTAGCAATAGGTGCAAAATTTTCATCGAAATCGATTCCTTCAACCTGTGTGTAGCCTTAAGCTACAAGTCGTGCCTTATTCCTCACCACAAGGCCATTTTCATCTTGCTTGTTGCGGTAGATCCACTTGGTGCTGATGATATTGTGCTTGCGTGGGTCTGCTCGCTTGACAAGTTCCCACACATTGTTGAGCTTGAACTGATGTAATTCCTCTTGCATCGCTTGAATCCACTAAGGCTCCAGAAATGCCTCATCTACTTTGGTGGGCTCTGTGATAGAGACAGAAGCAAAGTGCCCACAAAAGTTAGACAAATGTGAAGCTTTTGAGCGTGTGAGAGGACCTGATGCTTTGATGTCGTTGATGATTCTCTCAATATCCACTTCATTTGCAATGCGAGGATGAGAGGGTTGATGACGTTGAGCGGGCTCAGCATTTTCTTCAGAACTATTTTCCTCAGGTGCACCAGCATGATGTTCTTCACGATCAGGAATGACTTCTTCAGCAGATTCTTTGGTGGGAATGACATCCTCAGTGGCCTTGAACTTAATGGATTCCTCGGGTGGTATTTCATCTAGCACAAGAGATAAGTGCTCTCTTTGTGAGCCGTTAGTTTCATCGAACCACACATCTACAGTTTTAACAACCTTGTGGTGATAGGTGTTGAAGACTCTATAGGTGTGCGAGTCCTTTCCATAACCAAGCATAAAACCTTCATGTGCTTTCAGTGCAAATTTGGAATTATGATGAGGATCTCTAATCCAACATTTAGCACCGAAGACTTTGAAATAACTCACATTGGGTTTCTTCTCAGTGAGGAGTTCATATGATGTCTTTTTGAGGAATTTGTGAAGATATACCCTGTTGATGATGTGGCACGTAGTATCAATTGCCTCAGGCTAGAAGCGAGGAGGCGTCTTGTATTCATCAAGCATAGTGCAAGCCATCTCAACAAGAGTCCTGTTATTGCCTTCCATAATGCCATTCTGCTGAGGAGTATAAGGAGCAGATAACTCGTGAGCAATACCAAGTTCGTCAAGATAGTCATCAAGACCAGTATTCTTGAACTCGGTTCCATTGTCACTCCTGATGTGCTAGATCTTCACACATAAGTTGGTTGAATCCCTCGAGGAAAACCGTTTGAGGACTTCCTGCACTTCAGTTTTGTAAGTGATGATATGCACCCATGTGTAAGGAGAATAGTCATCAACAATGACGAAGCCATATAAAGATGCAACACTAGTGAATGTGGCATAGTGAGTAGGGCCAAAGAGATCCATGTGAAGCAATTCAAATGGACGAGTGGTTGTCATGATGGTATTTGATGGATGCTTGGCCTTGGTCATCTTTCTAGCTTCATAAGCTCCACACAGGTGGTCCTTGAGGAATTTGACACCCTCGATGCCAATGGCATGCTTCTTCTTCGCTAGAGTGTGCAAGTTCCTCATGCCAGCATGACCAAGTTGTCGATGCCATAGCCAGCCTTTTGAAGCTTTTGCAAGTAGACATGTAGCAGGTTGTGGTCCTGTAGAGAAATCAACAATATACAAATCTCCTCTC
This sequence comes from Triticum monococcum, assembly GCA_034509565.1. Taxonomy (NCBI): domain Eukaryota; kingdom Viridiplantae; phylum Streptophyta; class Magnoliopsida; order Poales; family Poaceae; genus Triticum; species Triticum monococcum. The sequence continues at coordinate 128,107,467 of CM067842.1, forward strand.
CTAAAGCCTTCAAAGACTTTGGAATTGTCAGCTTCCATGATCACAACACAACGATACTTGACAAAGACAACAACCATATCAAGATCACAAAGCATTGAGACAGACATGAGGTTGAACCCTAAGGACTCGACAAGCATGACTTTGTCCATGTGTCGATCCTTTGAGATTGCAACCTTACCTAGACCCAATACCTTGCTTTTGCATTTGTCAGCGTAGGTGATATGCTTTAGATGTGATGGAGATAAAGCAGTGTCCATCAATAAGTTTCTGTCACCAGTCATGTGATTTGTACATCCACTATTGAGGACCCAGTCAGTGGCTTTGGGTTGATCATCCTGCAAATGAATTGGTGCATCTTACGAACTCATATACTTCAGCAGTGAAGAATATGACATCAAATTCATCAGATCAATTTCATAAAGCAATAGAATTGATATAGCATCATAAGGACGTGAGAAATGAAAGTTCATTTCTTCGTGATTAGCTTGCGTACTTTCAAGTATTTTTAGGTCTCCAGCAAATTCTTCAGACGTTTAAGTTCGTCTGGAGACCTGACCCTGCATAAGAGATTAGTTCTTTTTCTTCACCAACCACATCTCGAGGGGTGGAAAAGAGTTCATCATTTCAGAACTCCATAAGAGAAAGGTGGCACTGAAGCCAATCTACTTTGTTTCACATAAGAGGGGTAAGAGTAAGCATATGAATAAGCAGAGAAATTCTTTGAGGACTTATGAACATAATGGTTTGAAGAATAATGCTTTCATAGACCTTAGATCTTCCTTGCAAAACAGAAAGGTTAGCACGATGATGTTCATATGCAGACTTCGATCCATATGAGGAATTTGGTCCATATGAAGAATTTGATCAAGGGTTCCTATTCTTCACAGGTGGTGTCATGATGACATTCACCTGAAGACTTTCAAGGCACCTTTTGCGAACCCAGATTTTCTTCATAGGGGGGTCGTTCCTGTAGTTAGTGCCAACATATCTAGCAAATACTTCACCATTCTGATTTTTGAACAGTTTATAGTTGGAGTCAAAGACTCATCAGAAGAATGTGAAGATTCACATGTAAAGCCAGATAAAGTAGATGGGTCCACTGAAGGTCCCTTTGCAGCAACCCATGAGGTTTTTGGGATACTGCTCAGGTTTGCAGTAGGTCCATCAGCATTGAGTTTCCTCTCAAAGGCAATACCCTCTTTCCTAGGGTTCCTGTTGAGAATCTGCTTTTTAAGCACATCACAAAGAGCCTGATGCCCTTTGAGGCTTTTGTACATGCCTGTCACATAAAATTCCTTCAGCCTTGCATGGTCAGTGATACTAGCAGCATCATTAGATGAGGAATTTGTGATAGCAGAGACAGTTGAGGAATTTGCAACAGTAGAAGCATTTGAACCTTTAGATAAAGAATTAGCAGATTCATGTTCAATGCATTTCAAACATGGTGGAATGAATTCAACCTGAGCAGAACTAATTTGTTGACCAAGTAATGAATCGCGTTCCTTCTGAATATCTTCATAACTCACTCTTAGCTGCTCAAGATCTTGCTTTCTTTGAAGAAATTCATAAGAAAGCTTGTCATGATCAGATAAGAGAGTGTTATGATGACTCTAAAGATTATCAAACTTAGTCTGAAGTCTCTGAAGATTTTCAGTCAAAGTTTTGGTGCAATCCATTTCTTCACCCAACATATCATCGCTTTTGTCTAGCATATTTTGAACCTTTTCAAGAGCCTTTTATTGTTTCATCGCAATCTTAGCAAGTTTAGAATAGCCAGGCTTGAGGTTTTCATCAGATTCATCGTCACTTGATTCAGAGGAGGGATATTTGAGTACCTTTACACCTTTTGCCATGAAGCAATAGGTGGGAGCATAGTCATCATCGCTGTCGTCAGTAGTGTTGGGGAGGTCATTTTCCTCAGAGTTGAAGATGGACTTGCTGACGAATGCAGTAGCGAGGGCTAGGCTCGCTGCACCAGAGTCTTACTCCTCAGATGCCTCATCTTCCTCATTTTCCTTAGATTCAGCTTCAGAGTCCATTTCCTTTCCAATAAATGCCCGAGCCTTTATGGACCTACTCTTCTTGTGAGCTTAAGACTACGAGGATTTTGATGATGAGGACTTTGAAGATTTCTGCTTCTTCTTTGAGTCATCGGAACTGTAATCCTTGTATTTCTTCTTCTTTGATTCTCTCCCATTAAGGACAATCTTAAATGTAGTGACCAGGTTTCTTGCATTTGTGGCAAGTTCTTTTCTTGTAGTCACGGGATGAGGAATCTGATCTAATGTCATCACCTCTTGAGTACTTCCCAAAGCGACCATGTCTTGAGAACTTCTGAAATTTCCTCACGAGCATTGGTAGCTCCTGGCTTAGTTCTTCAGGATCACCAAGACTGCTACCAGAATCCTCATCTTTAGATTTAGAGACTGCCTTGGCCTTTAGAGCGCGTGATCTGCCATAGCTTGGTCCATACGGATCTCTCTTCTCAACAACTTGGAACTCATGACTGTTTAGCCTCTCGAGGATATCAGCGGGATCAAGTGACTTGTAATCTCCACGTTCTTGTATCATCAGTGCTAGAGGTGCTAGAGTGTCAAATGAGGAATCAAGCGATCTGAGCAATTTATTCACCACCTCATGGTCGATGATGTTAGTGGCACCAAGTGTTTGAAGCTCATTTGAAATATCAGTGAGGCGATCAAAGGTTTGCTGAACATTTCCATTGTCGAGTCTTTTGAAGCAGTTGAAGAGATTGCAAAGAACGTCAACTCGGGAGTCACGTTGTGTTGAGACTCCTTCATTGACCTTGGACAGCCTATCCCAGATAAGATTTGATGTCTCCAAAGAATTCACTCTACCATACTGCCCTTTGCTCAGATGGCCACATATGAAGTTCTTCGCTTGAGAGTCGAGTTGCTTGAATCTCTTCACGTCAGCAGCGTTGATGGTAGGAGTGACAGAGGGAACACCATTTTCCACAACATACGAGAGATCATTGTCAATTGCCTCAAGATGCATTTGCAATTTATTCTTCCAGAAGGGGTAGTCCGTCCCATCGAAGGTAGGACACCCAGCAAAGACCTTGATCATACTTGCGGTCGACATAACTAAAACTCCAGGCAGTTAAACCAAAATCACACAGAACAAGGGAGTACCTTGCTCTGATACCAATTGAAAGTGTGTTATATCGACTAGAGGGGGAGGGTGAATAGGCGATTTTTATGAACTCGTCACTGAGGAATTTCAGGGTCAGGAAATAGAACCAGTTAGCTCGGTGAAGATAATGATCTGGTAGACCAGTTCCAACTGTTGTGACAGTCGTACGTATGGTTGGAGCGGCTACGTATTTAAACCTGAGGACACACAGTCCTCACCGTATTCTCCTTGATCTAAGGTCACACTGACCTCACCCAATCACTCGTGGTAAGTCTTCAAGTGACTTCCAAACCTTCACAAACTCGGTCACTTGGCAATCCACAATTTCCTCTTGGATGCTCTAGACCATGACACCTAATTGTCTGGAAGATGCACAGTCCTCAAAGGTAACAAGCATCGGTTCCACACAGGAACAATCTCTTCAGTGATGCTCAATCACTTGGGTTTGTAGGTGTTTGGTTTGGGTTTTTGGGTTTTTCCTCACTTGATGATTTACGCTCAAAGTCCTCGGGGGATGGGATGCTCTCAATGACAAGTGTCCGTTTCTCGCGAAGCAGCCAACCAGCTAGTGGTTGTAGGGGTGGCTATTTATAGCCTAGGGAGCAACCCGACATTATAAGACATAAATGCCCTTCAATGATATGACCGTTAGGTGAGTAGATATTTTGGGATAGCTGGCGCATAGCACAGCAACGGTCAGAAATTTGAGGTTCAAATTCCTCAGGGCTATCATGTTCATCACTTGTAGGCAATCCGCACTGGCGATTTCCTAACTCCCCAGTCAGAACAAATTCCTCAGAGAACAGAATATCTTCGTCTCTGTCATTGAAGAAATTGACTGAACTGTATGAGCTTTCCAATGGCTTCACTCAAAGGGATTGGTAGGTGTAGGATTTTGAGATGAGCATCACTTGAAAACTTTTCCTTAGTTTTTTCTTGACCCCTTTTAACAGTATGGTGTTTCCTATGACTCAAGAAAGAGAAAATGAAACTACGAAAACAAAAGTCTTCACGCTTCATATTCCTCGCATGAATATCAATTCTTCACGGTCACACCAATTTCTTCACTTTCAAAGTCTTCAGAAAGCCAAAGTCTTCAGTTGAAGACATTCATTTTTTAGGGGTCGACTTTCTCTGTAAATATCAAACTCCTCATAGACTTATAGACATGTGTACACTCACAAACACATTAGTCCCTTAACCTATAAGTCTTCAATACACCAAAATCACTAAGGGGCACTAGATGCACTTACACCACCTAAACCAGTTAAGCAGCAAAAGATTGTCAAGTTTGTCAAGGGCACAAAGGGGGAATGGGGCAGAAAAGGTGTGGGGTTTAGACACGAGACAAAACTACGTGCCACAACCATCGATGCAGGGATGCCAAGTTCTGCTAGATTGCTGCCGACTCATACTGGAAAGATGTCAACTGCAGATACTACTGTACCAATTGAAGTGTCAATTAGGAGTGTGATCATAGTCAAAACCACCACTGCTACTTAGGAAGGCACCACTGCAACTGCAAGCCCCAAGGTGCAAACTCATAGAGATACCTCAATGCCAAACACGGAAGGAGGTGATCAAAGTGCCAAAGTGTCGTCTCCTAGAGCTAGCACACAACATCCAAGCAAGCCTGCATCACCAAGAGCTGACTTTCAGAACTCATTAACACAAGAGGAGGTGTTCAACATTGCAAGCAGGTGCAAGCCTCCTAGGCCGCCAACTACAACACTATTGCGAACCAAGTCAGCGAACGATGCACCTGTGAATGTGCCGCAAGGAGATGACGTGGACCTTCAACCCATACGTAGATCAAACTCTTACAGCTATCATGGCGACGGGTATTGCGATGCACCAACTTTTGACCTAGGCATAGATGGTGATGCTGAGCCTGCTGCAGCACTTACTCCAGGAGCACAAACATGGGATGACAATGTTGTTTTCATAGACGATGGTGAGTTGGACCCAGCAACTGTGAACGAAGGATGTGTTGCTGCTAATGTTGGCAAAGGATTAGCTCACCAGCCAGATGTTGGATCACCAGACAACTGCCACACCCCGATATGCGCAGAACCAGCAGTTGGCACGAGTAGTTCTTCAGGACCACCTGTTGCACGAAGACAGAGGAGGGTAATAAGGCCCGCAGCATCTCAAAGGTCCCCATTCATTGATTACAACAAGAAGAAGATGTTCAACTCCAATGAGGCAGTCAACAAGCTTTACACTGCCCTCTTGTATTGGGTCAGGCATCACCCAGGAGCAAATGATGATGCTACCAGGTAAACCAGCTCCCCATAGCCTACATACATATCTTTTTCAGTTGCACAAGACCACACACTTAGTTGCACAGAAAGCAAAGCATGTTGCACAGAACAGGGTTTTAGTTACACACTCTTGTTTTTTTAATACACATTTTTGTTGTTGGTGTGACCCTTCAAGCTAACTTGTCTTTTAAAAAAATAAGCCCTGAGATAATCGGGTATGGTGCTTTCTACATTTCTATAAAGGAGTTAGTTGATTCCATGAAGCCGGTTCAATGGCTGTCAAGAATTGTTATTGAGACTGGAATCATACACATCATGGATAACTTACCAGAAGAGTCAAAGAAGGTCGTTATGCCACTGAAGTTTTCTGTAAGTTTTTCCAAAACCTTTTTACCCTCATCTTGTTTGTAGCACTTTTGTTGACCAATTCAGGGAGTCCTTTCATCTAGTAAGGAGTTTGAGGCATGTTTATAATCTCTGCAGATCAATTTGCAACAAGGGATCCATAATGTGAATGAGATAAACAAGAAGTTTGATTACAAGAACCGTCTCGACAAGCAAGACTTGGTCAGTGTTGTGCCCACATGATCCATCTCTTTAGTTGGCACCTGAGGGAGTCCTGGATTAGGGGGTCTCCGGACAGCCGGATTATATCCTTTAGCCGGACTGTTGGACTATGAAGATGCAAGATTGAAGACTTCGTCTCGTGTCCGGATGAGACTCTACTTGCCGTGGAAGGCAAGCCAGGCAATACGGATATGGATATCTCCTCCTTTGTAACCGACCTTGTGTCACCCTAACCCTCTCCGGTGTCTATATAAACCGGAGAGTTTTAGTCCTTAGGAGACAACAACTACAACATACAATCATACCATAGGCTAGCTTCTAGGGTTTAGCCTCTCTGATCTCGTGGTAGATCTACTCTTGTACTACCCATATCATCAATATTAATCAAGCAGGACGTAGGGTTTTACCTCCATCAAGAGGGCCCAAACCTGGGTAAAACATTGTGTCCCTTGCCTCCTGTTACCATCCAGCCTAGACACATAGTTCGGGACCCCCTACCCGAGATCCGCCGGTTTTGACACCGACATTGGTGCTTTCATTGAGAGTTCCTCTGTGTCATCGTTGTTAGGCTTGATGGCTCCCACTATCATCGATAGCGATGCAGTCCTGGGTGAGACTTTTCTCCCCGGACAAATCTTCGTCTTCGGCGGCTTTGCACTGCGGGCCAATTCGCTTGGCTATCTGGAGCAGATTGAAAGTTACGCCCCTGGCCACCAGGTCAGGTTTGGAAGCTTAAACTACACGGCCCATATCCATGGAGACTTGATCTTCAACGGATTCGAGCGTCTGCCTTGTGCGTCACGCGGTCACGATGAGTACGATTTAGCTCTACCATCGGACAGTGTCCAGGAGATCGCACAGGCAGCCGCTCCGACCCTCAATTCGGAGCCAGTTGCGCCATCCATGGACGAGCGGATGGACCCCGCCACGGAGGCTTTACCCTTAGCGGCGATCGAGCCAAACATCAACCTTACCTTGCACAAGAGCCGTGTCGTTAAATTGCCGGATCCTTCTTCGGCCACGGACTCCGAACCGCCCGCGCCCGTTCCCATCGAATCCGATTGGGTGTCGATCATGGAGTTTACCTCCCCGGAGATTTTCCAGCACTCGCCCTTTGGCAACATACTGAACTCATTAAGGTCTCTCTCCTTGTCAGGAGGATCCTGGCCGAACTATGTCCGGCAGGACTGGGATGCGGACGACGAAGAAATTCGCGGCCCACCCACCACCCACTTAGTAGCAACTGTCGATGACTTAACCGACATGCTCGACTTTGACTCCGAAGACATTGATAGTATGGACGATGATGCGGGAGACGAAGAGGATCCACTGCCCACAGGGCACTGGACAGCCACCTCATCATACGATATATACATGGTAGATACACCAAAAGAAGGCAATGGCGACGAGATAGCGGAGGATGACCCCTCCAAGAAGCAACCCAAGCGCCGACGTCAGTGGCTCCGCTCTAAGTCCCACCATAGCAAAAGTGGTGATACCGGCACAGGAGATAATAACACTCCAGATAGTGCCGAAGACAACATGTAACACCCCGGATATGACTTTCCCACTATGTAATCCAACTCTTGCCGCTTCCGGCGTTAAGTTATGTTATTTTTCTCGGGTTCGGGTCTTTGTCTCCATGTGTTGTTATCATTGTCATGCATCTCATATCATGTCATCATGTGCATTGCATTTTCATACGTGTTCGTCTCATGCATCCGAGCATTTTCCCCATTATCTGTTTTGCTTTCCGGCGCTTCGTTCTCCTCCGGTGGTCAATTCTACCTTTCTTTCATGTGTGGGGATTAAACATTTCCGGATTGGACCGAGACTTGCCAAGCGGCCTTGGTTTACTACCGGTAGACCGCCTGTCAAGTTTCGGATCATTTGGACTTCGTTTGATACTCCAACGGTTAACCGAGGGACCGAAAAGGCCTCGTGTGTGTTGCAGCCCAACACCCCTCCATTTTGGCCCAAAACCCACCTAAACCTGCTCCATCATCTAGAGCGTTCGATCATGATCGCGTGGCCGAAAACCACACCTCATTTGGACTCTCCTAGCTCCTCCTATGCCTATATAAAGACCCCTCCGTTTTCGGATCTTCCTCTCCCCCCGAAACCCTAAAAAAATCCACCTCGCACGCCGGACATGTCCGTTTCTCGCCGGACAGATGCCGCCGCCGCCCGCAGCCACTGAGGGGCTGCCACGTGGCCTCGCCGCCGCCTCCCACCGCGCGGCCCGGGAGGCCCAAGGAGGGCCCCCGCGGCCCGAAGACCGCCGCCGCCGCACCGCGCCCGGCCCCGCCGCCTCGTGCGCTCCGCCGCCCCGCTCCGACTCCGGTGGCCGAGCCGCCACCGCCCCGGCGTCGTCCAAGCTGCCGCACCACCGCGGGACCTCGCCGCTCGACGCGCCACCTCGCCGGCCCCACCGCCTCCGGCCGCCGCTCGCCGCCCCTCCGTCCCGCGCCCGGCCACGCCTCCCCGGACCGCGCCTCGTCGCCGGTGTCCCAACTCCGGCGAGCACCACCGCACTGGCCGGCCCTTCCTCCTACTCCGGCAATCGCCTCGGGATCCGTGCGGGATCCGGATCCGGATCCGGTGAACAGTAAACCCTAGATTTCGGGGTGATTTTTTCTTCTAAGTCCCAGAATTCCAGATCCATGTGCCCATATTCATCTTGCTATATCTCCGCATCTGTAGCTCCGATTCATGCATATAGCATATCAAAATGTTCGTCTCAGAGAGTACATCATTTCATTCCATTGCATCATTTTCATTTGAATTCATCTTGATGCCCGAAATGCTGTTCGAAGAGGGCAACTTGAGTTAATTGTCAGATCTGCTACTCCATCTTAGACATTTGTCATTTTTGCCATGATTATTGTGTGCATGATATGCCCATGAGTTCTACATATGTTTTGTTAAGGGTTTTGTCATCTTTCCAGAGGTGCAACCCATATATTTTTGTGATGTGTGTGGTGACTAGTGCAAGCTTGCAAAGTGAGGCACTTGGTAGTTCTGTTTTCAGGGACTTAGCATTTCCACCAAGTCCACGAGTTGTTTAGTTCATGATGCCATATGTTCATGTTGTTTCCTAGTGATCCGTGCCTCTTTTGAGGATAATCAGTAAGGATGTTTTGTTAATCTTGTAGTTCTCTATCCATCCATGTCTTTGTTTGCATATATGGAGCACCCTAGCTTGAGTCAATCGAGCTCTACTTTTGCTACTTTGTGAATCTGGGCAGATTGTCAACTTGTTTGCAATTTTGCCGGTGATGTTGTAGTTGATCCGTGCATGCTATGCCATTGTTCCTGCCATGTCTAGCTTGCATTTTGTGTGTTCTTGATAGATGTATGCTTAGATTATCATGACTTTCTCCGTAGTGAGTGCATCGAGCTCGTAAACATGCCTACTTGATATCTGTTTTCAGCATGTCCCAGTTTTCACTAAGTCTGAAAACTGATTATGTTTTTGCTATGTTCACATGCTTGCAAATGTATTTTGCGATCCCTTTTGGCTCAAGGTCACTAAGGGACTTTTGTTAAGCTATTTGAGTAGCTCCATGCCATGTCTTACTTTGCCATGTTCAGATCCTGTAGCATGTTGTTTTATTGCTCTGAAGAGGGCTACCTGATCTAAAATTCCAGACAAGTGTTAATTTCACCAAGTCTGAGATCTGTTTTACCATTTGCATTTTGCCATGCTTGTTTGAACCTCCTAATGGATGAATTGGCCGTAGCTCAGTGCTAGACTTTTGTTAAGCATCTTGAATGCATCCCTGCCATGTATTTTGTTGCCTTGTTTGGGTGCTGTAGCATGTTCATCTCATTGCATTTAGATGACTACTTGTTGTAAATCGCAGATCGTGGCCATATTTGAATCGCTTGCCATTTCCAAACCGTAACTCCGATTCCGGTGATCTTTATATCGTTTTCAAGCGATTTCATCTCATCTTTCCAGTGGCACACTTGGTTCTCCAAGTTGAGGACAGGTTCATGCTTTTCCTGTCATATCTTGCATATGCATCCCGCATCGCATCCCGCATGGCATACCATGTTTGCATCATCTTGTTTGATCCTTGCACGTGGTTGATTGTGTTCTTGTTGCTTGTTTGTCTTGTTTGGGGTAGAGCCGGGAGACGAGTTTGCTAACGAGGATCCCGTTGAGTTTGCTTTCTAGGATCCAGTCAACTCTGACAACTTTGCAGGCAAGATGATCATACCCTCGAAATCACTACTATCTTTGCTATGCTAGTTTGCTCGCTCTTTTGCTATGCCAATGCTATGATGCCTACCACTTGCTTTCAAGCCTCCCAAATTGCCATGTTCAGCCTCTAACCCACCATGTCCTAGCAAACCATTGATTGGCTATGTTACCGCTTTGCTCAACCCCTCTTATAGCGTTGCTGGTTGCAGGTGAAGATTGGAGACCGTTCCTTGTTGGAACATTATTTACTTGTTGGGATATCATTATATTGCCATGTTATATTAATGCATCTATATACTTGGTAAAGGGTGGAAGGCTCAGCCTCTCGCCTAGTGTTATGTTCCCGGATTTTGTGTTCCTTACGCTGTTGGGTTATAATGGGAACCCCTTGATAGTTCGTCTTGATTAAAGCTTTTCTAGCAATGCCCAACCTTGGTTTTACCATTTGCCACCTAGCCTCTTTTTCCCTTGGGTTTCCGGAGCCCGAGGGTCATCTTATTTTAACCCCCCCCCCCGGGGGGGGCAGTGCTCCGCTGAGTGTTGGTCCAACCGAGCGATGTCCGGGGCTACCAGGGGCAACTCTGGGCTGGCCTACCCGACGTCTGGCTCATCTGAGTGTGCCCTGAGAACGAGATATGTGCAGCTCCTATCGGGATTTGTCGGCACATTCGGGCAGTGTTGCTAGATTAGTTTTAACCTGTCGAAGTGTCTTGAAGAACCGAGGTACCGAGTCTGATTGGAACGTCTTGGGAGGAGGTCTATTCCTTCGTTGACCATGAGAGCTTGTCATGGGCTAAGTTGGGACTCCCCTACAGGGATTTGAACTTTCGAAAGCCGTGCCCGCGGTTATGGGCAGATGGGAATTTGTTAATGTCCGGTTGTAGATAACTTAAACATAAACTTAATTAAAATGAATCTACTGTGTGAGTTACCATGATGGCCTCTTCTCGGCAGAGTCTGGGAAGTGGACACGGTGTTGGAGTAATGTTTGCCGCAGGATTGCCCTCTTTAGTTATGCGTTCGCGCTTTGCCTTCTCTTCTCGCTCTCTTTTGCGAATAGGTTAGCCACCATATATGCTAGTCGCTTGCTGCAGCTCCACATATATTTACCTTACCCTACCTATTAAGCTTAAATAGTCTTGGTCGCGAGGGTGCGAGATTGCTGAGTCCTTGTGGCTCACAGATTACTATTACACCAGATGCAGGTCCAGGTGATTCCACTCCAGGTGACGCGTTCGAGCTCAAGTGGGAGTTCGACGAGGACTCTCAGCGTTACTATGTTTCTTTTCCTAATGATCATTAGTGGTGCCCAGTTGGGGTGATCGGGACCATGTCGCTTGTTGGGTTGTCTTTTATTTTGGCGCCGTAGTCGGGCCATGAGTGTTTGGATGATGTATGTTATTTATGTACTTGATTGACGTGGCAAGTGTAAGCCAACTATGTTATCCCTTTTCATTATCTATATTACATGGGATGTTTGTGATGATTGCCTGACTTGCGACATATGCCTTCAATGCGATTATGCCTCTAAGTCGTGCCTCGACACGTGGGAGATATAGTCGCATCGAGGGTGTTACACAACAACAATCCCCTCCAGCAATATTTAGAGCAGGAGGATGCAGGAGCCAGCCCTCCTGAGAGAGCGGCAGATGGAGAGGAGGAGGATGATAATTACATGCCCCCTCCGAAGACTAGGCAAGCCTCAGCGACGACAAATTCGTTGTGCCAGAAGATCCCATCGAACAAGAGCACTTCAAACGCCGGCTTATAGCCATGGCAAATAACCTTAAGAAAAAGCAGCAGCAGCTTCAAGCTGATCAGGATCTGCTAGCTGACAGATGGACTAAAGTCCTCGCGGCCGAGGAATATAAACTCGAGCGCCCCTCCAAGAGTTACCCAAAGTACAGGTTGCTACCCCGACTGGAGGAAGAAGCGTATGATGTGGCTGATCGGCCACCTCGTGGCCGCGACAGAGAGGCATTCCAGCCAAAAACTCAGCCTGCTCCCCGACGCCATTCAAATAAAAAGGCATGGGGAGATACGCCAGACCTGCGAGACATATTAGAGGACAAAGCAAAGCATGCAAGATCGATCTATGGATAACGAGGGCGCGCCACTATGCGAGACGATAAACGTCATGCCGGATACAGTAAAAGTAAATCCGGTCGGGCCGAACACAGCGGGCTAGACCTAGTCGAGCTGCGTCGCGATATAGCCCAATACAGAGGCGCCGCACACCCCTTATGCTTCACAGACGAAGTAATGGATCATCAAATCCCAGAAGGTTTCAAACCTGTAAATATTGAATCATACGACGGCACAACAGATCCCGCAGTATGGATCGAGGATTTCCTCCTCCACATCCACATGGCCCGTGGTGATGACTTACACGCCATCAAATACCTCCCACTAAAGCTCAAGGGACCAGCGCGGCATTGGCTTAACAGCTTGCTAGCAGAGTCCATCAGCTATTGGGAAGATCTGGAAGCCGCATTCCTCGACAACTTTCAGGGCACTTATGTGCGGCCACCAGATGCCGATGACTTGAGCCACATAATTCAGCAGCCAGAAGAATTGGCCAGGCAATGCTGGACTCGGTTCCTAACAAATAAAAATAAAATTGTCGACTCTCCGGATGCAGAGGCCCTAGCGGCTTTCAAACACAACATCCGTGACGAATGGCTAGCCCGACACCTAGGTCAGGAAAAGACGAAATCTATGGCAGCCCTCACGACACTCATGACCCGCTTTTGTGCGGGAGAAGACAGCTGGCTGCCTCGCAGTAATAACATATCAAAGAACCATGGTACTTCGGATACTAAGGACGGCAATAGCAGGTCACATCACAACAAACATAAGCGCCGCATTAACAATGATAATAACGAGGATATGGCAGTCAATGCCGGATTCAAAGGCTCTAAACCCGGTCAGCGGAAAAAGCCATTCAAACAAAGTACGCCGGGACCGTCCAGCTTGGACCGTATACTCGATCGCTCGTGTCAAATACACGGCACCCCAGAAAAGCCAGCCAATCACACCAATAGGGATTGTTGGGTGTTCAAGTAGGCCGGCAAGTTAATTGCCAAAAACAAGGACAAGGGGCCACATAGCGATGACGAGGAGGAGCCCCAGCAGCCACACACCGGAGGACAGAAGAGGTTTCCCCCACAAGTGTGGACGGTGAACATGATATACGCAACCCACATCCCCAAGAGGGAGCAGAAGCGTGCGCTCAGGGATGTATATGCGTTGGAGCTAGTCGCCCCAAAATTCAACTCGTGGTCCTCCTATCCGATCACTTTCGATCGCAGGGACCATCCCACTAGTATCCGTCATGATGGATTCATCGCACTGGTTCTGGACCCAATCATTGACGGATTTCACCTCACTCGAGTCCTTATGGATGGCGGCAGCAGCCTGAACCTGCTTTATTAGGACACAGTGCGCAAAATTGGTATAGACCCCTCAAGGATCAAACCCACAAAAACGACCTTTAAGGGCGTCATTCCAGGAGTAGAGAGGCCCATTCTATAGGCTCAATCACACTGGAAGTGGTCTTCGGATCCCCGGATAACTTCCGAAGCGAAGAGTTAATCTTTGATATAGTCCCGTTCCGCAGTGGTTATCATGCACTGCTCGGGCGAACCGCATTTGCGAGATTCAATGTGGTACCGCATTATGCATACCTCAAGCTCAAGATGCCAGGACCTCGCGGGGTTATTACAGTCAATGGAAACACAGAGCGCTCTCTCCGAACCAAGGAGAACACTGCGGGCCTCGCAGCAGAAGCGCAAAACAGCCTCTCAAGGCAATCCACCAGTTCGGCGTTTCAAGACCCGGACACCTTCAAGCACGCTCGGAGCAATCGGAAAATAGACCGCCTGGCGTGATCTGAGCTCGCATAGCAATGCGGCCCCCACCCCAGTCCCAGCCAAACGGCGAAGCTCGTGCCACATGTACATAATTATGCATTAAAAATACCATGGGCACAGGTGGGGAGGGGGGCACACTGCGGCATGCCCCAAGACGCGGCTTAAACCACACTAGGGGCTTCCCGTTTGGTTATTTTTCTCTTTTTTTAGGACCTTAATCTCTGGAAACCCTGTCCGGCAGCACTATTGCCGAACACATGATGCAGCAACCAAGGAGGCAGAAAGCTACGTCACACCACGGAATTCCCAGGTGGATTACAATACCGAGCGAAATATTTGATTTAATACTATTCCTCAGCTTGCCCTTGGAAGGGACATAGTCCCACTCTTTGCTTATCGCACTATCTGTATCATTCTGCTTTAACGCACCTTTTTGAATAAACAATGCATAACATCACGACTATTATTGCATTCTTATTATATATATATATATATGTGTGTGTGTGTGTGTGTGTGTGTGTGTTCATTAACAACGCCTTGCAACCATACACTTTTGTACGGCCAATACACCAGGGGCTTACGTACCCCACAATATGGTGTGAAAAGTCCGAACACTTTCACAAGTGCGGCACCCCGAACTTATAGCATTATATGCATCAGCTCCTAATCATGTCTTTGGTCAAATGTTTGGTTTGCCCGGCTCCTATGTTTTGGTACCTTATGTTCCGCTCTATCGGCTAAGGTAGCACTAGGAGAACTACTGCGATTGTGCCTCAGTTCTACCGGGCTGAGCACCTCAGTAGAGAAACCTAAACCTGACTGCCATGATAAGGCGAGAGACAGGTCGCTGTTTGGCGAGGTTTTCGAGTCCCTAAAGACTTATGTCACTTAGGGCGAGGGGCCGGCCCTGTCCGGCTTAAAGGCGTGTATCGCGCCCCGAATTCGGCCTTCCGAATACCAGGGGCTTCGCCGAAATTTAAAATTATAGAATTCTATGGCTAAGTGAGAGTGATAAAGCATTATTAGTCCGGTTGCCTTGTTCGTTGTGCTGAGCACCTCCCTTGAAGGACCCAAATATGGGAACAAGAGTGTTCAGGTTTATCCCGAATACCCCAGCACTCGTGGCATGGAGGCAGAAGCCGAGGACTAGCCATCTCTCAGATTGATAAATGGCCAAACAGAAGGTAATATTTTAAATTCACACAAGCGTTGCATAGCTCATATGAAACAAGTTTTCATCATACAGGATCACATGAGCAACTTTACTCAAATATTACATCCTTTAAACATAATAAATCTCGGGGGTGCGATGCTCCTTGCCCTGCGGCGGCCCTTCCTTGATCAGCTTCATAGTGTCTATCTTGGCCCACTGCACCTTCACACGGGCGAAAGCCCGGCGTGCACCTTCGATGCAGACGGACCGCTTGACGACCTCCAGCCGTGGGCAGGCATCCACAAGCCGCCTCACCAGGCCGAAGTAGCTGTTCGGAAGGGCATCGCCAGGCCACAGCCGGACTATAAGGCCCTTCATGGCCTGTTCGGCCGCCTTGTGCAGCTCGACCGGCTGCTTTAGCTGGTCGCTCAGAGGCATCGGGTGTTCGGTCTCAGTATACTAAGACCAGAACAGCTTCTCCATTGAGCTTCCCTCCTCGGCCTGGTAGAATTGTGCGGCATCCGAAACGCTGCGGGGCAAATCTGCGAATGCTCCTGAAGAGCTCCGAATTCGGGTAAGTAATCGGTAATTTACTTTTACATGCTTGCTCTGCATATAAAATTCCTTACCCGCCGCTATCTTCTTCATTGCGTCGATCTCCTGGAGGGCCTTCTGGGCCTCGGCCTTGGCACTCTTTGTGCTCTCGAGGGCCGCGGCAAGCTCAGACTCTCGCGTCTTCGGGTCAAGCTCCAACGCCTCGTGCTTCGTCACGAGAGCCTGGAGCTCTTGCTGCACCTCGCCCACACGAGCCTCTTGTTTTTCCCGCTCGGTGCGCTCCTTGGCCACTTTATCTTTGGCCTTGGTTAGCGCTTGCTTCAGGGTCGCCACCTCGGTCGTGGCCCCTGGCAAATATACGATGATCCTGTCATTTTGCAATCGTGTCTTCTTTTATATATACATATCTATAGACAGGGTATTACTTACCCTTGTTCTCCTCGAGCTGCCTCTTGGCAAGGCCGAGCTCTTTCTTGGACCCCTCGAGGTCCTGCTTCAGTAGGACGCCAGCAGCGAGGACTGCATACGCATATTGACATACTTATATTAGACTCCTGCGATATTGTTTGATCCTCTGTTCGGCTTTTTTTGTGAACACCGAACAAAGCATCAGGGACTACTGTCTATGCGGTAATATTTTCCCTATATTTTAACACTTACCTCAAAGCCTGTTAGAAGGATGGCACAGGCTTCAGTCAATCCGCTCTTGGCGGACTGAACCTTCCGGACCACCGCACTCATAATAGTACGGTGCTCCTCGTCGATGGAAGCGCTGTGAAGCGCTTCCAGCAGATTGTCCGACGCCTCTGGATGGGCAGAGGTCACTGGCACAGGCGTCTTGCCCCTCTTAGAAGAAGGCCGCCTACCCGAGTCCGGAACCGCTGGAGGTTCCGGCGCGGTGTTCGGCTGAGGGCCGAACTTGGGGCCCTCAGGGGCCTTTTGTCCCCTCGGCTCCCAGAGTCCGGGAGGCCGCCTTGAGGCGCCTCCGGGACCGTCTCCCCTCGACCCGGTGCCTCGTGAGACAACACCTCTGCATCGTCCGCAGGGTAAGGGGAGGTGGCGGTCGGAAGTGGATCACTATCCATATCCGACGAGCCCAGGGAGCCATCCGATGATACATCGATACTGGCTCTTGGCGGCCTGCATAATCATGTTCGGCGTTAGGGAAAGCAGCACGACAAAGGAATGCTATGAGTTACTCTGGTATCCGAATACTTACGATCTCCCTAGGGGCTTGGCCCTGGGCAACCACTCGTCTTCGTCGTCGGCGGTGGCGGTGGAACTGTCCGGAAGAAGAGTCCTTCCCTTCTTGGACCCTTCGCCCCCCCCCCCCCCCCCCAGCTGGGGCGGCCTTTCTTTTCTTGTCTCCCCCAATTGAAGGGGGAGTATCTTCTTCTTCCTCCTCGTCTTCGGGGGAGGAGTGCGCCGCAGAGTCATCGGACGATGAGTCCGATAACACCTGGCGTCGGGAACTCTTTCGGGTTCCCTTGGCCTTCTTGGTCTTCTCTGGCACCTTGTAAGGAGCCGGAGTCAGCATCTCCATCAGGAGAGCGTTTGCTAGGCCTTCGGGCAAGGGAGCCGGGCAGTCGATCTGTCCGGCCATTTTCCGCCAGTCCTGTCAAAGGTACAGGAGCTTAGATCCCGAGTAGAGTCAAACCATGAAAAACAAGTATCCTGTAAGAGGTACAGCAGCTTACCGCACTGGCTTGGCGCTTTGCGCTGAATCCGCGATCCTCAATAATGGGTGGGGGGACCTCGGCGCCCTTGAAAAGCACCTTCCAGGCATCCTCGTGTGTTGTATCGAAGAGCCTGTTCAGAGTTTGGTGCTGGGCCGGGTCGAACTCCCACAAGTTGAAGGCCCGTTGTTGACACGGGAGGATCCGGCGGACGAGCATGACCTGGACTACATTGACGAGTTTGAGATTCTTGTTCACCATGTTTTGAATACATGTTTGGAGTCCGGTCAGCTCTTCCGAACTGCCCCAGGACAGGTCCTTCTCTTTCCAGGAGGTGAGCCGCATGGGGATGCCAGATCAGAACTCGGGGTCGCTGCCCATGCAGGGTCACACGCCTCGGTGATGTAGAACCACCCCGATTGCCACCCCTTTATGGTTTCCAGAAAGGAGCCCTCGAGCCATGTAACGTTGGGCATCTTTCCCACCATGGCGCCTCCGCACTCCGCCTGGTGGCCGCCCACAACCTTCGGCTTGACATTGAAGGTCTTCAGCCATAAGCCGAAGTGGGGCTTGATGCGGAGGAAGGCCTCGCACACGACGATAAACGCCGAGATGTTGAGGATGAAGTTCGGGGCCAGATCGTGGAAATCCAGGCCGTAGTAGAACATGAGCCCCTGGACGAATGGGTGGAGAGGGAATCCCAGTCCTTGGAGGAAATGGGTAAGGAACACTACCTCTCATGGGGCCCGGGGGTGGGGATGAGCTGCCCCTCATCTGGGAGCCGGTGCGTGATGTCGTCGGGCAGGTATCCGGTTCTCCTCAGCTTCTTGATGTCTCCCTCCATGACGGAGGAGACCGTCCACCTGCCTCCCGCTTCGGACATGGTTGGAGAAGGTTGAGGTGGGGAGTGCGGACTTGGGCGCTAGAGCTCGAGTGTGCGAAAACGCATGAGCAAAGGAGGAAGAAGGCATGGATGAAAAGGTGAATCCTTGTCCCTTTATATGGGTGGACGAAACTAAGCATCCCCACTAGCCTGGTAAAACTCGCTTATCCCCCAAGCGCCGTAATCGATGGCGCGATTGGGTTACCCACGCCCGTATTGATGAGAATCCCGTAATAAGGGGACACGATCTCTGCTTTGACAAGACGTGTCAAAAAAATGCCTCGCGTTATGTGCGGGGCTAGTTAAAGGAAACGGTTCAAATAATCACCGGGCCATGGCATAATGTCGTGTTGCCAAAACAAGTCAGCAAGTTAGATTTGCAGAAATATTATTCTCTCTACGGTGGTATGTGGAACTTATTTTGTAGGGTTGGACACTATCCTTGTATTCAAATTCTTCTATGATGTATTCGGAGAAGGAACCCGCCTTGCAATGCCGAAGACAATACTGCGCGCCGGACTCATCGTCATTGAAGCCTGGTTCAGGGGCTACTGAGGGAGTCCTGGATTAAGGGGTCTCCGGACAGCCGGATTATATCCTTTAGCTGGACTGTTGGACTATGAAGATGAAAGATTGAAGACTTCATCTCGTGTCCGGATGAGACTCTACTTGGCATGGAAGGCAAGCTAGGCAATACGGATATGGATATCTCCTCCTTTGTAACCAACCTTGTGTAACCCTAACCCTCCCCGGTGTTTATATAAACTGGAGAGTTTTAGTCCGTAGGAGACAACAACTACAACATACAATCATACCATAGGCTAGCTTCTAGGGTTTAGCCTCTCTGATCTCATGGTAGATCTACTCTTGTACTACCCATATCATCAATATTAATCAAGCAGGACGTAGGGTTTTGCCTCCATCAAGAGGGCCCGAACCTGGGTAAAACATTGTGTCCCCTGCCTCCTGTTACCATCCGGCCTAGACGCACAGTTCGGGACCCCCTACCCGAGATCTGCCAGTTTTGACACCGATGGCACCCATAGCATGTTCAGTTGCACACGACATATCTATTAGTTGGCAAATACTTTCTTGCAACCTGTTTTTAACTTCACCATTTTTTTACTGTTTTTCTTTACCTACAGCGTGTATCTGTGTCTGAATCATTCATGTGTGCAGGTCATGCTACCAGTGCTTGAGTGCGTTGATATAAACGATAAGGAGGGAGGGAGGCATTATTGGGTCTTTAATGTCAACTTGAGGGAAGGACGTTTCGAAGTTCTTGATTTAAGCAGGAAGCTGGACAACATTGAGTTGACGAACACTGCATCTACCATCACGGGGGTAGTACGCTAGCTATGGAGGAAGCATTACCCAATGTTCAGCATTGAGCACTTCCAGATTATTAACATTGACGTACCGAAGCGGCTCGGCAAGTAAGACAAGAAGCATGACATTCTTCTCAATTTTTACCATCAATCTATAGTTGATTCATATAGTAGTTGGTTGTCCTTATGTTCTGCAGTTGCACCAGTTGTCTTGCCCAGCTGGCTTATTGTTTGTACTAGTCGGGTGTCTACACGCTGTCCAGTTGCACAAGCTGCCTGCTCAGTTGGTTGCATCACTTTACTAGTTGGTTGTCTATATGTTGTACACTTGCACTAGTTGTCCTGCTTAGGTGGTTTGCTGTTTTGCACTAGGTTGGCTGTATATGTTGTTCATTTGCACAATTTGCCTGCTTAGTTGGCTGCATCCATATACTAGTTGGATGTCCACATGTTCTGCATTTTTGCACTAGTTGTCATGCTTAGGTTGCTTCCTGTTTTGTACTAGGTTGGCTGTCTATATGCTTCCATGTTCGAGTTGCCCTCGTAGGTGCCCTGTTGGTGCACCTACTTGGCTGCCTTTAGTTAACTATTTTTCTGCCTAGTTATTAATTGTTTAAGTGATTATTTGTTTTATAGATGTACAATCTATAGTTTTTGAAGACACATAACTAGTTTGCAATCTGTTTTTCATTTTTATGACTTTCTCATGGATTATCTAGCCAGTTGCATAGTGGAACATCAGTAGTTGCACAGTGGCACATAATTAGTTGCATAGTTCCATAGAGTACATCATCTTTTTTGGTTTTAAATTTATGTGACAAATTTTCCTTTTCCCCACCGCAGCAACGATTGTGGGCTGTTCGCACTGCTTAATGTCACTGAGTGGAACGGTAGCCAACTACCCAACTACGAGCCAAAGGAAGTACTCAACATCAGGAAGAAGCTGGCATATGATTGGGTCACCAGCATGCACAACTCCGCCCCATGGAGGAAGTTGCTGAGATATGAAAAGGACTAGGTCAGTACTCTTTTTATTCTTTGCCTTTTTTTCAATGCCTTGCTGGTTTGCACAATTTTTCCAATAGATTTTGTTGTTGCACACTAGTAGTAATTTCGTTGCAACTCAATGTCATCACTTTTATTGACACATTAGGAGCACTGGGCATACAATTGTTCAACAACTAAATATTAAACCATTTGCCAACAAAGGTCCAAATAGCAACCATTTTACACAATGCATGAACTAATTCAAGGAAAACAATTTAGTGAAGAGAAAGCATAGATGCTGAATGTGTCCACTTGTTCCCAAAATTGCTCAAAAACATCATTGTTTTCCCTTTTCCCTTTTTTCATACAAACGATGCAAGAGAATCACAACAGCCTGAGTGGACACACACACTACAAAAAAATACACTTCCGT
Source organism: Triticum monococcum (assembly GCA_034509565.1). NCBI lineage: Eukaryota > Viridiplantae > Streptophyta > Magnoliopsida > Poales > Poaceae > Triticum > Triticum monococcum. The sequence continues at coordinate 128,128,551 of CM067842.1, forward strand.
GATGATACGTGTTTGTCACAGTAGGTCGCTTTTTTGTCATGCATGTACATCCATGACAAATTTATGACAGAATCAAGATAGTCATACCTGTGCTGTCGTAGAAGTGTTCCATGACATTACCAAAATTATCATCATGGAAGTGTCCACTTCCATGACGATAAATCGTGCGTCACAGAAGTGCTTTCGTCAAGGGTGACCGACACGTGGCATCCACTGTAACGGAACGCCATTAAGCTATCGGGTCGGGTTTTGGATCCGATAACCCGTTAACAGCCCCAGCCAATGGGAAATTTCCACATGTAAAATTCTTATTGGTCGGATGAAACACGTGTCAGCTCGTCAGTGGGTCAAAGAGGCGCCTATGATACGTCGACACGTGGCACGGCCCAACAAAGGCCCATTCCTGTGAAAAGGCCGGCCCGTTTGAATGGGTCAAAAGGTGGCGGGCCGGCCCATGGAAAGCCTATTAACGGCATGTTCGCATATAGCCCATTTACAGCCCGCTAACCCAAGGCCCGTTACGCCCTATCCGAATTAGGCCCAGTAGCGTCATCTGGGCCATCCAATATGATTACAGCCTGTTTTCACTTCTGGCCCATGTATGGCCCATGACGTCTTTCGGCCCATATGAGGCCCTATGTAACTCTTGGCCTATTAACGGCCCGTGGTGAAACTGGCCCGTAATGAACAGTGTATCACTTTACACCCATTAATGGCCCATGGTGAAATTGGCCCATAATGAACAGTGTATCACTTTATACCCATTAACGACCCGTTATTCCGTTGGGCCGTTTCCAGCCCATGTTATCTTTCGGCCTTCTCAGAGCCCATTTATTCTTGGGCTCATTTCCAGCATTCGTTTACTTACGGCCCGTTACTATCATTTTCTGCTTGTGGGCCAAATTCAGCCCGTGGTTACAGTCGGCCCGTTTGTGGTCCGTTAATACGTTGGGCCGTTTTCATAGTGTCATGAAATATGGCCTATTAACGATGGCCCGTTACGGTCGGCCCATGAACGGACGATTCCAACTCTAGCCCATTTACGGCCATAATGCGGCCTGTTATTGGCCCATGTTTGGCCAATCGATCATACGGCCCGTATAAGGCCCATTGATGATACGGCCCGTAGAAGGCCCATTGTTTCTATGGCCCGTAGAAGGCCTACTATTTCTACGGCCCGTAGAAGGCCCACTGTTTCTACGGCCCGTAGGAGGCCCAGTGTCACTACAGTAAATATTAGCCCATGGTTATTGTGGCCTAGTTTTAAAAAATAGGTTATTGCAGCCACTAGTTGACCGCAGAAAAAGAACTGCAATGACTACAAGCAAACAAACAAACAAGACAACAAGGAAATAAATAAGCAAGCAACTAACGCTAGGCTATCACAGCTATTACACATATTACATCCACTAGGCATCAAAGTTCGCCATCAGTGCAAATATAGGGAACAAAGCAGCATATCATATACACTGGTCGTCAAAATTGGCCACCAGTGCAAATAAACGTGGCAGCAAAACAAGAGCATAACTGAAACAACTTCAGAAGAGCTCAAGAAATGTTATCCTGGGTATTCACCATGCTGGCAATAAGCTTAGCAAGCTGATTAGCTTTGTCCTGTTTGGCGCTAAAATCCTCCAGCGCTTGCTGTTGCACCAGAAAGTATGCATCTAAATGCTCCAGGGACTTTCGCAGTCCTTCCGCTTCTTGTCGCAGCACAGCTGATCGATGTCTTTCAGCTTGTAGTTGAGACTCAAGAAACCGAACTGATTCAGACAGTGAGTTTGAATAGCTTGTGCAAGCGGTAGTGGCTAGTAACTCCAACACTAAACCAAGACAGGATGTGTCACTATCCTGAACCTTATCTGTATTACTTCCTTTACCGTTGCTTAATAAGACACTCTTCCCCAATATTCTGTCAGCATTCTAAAAGAAGTAACAAGCAGACACATAACAAGTTTGGCATGTACTAGTATATGAAACTCATTTTGGTGAACCAGTTCATTAGTAAGGTGGACAGGATTAAACTACCAAGTCTTCTATTGCCAAGTACTAGTACATAATAAAAGCATCAAACAAACATATATCTATGTCCTATGGTAGCAATGGAATCTTAAATTAGAACAGTTGTTCTTCAGGTTTAGGCACTTGTTCTACATGAACAGAGTACAATAAGAGGCAAGAATATAATACTTAAAAATAGAAAATGAGCTCATAGACCTTACCACATTCTTGGTTCGGGACCAGTACAGAACAAGGCGTTCCCAGTCATCGTCCAGTAAATGTGTCTCAGGAGAACGTAAGGGAACTTGATGAGTTTCTTTACCGGTGAAGTACGTTTTCTTCAGGTAATTCCGATACTGCCACCAAGCATTCTTGAAGATAGCATAGGTATTAGCACAGGTTACCTCATCCTGAGTTTCCAAATCGGTCCTTCTCTATAGAGAAAAATGGGAAAATTTGCTGTATTATAACCATCATGGAGGTAGGATGTATGGGACGAAGCAAAGTAATTGCCATGAATAACATTACTTACACATAACTCCTGGACAAACACCTACAACTAGAATTTTCCTTCATCTTCAGTATAATATTTCCAAGATGGGAAGATACGCACATATGATTTAACAACATCAAATGCGGTAGATGCTAAACTACGACTAGCTGGTTGTGCTTCCTCCACAGGAATAGGCGTACTAACTGGTGGAGTTGGGGTTCGCCGTGATAGTACTGGCCCTTTGGGCACTGGAGCTGCCTTACTAACTGCTCTTGTTTGGGAGCTCTGTGGTGGAGATGGTGCTGTGTCAACAGGAACTGGGTTACTATCGGCTGGGGTTGGGGTTAGATTGGGTGAAGCTGGTTCTCTGTCCATCGTAGTAGGGGTACAATCTGCGAGAGTTTGGGTTATGTGTGGTAGGGCTGGTTCTTGTGCATGTACAACCGGGGTGCTATCTCCACCAAGAGGTAGCACTGTTTTATTTGAAGACCGTGTTTTTAGTCCGCTAGACATTGGCATCACCCGCTCCAATTCAAATGGCTGATAAACATGAAACATAGTTGAATGTACATACATTGTATGAGAGACAGATGCAATAGATAGTGTGGAAAAAGAGGGCATGAAATAGTTGACATGTATATTGTTTAACTAAAACGGATATCATGACATAATTTCACATATATGATGTCTATCTAAACTGGATAGCATAGCATAACATAATTCAAAGATATGATGAATAACTAAACAGGATCGCATGACATAATTCACCTACATGTTATCTAAGTAATTAGGATCACATCATTTAATTCACATATGTGATTTATATGCTAAACAGAGGGCATTCGATATGATGTCTGAACTAAGAACATGGTGTTGAATATTGTGTATATGATGTCTAAACTATGCAATGCAAGACACCGTATGCATGATATGAGCAGTATAACTGTGCCAAGTTAGAGCATACACCTCAGTGGGGGAATAGGACTGGTCATATGTCTCTGAATCCATCTCTGAGGAGCTATCGGGGCCCAACAAGAGATCTGCTTCGACAGGTAGCACTGTCTGCTCTGAAGGCCTTGTTTTCACTCCAGATTTTTCCATCTCCCACCCAAATGGCTGATTCACAGGAAGAGTAGTTTAATGTACAAACATTGTCGACAAATGGAAATGTAATGAAGAAAAGGATGGGCAAGATATCATTCAAATATATGATGCCTGGTTAAACAGGATGGCATTGCACATTTCACATATATTATGGCTGGCTAAAAGACATGAGACTGCATAATTCCCATATATGATATAGAAACTAAACAGGTGGCATTACAGAACATGTCTAAGCTAAGCAGATGACATATATGATGTCAAAAGTAGGCACTGCAAGGCAACATATGCATGATATGACTAACATCATCATGCCAAGGTAGAGCAAACACCTTGGGGGTAAATAGGAGTGGTCAGCGGCGTCCGAATCCGCCTCAGAACAGATATCTTCCTTTGGATTACAATCTGGAGAGGGGTGGGGAGGGTTTGCCATTGAAATTACCATGGAGCGATGTCTGCATGACATTGTATTGCCGCGCAAAACTCTTATCTTTTTCTCTACATGTTCAGCATGACTGTGTACAATATCTGACATGCATATGAAAAAAATATGGTGAGATTATGTAAGGAGAGCATGCAGAAATTTAGAGTGATGGTAACAACCAGTGGATCGATGTTTTTCCGTTGAACCAAAATAGCCCTAATGGATCGACGTGAATGTATAGTAATAAGTGATGCAACAAGTGTACAACCTCTTTGCCGTAGCCGTGTCGACCTCAGCATCATTGGGTTGGTCGCTGAAGCGGTTGAGGCAGAGGTGGCTGTCAGAGGTGTGGAGGAAGATCTGAGGAATTTGTAGACGGCGTCCAGGGCACTGCTTTGTTGTGATGGCTCGTTCTGTCGTTGGAGCAGCTCCGGTGAGCCGTAAGACGTCAAGGCTGAAGCAGCACAAGACAGACATCGTCAATCTCAAGTGGGATTCTAGTAGCATCTCCAATAGATGATGTAAAATGGATGTAAAATTAACATCACCAGAAACCACCTGACTACAACAGATGAGGTAAAAACGGTTGACTCTGAACTTAACTGTCGAAACTGAAATTTACTGTGGAATATGAATGCTACTGTCGAAACTGAACGCAATGGTAGCAAAGAGGCACTTGACATGTAGTTTAGGGAGGGCCTGCAGTTCATCTTCAACCTGCACCCCCTTGAGCCGCTAGCCACCACCGGCCGAACCGCCGGCCCCAGCGCCGCCTCGCCGCCCCGAAACAACTCGCCACCGCCGCCCCGGCCAGCCCTCTAGCCCCCCCACCCTGAACCCTAAGATAGATAGTGGGGTACCTCTCCGGCGAGCCCCCGTCCCCGCTGCGGGTGGTTCTTCCTTAACTCCCGGGAGCCCCCCAACCACTGAAAATTGACTGACCCAAAAGTCAATTTAGTCGACTGAAGTGTGGCTTAATCGGAGCAGAGCAGCAGCACGAGCAAGGGGGAGAGCAGCAGCAGCAGCAGCTGGGCGAGCAAGCGATCGAGCGAGAGCCGGAGCAGCAGCAGCAGATCCGGCTGGTATGGACACTGCCGCCGAAGGGGCCTCGCACTGGGGGAGAGCCGCCGTGGAGATGTCGCCCGCGGCGCCGGCTTCAAGGTAGCCGCTCCATGGGGGTGTGGGATGGAGCATCATCGGTGCCGGGAGGTCGAGTTAAGGAGAAGGTGCGATGCGATGAGTGTACAACCTCTTTGGTGGCGCCGAGTAGGCCTTGGCTTCGTCCGAGGAGTCGGTGAGGATGCTGTGGTTCCGGTGGAGCAGGTTAAGGCGGAGCTATGGGGATGGAGCAGCCGCGATAGAGGAGGCGATCGTCGGAGCAGCTCCTTGGAGGTGGAGGACAGGGCGGCTGAACCGGCGGAACGGTGAGATGGACGACGGATCCTCATCCGGGGAGGTGGACGAGGGATGTCAAGCTGTTGCGGTGGACGACATTGTCGGGGAAGAGGCTCCGGCTGGGCAGCGGTGACGTGGCGGACGGAGGAGGGTGGGGTTTCGCGGCTAGAGCGGAGAGGTTATGGCGGCCTGGGATTTCAAATGGCAAAAAGGGGGCGATGGGAGGGGGTGAAGCATGACTTAGGAACGCGCTTGTCCAAAATGTAGGATGTGTTACAAAAGTACCCCCCACCAATTTGAACTAGCGGCCCTTTCGGCTCAGGGTTAGAAGGGGGATTTCGCGTGTCGGGATTTGGCAGCTGGAGGGAGTTTTCGCGCACGTTGTAATTTCGGGATAGCAAGGCGCGGGTTGTGAAGGCGCTAGTTTTGGGAGCATGATATCTGAATTTTCGGGATATAACAAGACGCGGGTTGAATTTTAGGGACAAGCCTAACGTGTAGTAATATTGTACTTGTGCATACCAAATCAATTCGCACTTCCTCAACCAAAAAGAAAACGAAAAAAATAAAACTAATCACACCAAACAAAGTGAGAGTCTTGCCCCGTTTTACTATACAAATGCTATTCAAAGCTACTCCCTCCTTCTATCTATATAGGGCCTAATGCGTTTTTCGATGCTAACTTTGACCAAATATTAGAGCAATGATATACGACATGCAACTTACACAAAGAACACCGTTAAATTTGTCTGTGAAAGGTTCTTTCAATGATATAATTTTCACATTGTGCATGTCATGTACTATTAATCTTGTCAATAGTCAAAGGCGGTCTTAAAAATCTCATTACACCCTATATAGATGGAAGGAGGGAGTATGAATCCATGTTATGTCCGATTAAATTTTTTCGCTTGCTGTATAATGCATGTAACCTACTCATACCAACATTTTAGTGCATTCCAAATGTCTATACTACCGCTGCAATTCGAACTAAATTTGAATTCATTTCTCTATTTTAATAAGAATCTACAATCATGATTGTTGCTAACTTCAACCATCATAGTTTCCTTGCTATCCGCCAGATATAAATCAGACGGCCTATAATGCAGGATGGCAGGCACACCATCATCAACAACTCCGTTTTTTTATAAGAGTAGAGATAAAATATAATAAATGTAGTATACCATGTTCATAACCACACCATGTGTATCACCATTATATATATTCACACATCCGTCGGTTTGAAACACTATGATAAATTCTTCAAATATTCGAATTCGCTTTTAATAATGAAGTATATATGATCTCTATTCGTCTTTTACACCCACACAACCCTCTTATCTTTGTAGCTAGCGCTAACTTTCTCTTGTGCATGCACACGCCCGCATCCCTCTCACCCTCCCTCAGCATTCTCTAGCTCCATCGTGCAAATTCGTCTTTTCACTTTAGGTTGTTCACCCACTGTGTGTGTAGGCCCCACCAGCTCCTTCTTTATGGCACACATTGATCGATATGCCTCTCTAGCCAGGTGTGCCTAGCACAAACACAATCTTCCCCTCTTCTCTTGTCACCGTCCATGCCTCACTCCCACCACTCTTTTCATCGTTCTTGTACTCACACACTCCTTCCCCTCGATATAGTATGCCTCTCGTACCACCTCCTACATGCATCCCTCTCTCTCTCTATCCTTCTCCTCGTGCCTCATTTGTTCTAACACACACATGCATGTATACCGATCGATCTCCCAACATATACCTAGATCGACTTTAACTACCCCCCCCATCGATCGACGTACCTCACAAGTTATGTCTCTCCTTTCTCTTACAAAGGGTGATTGATCTTCCTATGTAGTTATGTCTGCTTACCACATCCACATTGTCCCCCTCATCATTCATGCATGCCTCCTGACCCATCTCTCACACGCACGTGCACAGAAAACAAGCAGCCATCTCCTCTCTTATTGATATTGCGGGCGTGCCCTCCGTTTGTCTAGCAAGCCTATCCCACCATTTGTTAGAAGCAACTCCACTACCACCCCCTCCAACACTCTAGCTCTATCTCTCTCCCAACCTTATTCATCTCCTGCACATATGCATGGATGCCGATCGATCTCCCTTAATACATGAGGCAGATCGATCTCCTTAATACATGAGGTAGGCCTCTCTCCTCCTCCACACATATACCAGCCATTCTACCTCTATAGTTAATTGGGCCTCCCTCTTCCCCCACCACACACCGATAGTCGAGCGCTGCAGGTAGGTATCCATGCCACAGAGACAAACTGCACATGTCCCATCTCATGTTCCAGTAGGCCAGCCACTCTATATCTTTGACGTGGCCACACACAAATTTGATGGCACTCTTTATCAATCGCGCGTGCACAACACACTCACATCATCCCTCTCTTCGATTCTATGGACACCTCAAGCCAATGATACCTCCACTCTCTTCTCGTGGATCGCCCCCTCTATATATATGTTATATCCAGGACTCTATTTCACACACATTGCATATGTTAAATATTTTGATTGACCCCCCCCCCACACACACACACACACAAAAACTCTCAAGAACCCACACACTATATCTCTCTAGGTTTGTATCTCTCTCGCACAACCCCATGTAGGTGGTGTACGTATACAAGAAGAGAATAGGTGCACCGTGCATGTACTCACGCTTAGTGCCCAGCCACACCCGCACGGGTACACAATGGAGCTCATTTCTTTACGAAATGGCAGCCCACGTGCTAATTTGAACGCCTGTAGCGGTTGTTTACCTAGGGAGGTCGTGTACCACGCGTGCACGAAACAAAGTTCGACTTGACGCGTTGCCGCGTTATTTTTAAATAAAGTTATAGCGCTCAATGGCACGTACACAGAATATAAAACGATTTTTACGGAGGAAAAGGTAGTCCGCTCTTCAGAGTATCTCACACAAGGCTCCGGTGGCCTCTCTCTCTCTCACTGGTGGTCACTGATCCGGTCGCATTCCGTCCGCCGGGGGAAAGGGAGCGGGGTGGCCTCTCTCTCTCTCACTGTTGGTCACTGATCCGGCCGCATCCCGTCCGCCAGGGGAAAGGGAGGAAGTGCATCGTTTCTCCGTTTGACGGTGCCGAGGTAGCACGTCCCGATCTACGGTACACGTCGTTCTCTCTGACCAAGCTTCGGCGCGGCAGGGCCTACGCCACCTGCTCGCATATTCCGCCCGCCGCCGCTCACCTAGTTACATCCCGACGACCTCCAGGTATCCCCTCCGGCCTTGCTCCACTGCCTGTTTTCCCACGTCACTGCATGTGGATCTTCCATAGTTCTTTGCCCAAAACGTAGCTCGTCCGGCGTACTTTCCATATTGCATTCTCGTCCTCACACCGTTTTAAACAAACACAACCGTGTTGTTATCTTCCCTTAGGACAAGTAATATGCTTCTTTTTTGTCGTCACATGTGTCATCAACTGTTATTGGCCAGTAATTGTTTCCTTTCTACCTCTTTTTTGCAAACAGGGCTATCCATTTCACCTCGTTGCTATTGCGACCTTTTGGTGAACTGCACAAATCACTTTTTTCTTAAGAGTGTTTTGTGCAGTTGTACTAAAATGTCACACGGGCAACGTCTCTACATTTCAGTGCGACTGCACAAAGGGAGATTGGTTTTGCTCTATCCTCCTCATCCAACTCCGAGCCTAATCTTCTCCAACTAGTTAGTCTTAAGAGAGACTGACCGGCTTCTATTTGTGTGTTTATTGTTTCATCAGCAGTCCTCTATTATCGTAATCACACTTGATATCTTTGGAACAAGGACGCTCAGCTCTATTTTAGTGGAACTGCACAAAATGATCGGAATGTTGCATGCTCCAGACAACTACTTTTTCCCAACATGCCTTGTTGATTTAGACAGAGCTGGGGGGACGTTGCTGCCAATGAAAGCATGGATCAATTTTAATTTAACACCTTCTCACAACTTTGTCTTTAGTTGTGATGTAATTATTAGCTCTGATCTGCTAGTAATTGACATGCATTAGCAAGGAAGTTAGTTTTTTATTGTTTCCGAAAGAGCATTGATGGCAAGACACGCGAAACAAAAGCTGAAAGCTCACACCATTGTACAATTTCATGTCGCTGGAAAATTATTTGTATAGTACGTCAATTATGTAAACAAATGATGGAAGCTTGATAGCATTGCCAGAAGCCTCTTCATCATCCGGGTCCATGTGCCATGCACAAAATTATACTCCTTCGTTCCTAAATATTTGTCTTTTTACAAATTTCAAACGGAAATATTTTAGAGTGTAGATTCACTCATTTTGCTTCTTATGTGTACTCCCTCCGTTCCTAAATATTCTATTCGTCTTAACAGAGATTTCAACAAGTGACTACATACGGAGCAAAATGAGTGAATCTACACTCTAAAATATGTCTATATACATCCGTATGTGCCAGTCCATTTGAAATCTCTAAAAAGACAAATATTTGAGTAGTCACTCACTGAAATCTCTAGAAAGACAAATACTTCGGAGTATATTTAGGAACCGAGGGGGTAGTGCACAACCGCATGGGAGACTTAGCCCGGTCGTTGCGCCGCATTAATAGTGAGTAATGAGCAGTCAAATCATAAGCCCCACCTTTCCCACTGTAAGTTGCTCCGAAGAAGCAACCATCAATACGCTCTTCTTTGAATCCGCCCATACTACTCCATCCATCACTGTTTATACAGCGTGCTTCAGAAAAAAGAAAAAAATCTGTGGGACCAAGGCGACTAGCGATCGGCCTGAAAAAATAGCATTGGTAGTTATAGCACGGTGTCTATTACTAGAGGGAATAATGCGTACACACATGCATGAAGTGCTTCCACCCCGGGTACACACATGCATGCACTCCGTAGTAGTACAGTACATGGAAAGAAAATTGTGGACTTGATTGCGGTTACAACGCCCTAATTAATTGAGCATTAAACCAAACGCGTCTAAAGTCTCTCTGGTGGTGGAAATGCATTGAGAGAAATGCATCATAATGAAGCGCGCCCTGTAAACTGTGACGGAGGGTGGAGTAGTATGAAGGTGCAAAACAAAGTATGTGTACTACTGCGCTTGGCTCTTCGCCCTTTCGTGAAGTCGAACAATGATGGCACTCCGCATGTTGGGTACTACAGTGTATGCCTCTGAGAAGCTGACACCGAATGGACTGATGCATGTCCACCGAGGGTAGGTTGCATTAGTCAAAAGGCGTAAGCGAGCTTCACCTTGTCCTGCAAGCTTCTCCTCGTTCTGCGAGTTGACGGGACACACCAAAAAGTAGTGCTAGTCCATACTCCCTCCTTTCTGGTTAATATGGCTTAATCTTTTTTGCGGGTAAATGAGAGAGTTTTATTCATATATATATAAGCATTCTTAGGATGATCGGCCAAGACACTGGTCACTAGGAAGCGAGGTACCCCGCAAAAAAAGAAGTAGGAAGCGAGGTGTTTCATCAAGCCAGCTCTCGGCCACATTCAAAGTGCAGCAAGCATGGTTCGCACGAAGATGCGCCGCAAGGTTTGCTGGCCTGTTTACATGCTGAATAACAAAAAAAGAGGAAATATTACTGAGCGCTACTATTTGTAACAGGATATAAGCCAAAATTAAGCAAGAATTGTGGCGAGTGTTCCATGCAATCAACTTCCATTATCACATGCGAGAACCCTCGAAGAGAACCAAATGTGTTGAAGATTGCTTTATCACATTTTAAAATTATAATAAGAGTGCAGACGCTCCTCCATCTGGTTCCTAGTACTAGTATAGTACCTACCTTTATGGACTATAGTGGTAGTACTAGTAAACTTTGCGCTTGGCTGTTTGGGAAGTCGAACAATAATAGCACTAGTAGTATAGTGTATGCTTCTGGCAATCTGACACCAAATTAACTGTTGCACGTCCACCACCTGAGTGAGGGAGAGCTTGCATTAGTCAAAAGTTTCTCCTTGTCCTGCGAGCCACCGCGTGCAAGCTTCTCCCATCCTGCAACCTTCTCCTCGTTCGGCAAGTTGACGAGACACAACAAAGTAATGCTAGTCCATGCTGCCTCCTCTCCGGTTAATATGGCTTAATTTCAAACGAGATAAATACACTGTTTGTCACTGTATATTTGTAAAAATACGGTCAGTGGACTTCATAATATGCTCATTGCGCTCAATATATATATATTCCGGTGTTCATACGGTCACTAGCTCACCCTAACTGAGTATGTGTGTGCATGCACGTGTAGGTTGAGCACTTGAGCGTGACCGTGTGTGTTCCACCGTGTGCTCGGGCATGCATGCATTAGGGCGTCGCACGCGTTTTTGCGTCCATGTGTACGTGTGACTGTTACATACACATAGGGGGAGTACGTGTAGGGGCCACTAAGGAGCAGTCAAATCACACAGTAAGTTAGTCGGAAGAAGCAACCATCATTTCACTCTTGAATGATGCGTACGCAATATAAAATGGTTGATATGGAGAGAAAAAGAAAACCACTATATATACACTATCAGGAGCCTAAGCTACAAGCCTGCTTGCTTAGGTTGCTCTCTTCACAAGCATAGAACGACGGGCCTGATCCTGCAGCTGGGGGAAGGGAACAATGTTCTGCGTAGACGCGGTCGACATCGGCGAGGGAGAAAACCCACAGTCGGTGCGTCCCAATCGGGGGTCATCGCGGTATGGGCCGATGCTGCGTCCCAACCGCCCTTCTAGCTACAACCCGACGTCCCAGGTAGTCCATCTTCCTTTTGGAGCCGGCTTGCTCCACTGCCGTAGCTCCATCTCCATGTCGATCTTTCTCTACTTCTACCGGCTTCTATTTGTGATGAGTTTATGTCTCATGAACTAGTGCCAGTACTGTTATTCTAATCACACTTCTTCAATATCTTTGCCATCAGGGTTGCTCAGGTCGATTTTAGTGGAACTGCACAAAAGCATCGTATGATCCGAGGGTGCCAGCCGTCTTTCCTTCCCAACATGGAAAGTGTTATGGAACAAGAGGTACCAGAAGGTGGAGAACCAAAGAGTGCTGCTTCTATTGTTGCTGACATTCTCACTAAAGAATCTCCCTCTAGCACATTCCTTCGACAGGTTCTACCTGGCCAGGAAATTAAATCATGTTTAGGGTTTAGGGTTTAAGTCGTAGTGACCCCATCAGTAGTTTTTCTATCGTCCACGCTCTCACAACTTTTTTCTTTAGTTGTGAAGTAAATATTGGCTATGATCTGTGAATCATTGAGATGCATCAGCATGCGTGTTAGTTTTCCTTTGTATTTGATGGAATGTTGTAACGGGGCAACCTTGGAATAGGAATGAAAATGGAGTGGAAAAGTTTCCGTTTTTCCGGAGAAAAAATGGAAAAGGAGAGAAACCAACGTTTCGTTTCATTGGATCGTGCCATCGAGCAAAACCAACGTTTAAATCACGTCTGTCGTGTTCGTGTCTCACCCTCCTCCATGGCTCGACCCCACACAGTCGCTCGGCATGCCACGCACCGCAAACCGAGTAGTATACCATAACTTTCCCACCTGCTTGTCGATGGATCGCGCCATGGAGTACTAGCACTACTGGAAGAGATTGACGAGTTGGGGGAGGACAGCTAGCTGTAGCACGGACTCCCAAGAACTTACTACTGGAAGAGATCGCGCATGTTGTAGCCGGCTATTGCGACCTTTGAATGCGGAGCAGCCGCGTGCACCCAGAAGCGGCGTAGGCGACGCTCTCTCAGCCGGCGGGCCGCTTCAATGCCGGCGCAAGTGAGAAGTCGCGTCCGCTCTGGCCAGGCATGAATGCGGCACTGACCGTTTCGGGCGGGAAGCACGCGCGGGTGATGAAGATGGTTCGGATTGGTCAGGACCGGCCGTGGCAGCGGTCCGGACGTGCGCAAACAAGAGATGTTGTACGTTAATATTGCTGCGTATATAATTAACAACGTAAATAATGTGCCAGTTGGACAAATATGATTGGAGATGGAGATGGAAATGGAATTTTACGTAAACACGGATATGCATGTCTATGTCTATGTGTGTGTGCGCAACGACTCTCGCGACCTGGAAGCGGGGGCGTGTTTTTGATCGAGTTTTCTTAAGGGAGGGTAATGTACCACACGTGAAGGACAGGAAGTGCGACCAGGACGCGTGGGCGTGGATCGTTAGTTCATCGGAAGTAGTACTAGTTTTCTTCACTGTACATTAAATAAAGAGTTTCATTTCGTACTTACACAATTTAAAACGATTGTTATGGAGAGAATAAGAAAACCACTCCACTATATTTTAGTCGTATACACGAGAGTACTATATGGACGCGGCTTCATTGACTTGGTGCACCTGCCTTTGGATTTACGACAGGTGGGCCCAAAATGTGGCTGGCTCACCTATCATACAGCCAAAAGCAGGTGCAGTGAAGGCACCGGAGCTCAGTCCGTACTATAGTAGTATATATATATAAGCGGGAGCCTCAGCGCTTGTTCGCTAGGGTTTGCACTCTCCACACGCTCGCCGCACTACATATATGTTACACGCTGGAGGCTCAGCGTTCATTTGCTAGGGTTTGCTATATTCACAGTCTCTCACCCTCTCTTCACCAGATCTAAACAAGACTGTGTTGGCCTCTTTTCTCTCTCTCCCCCCTCACAGCTCGTGAAGGAGGCGTCCGTATCCCGTCGCACCGGGAAGGGGAGGAGGTGCAGCGTTCACTCTATCGCCTTCGGCGAGGGAGGCAATCCACTACCGACTGCGGTATTCTCTTTCACCCAGTGCCTGTGCGGGAGGGCCACCGACCCCTTCTTCCTCGCTATCGTACGTAGTGTGGGCAGATCCGGCCTCCCACCGCACACCTTGCCACATCCCGATGACCCTAAGGTATAAGTTTCTTTGAAACCGTCGTTGCTCTAGCTGCATGTGGATCTTTTTCGATCTGTAGTCGAATCTAGGTCTTGGTTCAAAGAGGAAAGAAGGGTGCGGTGGGCTGGAGCAAGAATCTAGGACGTGGTTCAATGAGGAAAGGAGGGGCAGAAAGTAGTATAGACTGGCTATCCAGCCGCTTTGTAGGTCGAAAAGGGAAAAAGGGGGTAACCCAGTACACACATCTGTAAGGAACCGATCTCTTTGTTGAAAAGGGAAAGAAACTAGGGGGTAGGGTAGTTTGTGCACGTCTAGATTTGCTGCCCTCACATAGGAAGAAGGTTCAAAGAGAACAAATATGGGACCAGCGCATATATGTTGCTTCGCTACATACTCTGCATCACCCATTTATACGTGTGGACGCACATGGTGCTGGCATGTCCCATGCAGCTATTTTGCTGTTGTTAATCTCAAAATTAACTACTGATCTGTTTTAAAAGAATTTCTCTGTTAATATGAATCAATGCAACCATTTTAGAAATGCTACTGTCCTATACTTTGTTTTCCATCAAGATAAGGTAGATGCTTCTTTTTGTGGTCGCATGTTTCATCCTCCTTTATTGGCCAGTAATTGTTTTCTTTTTTGCCTCTTAAAATAGGGATATCTATTCAACTTGTTGCTATAGAAAACTTAAATGTCACACCGGCAACTTTGCTTGATTTCAGTGCAACTACACAAAACGAGATTGGATTTCCTATTCGTGTTGGTAGATTCATATTTTATGTTGGTCGTCTCATGAAAGGTCAGTACAGGCCTTCATCCACATGATTGTGCAGTGTGCTTTGAGATGTTGTGCTACTTGTATTGGTACTGTTTTAAATAAATGATGAATTGAAGCTATTGTATTGCTGTCTTTTCTCATTAAGTAGTGAACAAAAATGGGACCAACCCAGACATGATGCTTGTTGCTTTGTTACAACAAATTCAGCATCACCCCCTTTATAAGCCAGTAATTGATATCACTCTCAGAATTAACTATTGAATCTTATTTCAAAACTGCAACACTTGTTAGGGATTGGCGGCATTACCATTTTGTGGCCGCATGTTTCATCCTCCTTTATTAGCCAGTAATTGATTCCTTTTTGCCTCTGTTTATACAGGGATATCTATTCAACTTGTTGCTATTGTGACATTTTGCTTTGCTACACGAAACACTTTGCTTGATTTCAGTGCAACTGCACAAAACGAGATTGGATTTCCTATTCGTGTTGTCAGATTCATACGTGATCTTGTGTGTGTCATGACAGGTTGGTACTTGCCTTCATCCACATGATCGTGCAGTGTGTTTTGAGATGTTGTGCTACTTGTACTGGTACTGTTTTAAATAAATTATGAATTGAAGCTATTGTATTGCTATCTTTTCCCATCAAGTAGTGAACAAAAATGGGACCAACCCAAACATGATGCTTGTTGCTTTGTTAAAACAAATTCAGCATCACCCCCTTTATAAGCCAGTAATTGATGCCACTCTCAGAATTAACTACTGAATCTTATTTCAAAACTGCAACACTTGTTAGGGATTGGCGGGATTACCATTTTTGTGGCCGCATGTTTCATCCTCCTTTATTAGCCAGTAATTGCTTCATTTTTTGCCTCTGTTTATACAGGGATATCTATTCAACTTGTTGCTATTGCGACATTTTGCTTCGCTACGTGAAACACTTTGCTTGATTTCAGTGCAACTGCACAAAACGAGATTGGATTTCCTATTCATGTTGGCAGATTCGTATTTTATCATTGTCGGTCTCATGAAAGGTCAGTACAGGCCTTCATCCACATGATTATGCAGTGTGCTTTGAGATGTTGTGCTACTTGTATTGGTACTATTTTAAATAAATGTTGAATTGAAGCTATTGTATTGCTGTCTTTTCCCATTAAGTAGTGAACAAAAATGGAACCAACCCAGACATGATGCTTGTTGCTTTGTTACAACAAACTCTGCATCACCCCCTTTATAAGTAGATGGAAGCACACACTGTTGTTGCGCCCACTCTACCCTGGAACTGAATCTTAGTTCAAAACTGCAAACACTTGTTAGGGATCGGCAGGAGTACCATTTCTGTTAGGGATCGACTGGAGTACATGTTTAAGAAATGTATTGTTCAGATAATGTCTCTGTTATTATATATCAGTTACAGACTTACAGTGTTCTACAAATGGTACTATCCTGCTTTATAGTTCTTTCTACATGTTTAACCAAGGTATTGTTAAGATAATGTCTTTGTTAAATTGAATCAGTCGCATTGTTTTAGGGATGATACTTTTATGCTTTTTCGTTCCTTATACATCTTGAAACAAGGCATTGTTAAGATAATGTCTCAGTTAATATGAATGAATCACACTGATTGAGAATTGCTACTCTCCTGCTTTGTTTCCCATTAAGATAAGGTAGATCAGTAGATGTTTTTCTTCTGGGAGTACAAGTCATCAACCGTTATTTCTCAGTAATTGTTTCCCTTATACCTTTTGTTGCTTACAGGGATATCAAAATTAAAGCTCGGTTTTATTCCGACTTCGATTTTAGTTCAACTGCACAAAAGGAGCCAATGTGTCCAAGGCAAACTGCTGCATTACTGGGTCCAGTTGGTCGTTCCACTTTGCAGAAAGAAGCAGTCATTGTTTGCGCTACATTATAGAAGGAATGACCGAGAAGCTTTACAGAGTATTAGGCCTTCCACTATGTAGGCCAAAACAGGTGCCAATTTCACCTTTTCTTAGTTTGGCACCGAATCCCTCCATTGCTACAGCCGGTGCCATAAATATTAGACACCGTTGACATGACTAGTCTGCAGAGACCATTGGCAATTTAACAACACATGGAGTGCCCTGGGCAAGAAGTGCCCAAACAAGTACAATAAGCAACAGGACTCCATGATCATAGGCATTACATATTTTGGATGGGAAAATCTTGTCAAAGTTTAATCATTGATGTTAGCAAGAAGCGACTGGACTCCACGATCATAGGCATTACATATTTTGAATGGGAAAAGCTTGTCAAAGTTTAATCATTGATGTTAGCAAGAAGACGTTAGTTTAATATATTATAATTGGAAAACCTTGTCAAAATTTGCTCATTGATGTTAGCCAAAAAAACATGCATTTGATATTTTTGAGTGGGACGCCCTTGCTGTGAGCAGCGTCGAGTGTTTTTTCCTATTCCTGTGTTCAGTTTAGAAGTAAATAGTTACTCTGCTGAGATATTCCTGTGTTAAGAGTTTGTTCTGAATATTGTCTATGTAATGCCAGGCCTTGTGTTTGATTGCAAAGTTGAGCTTGGAATGTTGTGGCATGCGGCATCACGAGTTGTTCATCGTGCCTCCTGAGAATAATGCTTCGTATTGTTTTGCATGTCGATCTAATGCCAGTGATTTTCTTGTTAAGAAGATCATCCTCTTCTCTTGTCTCCGTGCTTAAGAAGTTCATCGTCTGATGTTTCATTCATAGCCTATACGACAAGTCGGGTAGGTTAGACGTGAAACCATATGATCTTCCGACCAACTCATGATATTAGGTCGTGATTGGATTGTCGTTTTCCAACCAAAACCGCTTGTAAAACTGATGATTGTAAATTAAAGCAGATGGTCTCGGGCGAAGGCGCTTGGTTGGTCGATTTCGACTAGTAAAATGTCGGAAGTACTTGACACACGATAAAAACACTGAACGACACTCGGACAATTGCTAATCCAGTTGTTAGCTGCTGTTTCAGCCTTGCCCATGGATGGCATGATACGCACGTCGTGCATGTATCGTCTGGTAATGTCGTCCATATAGCAGTGCTCGTAAAATATACACTGGTCTCTCAAATTACACGCGTAATCCGCCGGTTTTACTTACAGACCTCGGGCCCTCGGTTTCATTACGCCTGTATTTTACGCGTTGTTTTCGATGACGAGTAAATTACACTTGTATGTTAATACAGGTTTGAAATAAACCAGAGCTCCCAATCGCGGCCTTACCGTTTCATGTCGTCTCAGTTTCTCGAAGGTGCTCATAGGTGTCTGATGATCCTGGCTTCCTGAATGAGTAGTGGGCGCTGTATCAGACCATCCGTAGGGCCCGCGAGGCCCTCTCTGTTGTCCTTCGAGTTGTTGCGCTCGCCGTGGCGCCGAGCATTGTTAACATCGTCAACGAACATGAGGATTCAGGAGATGACTTTATTTTAACTGGATGACACTAGGGACCCACTAGGGCCATAGCCGTACGTACGCAAGTGCCTCCTTATTATGTACAACTATTTTTTTTTGCTTTCTCCTAGTTTCCTGACATCACGGTCCCACACCAATGTCAACCTATGTAGTCAATATAAACGAGAGAATTGCACAAGGTGCGGCCGACAGCTGGGACCAAGCAGCTCGAGCAGTATTTGTGTTTTTGAGGCGTGAGCACTGCAGAGTTTTTCTTGGCGGTGATTTCGTTGTTGTTCAGAGGAGAGCAGGGTATTAACTGGGCGGGCTGTGGCCCGTCTAGCCCAGGCCAGATATCCAGCCCAGATACTATTTTTTTCAAGATGAAAATGGCTAGCCCAGCTATACGTCTTTTTGAGGAATACCCAGGCAAGGTCAACTTGTTATTCTCCGCCCCGCTGGGCTGCAAATCCTTCCTAGGAGGGATGCATTAGGCTTAATAGGAAAATGGGCTTTCAAAAATAATAAATGGGATGTAATTATAAAAACTGGGCGGTAACTATAAAAAATGCACCAAACACGAAATTAGTTTATAAAATATTATTTATGGATTTTGAAAATCTTAAATTTTCATTGTTACACACGCAATGTTTTGTTGGATTTTTACGTAATACAAATTTATATTTAATCTGACTAGAAATTTCGGGATAAAAATATTTCGGAGCGCATCAAAATGTGGGAAATTTTATTGAATTCTGTCTTCAATGGTTGGTTGAAATTATTAATCATTGTCCTAGCTAGAAAATGGGTTGTACTTTTAACAAACTGTAAATGGGTTGTACATTCTTACAAAACGCAAATGGGCTATAAGTTCTCTGCCACACACTTGTGGGCCTACTAAGTGATGCGTCCCCTAAAAAAATAAGTTGACGCATATGCAAGGCTTTGCCAACTTATTATAGTCAACACACGGTTCTAGCAGCAGTGGCCGTTGGATGTCTATCCAACGGATGCCGTGCTTCTTCTTCAATCTCAGATATTCTTAGCTTCGGCCGCCCAAAAAATGATTCCTCCCCCTGACATCTGGGGCACACCGTTTCGGAGGCTGACCTGTGGGCCTAATAAGTTGGAGCGCACCAAGGGCTTTGTCAACTTAGTCAATAATAAATGTTTCTAGCTTCAGTGACCGTACGATGTCCATCCAACGGCCGTAGTGCTTCTTCAACCTCTGGTCTTCTTGGTCCAGCCGCCCAAAGCAGCGTCGGTCATGCCGCCTGCTCCTGCCTCCCGTGGCCGGCTGTGCTGCCGCGGAGGCCTCACCGCCCCCATACTACTCCCACTGCTGGCCAGGCCATCCCTCCACTCACCCACACCCCCTGTTATTCTGCGGCGACGGTAGCCTCACACCGCAGCCGAACCAGTGAACCCTCGTACTCCTCTCCGCGTGGGCTTCCACTACTGCGTCTTCCCCAGCTCCGCGCCGTCCCCTTCCTAGGCCTCGTCGTCGTCCAGACCACCGCCCTGGTGCTCTCGACGCGGCGTGGTCAACATAGTCAATGATCGACTTCCATCGGAAGAGTACTGTACGTGGAGAGGCTGACAGCTGGGTCCAGGCGGCCGTAAGGAAGTGCCTCCTTATTACGCACAAAATAATTATTCCTCCACCTTACAGCAGGGACCCACCGAACGGGCCACCTTATTTCACGAAAAAAAACATTTCCCCCCTAACTGCTCAGACCCATCGGACGGACCAGCGTATTTCGCAAAAAAAACGTTCCCCCCGCTGTCAGCTTGGACCCACCAGAAGTGCCTCCTTATTACGCACAAAAAAATGAATATTCCCCCTGCTAGCTGGGACCCACCATGGTGGGAGGCTGACTTGTGGGCCAACTAAGTTGACTGGGACGGGGGCCTTTGTCAACTTTAGTCAATATGAACGATTCTAGCTCCAGTGACCGTATGATGTCCATCCAACGGCCGTAGTGCTTCTTCAACCTCTGGTCTTCTTGCTCCAGCCGCCCAAAGCAGCGCCGGTCGTGTCGCATGCTCCTGCCTCCCGTGGCCGGCTGTGCTGCCGCGGAGGCCTCACCGCCCCCTACTATTCCCACCGTTGGCCAGGACCTGCGGCGACGGCAGCCTCACACCGCAGCCGAACCAGTGAACCCTCGTACTCCTCTCCGCGCGGGCTTCCACTGCCGCGTCTTCCCTGGCTCCCCGTCGTCCCCTTCCTAGGCCTCGCCGTCGTCCACCGCCCAGGTGCTCTCGGTGCGGCATGGTCAACATGGTCAAGGAACGACTTCCATCGGACGTGGACTGTACATGGAGAGGCTGACAGCTAGGTCCACGGCCGCAGCAAGGAAGTGCCTCCTTATTACGTGCAAAATAATTATTCCTCCACCTGACAGCGGGGACCCATCGGACGGGCCACCATATTTCGCGAAAAAAATGTTTCCCCCCTGACTGCTGGGACCCACCAGTTACACCTTCGCACGCAAGGAAGTGTGTCCGGGCAAAAAAATGATTCACCCCCCTGACTACTAGGACCCACCAGCTACATCTTCGCACGCAAGGAAGTGCCTGACAGTCGGGACCCACCTGGTCGAAGCGTACGTAGCGTTGTCATTCTGGTCGCGAACGTGTACGTACATATATACTGGTCGATGTAGAGGCGCGCACGTGTCGTAGTAGAGGCGCGCACGTAGCATGTACACGTATGTACAGTGGTCAGGGTGCAAGAAAAAAAATACGGCCACGTATGTGTACATACGGGCGGGGTCTCGAACGCCTACTCGCGCATACGTACGGCGAGGGCTCGTGTACATGGCTGGGTCGGAATGGAGAAACAGCGTCGTCGTGTTCATGGGGAGGCAACGGAATGCGTCGTGTTCATGGGGAGGCAACAGAATGCGTCGTGTTCATCGGGAGGGCTTGGACGGAACAGGCGATGGAAATGAGGCCTGGCGTGCCGCAAAATGGAGGAAACGACCTTGTGTTCGACCGGCCATGTTCGAAACGGGATCCTGTTCATCGGGAGGGGTGTGGCGTACTCCGCAAAACGGAGGAAACGGACCTCCTACGGTCGAAACGGGGGTCCTGTTGATCGAGAGGGGTGTGGCGTACCACAAAACAGAGGAAACGAACCTCCTACGGTCGAAACGGGGGTCCTGTTGATCGGGAGGGGTGTGGCGTACCACAAAACGGAGGAAATGGACTTGTGTTGGAGCGCTACGGTCGAAACGGAGGTCCTGTTCATCGAGAGGGGTGTGGCGTACTGCAAAACGGGACTCCACGGGATACTGTTCATCTCCACCATCGACCTCCTCCAGCCTCCACGGGCTCCTGTTCATCCAGCCTCCATGGGCTCCTGTTCATCCAGCCTCCACCGCGAGCTACTCCACCGGCTACTGTTCAACCACCCCTCCACCGTCTACTGTTCATCCAGCCCTCCACACCATGGGGTCCTGTTCAACCACACCTCCACGGGCACCCCTCCACCATCTACTGTTCATCCAGCCCTCCACACCACAGGCTCCTGTTCAACCACTCCTCCACGGGCACCCCTCCACCGTCTACTGTTCATCCAGCCCTCCACCACACCACGGGGTCCTATTCATCTAGAGGCAACGCCACCGCTCACTGTTCATCCCCCCCCCCCCCCCCCGCAACGCTCACTGTTCATCCCAGAGGCAGCATCGATCGGCTTCAGTTAGCAGCAGTAGCGAAGGAATCACTCGATCAGGTTCAGTTAACATCCATCGATCGATCGCTCGGGTTCAGTAACGCGTAGCCTGTAGTGCAATCGCTCGGGTTCAGTTAGAGCCCAATGCCTCGCTCAGGTTCAGTTAGAGCCAACGCCTCGCACACACGCGCGTACGTGTACGAGAGAAACGTGCATCGCTCGGCCCCCGACTATCGGTGTTCTGGGAACGGGGGTCCCCAGACTTGCCTGCCTGCGGCCTGCGACGTGGCTCAAGTGGGGGCCCAGCGCGGCCCATCTTCATCAGCTCAAGATCAAGACCCTCATGAGGGGCCAAGCCTCGCGGGGCTGACGACCGGAAGCTTCCTTAGAGGCAGCCTCATCAGGCAGGCTCGCGAGGAGGCGGAGAGATCAAGGCAGGGGTACCTCACGAGGAGCCCGTGACGCAAGCCATGATGATCGAGACCAGGCGGGCGTCAGGCGGGCGTCGGCCTGCGCAGTGTCCTTGTTTCCCCTTTGGTGCAAAGGGGGCAAGCATAGGCCAAGGCACCGGGCAAAGGTTACCATTCCGGTGCAACAAGACCAAGACCAACAGAGCGGCACGACGGAGGTCACCGTGGATCCCAAGATGGCGTCATCACCAGTGCCTTTGGCAGCGAAGACCACCTTTGGTCAGGATAACTTGTACTAGATGTTCCCCTTCAAAATGGCCAATTGTTGGCGCCCTTCCCGCTCATTATTTGGGGAGAGGCCCAGGGCCTCTATAAATAGAGCTAGCCACCACAAAGTAGAGGGCGGAGAAGAAGGGACCGAAAAAGAGAGATAGAGAGAGAGAGGCGATAGAACTCACCCAAGTAGTTCATCGCACCAGCTCAAGAACACCTCTCGCGAGGTTGTTCTTCCCTTGTATTGTTCCTCATCAGCTCCTGAGGCAATTCACCACACCACACACTGGAGTAGGGTATTACACCACAACGGTGGCCGGAACCAGTATAAACCTTGTGTCCCTTGTGTTGTTCATTGTTTCCAGCTGGATCACGTGAGGAGATTGGACATAGATCAGTAGGGGAGAGATCTCCACGCGCACCCCAGTGTTCAAACCTCAAGGGTCTGTCGGAATCCGAAATTCGACATTTGGCGCGCCAGGTAGGGGTGTGCTGGAATCCTTCTTCCTCCGCATCGTGTTCCATCGCCTCGCCATTCAGATGTCAAGCGACCCGGCTGCCAACGCCGACCGCTGGGCAGCGTGGCCCGCCCACGCCGTGTCACCGGCCCAGGGCGACCTCAACTGTGCGCCTCAGGCAGCCTGCGCTCCGCAGGGTGCTGCGAGGCGTGGGCGACGCGGCCAGACGCCGCCTGCCTTCACACCACGACAGGTGCGGGCTATAGCAAGGGCCTCAAACCACGCCGCGGCCACAGCGACGTACACCCGACGGGAGCAAGCAAACTCCAGGGCCGCGCTCACGGTGGCCCGAGAGCTGCTACAGTGTCGTCTGCTGGAGGGCGGTCGCGACGTATTGCAGGAGCGAGTCGCCGAGCTCCTGGACGCCGCCACCTCAGGGACACCTCCTTTCTGCGTCCAGCTGCCACCCCAGACCCAAGGCGGGCCGTATGGCGGCGTCATGCGCGCGCACACAACTTCCGGCGGACTCCAGGGCCCATTCAGCATCAACACCCCCGCCGGCACCGGGCGACAAGTCACGCCGGCCTCTTCTCAGGCCAGCGAAGGGGTGCCCGCCATGGCCTTCGGCTTCGGCGGACCGCCGCGCCATCACCCCCAAGACGGCGCTCCAAGCCACGCTGCGTGGTATGCGGGGCGCTACAGCGAGGCGCACGGGACGGTGGCCCCAGAAGCTTACGTGCCCCGCATGGTGGATCAGGGGTACACACTGGAAGAAGATCATGGCTCATTCCTCGGGCCAGGCTGGGGCGAGGAGACGCCAGGAGCTAATCTCTTTCAGGAACCACAAGAGAGCCTCGACAGCCGCACCGGCGGCGGCAACTATCGGGTACCACTCATCCCTCAGGACCAAGCTTATGCCAACCATGGAGGAGGGTGCAGGGGGCTGCAGGAGAGGGGCCGAGATTCGGGTTCATCCCCGCAGCGGTCGGAGCAAGGCGTTCTCAGGAGGTAGGCCCCCTGCCGGGGAGGTGCCCCAGGGCCTGCCCCCGGCAGGGGACCCGTGGTTGTCGGGGGAACTGCTGGCAACCGCTCTGCCCCATTGGCATCGTCCTTGGTTTCCGGTCGCCGTCGATGGCGGCAGAGTGAGGCGCAAGGCGGGGCCCTCGTCTGGCGATATGAAGCAAGGCCAGTACCTGTGAAGAAGGCCCAGTGCCTGTGAAGCTCGCCGCCCGTGACACTCTCATGTAATAATGAGTGGGGTTGTACACGCCCCGGAGTCTCCGGAGAGCCACCCTCGGGCCTCGGCGGCTCCCGCCCACGCCCAGTGGCAGCACTTGGCTCCGCGCTGGTGAGAAGACGTCAAAGACTAGACTAGGTGCCGGACGTGGCCTTTTGCTTTTGCCTTTCCTTGTTGACGAAGTTCTTCGATTTGGATTTAAGGTGGATTTGAGCTCGATGCTTGCGTGTGTTTGGGGGAAGGGGTGTTTAGTCTTGTTCGAGCAATCTCTCGCGTTCTGGTTTTGGCTTTGCGTCCAAAGTGAACATCGGCTGCCCCCCCTCGCGAGCCCCTCGTGAGCTGGGCCAGGCACGTTCACAACTAGGACCATTGTTACCGCACCCTTTCCGGAGGTTTTCATCGCGGGATCCACAAGTTAATCAGAAGACACTCGAGGTGCAGCGGCCCCCCGCAGACCCGCTCGGGACTCGTCGGGGTCGTAAGGTACACAAGCCAGCTGACCCATCACCGGGCCAGCGGCTAAGTTCACATGCAACATTATGCTTACCAGGGTACTAATTGTTAACCTTTACATGAGGGGCTTCCCCTCCTAAAATGCTCTTACATCCTTCAGGGCCAAGCCCGAACCTTCTTCGTGCAGGTTAAACAGCAGTGACATGTGGTCAGTCGGACATATCACTCACCGCGTCTTCTTGGGCATCCTCAGAGGCATCACTGGCGTCGTTGACATTGCCGCCGCCAGCATCTCCATCAGCGCTAGGCTCGTCCACAACGCCGCCTTCATTGGCGCCCACGACCACGTCATCGTCATCAGACGCAAAGGCCCTGACGAGGGCGTCCACGTTGTCCTCCACCCACCGCGCCAGGTCGCCCCGGATGGCAATGGGCACGGGTGCGATGGCAGCGTCGAAGTCGAAGTGGGGGTCCCTGTCCTGCAGATGGCTGAAGACGCGGGACAAGGCACACCCGAGCAAGGCTCGGCTCCTCTCTTTGACAAGCCAACAGGACCTCTCGGATCGGTTCTCCAGAAGCATCACCACATCGGTGAAAAATTGGAGATTGCCGGCGTAGTTGACCTCGTGCGGCTCCTTAGTGGCAGCCTCACAGATATAGCCCAAAGCTGTGTTGGCCCTCTCTCTGGGCATTTGAAGCATGGGGGCATGCACATGCTCCAGAACCCGCCGCCGACGGATCTCGTCCTCATTCCGCTGCGCGACGGCCTCGGCGTCATCAACCCTCTGTTGGAGAAGAAGCTGCTCGGCCCGGGAAGAGGACAGCTCCGCCTGCACCACGCTGAGGACGGCTGCGGAGGAGTCCGCACGCCGCGTCACTTCAGTCAGTTGGGCCCTGAGGGCTGCGGTCCTGCCCTCGGCCTCGGCCTTGATCAGCCCCAACCTCGTCTCGTATTCGCGCTCAAAGGCCGAGCGAGCTTCCGCCACGCGGCGATCGACTTCTTCCTGGGCCCGGGCTTCGCGCGCGGCAACGTCATCCTCCGCCCGGGCCACCAGGCGCTCCCTCGTCTCCAACCGCTCAAGGTCAAGGTTGTGCTCGGCGGCCTCCAGCGTCAGCGCCTCCTCGCGCTTCAGAAGCTCCGCCCAGTCAACAGAGGCCCCCTCCATCGACTCAAGGACCGCCTGGCGTAGTTCCACTTGCTGCTCCAGGGAGTTGCTCCAAGCTTGGAGCTCCCATGCACGCTCCTCCGCAGCCTTGCATCGTCGGTCTGCTTCTCGAGCCTCCTCGACGGCCTGGGAGCAGGCCTCCCGCGAAGCTACCAGCGACGCTTCAGCCTTCGCGTTATCAAGATCATGTTGGTGATGCGTGAGGGCGACGGCTACCTTTAGTTTGCGCTTCTCATCAGCAAGGCGCAAACCTTCGGCCTCGAGGCACGCATCCTCGTCAGCAAGCTCTGCCTTGATCCGGCTCACCGCATCCGCCGCCCTCTGGAGGAACTCTTCGCGAAGGGTGCGTCACTCCCGAGCGCGCCTGAGCACGTCTTCTGCATCATCCTCTTCCACCGGAGCATGTGGAGGGCCCCGGGGCGGCAAGCCCCCTCCAGGCGCGGGGCTGGGGGTTGGCGCCCTAGTCATCGCCAGATGGACTTCTCTGGGAATCCGGCCTGGCATCGGTCCACCCACGGAAGAAGAGCCAAAGACAGACCTCAGCCATCCACCATCTATGATCAGAGAAGGAACGCGGGGCAAGCCGGATGTGCCCCAGGAGGACTCATGAAGAAAGGATAGCAGGCGCGCAGGCTCGAGGTGCCCTGTGGAACGGACCACTCCACCGAACGGTCTGGCAGCAGGGGTGCCGCTCGAGCTCACCGAACCCAGGGCCAGCGGAGAAGGCGAAGCTTGGGGGATGGCTCACAGGCTGACTCGGCGAGTTTCGCAGGGCAGGGCCTGAAAGGTCCACGATCAGTCGCAGGGATAGCAAAGTAAATGAGCAAGGAAAGAACAAGACTTACTCGTCCATGGCAAAATACTTCCTACGCTTCAACAAGCGGCAAGGGCGATCGTTGCCACCCAAGGCCTCCTTCCTCTTGTGGGGGGCCTCCAAGTCTATGCAGAACCGACCTAAGCGCTCAGTGCAGGGGTCGGCCTCTAGTGCGGAAGAAGCGACAAGATGATCAGCGTTGGAGGAGTCAGCCTAGGGGGCGCCGTCAGGCGTCGCCTCGCGAGGAACGGCTGGGGCCTCGGGGGCCCCGGCCTCAGGAACCGTAGGCCGCGAATCCGCACCTGCCGCCGCTCCAGGGCGGGACTCGGGAGAGGCCGCCTTCAAGACTTCTCGCGGCGTCGGCACCTCAACATCGGTCGCCTCAACTCCCACCGGTTCTCGTCTCCCCGCCCTGTCGCCCGAGGAAGGACAGTTGTGGGCGGCAGGGGAAGCAACCACGGCGGCTGGGTTCTCGCGGGGCCCCATGAAGCCAGCAGGGCGCAGTCCCCACTCGTCGAAGCTGGGCATCTGCCTCACAAAATCGGCCCTGCCGGAGCAAAGATACAAGAGGACACCATTACTCCGAAGGCTGCCTGGGAAAGGATCGCCGGTCAAGACCCTGAGCATCGTCCGCAGCGCTTCAGGCGCCAAGTCCTCTTCCTGAAGCCGCATGCGGTCTCTGTGCCCCGCAAAGTCCCACATCCGGCGAGAGTGGCGCTGGAGAGGAGCAATGCGACATTGGAGGAACTCCTTCACCACCTTGGGTGTTGTCACATTGAGCGCCCTCAAACTCTGGAAGCGGCCCCAGACGAAGGCGATCCGGGGGCTCACGAGCACCTCATGATCCCAACCCGCGTGGGGAACAGCAGGCGAGGTCGGGTGCGAGAGCAAAGGATTGGGCACCCCAACATCCATGTACAGCCACCGCTCTCTGAACCTGGCCTTAGGAGAAGGAAGGCTGAAGTCGATCCCTGAAGCGGCCGTCTCTGGCATGGCGAAGAAATTCACGCACCCTGAGCACTGAGTGGGGTCGCTCAGGCGCAAGGAAAAGAAGTGGCACAGCAGGGCAATGGAAGGAGGAATGCCTATCATCGCCTCGCAAACAAAAGCAAAGACAGCCAGAAGGGTACTGGACTCCGGCCCGAGGTGCATCATACGGATCTGATAATGGGAGAGCACCGTGATACGTCTCCGTCGTATCTACTTTTCCAAACACTTTTGCCCTTGTTTTGGACTCTAACTTGTATGATTTGAATGGAACTAACCCGGACTGACGATGTTTTCAGTAGAATTACCATGATGTTGTTTTATGTGCAGGAAACAAATATTCTCGGAATGACCTAAAACTCCACGGGAGGTCTTAGAAAAAATAATAAAAAATCCTCGCCAAATATGAAGACCAGGGGGCCCACATCCTTTCCACGAGGGTGGGGGCGCCCCCCCCCCCCCCCCTAGGGCGCGCCCCCTACCTCGTGGGCCCCCTGTTGACCCTCCAACGCCAACTCCAACGCTATATATTTGCTTTCGGAGAGAAAAAAATCAGAGAGAATAAATCATCTCGTTTTACGATACGGAGCCGCCGCCAAGCCCTAAAACCTCTCGGGAGGGCTGATCTGGAGTCCGTTCGGGGCTCCAGAGAGGGGGATTCGTCGCCGTCATCATCATCAACCATCCTCCATCACCAATTTCATGATGCTCACCACCGTGCGTGAGTAATTCCATCATAGGCTTGCTGGACGGTGATGGGTTGGATGAGATTTATCATGTAATCGAGTTAGTTTTGTTAGGGTTTGATCCCTAGTATCCATTATGTTCTGAGATTGATGTTGCTATGACTTTGCTATGCTTAATGCTTGTCACTAGGGCCCGAGTGCCATGATTTCAGATCTGAACCTATTATGTTTACATGAATATATGTGAGTTCTAGATCCTATCTTGCAAGTCTATAGTCACCTACTATGTGTTATGATCCGGCAACCCCGAAGTGACAATAATCGGGACCACTTGTAACGCCCCAAGACCGACGCTTCAGAAAACTTCCATATTTTTCGTGATCACCGTGTGTTTCTTTTGTGCTTGCTCTTTTATTTTGCTTCTTGCATCATGTTCATCATTTGGTTATATTGCATTGCCATGCCCATATTTGTCATGTTGCATTTGTGCCTCTTGTCATTTTGCATTCTCATAATCATCATTTGCATTGTCATATTCATGCATGTTACATTGTTGCATGCTCCACGTATGATCATGCATCATCACCTCCTCCTTCCTTCTTCATTCATTCATCTTGGCAAGTGACCTTTTCCCCTACTCCATAAATGCTCATTCTTTCCCTATTAATCTTAAACCATGCCTACACCCTCGCTGACAATTTTCAGCTCATTGGAAGATGTTTTGGTTGGGTTCAAAAAATGACTCAAGTTTGAATTAAATTCAAACTTGAATTTAATTCGAACTCGAATTATTTTTCTATCTCTAAAAATGTCCAGACCATTTTATTCAAATTGTGCATAAATCCAGGAGCTTATAAATATTTCCGTCCCAGCCTACTTCCTTCCTGATCTTCCCGAGCTCTTGTTATTTCTGCCTGAAGAACTAAGGAAAAGAAATGAGGAGAGAAAGGAAGAGCAGCCCAGCAGCAGACCCCGCAGCCCACATGTTTCTCTCCTCAGCCGGCCCAGCCCAACGCCCCAAACGGCCACCTGCTCCGTTTCCCCTCCGTCTCCCTCGCTCCAGACACAGAGCGCTCGCGCCGTCGCGCCGTGAGCTCACGGACGTCGAGGCCAGCGACGCTCGCGCCCCTTTATAAGCAGAGCCCTCGCCCTAGGGTTCCTCCTCCTCCCTCTTTTTCCCTCCGCGCCGCCGCCAGAGGTAAGGGGCATCCACGCGCCAGCTTCCCGCCTCCAGGAGCCATTGCCGGCTCGGGCATGACCTCGCCGCCGGTCTAACCCTCCGCCGTGGCCTCCCCTCTGTCGCCTACTCGGTCGAGAACACTGCCCGGAACCATTCCGACGACGAGCCGCGCCCAGGGATCGCCAAGTCCGGCTACCTCCCCATCGTCCTCTTCCTCCCCTGCTTCACGGACAGCGCCTTCCCTCGTCGCTTCCGCTCGTCCTCAACCCCGATCGACTACGCCGAGCAACTCACGGTAAAGCTTCGATCACCCCCATCCCCCTCTCTGCCCTCGGTTGACTGCATAGCCATCGTTCTGCGCGTCTCTGGTTTCGGCCGCCATGGTCGTGACCTCGCGCTCGAGCTCGTGCACCTCGCTGCACACCACTTCCGTCCGCACCACGCCGCCCATGCAGCACCCACACACGCAGCGCCTCGCCCGCGCTCGCGCTCATGCGCACTGCCGCATGCTTCGCCCAGCGCTTGCACGCACAACACCGAGGCTTGGCCGCCATGACCGAAAGCCTTGAGCTCGTGCTGCACCCGCCGTTGCTCCGCGTCCGCGCACACGCAGGAGCACCCATCCCCTGTTTCCGCACCACCGCCAGCTCACCACAGCAGCAGCCGCCGCTGCGTTTGCTCGCCGGCGATGCATCCGTGTATTCGCTGGAGAAGAAGACTAGGCCTTCTGATCATTCAAAAGGAGCTGAGCTTCACTTTGGCGCCAATCATAGCAGCATCTTAGTGGTCTAGGCCACGCAATCCTACAGGGGAGCCCCGAGATCGAACCTCCACAGCTGCGCATTCTTTTTCCTGTAATTTTGCACCTTCAGACTTTGAGAGCTTCTTCCTGATTCATCTACTGCCAAACCCATTCAGCATCGTGTATCCATTCTAGTTCAACTGGTTGATCACATAGGCATACATGCAGGACGTCCTCGGTTCGAGTCCTAGGCAGCCCAATTTTTGCCTCTTATTTATCTTTTGCACACCACACAGCCAGACGCTTGGGCTTGGCCCGATTCTGTTGTTGCTGTTGCCTTGCACACAGAGCGCTCTATATCTATCTACCGCTCGCCTGTGTAGCCCGTGTAGCTCCAGTTTCAGCCCGTTTAGATTTTTCCCTGTTCTGTTTTTTTCCTAAATATCCAGTGCATGCATATTTACAGCAAACGCCATCATTTTAAAATGCTCACAACTAAATGTACATGCATCCATATAAAATATGTTATATATGTAACTTGCTTAGAATTTTGCCTAGTTTCATAATATACCACTTTCATCAATGTTAAAAAAAGTTGTTTGCATTAATTTGCCCCTATGCCATGCTAAGATGATTTAATCCATAACTAAATAACCGTAACTCCGATTTTAATAAACTTTATATGTAAATGGGGTAGAATTTTGCCTAGTTTATCATGGTGACATTGCTTTGCATGTTTAACAACTCTAAAATATGGTTTAGGGCAGAACAGGACCAAACCTAATATATGCATATGGGGATTTTCCGGATTTGTTGTTTGTTGTTCCCGGTCTCATTTAAATTTGCCTAGATAGGTAGTTTTCTTTTGCTTCACCTCTTGCCATGTTAATCAACATTTAATATTGTTGGGTACATAAACGAGATCGGACTAAATAATTGATGCGGTGCTCCGTCAATATGCAACTCGTTGCATATTGAGCTCCACTTAATTTGTAGTTTTTGTTTGTGCCCTTTGCCATGCCATGCTTCATTAAACCGGACATGCATCATAATTGTTTGTGCATCATGCCAGGTCTATGTGTTGGTTGTTTACTATGTTGTTTGCTTCTTTCCGGTATTGCTTCCTCGGGTTGATTCCGGTAACGTCGTGTTGTGAGGATCCGTTCGTCTTCGTCCGTTTATCTTCTTCATGGACTCGTTCTTCTTCCTTGCGGGATTTCAGGCAAGATGATCATACCGTCGAAATCCCTACTATCTTTGCTATGCTAGTTTGCTCGCTCTTTTGCTTTGCCATTGCTACGATGCCTACCACTTGCTTGTCAGCCTCCCAAATTGCCATATTCAGCCTCTAACCCACCAATGTCCTAGCAAACCATTGATTGGCTATGTTACCGCTTTGCTCAGCCCCTCTTATAGCGTTGTTAGTTGCAGGTGAAGATTGAAGTTCGTTCCTTGTTGGAACATGGAGATCGTTCCCTATTGGAACATTTATTTACTTGTTGGGATATCACCATTTATCTTATTTAATTAATGCATCTATATACTTGGTAAAGGGTGGAAGGCTCGGCATTATGCCTGGTGTTTTGTTCCACTCTTGCCGCCTTAGTTTCCGTCATATCGGTGTTATGTTCCCGGATTTGCGTCCCTTACGCGGTTGGGCTATAATGGGAACCCCTTGACAGTTCGCCTTTAGTAAAGCTTCTCCAGCAATGCCCAATATTGGTTTTACCATTTGCCACCTAGCCTTTTCTTTCCCTTGGGTTCTGCAGACTCAAGGGTCATCATTATTTTAACCCCCCCCCCCCCCCCCGGGCCAGTGCTCCTCTGAGTGTTGGTCCGAAACGTCAGCCGCCGGTGGCTACCAGGGGCAACTCTGGGCTGGCCTACGGGAAGTTTGGACAATCTGAGTGTGCCCTGAGAAAGAGATATGTGCAGCTCCTATCGGGATTTGTCGGCACATTCGGGCGGTGTTGCTGGTTTAGTTTTACCCTGTCGAAATGTCTTGTTGTACTGGGACACCGAGTCTGATCGGAATGTCTCGGGTGGAGGTCTATTCCTTCGTTGACCGTGAGAGCTTGTGATGGGCTAAGTTGGGACACCCCTGCAGGGATTTGAACTTTCGAAAGCCGTGCCCGCGGTTATGGGCAGATGGGAATTTGTTAGCGTTCGGTTGTAGAAAACCTGAAGTCGACCTTAATTAAAATGAATCAACCGCGTGTGTAACCGTGATGGTCTCTTTCCGGCGGAGTCCGGGAAGTGAACACGGTTGTTGGAGTTATGCTTGACGTAGGTTGTTTAGGATCACTTATTGATCATAATTTTATCGACCGTGCTTTGCCTTCTCTTCTCGCTCTCATTTGCGTATGTTAGCCACCATATATGCTAGTCGCTTGCTGCAGCTCCACCTCATACCTTTACCTTACCCATAAGCTTAAATAGTCTTGATCGCGAGGGTGCGAGATTGCTGAGTCCCTGTGGCTCACAGATTACTTCCAAAACCAGTTTGCAGGTGCCGATGAGTCCGTGCAGATGACGCAACCCAGCTCAGGAGGAGCTAGATGAAGATCTTGTCCTTTGTGTTGTTTCGTGCTAGTTGATCAGTAGTGGAGCCCAGTTGGGGTCGATCGGGGACCTTTGTCGCATTTGGGGTTCTTCTTTTCTTTTGTCTCCGTAGTCGGGCCCTGAGTGTATTTGGATGTTGTAATGTTTTATTCATGTAATTGTGTGAAGTGGCGAGTGTAAGCCAACTATGTAACTCTTTCCCCTTTTATATTACATGGGTTGTGTGAAGACTACCTCACTTGCGACATTGCCTTCAATGCGATTATGCCTTTAAGTCGTGCCTCGACACGTGGGAGATATAGTCGCATCGAGGGTGTTACAAGTTGGTATCAGAGCCTTCCCCGACCTTAGGAGCCCCCATTGCTTGATCGTTTTTAGCGGCCGAGTTGTGTCTAGAAAAATGTTTTGAGTCATTTAGGAATTATATATCGGAGAGTTTAGGAATTCTTTTTACTTCCCAGTCTCCTCATCGCTCTGGTAAGGCATCCTGACGTAGAGTTTTGACTCTTCTCTTCTCAAATTTCACTAAATTTTTTTTAGGATCACGCGGGTATCTTGGAATTGTTCCGATGGTTTTATGATGAGAACATTGTCTTGGTGCCTCCTGTCAGGGGTTTAGTGGAAGTGTCCCGGGGAGTTGAGCTCTGAGGTGTTGTCATCATAATTTTATCGTTGCAGTTCTGGAATACCTGAGTTTAGTACGCCGACATCGAAAATCTCTTTTATGCAGTTCGTTGGTGAGATAACCTCGACGTCACCCAGTACTGGGGCGGGAGTTCGGGAGTATCGCCATAACTTGTATAACGGATGCTTTTCGAAGGTTGAGATAGATGGTTTCCGAAGGTTTCTTGGTTATGTGTTGAAGGATGGATGCAGCTGGATGTAGGATTTGCTAGCTTGGGTGAGATATTATGCTTCCCCTGTATCCTCAACACCTGATTGCATAACCGGAAAATTTTGGGAATTTCATAGGTGGGAATTCAAGTAGCTCTTAGGATATCTTTCCAACAGATGTATGATATGAAATTGGGGTTCGACGTCTAGTGGTTCGCCTATTCACGGTCGATTTTACAGTGGTCTCGTTGTGTCTTAAAGAGTCCTTGGCTATGCTGACTCGGGGACGCTTCGTATGTCATGTGCACTGCCTTGTACATGATGGTGCTGTACGATCGAGCCCGTGTAGGTCCCACCACGAAAACTTCGGACGAAATCTCTATCATATGTTTGTTCCGGCTTATTCTGCAAGCCAATCCTTTGTTTTTGTTTTTGAGCTGTGGTATTCGAGTTGCTTCGAAGTTAAATGCTGATTCCATACCTCCCCAAATGGTGTTCTCATACTCCGATGTGAATACTTAGCCTTCATGATAATCGATATTGTCATGTCAATCCTTTTTTTTTCAACCGGCGTGTTTCTCTTCAAGTGGATCCGATCATTTCAACAACCGCAAGATCAATTATCACTTCTTCTCAAAGGTGTTCGCTTCATCCATTTCAAATTGTCTTTGTTTTCCCACCCTCCCTCCCTTGTTTTTCTCCAAGAATTCAGA
The DNA here is from genome assembly GCA_034509565.1 of Triticum monococcum. Lineage (NCBI taxonomy): Eukaryota > Viridiplantae > Streptophyta > Magnoliopsida > Poales > Poaceae > Triticum > Triticum monococcum. The sequence continues at coordinate 128,163,176 of CM067842.1, forward strand.
TTTCTTAATCGAGTATCCATTTATTGATGTGAAGTCTCTCCATTCTTTTCTATCAATATTCTTATCCGGTTATTCTCTTGAAGATTCTAACGGAGCCTCAAGTTCGTCATTCTTCATTCTTCTCATCTCCGGTGGTTCCAAGTCAAGCGTTGTTGATCATATCCCTTTCCTCGTTTCAATGCTTTCTCATGCCGGTGCAATTCTTAATCGTTCACCTCTCGCTATTTATTATTCTGGAGTGCTCAAGATATCTCGAAGATTCGTGTTTTTCACTCTGCATTCATTCAATATATTTTGAGGTTGTTATCTCTTTCAAGCCATTTAATTTCAACCGGTGCAATGTCTCTTTGTAATCGTTCTACGGTGTATCTTTTCAGTGGGCCCTAACCCACAGGTCTTTTCCCAGGATCTTACCTGACTCTTCTTATTTTCCCGGAGGAATTATCAAATTCTTTTCCAAGTTTGACGTAAGAATGAATTATCATCAGTCAAATGCTTTTTTTTCTCCAAGATCTTTCAAATTCTTTTCATCGTTGGTTCAACTTTTCCATTCTTCTTTATTCCGGAGTATCTTAACAATTTGGTGGTGTTTATCATCGTAATTCTCATATTTTGAAGACCGAAGAAGAGTTTCTCTTTAATCTTGCTCCATCCTTTCAAGATTCGTGATTCTAGCTTGTTGCCATCCTCTCATAATTGTTTTCGATTGTGAGTTATTCTTTTCACCCTTCCGGAGCAATTCGAGAGTATTCTCAGCTGTTATCCGGAGTCCATCATCTAAGATTATTAATTCTTAGCTTTCAGTTGTCATCCTCAAATCTCACCGGTGCATCATTCAATATCCTTTAATCAGCGCGTGATCTCTTCGTTTCAGTTGGGTCTAAATTCTCTCAAGCATCTTCGTTCAATTGCTAATTCTTCCCGGTGTGCCTTCATATTTTAATCGTTTTTTTTTTAATTCTTACGGTGGTTCATTCAAGATTTCTCTTCCTTATCTTATCTATTTATTCGTTGTTTTCAATTCTACCGGTGGTTCGTCGAAGACTTTCTCAAGTTTGCGCTATATCTCTCTTAATCCTTTCTACGAGAATAAGTAGTGTGCCAAATCCATGGTTTGTCATCAATTTAATTGATGAAGGACGAGCATAACATAATTCTTATTCTTGTTTCATCCAAGTGATTAATTTCCTATTCCGAAGGTTCATCAGGATTTTGATCTCAATTGCTCTTCTTATCATTTCTTTCCGGAGTTCTTACCTTTTCTGCATTATCTCGTCACGAAGCTCCTTCTAAATCATTACAAGGTCTCACCTTGTGTTTTCAACTTCTTTTGCTTTTATCATCCTTTCGTTACCGGAGTCCTTAATGGAGGTTCTACATAATGGTCCATCAAGGATTTAATTCCTTCTCCAACTTTTTAATTGAGATTCTTTTCTAAGAAGCTCAAGACTTCTTCATCGTGCTATCCGGAGCGCAATTCTTTCTACCATATTATTGGAGGTGGTATTATGTCATTCTTGATAATTTCGGTTCATGTTTCATGATTCACATGTTGTTAAGTATGATGTATTTTAAATCCATCGATCTCTTCATTGGAGTTATCTTGGGCGATATTTCACCTTAAGCCTTCCCTAAGGACTGTTGCTATTATGGTGCTTATAAATGATCCAAGCTCTTCTTTTGTCCTTTCCGGTGCGACATACTTTCTCGTAAATTTGTTCTTATCAATCCAATTCTTTTCCCGTGAGTGGCAGGTTGTCACCTCATAATTTTTGAGATGTATTCCATAAGACCATATCAAGATTATTATTTTCGTTGTTGGTGTTCCAACAACTCCGTTCAACCCTTCTCCTAAGAATGCCTTCTCAAGCTCTTTTGTGGCAGAAGTTGGCATTTTCTTCTCCATTCTCCTAGTTCAATTATCTATCTTCTATTCTTTTGTTCCGGAGGCATTGTGAGGTTGCTCTCTTCAACCCATCTTCTTGTTTTGTCAGGATCGTGTCCTTTTCTTGATTGCCCATTTAACAGGAGTGTTGTGTCCTCTTTTCAAGTACCCTCTCATCTTGTCACGTTCAATTCCTTCCATTTACAGACGGAGTGCTGTCCAAATTATATCACTCTTATTCCTCCCTATCTTGCTTAACCGGAGTATTGTGCCCCTTTGTTCAAGTTCTTTTCGCCTTGTCAAGTCTTTCATCCCTTTCTCAACCGAAGTGTCGTGTTTTCATTTGAGCTCTCTCATCTTATCAAATGTTGACTTCCTTCTCAACCGGAGTGCTGTCTGAGATCTTCTTACCCCTTATTCCATTCTTTCAATAGTTCCAGAAGCGGTGTGTGGTGATTTCACCAAGTATCTTCTCATCTTATCAAGTTCTTATTTAATCCTCCTTCTTTTCATTCGGAGTGCTGCCCGAATTTGTTCTTCCTTGTTCCTCTTCCCTACCGGAGTGCATTCAACTTTGTCCTTCTTCGCTGCATTCTTCTTTCACTGGCTTAACCTCTCAAGGTTCTTTGGTTTCACTCGTTTGTCAAAGAAGCAACTTAGTTTTACCTCTCCTCTTTTCCCTTCCGTTTTCCCCCGGTGCCATCCTAGATCTCGGGACGAGATCCTCTTGTAGTGGTGGAGTGTTGTAACGCCCCAAGACCGACGCTTCAGAAAACTTCCATATTTTTCATGATCACCGTGTGTTTCTTTTGTGCTTGCTCTTTTATTTTGCTTCTTGCATCATGTTCATCATTTGGTTATATTGCATTGCCATGCCCATATTTGTCATGTTGCATTTGTGCCTCTTGTCATTTTGCATTCTCATAATCATCATTTGCATTGTCATATTCATGCATGTTACATTGTTGCATGCTCCACGTATGATCATGCATCATCACCTCCTCCTTCCTTCTTCATTCATTCATCTTGGCAAGTGACCTTTTCCCCTACTCCATAAATGCTCATTCTTTCCCTATTAATCTTAAACCATGCCTACACCCTCGCTGACAATTTTCAGCTCATTGGAAGATGTTTTGGTTGGGTTCAAAAAATGACTCAAGTTTGAATTAAATTCAAACTTGAATTTAATTCGAACTCGAATTATTTTTCTATCTCTAAAAATGTCCAGACCATTTTATTCAAATTGTGCATAAATCCAGGAGCTTATAAATATTTCCGTCCCAGCCTACTTCCTTCCTGATCTTCCCGAGCTCTTGTTATTTCTGCCTGAAGAACTAAGGAAAAGAAATGAGGAGAGAAAGGAAGAGCAGCCCAGCAGCAGACCCCGCAGCCCACATGTTTCTCTCCTCAGCCGGCCCAGCCCAATGCCCCAAACGGCCACCTGCTCCGTTTCCCCTCCGTCTCCCTCGCTCCAGACACAGAGCGCTCGCGCCGTCGCGCCGTGAGCTCACGGACGTCGAGGCCAGCGACGCTCGCGCCCCTTTATAAGCAGAGCCCTCGCCCTAGGGTTCCTCCTCCTCCCTCTTTTTCCCTCAGCGCCGCCGCCAGAGGTAAGGGGCATCCACGCGCCAGCTTCCCCGCCTCCAGGAGCCATTGCCGGCTCGGGCATGACCTCGCCGCCGGTCTAACCCTCCGCCGTGGCCTCCCCTCTGTCGCCTACTCGGTCGAGAACACTGCCCGGAACCATTCCGACGACGAGCCGCGCCCAGGGATCGCCAAGTCCGGCTACCTCCCCATCGTCCTCTTCCTCCCCTGCTTCACGGACAGCGCCTTCCCTCGTCGCTTCCGCTCGTCCTCAACCCCGATCGACTACGCCGAGCAACTCACGGTGAAGCTCCGATCACCCCCATCCCCCTCTCTGCCCTCGGTTGACTGCATAGCCATCGTTTTGCGCGTCTCTGGTTTCGGCCGCCATGGTCGTGACCTCGCGCTCGAGCTCGTGCACCTCGCTGCACACCACTTCCGTCCGCACCACGCCGCCCATGCAGCACCCACACACGCAGCGCCTCGCCCGCGCTCGCGCTCATGCGCACTGCCGCATGCTTCGCCCAGCGCTTGCACGCACAACACCGAGGCTTGGCCGCCATGACCGAAAGCCTTGAGCTCGTGCTGCACCCGCCGTTGCTCCGCGTCCGCGCACACGCAGGAGCACCCATCCCCTGTTTCCGCACCACCGCCGGCTCACCACAGCAGCAGCCGCCGTTGCGTTTGCTCGCCGGCGATGCATCCGTGTATTCGCTGGAGAAGAAGACTAGGCCTTCTGATCATTCAAAAGGAGCTGAGCTTCACTTTGGCGCCAATCATAGCAGCATCTTAGTGGTCTAGGCCACGCAATCCTACAGGGGAGCCCCGAGATCGAACCTCCACAGCTGCGCATTCTTTTTCCTGTAATTTTGCACCTTCAGACTTTGAGAGCTTCTTCCTGATTCATCTACTGCCAAACCCATTCAGCATCGTGTATCCATTCTAGTTCAACTGGTCGATCACATAGGCATACATGCAGGACGTCCTCGGTTCGAGTCCTAGGCAGCCCAATTTTTGCCTCTTATTTATCTTTTGCACACCACACAGCCAGACGCTTGGGCTTGGCCCGATTATGTTGTTGCTGTTGCCTTGCGCACAGAGCGCTCTATATCTATCTACCGCTCGCCTGTGTAGCCCGTGTAGCTCCAGTTTCAGCCCGTTTAGATTTTTCCCTGTTCTGTTTTTTTCCTAAATATCCAGTGCATGCATATTTACAACAAACGCCATCATTTTAAAATGCTCACAACTAAATGTACATGCATCCATATAAAATATGTTATATATGTAACTTGCTTAGAATTTTGCCTAGTTTCATAATATACCACTTTCATCAATGTTAAAAAAAGTTGTTTGCATTAATTTGCCCCTATGCCATGCTAAAATGATTTAATCCATAACTAAATAACCGTAACTCCGATTTTAATAAACTTTATATGTAAATGGGGTAGAATTTTGCCTAGTTTATCATGGTGACATTGCTTTGCATGTTTAACAACTCTAAAATATGGTTTAGGGCAGAACAGGACCAAACCTAATATATGCATATGGGGATTTTCCGGATTTGTTGTTTGTTGTTCCCGGTCTCATTTAAATTTGCCTAGATAGGTAGTTTTCTTTTGCTTCACCTCTTGCCATGTTAATCAACATTTAATATTGTTGGGTACATAAACGAGATCGGACTAAATAATTGATGCGGTGCTCCGTCAATATGCAACTCGTTGCATATTGAGCTCCACTTAATTTGTAGTTTTTGTTTGTGCCCTTTGCCATGCCATGCTTCATTAAACCGTACATGCATCATAATTGTTTGTGCATCATGCCAGGTCTATGTGTTGGTTGTTTACTATGTTGTTTGCTTCTTTCCGGTATTGCTTCCTCGGGTTGATTCCGGTAACGTCGTGTTGTGAGGATCCGTTCGTCTTCGTCCGTTTATCTTCTTCATGGACTCGTTCTTCTTCCTTGCGGGATTTCAGGCAAGATGATCATACCCTCGAAATCACTACTATCTTTGCTATGCTAGTTTGCTCGCTCTTTTGCTTTGCCATTGCTACGATGCCTACCACTTGCTTGTCAGCCTCCCAAATTGCCATGTTCAGCCTCTAACCCACCAATGTCCTAGCAAACCATTGATTGGCTATGTTACCGCTTTGCTCAGCCCCTCTTATAGCGTTGTTAGTTGCAGGTGAAGATTGAAGTTCGTTCCTTGTTGGAACATGGAGATCGTTCCCTATTGGAACATTTATTTACTTGTTGGGATATCACCATTTATCTTATTTAATTAATGCATCTATATACTTGGTAAAGGGTGGAAGGCTCGGCCTTATCCCTGGTGTTTTGTTCCACTTTTGCCGCCTTAGTTTCCGTCATATCGGTGTTATGTTCCCGGCTTTGCGTCCCTTACGCGGTTGGGCTATAATGGGAACCCCTTGACAGTTCGCCTTTAGTAAAGCTTCTCCAGCAATGCCCAACATTGGTTTTACCATTTGCCACCTAGCCTTTTCTTTCCCTTGGGTTCTGCAGACTCAAGGGTCATCATTATTTTAACCCCCCCGGGCCAGTGCTCCTCTGAGTGTTGGTCCGAAACGTCAGCCGCCGCTGGCTACCAGGGGCAACTCTGGGCTGGCCTACCGGAAGTTTGGACAATCTGAGTGTGCCCTGAGAAAGAGATATGTGCAGCTCCTATCGGGATTTGTCGGCACATTCGGGCGGTGTTGCTGGTTTAGATTTACCCTGTCGAAATGTCTTGTTGTACTGGGACACCGAGTCTGATCGGAATGTCTCGGGTGGAGGTCTATTCCTTCATTGACCATGAGAGCTTGTGATGGGCTAAGTTGGGACACCCCTGCAGGGATTTGAACTTTCGAAAGCCGTGCCCGCGGTTATGGGCAGATGGGAATTTGTTAGCATCCGGTTGTAGAAAACCTGAAGTCGACCTTAATTAAAATGAATCAACCGCGTGTGTAATCATGATGGTCTCTTTCCGGCGGAGTCCGGGAAGTGAACACGGTTGTTGGAGTTATGCTTGACGTAGGTTGTTTAGGATCACTTATTGATCATAATTTTATCGACCGTGCTTTGCCTTCTCTTCTCGCTCTCATTTGCGTATGTTAGCCACCATATATGCTAGTCGCTTGCTGCAGCTCCACCTCATACCTTTACCTTACCCATAAGCTTAAATAGTCTTGATCGCGAGGGTGCGAGATTGCTGAGTCCCTGTGGCTCACAGATTACTTCCAAAACCAGTTTGCAGGTGCCGATGAGTCCGTGCAGATGACGCAACCCAGCTCAGGAGGAGCTAGATGAAGATCTTGTCCTTTGTGTTGTTTCGTGCTAGTTGATCAGTAGTGGAGCCCAGTTGGGGTCGATCGGGGACCTTTGTCGCATTTGGGGTTCTTCTTTTCTTTTGTCTCCGTAGTCGGGCCCTGAGTGTATTTGGATGTTGTAATGTTTTATTCATGTAATTCTGTGAAGTGGCGAGTGTAAGCCAACTATGTAACTCTTTCCCCTTTTATATTACATGGGTTGTGTGAAGACTACCTCACTTGCGACATTTCCTTCAATGCGATTATGCCTCTAAGTCGTGCCTCGACACGTGGGAGATATAGTCGCATCGAGGGTGTTACACCACTCCTGGTGATGACCATAGTTTGAGGAGTTCATGTATTCACTATGTGGTAATGCTTTGTTCCAGTTCTCTATTAAAAGGAGGCCTTAATATCCCTTAGTTTCCAATAGGACCCCACTGCCACGGGAGGGTAGGACAAAAGATGCCATGCAAGTTCTTTTCCATAAGCACGTATGACTATATACGGAATACATGCCTACATTACATTGATGAATTGGAGCTAGTTCTGTGTCACCCTATGTTGTGACTGTTACATGATGAACCGCATCCAGCATAATTATCCATCACTCATCCGGTGCCTACGAGTTTTCCATATACTGGTTTATGTTTATTTACTTTTCCGTTGCTACTGTTACAATCACTACAAAATACCAAAAACATTACTTTTGATGTCTTTACTTTTTTGCCGCTATCACCACTATCATATTACTTTGCTACTAAACACTTTGCTGCAGATACTAAGTTTCCAGGTGTGGTTGAATTGACAACTCAGCTGCTAATGCTTGGGAATATTCTTTGGCTCCCCTTGTGTCGAATCAATAAATTTGGGTTGAATACTCTACCCTCGAAAGCTGTTGTGATCCCCTATACTTGTGGGTTATCAAGACAAATTTCTGGCGCCGTTGCCAGGGAGCATAGCTCTATTCTTTGAGTCACTTGGGATTTATATCTGCTGGACACTATGCAGAACTTGAGAGATCCAAAAACCAAGATCTATCCCTCAACTAAGAGGGGAGGTAAGGAACTGCCATCTAGCTCTGCACTTGATTCACCTTCTGTTATGAGTAAGTTTGTGACACCTGCACCTGCTTTTGCTATTCGTTCTGATATGTCACATGTTATTGATGATGCCACTTCTTCTATGCATGATACTTATGATGAAACTGCTTCTATGTCTGATACTACTGTGCCCCTTAGTGAATTTCTTGATGAACAAATTGCTAGGGCTAGAGAAAAAGAAATTATTGAATCTGAATACGATGATGAGAGTGATGATGAAAATATGCCTGTTATTCCTGAAGGTTATCTTTTTGATATGGAATCTTCTGCTGCTATTTCTGCTTGCAAAGATAGATATGAGCTTAAGAGGTTATTAATTAAATGGAACAAAGAATCACTAAGAGATAGAATGAGACCTGACCCTGCTTTTGCTACTTCACCTATATGTGTTCCTGATAAAGATTATGAATTCTCTGTTGATCCTGATATAATTACTTTGGTTGAATCTGATCCGTTTTATGGCTATGAATCTGGAACTGTTGTGGCACATCTTACTAAGTTAAATGATATAGTTGCCCTGTTCACTAATAATGAGAGATCACGTTACCTCTATTTACTCAAAATATTTCCATTCTCATTAAAGGGCGATGCTAAGATATGGTTTAATTCTCTTGAACCTGGTTGTGCGCGTAGTCCCCAGGATATGATTTATTACTTCTTTGCTAAATATTTCCCTGCTCATAAGAAACAAGCTGCTTTGAGGGAAATATACAACTTTGTGCAAATTAAAGAAGAGAGTCTCCCACAAGCTTGGGGGAGGCTTCTCAAGTTACTTAATGCTTTGCCTGATCATCCTCTTAAGAAACCTGAAATACTTGATATCTTTTATAATGGACTAACCGATGCTTCCAGAGATTACCTGGATAGTTGTGCTGGTTCTCTTTTCAGGGAAAGAACACCGGATGAAGCTGAAATTCTATTGAATAATATGTTGACAAATGAAAATAATTGGCCAGCTCCTGCCATAATTACTGAGCCTATCCCTAAACCAACTCCGAAGAAGAGAGGTGTTTTATTTTTCAGTCCCGAAGATATGCAAGAGGCAAAGAAATCTATGAAAGAAAAAGTTATTAAAGCTGAAGATGTTAGGAATTTACCTCCTATTGAAGAAATACATGGTCTTAATTCACCGCATGTTGAAGAAACATATGATCTTAATTAATTATTTACTGAAGAACCTCCTGATCCCGATATCCCGACACAGGTAGTAAAGGTAAATTCTCTGTATAGATATGATAAAGCTGAAGTCCCTCCTACTAAAATTGCTAGTCAATGCTTGGATGAGTTTGATAACTTTATGTTTAAGCAAGACGACTTCAATGCTTATTTTGGTAGACAATTAAAAGAAAATGCTTATATGATTAGACGTTTGGGTGATTATATGGCTGATATTAAAGGTGAACTTAAACTTGTTAGCAAACATGCTTCTATGGTTACCACCCAAGTAGAACAAGTACTTAAAGCTCAAAAAGAAGTGCTTGATGAAATGAATAGTAAGAAAAATGATTATGATGTTAGAGTGGCTACTAGAACTGGTAGAATGACTCAGGAACCTTTGTATCCTAAAGGCCACCCTAAGAGAATTGAGCAAGATTCTCAAAGAAATAATATTGATGTTCTTGTTCTTCTAAAAAGAAGAAGAAGAAAAATGGTAGAACTGTGAAACTTCTAGTGAACCTATTGCTGAACCACCTGATAATCCAAATGATATATCTATGTCTGATGCTGAAACACAATCTGGTAATGAACATGAACCTAGTAAAAATATTAATGATGATGTTCATGATGATGCTCAACCTAGTAATAATAATGATGTAGAAATTGAACCTGTTGTTGATCTTGATAACCCACAATCAAAGAATCAACGTTATGATAAAAGAGACTTTATTGCTAGGAATCATGGTAAAGAAATGGAACCTTGGGTTCAAAAACCCATGCCTTTTCCTCCGAAACCATCCAAGAAAAAGGATGAAGAGGATTTTGAGCGCTTTGCTGAAATGATTAGGCCTATCTTTTGCGTATGAGATTAACTGATGTGCTCAAAACAAATCCTTATGCTAAATATATGAAAGATATCATTACTAATAAAAGAAAGATACCGGAAGCTGAGATTTCCACCATGCTTGCTAATTATACTTTTAAGGGTGGAATACCAAAGAAACTTGGAGACCCCGGAGTACCTACTATACCTTGCTCCATTAAAAGAAATTATATTAAAACTGCTTTATGTGATCTTGGAGCCGGTGTTAGTGTTATGCCTCTCTCTTTATATCGTAGACTTGACTTGAATAAGCTGACACCTACTGAAATATCTTTGCAAATGGCTGATAAATCAACTGCTATACCTGTCGGTATTTGTGAGGATGTGCCCATTGTGGTTGCAAACGTTACTATTTTAACGGACTTTGTTATACTTGATATTCCCGAGGATGATAGTATGTCTATTATTCTTGGAAGACCTTTTCTTAATACTGCAGGGGCTGTTATTGATTGCAACAAAGGCAATGCCACTTTTCATGTTAATGGTAATGAGCATACGGTACACTTTCTGAGGAAACAACCCCAAGTTCATAGTATCAATTCTATTGGAAAAATTCCGTCGATTATATTTGGAGGTTTTGAATTTCCTCTTCCTACTGTCAAAAAGATATATGATATTCTTATTATTGGGGATGTGCATATCCCCGTTGAGGTAACTTAGTGTTATTCGAAATTTCTCCGGTTTCATGATTATCGGAATGAGTTTGTTAACAAGACTTGATCAACCTTGTTAGTGGATTCTTTTTTATGAGCATGAGATGGATGAAACTAGAAGCACAAACTTTTGTACCCTCTCTATATTTTCTGTTATTTATATTAAATAAAGTAAAAAATACTATTTTTCTGTCTGTTATCTGATTATCCGTGCAATATAAAAATATCCCGAAAATAAAAGTCCTCAGAATGCCATGCCAATTTAATATGATTTTTTCGGGAATATTTGAGGATTTACTGTGCAAAAATTACCGCGGGAAGAGCTGCCACCTGGTCACGAGGGTGGTGGGCGCCCCCCCCCCCCCTATAGGGCGCGCCCCCTGCCTCGTGAGCCCACGGTGGCCCTCCTCCACTTATCCCAGCACCCATCTTCTTCCTCTATCTCACACAAACCCGAAAAACCAACTCAAGTACGAGTTCCAGCCACTTTTGCTGCGATTTTCGATCTCCTTGCTCAAAGCACCTCTCGCAAAACTGCTTGGGGAGATTGTTCCTTGGTATGTGACTCCTCCATTGGTCCAATTAGTTTTTGTTCTAGTGCTTTATTCTTTGCAAATTTTTGCTGCATAGGTGACCATGTTCTTGAGCTTGCATGTCAAATTTATATGGTTCCAAGTAGTTCTAATGCTTGATATAGGCTCTAGGCACTTGTAGGAGTAGTTGCTATCAGTTTTATTGAGTTTGGTTTACTTTTATTTTGAAGTTACTAAAAATTTCAGAATTTTTCAGAGAAAAACAATATGTTTAGGAAGATGTTCCAAGGTGGTTCCTCTAAGAAGCAAGGACCCAGAATTGTTATGCGCGATGCTGACGAGGATCCACCAAGAGACGCTCTAGTACGGCCTTGCGAATGGCCGTCGAAAAATTTTATGGACCATGCGGGAATTAAAGAAGAATTCAAATCATATTTGCGCAATGCCGGTCTTGAGGATTTTGAGGCTAACAAATGCCCCCAGTATCATGATCTCACAAGTTCATTTGTGAGGAGGTTTGAGTATTCATCTTTGCGTAATTCTCCTTCAGTCATGTTTGATCTTTATGACAAATCTTATACCATGGACCTAGAGGATTTCACTTCTGCTTGTGAACTTCCATCATGGGGCAGTATTAGGGACCCCCTAAATCTGAATTTAGAAACTTTCTTGCTAGTATAACTGTGGGGGAATCTAGAGATATAACGCAAGCTACCATAGGGAGCATTCACTTTCCTGCTATAAATTATTTTGCTCTCTTCATCGGTAGATGCATAAATGCTAAGGATGAAGCATGTCACATGTGTGTCCCTGATCTCAGCATTCTTAGGAGTGTTGTGTTAGGAGACCAATCTTATCATATGGGAGCCATTGTAGCTCATAGGTTGCATCATAATAGACATAATGGAGATTTCTTTGGAGGAATTTATGCAACCCGCTTAGCTCATTTTCTTGAAATAGATATTCGTGAGGGTGATATGGAGTTGCCTCCTGCATATTTAGATTATAACTATATGGCTTCGCACCAGTTTGTCGAGAGGCCTGAATCACCTCTCTTATATCGCTTAATTTTTGATAAACGACGTGTTTTCCGTATTACTCTCCCTGCTCCTGCCTTCTTTGATTCACAGACAAAAGGAAGATATGTTATTACCAGAGTGGAGGCAGAAGAGTATGAGAGGAGGGCGGAGGCAGCCCGACTCCACGCTGCAGCTCAGCAGACGATAACCGCTGCACATCAGTATGATCCCAACTATCCTTCCTCATCACAGTACGACCCCAACAACTATTATTATGGATATCCGCCAGGCCAGCCGTGGCCATATACCAACTTAGGCCAAAAGCCTAAGCTTGGGGGAGTACGTATTTCTCACTGACATTACATTTATGTTCACACACACTCATTGCTAGATGTCGGTGCTCACACTTTTTCACTGTAATATCCATGCTAGTTTATTTTCTTTTTCCTGCTTTCTTCTTGTGTGTTTGTTAAACCTTAAGAAAAAAATTAGTAGTAGTTTATTTTTCTGCTGTAGTAGTAATAACTAAAAAGAAAACCCAAAAATATTTCCCGTTCTTCTTTTGCTTGTTGGGAGCTTTCCCGTGTAAATAGTTTTATTTCTTTTCTTTTCTTTGGGGGTCAGTAGGAGAAGACCATAATTAAATTGTTGAAGTGGCTCTTTTATGCATTATTGTTGATTTAACCCAGAGCCCATATTGCCTTGTCTTCTCCTGTTTATTGAATGCTCGCAGATTCCAGCTTAGTCCAATGCACGTGCACTCTTATTATTATTCACACCGTTCGGTCGTGCAAGTGAAAGGCAATTATGATGATATGTGATGGACTGACTGAGATGAGAAAAGCTGGTATGAACTCGACCTCTTTTGTTTTTGTAAATATGATGAGCCCGTCGTTCTTGATTCAGCTTATTATGAATAAACATGTTTGCAATGATAATTAGAGACCATAGTTGCTTGTGCCATGCTTTATTAGCTGTGAGTTATAATGGTTTACCTTGTGTGCCAACATGCTATTGAGATGATTATGATGTGGTATGATGGGGTGGTATCCTCCTTTGAATGATTTAAGTGACTTGACTTGGCACATGTTCACGCATGTAGTTGAAACAAAATCAACATAGCCTTCACGATATTTATGTTCATGGTGGATTATATCCTACTCATGCTTGCATCCAATGTTTATTAATTTTAATGCATGTACATGGCTGTTGTCGCTCTCTAGTTGGTCGCTTCCCAGTCTTTTGATAGCCTTCACTTGTACTAAGCGGGAATACTGCTTGTGCATCCAATCCCTTAAACCCCAAAGTTATTCCAGATGAGTCCACTATACCTTCCTATATGCAGTATCTACCTGCCGTTCCAAGTAAATTTGTATGTGCCAAACTCTAAACCTTCAAATAAACATTATGTTTTGTATGCTCGAATAGCTCATGTATCAACAAAGGATGTCCTTATCTTTCGTGTTAGGCGGGTTATTCTCAAGAGGAGTGGACTCCGCTCCTCACTCACGAGAAAATGGCTGGTCACCGGGATGCCCAGTCCCATGCTTTATGCAAACTAAATCAAAATTAATTGCAAACAAAACTCCCCCTGGGACTTGATGTATGTTGGAGGCACTCGTTGTTTCGAGCAAGCCATGGATTGATGCTTGTTGGTGGAGGGGGAGTATAAACTTTACCATTCTGTTTGGGAATCGCCTATAATGTGTTTAGCATGGAAGATATCGCCATCTCTTAGTTGTTACGTTGACAATGAAAGTATACCGCTCAAAATACAATTTATCTCTATTTCAAAATCGAGCTCTGGCACTCTACAAATCCCTGCTTCCCTCTGCGAAGGGCCTATCCATTTACTTTTATGCTGAGTCATCACCCTCTTATTAAAAAGCACTAGCTGGAGAGCACAGCTGTCATTTGCATTCATCACTGTTATTTATATTGGGTATGACTATGATTGGATCTCTTTTACCATGAATTACAATGTCTAGTCAGTCCTTGATCTTTAAAGGTGCTCTCCATTTATGTTTTGCGGTCTCAGAAAGGGCTAGCGAGATACCATCTTATTATATCATATTATGATTGTTTTAAGAAAGTGTTGTCATCCGAGATTTATTATTATGACTTGCTAGTTGATTATGCTATTGATACGAGTAATTGTGAGACCTGAGAATTATTGCAAACGTGGTTAGTTATGATCTATGCTAAAAACTTGAATGCTGGCTTGACATAGTTACAACAACAAGAGCAAACAGAGTTTGTAAAAAAAATTCTTTCTTTCTTTCAGTTTGTCAGCTGAATTGCTTGAGGACAAGCAAGGGTTTAAGCTTGGGGGGGTGATACGTCTCCGTCGTACCTACTTTTCCAAACACTTTGGCCTTTGTTTTGGACTCCAACTTGTATGATTTGAATGGAACTAACCCGGACTGGCGCTATTTTCAGCAGAATTACCATTATGTTGTTTTATGTGCAGAAAACAAATATTCTCGGAATGACCTGAAACTCCACGGGAGGTCTTAGAAAAAATAATAAAAAATCCTCGCCAAATATGAAGACCAGGGGGCCCACACCCTTTCCACGAGGGTGGGGGGCGCCCCCCCCCCTAGGGCGCGCCCCCCTACCTCGTGGGCCCCCTGTTGACCCTCCGACGCCAACTCCAACTCTATATATTTGCTTTCTAAGAGAGAAAAAATCAGAGAGAAGAAATCATCGCGTTTTACAATACGGAGCCGCCGCCAAGCCCTAAAACCTCTCGGGAGGGCTGATCTGGAGTCCGTTCGGGGCTCCGGAGAGGGGGATTCATCGCTGTCGTCATCATCAACCATCCTCCATCACCAATTTCATGATGCTCACTGCCGTGCGTGAGTAATTCCATCGTAGTCTTGCTGGACGATGATGGGTTAGACGAGATTTATCATGTAATCGAGTTAGTTTTGTTAGGGTTTGATCCCTCGTATCCATTATGTTCTGAGATTGATGTTGCTATGACTTTGCTATGCTTAATGCTTGTCACTAGGGCCCGAGTGCCATGATTTCAGATCTGAACCTATTATGTTTTCATGAATATATGTGAGTTCTAGATCCTATCTTGCAAGTCTATAGTCACCTACTATGTGTTATGATCCGGCAACACCGAAGTGACAATAATTGGGACCACTCCTGGTGATGACCATAGTTTGAGGAGTTCATGTATTCACTATGTGCTGATGCTTTGTTCCGGTTCTCTATTAAAAGGAGGCCTTAATATCCCTTAGTTTCCAATAGGACCCCGCTGCCACGGGAGGGTAGGACAAAAGATGTCATGCAAGTTCTTTTCCATAAGCACGTATGACTATATACGGAATACATGCCTACATTACATTGATGAATTGGAGCTAGTTCTGTGTCACCCTATGTTATGACTGTTACATGATGAACCGCATCCGGCATAATTATCCATCATTGCTCCAGTGCCTGCGAGTTTTCCATATACTGGTTTACGTTTATTTACTTTTCTGTTGCTACTGTTACAATCACTACAAAATACCAAAAATATTACTTTTGCTGTCTTTACTTTTGTTGCCGCTATCACCACTATCATATTACTTTGCTACTAAACACTTTGCTGCAGATACTAAGTTTCCAGGTGTGGTTGAATTGACAACTCGGCTGCTAATACTTGAGAATATTCTTTGGCTCCCCTTGTGTCGAATCAATAAATTTGGGTTGAATACACCGCATTGAAGAAGGCGGAAAAGGGGGGAACCAGGCCCGCCCATAGGGCATCGGCGAAGAATCGGACCTCCGTGACGATCCTATCAAGGGAGGCATGGGACGCAGGCCAGACTATGGTCCTGCCTCACTCGTTGAAGATCGTGGCAAGGGCGGAGCGGACCTTGCTCAAGGCTTCTGGATTGAGTATGATTGACCGAGCAACGGCGAGGGCCGCCGCCGGAGGTGTGCGGAGCGAAGGCGCGGGCTTCTTTCCCCTTCCTTTCTTCGTCGGTGCCATGGCGGTGAAGAGAGGGAAGAACTCGAGCCGGGTTGGCGGCGGAGGCTGGAGCTCGAAGAGGAAGAAAAGGTAGGAGGCGAGCAAGCAGCGGAAAGGAGGAACAACTGTGTGCAACTGCGGGTCCGCTTAGCCGGGCGCGCAACAAGGCATCGTGGGGAAGCGCAGACGCCCACGTCCAATCAATCGCCACGCGGCGCCCGAGGCCACAGGCTTTTGGGGCCTGCGGCGCTTCGCGCTCGCCCCTTCGCTTCCCTGCTAGGACAAGCCCGGGCGAGCCTTGGGCCCGGGGGCTACTGTCGGCGTTCTGGGAACGGGGGTCCCCAGACTTGCCTGCCTGCGGCCTGCGGCGTGGCTCAAGTGGGGGCCCAGCGCGGCCCATCTTCATCAGCTCAAGCTCAAGACCCTCGCGAGGGGCCAAGCCTCGCGGGGCGGATGACCGGAAGCTTCCTCAGAGGCAGCCTCATCAGGCAGGCTCGCGAGGAGGCGGAGAGATCAAGGCAGGGGTACCTCACGAGGAGCCCGCGACGCAAGCCATGACGATCGAGACCAGGCGGGCGCCGGCCTGCGCAGTGTCCTTGTTTCCCCTTTGGTGCAAAGGGGGCAAGCACAGGCCAAGGCACTGGGCAAAGGTTACCATTCCGGTGCAACGAGACCAAGACCAATAGAGCGGCAGGACGAAGGTCACCGTGGAGCCCAAGACGGCGTCATCACCAGTGCCTTTGGCAGCGAAGACCATCTTTGGTCAGGATAACTTGTACTAGATGTTCCCCTTCAAAATGGCCAATTGTTGGCGCCCTTCCCGCTCATTATTTGGGGAGAGGACCAGGGCCTCTATAAATAGAGCTAGCCACCACAAAGTAGAGGGCGGAGAAGAAGGGGCCGAAAGAGAGAGAGAGAGAGAGAGAGAGAGAGAGAGAGAGAGAGAGAGGTGATTGAACTCACCCAAGCAGTTCATCGCACCAGCTCAAGAACACCTCTCATGAGGCTGTTCTTCCCTTGTATTGTTTCTCATCAGCCCCTGACGCAATCCACCACACCACACACTGGAGTAGGGTATTACACCACAACGGTGGCCCGAACCAGTATAAACCTTGTGTCCCTTGTGTTGTTCGTTGTTTCCAGCTAGATCACGCGAGGAGATTGGATGTAGATCGGTAGGGGAGAGATCTACGCGCGCACCCCAGTATTCGAACCTCAAGGGTCTGCCGGAACCCGAAATACGACACCGACCTCCCACCGTAACTGGGAACTCCCCGAAATTTTCCTCCCCCTCGCTTCTACCATGGTTTTTTCCGTCATGGACGGCCCAAAGAATGTCATGCAGCTGCGTCTCCGGCCCGCCCAGGACGAAAAGCCCATTTTCTGTCATGATTTTTTGTCACAGAAGTAGGAGCCCACCACATCTATGATGATACCAGGTTTTTTCACAATTATCATCATAGAAGTGTCATATGTATGACAGGAAAAAAATTCGTTCGGCCCAAAATGTCACGGGTGTGTTTTTTTTTGTAGTGACACCGGCGGTGTGTTCTGTAGATTGGCAGTGGCTGAATTTGTTTTTCTTCTTTGGGTGTAGCTCTAGTGCCGATTTGTACCGTCGACTCTTCGCCCTACCCTTTTTAGTAGACCTTGGAGGATCCCTGGGCACAAAACCATCAGAGGCTTGTACAGAGGATGCAACCTCTGATAGGGCAGTAGGACCAGTGTGCGTGGGCGCTGGACCATCACGAGGTTGTGTTCGATCACCTGTGGAATAATCATATAAAAAGTTTAGTGTTTTTTTGCGCAACCAAGACTAATGTTCTCTGCAACCATGGCTCATGCTGTGCAACTAAGTGGGTGTTGTGTGCAAGTTAAATTGAAAAGAAAACCTGTAGTAGCATGGCCCGTCGTGGCACTTGGATGGTAATCACCTATAGTCAGAACAGAAAAAACAAGTTAGTTGTTTATATTGATGCTCGAACGAACATAGCGTGCGCAACTGGGTAGCCTGTTCTGTGCAACTGGGCACCATAATGTGTGCAACTGAAGTTACACATCTAGTTGCATGGGAAGCTGGGGCAGGTAATTACCTGGATGATGAGCCCCCTGAGTGCTGCCTGTAGGGCCATTGGGAGGAGCATGCGGTGCACTACTTGTTGGGCCAGGCGGGGGAGGAGGTGGCGGAGCATGCCGTGTAGGGCCTAGAGGTGGAGGAGGTCCTCGAGGGTTGCCATCATCTGATGGCCCCGTAGCAGCAGCCGGTTTTTTCTTTTTCTTGGACTTGTTCAGGTGGCCGATCTTGGTACGTGCTCCGCGCATATGCTTGTATACAATGGCCTGTGCTGCATCAGAGCCACCCGCAAACTTGGCTAGTTTCCGAAAATCGAATATCATGTTTCTCTCCCTTATTCGCTTATTTGATTGAGGAGGCATTTCATCCGGTTGCTCATACCCGGTCCCTGGCACACTAGGGACAACAGTAGGTGTCCACCGTCTTAGCATGTACCTTTCAGGTATGACATCAACTCCAATATGGGTGAAAACCTTGAGGATGTTGCAACAGAGCATGTCATCCTTGTCCATTTTGCAGCACTCACACAAATAGGAACCCTCCTCCCCCTTTGCCTGCACCAAGTAGTTTCGAGAACCATATTTGGCAACAAATTTCTGGTTTGTTCTGAGCTCAAAAAGGTCAGCACCAACTTGGAACACATTATAACGTCCAATCAGCACAAACTATTCTCTGAACTTGCGGTAAAGGTCCCTAGTGTAGGTTTCGTAAGCTTGCCTCTCTATTGGGAAGTTGGACCATAGCTCAATCTCAAGGTGTTCTATCCTGTAATCATTGCAGCCTTCCTTGGCAAGGATGCGGTTCTGAATTTTTTCATATTGTTTGACGAAGTTTAGCATTGAGTTGTGTGGGTTCACATATCTTTTTAGGATGGCGTTGAACCCCTCACTATGATGTGTAGACTGCGGGAAGGGGAAGAACATGTGTTTGAAGTAGCACGGCACCCAAGTTGACATGTATTCGTACAACTTCTCAAAGTGTGTGTGTGTCATAGCCTCGTACTTCATCATTAACCCGGCCCAATTCTGCTCAAACTCGTCTATAGTGAAGCTGAAGTCAACACAATAGTTGAAATCATCAGAGAGCCCTGGATTCTGGCACAACTGTCAACCAACTTTTTCTTGATCCTTTTTCATGATGTGCCATCGACAACAGCGATGCACGATGGTTGGAAAGATGCTATGTGTTGACTGCCTCATTGCACCATCCTGATCGGTGATGGAGTTGTCAGGAGGTTTGCCATCCATAGCCTCTTGGAATGCTCGGAAGACCCAATCAAAGATCGATGCCAACTCCTGCCTCACAAACATGCAACCCAACATGAAAGATTGGTCATGTCGGTTTATTCCGATGAAGGGCGCGAACGGCATATTGTGCATGTTGGTCATGTAGGTGGTGTCAAACGATATGCAATCGTAGTACGCCTCCGCATAAGCTTTTCGAGCTAAGCCATCCACCCAAAATATGTTGATAATTCTGTCCTCTTCATCATATTTTACCTTATAGAAGAAGTCTGGCTCGATTTTGTATATCCTTGAAGTGCGCAATTGTCTCAATCATGTCACCCTCCTTTGTGTCATCTCTATGGAAACTTGTGCACCGATTTGTTATTGCCTTTGGTCCGAACGGCACCATCATCTCAGATCCATAGAACTCTGCCATTACATGCATCATACGTCCTGCATAATACAAAAAGAAACAATATATATATTTTTAGTTGCACGAATGCACACATCCAGCTGCACAGTAATATGACATGTGTTGGCACAAAGGATAGTTGTAGGAAATGGACAACCAGCTGCACCTTTAAAAACACTTGCATTTTTGCACATAGGACATTATGTAGTCGCACAGTGAAGGTAATCTAGTTGCACATGACATTGTGTAGTTGCATAGTGAAGATAATCTAGTTGCACACTTAAGGCATTTTAGTTGCACACCAGTACCATAACAGTTGCACATTGGACTGCCTAGAGGGAAACTTAATTCAGTAAGGGATATAGAAACACACATGTAGTCAAGTTGCAGTTATACAAGATGCGCAAAAACTCCTTTTAATCTGGAGAGATGCCTTGGTGGGATCTCAAGTATTTGGACAACGAAGGTTTGTTCACCAGCGGATGATTGTGGTCACGAACAAAGTGCGTCACCTCCCATCGCCCATCCATCAGCTACACCAACATTTTTGCCTTTCATTGAGTTTGCTTTATTGTCTCGCGTTTCCGTTTCTTATTTTTCTTACTAGGACCAGCCTCCTCTCCAGCAAAGATTGAAGGTTCATCTTCCATTTCCTCATCAGTGTCAATAGGTTTTGGATCTGGTATAGGGTCCAGGACAGGAGGAGCCTCAGCTCCTCCATCATCAGTTTTTGGCTTCTTGTACTTGTTGCAGCAAAACTGTTGTTTTACCAATACATTTGTGCGACCTGTCCGCCTAGAGGTGTTCATTTTGATAGAGAAACCCATCCGTAGGTCGTAGCTGTTGTAGTGATCCTTAGCAATTTGAAAGCTGTCAAATCTCATGCCAACATAGGGTTCCATGGGATGAGAACTAGCCTCATCTTCTCCTTCTTCTCCTTGCACAACACCGTCGACATCACCAGCTCCGAGCTCAGTCCTGGTTGGACCAGGAACATTTGCCGTGGTGCCCGTGTCATCAAGAGTATGGCTCTCTGACTGCAAAGACACCACTACAGGGACACCACGGGTTGGTGACTGCCCTTGTCATGGCCCATAGGGTTAGGCCCATGACTTGTCTGTGTGTAGTAAACAGCGCCCATTTTCTGTCCAATTTCCTTGTGGTATGCTGTGTTGCTGCTGATCCATATCATGAGGAAGCTCATTGAGATCAGGAGGCAACTCATTGAGATCAAGCATTTCTTTTTTCCTTTTTTTGCTACTGCCTCACACCCCCCGCACATAAAAAAGAAGGAAGTGATGTCATCAGTTTTAATCATGAAAGTGTGTTTCAGACAACCTAAAAACATAATAAGCAGGCAGTTGCACACCATTATGACAATCTTAGTTGCAAAAGCCACATGTTTATAACAGTTATGCATTTTTTTGTTTGCACAAAGTTGTTATGTCAGTTGCACAATTTGCAGTAAATAGGTGGCAAGAACATGTTTTTTTACTACAAAGTTTTTCTGACTTTTTCCTCTGTTTGTTGCAATGATCTGCAGGTTCCTGTTGGCAAGGAGCTGATTCAAATTTTTCTGCACATAATTTGATGCTACAATTGAGATGGAAAATCCAGGTGAAAGATGAAAGAAGAATTGGATGACAGACTATAGATATATGTTTTTCATCGCCGTTTTTGTTTTTACTTCTAGTATATTGAACATATTTTTACACTATAGCTTTGCAATAGGTGTGGTACCAGAATATATGTGTGGGACAAGAATATATGCATGACTATTTTAATATGGTTTGTGGCTTCATTAGCCTTGTTTATTTCTCTATTGCACAAATTGCTGGAGAAGTTGCTATTTGATCATTGTGTGGTTTTCACAAAAGTTCTTGTGTTTTAGCTGTTGTACTACAGATTTTTGGTTTTGGCTAGAATAGATGTTTCAATTTCCCAGGATGCATATATCAGTTGGCCAGCATGCATGTTCGGTTGCACAGTCATTGTGTTCAGTTGGCTAGAATAGATGTTTCAATTTCTCAGGATGCATATATCAGTTGGCCAGCATGCATGTTCACTTGCACAGTCAATGTGTTCAGTTGGCTAGAATAGATATTTCAGTTTCCCAGGATGCATATATCAGTTGGCCAGCATGCATGTTCAGTTGCACAGTCAATGTGTTCAGTTGGCTAGAATAGATGTTTCAGTTGGCCAGGATGCATATATCAGTTGGCAAGCATGCATATTCAGTTGGCTAGAATCATATTTTAGTTGGTCAGAAAATATGTCTTAGTTGGCTTGTTGAGCACATCCAGGGGGAAGGGAAACTTGCTTGGCATGCATGTTAGAAAACATGTTCAGTTTTGATCTCAAACCATGTTTAGTGTGCAGATGCACTCATGGGAGGGTGGGGGATGGTGTGATGTTGACAATGGGGTGATGTGGCAGATCCACTCCTTTTTTGAAGCAACTTCTCCATGGATTTGCTGACAGATCCATGAAGAAGGGTGTTTATAGATGCAGTACAAGAAGGGAGAGAACTGAAGAGGGGCAGAAAAGAATTACTTGACTGATGTTGCTGCCTGGTATGGCTCCGATCACCCTGCCCTTAGATCAATTTCTTGAAGCAGTTTCTTCTACTTTTGGGCTGCCATGGCGGCTGTACAGGACGAGGAAGAAGGAGCCTTGGATCTCTTTCTTTCGTGGAGAAGAAGGTAGCGTGGGAGGGGCTGAGACGTGGGGGCAAGCGGGCGTGGGAGGGGCTGGGACGTGGGGGCAAGCAGGCGTGGGGACAGCTGGCCACGTGGGGATCAACTTTTCTGTTCTGGATTGGGCGCTCCATCGCCTCGGTTTGGTGGCCGCCTGTCCCCTTCCTTTTCTGTATCGCGTAGGGATAGGGCTTACCTTTTTAGGCCGGCCGCTAGATTGCACTAGTGGGCAGCCGGCCGCCCACTAGACGCGTCCTAAAAAAAAGTTCCCCTAAAAAACATAAATAAAGAAGGTTGCCTAAAAATAAATAAATAAGGTCATCTTTGTATTCCCCTAAACATTATGATATGAAATAAAGTGTGTTGTTCTTCAAGAAAAAAGAAACTTTGCCTCAAAAAAGAATTTTAAAATAAAGAAGGTACTATGAAAATTAATGTTGATGGTGTTGTGGGTAGACAATTGGACATGCTGATAGAGGTGTTGCTGCTATGATTTATCGTGATCATTTAAGGAACTATATGGGCTCGTTGTCGATTACTTTCATGGGTATAACTGATGTGCCAAAGCTAGAAGCTCTTGCATGTCGCGAGGCAATGGTATTGGCAGCAAACTTGGACATCTCTTGGGTCCTAATTTCTTTGGATTGTGCCACTGTGATTAAAAGACGTTGAAGCGCGTCAAGGCGGGAGACATGCAACAATTATTCGGTGGATTTGTGTTGGATCACAAGAGTTTGTGGATTGTAAGTTTGTGCATGAAAGTAGGACTCGAAACATTGAGGTTGGTACCGTATCTAATTTTTCATTATCTTTAGGAGTTGGAAGGCATGTGTGGTTTCTTCAACTTCATTATGTTGTAATGATTCCGATGAATTTATATGAATAAAGAGTCGTTATGCCCGTAAAATAAATAAATAAATAAAACTCACTTAAAAAAACTCCCCTAAAAAATAAAAATAAAACATAAATAAAGACGCTGATTTCAACAAAAGAACATAAAGAAGCTCATGATTCTCAAAAGGAAAAAACATAAAGATGCTTGAGTTTCTCAGGAAAAAAACTAATCTGCTTGGTCTAGAGAGGTGTGGTTCTGTTTTACTTTTGGTTTGGAACATGAAATACTCTAGCTACCCCAAAAGTAATTTTGAACATTCTAGCTGCCCTAAAAAAGGGAAATACTCAATACTAGGTTTTTAAATTGCAAAACTAAAGTAGTATAGTATTGCAAAACCCCTGTAAAAATAGCATCAGCACAAAACCGGGTGAGATCGTAATAACAAAAAGTAGCATAGGATGAACACAAGATGGATCAACAATTAGGACGATCCCTCCAACTAATATAAACTGCTGCCCGCAAACAAACAAACAAAAAACCTACTCCCTCCGATCCATATTATACTTGTCGCTGGTTTAGTACAACTTTTCGGAGGGAGTAATATAAACTGCTCAAGCACAATGAGAAGCAAATCACCAGGAATCCAGCTGAGGACACCAAACCCATATGGAAGTGTAGTTATACTTATATTTTATCCACAGCGTCACTACCAACAACGGTTACAGAAAACAGATGTAATCATACAACAGCACAGCGCAACCCTCTGAAACAAACGACACAACAGAAGGATGAACACATTACAAACACAAAGGCCACACCACCAAGGGGAACCGCCACGCTTGCTCGTCACAACGCGCATACAAAGTCGCCGCTGTCCTCGACGTCCGCGTCGACATCATCTATGTCGTCGAGCTCCATGCTCCCTAGCCCGGGCACCGATAGCTGCCCGGCGAACTTGGATCCGTCGCCAGGTATCCGCGCCTCCTGGATGATGGCCATGATCTCCTCCAGGGTCTGCGGGGGAGCGTTGACGCCGACCATGTGCAGGCTCATCTGGTACTCGTCGGTCATCTCGATCGGCAGATTCTTGAGGAACCACGGGTGGTTCTTGATCTCTTGGATGGTTATTCGCTGCAGGAAGTAGCTGGTGAGAATGCAGGTATTCAGCGTTTCTGTTTGGAAACATAGCTGTTTGGGGAGAGGGATTACTTGCTCAGGGTTTGCCACGAAAATCCGGGACAGCAAATGTCTGCACTCCATCGAAATCCGGACGTAATCAGGTACCGAGTATTGTACGCTGAGTATCCTCTGCAAGGATCTTATAAACTTTTACTCCCAAGCATAATTAATGGCATGCGCTGAGTGAAGCAAAATGGAATGAGGATATGGTGCAGCTGATTGTTGGATGAACTCACAGTAATTGTCTTGCGGAAATTCTTCGGTTCGTCTGGGTCCTCAAAAGGATAAGCGCCGACAAGCATCACATATAGTGTTACTCCACAGGACCAGACATCAGCGACCTGAATTGCACAGTGATGTTTGAAGGTTTCAGGTGAAGGATCATGAACACTTGACAAGAGAAACAGTAAATAGAAATTACCTTTCCATCATATTCCCTTCTAGAAAGGACCTCAGGGGCGATGTAGGCAGGAGTACCGACGGTCGATTTTGGCTGAGAGTGCAACACAGAGGACTGAAAAGAAGATGTATGGGTAAGTATACTGGCTTAGTTAGTAAGCAGGTGATTATAAATGTCCTAATCTGCTCTGGATTACCTTGGAGTAACCGAAATCACATATCTTGAGCCGGGGTGCTTCGCTCCCATCCAGGAGCGTATTTTCTAGTTTCAAATCTCTATGACATATTTGCTGCAGTGGTAACAGGATATGGTTATGTGCTATGTGCTACTTCTAGGTTGCTCTTGTAACTTAATTTGAAATAGTTGTGTACCATGGAATGGCAATAGCTAACTCCTGAAAGCAATTGTTGGAAGAAGAACCTAGCCTGTTGATAAGAATGAATAAGTCGATAAATCATCAATACAATGGCATGCACGTAACTATTAATTATCATAAATTGTGATGAATATTGTATACCTCATTCTCGCTAAATCTTCCAGAACCACAGATCCTTTCAAATAGCTCACCGCCAGCAGCGTATTCCATAACTATGGCCAAATGTGTGGGAGTTAGCACAACCTGAAAAACTAAGTGATCTCTGTTAAGTCCTGCAATCTGGATATGATAATAGATTCATACTTGAGAAAATAAGACACTGATTTTTAGTACTCCTAGGAAATAAATGGAGTTAAACTGAGAAAATCCTTGGTCGATTTGGACTAAGAAAATTGTATATTTTTAGGCCAGGTCAAAGTATTAATCAATCGCTTTCATATTTGTACACTTTTACGCAAAGGTGGGGCACTATTGAAGCACAGCTTCTTTTGAGACAATACCATTACAAGTATAACTACCTGGAATAAATATTTCTTATGGTTATGGTGTCTGTCTCTGTCACGTCTTGAATAAAAAAGTATGATTGTGTTCAAATTTAACTATGGTGCTAGAGTTACAACATTTTTTGCTTGTCCATGCATTCACTCGTTCTGAACTGCAGTTAGAATGCATAGCATGAGCAAGATTTCAAGTCCAAGAATAACATTAACCTGCAACACTTGAACAAGAGGCTATGGTGGCCTACTAGGCCACGGTCGCTTCCAATAGTCATATAATGAAAGTTTACGTTGTGGCCCCTAAGCAATTATGGTATCTTCACACAACGTAATGGTGGTCTCAATTCTCAACGCCAGCGGCAGGTCCACAACAGAATTACCCAAGTTAGAGGGCATGCACTAGGACAAGCTACTGAATGCTGATAAGCATCCAATCATCCAACAGAATTAATATGTTCTCACAAACAGTTGAAAAAGCAGCCCACTAGTCATACACATGGAATGAATAAACATAAAATTACCATATAAGCGAGAATAAGGGTCTATCGGAATATTCATAGCCACACCTAGCATATGCTTCAAACTACACAAAATAGGAAAACCACTGTGCGCATAAAGTATAACAATAAAGGTATCCGTCACTACCAAAAGTGTCCTTTCAAACGCTGCAACTAGGATAAAGGTTTTCTTTACATATTCTAATTGTGCTATTCAGGTTAATGGATGGATAACAGATAGGCACCACTTTCTTGCTGGAATGGGTACAGAACAGAAGCCGAGAAGTTGAACATTACATCATATCATGTATGCATTTATTTATTTTGGGGGGGAGAGGGGGGGGGGGGGGTCATTCTAATGTATGATTTTGAATGCATTTTAAACACTGCTGTTATGAAGTTTGACGAATTTTCAGCAAACACATTGCAATGAAGTTTCAAAAGAAATGATTATTTTATAAGTAGGCATTAGGACTTAGGCCCTGTTTGGTTCATAAGTCCTAAGACTTTTTTTAGTCCCAACTTATAAGTCCCAAGTCCCTAAAAAGTCCCTACCTGTTTGGTTCCTGGGACTTAACATGGACTAAATTACCATATTACAACTATAAGTCCCTATAAGTCCCTCCTTGAGAGTCTTATTTCATAAGTTCCAAATGCCCACTTTAAGTCCCTATAAGTCCCTCCTGTTTGGTTTAGATGGGACTTATAGGGACTTTTTTAAGTCCCTAAACCAATAAGTCCCTGGAAACAAACACCCTCTTAGAACATACGACCTTAGGCCAGAGCTTGGGTCCACACATTTTTGCATCGCTTTTTAAAGCCATTATATGTAACACGGGGTCGGAAAAATTAGAAAAAATGTCTTGAGTTTCCGAAAATCATTGGACTGAGGTAACACGCATTGTCAGATCCATAAAGATGACACTGTATTCAAATGTTTTGAGTTTGTATCAGTATTTCCATACAGTCAGAAAGAACTTGCCTCTTTGAATCTAACAATGTTCGGATGCCTCAGAGATCTGTGGTTCATAATCTCCCTTTGAACATTCTCATCAATCTACGAAAGCAGAAGAATAATAATTAAGGTTCCAGCTGACAAACTAAAGATACTCAAATACCACGCCCAAAATGGCTTACAGAACCCAATTAAGTTAAGGTGAATGGTTTTCTCCACGCGAACAGCGAAACGTGAACAATAAAATGGTCAGAGGTGGTGGATGTAATAGATCGAAAATAGTAAATGGTTGTGTGTACATAATGAATATAGCAGTATCATTGATTGAGCGGAAGATGTTGAGAGCCCATGATGATAGACAAGAAAGGTGGGGGGAATGTCCATAAGAGGCTGAAGTGAACTACAAGTAATGACACATGCTAACCGATATGACCGTGTGAATTAATTAGTAAAGAGGGTTTACCTAACATGACAGTGTTTGCTAACTTCATTTTGTTGAGCAGGCATAATTTTTGCTAATTCTGTACGGGCGTCTACCAGCTTTGTGGAAACTTATTTAACTAACTAACTGTTAACACCTTGAACAAGCCAGCCATGGTTCTGCATAATCTAACAAAATGCAACACAATCCAAGGAGGCATTCCAAAACTGGACAGACCATTCACTTGGGCTGCAAAACGGGACAGGGTATATGGATTTGGTTGGTGATCCTGGTACCAAAGATGAACACTGTGAATAGATGCTTGCCCGATTTACAGCTAAGGTGGACAGGACTTGGACTAATTAGCACCATGTGAAAATCCATCTGTTTAATCAATATAAAGCGATGAACAGAGGAGCGATTGCATTGACCGGTCGAGTGTGATTTAAGGCCAAGAAACGGAATAGCGATGTGAACTATATTTTGCTGAAAATTCAGGACCATGAATTAAAAGCATCGAAACTCGAGTGTGGATTTCAGACACCGAAACAGAGCATGTCGGGCCAGCGGTAGCACAGTGGATCATCGAATCTCTTGACTGCTGAGCAAACTAGTAGTACACCCGGAACCACTCAAGCCAGATAGCACCGAATCAGCAAAACTACTATGCAGTCCGGATGAAGAAGCCTCGTCTACGAATCAAGAACTCAAACACAACCTAGGAAAGGGCGGATTAGACACAGAGGGGGATGAATTTAATTCGGGCTCACCTTGTGCCCCCTCTCGATGAACTTGACGGCGAAGAGCTCCTTGGTCCTGACGTCCCGTACCAGCTTGGCCACCCCGAAGTTGCCGGATCCTATGTCCTTGATCACCTCGTACCGCTCCATCCCGGACCCCCTCCGTCCGTCCGTCCGTCCGCAGCTCGCAGCCACCACTGGAGCGAGAAGCGGCAGCAGGCCACCGGTGGCTGCCGGCTCAGGCGGGTCGGTCAAGATTCAAGGACCGAACGGAGCCAGTGGCGAGTGGAGTGGATGAAGCACCCGAGCAAGGAGAGGGAGCGGGAGGGAGGGGCCGGGCGGGGGAGGGGGAGGAAGGTGAGGGAGGGAGGGGAGTGCGCTGCGCTGCGGTGTGGGAGGGCTGGGGCTCCTTTTGACGAGGCCGGGT
This sequence comes from Triticum monococcum, assembly GCA_034509565.1. Classification (NCBI taxonomy): domain Eukaryota; kingdom Viridiplantae; phylum Streptophyta; class Magnoliopsida; order Poales; family Poaceae; genus Triticum; species Triticum monococcum. The sequence goes on from CM067842.1 coordinate 128,191,998, forward strand.
GGGTCGGGTCGCAGTGCGCGGGGAGAGAGACGTACCCATGTAGCCATACCGTCCGTCGTGCGTCGAGCCGTCGACGGCTACGCTACGAAGCGGTCGCCGGCTCGCCTTGCTCGATGGTGATATAATTTGCTGAATTCGGAAAACCTCTCCCGGGATTCCCGTTTCAGCGGCTCGTGCGGCATTTTCTGCCACTGCCGGTGAACTCTTTACAAGTGTGCCCTGTTATTTTATTTTTATTTTTATTTTGCGAAAATATGGTTGGTTGGTTGATGGTAAATTTCAGTATCCCGTAATCTTTTTCTAAATAATGGATTCGTGCATGTAAATGTGAACCGAATAATTTATACATGTTTTTTATGTGAAGCGACATGCTCGGGTTTATTGTAAATTGGAAGGCTTTCCCACCAAAAGAAACTCAACCTGCCCGAAGTTATCGCTTCATTGATGGAGCTACGTGCAAACCCGGCTGCAGGGGGGCACAACCCCAACCTTGAGCGGGTTTGTAAAGAATGACTGAGACCTGAACAATAAAAATTGGTCGAAAAACATGACGCCTTAATCGGTGGCTAAGATATGAGCGGAATTTCAAACGAATCTACCAAACTCAACAACATCAAACTAATGCAACACCATGACCTTCTCATTGCCACAACATTATAACAAGGAAATAATAGAGCAAAAGGAATAAGGTTACAAATTGAACATATGATGCCCAATCACCATCAACATCACCATTCCACCCAAAACAAGTGCTTGAAACCCCCTAGCCCAGTCAAATAGGAGCTCTTTGTTCAGCTAAAATTGCAACCACGCCTAAAATTTGAGAAAGAATCAAGCATAGCAAGCGGTTTCAACAGTACCTTAGTCAAACTACTATACGACAAACTCTTTGTGACAACGCGCGGATATAGGATGTGAATACAAATATCAAAAAAAAATGTGTGTACCGATATTCATGCTAACAATAATCCACTGGTCTTTAGCAGTTGAAACTTTCAGCCCCTGCATCATTGTGATGCATGTAGGGTATTGAAAAAATGAAACATAGTCGAACCATCTGGATACGAAATTCACATTTACGACTAAATCGACTTGTTCCACAACAACGCCTTCAATGGGATAAATGCCCTTGCGGCATTTTTGCTACGTCCGATCGGAGACGACGTGGATCAGGATTTTTGTCATGATTGTCGACTATCACAATAATAACAAAGCAGACAACGCCTTCGACAAGGTTGCAATGCAAATTCTTTGTTGCTGAGCCCAAACAATAAAGATCAAGGTACGAATTTTCAACCCGAACATGATGTGGTATTCCAACCAGTGGATCATTCGATAGTCGTATCCGTGAGTACTGCATGCCAAGCCAAAAGGACACTAGCAATTTGGTGGAAAGTCTTCCGGCCTTAGAACACCACCATGGTTGTTAGAGGGCCACCCATGTCTCAGTGCGGATCTAGTTGTTGTCACTCCACACCGGCACGGGTGACACGAGCACATCCATCATAACGTCAAAGTCGCTACCCCGATACCAAGATGCCGGTGGAAAACCGCCAGTGTGCCCCAAACTCATCAGCTTGCGCCACCAAAACAAAAATCTTCTCTGTGTCGCAGACGAGCACCCACAATACTGCAAGCGATCACAGTCGTTGTGCCTATAGAAATATAGATACATCGGCGCGCCCTTTGGTCTCCTTGTTGTGATCATCGATGGCGGCCACCCCCGCCGCATTGACCAGCAACGGTGGCGGCGGCCGCCACAATGACTAGCTTTCGCGGGCACATAACCGCGCCGTATCGGCCCTCCCGTGACCACCTCGATGAGGCTCGCTCCCGAGGCCCCATCCTGGTGCTGCTGATGAGGCGGTGCGTGCTACCGCCTCTACGAACTCCGACACTACCAACTTGTCAAAACCGCTCATATTTGTTTGGTTTTGATAAAATGATGTACTGTCGTGCCTCTGACATGTGGGGTCTTGGGGTTATGAAAGGGTCAAATATTCTAAACCTTTTTGCATGGGATCAATCACACTCTACAAAATGTCTCTGCTACGTTACCGCGCTTTATGATCCACAAAGTCTAACTTAAGATTCAGGAGTCGGTGTCCAGTGAACAGCAGCAGCGCCGCGCTCACAGAACTTCAGCTCGCGACGTCGACTCGGCGGCCAATCAAAATCCACGAGGAGGGAAATAACATGTCGGTCCCCGTGGCCTTGATCGCATCCACACTGGATGCCAGACTTAACTGCAGAAAATCGCGGGATTCTCAAAAGAAAAAAAACTGCAGAAAATCGTGGAGTTGGTACGATTTGCTATTTTCAACGGTCCTTGATTCTTATTGTGCGAGGCATAACAGAGTCCACGATTCGTTAAAGAATTTTCATCATTCTTCGAAGATGCCTTGTGCCTAAAGTTGCACGAAATTAAGGGGCGCAAATAGAATCGGATGGTGGTACGAAAAGGCGCCGATGCTATCACCAGAGAAATCCTCGCTCGCGGCCTGAAAATCACGAAACTCGCCGACGTGTTCAGATCACGCTCACTAAAAGGGATACGATTCGTGTGGGTTAAATCTTCTCACGGATGCGCTCGGATCCGCTGAACCATAGAGAATTCGGAATGTCCATGGCGTCGCCCTCGCCAGGGGAGGCAGAGATGGGACTAACTTATGAGCTAACCGATGAGCGGGAAAAGATTCAGTCTGCTCAAATGATATGGCCGGATGAGCAGGAAAAGATGCTGCTACAGCTGACGCGTCACAATAGATTAAGGATGTGTGGCTAGATAACGTTTCGAGTTTCAACCCTGCTAAATAAAAATGTCAGATCAATTCTTTCTTTTTTTGCGTGAATGTCAGATCAATTCGATTCAGCGGGCATTATTGCATCCTCGCTGGGTCATACCTTATTCAATCATCAAGCTGATTTCCCCGCAGAAAAAGATGAAATAAATCATCAAGCTGATCTAAACCTTTTCTTCTGTCAAAGCTGATTTAAACCCGAAAGTATGATAAAAGAATTATTCGGGTTTTGTCCATGATAACGCGCAGATTACTAGTAGTATATTCTATATTGCAAATGATGCAACCTTGCTTCAACCTTTCCTTTCGAAAAATAAAATCATCAGCAGCAAAGCAGATGTGCATGTGCAGCAAAGCGGCAAATCGTACCACTGGCGAGCCCTCTCTTCTGTTCTATCTTCTTCGGGCAACACACCGGAGTGCCGGATGGACACATGACTCCACTCATGCACTTTTCTGAGCCCCATGTGATGCGTCAACTTGCCCCCTGATCCGATCCTCATCATCCGAGCATCCATCTGCCTTTGCCTTGGAAATCTGGTAGGTTCCATGGCTACCTGTCATGTACTACCGCACACAATGCCACGATGGTGCTAAGCTGGAATTGGAAACTTTGGAGCCGCTGGGATGGAACATTCCATTGAAAATGTAGCCAGAAGTGGGAACTTCTGGAGGGAGGAGAATTCTTAAACGGAGGAGATGCACTGCATGGTTGCCATGTTCCGTGGGATCGATGCTTCGAGAGATTATCTGCTCAGGATATGCTTGTATATGCACTGTGGCTGTCAGGCTCAGGCACCGAACTTCCAGCCATAAACAACGGGTTAGATGCAGATGCTCAGGCACTAGTAGAATCCATGTACGTACTCCATTGTGGTTCAGTGGTTCTGGTTCAACTGTTGCTTGCAGGGAAACGGCCAAATGCGGCGGCCTGAATGATCTAGGACGAGAATTTCTGAATCGCGCACAGAAATAGACGAGCACGCAGCAGCAGCAATCATTGCTCGAGTTCGGCGTCGTGCTAGATGCTATCTAGAGTAGAATCGTGACGCCGATCGATTCCCTTCGTTTTTATGATGATGATGATGATTGCACTAGCTCTACTGACAGCTCTCTCGAGTGTCTCTTCTAGAACAGTCTGGCGTTTCTCGTCGTGGATTGATATGCTCAAATACTACACAGTAGGCGTCGTAAGAAAATGATGATCGAGCAGCGTGGTGCGACAATTTTGTTTCTTCGCGGCGCATTTACGGCGCCGCCGGTGCCGGAGTCCAGAAACGGCAGACAGGGCACCATATCAAAGGGCCACAAAGATATCACATGTTTTCGCGTGTTTGTCCACGACACATGGGGCCTGGCCGGCGTGGTGATGGTCACATGGCCTGCTCGCATCGTCCAGCGAGGGCCTACCCGCCGATGCCGATGCCGATGCCGATGCACATACGTACATGTAGATAGAGGACGTGTGTCTTAATTTCGTCCCGATCGAGCGGCGCGACGTTTGCGGCACTGTTGGGTCGCTCCCGCCCCCTATGGATCGAACGAACGCAAGCTAGAGATGGCATCGCCGCTGAACCGGTCGCCGGTGGATCCATGGTGCGCGCGCGGTCCCGTCGCGGGCGAACAGAGGTCGGCGTCACGCCGGAATCAAATCTCTGGGTGGGCAGACAGGACGTAGGGTGCGCTACCCGACGTCGTGCTCGGTGCCCCCGTCGATGGACCACTCCACTGTCTCGTACCGCCGGTCTACCATACACTACCGTGTCTACGATGACAGTGAAAACCGCGGGAATAACAGCGGCGAGTCCACGTCCACGTCGTCGTTCCAGCTCGCAGGCTCCATTTCTAACCGTGTTGCGTCCACGCGGTTAGAAAATATCCGACAACGTAGGCCGAACAAAAAATTACTACTAACCGTCCAAAACCCCGCGACGACTGCCGCGTCGATCGATGATCTGGGTCCAGGCGAGGCAACAGACGGACGTGCGTCACGCACGTATAATCCAATCCACCGGCCATGAAAACGAAGTGGGTGGCGCGCGCACCGATCGACCGGCACGACCACGACGGCGGCGGCACCAAATATCCGCCGCCACCGTCCAATCGCGCAAAAGGCAGCTCCTGCTTCGTCTTTCCGGCCGTCGTTTACCGGAAACAACACGGTTTCGACCCCCTTTCGCTGTATCCCCCGACGTGCGTACCGGCCGATGAAAGAAGCACGTTGCTGTCGCTCACCGGAGCCCGCGCCGCGCGCTGAGTCCCGTCCCGACGCCTGGTACGCGATCGCGTCGAGCTGCGAAGGTTCCGCCGGACCCGCGACGATACTGGGGCGGTCGGTCGCCGGTCCGCGGAAACGCCCGCGCGCGGCGCACAAAAGCCAGCCCCCTCCCGGTCTGGTCAAGCGCGCGTTCGTTGGGTGCCGGGTCGCTCTCGCCGCAGCGACGTCGCGCCGGGACGAGCGACAGCGACGCAGCACGCACGCATGGTCCGTCCGTCCGGAGAAAACCCGTGTGCGCTTCACGCTAATAACTGAATTCCGAATTCCATAAAAACGATGGTGCAGTGGCGGTCGCCATCGGCATCGGCCATGGCCTTATCGCGTCTTCTCTTCTCGGCGTAGGTGAGGATGATACGTACATCTGGATAAGGCATGCATGCCCTCCTGCGTTCTGCACGTTGGACACGCTCACGCAGTCACGCAGTGACGCAGATGAGGTATCGTATATCTGGATAACTCTGCCAACGAGGTGGGTATATAAAGACGATGCGTTCCGGTTCGGTTCCCAGGCGGCACGCAAGCGAGGCGCCGTGCGTGCTCGGTGCTCTTCCTGTGCGGTGCACGCATGTCGCTCGCCGGATGTTGGGTGGATCATCTCATCGGGTGGTTTCATGCTTTGACCGTCTTGGTGGAGCGAGGAGAACAAACGAGGAAGGAAATGGCATGTCTGCACTAGTGTGTGGCACTATTGGCAAATGATATGAGAGTGGCCTTACTCTATTTTCTTTAGTTGCGTCTTTTTATTCAGGTCACGGCAATCTCCAAATCTACCACATAGTGAATGCACTCTGGTGGCACTTGCAAACAAACATTAGGGCATCTTCAAGCGGACCCGTAAACCTTTTGCATCCGTCCTAACTGTTGTTCAAATTATGGAAGCCATCCAATACTGATCTGTATCGGTCCTCGGGACGGTCTCGATGTGATTTCTCCCGCAACCCATAGACAAAAATGGGGGAGGTTTGCGAGAAAATCCGGACCGATGCCAACCCCGTTTCTGACTGCCCTGGCCCACCAAAAAAATCCTCCCCCCTCCCCCGCGCGCTCCGCCCGGCGCCAGATGCCTGCATTCATGTCATTGTAGAGCGCAGCGCTCCGCATTGAAGACGGCTCAGGGCGGACGCGACCTCTCACTGACCCCGCCATTGAAGCAGTGCACCGGCCGCTGGCCGCCCGACTGAACACGCATGCTTGCCGCATTCATACGCCTCCATTAAATCCGCGTGGAAGCCGAGAAAACTACTTCGGCCACACGTCCGCCTATGAGCGGGTCGACATTAAACGCAATGCCGGCCGAACTCCTCCCGTCCACCGTCTATTTATACAAGGCCAGATGCCAGGCAAGAATCGCACCCCTCCGCCGCTCCCATCTCCTCCTTTCCTTCACCATTTTCTCCACTTTTTCGATGGTTTTCGAGGAGCAGTTCTCCGGCATACAAGCCGGCTAGGTGGCCCGCCGAGCCTGCGGTATACGAGTGAGGCAGCTCGCTGCTCCACCTTCCGTGCTTGACCCACCGGAGCAAGCTGCCACCCCAAGCCGCCGCGTGGTTCAGCAACTCGTCGCTCCAGGGCCACTCGATGAGGAGTGGCGAGTTGCTCCACGCCGGCACGGGCGTCGTCGCTGCCGTCCACACCCGCGCCTCCCGTGTGTGTGACCGTGCCCCCATGCATGCGACCGCACCTCCCGTGCCTGCGACCGTGCCATGGAGGCAGAGACAGAAGCCGGGTGTGTGGACCCCTTTGTCTTCTCCCAAATCCCGTGAATGATTGACTCCTCCCGTTCACAAGCTGCGCAAAAAACTCCCGCTTTGATTCTCCTTTGCAGCAGGTCCATTCCGCCGGTCATCCTATTCTTTCTTTTTTTTGAATGTGTGGCAAAAGTTTTGCCTCGCCTCATTATTAAAGAAGATAATTGCCTAGTTAATTACAAAAAAAACCGGATGAAACCCGCTACAACCTACCAAGGGGCACCATCAGCCAACCTGGCTATCCACACAAGACCCACACATGCCAGAGAGAGGGGCACCATCGAGGCGGACTACAAGTGTCGTCGTCGTCACTCCTCTGTCAACTAACGACTCCGACTTCCGCAAACCCCCATCAACATGGCACACACCACAACAACCTACACAAAGTCTGTATCGAGCTATGCCAAACAGTTGGCCACCGGGAGCATCGACAAGATAACTCTAATTTTGAAGAGGATCAAATGCATAAGATATATGTAGGACTCTCGCTGACGAAGACCTAATCGAAGACCACCAAACACCCGTCATCGTGGCCGCCTAGGCCCTTTCGAGGTAGCTCCAACTCTGTGATGCCACGGCGAGACCAAGGCGAAACTACTCGGACACGCCGGAGAGAGCCGACTATCAAAGTCCCGCGACTCTGCACCGCACACCACCAGCATTGGTGTCAAACATGACACCACCCTGAACTTCCACATCATCAATTGACCGCTACCAACCACAATATCGTGTAAGTCCAGTCCCAAGAAAGCACACAGATAATCACCATCTTCAAGATGACGCCCTAAGGAGGGGGCGACTTGGACTGACGCCATCGTCCGATCCTACACTACAGGGGCAAGGTCTTCACCCGAAGATGAGATCCGAGGCTGGGAAGAGAGAAGAGCTCGACAATGACCCCCCAAGTAGGAAGGCGGCGTCCACAGACGCCGTGTCATCAAGCTTTCATCCAGAGCAACCCACTCAAGCATGAATTTTTACTTTATTAGACATGCCCACTTCCTATAGAGCTACCCATCCCCGATGCATGTCAAAAGGGTATGAGGTGAACGCATGATTAGTCCTCGAAGTGTTCATGGCCATTTTCAGGTGGTAAGTGAATCGGATTATGAAAATGGCATTTTTGTAAAGTTTCATGCCCGGAAATCTCCAGCACCTCGACCACCCCCTGCCATCTTTTAATCTCCATCTTGCTTCGCTCTTCAAGACACCATATAGACTGCCCCAGACCTGCTGCCCCACTACCTTGATTCAGATGCCATGGTGGAAAAAAGTGGTCGCCCAAACCTCATGGGTTTGCTTGCAAAGGAGGTTGTTGCTCCATGAGAGAAACCAAAGAAAAAGGACGAAGAGAGGGGGAAAACTAAGTGTTAAACATCTCTACTTAGGGTGAGCTCAACATATCAGGGTCATAACTCACAAGTGGGTGGCCTCAACTCTTGGTGAATGATGAGAGAAAACTAATCGGTGGCCTCACCTCGTTGAGTCTAGTAGGATGGGCTAGGCAGCATCAAAGTGTTACCTCCATGGTACATGCTTCGGAAGCTTCAGTTTATCCGGAAAAAGAGTGGCTTACTTACTTCCGATCTATCTCACTGGTGTGGCCGCGATGGCTACAAAAACTGAGACCACAATGGCACAGGCCAATTTAGAATTTCACATGCACCCGGATTAATAGTAAAATCCCCAAAATAGTAAAAAGTATTCTTTTTTGCTGTTTGTTTTAGAAAAATTGATGAGCGTCTCACTTGCGTGCAAAAATCCATGATGAAATTACCTTCATGGGGGTCTCGAAAAAAAAAATTGATGTTCAAAAGACAATTCTTTGAAGAATCAATTGTGAATATTTTCCCATGAATCCATCAAGAAAAATTGAAAAAAAACTGGTTACACATATATTTCTTTTTTCCTTCTTTATACATATTCCCAAAATTTCAAAAACTGTTAACGCATGCAAAAAAGATCAAATTCGAAAACTTGTCACATATTTGAATTTTTTCATGACTTTCGAAAATGTTCATGGACATGAAGAATTGTTCAGGAATTCAAAAAAGTAGTCACGAGTTAAAAATCACGGTTTTTCACGAAATAAAAAATATTCGTGAAATAAAAAATTATTCATGGATACATAAAATTGTTCATGAATTAAAAAAATGTTAACGGATTTTAAAAATTATTACCAATTCAAAAATAACCAATTCAAAATTTTCGTTATATATATAAAAAAATTCTCTTATTTCTTTAGAAAATCTGAGTATTTTTTAAATAATGAATATTTTTGGAAAATGCGAACTAATTTTGAAATTCTGTCATTTTTCGAAATATGTAAAAATTCCAAAAAGTATTAAAAATTGAAGTTCTGATCTTTTTGAGAATTTGTGTTTTTTATAAATAAAGAACTAAAATAAAATAAAAATGAAAAGATCGCAAAAACAAAATAAAACGCCAGAAATATGAAAAAAATAAAGTATGGGAAAAACTAGCGAGGAACCATCTAGAAGGCTCCCAGGAAAACCGGTCTAATGGGCCTGGCCATCTTGTGGCGCTAGTTGGCGATCAAGGTGATATATATCGCAGAGAGCAATACATATCATTTGCTGTTACGGTCTCTATCTATTTGCGTTCCTCTTATTTGACACTCATACCACAGCTTCACCTATATACAGCAGCCCAACATTTTTGTCTGAGACTTTTCTAAAAATACACTTCAGAAATATGTTGCCTCTCCGATCCATATTAATTATCATGTTAAATCAGCGATAATTAATATGGATCAGAGGGAGTATATAAAAATTATTTTTAAAAAGTGTAATTTAAAAATTATATACGACAAAAATTGGAAAACATTACAGTATCACTATAGAAATGGTCGTATACATATACAGTTAAATGTTTGCCTCACATTTAAATTTACTTTTTATATAATAATATTTACGTATTACAAATCACATGCTTTAAAATAAGCTTCATGCAAAATACATTTTCATATGATTTGGAAAAAAATTCCACTTATTTGCCCACAAAAGGGAAAACATAAAGTCATAACTGATAAAAGGAAAACATAAAAACAAAATATATGAACAATAAAATAAAATGGTAGTGAAAGATCATGGATGTCGCCTAGGGGGAGGGGGGGGGGGGGGGGTTGAATAGGCGTTTTAAAATAATTACGGTTTAGGCTTGAACAAATGCGGAATAAACCTAGCGGTTAATTTGTCAAGCACAAAAGCTACAACAACTAGGCTCACCTATGTGCACCAACAACTTATGCTAAGCAAGATAGACTACTAGGTGATAGCAAGATATATGATAAGAAACAATATGGCTATCACAAAGTAAAGTGCATAAGTAAAGAGCTCGGGAAAGAGATAACCAAGGCACGCGGAGACGACAATGTATCCCGAAGTTCACACCCTTGCGGATGCTAATCTCCGTTTGGAGCGGTGTGGAGGCACAATGCTTCCCAAGAAGCCACTAGGGCCACCGTAATCTCCTCACGCCCTCGCATAATGCAAGATGCCGTGATTCCACTAAGGGACCTTTGAGGGCGGTCACCGAACCCGTACAAATGGTAACCCTTGGGGGTGGTCACCGAACCCGTACACTTTGGCAACCCTTGGGGGCGGTCACCGGTACCCGTCAAATTGCTCGGGGCGATCTCCACAACCTAATTGGAGACCCCGACGCTTGCCCGAAGCTTTACACCACAATGATTGAGCTCCGAACACCACCAACTGACTAGGGCGCCAAGGCACCCAAGAGGAACAAGCTTCTCAAATTTCACTTTCACGTATCACCGTGGAGAACTCAAACCGATGCACCAAATGCAATGGCAAGGGCACACGGAGTGCCCAAGTCTTTCTCTCCCAATCCCACCAAAGCAACTAATGCCAGGGAAGAAAATGAGAGGAAGAACGAAAGAAGAACACGAAGAACTCCAAGATCTAGATCCAAGGGGTTCCCCTCACTTAGAGGAGAAAGTGATTGGTGGAAACGTGGATCTAGATCTCCTCTCTCTTTTCCCTCAAGAACTAGCAAGAATCATTGGAGCGATTGAGAGTTAGCAAGCTCGAAGAAGGTCAACAATGGGGGAAGAACACGAGCTAAAAGGATAAGGTTCATTGGGGAAGAAGACCCCCTTTTATAGATGGGGAAAAATCCAACCGTTATGCTCACAGCCCGCACAGAGCGGTACTACCGCTCCAAGGAGCGGTACTACCGCTAGGGCGGAAGTACCCCTTTGAAAAACAACAGTGAGGAGGCAAAAGGCCAGAAGAACCGCCGGAGCGGTACTACCGCTCGTCCTCACGGTACTACCGCTCGACCTCACGGTACTACCGCAAATGGTAGCGGTACTACTGCTAGCGAGCGGTACTAAAAAAATACATCCGGGCCTACCACCGCAAGACTTGGGACAAGTTTTTGGTCCGGAGCGGTACTACCGCTGTAGGAGCCGCGGTAGTATTGCTCTGGAGCGGTAGTAAAAAATTACATCCGCTCCAATTCGCGGTAGTACCGCTGCAGCCTTTTCAGAACACCAAAACTGTCAAAACTTTTGCAAACGGACTCCGGATTCGATGAAACCAAGTTTGTTGGAAAGCTAGCGACAAGGGCTAACACAATCTTCAAAGAAATATCAATAAGAAGCAAATGAGAAAAGGCCCATAATAAAATGGTGAGAACCCTTCCTCGGAAAAGACCGGTAAAACCTCCAACACCGAAAACATCATAGAAGACGCATGCGAACTCTGTTTTCGATGAAACTAATTTTGTTGGAAAGCTAGCGACAAGGGCTAACACAATCTTGAAAGAAATAACAATAAGAAGCAAATTAGAAAAGTCCCATAAGAAAATGGTGAGGACCCTTCCTCGGATAAGACCGGTAAAACCTACAACACCGAAAACATCATAGAAGACGCATGCGAACTCGGTTTTCGATGAACTCAAGCTTGTCATCAAGATGACCATAAGCTCTACGACTCACAAAGAGAACCAAACAAGAACCAAGAAACATGATGCAAGGATGCAATGGTTTGAGCTCTCGACGAACGATACGATCAAGCTACTCACTTGAGAGCCCCCCTTGATAGTACGGCTATCGATCCTATAACTCGGTCTCCCAACTACCACCATGAGACCGGTAAAATAGAAAACCTATCAAGGGCAAACCTTTGCCTTGCACATGATCCACTTGAGTTAGATGATGATGATCTTGTCCTCCTCAAGATGGACCACCTTTCTTGATTGCGTTGGGTCGATGAAGACTAGATGATTGCTCCCCCATACTCCACATGGGTGAGCCACTCTTCGGCACATCTTCACAAGTCCATTGACACCACAATGGATGGCAAGCTTCAAGCACTTGATCTCTTCGTGATTCTCCACTTGAAATTGCACACGGCAATCTTGATGACGATCACCACTTGATGTCATTCTTCCCATGGGTTGTATGATATCATCCTCTTGACGCAAGCCCATGGACACGTACTTAACCCCACATAGACTCTCACATAGACCATGGGTTAGTACACAAAGTGCAATGGACAATGCTTACCATACCATGGGATCACTTGATCCCTCTCGGTACATCTTCTACTCTTTGTGAGTTGATCAACTTGATTCACTCTTGACTTAGTCTTGATCAACCTTGAATCTTTCCAACTCTCTTCATTTGGATGATGTCTTGAAGGTAAACATGAATGATCACACAATCTTCTTCTTCAAGACATGCTTGCAATAAGCTCAACTCTCAAATGACCAATCTTTGGATAATTCCTTGAATAGCACCTTGGTCGACACAAACTCTCCTTGAAACCAACACATGTACTCCAAGAAAAGTCTATGGACAAAACCTTCAAATATAACTCAAGGAAACCATTAGTCCATAGAGATTGTCATCAATTACCAAAACCAAACATGGGGGCACCGCATGTTCTTTCAATCTCCCCCATTTTGGTAATTGATGACAATCACTTTCACGAGAGTTTATACAAGGAATTATGCATCACCAAGCAATGCAACAACCAATAATGCATGTGTATGAGATGCAAATGCTTAGGAACAAAACCAAAGCAAGGAGAAAACTCTGAAGACTTCTCCACAAAACTCTCTGAAACTTCTCCCCCATTGGCATCGATTGCCAAAATGGGCGAAAAGCATAGAAGGCCAATATAAATTGTGTTCCTCCATAAATTGTGTATTTCTAAACAAGAGAGTGAAATGCAATACACATATCCAACGGTAATACTTGGAGGAAGACCAACTATATTGAGGCACCAAGATTGCTAAAGGAATGATATGCCACAAGGACATAACAAAGAGAGAAATAAGCAATCAAGCAATCAAAAGATACCACTTGAAGCAAGCTATCAAAAGATACCAATTGAACCAACTAGGCCAAAGATCCTACGAGCTACATGAATAAAAGATATTATGATATGAACAAAGGAGTGTTCTAAAGAAACTAGAGAAGCTCCCCATGATTTGTGCACACATAAGAATTTTTGTATTTGGATACAAAGTGCACAAAATAGGATCATAGCTCCCCCCAAATCAATAGGAACTTACAACAAGTGCAAGTGAGCATATAGGAAACTAAGCCTAGTACATGTAACAAACACATGGTTGAGCAATAAGTGAAAAAGGCAACTTAAGAATGGGCTCAACCAAAATGATGTGTGTGAGTCAAGGCAATGCACTTGAGAAGACTAATGTACGGATGAGCATTAAGCATCAATAAAGTCTTGAAAAAAATGAGGCAACGCAGTGCAAGGCCTATTATTCCCACATACAACTAGCAAATGGGTTCACAGCCTAACTAATAAGCATATAAAGAACCTATGCTTGTGACAACCCGTGGCGAAGATAGAAGATGAAAGCCTCATCAAGACGAGGGATACCAATTAAGATGGAAGAAGCCTCGTAGAGATAAGCATGAGGAAAATAATCTTCACCACACAAGAGTGCATCAAGATGCAACGAGATACGATACATACTCAACGCAAAAGCTTTCGTGGAGCCACCAAAGAAATAATATAAGAAAGGCAAGGTGGGCGTGAAAGAAAGGATATCATCCAGAGATGTAATTTCTCTCAAGTGTATAAGGTTCTAGGTAGACGAAATCATGATGATATATACCTACAAAGAAGGATGTACACCCGAAATAGTTACAACATGAAGGAACAAGATATCCAAACGGAAGTCATACATATACCAATAAGATATTTTCTTGAGGGCATAGCACAAGGCTAGATATGGTCTTATTGCATATAAATGAATTCCAACCACACGAACATCAAAGACATCACAACTAGCAACAAGACATCATTGTTGGGATGCTTTGAGAAAGGAAACAAGTATCACAAGAGAGAATGGATAACATGCCATGATACAACCTATGAAAGGTTGATGCAAGAAATGTGTGCATGAAGTAGATGATGATACTTGTTACCGAGATACCATTGGATGGATGTAGTAGATGCCAATTAAAGGTAGATAGTAGTTCATTAATCATCCTAGCTTAACTCCAATAAGCACATGGTGACACCACCTTCCTTGTGAGTGAGCCGAGCATCCAATGCATCTCCACTTGTTCCTAGAACAACAACACAAACAAAATGGTACCCAAACTCATTGGGACCAAAGAGTTAGAGAACCAACAACACATAGGACAAACTCCACATAAATATGTGCATATAGATATGAAAATGAATTTCATGCACATCTCATCCAATTTGAGACTTGGTGGAGTTCCCCCTATATATTGGGTCAAAGAAAGAAAACATGCCAAAGAAACTACAAGAAGTAAATATGCATGCTCAAGACTTTCAAGAACCGAGACCAAAATACAAAGAAATACCAAGCGAAGAAAAGATACCAAATGAATAAATCATCACTTGGAGGATATCCATAAAAGATACATCAAGGAATGAGATATCCATTGATACACTCAAAAAGAAAGATGTCAAACTCCCAAAAGAGAGAATGGTTCCAAACAAACCAAGCCCTCTACAGAGTTTCATGATGGCACAAAGCACCAAAAAGAAACGGCTTGCGTTCCACAAACACACACTTGATAAGGATCACAAGATGAGTGTTTTATAGAGAATAGGATGGCTCCCCCAAGACTAGTGCATTATAGAGAATTTGCATTTGAATACAAAATGCACGGGGTGGGATCACCACTTTCACTATATCTAGAAAACACTAGACAAGGTCAAGAAATCAACAAGATCCACAAGTGGTATGGAATACAATGGGAGTTGACACAATCCTAGGCAAGAGAAAAAGCAAATAAAAGCAAAGGCCAATGTAAAGATGATCAATAATTTCTACCACACATAAGTGAGTACCAATTGTGAAAAGACAAGAAGTATTTGGAAATAATTCCCGGTGGTAGATAAAAAGGATATCCTACATCATCTTCACACCAAGCAAAAAGCAAATTGCAACTTGTAGAGCTAACATGCCACCTAGGAACAAGATAATTTACAATATAAATTCTAGGTGACAATATCTCAAATGTACACATTTTCTAGGCTAGTAATATACCCATAGCATATTACTCCCCCATAATGTGATACCAATTAACGATAAACAAGAGGCAAAATAACGATCCAACACGAGATAATTAATGGACAATATAGAATTTGAATTTCTCATGAGAAGACATACCACATAGCGACTAGATAATCTTGAAATATCAATACTAGATGGTATTAATCATGTACACACATATATAGGATTGTGAGGTGCACAAAGCACATCACTCCCCCATAATGGGATATTCCATTAATCTCTCACAAGAGCCAACTAAGAAAAGAACAAGATGCAAAAGGCTCAATGCATGACACACACGTACATGATGTGCAAACCAACACACACATACTTGATTGCTCAAGATAATCAAGTTGGAAGCACAACATATACAAACACATGCAAGGAACAAAACCAAACATGCAAAGGGGTAAGTAACTATCAATGTAAACACTTTAAGCACGAGTTACCGCATGGAGAAACATTGGATATAAGATAGAAACTTGATAATTCGAATAACTTGGCTTGAGACAATTAGAATGATGAAGTCCCCTTAATTCTTCATAAAGTAGCCAAGTCTCCAGTGCCCTCCAACAACACCTATTGATCAAGTTTGAGCTTGTTGGTCCCCAACCAAATTGGGTCCTAAGAGGTTAGTCACAATAGGCTTGGCTACCCAAATGGTTCTCTTCTTGACACCACTTTGAGTACCAACAACTTTCGCAAACACATTGCCAACCTTATCCTTCCCAAGAGAATAGATATCATCAATAATAATTGGGTTGGATAAGTTACCACTAGTGCATGAAGAGGCGAGGTGACCTTTCTCACGACATAAGTAGCAACGTCTACTCTTCACTTTCTTCTCACTTGATTTCTCAACTTGAGAAGCATTAGCTTGAGGATTCTTGGGAAGAGGACTTTCTTCAACTTGTGGTTGAGCATGAGATCGAACTTGTGGACGCTTCCCTTATTGCTTGTCACTAATGGCGTTCTTCTTCAATGGGCAAGATCTAACATGATGCCCTTCTACTTTGCACTTTAAGCAAACAATCTTGGCCGAATTCTTGACTTGTTCTTGGCCCTTCTTTTTGTTCACTTTGGACTTCTTCTTGTTGTTGTTGGAGTTGAATCCAAGTCGACCTTTGTCATTGGGGGATTTTTGCACACTCAAGATATTGTTGAGTGTGAATTTTCCTTCATGACTCTTTTCCAAGTCTTTCTTCAAAGAAGTGACTTGGGCCTTGAGCTCTTTGATTTTCTCTGTATGGTTAGTCTCAACACAAGTACTAGAGGAAGTATAAGCTTCATCGTTAGAGCAACAAGGCAAGGAAAGCAATCCATCACAAGATGTACCAATGTTATGCATGGATGAATCGCGAGGACTAGCACAAGGCAATATAGCATTTTGACCAAAAGTAGTGCTAGTATCCACATGAGGCTCACTAGATGTTACCTTAGCAAGCATGGACTCATGAGCTATCTTTAGCACATTATGGGATACTAGAAGATCATCATGAGAGCTTGTGAGGTTTACATGATTTTCTTCCAACATCCCATAATTGCTAGATAGCAACTCAAGTTGAGCCCTTAGCTCAACATTCTCCTTTAATATGGATGCTTCACAAGAGATAGAGTTAGTGCTCTATCATGAGATTCCTTTATTCTAGATAATTCTAGAGCAAAGGTCTCCTCAAGAGATTCAGATGTGGTTTGTTCATGTTCAAGAGCTTGAGATAGCTCCGCGATCTCATTTGCGTAATCACGCTCATGAGCTTCCATTTTCTCAATGGTGACCTCATGCTCCTCTAGATGAGATTCCAACTCCTCAATGTATTTCTTGCCTTCAATGGCAAGAGACATGATTTTCATGAAGTTGGAACGAGCAAGTTTATTTTTGTGAAGAGCTTTAAAAATCATTTCCCCCTTAGTTTTTAAGGAGGCAACATTATCATTCTCTTCATCATAATCAACATCATCATCACTCTTGCCATCATCACAAGATATATTGGGATTCAAAGTGGGAGATACCTTTGAAGCCTTGGCCATAAGGCAAAATGCAATAGATGATGATGTAGCATCCGTTGAAGCACCATTCAGTACCACATCTTGTTCCATGGGGTGTCGGGTTTCCTCTACATTGTTAGCACAACAATTTGAGGACATATATGCATTTTTATCATGGCAACAAGACATAGTAAACATATCATCATGAGATTTAGTCAGCAATTTCTACATGATATGCAAGGACTATCAACACAAGCATGTGAAACATTTGGAGTGCTTGAAGTGTTAAAGCCCAAAGAAGGAGCATTGCAATAAGATGGTGATGAAGGATCATCCACAATAAACATACTATCATCATTGCAATGACCAACACTACTCACCATATCATTACCTTGTTGCAAGCCACATGTAGGTGAAGCAGAAGAAGTTGAGAAGACTATACGGCCGGATGTGGAGGGAGAACAATCATCCCCACAAAACTTGGACACGCCATATTTATCTTGAAGCTTTGTCCACAACTCATGAGCATCCCGGAACGGCATGAGTTGAAATATAACTACATTGCTCAAAGCATTGAAAAGCACATTAGAAGCTGGAGCATTGAGATAAGAGTTTTTCTCATCCTTTAAAGATAATATTTGAGGATCCTTTGGAGGAGAAAAACCCATATCTACAATTCGCTCTAAATTTGGGTCCATGACCCTAAAGAGATTAAGCATGTGAATTACCCAAACATCAAAATTTGTGCCATCGAAACTAAGAGTGTGAGAGAATCCTAATCCCCTAGTCGACATCTTTACTCTCTAGGCGGTTAAGCCTAACAAAAAGAGACGAGGCTCTGATACCAATTGAAAGATCGTGGATGTCGCCTAGAGGGGGGGGGGTGAATAGGCGTTTTAAAATATTACGGTTTAGGCTTGAACAAATGCGGAATAAACCTAGGGTTAATTTGTCAAGCACAAAATCTACAACAACTAGGCTCACCTATGTGCACCAACAACTTATGCTAAGCAAGATAGACTACTAGGTGATAGCAAGATATATGATAAGAAACAATATGGCTATCACAAAGTAAAGTGCATAAGTAAAGAGCTTGGGAAAGAGATAACCGAGGCACGCGGAGACGACAATGTATCCCGAAGTTCACACCCTTGCGGATGCTAATCTCCGTTTGGAGTGGTGTGGAGGCACAATGCTCCCCAAGAAGCCACTAGGGCCACCGTAATCTCCTCACGCCCTCGCACAATGCAAGATGTCGTGATTCCACTAAGGGACCCTTGAGGGCGGTCACCGAACCCGTACAAATGGCAACCCTTGGGGGTGGTCACCGAACCCGTACACTTTGGCAACCCTTGGGGGCGGTCACCGGTACCCGTCAAATTGCTCGGGGCAATCTCCACAACCTAATTGGAGACCCTGACGCTTGCCCGGAGCTTTACTCCACAATGATTAAGCTCCGAACACCACCAACTGACTAGGGCGCCAAGGCACCCAAGAGGAACAAGCTTCTCAAATTTCACTTCCACGTATCACCGTGGAGAACTCAAACCGATGCACCAAATGCAATGGCAAGGGCACACGGAGTGCCCAAGTCCTTCTCTCCCAATACCACCAAAGCAACTAATGCTAGGGAAGAAAATGAGAGGAAGAACGAAAGAAGAACACGAAGAACTCCAAGATCTAGATCCAAGGGGTTCCCCTCACTTAGAGGAGAAAGTGATTGGTGGAAACGTGGATCTAGATCTCCTCTCGCTTTTCCCTCAAGAACTAGCAAGAATCATTGGAGGGATTGAGAGTTAGCAAGCTCGAAGAAGGTCAACAATGGGGGAAGAACACGAGCTAAAAGGATAAGGTTCATTGGGGAAGAAGACCCCCTTTTATAGGTGGGGAAAAATCCAACCGTTATGCTCACAGCCCGCACAGAGCGGTACTACCGCTAGGGCGGAAGTACCCCTTTGAAAAACAACAGCGAGGAGGCAAAAGGCCAGAAGAACTGCCGGAGCGGTACTACCGCTCGTCCTCACGGTACTACCGCTCGACCTCACGGTACTACCGCAAATGGTAGCGGTACTACTGCTTGCGAGCGGTACTAAAAAAATACATCCGAGCCTACCACCGCAAGACTTGGGACGAGTTTTTGGTCCGGAGCGGCACTACCGCTGTAGGAGCCGCGGTAGTACTGCTCTGGAGCGGTAGTAAAAAATTACATCCGCTCCAATTCGCGGTAGTACCGTTGCAGCCTTTTCATAACACCAAAACTGCCACAACTTTTGCAAACGGACTCCGAATTCGAAGAAACCAAGTTTGTTGGAAAGATAGCGACAAGGGCTAACACAATCTTCAAAGAAATGTCAATAAGAAGCAAATGAGAAAAGGCCCATAATAAAATGGTGAGAACCCTTCCTCGGAAAAGATCGGTAAAACCTCCAACACCGAAAACATCATAGAAGACGCATGCGAACTCCGTTTTCGATGAAACCAAGTTTGTTGGAAAGCTAGCGACAAGGGCTAAAAAAATCTTGAAAGAAATAACAATAAGAAGCAAATTAGAAAAGGCCCATAAGAAAATGATGAGGACCCTTCCTCGGATAAGACCGGTAAAACCTACAACACCGAAAACATCATAGAAGACGCATGCGAACTCGGTTTTTGATGAACTCAAGTTTGTCATCAAGATGACCATAAGCTCTAAGACTCATAAAGAGAACCAAACAAGAACCAAGAAACATGATGCAAGGATGCAATGGTTTGAGCTCTCTATGAACGATACGATCAAGCTACTCACTTGAGAGCCCCCCTTGATAGTACGGCTATCGATCCTATAACCCGGTCTCCCAACTACCACCATGAGACCGGTAAAATAGAAAAACTATCAAGGGCAAACCTTTGCCTTGCACATGATCCACTTGAGTTAGATGATGATGATCTTGTCCTCCTCAATATGGACCACCTTTCTTGATTGCGTTGGGTCGATGAAGACTAGATGATTGCTCCCCCATACTCCACTATGGGTGAGCCACTCTTCGGCACATCTTCACAAGTCCGTTGACACCACAATGGATGGCAAGCTTCAAGCACTTGATCTCTTCGTGATTCTCCACTTGAAATTGCACACGGCAATCTTGATGACGATCACCACTTGATGTCATCCTTCCCATGGGTTGTATGATATCATCCTCTTGACGCAAGCCCATGGACACGTACCTAACCCCACATAGACTCTCACATAGACCATGGGTTAGTACACAAAGTGCAATGGACAATGCTTACCATACCATGGGATCACTTGATCCCTCTCGGTACATCTTCTACTCTTTGTGAGTTGATCAACTTGATTCACTCTTGACTTTGTCTTGATCAACCTTGAATCTTTTCAACTCTCTTCGTTTGGATGATGTCTTGAAGGTAAACATGAATGATCACACAATCTTCTTCTTCAAGACATGCTTGCAATAAGCTCAACTCTCAAATGACCAATCTTTGGATAATTCCTTGAATAACACCTTGGTTGACACAAACTTTCCTTGAAACCAACACATGTACTCCAAGAAAAGCCTATGGACAAAACCTTCAAATATAACTCAAGGAAACCATTAGTCCATAGAGATTGTCATCAATTACCAAAACCAAACATGGGGGCACCGCATGTTCTTTCAGGCAGGCAAGAGGAAAAACAAAAGCAAAGTAAAATAAAAAAGAGGAAAACAACAACAACTCAAATCCGACAACATAGGTGTGATGACATGGCTTATTAGGGATGATAGACTACTCATATCAATAAGGAATTCCTTCTTTTCCGGTAGCCCATTCGGACAGAACTCCAAAGTTAAGCGTGCTCAGCTTGGAGTAGTGTCAGGATGGGTGACCGACCAGGAAGTTGCTCCCGGGTGCGCATGAGTGAGGACAAAGTGCGCAGAAAAGACTAGTATTGATCTGTGGGGCCAGTCTAGATCCCGCCAGGAGTAACGACCACCGGCGAGTGTGTCCGGGGCGTTACAAGTTGGTATCAGAGCCGACCCTCGCGGTTACACGGATGGTTGCGGACAGGTTTGTGGTCATGTTGTTCATGACGTTTGTGACCCGTCGTGGCACACGGCATGGCACATGTACTGGACTGGATGCACAGACGTATATGCCAAGAGAGAACGTTCCTGTGGCCCGACGAGGACGTCGGTTCCTCTGAGTGGGGGTGTATGTGATGGCCTGGCTTATTAGGGATGATAGACTACTCATATCAATAAGGAATTCCTTCTTTTCCGGTAGCCCATTCGGACAGAACTCCAAAGTTAAGAATGCTCAGCTTGGAGTAGTGTTAGGATGGGTGACCGACCGGGAAGTTGCTCCCGGGTGCGCATGAGTGAGGACAAAGTGCGCAGAAAAGACTAGTATTGATCTGTGGGGCCAGTCTAGATCCCGCCAGGAGTAAAGAAATGGATAAAATTGAATATATCTAAAAAACTAAAATACGTCTAGATACATTCATTTCTCCTACAAGTATTTTTGGACAGATGGCGATTGTTAGTTCAATTGAACTTGAAGATGCGCTAAAGGAGGAATAAAGAAAGTCAATGGCTATGTTGGCCTTACCTAGTTTTTATTTGTTTGTTTAAGTCGACTTTCCTAGTCATTGGATTTCAATCTTCTTCCTCCTGACTTTTTCTCTTATTTTTTTAATTGTGACCAGCTGCCCACCTCACATGCCTCTGGCTCGCCTCCATGCCTCACATTTGGCCGCGACACTCACCACATTGCCGCCTTCTTCGACAAGGTAGTTATCTAATCCTAGCAATGGCCGAAGCTACAGTGACCTGCACAATCCCGGGTGCGCATGAGTGAGGACAAAGTGCGCAGAAAAGACTAGTATTGATCTGTGGGGCCAGTCTAGATCCCGCCAGGAGTAAAGAAATGGATAAACTTGAATATATCTAAAAAACTAAAATACGTCTAGATACATTCATTTCTCCTACAAGTATTTTTGGACAGATGGCGATTGTTAGTTCAATTGAACTTGAAGATGCGCTAAAGGAGGAATAAAGAGAGTCAATGGCTATGTTGGCCTTACCTAGTTTTTATTTGTTTGTTTAAGTCGACTTTCCTAGCCATTGGATTTCAATCTTCTTCCTCCTGACTTTTTCTCTTATTTTTTTAATTGTGACCAGCTGCCCACCTCACATGCCTCTGGCTCGCCTCCATGCCTCACATTTGGCCGCGACACTCACCACATTGCCGCCTTCTTCGACAAGGTAGTTATCTAATCCTAGCAATGGCCGAAGCTACAGTGACCTGCACAGTATCATGTTTTCTCACCTTTGTCAAACATGTCTTTCCCTTCTCCGGCGAGGTCCTGGCCAGTCGTCTTTCCCCATCTCAGCCTAGGCCCTACCTTTGCCTTCTCCTTCTCCTACCATAATCAACTTAGAGCATCTGCAGCCGGACCTCGAAAATTCGACCCCCCTAAATATCCCAAGACGTGGCCGGACGTGTCAGCAGACAGTGAGCGACCACCCCTCAAATGTCCGCGTCCACAATGGGCTACCTTATTAGCAAATTCTCAAATTCATACAATGTCATGCATTGTAAAATAAAACTCACATACTACATCTTGGTCACACATATAGCATACAACTACTTCATCATACATGTTAGCACGTTCTAAATACTAGAACTATGGAGAAAGTTCACCCAGGACGTCCGCCATGGTCACACGTCTTGAGCTAATGGCGCGCCTGGACCCAAGCGCCGCTTGCAAAAACACAATGGATTCCCTCTGGATCGACTTGGATGCGGTCAAGCATATTCCTCCCGCGAGCGGGAGCTAGGTGGACGACCATTCCTCTTCGTCCTTGTCCCAATCAATGGATTTAGACATCTCAAAGTTAGATCCGTTGTCTGTGATGCCGGAGGAGGCCGAAGATTGTCGGAGAGGAGCTGGGGGAGGGCGGAGCTGCGTAGACTCGAAGTGGAGTGGAGTGACAAATGACTAAGGTTTCGTTCGGATGTGGATAGGGTGAGGATATTTATGGGGTCGAGGTGGCCAGCGTGGGCAGGATCCGACTTGAAGAACGCGTCCGGGCCTTCCCATATCTGCCCTAGATATAGGCGGGATATGAGCGTGCCGGTTAACCTGATCGTATAGGATGCTCGAAATATTAGCACTTTCCCGATTGATTTAATCCCTAGTAGAATCATGAACATGACATTAACATCATAAAGCTCATATTGATATCTAAACATATGAGCATGTATTAAACACAGAACTGAAACATCTATGAATACAGTAAATACGGCTAGCACACAAATGAGTAAATAAGGATTGAACAAATCATATCCTCGAGCAGGCCAGGCTAAAGCAGCGGCGGTGGTAACGGCTTCATCGGCCATGGTGTGTCGAGGAAGCAGTAGGACATCCATTAGCGAGTCGTAATTAATTTTGAATTAATTATTCATTTCTGACCGATAAAAATAAAGCACAAGCATGCCATAGTTTTGAGCTTGATGTTTCACGACGCGCGCCAGGCGGGCGGCGGAGGAGCGAGTGTATCACTCCTACTCTGAAGCTCCAATAGCAAGTAGACAAGAATCCCTTGTAAATACTTCCTCCGTCCCATAATAATAAGAACATTGGGACGGCGGGAATAGATCTCAACTCTTTTTCATTAGTGATATGGTACTAAACTTCTCATTATATCTTGACATCTTATATGGATCTGAGAGATTAATCATAAATTATTGTTTATATGGGTTATTAAGACCCATCTAATTTAACATTGGACCAGTATGAAGGGTATGGCTGGGTCATAATTTCTTGGCCGGCCACTTACATAGCCATCCGTCGAGATGTACAGGAGGGTCCGACTGTAGCTGTTCTCACAGCAAAAAAATTTGCAGGCAAGAAAGAAACCTCTGGACACGCCTCCTCCGCTTCCCTTCCCGATCTGACACCCGCTAGTGCGATTGTTGGGCCTATTCTTGGCAGTGGATAGGTTGTCGGAGCACGGGCACACTGTACTCTCTCGCTCAATTATAAAGCAGGACCTCGACATCACAGCGGCACCTGTCCATTGCACACGTAGAGAGCGAGCGACGGACGACTTGCTGCTGGGAAGACGATGGAGCAGAACACGGCGACGAAAATCATCAGATGCAAAGGTAGGGTACTCGCCGTCGTCGCCGATGTACTTGCCTTCGTCTACCTCCATCCTTCGTCCAAATGCGTAGCTTCACGTGCAGCGGCGGTGAGCAAGGTGGCCGGGCAGCCGCTGGAGATGGAGGAGGTGGAGGTGGCGCCGCCGCGGGCGCACGAGGTCCGCATCAGGATTCTCTGCACCTCGCTCTGCCACACCGACGTCACCTTCTGGCGCATGAAGGTGCGTGGGTCCTTCGCCTTCGCCTATGCCCATATGCGGTGCCAGAATTTGATAATCAGGGCATGCTGACCTTTCTTTTCCTCTTTTGCGTAGGATTTCCCGGGCCAGCATCCGATAATCCTGGGCCATGAAGCAGCCGGGTAAATGCATGCATAATCTATCTATCGCCTTCCTTTCGCTGAATGATTACCATCGACGATGAGATGGGAAGCTATATGCATCATGGCGAACTGTTTTTGTGTCTTTCGTTCCCAGCGTGGTGGAGAGCGTGGGGGAGCACGTGCACGAGGTGGCCGTCGGGGACACGGTGGTGCCGGTGTTCTCGGCGCAGTGCGGCGACTGCCCCGACTGCCTCTCGGACCGCAGCAACATCTGCTCCGGGCTCCCCGCCGGGCCCGGCATGCCCCGCGACGGCACTACCCGCTTCTCGTTCGCCGCCACCGGCGAGCCCATCCACAACTTCATCGGCGTGTCCAGCTTCACCGAGTACACGGTTGTCGACGTGTCGAACGTCGTCAGGATCGGGCCCGGCGTCCCGCCGGAGAAGGCCTGCCTGCTCAGCTGCGGCGTCTCCACCGGTAACTAATCTTCACCGACAGCTAAAGCATCCAACGCGCAAATTGGCTGATTGGCGGCCGGTTGCAGGTGTTGGCGCGGCGTGGAAGGTGGCGGCGGTGGAGCCCGGGTCCAGCGTCGCCGTGTTCGGGCTCGGCGTCGTCGGGTTAGCGGTAACGTTCGACGACGACACCTCGGAATCACATGCCCCTGCTAATAATGTGATGTCTGGTTCGAGTTGTCGGCTCGAATGTTGGCCTGATGTTCTAGTGGTTGTCAGTCTGTCACAGCACAATGCACACCGCACGTTTCCAACAAGTGCGATCTAACGTGGCGGCGGTCTGCAGGTAGCACAAGGGTGCAGGATGCGTGGGGCTAAGCAGATCATTGGAGTGGATCTGAACCCGGAGAAGCGCGACATCGGTATGTATCATAAGTAGATAGTTATCTAGGGCTAATCGAATCATCTGAAGAGAAAATAAGTCAGGATAGTAATGAATCAACAATGGCAGGTAAGAGGCTGGGAATCACCGACTTCATCAATCCGAACGACACCGGGGAGAAGGCCGTGAGCGAGGTCCGATTCCGAATCGACCAACCTGCGCGACAAGTGCTTTTTTTGGGTACTGTATTTACTATACTACGTAGTCGCTAATGAACTTTTGGTCAATCGATCTCCGTCTAGGTCGTCAAGGAGATGACCGGCGGCGGCGCCGACTACTGCTTCGAGTGCATCGGCTCGACGTCGGCCATGGCGGAGGCATTCCAAAGCTCCCGGAAGGTAGGCACGGCCCATGCAAGCCACAATTTTCATATCACGAGAGTCTGAAGCTACTATGTTAGACAGACTAATGGACGGTTCATTTCCCATGGCGATTAATTGATCAAAACAGGGCTGGGGGAAGACGATCGTGCTCGGCGTCTCCAGCGGCGGCGCGCCGATGAGCATACCCCCGCACGACATCCTCTGGGGGAGGTCGGTCGTCGGCTCGCTCTTCGGCGGGCTCAAGCCCAAGACCGACATCCCGATCCTGGCGCAGAAGTATCTGGACGAGGAGCTGGAGCTGGACGAGTTCGTGACGCACGAGATGGGGTTCCACGACATCAACGCGGCGTTCGAGCTGCTCGTCCAGGGCAAGTGCCTCAGGTGCATCATCTGGATGGACGGGGACAGGGAGAACGGCGTGGAGGCCCTCGGTAATGGCCGCGCGTGCAAGGCGTGACTGATATCGCTGTCGTCCTCGGCGGGCTCGTGATCAGCCACGATAGCCACTGCTCGTCTGTCGGAGCAGGACGACCCGTCGCTGCCTTGCTGGAGTGTGGCTGGTCATTTGGACGCGAGATCGACTAGTTTATTCTGCGGCGAAAATGCGTCTGATTCGACTGTGATGCGTCTGTTGGTAGTGATGTTGATTTTGCTCTCGATGCGCTGCGAACGATGCGACCATGGGCATCTTCAAACCCTCAAATCAATCGCAACAATGCAGTCAGGCGGTTCGGACGTGTTTTGTCATCTAAAAACATTTTCAAGGCGGATCTATAAACTTTCGGACCGCGCTGTCCGAACGCGGAAGTCATCCAACACAGACCTATATCGGTTCATGAGTGACCCGGACGTGATTTCTCTTGTAGATCAGAGACAAAAATAAGTGAGCTTTGCCGAAGTCTGGACACGTGAACGTAGGAATTCGACACCCCCGTCCCACCCAAAACCTTTCCCGTGCGACTTCATCCTCCTTATTTTCCGTCCTTCCTTTCTCTCTTCTCTTTGCCACCGCTCCACCACCCCGGCCACCACGCCACACCCCTGCCGAACCTCTACGTCGTTGTCACCTCCAGCGCTCCAGCAGGGCTCCACCCAGCTTCTCCTTGTCTCCGTTCAACCCCTGTCCTCCGACCGCCGGGCCAGGTACCATCTGCTAATGCTATTCTTATCATGTCCGACAACTGTCAGATGAATCGTCATAGCTAAAAAATAGTTGTTCCTTCTTCTTTCTAGCAATGGATTTCGATTTGGAGTACATATACGAGCGGTATGTTGAGCCGTCTCGGACGAGGAGGAGTCCTTCGATGTAACGGCGATGATGCAAGCGGTCCTTGAAGACGCGGAGCATGCGGAGGAGCATGTTCTCAATTTGAAGGGCTCGATCAAGGGTCATCGAGTGCTCAATCGTAACAGGGCGCGCGGCCATTTGACACTGATGGCTGACTACCTTGCCCCCAATTCACTATTCGATGACCATTTTCGCCGGCATTTTCGGATGCGCAAGACTGTCTTTGATCGTTTGTACCATGGTGTCCGGTCCGAAGATGACTACTTCATCCTGAAGAAGGGCATCGTGGGAGCGATTGGCTTCTCTTGTTACCAGAAGTGCATCGCCGCACTCCGAATGCTTTCATATGGCACGACCGTTGATTCATGAGATGAGTACCTACGGATGTCTGAGAGCACATGCGGAGAAGCCATGGTCAGGTTTGCAACTGCCGTGGTTGAGGTGTTCGGACCTCAGTACCTGAAAAAACCAACTGTGCAGACACCGGGAGGCTCTTGGCAATCTCAGAAACAAGAGGGTCGCCATGTTTGCTTGAATTTCTTAACTGCATGCATTGAAAATGGAAAAACAACTCGAATGCTTTACAAGGACATATCAGGGTCGTGTTAAGAAGCCCACCATCATTCTTGAAGCAGTTGCATCACATGATCTTTGGATTTGATCCGCTTTCTTTGGCATGTCCGGATCTCATAATGACATCAATGTGCTACAATGATAACCGTTGTTTGCGAGGTTGGCTAGAGGAAAAGCTCTTCCATACCACTATACTGTCAGTGGACATGAATACAACATGAGCTACTATCTGGTTGACGATATCTATCCTCCATGGGCTATCTTTGTCAGCACCATCTCTAACCCAGTTGGACAGAAAAAGGCTCACTTTGCCCAAAGACAACAAGCAGCTAGAAAGGATGTCGAGAGGGCATTTGGAGTTCCGCAGACTCGTTTCGTAGTTGTTCGTGGACCTGCTAAACAATGGGATCCGAAAACCTTGTGGGAGGTGATGACATGCATGTTGTGTGATCATGCACAACATGATCGTCGAGGATGTGGGTGATGATGCTGCCGCAGCTCTGGAATTTGAGAACATGAGTGATCCTATCGAACTTCTGGACCAGAATATGGCCACATTTGAAGAGTTTATTCAAATGCATCAAAAAAATTGGCATTGACCAACTCAGGAGCAGCTGAAGGAAGACCATCCGAAGATCAAGGCTAAGGTAATGCACATTCAAAGATCTTTTTCTCTGTCTTGCTTTCCTTAATGATATTGTTGTCCCGATGTTGCTCTTAGGCATTTCTATTATGTGGGAATTTTATGCATACTCTTTTTGTTGCTAGAAATGATGTATTTTGGCTTTAATTTATTTTCTTGTGATGAATTGCAAGTTCATATGAAATCCCATGGCATATTTGAAAGCATTGGCTACACTAAATGTTCACGTATAATATGCAATTTGAGCATGAGGTGATTGTCGGTGTCAAAACCGGCGGATCTCGGGTAGGGGGTCCCGAACTGTGCGTCAAGGCCGGATGATAACAGGAGACAAAGGACACGATGTTTTTACCCAGGTTCGGGCCCTCTCGATGGAGGTAATACCCTACTCCTGCTTGATTAATATTGATGATATGGGTAGTACAAGAGTAGATCTACCACGAGATCGAGGAGGCTAAACCCTAGAAGCTAGCCTATGGTATGATTGTTGTATATGGAGTTGATGTGCTACGGACTACAACCCTCTGGTTTATATAGACACCGGATAGGGTTAGGGTTACACAGAGTCGGTTACAATGGTAGGAGATCTTGAATATCCGCATCGCCAAGCTTGCCTTCCACGCCAAGGAAAGTCCCATCCAGACACGGGACGAAGTCTTCAATCTTGTATCTTCATAGTCCTGGAGTCCGGCTACCCGAACACCCCCTAATCCAGGACTCCCTCAGTAGCCCCTGAACCAGGCTTCAATGACGACGAGTCCGACGCGCAGATTGTCTTCGGCATTGCAAGGCGGGTTCCTCCTCCAAGTCCTTCATAGAAGATTGTAAACACCAAGAGTAGTGTCCGGCTCTGCAAAATAAGTTTCCACATATTGCCATAGAAAGAATAATATTAACATAAATCAAATCTGCTGACGTATTCCGCAGTGCGTCATCACACTACGGCCAAGTCCTTTACTCGAATCGTTTTTACTTTTCCACCTCAGCACGTTTTGCGAGGCGGTTTCCTCGGCACGTCTTGTCAAAGTAGAGACCGTGTACCCCCTTTTACGGGATTCTCATCAATACGGACGTGGGTAACCCAACCGCGCCCGTTAGCACGTCTTCTCGATTAAAGACGAGTCTCGAACGGTTACGGGGAGGGCTCTTGGTATTCAACCTCTTATAAAGAGATCAAGGCCTTACTCCTTTTTTCAATCTCAAGTGAGTTCGCCCGTCGCCTCGAGTTCCAACACCCTAGGCTCCAGATTCCAGGCGCTTCGGACCTTCGACAATGTCCGGTTCTGACCTTCAAGGCCGATGGACGCCCTCCTCCGTCACGGAGGAGGACGTACTAAAGTTGAGGGAGGCTAAGTTCCTGACCGGCAAAATTTCACATAGGTTGCCTGCTCAAGGGCAGGTCATTCCCAGTCCCCAGCCCGGTGAGAGCGTGGTGTTCATGTCTCACTTCCTTCGGGGGTTGGGCTTCCCAATGGATCCCTTTGTGAGGGGACTGCTGTTTTATTACGGGCTGGAATTCCATGACTTAGCTCCGGAGTCCATCCTCCATATCTCCTCGTTTATTGTCGTGTGTGAAGCATTCCTCCGTGTTACCCCTCACTTCGGATTATGGCTCAAGACCTTCAAAGTGGAGCCGAAGATGATCAAGGGACGGCACGCAAAGTGCGGAGGCGCTGTTATAAGCAAAAATGTTGATGCTCCATGGCCCGAGGGCTCTTTTCAAGAGGAGCTAGGCTTGTGGCAACGAGAGTGGTTTTATATCACCGCTCCCCGGAGCACCAAGTGGGTGGCGCCTCCTGCCTTTCGCTTGGGTCCCCCACCACGGCTAGCGTCATGGGTCAATAGAGGGTTAGATTGGGGTTTTCCCAAAGACGTGCCCTTGTTACAGGGCCGCATTAAGGATCTCTTGGAAGGAGACCTTAGCCTGGTCAAGGTGACGCGGGTCATGCTGATTCGCCGAATATTGCCCGGCAAATGTCGCTCCCTTCGCCTGTGGGAGTTTAATCCAGAGGGACCGCGAGCTCTCCAGAATTTCATGGGCGCAACGCCCACGGAGATGTATAAACTGTTCTTCGGATCACAAGAGATGTGTCCGAATTTAACCAAGGACGCAGGCCTAAGCTGCAATCGCCCGGATACCCAAGTAAGCAACCTTGTGCCCGGACCTTCTATCCGTATAATTGTCATAAACTTGCCCCTAAAAGAGCCGTCCTTTTAAACAGGAGTGGATAGCGAAGGCAAAGCTGATCAGGTGTCTGGCTCCCCTTCCCGAAACCAGGCCGGATCCCGTGCTGGTCAGGATGCTGGAGATAATGCCTTTGGAGGGAAGCAAGGGGGAGGATAAGGAAACTATGGCCTCCTCGAAGGAGGCTGCTCCGAAGGGAGGAACCGACAATTCCTCTCCTAAGGGGAAGAAGAGAGCCGCCTCTGACGACCCGGAAACCATGGCCACGAAGCGGGGGGAAAAAAATCCTCGTCAGAGGGTCCGACGCTGGGGAGTTCCTCGGCCGGACTACGCCCTCAAGGGGATCAGCCCTCCAGCGAGCCGTAAGTAGAGAAAGATTTTCCTTTTGAGGGGTGAGGGAAATCCTTGATTTATATCTGAGAAGATTAACCGAATTTTTACCTTGTAGCTCGGACCTCAGCCCTTCTCAGTAGAGCTCGTCTTCGGGGGATCTCCTTCCGGAGATGATGGAGAGCGGGACGCCTCCCCCTGCCATGCCGCCTAGCGAGGTTGGCGACCCTGAGGTGTCGTCGCGGAGGGTTTCTCCGAATCCGGCAGGGGCAGAAGATAGCTATGTGCCCCCCCGAGGTTCTCCGCGTCCGGGCTTCGAAAGAGGTCATGGGACAAGTCCGGCATCGTCTGGTGCTCGGCCGGAGGAGCTAAAGATTCTGCTGGGGCGAGCTTCTATCTCGGAGGAGCACCGTGCATTGATGGGCACGGTGATTGAAAGGATCTCATCCGCAGAGAGCGGATTGCATGAGGCCGTCAAAAGTTTACTGACGGGTTTTGAGGTACATTAGATAATGTACACTTTTGTCAGTTGCGCATGAATAAGATGTGCCCTGTGTAGATAGTAGCCCCTGAGACTCTGCGCGTCGTCAAGAAATGACGGCACGCGGAGGATCATAATCCCAGGTCTAAGATGTCGCCTTTGAATGTAGGCGGTAGGGTGTCCGGAATCGAGCCGAACTGATGATTTTGCTGAACTAAAGCGGCAACTGGACGTGGCAGATGCCGACATCGCGCTTGTCAAAAAACGGCTTGATGAGGCTCAAGGTATGTAATTCCTCGGGCGGCATCAGGTAAGAAGAGTTTTATGCCAGTGTCTTACGATGTCTGTGCTTGACGCAGATGGTGCGGCCGCCGTGGAGAGTCTTAGGGCAGAACTTGCCCGAGCTAAAGAACAAGCCAGAGAAAGTGATGCGGCTGCCAAGAAAGCCCTTGAAGAGCTGAGAGCCGAACAGGCTGCTCATTGCCGAAGCAAGGAAGAGATGGCCGAAAAGTTAAAGAGCGCTGCAGACCGTTGCAGACTTCTTGAGAAAGAAGACCAGGCGAAACAGACGAACTTAGAGAAGGCCGTTGCCAATGCCAAGGACGCGCGCTCTGCGATGAGAGCTGCGAAGGAGGAGCTGCGTCAGGCCGAACAGATTGCGGCTGGAAAGCCCTTTATGCTGCGAAGGAAATTTTGAGATCCGAAGTTTGCTCCGTTGGACCGGATGTGGAGTGTGGAGGATACCTATCTGGATTTGGCAGCGAGTGCTGCTGATGCGACCGAACACTTTCGAGATCAGAAAGATCGCGAAGTGGAAAAGCTTTTCTGGTCGCAGTTCCACAATCCAGAGCGTCCACTGGCAGTGGACGATCGTTTGGCTCAATGGGCCAAACTGAATAGGTTGTCCGGACTCGCCATGAAGTACGTCATGGGTCATCTGTGGCCGGGGAGATCGGAGCCGAAGAGTTATTTCAGCTTGGTGCAGCAATTCCTTGACGCGGTGCCGCGTATTAATGCAATGAAGAGGTCAGCATGCATAGAGGACGCAAGGATGGCTCTTGCCCGTGTCAAGACATACTGGGCAGAGATGGAGACCACCATTGTTGCGTCTCGAGATTCGGACAAAAGCCGGTTACCCTCCGAGCACTATTTTCAGGAAGTCCTTGAAGGCGCTCGTGTAATAGAGACGCAGTGCTCGAAAGATGCTATGTTATGATAGCATATGTAATTATAAAGTAATATTTTGATAAGATGTAGTGGCCTTTTTATACTTATGCCTTCAAGTATTGGGAACACCTCCTGTGCGGCCATTTTAAGATATATATATATACAAAATCTGAAAGATGGCAGTCGTTGGCTTCAGCCCCCACGCACATAGTGTGGGGGTGCTCGCAGAAGACGCATTTTCACACTTAACCCAACGTCTTGGTCCTACAAAGGAGGTGATAGCGCAGCGGGCCAGGCAACCAGACTATAATGCTTTAACACTTTCACTTAGCCATAGGAGCTTGACAGTGAGACTATTTAGGTAGCCCCTTTGTGGCGACTGCGCTCGCCCGAGTTCGGGGCGCGTATGTGCCTGACCGGGAAGCGGCCCTTCGTTAAAGCGGAGGAATCCGATAGATTCCGATAGGTCATCGAGTGGCTGACCAGTCTCACTCTACATCATAACAGTCAGTTTTCGGCTTTCTCTACTGAGGTGCTCGCCCGGCCGAACCGGGGCACAATCGTAGTAGTTCTCCTGGTGCTACCTTAGCCGATAGAGCGGAACATAAGGTAGCCGAACTCAGGAGCTGGGCAACCCAACATTTGACCAAAGACATGATTCGGAGCTGATGCATATAATGCCAAAACTCACGACGCCGAACACTCCCTAAGGTGTTCGGTCTTTATGAGTGCGGGCGAAACAACACTCTTTATTAAAAAAGCCCCTAGTGTCCAGGTACGTGCAAAAAATTCTGACGTGGCCACATGCCAAGACGCCAGCCTCCTCCTTGGTTATATCAGAAAAAACCAGGGGATGTGTAGCAACAAGAGACAGTAAAAAAGGTTTACGCAGGGTCTTAATCTAAAAAGAATCCTTTAGGACGGGTCCCTACTGCACGTCTGCGCCTGTGTCTCCGTTGTGCCGTATCCTGGACGGCCGCCGTACGACGTTCATCTGTAAAAGAGAGTAACTGAGTTGAAAACGGGTCGTGCCGAACAAAAGTTTAAAATAAACAAAGTATAAAGTAAAATATATAAAATTGAGCTTTATTGTCTCTTATTGTATATGCATGGAGCCCCTAGTGCGGGGGTATATGGCCACTAAGCCTGCATCAATGATGATTTTGTACCGAACTCGTCTATCCGCGTTCGTGGTCTTTAATGACCTATTTCGAAGTTTTTTGGCCGGTGAGGCCATTTTACCGTGGGGCTGTCAAAGCGGCCGCACAGTCCTCTGCTTGGGGAGGCGCACTTTAGTGCTTCCCCTTCAAAGAGATTATGCATCGTGGACCGGGCATCTTAAGCGTGAGAGATGCATAATGCGGTATTGCGTTAAAGCGAGCGAAAGCTTCGCGTCCCAGTAGTGCTTGATAGCGACTTGAGAACGGGATGATATGGAAGGTCAGCTTTTCGCGGCGGAAGTTATCGGCAGAGCCGAATATAACTTCGAGCCGGAGAAAACCCATACAATGGGTTGTTGGGGAACGCAGTAATTTCGAAAATTTTCCTACGCACACGCAAGATCATGGTGATGCATAGCAACGAGAGGGGAGAGTGTTGTCTACGTACCAACGCAGACCGACTGCGGAAGCGATCACACAACATAGAGGAAGTAGTCGTACGTCTTCTTTCCGATCCGACCGATCCAAGCACCATTACTCCGGCACCTCCGAGTTCTTAGCACACGTTCAGCTCGATGACGATCCTCGGGGTCCGATCCAGCAAAGCGTCAAGGAAGAGTTTCGTCAGCACGACGGCGTGGTGACGATCTTGATGTACTACCGACGCAGGGCTTCGCCTAAGCACTACAACGGTACGATCGAGGTGGAATTTGGTGGCAGGGGCACCGCACACGGCTAAGGAACAATCTCAAGGATCAACTTGTGTGTCCTGGGGTGTCCCCTGCCCCCGTATATAAAGGTTGGAGGAGGGGGGGCCGGCCGGCCAGGGAGAGGTAGGCGCAGGGGGAGTCCTACTCCCACCGGGAGTAGGACTCCCCCTTCCAATCCTATTCCAATTAGGACTCTCGGGGAAAAGGAGAGAGAAGGGGGGGGGGGGGGGGCGGCCCCTTATCCTAGTCCTACTAGGACTTGGGGAAAGGGGGGGGGGGGCGCCGGCCAGCTATGGGCTGTCCCTTTTCTCTTTTTCCACTAAGGCCCAATAGGCCCATTAGTCTCCCGGGGGGTTCCGGTAACCCTCCCGGTATTCCGGTAAAATCCCGATTTCACCCGGAACACTTCCTATGTCCAAACATAGGCTTCCAATATATCAATCTTTACGTCTCGACCATTTCGAGACTCCTCGTCATGTCCGTGATCTCATCCGGGACTCTGAACAACCTTCGGTACATCAAAATGCATAAACTCATAATAACTGTCATTGTAACGTTAAGCGTGCGGACCCTACGGTTCGAGAACAATGTAGACATGACCGAGACACGTCTCTGGTCAATAACCAATAGCGGGACCTGGATGCCCATATTGGCTCCTACATATTCTACGAAGATCTTTATCGGTCAGACCGCATAACAACATACGTTGTTCCCTTTGTCATCGCTATGTTACTTGCCCGAGATTCGATCGTCGGTATCCAATACCTAGTTCAATCTCGTTACCGGCAAGTCTCTTTACTCGTTCCGTAATACATCATCTCACAACTAACATATTAGTTGCAGTGCTTGCAAGGCTTATGTGATGTGCATTACCGAGAGGGCCCAGAGATACCTCTCCGACAATCGGAGTGACAAACCCTAATCTCGAAATACGCCAACCCAACATATACCATTGGAGACACCTGTAGTACTCCTTTATAATCACCCAGTTACGTTGTGACGTTTGGTAGTACCCAAAGTGTTCCTCCGGTAGACGGGAGTTGCATAATCTCATAGTTATAGGAACATGTATAAGTCATGAAGAAAGCAATAGCAACATACTAAACGATCGAGTGCTAAGCTAATGGAATGGGTCATGTCAATCAGATCATTCAACTAATGATGTGACCTCGTTAATCAAATAACAACTCTTTGTTCATGGTTAGGAAACATAACCATCTTTGATTAACGAGCTAGTCAAGTAGAGGCATACTAGTGACACTCTGTTGGTCTATGTATTCACACATGTATTATGTTTCCGGTTAATACAATTCTAGCATGAATAATAAACATTTATCATGATATAAGGAAATAAATAATAACTTTATTATTGCCTCTAGGGCATATTTCCTTCAGTCTCCCACTTGCACTAGAGTCAATAATCTAGATTACACTGTAATGATTCTAACACCCATGGAGCCTTGGTGCTGATCATGTTTTGCTCATGGAAGAGGCTTAGTCAACGGGTCTGCAACATTTAGATCCGTATGTATCTTGCAAATCTCTATGTCTCCCACCTGGACTAAATCCCGGATGGAGTTGAAGCGTCTCTTGATGTGTTTGGTCCTCTTGTGAAATCTGGATTCCTTTGCCAAGGCAATTGCACCAGTATTGTCACAGAAGATTTTCATTGGACCCGATGCACTAGGTATGACACCTAGATCGGATATGAACTCCTTCATCCAGACTCCTTCGTTTGCTGCTTCCGAAGCATCTATGTACTCCGCTTCACATGTAGATCCCGCTACGACGCTTTGTTTAGAACTGCACCAACTGACAGCTCCACCGTTTAAAGTAAACACGTATCCGGTTTGCGATTTAGAATCGTCCGGATCAGTGTCAAAGCTTGCATCAACGTAACCTCTTACGGTGAGCTCTTTGTCACCTCCATATACGAGAAACATATCCTTAGTCCTTTTCAGGTATTTCAGGATGTTCTTGACCGCTGTCCAGTGATTCATTCCTGGATTACTTTGGTACCTCCCTGCTAAACTTATAGCAAGACACACATCAGGTCTGGTACACAGCATTGCATACATGATAGAGCCTATGGCTGAAGCATAGGGAACATCTTTCATTTTCTCTCTATCTTCTGCAGTGGTCGGGCATTGAGTCTGACTCAACTTCATACCTTGTAACACAGGCAAGAACCCTTTCTTTGCTTGATCCATTTTGAACTTCTTCAAAATCTTGTCAAGGTATGTGCTTTGTGAAAGTCCAATTAAGCGTTTTGATCTATCTCTATAGATCTTTATGCCTAATATGTAAGTAGCTTCCCCGAGGTCTTTCATCGAAAAACTTTTATTCAAGTATCCCTTTATGCTATCCAGAAATTCTATATCATTTCCAATCAGCAATATGTCATCCACATATAATATTAGAAATGCTACAGAGCTCCCACTCACTTTCTTGTAAATACAGGCTTCTCCAAAAGTCTGTATAAAGCCAAATGCTTTGATCTCACTATCAAAGCGTTTATTCCAACTCCGAGATACTTGCACCAGTCCATAAATGGATCGCTGGAGTTTGCATACTTTGTTAGCTCCCTTTGGATCGACAAAACCTTCTGGTTGTATCATATACAACTCTTCTTCCAGAAATCCATTCAGGAATGCAGTTTTGACATCCATCTGCCATATTTCAGAATCATAAAATGCGGCCATTGCTAACATAATTCTGACGGACTTAAGCATCGCTACGGGTGAGAAGGTCTCATCGTAGTCAACTCCTTGAACTTGTCGAAAACCTTTCGCAACAAGTCGTGCTTTATAGACAGTAATATTACCGTCAGCGTCAGTCTTTTTCTTGAAGATCCATTTATTCTCAATTGCTTGCCGATCATCGGGCAAGTCAACCAAAGTCCATACTTTGTTTTCATACATGGATCCCATCTCAGATTTCATGGCCTCACGCCACTTTGCGGAATCTGGGCTCACCATCGCTTCTTCATAGTTCGTAGGTTCATCATGATCTAGCATCATGACTTCCAGAACTGGATTACCGTACCACTCTGGTGCGGATCTCACTCTGGTTGATCTACGTGGTTCAGTAGTATCTTGTTCTGAAGCTTCATGATCATCATCATTAGCTTCCTCACTGATTGGTATAGGTGTCGCAGAAACAGTTTTCTGTGATGTACTATTTTCCAATAAGGGAGCAGGTACAGTTACCTCGTCAAGTTCTACTTTCCTCCCACTCACTTCTTTCGAGAGAAACTCCTTCTCTAGAAAGTTTCCGAATTTAGCAACAAAAGTCTTGCCTTCGGATCTGTGATAGAAGGTGTATCCAATAGTTTCCTTTGGATATCCTATGAAGACACATTTCTCCGATTTGGGTTCGAGCTTATCAGGTTGAAGCTTTTTCACACAAGCATCGCAGCCCCAAACTTTAAGAAACGACAACTTTGGTTTCTTGCCAAACCATAGTTCATAAGGTGTCGTCTCAACGGATTTTGATGGTGCCCTGTTTAACGTGAATGCGGCCGTCTCTAAAGCATAACCCCAAAACGATAGCGGTAAATCAGTAAGAGACATCAAAGATCGCACCATATCTAGTAAAGTACGATTACGACGTTCGGACACACCATTACGTTGTGGTGTTCCGGGTGGCGTGAGTTGCGAAACTATTCCACAATTTTTCAAATGTACACCAAACTCGTAACTCAAATATTCTTCTCCACGATCAGATCGTAGAAACTTTATTTTCTTGTTACGATGATTTTCAACCTCACTCTGAAATTCTTTGAACTTTTCAAATGTTTCAGACTTATGTTTCATTAAGTAGATATACCCATATCTGCTTAAATCATCTGTGAAGGTGAGAAAATAACGATATCCGCCACGAGCCTCAATATTCATCGGACCACATACATCGGTATGTATGATTTCCAATAAATCTGTTGCTCTCTCCATAGTACCGGAGAACGGTGTTTTAGTCATCTTGCCTATGAGGCACGGTTCGCAAGTACCAAGTGATTCATAATCAAGTGGTTCCAAAAGCCCATCAGTATGGAGTTTCTTCATGCGCTTTACACCGATATGACCTAAACGGCAGTGCCACAAATAAGTTGCACTATCATTATTAACTTTGCATCTTTTGGCTTCTACATTATGAATATGTGTATCACTATCTTCGAGATTCAACAAGAATAGACCACTCTTCAAAGGTGCATGACCATAAAAGATATTATTCATATAAATAGAACAACCATTATTCTCTGATTTAAA
Organism: Triticum monococcum; assembly: GCA_034509565.1. NCBI lineage: Eukaryota > Viridiplantae > Streptophyta > Magnoliopsida > Poales > Poaceae > Triticum > Triticum monococcum. Next base: position 128,230,857 of record CM067842.1, read on the forward strand.
TGAATAACCGTCTCGCATTAAACAAGATCCAGATATAATGTTCATGCTCAACGCTGGCACCAAATAACAATTATTTAGGTCTAATATTAATCCCGAAGGTAGATGTAGAGGTAGCATGCCGACCGCGATCACATCGACTTTGGAACCGTTTCCCACGCGCATCGTCACCTCGTCCTTTGCTAGCGTCCGCTTATTCCGTAGTCCCTGTTTCGAGTTGCAAATATTAGCAACAGAACCAGTATCAAATACCCAGGTGCTACTGCGAGCTCTAGTAAGGTACACATCAATAACATGTATATCACATATACCTTTGCTCACTTTGCCATCCTTCTTATCCGCGAAATACTTGGGGCAGTTCCGCTTCCAGTGACCAGTCTGCTTGCAGTAGAAGCACTCAGTTTCAGGCTTAGGTCCAGACTTGGGTTTCTTCTCCTGAGCAGCAACTTGCTTGCTGTTCTTCTTGAAGTTTCCCTTCTTTTTCCCTTTGCCCTTTTTCTTGAAACTAGTGGTTTTGCTAACCATCAACACTTGATGCTCCTTCTTGATTTCTACCTCCGCAGCTTTCAGCATTGCGAAGAGCTCGGGAATAGTCTTGTTCATCCCTTGCATATTATAGTTCATCACGAAGCTCTTGTAGCTTGGTGGCAGTGATTGGAGAATTCTGTCAATGACGCAGTCATCTGGAAGATTAACTCCCATCTGAATCAAGTGATTATTATACCCAGACATTTTGAGTATATGCTCACTGACAGAACTGTTCTCCTCCATCTTGCAGCTATAGAACTTATTGGAGACTTCATATCTCTCAATTCGGGCATTTGCTTGAAATATTAACTTCAACTCCTGGAACATCTCATATGCTCCATGACGTTCAAAACGTCGTTGAAGTCCCGATTCTAAGCCGTAAAGCATGGCACACTGAACTATCGAGTAGTCATCAGCTTTGCTCTGCCAGACATTCATAACATCTGGCGTTGCTCCAGCAGCAGGCCTGTCACCCAGCGGTGCTTCCAGGACGTAATTCTTCTGTGCAGCAATGAGGATGATCCTCAGGTTACGGACCCAGTCCGTGTAATTGCTACCATCATCTTTCAACTTTGCTTTCTCAAGGAACGCATTAAAATTCAACGGAACAATAGCACGAGCCATCTATCTACAATCAACATAAACAAGCAAGATACTATCAGGTACTAAGTTCATGATAAGTTTAAGTTCAGTTAATCAAATTACTTAGGAACTCCCACTTAGATAGACATCCCTCTAATCTTCTAAGTGATCACGTGATCCAAATCAACTAAACCATAACCGATCATCACGTGAGATGGAGTAGTTTTCAATGGTGAACATCATTATGTTGATCATATCTACTATATGATTCACGCTCGATCTTTCGGTCTCCGTGTTCCGAGGCCATATCTGTATATGCTTGGCTCGTCAAGTATAACCTGAGTATTCTGCGTGTGCAACTGTTTTGTACCCGTTGTATTTGGACGTAGAGCTTATCACACCCGATCATCACGTGGTGTCTGGGCACGACGAACTTTGGCAATGGTGCATACTCAGGGAGAACACTTCTTGATAATTTTTAGTGAGAGATCATCTTATAATGCTACCGTCAATCAAAGCAAGATAAGATGCATAAAAAGGGATAAACATCACATGCAATCAATATAAGTGATATGATATGGCCATCATCATCTTGTGCTTGTGATCTCCATCTCCGAAGCACCGTCATGATCACCATCGTCACCGGCGCGACACCTTGATCTTCATCGTAGCATCGTTGTCGTCTCGCCAATCTTATGCTTCCACGACTATCACTACCGTTTAGTAATAAAGTAAAGCATTACATCGCGATTGCATTGCATACAATAAAGCGACAACCATATGGCTCCTGCCAGTTGCCGATAACTCGGTTACAAAACATGATCATCTCATACAATAAAATCAGCATCATGCCTTGGCCATATCACATCACAACATGCCCTGCAAAAACAAGTTAGACGTCCTCTACTTTGTTGTTGCAAGTTTTACGTGGCTGCTACGGGCTTAAGTAAGAACTCATCTCACCTACGCATCAAAACCACAATGATAGTTCGTCAAATAGACTCCGTTTTAACCTTCTCAAGGACCGGGCGTAGTCACACTTGGTTCAACTAAAGTTGGAGAGACAGTCTTCCGCAAGCCATCTATGTGCAAAGCACGTCGAGGGAACCGGTCTCGCGTAAGAGTACGCGTAAGGTTGGTCCGGATCGTCTCACCCAACAATACCGCCGAACCAAAGTATGACATGCTGGTAGGCAGTATGACTTGTATCGCCCACAACTCACTTGTGTTCTACTCGTGCAAATAACATCAAACCATAAAACCTAGGCTCGGATGCCACTGTTGGGGAACGCAGTAATTTCGAAAATTTTCCTACGCACACGCAAGATCATGGTGATGCATAGCAACGAGAGGGGAGAGTGTTGTCTACGTACCAACGCAGACCGACTGCGGAAGCGATCACACAACGTAGAGGAAGTAGTCGTACGTCTTCTTTCCGATCCGACCGATCCAAGCACCGTTACTCCGGCACCTCCGAGTTCTTAGCACACGTTCAGCTCGATGACGATCCTCGGGCTCCGATCCAGCAAAGCGTCGAGGAAGAGTTTCGTCAGCACGACGGCGTGGTGACGATCTTGATGTACTACCGACGCAGGGCTTCGCCTAAGCACTACAACGGTACGATCGAGGTGGAATTTGGTGGCAGGGGGCACCGCACACGGCTAAGGAACGATCTCAAGGATCAACTTGTGTGTCTTGGGGTGTCCCCTGCCCCCGTATATAAAGGTTGGAGGAGGGGGGGCCGGCCGGCCAGGGAGAGGTAGGCGCAGGGGGGGTCCTACTCCCACCGGGAGTAGGACTCCCCCTTCCAATCCTATTCCAATTAGGACTCTCGGGGAAAAGGAGAGAGAAGGGGGGGGGGGCGGCCCCTTATCCTAGTCCTACTAGGACTTGGGGAAATGGGGGGCGCCGGCCAGCTATGGGCTGTCCCTTTTCTCTTTTTCCACTAAGGCCCAATAGGCCCATTAGTCTCCCGGGGGGTTCCGGTAACCCTCCCGGTATTCCGGTAAAATCCCGTTTTCACCCGGAACACTTCCTATGTCCAAACATAGGCTTCCAATATATCAATCTTTACGTCTCGACCATTTCGAGACTCCTCGTCATGTCCGTGATCTCATCCGGGACTCCGAACAACCTTCGGTACATCAAAATGCATAAACTCATAATAACTGTCATCGTAACGTTAAGCGTGCGGACCCTACGGTTCGAGAACAATGTAGACATGACCGAGACACGTCTCTGGTCAATAACCAATAGCGGGACCTGGATGCCCATATTGGCTCCTACATATTCTACGAAGATCTTTATCGGTCAGACCACATAACAACATACGTTGTTCCCTTTGTCATCGGTATGTTACTTGCCCGAGATTTGATCGTCGGTATCCAATACCTAGTTCAATCTCGTTACCGGCAAGTCTCTTTACTCGTTCCGTAATACATCATCTCACAACTAACATATTAGTTGCAGTGCTTGCAAGGCTTATGTGATGTGCATTACCGAGAGGGCCCAGAGATACCTCTCCGACAATCGGAGTGACAAACCCTAATCTCGAAATACGCCAACCCAACATATACCATTGGAGACACCTGTAGTACTCCTTCATAATCACCCAGTTACGTTGTGACGTTTGGTAGTACCCAAAGTGTTCCTCCGGTAGACGGGAGTTGCATAATCTCATAGTTATAGGAACATGTATAAGTCATGAAGAAAGCAATAGCAACATACTAAATGATCGAGTGCTAAGCTAATGGAATGGGTCATGTCAATCAGATCATTCAACTAATGATGTGACCTCGTTAACCAAATAACAACTCTTTGTTCATGGTTAGGAAACATAACCATCTTTGATTAACGAGCTAGTCAAGTAGAGGCATACTAGTGACACTCTGTTGGTCTATGTATTCACACATGTATTATGTTTCCGGTTAATACAATTCTAGCATGAATAATAAACATTTATCATGATATAAGGAAATAAATAATAACTTTATTATTGCCTCTAGGGCATATTTCCTTCATGGGTGTCCGGACCAGGTGTTACCCCTTGAAAGGAGGTTTTGCTGCGGCGGATTCTTGCTGGGTTTATCCCCATGTGATGGATTGTATCCTGATATATCAGGTTTCGTCCACTGCCGCCGTCCATAAGGACATTTGAAAACTGGAGTCCGATAATTATTGGATCGAGTATCAAGGCAGTCCAGCCTGCATTCTTGATATTTCTAGAATAATCTAGCTGATCGAAGATGATTGGTTTTGACAACCAGTGGCGGGACCCTTTGGGGATAGGTCGTGTGGTGCGTACCTTTATGGGCGCCGCGCGTTTTGTTATGTGAAGTAAGTTCACTGTTTTTACTTCTTGTGGGAAGTTCTTTTGTTTCCTGGTGCTCTGCTTTTGGGGTTCGTCCTCGTCTTCGCTTGGTGTGTCGAGCCCCTTGTGTTCGGCATTGAGTCTGCCGGATTGTTTGAAAACCCAACAATCTCTGTGGGTATGGTTAGCAGGCTTCCCGGGAGTACTGTGTATCTGACATATCCTGTCCAGGATTTTATTTAAGTCGGATGGATCGTCCCTGTTATCCTGGGGGGGGGCGGTTTTGTCTGATTTTGTCGTGAGCCTTTGAATCCGGCATTGACTGTCGTGCTCTTTGGACTTTTTTCCTTAGTCCGACGACAGTCCTTGTCGCGTCGCAGTTTTCCGTTTCCATCCCTAGTTTCGGATGTACTTGGGTCGCTGGGGCTGCACCTTGCCAACCAGCTGTCCTCTCCTGCACAAAAGCGGGTCATGAAGCTTGTTAGTGCGGCCATTGTTCTTAGCTTTTCTTGGCCGAGGTGTCTAGCGAGCCATTCGTCTCGGATGTTATGCCTGAAAGCTGCTAAGGCTTCGACGTCCGGACAGTCGACTATCTGATTCTTTTTAGTGAGGAATCTATTCCAGAACTACCGAGCTGATTCTCCGAGCTGTTGAGTTATGTGACTAAGATCGTCTGCATCTAGAGGGCGGACATAGGTCCCTTGAAAATTTGCTCGGAAAGCATCCTCGAGCTCTTTCCAACTTCCAATTGTGTTTTCAGGAAGGCTTTTGAGCCAATGCCGGGCTGGCCCTTTAAGCTTAAGGGGTAAATATTTTATAGCATGGAGATCATCTCCTCTAGCCATGTGTATGTGGAGGATATAATCCTCGATACAGACTCCAGGGTCTGTTGTTCCATCATATGCCTCTATATTTACGGGTTTGAATCCCTCTGGAAATTCATAGTCCAGGACCTCATCGGTGAAACATAGGGGGTGTGCGGCGCCCCTGTATTTGGGTGTGCCAGATTCTGATGATGGCTTTATTGCATTGCTTACGAGAGCTTGCTTTCTTGGCCCATAAATGGACCTAACTGGGTCATGATGCGAATCCTTAGGTGGGTCGCATGCCGATTTAAGTGCGGCGCCGCTTGCCGCTTTATGGGGTCGTCTATCCGGCCGTGTGGCTTTCTTATTTTTTGAATGCGAGGGCTCTAGGGCCTCTTCGTCGAATTCAGGCAATAGCTTTCTTTTCGGATAGCTTTTAGTGCGGCGACCGTCGCCGTATTTATCTACGGTATTGATTACTTTGCTCCATCTAATCCGGAGTGCATCTTCCGCTGTTTTTAGCTTTCGCTTCTGCTTTTTTAGGCTGCGTGCAGTTGCAACGAGCCTCTTGTGGAGATTCTTCTGCTCCATGGGTTTATCCGGTGTGAGGTCGCCCGGAATGCCGTTTTCGCCGGAGGAGGGATGTTCGGTTTCTCTATCCGTGTTGCCATGTTCGGACGGTTGCTCTAAGGCCTGCTCGTCATCTACCGGCTCGTCCTGCTCTATGGCTGGATTTTTATCGAGGCGGGGCTTGGGTCGGCGTTTACGCCGACGCTTTGATTGCTTTTCGAGGGGTCGATCTCTCGTTCCATCCCCTTTTTCCTCGTTGTCGCTTCCTTTAGGGGTATCCACCATATACACATCGTGAGATGAGGTGGCTGTCCAATGCCCTATGGGTGTTGGTTCATCGGTATCTCCTGCATCGTCATCCATGCTGTCGATGTCTCCGGAGTCGAAGTTGAGCACGTCGTTTAAATTGTCGACAGTGGCTACTAAGTGGGTGGTGGGTGGGCTTTGAATTTCTTCATCGTCCGTATCCCATCCTCGCTGACTGCAGTTCGGCCAGGGCTCTCCTGATAAAGAGAGAGACTTGAGAGAATTCAGGATATCGCCAAAAGGCGAGTGCTGAAAGATGTCCGCGGCGGTGAACTCCATTATTGGCGCCCAATCGGATTCGATCGGCAGGGGCGCGGGGGGTTCGGAGTCCGGAGAGGAGTCCGGATCCTCAGAGTCGTGAGTCACGCGGAGTGTGGGGCCGGCGTTCGGCTCGATCGCCTTTGAGACCGCAGCCCCCGAGGTGACGTGCAACCGCTCATCCTCGATTGACACAACTGGCTCCGAATTAAGGGTCAGAGCTGGTGCATTTGCGGCCTCCGGGATACTGTTCGTTGACAGAGCTAGATCATGCCCCGTGAGACAGTGCAGCGCGCTTGGTTGTGGCTCGAATCCGTCGAAAATCAAATCTCCGCGGATGTCTGCCATGTAGTTTAGGCTTTCAAACCTGACTTGATGGCCAGGGGCGTAGCTTTCGATCTGCTTCAGGTGGCCAAGCGAATTGGCCCGCAGTGCAAAGCCGCCGAAGACGAAGATCTGTCCGGGGAGAAAAGTCTCACCCTGGACCGCATAGTTGTTGATGATCAAAGGAGCCATCGGGCCTAAAGGCGGCGACACAGAGGAACTCTCAATGAAAGCACTAATGTCGGTGTCAAAACCGGCGGATCTCGGGTAGGGGGTCCCGAACTGTGCGTCAAGGCCGGATGGTAACAGGAGATAAGGGACATGATGTTTTTACCCAGGTTCGGGCCCTCTCGATGGAGGTAATACCCTACTCCTGCTTGATTAATATTGATGATATGGGTAGTACAAGAGTAGATCTACCACGAGATCGAGGAGGCTAAACCCTAGAAGCTAGCCTATGGTATGATTGTTGTATATGGAGTTGATGTGCTACGGACTACAACCCTCCGGTTTATATAGACACCGGATAGGGTTAGGGTTACACGGAGTCGGTTACAATGGTAGGAGATCTTGAATATCCGCATCGCCAAGCTTGACTTCCACGCCAAGGAAAGTCCTATCCGGACACGGGACGAAGTCTTCAATTTTGTATCTTCATAGTCCTGGAGTCCGGCTGAAGGTATAGTCCGGCTACCCGAACACCTCCTAATTCAGGACTCCCTCAGTGATGTTTGCAACACAAACCATACAGATTGGTCATGGATAATAAATTTCAAATTGATCATATACAAATTCATATCTTTCTGTACAATGAATTTGATGTATAAATCTGTATCTTCTTGTATTAATTCAGAGATTGCAGTATAAATTTAGATTTACCATTATAGATATAGAAATTGTACTCACGATTCATCTATACAAATAACAACATTAATATGTACGCTAACAATGTGGATATGGTCTTAAATGAAGCTAAGCTCGGAACATCAAGTTATACCTAATGGAGTGAGCATACACTATATGTATCTAGAATAGCATTTCGGTTTCTGCAGCATTGAGAAGTTTAAGTAGGTTAAATTGTGTAGTGACGAAGTTGATCTTGCTTTCATATGATAAGCGTTTGTTTTCTCCAGCAGAAATGGGAAGAGACATGGACAATCCCATGTATTTTAGTCTGACCGAAAAATGTCGTTGGAGTATATATACATACTAAGATATATTTATTTAGGCAGTGCTGGGCGCCGGCGCACCGGCCGAATTGTTCGGCCGGTCAACCCCCAACCGTCAGATGCGCGTCTTACCAACCGTTTGATTGAGCTCATTTTTTTCTTTGTCCTCCCCGCATCTCCCACCTCATGCCGCCGCACGCAAGACGTGAAAGAACCCCCCGCCCGACGACTGAGCCCTCGCTGACCCCACCCATCCCCCGCCATGGACGAGCTTGATGCCGGCCTCGAAGCTCGCCGCCACTGCATTCTCGCTTTCGGGGGGCAGCCGCGGTTCCCAAAAAAAAAATCCATCGCCACCGTGAATGAAAGTAGCAAAAATTGACTTTGATTCCAGCAAAATCAAACATGGTTGTAGCAAAAAAAATCGACCAAAAAAACAGGGATGTAGCATCTCGTGAGAATGAATGTAGCAATCATCAACACCCGTGGTAACAAAAAACTGACAAAAAAGGTTGCATCAAAAGACATAGTCGCAGGTCTCGCATGTTCATGGAAATGGGATGTAGCAAAAATTCGACAAGCAACGGCTGTAACAAAAAAACAACATGGTTGTAGCAAAATCGTTAGTCGGTTCCAGCAAAAATACGGTGGAACCAGATTTTGGGCGGGTGGGTGGTAGCAAAAACATGAGCCGGTTCCAGCAAAATTTATCTTCGGTCCCAACAAAATCATAACGTGGTTGTAGCAAAAAATCGACTGGAAAAACAGCGATGTCATGGAAATGGATGTAGTACAATTGCACAAAACACCGGTAGTAACAAAAACCAAAACGGTTATAGCAAAATGGTTCGTCGGTTCCAGCAAAAACTAACGTGGTAGCAAATTTTGGATGAGTGAGTGGTAGCAAATACATGGGCTGGTTCCAGCAAAAAAAGGCATGGTTGTAGCAAAATCTTGCTGCGGCGGCCATGGACACGAGCGCAACCAGCTGCGGTCAGCCATGGCGACGAGCGCTGGTTGCCGCATGGTCGCATTGATGGATGAGCGACCGCTTACCGGAGCAACGTGAGGCGGATGGATAGTGGCCACTCGCCGGAGCAGCCGGATGGGGGCAGGAAGGGAAAGGGCTGATATAGGAGAAAAACTCGTTGGAGGGGAAGGGAAGGAGGAGCGGATGGTGGTGGGCTCGCCGGAGAAGCCGTGGTGCTCGCCGGGAGGCAGGACTGAGAGAGAGAGGCGGGCGGAGATGGGGATGGGCGAGAACTCCAGAGACCAACTGTGTGGAGGAGAGGATAGGATGTGTGTGCAAAAGATAAGAAAAAATACGTGTGCGGGCAGCCCTTATGCCACGTGATGCCCACGTGGGCGAGCGTCCGGTCGAAGTTTCGGCCGGCACGCCGAACACAAACATTTCTTTATTTATTGTGATAACTTTATCATTCACTTAGATATGATTGTTCTTCTTCCTTGTTTTTTGAGTGAAATTTTGTGAGACGATTAAAAGAATGCTTACCTTCTATCTGTCTAATGATATAGAAAGACTAATTCTCCATACTGCAGGTCATATCATGAGGCCATCTTGCATAAATTGTGGTGGGTGAAAAAAATTCTAGGTCAATGTACGCGAGGATATTAAGCACTGATAAGAACGCTAACAAATTCCAACGACCAGAGGAACGCAAATTCTGCATTACCCGCATGACAGACAAGATCAACTTCTAGTACTTGAAGAAATAGAGCGCCAATTAAAGTAAGAATTCGAGAAAACTCCAGGACAAGTAACCACCCGACGGAATGATCATATTATCCTCTGATGAAGAAACTGATGACAAGAGATAAAGACCGAAAGCAGATCGTTCACAGCACTAATGAAATACAATATACTTTATTGAATTATTCTCTTTATTCGCGCATATATGTCATCTATCTATATGATATATTATCATAATCGAGTGTTTACTACGCATGTGCGCACCTAGCTATGTAATCTAATCAAACAATCTAGATTATCTATTGTACCTTTCTCACACAAGCATATACCTGCTCACCGGAAATTTGCACAAAAATTACCTATCAAAACACAATTGATTAAGTTACTCTATGGTAGCAGACTCGAATTACAATAGATTAAGTTACAATTTGATCAACGACGGGCTCACGCCGCGCTTCTGCCTGCTAGTATGTACTCCATCTGTTCTAAAATAAAAGATCCAACTTTATAATAACTTTAGTACAAAGTTGAGTCATTTATTTTGAAACGGAGAGGGTATATATAAAGATGCACCTGTCCTTAGCGTTCAGTTCCACAAATCATTGCGCCACCATCACCTTCTCCTCTCTCTCAGCAGCAATCAATCTCAACACTTCTTGCACACGAGTGAGCGAGGGACGACATGCCTGCAGGGAAGACGATGGAGCAGAACACGGCGACGAGACCCATCAGGTGCAAAGGTACTCGATCGCCGACGACGTGCTGGCCTTCGTCTACCTCCATACCCTGTCCAAACCCGTACGCAGCTTGTAGCTAAACACGGCACGTGCTCGCTCGCTCGCATGCAGCGGCGGTTTGCAAGGTGGCCGGGCAGCCGCTGGAGATGGAGGAGGTGGAGGTGGCGCCGCCGCGGGCGCACGAGGTCCGCGTCAGGATTCTCTGCACCTCGCTCTGCCACACCGACGTCACCTTCTGGCGCATGAAGGTGCGTCAGTTCTTCACCTTCGCTGATTCGATAAAGTAAGGTTTGTTCATCAAGGTATGCTCCTTATCTTCCTCTTTTTTTTGTAGGGTTTCCCTCCCCGGCATCCGTCAATCCTGGGGCACGAAGCAGCCGGGTAAATGCATGATTTATCTATCTTTGCCTTGCGTTTGCAGAATGATTACAACCTGAGTAGGAATGCATTCACTTGAAATCGTAGTCAAAAGTCTACGATGAAATCCGAAGTTATTTGATATTTTTAACCCCGTTAGCCACACCAAGTACTACTTCTTTTTTATTTTATAAGCTAACGTTTTCTTTACATTGGGTTTGCCATTGACTCACTGGCAACCTAGATGCCGATGGATAAGTTATAAGTAATGTTGCTTTCAGAAAGTTGTCAATAGACAACACAAGATTATTCTTTGCCTACCAAATGCAAGGCCCCATGCTGTTTGTTCGATTGTGCATTCAGCCTCTGATTTCATTAATACATAGATTCTTCCATGTCTCAATCATTAGATGTGGTGTTGAACTTTTTTATTTATATATAAATATAGCCGTATGCATCGTTCTGATGCAGAGGTCGGGGAGTCTCTCTTTTTTGAAAAAAAATATCATTAGATGCCCCTATGTTCTAATGGGCCAATCTTTGACAAATGTTTTGAATGGTTGTAAAGTTTCATCATGACATTCGTGTAAGTCACTCAAAATATTAGTCAAAGTTTGCCAAAAAATAAATCAAATTCTTCATAATTTGTTTTTTAGGTTTTACTGTTCACCCAAGCGGATTTGAATTCCAGCTAAGAAATATCGCGTCCACTCTTCCTGTCTTTTTGTTCCCAGTGTGGTGGAGAGCGTGGGGGATGACGTGCACGAGGTGGCCGTCGGGGACACGGTGGTGCCGGTGTTCTTGGCGCAGTGCGGCGACTGTCCCGACTGCGTCTCGGACCGCAGCAACATCTGCTCGGGGCTACCCGCCGGCCGGCCCGGCATGCCGCGCGACGGTACCACCCGCTTCTCGTTCGCCGCCACCGGCGAGCCCATCAACAACTTCCTTGGCGTGTCCAGCTTCACCGAGTACACGGTCGTCGACGTCGCGCACGTCGTCAGGCTTGAGCCTGGCGTCCCGCCGGAGAAGGCCTGCCTGCTCAGCTGCGGCGTGTCCACCGGTAACTAATCTTCACCGACGCCTGGCCTACTTGCAGCGCGCAAACTGATTGGCGGGTAGGTGCAGGAATCGGCGCGGCGTGGAAGGTAGCGGCCGTGGAGCCCGGGTCCAGCGTCGCCGTGTTCGGGCTAGGCGCCGTCGGGTTGGCGGTAACGACCGCCGACATCAGAATCATACGCACCTACTGAGAATTTGATGCCTTGATTCGTTTGTCAGCTCGAAAGTTGGCCGGTGCGCCTGATGTGCTGTACCTATGCTGCAGGTAGCACAAGGGTGCAGGATGCGTGGGGCTAAGCGGATCATTGGGGTCGATCTGAACCCGGAAAAGTGCGGCATCGGTATGTTACCATAAGTGGATAAATTTTGCAAGGATATAAATCGAATCATGTCAGCATGGTAATAAACCATCGCAGGTAAGAGGCTGGGAATCACCGACTTCATCAATCCGAACGATATCGGCGAGAAGACCGTGAGCGAGGTCCGATTCCGATTCCGAATCAATCGAAACGTACAAGCCGTTTTTCATGAGTGTAGTTGCTAATGAACCTTTCGTGAATGCACCTTTGTGTAGGTCGTCAAGGAGATGACCGGCGGCGGCGCCGACTACTGCTTCGAGTGCATCGGCTCGACGTCGGTCATGGCGGAAGCCTTCCAAAGCTCCCGAATGGTAGGCACTGGCACGGGTCTTAAGCTACTGAATTACGCTCAGCGACAGGAGACAAAGACAGACTGACCGATGGTTCATTTTTCGTGATGATCGTTAAAACAGGGCTGGGGGAAGACGGTCGTGCTCGGCGTCTCCAATGGCGTTGCGCCGATGAGCATACCCTCTCACGACATCCTCAGGGGGAGGTCGGTCGTCGGCTCGCTCTTCGGCGGGCTCAAGCCCAAGGCCGACGTCCCGGTCCTGGCGCAGAAGTACGTGGACAAGGAGCTGGAGCTGGACGAGTTCGTGACGCACGAGATGGGGTTCCACGACATCAACGCGGCGTTCGAGCTGCTTGTCCAGGGGAAGTGCCTCAGGTGCATCATCTGGATGGACGGGGCCAGGGAGAACGGTAGTGTCGGCGTGGAAAATGGGCACGCGTGCAAGGCCAAGGCGTGACTGGCATCGTTGTCCTCTCGTGACTAGCCACGATAGTCATTGCTCGTCTGTGGGCGACCTATCATTGTCCTGGGCTTCGCTGTAATGTCGTTGTTCATTTGCAAGCCAGATGGGATAACTTATTCTGCAGAGAGAAATGCATTTTTTTGGAGAGAAATATGTATGATCTTTTTCTAAAAATGATCAAATCATTACTCTATAAAAGTTCACAGGAAGTACGAAACATGTCGAACATAATAAAATTTACATCAAGATTATGTCACCATCAAACATTCACTACTGCCGCCAGAACGAGCCACCGACACGCCCACTGACGAGCCCACGCCAACGCCTTGAGCGTCGTAGGGTGTGTTACACCTGTTAGAATAAATCCGAGGCATACCGTCGATCATCCGAGGACCAAGCAATCACACGATGCACGACACCGAGATTTGTTAACGAGGTTCACCGATATGGCTACATCCCCGGGGCCTGACTATGGACGCTCCTCCCAATGACACCGTCACAATACCGCACCCGGTCGCCCTGGACACCGGCACATGCCCCCGGCTTCCCCTGCGTTCCGGTGCTATTATGTTGGCATAGGTTACATCGTGTGTCTAGTCCCGCTATATATGAGAGGCCTAGGATACAATTGTCCTACTAGGACACGACTCCATATCCTATCTAAACACAATACAACTCAGAGTCCAACTCTAACCTAACTTGTACACAATATTCGACACAACTCTAACAAACTCCACTTGGCGAATATTCTCCACCACCCTGAATTTGTCAATGCGTCAAACTTCCATGTACCGCTGCTACTTCAAAGACTCCATATGACTCCACCTGCAACTTGTAGTCCCTTCTTTTTTGACAGCAGTCAACCCTCGAGCAAAATTAAGTTCCTTATTACTCTAGTTTATGTTCCCAATTTCCAGTGTATCCGTGCAACGCCATCACACGCTGATCACTGACCTGTGTGAAAGTGAACGACTCACATATTGGGCGTCACACATAAGAATTACCTGAACTCAACATCACCGCTCCTTTTTTGACCGCATATCTGAAACTTGAAGGAATTTCACCGTTGCTTTTAGTCATCCCGAGTCAGATTCGCAGTTGTCTCACCACATGTATGATCACCAGAGCCCTGGCCCGTCTCCATGCCCCGTGCATACCGCACGCCTCGCTGCTATTACCGCGTCGAGCCTCCGCTGTCCCGGTCGAGTCTCAAGGGCTGCGAACCACACCACTCAACCCCACTGCAGAGTACCACCGATCATCACCGACCGATGACGAGTTTCATGCTTTCATCAGACCACTGGGCTCGAGTCCAAACTGCATGTCACTCGCTTTTCCCGCTGAATAGGCTTCGACTCCCTGGATCCTTACACCGTAGCCCCTCAATCCAGCTCCACCTTCAACATGACTCCATGGTGGTTGTACGTCCCACCCCGCGCCCCGTCGACTTCAAGCTCCGTGTGTACAACACCTTGAATCAACCCCGCGCCATAGTCTTGTCGAAGCCACATAAGCCCTCGGGCCTGCGCCACGTGTTTCCACGCCCGGAAGTCGGTCACCATCAGCATCACGCTCCTATGTCGTCGTCGCCGATCCCACCACCGTCTTCTGTATCAACCGACTTGCGTCGATCCGTCAGGCTGCCTGTCTGACTACATGACACACTCGAGGCTCCCAAATCGTCTTTCAAGATTTTCCATCCATCACATGATAATTCCATCTCAGTTGGCATGACTTCCCGCAACGCCTTCAAGCATCCCTATTGTGCCAACAAATCTTTCACCCGTGTCTGCCATAATCCAAGGTTTTCAGTTCCGTGAACTTCTTCACCTCAAACTAGGTACCCGTTGACGCCATAGCTCTTCGTACAGCTGACACTTTGAAAAAAAAATCCAAGTTTCCAACACGTACTCAAGTACACAAGATATAGTAGAGTAGTAGAAAATTCTTATCAAAAAATCCTTCTTGTACTCACGTGTAGTAGCTCCGAGGCACTCAACCCTGATGCTGGCTACTTGCCTTATCCAAGCCCTTGCCTTCCTGTTGTACGCGCGTATTACCGGATGGATTTTTTCGTTCGCTGAATCGATATGCCTCTGTCTTTCCATGTCGTTGGAGACTCGGTCCTTTTGTCCAAAACAAATCCCCTCGTGACTAGACGCATCCAGCAACCAGCCGGCCTCTGTTGGCCTACGCACCAGCTGCACCGATGTGCCACGCACTTGCTCCTATGGGACACACGTTCATGCCCACACGCACGCCTGCTGCCGCTCTCCGCCTTGGTCCCGGCTGGCTCGCCAACTCGCGCGTGAACTATAGCCCAGCTGCTGCCACCGCGGCCTCGATCTGATTCGCTTTCTCCAGAAGATCACAACGAACGCCTCTGCTTAGATCGCTCCTGACAGAACTCATCGACGACATCACGCCGATTTTCTTCTCCTCCAACTGCAATCGCTCCTGCAGAACTCCAATAATATCCTCCACTTCCTCTAGATCAACAGAACCGCGACCTCTTCAAACCTTACTCATAATACTACTTGTTAGAATAAATCCGAGGTATACCGTCGATTATCCGAGGACCAAGCAATCACACGATGCACGACACCGAGATTTGTTAACGAGGTTCACCGATATGGCTACATCCCCGGGGCCTGACTATGGGCGCTCCTCCCCATGACACCGTCACAATACCGCACCCGGTCGCCCTGAACACCGGCACATGCCGCCGGTTTCCCCTGCGTTCCGGTGCTATTATGTTAGCATAGGTTACATCGTGTGTCTAGTCCCGCTATATATGAGAGGCCTAGAATACAAGTGTCCTACTACGACACGACTTCATATCCTATCTAAACACAATACAACTTAGAGTCCAACTATAACCTAACTTGTACACAATATTCGACACAACTCTAACAACACCTTTGAGTACAACCGCAAATGCTCGATGTCTTCACCCTTTAGGATACCTGTCGTGATGACACCCAAACTGTTGTTCTTTGCAACCGCTACATCAACAATGATCTTCATACATCCCATCGGTAGTGAAATCCACCTCACCGCGAGTTCTCGTAGTCCATGCCGGCCTCCTCTCAGCTTGTCCCTCGTCCACTAGGAAATTATCCACAAAAATATGTGTCAAGAGCGAGGCCAGGAAGATGTCCCTGTGAGTAGCCTTTCTTCGTGCGTGTTACGGTCGCCCACATAATCATCGCAACCCAAGTGAAAAGGATCTCTCCTCTTCTTCCCTCACGTCGCCTCCCCATGGGCGACCCTAGGGGCCCCGAAACCCTAGCGCCGCCAGCACCCTCTAGCGCCTCCTCCTGCCGCCACTGCCGCCGGCGTGGGCTGCAGTGGCGAAGAGCCCGGTGCCGAAGGCATCTGGGCGGGTGGACGCGGTGGATCTCATCTGAGGCGGCAGGGGCGGCTCCTCTCGTGCGATCAACAGGCGGCGGCTGGGGCGGCGACCTCAGGCCGTGCGGCAGTGGCCGGTGCACCATAGCCGGCGGAGCGGCGGCCCTGAATGGACGGCGGCGGTGGCAGCGCCCCATCCGGCCGGGTGGGCTGTTCTGGTCGGGATGGTGACGGCGGTGACCGCGGATCCAACGCCCCGATTGGATCCGTCGCGGGGAGGCTTTCCGCCGACCGGTGGCGCGTGGAGGGGCCGGTGAGGAGATGCCGGATCACTGCCGGAGTACGGACGGCGACGTATGTCTTCGTGACGAGGTTCCGCTCGGTTCCAGCCAGCCGCGAGGTCGGGAAGACGTGGCTTCTGGTGAAAATCGCGCCTGACTGCGGTCCTGGCGTACGATGGCGGCGCCTCGGACGTCGTTCCCTTGTGGAGGCATCGTCGTTGCAGGTCACGTCAACCTGATCGGGACGTTCCGGGGGAAACCCTAGATCTGGGTCTACCGGATCGGACGATGACGGTGCCTTTGGTGTCGTTCTCCCTCCTAGGGGCATCGTTTTGGAGCAAGTGCTGGTTGAAGGGGACAAGAGGAGGAGCGGTGTTTCATCTTGTCCATTGATGACGGCGGATCTCGGCGGTGTGGCTGTTGGGAAACATAGTAATTTCGAAAATTTTCCTACGCACACGCAAGATCATGGTGATGCATAGCAACGAGGGGGAGAGTATTGTCTACGTACCAACGCAGACCGACTGCAAAAGCGATCTCACAACGTAGAGGAAGTAGTCGTACGTCTTCTTCCCGATCCGACCGATCTAAGCACCGTTACTCCGGCACCTCCGAGTTCTTAGCACACGTTCGGCTCGATGACAATCCTCGGGCTCCGATCCAGCAAAGCGTCGAGGAAGAGTTCCGTCAGCACAACGGCGTGGTGACGATCTTGATGTACTACCGACGCAGGACTTCGCCTAAGCTCTACAACAATATGACCGAGGTGGAATTTGGTGGCAGGGGGCACCGCACACGGCTAAGGAACGATCAACAATGATCAACTTGTGTGTCTATGGGGTGCCCCCTGCCCCCGTATATAAAGGAGCAGGGGAGGGGGTTCGGCCGGCTAGGGAGAGGGCGCGGGAGGAGTCCTACTCCTACCGGGAGTAGGACTCCCCCCCTCAATCCTATTCCAACTAGGACTCTCAAGGGGGAAAGGAGAGAGAGGGGGGCTGGCCCCTTCTCCTAGTCCTACTAGGACTTGGGGAAGGGGGGGGGGGGCGGCCAGCTGTGGGCTGTCCCTTTTCTCTTTTCCACTAAGGCCCAATAGGCCCATTAGCCTCTCGGGGGGTTCCGGTAACCCTCCCGGTATTCCGGTAAAATCCCGATTTCACCCGGAACACTTCCGGTGTCCAAACATAGGCTTCCAATATATCAATATTTACGTCTCGACCATTTCGAGACTCCTCGTCATGTCCGTGATCACAACCGGGACTCCGAACAACCTTCGGTACATCAAAATGCATAAACTCATAATAACTGTCATCGTAACGTTAAGCGTGCAGACCCTATGGTTCGAGAACAATGTAGACATGACCGAGACATGTCTCCGGTCAATAACCAATAGCGGGACCTGGATGCCCATATTGGCTCCTACATATTCTACGAAGATCTTTATCGGTCAGACCGCATAACAACATACGTTGTTCCCTTTGTCATCGGTATGTTACTTGCCCGAGATTCGATCGTCGGTATCCAATACCTAGTTCAATCTCGTTACTGGCAAGTCTCTTTACTCGTTCCGTAATACATCATCTCATAACTAACATCTTAGTTATTATGCTTGCAAGGCTTATGTGATGTGTATTACCGAGAGGGCCCAGAGATACCTCTCCGACAATCGGAGTGACAAACCCTAATCTCGAAATACGCCAACCCAACATCTACCATTGGAGACACCTGTAGTACTCCTTTATAATCACCCAGTTACGTTGTGACGTTTGGTAGTACCCAAAGTGTTCCTCCGGTAAACGGGAGTTGCATAATCTCATAGTTATAGGAACATGTATAAGTCATGAAGAAAGCAATAGCAACATACTAAACGATCGGGTGCTAAGCTAATGGAATGGGTCATGTGAATCAGATCATTCAACTAATGATGTGACCTCGTTAATCAAATAACAACTCTTTGTTCATGGTTAGGAAACATAACCATCTTTGATTAACGAGCTAGTCAAGTAGAGGCATACTAGTGACACTCTGTTGGTCTATGTATTCACACATGTATTATGTTTCCGGTTAATACAATTCTAGCATGAATAATAAACATTTATCATGATATAAGGAAATAAATAATAACTTTATTATTGCCTCTAGGGCATATTTCCTTCAGTCTCCCACTTGCACTAGAGTCAATAATCTAGATTACACAGTAATGATTGTAACACCCATGGAGCCTTGGTGCTGATCATGTTTTGCTCGTGGAAGAGGCTTAGTCAACGGGTCTGCAACATTCAGATCCGTATGTATCTTGCAAATCTCTATGTCTCCCACCTGGACTAAATCCCGGATGGAGTTGAAGCGTCTCTTGATGTGTTTGGTCCTTTTGTGAAATCTGGATTCCTTTGCCAAAGCAATTGCACCAGTATTGTCACAAAAGATTTTCATTGGACCCGATGCACTAGGTATGACACCTAGATCGGATATGAAATCCTTCATCCAGACTCCTTCGTTTGCTGCTTCCGAAGCAGCTATGTATTCCGCTTCACATGTAGATCCCGCTACGACGCTTTGTTTAGAACTGCACCAACTGAGAGCTCCACCGTTTAAAGTAAACACGTATCCGGTTTGCGATTTAGAATCGTCCGGATCAGTGTCAAAGCTTGCATCAACGTGACCTCTTACGGTGAGCTCTTTGTCACCTCCATATACGAGAAACATATCCTTAGTCCTTTTCAGGTATTTCAGGATGTCCTTGACCGCTGTCCAGTGATCCACTCCTGGATTACTTTGGTACCTCCCTGCTAAACTTATAGCAAGGCACACATCAGGTCTGGTACACAGCATTGCATACATGATAGAGCCTATGGCTGAAGCATAGGGAACATCTTTCATTTTCTCTCTATCTTCTGAAGTGGTCGGGCATTGAGTCTGACTCAACTTTACACCTTGTAACACAGGCAAGAACCCTTTCTTTGCTTGATCCATTTTGAACTTCTTCAAAATCTTGTCAAGGTATGTGCTTTGTGAAAGTCCAATTAAGCGTTTTGATCTATCTCTATAGATCTTTATGCCTAATATGTAAGCAGCTTCCCCGAGGTCTTTCATCGAAAAACTTTTATTCAAGTATCCCTTTATGCTATCCAGAAATTCTATATCATTTCCAATCAGCAATATGTCATCCACATATAATATCAGAAATGCTACAGAGCTCCCACTCACTTTCTTGTAAATACAGGCTTCTCCAAAAGCCTATATAAAGCCAAATGCTTTGATCACACTATCAAAGCATTTATTCCAACTCCGAGATGCTTGCACCAGTCCATAAATGGATCGCTGGAGTTTGCACACTTTGTTAGCTCCCTTCAGATCGACAAAACCTTCTGGTTGCATCATATACAACTCTTTTTCTAGGAATCCATTCAGGAATGCAGTTTTGACATCCATTTGCCATATTTCATAATCATAAAATGCAGCAATTGCTAACATAATTCTGACGGACTTAAGCATCGCTACGGGTGAGAAGGTCTCATCGTAGTCAACCCCTTGAACTTGTCGAAAACCTTTTGCGACAAGTCGAGCTTTATAGACAGTAATATTACCGTCAGCGTCAGTCTTTTTATTGAAGATCCATTTATTCTCAATTGCTTGCCGATCATCGGGCAAGTCAACCAAAGTCCATACTTTGTTCTCATATATGGATCCCATCTCAGATTTCATGGCCTCAAGCCACTTTGCGGAATCTGGGCTCACCATCGCTTCTTCATAGTTCGTAGGTTCATCATGATCTAGTAGCATGACTTCCAGAACTGGATTACCATACCACTCTGGTGCGGATCTCACTCTGGTTGATCTACGTGGTTCAGTAGTATCTTGTCCTGAAGTTTCATGATCATCATCATTAGCTTCCTCACTAATTGGTACAGGTGTCCCAGAAACAGTTTTCTATGATGTACTATTTTCCAATAAGGGAGCAGGTACAGTTACCTCGTCAAGTTCTACTTTCCTCCCACTCACTTCTTTCGAGAGAAACTCCTTCTCTAGAAATGATCCATTCTTAGCAACGAATGTTTTGCCTTCGGATCTGTGATAGAAGGTATACCAAACAGTTTCCTTTGGGTATCCTATGAAGACACATTTCTCCGCTTTGGGTTCGAGCTTATCAGGTTGAAGCTTTTTCACATAAGCATCGCAGCCCCAAACTTTAAGAAACGACAACTTTGGTTTCTTGCCAAACCATAGTTCATAAGGCGTCGTCTCAACGGATTTTGATGGTGCCCTATTTAACGTGAATGCGGCCGTCTCTAAAGCATAACCCCAAAACGATAGCGGCAAATTAGTAAGAGACATCATAGATCGCACCATATCTAGTAAAGTACGATTACGACGTTCGGACACACCATTACGCTGTGGTGTTCCGGGTGGCGTGAGTTCCGAAACTATTCCACAGTTTTCAAATGTATACCAAACTCGTAACTCAAATATTCTCCTCCACGATCAGATCGTAGAAACTTTATTTTCTTGTTACGATGATTTTCTACTTCACTCTGAAATTCCTTGAACTTTTCAAATTTTTCAGACTTATGTTTCATTAAGTAGATATACCCATATCTGCTTAAATCATCTGTGAAGGTGAGAAAATAACGATATCCGCCACGAGCCTCAATATTCATCGGACCACATACATCGGTATGTATGATTTCCAATAAATCTGTTGCTCTCTCCATAGTACCGGAGAACGGTGTTTTAGTCATCTTGCCTATGAGGCATGGTTGACAAGTACCAAGTGATTCATAATCAAGTGGTTCCAAAAGTCCATCGGTATGGAGTTTCTTCATGCGCTTTACACCGATATGACCTAAACGGCAGTGCCACAAATAAGTTGCACTATCATTATCAACTCTGCATCTTTTGGCTTCTACATTATGAATATGTGTATCACTACTATCGAGATTCAATAAGAATAGACGACTCTTCAAAGGTGCATGACCATAAAAGATATTACTCATATAAATAGAACAACCATTATTCTCTGATTTAAATGAATAACCGTCTCGCATCAAACAAGATCCAGATATAATGTTCATGCTCAACGCTGGCACCAAATAACAATTATTTAGGTCTAATATTAATCCCGAAGGTAGATGTAGAGGTAGCGTGCCGACCGCGATCACATCGACTTTGGAACCGTTTCCCACGCGCATCGTCACCTCGTCCTTTGCTAGCGTCCGCTTATTCCGTAGTCCCAGTTTCGAGTTGCAAATATTAGCAACAAAACCAGTATCAAATACCCAGGTGCTACTGCGAGCTCTAGTAAGGTACACATCAATATCATGTATATCACATATACCTTTGTTCACCTTGCCATCCTTCTTATCCGCCAAATACTTCGGGCAGTTCCGCTTCCAGTGACCAGTCTGCTTGCAGTAGAAGCACTCAGTTTCAGGCTTAGGTCCAGACTTGGGTTTCTTCTCCTGAGCAGCAACTTGCTTGCTGTTCTTCTTGAAGTTTCCCTTCTTCTTCCCTTTGCCCTTTTTCTTGAAACTAGTGGTTTTGCTAACCATCAACAGTTGATGCTCCTTCTTGATTTCTACCTCCGCAGCTTTCAGCATTGCAAAGAGCTCGGGAATAGTCTTGTTCATCCCTTGCATATTATAGTTCATCACGAAGCTCTTGTAGCTTGGTGGCAGTGATTGGAGAATTCTGTCAATGACGCAATCATCTGGAAGATTAACTCCCATCTGAATCAAGTGATTATTATACCCAGACATTTTGAGTATATGCTCACTGACAGAACTGTTCTCCTCCATCTTGCAGCTATAGAACTTATTGGAGACTTCATATCTCTCAATTCGGGCATTTGCTTGAAATATTAACTTCAACTCCTGGAACATCTCATATGCTCCATGACGTTCAAAACATCGTTGAAGTCCCGATTCTAAGCCGTAAAGCATGGCACACTGAACTATCGAGTAGTCATCAGCTTTGCTCTGCCAGACGTTCATAACATCTGGTGTTGCTCCAGCAGCAGGCCTGGCACCTAGCGGTGCTTCCAGGACGTAATTCTTCTGTGCAGCAATGAGGATAATCCTCAGGTTACGGACCCAGTCCGTGTAATTGCTACCATCATCTTTCAACTTTGCTTTCTCAAGGAACGCATTAAAATTCAACGGAACAACAGCACGAGCCATCTATCTACAATCAACATAACAAGCAAGATACTATCAGGTACTAAGTTCATGATAAGTTTAAGTTCAGTTAATCAAATTACTTAGGAACTCCCACTTAGATAGACATCCCTCTAATCCTCTAAGTGATCACGTGATCCAAATCAACTAAACCATAACCGATCATCACGTGAGATGGAGTAGTTTTCAATGGTGAACATCGTCATGTTGATCATATCTACTATATGATTCACGCTCGACCTTTCGGTCTCTGTGTTCCGAGGCCATATCTGCATATGCCAGGCTCGTCAAGTTTAACCTGAGTATTCTGCGTGTGCAAAACTGGCTTGCACCCGTTGTAGATGGACGTAGAGCTTATCACACCCGATCATCACGTGGTGTCTAGGCACGACGAACTTTGGCAACGGTGCATACTCAGGGAGAACACTTCTTGATAATTTAGTGAGAGATCATCTTATAATGCTACCGTCAATCAAAGCAAGATAAGATGCATAAAAGGATAAACATCACATGCAATCAATATAAGTGATATGATATGGCCATCATCATCTTGTGCTTGTGATCTCCATCTCCGAAGCACCGTCATGATCACCATCGTCACCGGCGCGACACCTTGATCTCCATCGTAGCATCGTTGTCGTCTCGCCAATCTTATGCTTCCACGACTATCACTACCGCTTAGTAATAAAGTAAAGCATTACATCGCGATTGCATTGCATACAATAAAGCGACAACCATATGGCTCCTGCCAGTTGCCGATAACTCGGTTACAAAACATGATCATCTCATACAATAAAATCAGCATCATGCCTTGACCATATCACATCACAACATGCCCTGCAAAAACAAGTTAGACATCCTCTACTTTGTTGTTGCAAGTTTTACGTGGCTGCTACGGGCTTAAGTAAGAACTCATCTCACCTACGCATCAAAACCACAACGATAGTTCGTCAAATAGACTCCGTTTTAACCTTCTCAAGGACCGGGCGTAGTCACACTTGGTTCAACTAAAGTTGGAGAGACAGTCTTCCGCAAGCCATCGATGTGCAAAGCACGTCGAGGGAACCGGTCTCGCGTAAGAGTACGCGTAATGTTGGTCCGGATCATCTCGTCCAACAATACCGCCGAACCAAAGTATGACATGCTGGTAGGCAGTATGACTTGTATCGCCCACAACTCACTTGTGTTCTACTCGTGCAAATAACATCAAACCATAAAACCTGGGCTCGGATGCCACTGTTGGGAAACGTAGTAATTTCGAAAATTTTCCTACGCACACGCAAGATCATGGTGATGCATAGCAACGAGGGGGAGAGTATTGTCTACGTACCAACGCAGAACGACTGCGGAAGCGATCTCACAACGTAGAGGAAGTAGTCGTACGTCTTCTTCTCGATCCGACCGATCCAAGCACCGTTACTCCGGCACCTCCGAGTTCTTAGCACACGTTCGGCTCGATGACGATCCTCGAGCTCCGATCCAGCAAAGCATCGAGGAAGAGTTCCGTCAGCACAACAGCGTGGTGACGATCTTGATGTACTACCGATGCAGGGCTTTGCCTAAGCTCTACAACAATATGACCGAGGTGGAATTTGGTGGCAGGGGGCACCGCACACGGCTAAGGAACGATCAACAATGATCAACTTGTGTGTCTATGGGGTGCCCCCTGCCCCCGTATATAAAGGAGCAGGGGGAGGGGGTTCGGCCGGCTAGGGAGAGGGCGCGGGAGGAGTCCTACTCCTACCGGGAGTAGGACTCCCCCCCTCAATCCTATTCCAACTAGGACTCTCAAGGGGGAAAGGAGAGAGAGGGGGGGCCGGCCCCTTCTCCTAGTCCTACTAGGACTTGGGGAAGGGGGGGGGGGGGGCGCGGCCAGCTGTGGGCGGCACCTTTTCTCTTTTCCACTAAGGCCCAATAGGCCCATTAGCCTCCCCGGGGGTTTCGGTAACCCTCCCGGTATTCCGGTAAAATCCCAATTTCACCCGGAACACTTCCGGTGTCCAAACATAGGCTTCCAATATATAAATCTTTACGTCTCGACCATTTCGAGACTCCTCGTCATGTACATGATCACATCCGGGACTCCGAACAACCTTCGGTACATCAAAATGCATAAACTCATAATAACTGTCATCGTAACGTTAAGCGTGCGGACCCTACGGTTCGAGAACAATGTAGACATGACCGAGACATGTCTCCGGTCAATAACCAATAGCGGGACCTGGATGCCCATATTGGCTCCTACATATTCTACGAAGATCTTTATCGGTCAGACCGCATAACAACATACGTTGTTCCCTTTGTCATCGGTATGTTACTTGCCTGAGATTCGATCGTCGGTATCCAATACCTAGTTCAATCTCGTTACTGGCAAGTCTCTTTACTCGTTCCGTAATACATCATCTCATAACTAACATCTTAGTTATTATGCTTGCAAGGCTTATGTGATGTGTATTACCGAGAGGGCCCAGAGATAACTCTCCGACAATCGGAGTGACAAACCCTAATCTCGAAATACGCCAACCCAACATCTACCATTGGAGACACCTGTAGTACTCCTTTATAATCACCCAGTTATGTTGTGACGTTTGGTAGTACCCAAAGTGTTCCTCCGGTAAACGGGAGTTGCATAATCTCATAGTTATAGGAACATGTATAAGTCATGAAGAAAGCAATAGCAACATACTAAACGATCGGGTGCTAAGCTAATGGAATGGGTCATGTGAATCAGATCATTCAACTAATGAGGTGACCTCGTTAATCAAATAACAACTCTTTGTTCATGGTTAGGAAACATAACCATCTTTGATTAACGAGCTAGTCAAGTAGAGGCATACTAGTGACACTCTGTTGGTCTATGTATTCACACATGTATTATGTTTCCGGTTAATACAATTCTAGCATGAATAATAAACATTTATCATGATATAAGGAAATAAATAATAACTTTATTATTGCCTCTAGGGCATATTTCCTTTAGTGGCGTAGTGGAGACTCGGCGCTCGATGAGCGGAGATGGACTCGCGTAGGAGGGTGGCGTTGTCTGGCATCATGGTGGCGTCGGCGACAGCTAGACCGGGCAAGGTAGATGCAGCAGTACAACTCTGAAGATGAATTGGTGGCAGGTGCCTGCGACAGCCTCATACCCGGCAGGCGTCCTGGTTGAGGAGTACGCCAGACTGGTGGGTGCCCATACCTGGCAGGCGTCCTGGTTCGGATCTCAAGTCTTAGATGTTAGGTTTGGCTGCGAGGTCTGTTTGGTATTAGGCCTAGTCTTTCAGCACCCCTTCATCAACTGGATAGGAGTAGCGACAGATGTTGCTTAGACGGTGGCTTTAGTCTTACTGTTGTATGACTTTGTAAGGTTTTGTGTCAATAATTAATAAAATGGTTGTATGCATCGTCCAGATGCAGAGGCCAGGGGTCTTCCTCTTTTCTAAAAAAATATGATTTATCAAGGTAACGAGGCACTTTTGCGGTATTATGCCGGATGGTGTTAACGAGACATCTATCATTCTTATTTACGAAAATTGTGAATCCAGTCAAGATCTTCGATTTCCGGCCTATTAGCCTATGTAATGTTATTTACAAGGTTGTTTCCAAAAGTTTGGTTAATAGATTGCGTCCTCTACTGGACGATATAATTTCTCCTGAGCAGAGTACCTTCATATCTGGTAGGATGATAACTGACATGCCCTGATTGCATTTGAGTGCATCCACCATATTAAACAGGAGAAGGATCCTCCTAAGGGATTTTGTGCTTACAAAGTGGATCTATCAAAGGCATATGACCGGGTTGTTGGAAATATGCCCTAGAGGAAATAATAAATTGATTATGATTATATTTCCTTGTTCATGATAATCGTTTATTATCCATGCTAGAATTGTATTGATAGGAAACTCAGATACATGTGTGGATACATAGACAACACCATGTCCCTAGTAAGCCTCTAGTTGACTAGCTCGTTGATCAATAGATGGTTACAGTTTCCTGACCATGGACATTGGATGTCATTGATAACGGGATCACATCATTAGGAGAATGATGTGATGGACAAGACCCAATCGTAAGCCTAGCACAAGATAATGTAGTTCGTATGCTAAAGCTTTTCTAATGTCAAGTATCATTTCCTTAGACCATGAGATTGTGCAACTCCCGGATACCGTAGGAGTGCTTTGGGTGTGCCAAATGTCACAACGTAACTGGGTGGCTATAAAGGTACACTACAGGTATCTCCGAAAGTGTCTGTTGGGTTGGCACGAATCAAGACTGGGATTTCTCACTCCGTGTAAACGGAGAGGTATCTCTAGGCCCACTCGGTAGGACATCATCATAATGTGCACAATGTGACCAAGGATTTGATCACGGGATGATGTGTTACGGAACGAGTAAAGAGACTTGCCGGTAACGAGATTGAACAAGGTATCGGGATGCCGACGATCGAATCTCGGGCAAGTGTCATACCGATGGACAAAGGGAATTGCATATGGGATTGATTAAGTCCTTGACATCGTGGTTCATCCGATGAGATCATCATGGAGCATGTGGGAGCCAACATGGGTATCCAGATCCCGCTGTTGGTTATTGACCGGAGAACGTCTCGGTCATGTATGCATGGTTCCCGAACCCGTAGGGTCTACACACTTAAGGTAAGATGACGCTAGGGTTATAAAGGAAGTTTGTATGTGGTTACCGAATGTTGTTCGGAGTCCCGGATGAGATCCCGGAAGTCACGAGGAGTTCCGAAATGGTCCGGAGGTAAAGATTTATATATGGGAAGTCCTGTTTTGGTCACCGGAAAGGTTTCGGGGTTTATCGGTAACGTACCGGGACCACCGGGAGGGTCCCGGGGGTCCACCAAGTGGGGCCACAAGCCCCGGAGGCTTGCATGGGCTAAGAGTGGTAAGGGACCAACCCCTGAGTGGGCTGGTGCGCCTCCCACAAGGCCCAGGGCGCAGCTAGGAGGAGAAGGGGGAAACCCTAGGCACAGATGGGCCTAAGGCCCACCCTAGGGCGCGCCCCCCTCTCCCCCTCTTGGCCGCCCTCCTTTTCCCATCTAGGGCTGCCGCCCCCTAGGGGTGGGAACCCTAGAGGGGGCGCACCCTCCTCCCCTCCTCCTATAAATAGTGGGGGTTTGGGGCTGTCCAACACACGCGATTTGATCTCTCCCTGGCGCAGCCCTACCTCTCTCCTCCTCGTCTCTTGCGGTGCTTGGCAAAGCCCTGCTGGAGTACCACGCTCCTCCACCACCACCACGCCGTCGTGCTGCTGCTGGAAGGAGTCTTCCTCAACCTCTCCCTCTCTCCTTGCTGGACCAAGGCATGGGAGACGTCACCGGGCTGTACGTGTGTTGAACGCGGAGGTGCCGTCCGTTCGGCACTAGGATCTCCGGTGATTTGGATCACGATGAGTATGGCTCCTTCAACTCCGTTCTCTTGAACGCTTCCGCTTAGCGATCTACAAGGGTATGTAGATGCACTCTCCTTCCCTCGTTGCTTGTTTCTCCATAGATAGATCTTGGTCACATGTAGGAAAATTTTGAATTTCTGCTACGTTCCCCAACAGTGGTATCAGAGCTAGGTATATTGCGTAGATTCTATGCACGAGTAGAACACAAAGTAGTTGTGGGAGTTGATTTTGTTCAATATGCTTACCGTTACTAGTCCAATCTTGATTCGGCGGCATTGTGGGATGAAGCGGCCCGGACCGACATTACACTTACTCTTACGTGAGACTGGTTCCACCGACTGACATGCACTAGTTGCATAAGATGGCTAGCGGGTGTCTGTCTCTCCCACTTTAGTCGGATCGGATTCGATAAAAAGGGTCCTTATGGAGGGTAAATAGCAATTGGCATATCACGTTGTGGTTTTTGTGTAGGTAAGAAACGTTCTTGCTAGAAACCCATAGCAGCCACATAAAACATGCAAACAACAATTAGAGGATGTCTAACTTGTTTTTGCAGGGTATGCTATGTGATGTGATATGGCCAAGAAGAATATGATGAGTGATATGTGATGTATGAGATTGATCATGTTCTTGTAATAGGAATCACGACTTGCATGTCGATAAGTATGACAACTGGCAGGAGCCATAGGAGTTATCTTTATTTATTGTATGACCTGCGTGTCATTGAACAACGCCATGTAATTACTTTACTTTATTGCTAACTGTTAGCTGTAGTAGTAGAAGTAATAGTTGGCGAGACAACTTCATGAAGACACGATGATGGAGATCATGATGATGGAGATCATGGTGTCATGCCGGTGACGATGATGATCATGGAGCCCCGAAGATGGAGATCAAAAGGAGCAAAGTGATGATGGCCATATCATGTCACTATTTGATTGCATGTGATGTTTATCATGTTTATACATCTTATTTGCTTAGAACGACGATAGTAAATAAGATGATCCCTCATTAAAATTTCAAGAAAGTGTTCCCCTTAACTGTGCACCATTGCGAAAGTTCGTCGTTTTGAAGCACCACGTGATGATCGGGTGTGATAGATTCTTACGTTCGAATACAACGGGTGTTGACGAGCCTAGCATGTACAGACATGGCCTCGGAACACATGCAAAACGCTTAGGTTGACTTGATGAGCCTAGCATGTAAAGACATGGCCTCGGAACACAAGAGACCGAAAGGTCGAGCATGAGTCGTATAGAAGATACGATCAACATGAAGATGTTCACCGATGTTGACTAGTCCGTCTCACGTGATGATTGGACACGGCCTAGTTGACTCGGATCATGTAATCACTTAGATGACTAGAGGGATGTCTATCTGAGTGGGAGTTCATAAGATGAACTTGTTTATCCTGAACATAGTCAAAAGGTCTTCGCAAATTATGTCGTAGCTCGCGCTTCAGTTCTACTGTTTAGATATGTTCCTAGAGAAAATTTAGTTGAAAGTTGATAGTAGTAATTATGCGGACTAGGTCCGTAAACTGAGGATTGTCCTCATTGCTTAATAGAAGGCTTATGTCCTTAATGCACCCCTCAGTGTGCTGAACCTCGAACGTCGTCTGTGGATGTTGCGAACATCTGACATACACGTTTTCATAACTACGTGATAGTTCAGTTAAACGGTTTAGAGTTGAGGCACCGAAGACGTTTTTGAAATGTCGCGAAACATATGAGATGTTTCGAGGGCTGAAATTGGGATTTCAGGCTCGTGCGCACGTTAAGAGGTATAAGACCTCCGAAAATTTTCTTAGCCTGCAAACTAAGGGAGAAAAGCTCAATTGTTGAGCTTGTGCTTAGATTGTCTGAGTACAACAATCATTTGAATCGAGTGGGAGTTGATCTTCCAGATGAGATAGTGATGTTTCTCCGAAGTCATTACCACCAAGCTGCTAGAGCTTCGTGATGAACTATAATATATCAGGGACATATATGATGATCCTTGAGATATTCGTGATGTTTGACACCACAAAAGTAGAAATCAAGAAGGAGCATCAATTGTTGATGAAACCACTAGTTTCAAGAAGGGCAAGGGCAAGAAGGGATACTTCATGAAACGGCAAATCAGCTGCTGCTCTAGTGAAGAAACCCAAGGTTGAACCCAAACCCGAGACTAAGTGCTTCTGTAATAAGAGGAACAGCCACTGGAGCAGAATTACCCTAGATACTTGGTAGATGAGAAGGCTGGCAAGGTCGATAGAAGTATATTGGATATACATTGTGTTAATGTGTACTTTACTAGTACTCCTAGTAGCACCATGGTATTAGATACCAGTTCGGTTGCTAAAGTTAGTAAACTCGAAATAAAAGACTGCGGAGTAAACGGAGACTAGCTAAAGGTGAGCTGGAGATATGTGTTGGAAGTTTTTCCTAGCTTGATGTGATCAAGCATCGCACGCTCCCTCTACCATCGAGATTGGTGTTTGCATTGAGCATAGACATGACTGGATTATGTCTATCGCAGTACGGTTATTCATTTAAGGAGAATAATGGTTACTCTATTTATTTGAATAATACCTTCAATGGTCTTGCACCTAAAATGAATGGTTTATTGAATCTTGATCGTAGTGATACACATATTCATGCCAAAAGATATAAGATAGTAATGATAGTACCACCTACTTGTGGCACTGCCACGTAATTCATATCGGTGTAAAACGCATGAAGAAGCTCCATGTTGATGGATCTTTGGGCTCACTCGTTTTGAAAAGTTTGAGACGTGCGAACCATGTCTATTGGTGTATATGCATGAAGAAACTCCATGCAAATGGACCATTTGGACTCACTTGATTTTGAATCACTTGAGACATGCAAATCATACCACATGGGCAAGATGACTGAAAGCCTCGTTTTCAGTAAAATGGAACTAGAAAGCAACTTGTTGGAAGTAATACATTTTAATGTGTGCAGTCCAATGAGTGCTGAGGCGTGTAGTGGATATCATTATTTTCTTACTTCACAGATGATTTGAGTAGATGTTGAGTATATTTAGTTGATGAATCACGAATCTGAATTATTGAAAGGTTCAAGTAATTTCAGGGTGAAGTTTAAAGATCGTCGTGACAAGAGGATAAAATATCTATGATATGATCATAGAGATGAATATCTGAATTACGAGTTTGGCACAGAATTAAGACATTGTGGAAATTGTTTCACAACTAATACAGCCTGGAACACCATAGTGTGATGGTGTGTCCGAACATCATAACTGCACCCTATTGGATATGATGCATACCATGATGTCTCTTATCGAATTACCATGATAGTTTATGGGTTAGGCATTAGAGACAAGCACATTCACTTTAAAAGGGGCACCATGTAATTCCGATGAGATGACACCGCATGAACTATGGTTTAGAGAAACCTAAGCTGTCATTTCTTAAAAGTTTGGGGCTGCGGCGCTTATGTGAAAAAGTTTCAGGCTGATAAGCTCGAACCCAAAGCGGATAAATGCATCTTCATAGGACACCCAAAACAGTTGGGTATACCTCCTATCTCAGATTCGAAAGCAATAAGGGATTGTTTCTAGAATCGGGTCCTTTCTCGAGGAAAAGTTTCTCTCGAAAGAATTGAGTGGGAGGATGGTGGAGACTTGATGAGGTTATTGAACCGTCTCTTCAACTAGTGTGTGGCAGGGCACAGGGAGTTGTTCCTGTGGCACCTACACCAATTGAAGTGGAAGCTTATGATAGTGATCATGAAACTTCAGATCAAGTCACTACCAAACATCGTGGGATGACAAGGATGCGTACTGCTTCAGAGTGGTACGTAATCCTGTCTTGGAAGTCATGTTGCTAGACAACAATGAACCTACGAGCTATGGAGAAGCGATGGTGGGCCTGGATTCCAAAATAGCTCAAGGCCATATAATCCGAGAGAGGATCCATATATGAAAACAAAGTGTAGACTTTGGAAGAACTACTTGATGGTCGTAAGGCTGTTAGGTATATATGGATTTTAAAAGGAAGACGGACAATGATGGTAAGTATCACCATTAAGAAAGCTCGACTTGTCGTTAAGATGTTTTCCGACGAGTTCAAGGAGTTGACTACGATGAGACTTTCTCACTCGTAGCGATGCTAAGAGTCTGTTGGAATTATATTAGCGATTACTGCATTATTTATGAAATCTTGCAGATAGGATGTCAAAACATTGTTTCCTCAACGATTTTCTTGAGGAAAGGTTGCATGTGATACAACCGGAAGGTTTTGTCAATCCTGAAAGATGCTAATAAGTATGCAAAGCTCCAGCAATCCTTCTAAGGACTGGAGTAAGCATCTC
The DNA here is from genome assembly GCA_034509565.1 of Triticum monococcum. Classification (NCBI taxonomy): domain Eukaryota; kingdom Viridiplantae; phylum Streptophyta; class Magnoliopsida; order Poales; family Poaceae; genus Triticum; species Triticum monococcum. Next base: position 128,263,231 of record CM067842.1, read on the forward strand.
GGAGTTGGAATGTATGCTTTGACGAGATTATCAAAGTTTTTGGGTGTATACAAAGTTTATGAGAAACTTGTATTTCCAAAGAAGTGAGTGGGAGCACTATAGAATTTCTGATGAGTATATGTTGATCAGAAATGACGTAGAATTTCTGGAAAGCATACAGGGTTATTTGGAAAGTGTTTTTCAATGGAAAGCCTGGATTAAGCTACTTGAACATTGAGCATCAAGATCTATAAGGATAGATCAAAACGCTTAATGGTACTTTCAAATGAGCACATACCTTGACATGATCTTGAAGGTGTTCAAGATGGATCAGTCAAAGAAGGAGTTCTTGCCTGAGTTGTAAGGTATGAAGTTAAGACTTAAAGCTCGACCACGACAGAAGAAAGAGGAAGGACGAAGGTCGTCCCTATGCTTTTATCATAGGCTCTCTACAGTATGCTATGCTGTGTGCCGCACCTAAAGTGTGCCTTGCCATGAGTCAGTCAAGGGGTACAAGAGTGATCCAAGAATGGATCACAGGACAGCGGTCAAAGTTATCCTTAGTAACTAGTGGACTAAGGAATTTTCTCGATTATGGAGGTGGTAAAAGAGTTCGTCGTAAAGGGTTACGCCGATGCAAACTTTGACACTAATCCAGACTATTCTGAGTAGTAGACTGGATTCGTATAGTAGAACAGTTATTTGGAGTAGCTCCAAATAGAACGTGGTAGCTGCATCTAGGAGATGACATAGAGATTTGTAAAGCACACACGGATCTAAAAGGTTCAGACCCGTTGACTATAACATCTCTCACAAGCATAACATGATCAAACCCAGAACTCATCGAGTGTTAATCACATGGTAATGTGAACTAGATTATTGACTCTAGTAAACTCTTTGGGTGTTAGTCACATGGGGATGTGACCTTGAGTGTTAATCACATATCGATGTGAACTGGATTATTGACTCTAGTGCAAGTGGGAGACTGTTGGAAATATGCCCTAGAGGCAATAATAAATTGATTATTATTATATTTCCTTGTTCATGATAATCGTTTATTTTCCATGCTAGAATTGTATTGATAGGAAACTCAGATACATGTGTGGATACATAGACAACACCATGTCCCTAGTAAGCCTCTAGTTGACTAGCTCGTTGATCAATAGATGGTTACAGTTTCCTGACCATGGACATTGGATGTCATTGATAACGGGATCACATCATTAGGAGAATGATGTGATGGACAAGACCCAATTCTAAGCCTAGCACATGATCATGTAGTTCGTATGCTAAAGCTTTTCTAATGTCAAGTATCATTTCCTTAGACCATGAGATTGTGCAACTCCCGGATACCGTAGGAGTGCTTTGGGTGTGCCAAACGTCACAACATAACTGGGTGGCTATAAAGGTACACTACAGGTATCTCTGAAAGTGTCTGTTGGGTTGGCACGAATCAAGACTGGGATTTGTCACTCCGTGTAAACGGAGAGGTATCTTTGGGCCCACTCGGTAGGACATCATCATAATGTGCACAATGTGACCAAGGAGTTGATCACGGGATGATGTGTTACGGAACGAGTAAAGAGACTTGCCGGTAACGAGGTTGAACAAGGTATCGGGATACCGACGATCGAATCTCGGGCAAGTATCATACCGATGGACAAAGGGAATTGCATACGGGATTGATTAAGTCCTTGACATCGTGGTTCATCCGATGAGATCATCGTGGAGCATGTGGGAGCCAACATGGGTATCCAGATCCCGTTGTTGGTTATTGACCGGAGAACGTCTCGGTCATGTCTGCATGGTTCCCGAACCCGTAGGGTCTACACACTTTAGGTTCGATGACGCTAGGGTTATAAATGAAGTTTGTATGTGGTTACCGAATGTTGTTCGAAGTCCCGGATGAGATCCCGGATGTCACAAGGAGTTCCGGAATGGTCCAGAGGTAAAGATTTATATATGGGAAGTCCTGTTTTGGTCACCGAAAAGGTTTCGGGGTTTATCGGTAACGTACCGGGACAACCGGGAGGGTCCCGGGGGTCCGCCAAGTGGGGCCACAAGCCCCGGAGGCTTGCATGGGCTAAGAGTGGTAAGGGACCAGCCCCTGAGTGGGCTGGTGCGCCTCCCACAAGGCCCAGGGCGCAGCTAGGAGGAGAAGGGGGAAACCCTAGGCACAGATGGGCCTAAGGCCCACCCTAGGGCGCGCCCCCTCTCCCCCTCTTGGCCGCCCCTCCTTTTCCCATCTAGGGCTGCCGCCCCCCTAGGGGTGGGAACCCTAGAGGGGGCGCACCCTCCTCCCCTCCTCCTATAAATAGTGGGGGTTTGGGGCTGTCCAACACACGCGATTTGATCTCTCCCTGGCGCAGCCCTACCTCTCTCCTCCTCGTCTCTTGCGGTGCTTGACGAAGCCCTGCTGGAGTACCACGCTCCTCCACCACCACCACGCCGTTGTGCTTCTGCTGGATGGAGTCTTCCTCAACCTCTCCCTCTCTCCTTGCTGGATCAAGGCATGGGAGACGTCACCGGGCTGTACGTGTGTTGAACGCGGAGGTGCCGTCCGTTCGGCACTAGGATCTCCGGTGATTTGGATCACGATGAGTACGACTCCTTCAACTCCGTTCTCTTGAACGCTTCCGCTTAGCGATCTACAAGGGTATGTAGATGCACTCTCCTTCCCTCTTTGTTGGTTTCTCCATAGATAGATCTTGGTGACACGTAGGAAAATTTTGAATTTCTGCTACGTTCCCCAACACGGGTTGATTGGAATTTCTTGAGGCAAGTGATGCAAAATATGGGGTTTTCACATTGATGGATTGACTGGATTATGACTTGTGTCATTCAGTGAGGTATGTTGTAAAATTAAATGGAACCTCCTTGGATTCATTTGCACCGTCGCGTGGGCTTCGACAAGGTGATCCACTCTTCCCGTTCTTATTTATGTTTGTCACCGACGGTCTATCTTCTATTCTCAGAAATAGGGTGAACTCTGGAATTATTTTTCCTGTGAAAATTTGTCGTAGGGCTTCGGGAATCTCTCATCTTTTGTTCGCTGATGATACACTACCTTTTTTGAAGCAAATCGTGTACAGGCGGAAAGAATTAAGTCTTGTCTTGACCTTTATGCTAGAGCTACAGGCCAGTTTCTAAATTATAATAAGTGTTCAATCATGTTCGGTGAAGCATGCCCTACCAATCTTTAGGAGGAGGTGAGAGATACTCTGAATATTCAGAATGCTGGTTTCGAGGAGAAATACTTGGGTCTTCCAACACTCAATGGTCGTATGTCCAAAGGCAAGTTTCAAAATTTACAAGGACAACTCTTGAAAAGACTTGTCCAATGGGGTGATGGCCATCTTGCTCAGCCAGGCAGGGAAGTTCTTATTAAATCAATGGCGCAAGCACTTCCTACATATATCATGGGTGTTTTTAAACTGCCTTTTCTGTGTGTGATGATTTAACAAACATGACGCGGAACTTCTATTGGGGTTCGAGGGAAGGAAAATGAAAGGTTCATTGGAAGGCTTGGCAAAAACTCCAGCAGCCAAAATGTAAAGGCGGAGCTGGGTTTCGGGACTTTCGGATATTCAATCAAGCACTACTCGCGCACCAGGCATGGAGACTATTGACAAAGCCGGATAGCCTATGTGCTCAACTTCTTAAAGCTCGGTATTATCCAAATGGGAAGCTCGAGGACACTGTGTTTGCAGGTAACGCCTCATCCACGTGGACGGCGATTTCTCATGGCCTAGATCTTTTGAAGAAGGGGTTGATCTGGAGAGTCGGCAATGGCCAGAAGATAAGAATCTGGAGAGACAGTTGGATTCCAAGGCCTTTCTCATATAAACCTATCTCGCCATAGGGCACGTGTCGGTTCCGCTTTGTCTCCCAACTGCTCAACAACAATGGTTCATGGAATGTAAATTTGCTGCAGTCTATTTTCTTGCCATGTGATGTTACAAAGATCCTAAAAATTAGAGCCTCGCCAAGACTTGGAGATGACATGCTTGCATGGGGACCCGGAAGATTGGGAGCCTTCTCTGTGAAATCTGCTTACAACATGGCTTTTGAAGAAACCTAGAGAATGACTTCGGTGGCAACTAGTTCGGCGCCTGATGGTCGTAGTTTTGGGGAACGTAGTAATTTCAAAAAAATTCCTATGCACACATGGGATCATGGTGATGCATAGCAATGAGAGGGGAGAGTGTGTCCACGTACCCTCGTAGATCGAAAGCGGAAGCGTTAGCACAATGTGGTTGATGTAGTCGTACGTCTTCACGATCCGACCGATCCAAGTACCGAACGCATGGCACCTCCGAGTTCTACACACGTTCAACTCGATCCAGCAAAGTTTCATGGGAGAGTTTCATCAGCACGACGGCGTGGTGAAGGTGATGATGTTGCTACCGACACAGGGCTTCGCCTAAGCACCGCTATGATATAACCGAGGTGAAATATGGTGGAGGGGGGCATCGCACACGGCTTGAAACAATTAACTTTGTGTGTTCTAGGGTGCCCCTGCCCCCGTATATAAAGGAACAAGGGGAGGCCGGCCGGCCTCTCTAGGCGCGTCAAAGGGAGGAGGAATCCTCCTCCTAGTAGGAGTAGGATTCCTCCTTTCCTAGTCCTACTAGGAGTGTTAGGAAGGAGAAGGGGAGGAGAAGGAAAGAGGGGGCGCAGCCCCTCCCCTAGTCCAATTCGGACTAGGCCCATGGGGGGCGCGTGGCTAGCCCTCGTGGCTTCTCCTCTTTTTCCCTTAAAGCCCACTAAGGCCCATATGACTCCTGTATTCCCGTAACTCCTCCTGTACTCCGAAAAATACCCGAATCACTAGGAACCTTTCCGATGTCCAAATATAGTCGTCCAATATATCGATCTTTACGTCTCGACCATTTCAAGACTCCTCGTCATGTCCCCGATCTCATCCGGGACTCCGAACTACCTTCGGTACATCAAATCACATAAACTCATAATACCGATCATCACCGAACTTTAAGCGTGTGGACCCTACGGGTTCGAGAACTATGTAGACATGACCGAGACACGTCTCTGGTCAATAACCAATAGCGAAACCTGGATTCTCATATTGGCTCCCACATATTCTACGAAGATCTTTATCGGTCAAACCGCATAACAACATACGTTGTTCCCTTTGTCATCGGTATGTTACTTGCCCGAGATTCGATCGTCGGTATCTCAATACCTAGTTCAACCTCGTTACCGGTAAGTCTCTTTACTCATTCCATAATACATCATCCCACAACTAACTCATTAGTTACAATGCTTGCAAGTCTTATAGTGATGTGCATTACTGAGTGGGCCCAGAGACACCTCTCCGACAATTGGAGTGACAAATCCTAATCTCGAAATATGCCAACTCAACAAGTACCTTTGGAGACACCTGTAGAGTACCTTTATAATCACCCAATTACGTTGTGACGTTTGGTAGCACACAAAGTGTTCCTCCGGTAAACGGGAGTTGCATAATCTCATAGTCATAGGAACATGTATAAGTCATGAAGAAAGCAGTAGCAACAAACTAAACGATCATTGTGCTAAGCTAGTGGAATGTGTCAAGTCAATCACATCATTCTCCTAGTGATGTGATCCCGCTAATCAAATGACAACTCATGTCTATGGCTAGGAAACATAACCATCTTTGATCAACGAGCTAGTCAAGTAGAGGCATACTAGTGACACTCTGTTTGTCTATGTATTCACACATGTATCATGTTTCCGGTTAATACAATTCTAGCATGAATAATAAACATTTATCATGATATAAGGAAATAAATAATAACTTTATTATTGCCTCTAGGGCATATTTCCTTCACTCTCCCGCTTGCACTAGAGTCAATAATCTAGTTCACATCTTTATGTGATTAGTTCACATCTCCATGTGACTATACCCAAAGGGTTTACTAGAGTCAATAATCTAGTTCACATCGCTATGTGATTAACACCCAAAGAGTGATCATGTTTTGCTTGTGAGAGAAGTTTAGTCTACGGGTCTGCATGTTGGGGAACGTAGCAGAATTTTAAAATTTTCTACGCATCACCAAGATCAATCTATGGAATCATCTAGCAATGAGGGAGAGAGGAGTGCATCTACATACCCTTGTAGATCACGCGCGGAAGCGTTTAAGAGAACGGGGTTGATGGAGTCATACTCGACGTGATCCAAATCACCGATGACCAAGTGCCGAACGGACGGCACCTCCGCGTTCAACACACGTACGGTTGGGAAGACGTCTCCCCCAACTTGATCCAGCAAGGGGAAGGAGAGGTTGATGAAGATCCAGCAGCACGACATCGTGGTGGTGGAAGCAACGGTGATCTCGGCGGGGCTTCGCCAAGCGCAAGGGAGACGGAGGAGTGTCACGGGAGGGAGAGGGAGAAGCCAGGGCTTGGGTGCGGCTGCCCTCCCTCCCCCCACTATATATAGGGGCCCTAGGGGGGCACCGGCCCTAGGGAGATGGATCTCCAAGGGGGCGGCGGCCAAAGGGGGTGCCTTGCCCACCAAGGCAAGGGTGGCGCCCCCACCCCTAGGGTTTCCAACCCTAGGCGCAGGGGGAGGCCCAAGGGGGGGGGGGCGCACCAGCCCACTAGGGGCTGGTTCCCCTCCCACTTCAGCCCATGTGCCCCTCCGGGATAGGTGGCCCCACCCGATGGACCCCCGGGACCCTTCCGGTGGTCCCGGTACAATACCGATTACCCCCGAAACCTTCCCGATGGCCGAAACTTGACTTCCTATATATAAATCTTTACCTCCGGACCATTCCGGAACTCCTTGTGATGTCCGGGATCTCATCCGGGACTCCGAACAACTTTCGGGTTACCGTATGCTAATATCTCAGCAACCCTAGCGTCACCGAACCTTAAGTGTGTAGACCCTACGGGTTCGGGAGACATGCAGACATGACCGAGACGCCTATCCGGCCAATAACCAACAGCGGGATTTGGATACCCATGTTGGCTCCCACATGCTCCATGATGATCTCATCGGATGAACCACGATGTCGAGGATTCAATCAATCCGTATGCAATTCCCTTTGTCAATCGGTACGTTACTTGCCCGAGACTCGATCGTCGGTATCCCAATACCTCGTTCAATCTCGTTACCGGCAAGTCACTTTACTCGTACCGTAATGCATGATCCCGTGATCAACCACATGATCAAATTGAGCTCATTATGATGATGCATTACCGAGTGGGCCTAGAGATATCTCTCCGTCATACGGAGTGACAAATCCCAGTCTCGATTCGTGCCAACCCAACAGACACTTTCAGAGATACCTGTAGTGTACCTTTATAGTCACCCAGTTACGTTGTGACGTTTGGCACACCCAAAGCACTCCTACGGTATCTGGGAGTTGCACAATCTCATGGTCTAAGGAATGATACTTGACATTCGGAAAAGCTACAGCAAACGAACTACACGATCTTTGAGCTATGCTTAGGATTGGGTCTTGTCCATCACATCATTCTCCTAATGATGTGATCCCATTATCAATGACATCCAATGTCCATAGTCAGGAAACCATGACTATCTTTTGATCAACGAGCTAGTCAACTAGAGGCTCACTAGGGACGTGTTGTGGTCTATGTATTCACACATGTATTACGATTTCCGGATAACACAATTATAGCATGAACAATAGACCATTATCATGAACAAAGAAATATAATAATAACCATTTTATTATTGCCTCTAGGGCATATTTCCAACAGTCTCCCACTTGCACTAGAGTCAATATTCTAGTTACATTGTGATGAATCGAACACCCATGCAGTTCTGGTGTTGATCATGTTTTGCTCTAGGGAGAGGTTTAGTCAACGGATCTGCCACATTCAGGTCCGTATGTACTTTACAAATCTCTATGTGTCCATTTTGAACACTTTCACGAATGGAGTTGAAGCGACGCTTGATATGCCTGGTCTTCCTGTGAAACCTGGGCTCCTTGGCAAGGGCAATAGCTCCAGTGTTGTCACAGAAGAGAGTCATCGGGCCCGACGCATTGGGTATGAGTCCTAGGTCGGTAATGAACTCCTTCACCCAGACTGCTTCTTGTGTTGCCTCCGAGGCTGCCATGTACTCCGCTTCACATGTAGATCCCGCCATAACACTTTGCTTGCAACTACACCAGCTTACTACCCCACCGTTCAAAACATACACGTATCCGGTTTGTGACTTAGAGTCATCCAAATCCGTGTCGAAGCTAGCATCGACGTAACCCTTTACGACGAGCTCTTCGTCACCTCCATAAACGAGAAACATATCCTTAGTCCTTTTCAGGTACTTCAGGATATTCTTGACCGCTGTCCAGTGTTCCATGCCGGGATTACTTTGGTACCTTCCTACCAAACTCACGGCAAGGTTTACATCAGTCTGGTACACAGCATAGCATACATGATAGACCCTATGGCTGAGGCATAGGGGACGACACTCATCTTTTCTCTATCTTCTGCCGTGGTCGGGCATTGAGTCGTGCTCAATCTCGTACCTTGCAATATAGGCAAGAACCCCTTCTTTGACTGATCCATTTTGAACTTCTTCAATATCTTGTCAAGGTACGTACTCTATGAAAGACCAATGAGGCGTCTCGATCTATCTCTATAGATCTTGATGCCTAATATTTAAGCAGCTTCTCCAAGATCCTTCATTGAAAAACACTTATTCAAGTAGGCCTTTATGCTTTCCAAGAATTCTATATCATTTCCCATCAACAGTATGTCATCCACATACAATATGAGAAATGCTACAGAGCTCCCACTCACTTTCTTGTAAATGCAGGCTTCTCCATAAGTCTGCGTAAACCCAAACGCTTTGATCATCTCATCAAAACGAATGTTCCAACTCCGAGATGCTTGCACCAGCCCATAAATCGAGCTTTGGAGCTTGCACACCTTGTCAGCATTCTTAGGATCGACAAAACCTTCCGGCTGCATCATATACAATTCTTCCTTAAGGAAACCATTAAGGAATGCCATTTTGACGTCCATTTGCCATATCTCATAATCATAGAATGCGGCAATTGCTAACATGATTCGGACGGACTTCAGCTTCGCTACGGGTGAGAAAGTCTCATCGTAGTCAACCCCTTGAACTTGTCGATAACCCTTAGCGACAAGCCGAGCTTTATAGATGGTCACATTACCATCCGCGTCTGTCTTCTTCTTAAAGATCCATTTATTTTCTATGGCTCGCCGTTTAACGGGCAAGTCAGTCAAAGTCCATAGCTCGTTTTCATACATGGATCCTATCTCGGATTTCATGGCTCCCAGCCATTTGTCGGAATCCGGGCCCGCCATCGCTTCTTCATAGTTCGAAGGTTCACCGTTGTCTAACAACATGATTGCCGTACCACTCTGGTGCGGAACGTGTCCTCGTGGACCTACGAAGTTCAGTAGCAACTTGATCTGAAGTTCCATGATCATCATCATCAACTTCCTCTCTAGTCGGTGCTGGCACCTCAGGAACATTTTCTTGAGCTGTGTCACTTACCGGTTCAAGAGGTAATACCTCATCAAGTTCTACTTTCCTCCCACTTATTTCTTTCGAGAGAAACTCTTTCTCTAGAAAGGACCCATTCTTGGCAACAAAGATCTTGCCTTCGGATCTGAGGTAGAAGGTATACCCAATAGTTTCTTTGGGGTATCCTATGAAGACGCATTTTCTGATTTGGGTTCGAGCTTTTCAGGTTGAAGTTTCTTGTCATAAGCATCGCATCCCCAAACTTTTAGAAATGACAGCTTAGATTTCTTCCCAAACCATAATTCATATGGTGTCGTCTCAATGGATTTCGACGGAGCCCTATTTAAAGTGAATGCGGCAGTCTCTAAAGCATAGCCCCAAAATAACAGCGGTAGATCGGTAAGAGACATCATAGATCGCACCATATCCAATAGAGTGCGATTACGACGTTCGGACACACCATTGTGCTGAGGTGTTCCAGGCGGCGTGAGTTGTGAAACTATTCCACATTTTCTTAAGTGTGTGCCAAATTCGTGACTCAAGTATTCTCCCCCACGATCTGAGCGTAAGAACTTGATTTTCCTGTCACATTGATTCTCAACCTCACTCTGAAATTCCTTGAACTTTTCAAAGGTCTCAGACTTGTGTTTCATTAAGTAGACATACCCATATCTACTCAAGTCATCAGTGAGGGTGAGAACATAATGATAGCCACCGCGAGCCTCAACACTCATTGGACCGCACACATCAGTATGTATGATTTCCAATAAGTTGGTTGCTTGCTCCATTGTTCCCGAGAACGGAGTCTTGGTCATTTTACCCATGAGGCGTGGTTCGCATGTGTCAAATGATTCGTAATCAAGAGACTCCAAAAGTCCATCTGCATGGAGCTTCTTCATGCGTTTGACACCTATGTGACCAAGGCGGCAGTGCCACAAGTATGTGGGACTATCATTATCAACTTTACATCTTTTGGTATTCACACTATGAATATGTGTAGCATTACGCTTGAGATTCATTAAGAATAAACCATTCACCATTGGAGCATGACCATAAAACATATCTCTCATATAAATAGAACAACCATTATTCTCGGATTTAAATGAGTAGCCATCTCGAATTAAACGAGATCCTGATACAATGTTCATGCTCAAAGCTGGCACTAAATAACAATTATTGAGGTTTAAAACTAATCCCGTAGGTAAATGTAGAGGCAGCGTGCCAATGGCGATCACATCGACCTTGGAACCATTCCCGACGCGCATCGTCACCTCATCCTTCGCCAGTCTCCGCTTATTCCGCAGCTCCTGCTTTGAGTTACAAATGTGAGCAACTGCACCGGTATCAAATACCCAGGAGCTACTACGAGTACTGGTAAGGTACACATCAATTGCATGTATATCACATATACCTTTAGTGTTGCCGGCCTTCTTATCCGCTAAGTATTTGGGGCAGTTCCGCTTCCAGTGACCACTTCCCTTGCAATAAAAGCACCCAGTCTCAGGCTTGGGTCCATTCTTTGGCTTCTTCCCGGCAACTTGCTTACCGGGCGCGGCAACTCCCTTGTCGTCCTTCTTGAAGTTCTTCTTACCCTTGCCTTTCTTGAACTTAGTGGTTTTATTCACCATCAACACTTGATGTTCCTTTTTTATTTCCACCTATGCTGATTTCAGCATTGAATATACCTCAGGAATGGTCTTTTCCATCCCCTGCATATTGAAGTTCATCACAAAGCTCTTATAGCTCGGTGGGAGCGACTGAAGGATTCTGTCAATGACCGCGTCATCCGGGAGATTAACTCACAGCTAAGTCAAGCGGTTATGCAACCCAGACATTTTGAGTATGTGCTCACTGACAGAACTATTTTCCTCCATCTTACAGCTGAAGAACTTGTCGGAGACTTCATTTCTCTCGACCCAGGCATGAGCTTGGAAAACCATTTTCAGCTCTTCGAACATCTCATATGCTCCGTGTCTCTAAAAACGCTTTTGGAGCCCCGGTTCTAAGCTGTAAAGCATGCCACACTGAACGAGGGAGTAATCATCGGCACGTGATTGCCAAGCGTTCATAACGTCTTGGTTCTCTGGGACAGGTGCGTTACCGAGCGGTGCTTCTAGGACATAATCTTTCTTGGCAGCTATGAGGATGATCCTCAGGTTCCGGACCCAGTCCGTATAGTTGCTGCCATCATCTTTCAGCTTGGTTTTCTCTAGGAACGCGTTGAAGTTGAGGACAACGTGGGCCATTTGATCTACAAGACATATTGTAAAGATTCTAGACTAAGTTCATCATAATTAAGTTCATCTAATCAAATTACTCAATGAACTCCCACTCAGATAGACATCCCTCTAGTCATCTAAGTGAAACATGATCCGAGTCAACTAGGCCGTGTCCGATCATCACGTGAGACGGACTAGTCAACATCGGCGAACATCTTCATGTTGATCGTATCTTCTATACGACTCATGCTCGACCTTTCGGTCTTCTGTGTTCTGAGACCATGTCTGTACATGATAGGCTCGTCAAGTCAACCTAAGTGTATTGCGTGTGTAAATCTGGCTTACACCCGTTGTATTCGAACGTTAGAATCTATCACACCCGATCATCATGTGGTGCTTCGAAACAACGAACCTTCGCAATGGTGCACAGTTAGGGGGAACACTTTCTTGAAATTATTACGAGGGATAACTTATTTAAGCTACCGTCATTCTAAGCAAATAAGATGTAAAACATGATAAACATCACATGCAATCAAACAGTGATATGATATGGCCAATATCATTTGCTCCTTTTGATCTCCATCTTCGGGGCTCCATGATCATCGTTGTCACCGGCATGACACCATGATCTCCATCATCATGATCTCCATCATTGTGTCTTCTTGAAGTTGTCTCATCATCTATTACTTCTACTACTATGGCTAACGCTTTAGCGATAAAGTAAAGTAATTACATGACGTTTATGTTGACACGCAGGTCATAAATAAAGAAAGACAACTCCTATGGCTCCTGCCGGTTGTCATACTCATCGACATGCAAGTCATGATTCCTATTACAAGAACATGATCATCTCATACATCACATATATCATTCATCACATCCTTTGGCCATATCACATCACAAAACACTTGCTGCAAAAACAAGTTAGACGTCCTCTAATTGTTGTTGCAAGTTTTTACGTGGCTGCTATAGGTTTCTAGCAAGAACGTTTCTTACCTACGCCAAAACCACAACATGAATTGCCAATTTCTATTTACCCTTCATAAGGACCTTGTTCATCGAATCTGATCCGACTAAAGTGGGAGAGACAGACACCCGCCAGCCACCTTATGCAACAAGTGCATGTCAGTCGGTGGAACCGATCTCACGTAAGCTTACGTGTAAGGTTGGTCCGGGCCACTTCATCCCACAATGCCGCCGAATCAAGATAAGACTAGTAATGGCAAGATAATTGACAATATCGATGCCCACAACTGCTTTGTGTTCTACTCGTGCATAGTAACTACGCATAGACCTAGCTCATGATGCCACTGTTGGGGAACGTAGCAGAATTTTAAAATTTTCTACGCATCACCAAGATCAATCTATGGAGTCATCTAGCAACGAGGAAGAGAGGAGTGCATCTACATACCCTTGTAGATCACGCGCGGAAGCAAGAGAACGGGGTTGATGGAGTCGTACTCGACGTGATCCAAATCACCGATGACCAAGTGCCGAACGGACGACACCTCCGCGTTCAACACACGTATGATTGGGAAGACGTCTCCTCCAACTTGATCCAGCAAGGGGAAGGAGAGGTTGATGAAGATCCAGCAGCACGACGGCGTGGTGGTGGAAGCAATGGTGATCTCGGCAGGGCTTCGCCAAGCGCAAGGGAGACGGAGGAGTGTCACGGGAGGGAGAGGGAGAGGCCAGGGCTTGGGTGCGGCTGCCCTCCCTCCCCCCACTATATATAGGGGCCCTAGGGGGGCGCCGGCCCTATGGAGATGGATCTCCAAGGGGGCGGCGGCCAAAGGGGGTGCCTTGCCCCCCAAGGCAAGGGTGGCGCCCCCACCCCTAGGGTTTCCAACCCTAGGTGCAGGGGGAGGCCCAAGGGGGGGGGCGCACCAGCCCACTAGGGGCTGGTTCCCCTCCCACTTCAGCCCATGGGCCCCTCCGGGATAGGTGGCCCCACCCGATGGACCCCCGGGACCCTTCCGATGGTCCCGGTACAATACCGATTACCCCCGAAACCTTCTGATGGTCGAAACTTGACTTCCTATATATAAATCTTTACCTCCGGACCATTCCGGAACTCCTCGTGATGTTCGGGATCTCATCCGGGACTCTGAACAACTTTCGGGTTACCGTATGGTAATATCTCAGCAACCCTAGCGTCACCGAACCTTAAGTGTGTAGACCCTATGGGTTCGGGAGACATGCAGACATGACCGAGACGCCTATCCGGTCAATAACCAAAAGTGGGATCTGGATACCCATGTTGGCTCCCACATGCTCCATGATGATCTCATCGGATGAACCACGATGTCGAGGATTCAATCAATCTGTATGCAATTCCCTTTGTTAATCGGTACATTACTTGCCCGAGACTCGATCGTCGGTATCCCAATACCTCGTTCAATCTCGTTACCGGCAAGTCACTTTACTCGTACCGTAATGCATGATCCCGTTATCGACCACACGATCACATTGAGCTCATTATGATGATGCATTACCGAGTGGGCCCAGAGATACCTCTCCGTCATACGGAGTGACAAATCCCAATCTCGATTCGTGCCAACCCAACAGACACTTTCGGAGATACCTGTAGTGTACCTTTATAGTCACCCAGTTACATTGTGATATTTGGCTCACCCAAAGCACTCCTACGGTATCCGGGAGTTGCACAATCTCATGGTCTAAGGAATGATACTTGACATTTGGAAAAGCTACAGCAAACGAACTACACGATCTTTGAGCTATGCTTAGGATTGGGTATTGTCCATCACATCATTCTCCTAATGATGTGATCCCATTATCAATGACATCCAATGTCCATAGTCAGGAAACCATGACTATCTTTTGATCAATGAGCTAGTCAACTAGAGGCTCACTAGGGACGTGTTGTGGTCTATGTATTCACACATGTATTACGATTTCCGGATAACACAATTATAGCTTGAATAATAGACTATTATCATGAACAAAGAAATATAATAATAACCATTTTATTATTGCCTCTAGGGCATATTTCCAACACTGCAACATTCAGATACGTATATATTTCGCAAATTTCTATGTCTACAATGCTCTGCACGGAGCTACTCTAGCTAATTGCTCCCACTTTCAATATGTATCCAGATCAAGACTTAGAGTCATCTAGATCGATGTAAAAAGCTTGCATTGACGTAACTCTTTACGACGAACTCTTTTATCACTTCAATAACTGAGAAATATTTCGTTAGTCCTCTAAGGATAATTTTGACCACTGTCTAGTGATCTACTCCTAGATCACTATTGCACTCCCTTGCTAGAATGATGCTAAGGTATACAGTAGGACTGGTAAACAGCATAGCATACTTTATAGAACCTATGACTGATGCATAGGGAATGACTTTTCATTCTCTTTCTATTTTTGTTGTGGTTGGATTTTGAGTCATTACTCAACTTCACACCTTGCAACACAGGCAAGAACTCCTTCTTTGACTGTTCCATTTTGAACTACTTCAAAAACTTGTCAAGGTATGTACTCATTGAAAAAACTTATCAAGCGTCTTTGATCTATCTCTATAGATCTTGATGCTCAATGTGTAAGCAGCTTCATCGAGGTCTTTCTTTGAAAAAAAAACTCTTTTCAAACACTCCTTTAAGCTTTCCAGAAAATTCTACATTATTTCCGATCAACAATATGTCATTCACATATACTTATCAGAAATGTTGTAGTGCTCCCACTCACTTTCTTGTAAATACAGGCGTCACCGCAAGTCCGCATAAAACCATATATTCCAACTCCGAGATGCTTGCACCAGTCCATAGATGGATCGCTGAAGCTTGCTCACTTTGTTAGCACCTTTTAGGATCGACAAAACCTTCTAGTTGCCTCATATACAACTCTTCTTTAAGAAATCCATGAAGGAATACAGTTTTGACATCCATTTGCCAGATTTCAGAAAATGCGGCAACTGCTAACATGATTCGGACAGACTTTTAAGCATCGATACGAGTGAGAAAATCTCATCGTAGTCAACAGTTTGAACTTGTCGAAAACATTTTGCGATAATTCGAGCTTTGTAGATAGTAACACTACTATCAGCGTCCGTCTTCCTCTTGAAGATCCATTTATTCTTGATGACTCACCGATCATCGGGCAAGTCAATCAAAGTCCATACTTTGTTCTCATACATGGATCCAATCTCAGATTTCACGGCCTCAAGCCATTTCGCGGAGTCTAGGCTCATCATCGCTTTTTCATAGTTCGTAGGTTCGTCATGGTCAAGTAACATGACATCCAGAACAGGATTACCGTACCACTCTGGTGTGGATCTCACACTGGTTTACCTACGAGGTTCAGTAGTAACTTGATCTGAAGTTACATGATCATCATCATTAGCTTCCTCACTAATTGGTGTAGGAGTCTGCTACCTCTTGAGCACTTGCGTTGGTTTTCCCTTGAAGAGGAAAGGGTGGTGCAGTAAAGTAGCGTAAGTATTTCCCTCAGTTTTTGAGAACCAAGGTATAAATCCAGTAGGACGCTACGCACGAGTCCCTTGCACCTACACAAAACAAATAAATCCTCGCAACCAACGCGATAAGGGGTTGTCAATCTCTACACGGTCACTTACGAGAGTGAGATCTGATAGATATGATAAGATAATATTTTTGGTATTTTTATGATAAAGATGCAAAGTAAAATAAAAGGCAATGAAAATAACTAAGTGTTGGAAGATTAATATGATGAAGATAGACCCGGGGGCCATAGGTTTCACTAGTGGCTTCTCTCAAGAGCATAAGTATTTTACGGTGGGTGAACAAATTACTGTTGAGCAATTGACAGAATTGAGCATAGTTATGAGTATATCTAGGTATGATCATGTATATAGGCATCACGGCCGAGACAAGTAGACCGACTCCTGCCCATCTACTACTATTACTCCACACATCGACCACTATCCAACATGCATCTAGAGTATTAAGTTCTTAAGAATAGAGTAACGCCTTAAGCAAGATGACATGATGTAGAGGGATAAATTCATGCAATATGATAAAACCCCACCTTGTTATCCTCAATGGCAACAATACAATACGTGCCTTGCTGCCCCTACTGTCACTGGGAAAGGACACCACAAGATTGAACCCAAAGCTAAGCACTTCTCCCATTGCAAGAAAGATCAATCTAGTTGGCCAAACCAAACTGATAATTCGAAGAGACTTGCAAAGATAACCAATCATACATAAAAGAATTCAGAGAAGATTCAAATATTGTTCATAGATAAACTTGATCATAAACCCACAATTCATCGGTCTCAACAAACACACCGCATAAGAAGATTACATCGAATAGATCTCCACAAGAGAGGGGGAGAACTTTGTATTGAGATCCAAAAAGAGAGAAGAAGCCATCTAGCTAATAACTATGGACCCGAAGGTCTGAGGTAAACTACTCACACTTCATCGGAGAGGCTATGGTGTTGATGTAGAAGCCCTCCGTGATCGATGCCCCCTCCGGTGAAGCTTCGGAATAGGCCCCAAGATGGGATCTCATGGATACAGAAAGTTACGGCGGTGGAATTAGGGTTTTAGTTCCGTCCCTGATCATTTGGGGGTATGTAGGTATATATAGGAGGAAGGAGTACGTTGGTGGAGCAACAGGGGTCCCATGAGGGTGGAGGGCGTGCCTGGGAGGGGGGGGGGGTAGGCACACCCCCTACCTCGTGGCTTCCCTGTTGGTTGCTTGACGTAGGGTCCAAGTCTCCTGGATCATGTTCGTTCCGAAAATCACGTCCCCGAAGGTTTCATTCTGTTTGGACTCCGTTTGATATTCTTTTTCTGCGAAACTCTGAAATAGGCAAAAAACAACAATTCTGGGCTGGGCCTCCGGTTAATAGGTTAGTCCCAAAAATAATATAAACGTGAATAATAAAGCCCAATAATGTCCAAAACAGAAGATAATATAGCATGGAGCAATCAAAAATTATAGATACGTTGGAGACGTATCAAGCATCCCCAAGCTTAATTCCTGCCCGTCCTCGAGTAGGTAAATGATAAAAACAGAATTTTTGATGTGAAATGCTACTAGGCATAATTTCAATGTAATTCTTCTTAATTGTGACATGAATATTCAGATCCGAAAGATTCAAGATAAAAGTTTAGTATTGACATAGAAATAATAATACTTCAAGCATACTAACTAAGCAATTATGTCTTCTCAAAATAACATGGCCAAAGAAAGTGCGTCCCTACAAAATCATATAGTTTAGTCATGCTCCATTTTCGTCACACAAGAATGCTCTCATCATGCACAACCCCGATGACAAGCCAAGCAATTGTTTCATACTTTAGTAATCTCAAACTTTATAAACCTTCACGCAATACGTGAGCGTGAACCATGGATATAGCACTATGGGTGGAATAGAGTATAATGATGGGGGTTATGTGGAGAAGACAAAAAAGGAGAAAGTCTCACATCAACGAGGCTAATCAATGAGCTATGGAGATGCTCATCAATTGATGTTAATGCAAGGAGTAGGGATTGCCATGCAACGGATGCACTAGAGCTATAAATGTATGAAAGCTCAACAAAAGAAACTAGTGGGTGTGCATCCAACTTGCTTGCTCACGAAGACCTAGGGCACTTGAGGAGGCCCATTGTTGGAATATACAAGCCAAGTTCTATAATAAAAAATTGCCACTAGTATATGAAAGTGACAAGACAAGAAACTCTCTATTATGAAGATCATGGTGCTACTTTGAAGCACAAGTGTGGAAAAAAAGATAGTAGCATTGTCCCTTTTTATTTCTCTTTTTCGGGGCCTTTTTTTATTTGGCCTTTCTCTTTTTTTATTGGGACAATGCTCTATTAAATGATGATCATCACACTTCTATTTATTTACAACTCAATGATTACAACTCGATACTAGGACAAGGTATGACTCTATATGAATGCCTCCGGCGGTGTACCGGGATATGCAATAAATCAAGTGTGACATGTATGAAAGAATTATGAACGGTGGCTTTGCCACAAATACGATGTCAACTACATGATCATGCAAAACAATATGACAATGATGAACGTGTCATGATAAACAGGATGGTGGAAAGTTGCATGGCAATATATCTCGGAATGGCTATGGAAATGCCATAATAGGTAGGTATGGTGGCTGTTTTGAGGAAGATATAAGGAGGTTTATGTGTGAAAGAGCGTATCATATCATGGGGTTTGGATGCACCGGCGAAGTTTGCACCAACTCTCAATGTGAGAAAGGGCAATGCACGGTACCGAAGAGGCTAGCAATGATGGAAGGGTGAGAGTGCGTATAATCCATGGACTCAACATTAGTCATAAAGAACTCACATACTTATTGCAAAAATCTACAAGTCATCAAAAACAAAGCACTACGTGCATGCTCCTAGGGGGATAGATTGGTAGGAAAAGACCATCGCTCGTCCCTGACCGCCACTCATAAGGAAGACAATCAAAGAACACCTCATGTTTCAAATTTGTTACATAACGTTTACCATACGTGCATGCTACGGGACTTGCAAACTTCAACACAAGTATTTCTCAATTTCACAACTACTCAACTAGCACAACTTTAATATCACTACCTCCACATCTCAAAACAATCATCAAGCATCAAACTTCTCTTAGTATTCAAAACACTCATAAGAAATTTTTTACTAATCTTGAATACCTAGCATATTAGGATTATTTAAGCAAATTACCATGCTATATAAGACTCTCAAAATAATATAATTGAAGCATGCGAGATCAATAGTTTCTATAAAACAAATCCACCACCGTGCTCTAAAAGATATAACTGAAGTACTAGAGCAAAACTATATAACTCAAAAGATATAAGTGAAGCACATAGAGTATTCTAATAATTTCTGAATCATGTGTGTCTCTCTCAAAATGTGTGTACAGAAAATATGATTGTGGTAAACTAAAAAGCAAAGACTCAAATCATACAAGACGCTCCAAGCAAAACACATATCATGTGGTGAATAAAAATATAGCTCCAACTAAAGTTACCGATGGATGTAGACAAAAGAGGGGATGCCTTCCGGGGCATCCCCAAGCTTTGGCTTTTTGGTGTACTTAGATTATCTTCGGTGTGCCATGGGAATCCCCAAGCTTAGGCTCTTGCCACTCCTTGTTCCATAATCCATCAAATCCTTACCCAAAACTTGAAAACTTCACAACACAAAACTTAAAGTAGAAAATCTCGTGAGCTCCGTTAGCGAAAGAAAACAAAAGACCACTTCAAGGTACTGTAATGAACTCATTATTTATTTATATTGGTGTTAAACCTACTGTATTCCAATTTCTCTATGGTTTATAAACTATTTTACTAGCCATAGATTCATCAAAATAAGCAAACAACACATGAAAAACAGAATCTGTCAAAAACAGAACAGTCTGTAGTAATCTGTAGCTAGCGCAAGATCTGGAACCCCAAAAATTCTAAAATAAATTGATAGACGTGAGGAATTTATCTATTAATCATCTGAAAAAAGAATTAACTAAATAGCACTTTCCAAATGAACATGGCAGCAGTTCTCGTGAGCGCTAAAGTTTCTGTTTTTTACAGCAAGATTAACAAGACTTTCCCCAAGTCTTACCAACGGTTCTACTTGGCACAAACACTAATTAAACACAAAAAACACAACCAAAACAAAGGCTAGATAAATTATTTATTATTAAATAGGAGCAAAAAGCAAGGAATAAAAATAAAATTGGGTTGCCTCCCAACAAGCGCTATCGTTTAACGCCCCTAACTAGGCATAAAAGCAAGGATAGATCTAGGTATTATCATCTTGATCCTTAATTCTTTTAGCGGAGTTATGCTCGAATCCAGGAGGTTCTTTATGTTTCCCTTCATATCCAGAAATCTTGAGATCTAAAGAGTCCAACCGCTTATTGCAAAGGGTAATCAACATATTCATGCGGTGGAGATTCCCGCTAACGCTCTTAAGAGGTTCAAGAGACTTTTGTAAAATCTTAGTTACTTCGCAAATTTTCTCAAAAACTTGTGTTTCCCCTTGGGTATGATGAGGCCCCTTTTGTTGAGGTAGAGTTCCTACTATACCTTCTACAATCTCATGCGCAATACTGGGATCAATTTCAATAAAATTGCCTTTGGCAACGCAATACAAGAGTTGTCTATGAGACATATTTAGTCCAACATAAAAGTTGCAAAGCAAAATTCTAAAATTCACCTCTAGGGTACAATTACGATAAGATTCCATCATTCTAAACCAAGCATCTTTTAAGTTTTCTCCTTGTCTTTGTTTGAAGTGAAGAACCTCAAACTCGGGAGACAAAGGAGCAGAGAAGGGACTAGCCATAACGACAAGCAAACGGAAAAGAGGCGAACAGAAAAAGAGAGGGAGGATAGAGAGAGAGAGGGCGAATAAAATGGCAAGGGTGAAGTGGGGGAGAGGAAAACGAGAGGAAAATGGAAAATAATGTAATGCGGGAGATAAGGGTTTGTGTTGGGTACTTGGTATGTCGACTTTTGCATAGACCTCCCCGGCAACGGCGCCAGAAATCCTTCTTGCTACCTCTTGAGCACTTGCGTTGGTTTTCCCTTTAAGAGGAAAGGGTGGTGCAGCAAAGTAGCGGAATTATTTCCCTCGGTTTTTGAGAACCAAGGTATCAATCCAGTAGGAGGCTACGCGCGAGTCCCTTGCACCTACACAAAACAAATAAATCCTCGCAACCAACGAGATAAGGAGTTGTCAATCCCTACACGGTCACTTACGAGAGTGAGATCTGATAGATATGATAAGATAAGATTTTTGGTATTTTTATGATAAAGATGCAAAGTAAAATAAAAGGCAATGAAAATAACTAAGTGTTGGAAGATTAATATGATGAAGATAGACCCGGGGGCCATAGGTTTCACTAGTGGCTTCTCTCAAGAGCATAAGTATTTTACGATGGGTGAACAAATTACTGTTGAGCAATTGACATAATTGAGCATAGTTATGAGAATATCTAGGTATGATCATGTATATAGGCATCACGTCCGAGACAAGTAGACCGACTCCTGCCTGCATCTACTACTATTACTCCACACATCAACCGCTATCCAGCATGCATCTAGAGTATTAAGTTCATAAGAACAGAGTAACGCCTTAAGCAAGATGACATGATGTAGAGGGATAAATTCATGCAATATGATAAAAAACCCATCTTGTTATCCTCGATGGCAACAATACAATACGTGCCTTGCTACCTCTACTATCACTGGGAAAGGACACCGCAAGATTGAACCCAAAGCTAAGCACTTCTCCCATTGCAAGAAAGATCAATCTACTAGGCCAAACCAAACTGATAATTCGAAGAGACTTGCAAAGATAACCAATCATACATAAAAGAATTCGGAGAAGATTCAAATATTGTTCATAAATAAACTTGATCATAAACCCACAATTCATCAGTCTCAAAAAATACACCGCAAAAGAAGATTACATTGAATAGATCTCCACAAGAGAGGGGGAGAACTTTGTATTGAGATCCAAAAAGAGAGAAGAAGCCATCTAGCTAATAACTATGGACCCGAAGGTCTGAGGTAAACTACTCACACTTCATCGAAGAGGCTATGGTGTTGATGTAGAAGCCCTCCGTGATCGATGCCCCCTCCGGTGGAGCTCCGGAATAGGCCCCAAGATGGGATCTCGTGGATACAGAAAGTTATGGCGGTGGAATTAGGGTTTTAGCTCCGTCCCTGATCGTTTGGGGGTATGTAGGTATATATAGGAGGAAGGAGTACGTCGGTGGAGCAACAGGGGGCCCACGAGGGTGGAGGGCGCGCCTGGGGGGTAGGCGCGCCCCCTACCTCGTGGCTTCCCCATTGGTTGCTTGACGTAGGGTCCAAGTCTCCTAGACCATGTTCGTTCCGAAAATCACAACCCCGAAGGTTTCATTCCGTTTGGACTCCGTTTGATATTATTTTTCTGCGAAACTCTGAAATAGGCAAAAACAACAATTCTGGGTTGGGCCTCCGGTTAATAGGTTAGTCCCAAAAATAATATAAAAGTGAATAATAAAGCCCAATAATGTCCAAAATAGAAGATAATATAGCATGGAGCAATCAAAAATTGTAGCTACGTTGGAGACGTATCAGAGTCACAGGAACAGATTTCTGTGATGAACTACTTTCCAATAAGGGAGCATGTACAGTTACCTCATCAAGTTCTACTTTCCTCCCACTCACTTCTTCTGAGAGAAACTCCTTCTCTAGAAAGGATCCATTCTTAGCAACGAATCTCTTGCCTTCGGATCTGTGATAGAAGGTGTAACCAAGTGTCTTCTTTGGGTATCCTATGAAGATACATTTCTCTGATCTGGGTTTGAGCTTATCAGGATGAAACTATTTCACATAAGCATCGCAGCCCCAAACTTTAAGAAACGATAACTTTGGTTTCTTGCCAAACCACAGTTCATATGGCGTCGTCTCAACGGATTTAGATGGTGCCCTATTTAACGTGAATGCAGCTGTCTTTAATGCATAACCCCAAAACGATAGTGGTAAATCAGTAAGAGACGTCATAGATCGCACCATATCTAGTAAAGTGCGATTACGATGTTCGAACACACCATTACGCTATGGTGTTCCAGGTGGCGTGAGTTGCGAAACCATTCCGCATTGTTTCAAATGAAGACCAAACTCGTAACTCAAATATTCTCCTCCATGATCAGATCATAGAAAATTTATTTTCTTGTTACGATGATTTTCCACTTCACTCTAAAATTCTTTGATCTTTTCAAATGTTTCAGACTTATGTTTCATCAAGTAGATATACCCATATCTGCTCAAATCATCTGTGAAGGTCAGAAAATAATGATACCAGCCGCAAGCCTCAACACTCATCGGACTGCATACATCAGTATGTATTATTTCCAATAAGTCTGTTGCTTGCTACATTGTTTTGGAGAAAGGAGTCTTAGTCATCTTGCCTATGAGGCATGGTTCGCAAGCATCAATTGATTCATAATCAAGTGATTCCAAAAGCCCATCAGCATGGATTTTCTTCTTGCGCATTACACCAATATGACCTAAACGGCAGTGCCACAAATAAGTTGCACTATCATTATTAACTTTGCATCTTTTGGCTTTAATATTATGAATATGTGTATCACTATGATCGAGATTCAATGAGCCATCCACCTTGGGCGTATGACCATTGAAGGTTTTATTCATGTAAATAGAATAACAATTATTCTCTGACTTTAAATGAATAACCGTATTGCAATAAACATGATCAAATCATATTCATGCTCAACGCAAACACCAAATAACATTTATTTAGGTTGAACACTAATCCCGAAAGTATAGGGAGTGTGGGATGATGATCATATCAATCTTGGAACCACTTCCAACACGCGTCATCACTTCACCCTTAACTAGTCTGTTCATTCTGCAATTCCCGTTTCGAGTTACTAATCTGAGCAACTGAACTAGTATCAAATACTGAGGAGTTGCTATAAACACTAGTAAATTACACATCAATAACATGTATATCAAATATACCTTTGTTCACTTTGCCATCCTTCTTATCCGCCAAATACTTGGGGCAGTTCTGCTTCTAGTGACCAGTCCCTTTGCAGTAGAAGCACTTAGTCTCAGGCTTAGGTCTAGACTTGGGCTTCTTCACTTGAGCAGCAACTTGCTTGCCGTTCTTCTTGAAGTTCCCCTTCTTCCATTTGCCCTTTTCTTGAAACTAGTGGTCTTGTCAACCATCAACACTTGATGCTTTTCTTGATTTCTACCTTCATCGATTTCTGCATCACGAAGAGCTTGGGAATCATTTCCGTTATCCCTTGCATATTATAGTTCATCACGAAGTTCTAGTAACTTGGTGATAGTGACTAGAGAACTCTGTCAATCACTATCTTATCTCGAAGATTAATGTAACACCCACGATGAGGCTATATCTCCCATGTGTCAGAGCATGACTTAGAGGCATAACTGAAGGAAATATGCCCTAGAGGCAATAATAAAGTCATTATTTATTTCCTTATATCATGATAAATGTTTATTATTCATGCTAGAATTGTATTAACCAGAAAAATAATACATGTGTGAATACATAGACAAACAGAGTGTCACTAGTATGCCTCTACTTGACTAGCTCGTTGATCAAAGATGGTTATGTTTCCTAACCATAGACATGAGTTGTCATTTTATTAACGGGATCACATCATTAGGAGAATGATGTGATTGACTTGACCCATTCCGTTAGCTTAGCACTTGATCGTTTAGTTTGTTGCTATTGCTTTCTTCATAACTTATACATGTTCCTATGACTATGAGATTATGCAACTCCCGTTTACCGAACGAACACTTTGTGTGCTACCAAACGTCACAACCTAACTGGGTGATTTTAAAGGTGCTCTGCAGGTGTCTCCGAAGGTACTTGTTGGGTTGGCGTATTTTGAGATTAGGATTTGTCACTCCAATTGTTGGAGAGGTATCTCTGGGCCCTCTCGGTAATACACATCACTCAAGCATTGCAACTAATAAGTTAGTTGCGGGATGATGTATTACGGAACGAGTAAAGAGACTTGCCGGTAATGAGATTCAACTAGGTATTGAGATACCGACGATAGAATCTCGGGCAAGTAACATACCGATGACAAAGGGAACAACGTATGTTGTTATGCGGTCTGGCCGGTAAAGATCTTCGTAGAATATGTAGGAGCCAATATGAGCATCCAGGTTCCGCTATTGGTTATTGACCGAAGATGTGTCTCTGTCATGTCTACGTAGTTCTCAAACTCGTAGGGTGCGCATGCTTAAAGTTCAGTGACGATCGTAATTAGGGTTTTTGTGTTTTGATGTACCGAAGGTTGTTCGGAGTCCTGGATGTGATCACGGACATGACAAGGAGTCTTGAAATGGTCGAGACATAAAGATTGATATATTGGAAGCCTATATTTGGATATCGGAATCGTTCCGGGTGAAATCAGGATTTTACCGGAGTACCGGGGGTTACCGGAACCCCCCCCCCCCCCCCCCGAGGGTTAATGGGCCTACATGGGCCCTAAGGGAAAGAGGAGGGCCGGCCAGAGCAGGCCGCGCGCCCCCTCCCCCTAGTCTGAATAGGACAAGGAAGGGGGGGGGGCGCCCCCCTTTCCTCTTTCCCCCTTCCCATTTCCTTCTCCAACAAGGCAAGAGGGGGGAGTCCTACTCCTGGTGGGAGTAGGACTCCTCCAGGCGCACCCCTAGGGGCCGGCCGCACCTCCCCCCTCCCTCCTTTATATACGGGGGCAAGGGGGCACCCCATGACACACAAGTTGATCTTCGTGATCGTTCCTTAGCCGTGTGCG
Source organism: Triticum monococcum (assembly GCA_034509565.1). Classification (NCBI taxonomy): domain Eukaryota; kingdom Viridiplantae; phylum Streptophyta; class Magnoliopsida; order Poales; family Poaceae; genus Triticum; species Triticum monococcum. Next base: position 128,289,221 of record CM067842.1, read on the forward strand.
GTGCCTCCTTCCACCATATTCCATCCCGGTCATATCGTAGCGGTACTTAGGCGAAGCCCTGCGTCGGTAGAACATCATCACCGTTATCACGCTGCCGTGCTGATGAAACTCTCCCTCAACACTCGGCTGGATTGGAGCTCGAGGGATGTCACCAAGTTGAACGTGTGCAGAACTCGGAGGTGCCGTACGTTCGGTACTTGGATCGGTCGGATCGGGAAGACGTACGACTACTTCCTCTGCGTTGTGTGAACGTTTCCGTTGCCGGTCTATGAGGGTACATAGACAACACTCTCTCCTCTCGTTGCTATGCATCACCATGATCTTGCGTGTGCGTAGGAATTTTTTTGAAATTACTACGTTCCCCAACAGTGGCATCCGAGCCAGGTTTTATGCGTTGATGTTATATGCACGAGTAGAACACAAGTGAGTTGTGGGCAATATAAGTCATACTGCTTACCAGCATGTCATACTTTGGTTCAGCGGTATTGTTGGATGAAGTGGCCCGGACCGACATTACGCGTATGCTTACGCGAGACTGGTTCTACCGACGTGCTTTGCACAGAGGTGGCTGGTGGGTGTCAGTTTCTCCAACTTTAGTTGAATCGAGCGTGGCTACGCCCGGTCCTTGCGAAGGTTAAAACAACACCAACTTGACAAACTATCGTTGTGGTTTTGATGTGTAGGTAAGAACGGTTCTTGCTAAGCCCGTAGCAGCCACGTAAAACTTGCAACAACAAAGTAGAGGACGTCTAACTTGTTTTTGCAGGGCATGTTGTGATGTGATATGGTCAAGACATGATGCTAAATTTTATTGTATGAGAAGATCATGTTTTGTAACCGAGTTATCGGCAACTGGCCGGAGCCATATGGTTGTCGCTTTATTGTATGCAATGCAATCGCGCTGTAATGCTTTACTTTATCACTAAGCGGTAGCGATAGTCGTGGAAGCATAAGATTGGCGAGACGACAACGATGCTACGATGGAGATCAAGGTGTCGCACCGGTGAAGATGGTGATCATGACGGTACTTCGGAGATGGAGATCACAAGTACAAGATGATGATGGCCATATGATATCACTTATATTGATTGCATGTGATGTTTATCTTTTATGCATCTTATCTTGCTTTGATTGACGGTAGCATTATAAGATGATCTCTCACTAAATTTCAAGATAAAAGTGTTCTCCCTGAGTATGCACCGTTGCAAAAGTTCGTCGTGCCCAGACACCACATGATGATCGGGTGTGATAAGCTCTACGTCCATCTACAACGGGTGCAAGCCAGTTTTGCACATGCAGAATACTCAGGTTAAACTTGACGAGCCTAGCATATGCAGATATGGCCTCGGAACACTGAGACCGAAAGGTCGAGCGTGAATCATATAGTAGATATGATCAACATATTGATGTTCACCATTGAAAGCTACTCCATTTCACATGATGATCGGTTCTGGTTTAGTTGATTTGGATCACGTGATCACTTAGAAGATTAGAGGGATGTCTTTCTAAGTGGGAGTTCTTAAGTAATATGATTAATTGAACTTAAATTTATCATGATCTTAGTACTTGATAGTATCTTGCTTGTCTATGTTTGATTGTAGATAGATGGCCCGTGCTGTTGTTCCGTTGAATTTTATTGTGTTCCTTGAGAAAGCAAAGTTGAAAGATGATGGTAGCAATTACACAGACTGGGTCCATAACTTGAGGATTATCCTCATTGCTGCACAGAATAATTACGTCCTGGAAGCACCGCTGGGTGCTAGGCCAGCTGCTGGAGCAACACCAGATGTTATGAACGTCTGGCAGAGCAAAGCTGATGACTACTCAATAGTTCAGTGTCCCATTCTTTACGGCTTAGAATCGGGACTTCAACGATGTTTTGAACGTCATGGAGCATATGAGATGTTCCAGGAGGTGAAGTTAATATTTCAAGCAAATGCCCGGATTGAGAGATATGAAGTCTCCAATAAGTTCTATAGCTGCAAGATGGAGGAGAATAATTCTCTCAGTGAACATATACTCAAAATGTCTGGGTATCATAATCACTTGACTCAACTGGGAGTAAATCTTCCTGTTGATAGTGTCATTGACAGAGTTCTTCAATCACTGCCACCAAGCTACAAGAGCTTCGTGATGAACTATAACATGCAAGGGATGGATAAGACGATTCCCGAGCTCTTCGCAATGCTAAAGGCTGTGCAGGTAGAAATCAAGAAGGAGCATCAAGTGTTTATGGCCAACAAGACCGCCAGTTTCAAGAAAAAGGGCAAAGGGAAGAAGAAGGGGAACTTCAAGAAGAATAGCAAGCAAGTTGCTGCTCAGGAGAAGAAACCCAAATCTGGACCTAAGCTTGAAACTGAGTGCTTCTACTGCAACCAGACTGGACACTGGAAGCGGAACTGCCCCAAGTATTTGGCGGATAAGAAGGATGGCAAGGTGAACAAAGGTATATGTGATATACATGTTATTGATGTGTACCTTACTAGAGCTCGTAGTAGCACCTGGGTATTTGATACTAGTTCTGTTGCTAATATTTGCAACTCGAAACAGGGACTACGGATTAAGCAAACACTGGCGAAGGACGAGGTGACGATGCGCGTGGGAAATGGTTCCAAAGTCAATGTGATCGCAGTCGGCATGCTACCTCTACATCTACCTTCGGGATTAGTATTAGACCTAAATAATTGTTATTTGGTGCCAGTGTTGAGCATGAACATTATATCTGGATCTTGTTTGATGCGAGACGGTTATTCATTTAAATCAGAGAATAATGGTTGTTCTACTTATAAGAGTAATATCTTTATGGTCATGCACCCTTGAAAAGTGGTCTATTTTTGATGAATCTCGATAGTAGTGATACACATATTCATAATGTTGAAGCCAAAAGATGCAGAGTTGATAATGATAGTGCAACTTATTTGTGGCACTGCCGTTTGAAGGAAATATGCCCTAGAGGCAATAATAACGTTATTATTTATTTCCTTATATCATGATAAATGTTTATTATTCATGCTAGAATTGTATTAACCGGAAACATAATACATGTGTGAATACATAGACAAATAGAGTGTCACTAGTATGCCTCTACTTGACTAGCTCGTTAATCAAAGATGGTTATGTTTCCTAACCATAAACAAAAGAGTTGTTATTTGATTAACGAGGTCACATCATTAGTTGAATGATCTGATTGACATGACCCATTCCATTAGCTTAGCACCCGATCGTTTAGTATGTTGCTATTGCTTTCTTCATGACTTATACATGTTCCTATGACTATGAGATTATGCAACTCCCGTTTGCCGGAGGAACACTTTGGGTGCTACCAAACGTCACAACGTAACTGGGTGATTATAAAGGAGCACTACAGGTGTTTCCAATGGTAGATGTTGGGTTGGCGTATTTCGAGAATTGGATTTGTCACTCCGATTGTCGGAGAGGTATCTCTGGGCCCTCTCGGTAATACACATCACATAAGCCTTGCAAGCATTATAACTAAGATGTTAGTTGTGAGATGATGTATTACGGAATGAGTAAAGAGACTTGCCGGTAACGAGATTGAACTAGGTATTGGATACCGACGATCAAATATCAGGCAAGTAACATACCGATGACAAAGGGAACAACGTATGTTGTTATGCGGTCTGACCGATAAAGATCTTCGTAGAATATGTAGGAGCCAATATGGGCATCCAGGTCCCGCTATTGGTTATTGACCAGAGACGTGTCTCGGTCATGTCTACATTGTTCTCGAACCGTAGGGTCCGCACGCTTAACGTTACGATGACAGTTATTATGAGTTTATGCATTTTGATGTACCGAAGGTTGTTCGGAGTCCCGAATGTGATCACGGACATGACGAGGAGTCTCGAAATGGTCGAGACATAAAGATTCATATATTGGAAGCCTATGTTTGGATATCGGAAGTGTTCCGGGTGAAATCGGGATTTTACCGGAGTACCGGGAGGTTACCGGAACCCCCCGGGAACCATATGGGCCTAAGTAGGCCTTAGTGGAAAGGTGAAAGGGGCAGCCCAAGGTGGGCTGCGTGCCTCCCCCCTCTCCTAGTCCTATTAGGACTAGGAGAGGTGGCCGGCCCCCTTCTCTCTCTCTCTCTCGCGAGGAATCCTATTAGGACTAGGATTGGGGGGGGAGTCCTACTCCCGGTAGGAGTAGGACTCCTCCTGCGCCCTCCTCTTGGCCGGCCAGCCCCTCCCCCTTGGATCCTTTATATACGGGGGCAGGGGGCACCTCTAGACACACAAGTTGATCATTGAGATCGTTCCTTAGCCGTGTGCGGTGCCCCCTGCCACCAAATTCCACCTTGATCATATCGTTGTAGTGCTTAGGCGAAGTCCTGCATCGGTAGTACATCAAGATCGTCACCACGCCGCCGTGCTGACGGAACTCTTCCTCGACGCTTTGCTGGATCGGAGCCCAAGGATCGTCATCAAGCTGAACGTGTGCTAAGAACTCGGAGGTGCCGGAGTAACGGTGCTTGGATCGGTCGGATCGGGAAGAAGACGTACGACTACTTCCTCTACATTGTGTCAATGCTAACGTTGCGATCTACAAGGGTACGTAGATCAGACTCTCCCCCTCGTTGCTATGCATCACCATGATCTTGCGTGTGCGTAGGAATTTTTTTGAAATTACTACGTTCCCCAACAGTGGCATCCGAGCCTAGGTTTTATGGTTTGATGTTATTTGCACGAGTAGAACACAAGTGAGTTGTGGGCGATACAAGTCATACTTCCTACCAGCATGTCATACTTTGGTTCGGCGGTATTGTTGGACGAGACGACCCGGACCAACATTACGCGTACGCTTACGTGAAATCGTTCCCTCGACGTGCTTTGCACATAGATGGCTTGCGGGCGACTGTCTCTCCAACTTTAGTTGAACCAAGTGTGGCTACGCCCGGTCCTTGAGAAGGTTAAAACGGAGTCTATTTGACAAACTATCGTTGTGGTTTTGATGCGTAGGTGAGATGAGTTCTTGCTTAAGCCCGTAGCAGCCACGTAAAACTTGCAACAACAAAGTAGAGGACGTCTAACTTGTTTTTGCAGGGCATGTTGTGATGTGATATGGTCAAGGCATGATGCTGAATTTTATTGTATGAGATGATCATGTTTTGTAACCAAGTTATCGGCAACTGGCAGGAGCCATATGGTTGTCGCTTTATTGTATGCAATGCAATCGCGATGTAATGCTTTACTTTATTGCTAAGCGGTAGTGATAGTCGTGGAAGCATAAGATTGGCGAGACGACAACGATGCTACGATGGAGATCAAGGTGTCGCGCCGGTGACGATGGTGATCATGACGGTGCTTCGGAGATGGAGATCACAAGCACAAGATGATGATGGCCATATCATATCACTTATATTGATTGCATGTGATGTTTATCCTTTTATGCATCTTATCTTGCTTTGATTGACGGTAGCATTATAAGATGATCTCTCACTAAATTATCAGGAAGTGTTCTCCCTGAGTATGCACCGTTGCCAAAGTTCGTCGTGCCCAGACACCACGTGATTATCGGGTGTGATAAGCTCTACGTCCATCTACAACGGGTGCAAGCCAGTTTTGCACACGCAGAATACTCAGGTTAAACTTGACGAGCCTAGCATATGCAGATATGGCCTCGGAACACAGAGACCGAAAGGTCGAGCGTGAATCATATAGTAGATATGATCAACATAACGATGTTCACCATTGAAAACTACTCCATCTCACGTGATGATCGGTTATGGTTTAGTTGATTTGGATCACGTGATCACTTAGAGGATTAGAGGGATGTCTATCTAAGTGGGAGTTCTTAAGTAATTTGATTAACTGAACTTAAACTTATCATGAACTTAGTACCTGATAGTATCTTGCTTGTTTATGTTGATTGTAGATAGATGGCTCGTGCTGTTGTTCCGTTGAATTTTAATGCGTTCCTTGAGAAAGCAAAGTTGAAAGATGATGGTAGCAATTACACGGACTGGGTCCGTAACTTGAGGATTATCCTCATTGCTGCACAGAAGAATTACGTCCTGGAAGCACCGCTGGGTGCCAGGCCTGCTGCTGGAGCAACACCAGATGTTATGAACGTCTGGCAGAGCAAAGCTGATGACTACTCGATAGTTCAGTGTGCCATGCTTTACGGCTTAGAATCGGGACTTCAACGACGTTTTGAACGTCATGGAGCATATGAGATGTTCCAGGAGTTGAAGTTAATATTTCAAGCAAATGCCCGGATTGAGAGATATGAAGTCTCCAATAAGTTCTATAGCTGCAAGATGGAGGAGAACAGTTCTATCAGTGAGCATATACTCAAGATGTCTGGGTATAATAATCACTTGATTCAATTGGGAGTTAATCTTCCGGATGATTGCGTCATTGACAGAATTCTCCAATCACAGCCACCAAGCTACAAGAGCTTTGTGATGAACTATAATATGCAAGGGATGAACAAGACTATTCCCGAGCTCTTCGCGATGCTGAAAGCTGCGTTGGTAGAAATCAAGAAGGAGCATCAAGTGTTGATGGTCAACAAGACCACTAGTTTCAAGAAAAAGGGCAAAGGGAAGAAGAAGGGGAACTTCAAGAAGAACAGCAAGCAAGTTGCTGCTCAGGAGAAGAAACCCAAGTCTGGACCTAAGCCTGAAACTGAGTGCTTCTACTGCAAGCAGACTGGTCACTAGAAGCGGAACTGCCCCAAGTATTTGGCGGATAAGAAGGATGGCAAGGTGAACAAAGGTATATGTGATATACATGTTATTGATGTGTACCTTACTAGAGCTCGCAGTAGCACCTGGGTATTTCATACTGGTTCTGTTGCTAATATTTGCAACTCGAAACAGGGACTACGGAATAAGCGGACACTAGCAAAGGACGAGGTGACAATGCGCGTGGGAAACGGTTCCAAAGTCGATGTGATCGCGGTCGGCACGCTACCTCTACATCTACCTTCGGGATTAATATTAGACCTAAATAATTGTTATTTGGTGCCAGCGTTGAGCATGAACATTATATCTGGATCTTGTTTTATGTGAGACGGCTATTCATTTAAATCAGAGAATAATGGTTGTTCTATTTATATGAGTAATATCTTTTATGGTCATGCACCTTTGAAGAGTGGTCTATTTTTGATGAATCTCGATAGTAGTGATACACATATTCATAATGTTGAAGCCAAAAGATGCAGAGTTGATAATGAAAGTGCAACTTATTTGTGGCACTGTCGTTTAGGTCATATCGGTGTAAAGCGCATGAAGAAACTCCATAATGATGGACTTTTGGAACCACTTGATTATGAATCACTTGGTACTTGCGAACCGTGCCTCATGGGCAAGATGACTAAAACACCGTTCTCCGGTACTATGGAGAGAGCAACAGATTTATTGGAAATCATACATACCGATGTATGTGGTCCGATGAATATTGAGGCTCGTGGCGGATATCGTTATTTTCTCACCTTCACAGATGATTTAAGCAGATATGGGTATATCTACTTAATGAAACACAAGTCTGAAACATTTGAAAAGTTCAAAGGATTTCAGAGTGAAGTTGAAAATCATCGTAACAAGAAAATAAAGTTTCTACGATCTGAGCGTGGAGGAGAATATTTGAGTTACGAGTTTGGTGTACATTTGAAAAATTGTGAAATAGTTTCGCAACTCACGCCACCCGGAACACCACAGCGTAATGGTGTGTCCGAACGTCGTAATCGTACTTTACTAGATATGGTACGATCTATGATGTCTCTTACTGATTTACCGCTATCGTTTTGGGGATACGCTTTAGAGACGGCCGCATTCACGTTAAATAGGGCACCATCAAAATCCGTTGAGACGACGCCTTATGAACTGTGGTTTGGCAAGAAACCAAAGTTGTCGTTTCTTAAAGTTTGGGGCTGCGATGCTTATGTGAAAAAGCTTCAACCTGATAAGCTCGAACCCAAATCGGAGAAATGTGTCTTCATAGGATACCCAAAGGAGACTGTTGGGTACACCTTCTATCACAGATCCGAAGGCAAGACATTCGTTGCTAAGAATGGATCCTTTCTAGAGAAGGAGTTTCTCTCAAAAGAAGTGAGTGGGAGGAAAGTAGAACTTGACGAGGTAACTGTACCTGCTCCCTTATTGGAAAGTGGTACATCACAGAAAACCGTTTCTGCGACACCTACACCAATAAGTGAGGAAGCTAATGATGATGATCATGGAACTTCAGGACAAGATACTACTGAACTTCGTAGATCAACCAGAGTAAGATCCGCACCAGAGTGGTACGGTGATCCAATTCTGGAAGTCATGCTACTAGATCATGATGAACCTACGAACTATGAAGAAGCGATGGTGAGCCCAGATTCCGCAAAGTGGCTTGAAGCCATGAAATCTGAGATGGGATCCATGTATGAGAACAAAGTATGGACTTTGGTTGACTTGCCCGATGATCGGCAAGCAATTGAGAATAAATGGATCTTCAAGAAAAAGACTGACGCTGATGGTAATATTACTGTCTATAAAGCTCGACTTGTCGCAAAAGGTTTTCGACAAGTTCAAGGGGTTGACTACGATGAGACCTTCTCACCCGTAGCGATGCTTAAGTCTGTCAGAATCATGTTAGCAATTGCCGCATTTTATGATTATGAAATTTGGCAAATGGATGTCAAAACTGCATTCCTGAATGGATTTCTGGAAGAAGAGTTGTATATGATGCAACCGGAAGGTTTTGTCGATCCAAAGGGAGCTAACAAAGTGTGCAAGCTCCAGTGATCCATTTATGGACAGGTGCAAGCCTCTCGGAGTTGGAATAAACGCTTTGATAGTGTGATCAAAGCATTTGGTTTTATACAGACTTTTGGAGAAGCCTGTATTTACAAGAAAGTGAGTGGGAGCTCTGTAGCATTTCTAATATTATATGTGGATGACATATTGCTGATTGGAAATGATATAGAATTTCTGGATAGCATAAAGGGATATTTGAATAAGAGTTTTTCAATGAAAGACCTCGGTGAAGCTGCTTACATATTGGGCATTAAGATCTATAGAGATAGATCGAGACGCTTAATTGGACTTTCACAAAGCACAGACCTTGACAAAATTTTGAAAAAGTTCAAAATGGATCAAGCAAAGAAAGGGTTCTTGCCTGTGTTACAAGGTGTGAAGTTGAGTCAGACTCAATGCCCGACCACTGCAGAAGATAGAGAGAAAATGAAAGATGTTCCCTATGCTTCAGCCATAGGCTCTATCATGTATGCAATGCTGTGTACCAGACCTGATGTATGCCTTGCTATAAGTTTAGCAGGGAGGTACCAAAGTAATCCAGGAGTGGATCACTGGACAGCGGTCAAGAACATCCTGAAATACCTGAACAGAGTGTCACTAGTATGCCTCTACTTGACTAGCTCGTTAATCAAAGATGGTTATGTTTCCTAACCATAAACAAAAGAGTTGTTATTTGATTAACGAGGTCACATCATTAGTTGAATGATCTGATTGACATGACCCATTCCATTAGCTTAGCACCCGATCGTTTAGTATGTTGCTATTGCTTTCTTCATGACTTATACATGTTCCTATGACTATGAGATTATGCAACTCCCGTTTGCCGGAGGAACACTTTGGGTACTACCAAACGTCACAACGTAACTGGGTGATTATAAAGGAGCACTACAGGTGTTTCCAATGGTAGATGTTGGGTTGGCGTGTTTCGAGAATAGGATTTGTCACTCCGATTGTCGGAGAGGTATCTCTGGGCCCTCTCGGTAATACACATCACATAAGCCTTGCAAGCATTATAACTAAGATATTAGTTGTGAGATGATGTATTACGGAACGAGTAAAGAGACTTGCCGGTAACGAGATTGAACTAGGTATACCGACGATCAAATCTTGGGCAAGTAACATACCGATGACAAAGGGAACAACGTATGTTGTTATGCGGTCTGACCGATAAAGATCTTCGTAGAATATGTAGGAGCCAATATGGGCATCCAGGTCCCGCTATTGGTTATTGACCGGGGACGTGTCTCGGTCATGTCTACATTGTTCTTGAACCGTAGGGTCCGCACGCTTAACGTTACGATGACAGTTATTATGAGTTTATGCATTTTGATGTACCGAAGGTTGTTCGGAGTCCCGGATGTGATCACGGACATGACGAGGAGTCTCGAAATGGTCGAGACATAAAGATTCATATATTGGAAGCCTATGTTTGGATATCGAAAGTGTTCCGGGTGAAATCGGGATTTTATCGGAGTACCGGGAGGTTACCGGAACCCCCCGGGAACCATATGGGCCTTAGTGGGCCTTAGTGGAAAGGTGAAAGGGGCAGCCCAAGGTGGACTAGGAGAGGTGGCCGGCCCCCTTCTCTCTCTCTCTCTCTCTCTCTCTCTCTCGGAATCCTATTAGGACTAGGATTGGGGGGGGGTCCTACTCCCGGTAGGAGTAGGACTCCTCCTGCGCCCTCCTCTTGGCCGACCAGCCCCTCGCCCTTGGATCCTTTATATACGGGGGCAGGGGGCACCTCTAGACACACAAGTTGATCATTGAGATCGTTCCTTAGCCGTGTGCGGTGCCCCCTGCCACCAAATTCCACCTCGATCATATCGTTGTAGTGCTTAGGCGAAGCCCTACGTCGGTAGTACATCAAGATCGTCACCACGCCGTCGTGCTGACGGAACTCTTCCTCGACGCTTTGCTGGATCGGAGCCCGAGGATCGTCATCGAGCTGAACGTGTGCTAAGAACTCGGAGGTGCCGGAGTAACGGTGCTTGGATCGGTCGGATCGGGAAGAAGACGTACGACTACTTCCTCTACGTTGTGTCAACGCTTCCGTTGCGATCTACAAGGGTACGTAGATCAGACTCTCCCCCTCGTTGCTATGCATCACCATGATCTTGCGTGTGCGTAGGAAATTTTTTGAAATTACTACGTTCCCCAACACCGTTTAGGTCATATCGGTGTAAAGCGCATGAAGAAACTCCATACTGATGGATTTTTGGAATCACTTGATTATGAATCACTTGGTACTTGCGAACCGTGCCTCATGGGCAAGATGACTAAAACACCGTTCTCCGGTACTATGGAGAGAGCAACAGATTTGTTGGAAATCATACATACAGATGTATGTGGTCCGATGAATTTTGAGGCTCGTGGCGGATATCGTTATTTTCTCACCTTCATCAGATGATTTAAGCAGATATCAGTATATCTACTTAATGAAGCATAAGTCTGAAACATTTGAAAAGTTCAAAGAATTTCAGAGTGAAGTTGAAAATCATCGTAACAAGAAAATAAAGTTTCTACAATCTGATCGTGGAGGAGAATATTTGAGTTACGAGTTTGCTCTACATTTGAAACAATGCGGAATAGTTTCACAACTCACGCCACCCGGAACACCACGGCGTAATGGTGTGTCCGAACGTCGTAATCGTACTTTATTAGATATGGTGCGATCTATGATGTCTCTTACTGATTTACCGCTATCATTTTGGGGTTATGCTTTAGAGGCGGCTGCATTCACGTTAAATAGGGCACCATCGAAATCCGTTGAGACGACGCCTTATGAACTGTGGTTTGGCAAGAAACCAAAGTTGTCGTTTCTGAAAGTTTGGGGCAGCAATGCTTATGTGAAAAAGCTTCAATCTGATAAGCTCGAACCCAAATCGGAGAAATGTGTCTTCATAGGATAGCCAAAGGAGACTGTTGGGTACACCTTCTATCACAGATCCGAAGGCAAGACATTTGTAGCTAAGAATGGATCCTTTCTAGAGAAGGAGTTTCTCTCGAAAGAAGTGAGTGGGAGGAAAGTAGAACTTGATGAGGTAACTGTACCTGCTCCCTTATTGGAATGTAGTACATCACAGAAACCGGTTTCTGTGACACCTATACCAATTAGTGAGGAAGCTAATGATAGTTATCATGAAACTTCAGATCAAGTTACTACCGAACCTCGTAGATCAACCAGAGTAAGATCCGCACCATAGTGGTATGGTAATCCTGTTCTGGAAGTCATGCTACTAGATCATGATGAACCTACGAACTATGAAGAAGCGATGGTGAGCCCAGATTCCGCAAAATGGCTAGAAGCCATGAAATCTGAGATGCGATCCATGTATGAGAACAAAGTGTGGACTTTGGTCGACTTGCCCGTTGATCGGCAAGCAATTGAGAATAAATGGATCTTCAAGAAGAAGACTGACGCTGACGATAATGTTATTGTCTACAAAGCTCGACTTGTTGCGAAAGGTTTTCGACAAGTTCAAGGGATTGACTACGATGAGACCTTCTCACCCATAGCGATGCTTAAGCCTGTCTGAATCATGTTAGTAATTGCCACATTTTATGATTATGAAATTTGGCAGATGGATGTCAAAACTGCATTCCTGAATGGATTTCTGGAAGAAGAGTTGTATATGATGCAACCGAAAGGTTTTGTCGATCCAAAGGGAGCTAACAAAGTGTGCAAGCTCCAGCGATCCATTTATGGACTGGTGCAAGCCTCTTGGAGTTGGAATAAATGCTTTGATAGTGTGATCAAAGCATTTGGTTTTGTACAGACTTCTGGAGAAGCCTGTATTTACAAGAAAGTGAGTGGGAGCTCTGTAGCATTTTTGATATTATATATGGATGACATATTACTGATTGGAAATGATATAGAATTTCTAGATAGCATAAAGGGATACTTGAATAAGAGTTTTTCAATGAAAGACGTCGGTGAAGCTGCTTACATATTGGGCATTAAGATCTATAGAGATAGATCAAGACGCTTAATTGGACTTTCACAAAGCACATACCTTGACAAAGTTTTGAAGAAGTTCAAAATGGATCAAGCAAAGTAAGGGTTCTTGCCTGTGTTACAAGGTGTGAAATTGAGTAAGACTCAATGTCCAACCACCGCAGAAGATAGAGAGAAAATATGTTCCCTATGCTTCAGCCATAGGCTCTATCATGTATGCAATGTTGTGTATCAGACCTGATGTGTGCCTTGATATAAGTCTAGCAGGGAGGTACCAAAGTAATCCAGGAGTGGATCACTGGACAGCGGTCAAGAACATCCTGAAGTACCTGAAAAGGACTAAGGATATGTTTCTCGTATATGGAGGTGACAAAGAGCTCATCGTAAATGGTTACGTAGATGCAAACTTTGACACTGATCCGGACGATTTTAAATCGCAAACCGGATACGTGTTTACATTGAACGGTGGAGCTGTCAGTTGGTGCAGTTCTAAACAAAGCATCGTGGCAGGATCTACATGTGAAGCGGAGTACATAACTGCTTCGGAAGCAGCAAATGAAAGAGTCTGGATGAAGGAGTTCATATCCGATCTAGGTGTTATTCCTAGTGCATCGGGTCCAATGAAAATCTTTTGTGACAATACTGGTGCAATTGCCTTGGTGAAGGAATCCAGATTTCACAAGAGAACCAAGCACATCAAGAGACGCTTCAATTCCATTCGGGATTTAGTCCAAGTGGGAGACATAGAAATTTGCAAGATATATACGGATCTGAATGTTGCAGACCCACTGACTAAGCCTCTTCCACGAGCAAAACATGATCAGCACCAAGGCTCCATGGGTGTTAGAATCATTACCGTGTAATCTAGATTATTGACTCTAGTGCAAGTGGGAGACTGAAGGAAATTTGCCCTAGAGGCAATAATAAAGTTATTATTTATTTCCTTATATCATGATAAATGTTTATTATTCATGCTAGAATTGTATTAACCGGAAACATAATACATGTGTGAATACATAGAATCAACGAGCTAGTCAAGTAGAGGCATACTAGTGACACTCTGTTTGTCTATGTATTCACACATGTATTATGTTTCCGGTTAATACAATTCTAGCATGAATAATAAACATTTATCATGATATAAGGAAATAAATAATAACTTTATTATTGCCTCTAGGGCATATTTCCTTCAGTCTCCCACTTGCACTAGAGTCAATAATCTAGATTACACGGTAATGATTCTAACACCCATGGAGCTTTGGTGTTGATCATGTTTTGCTCGTGGAAGAGGCTTAGTCAACGGGTCTGCTACATTCAGCTCCGTATGTATCTTGCAAATTTCTATGTCTCCCACCTGGACTAGATCCCGGATGGAATTGAAGCGTCTCTTGATGTGTTTGGTTCTCTTGTGAAACCTGGATTCCTTTGCCAAGGCAATTGCACCAGTATTGTCACAAAAGATCTTCATTGGACCCGATGCACTAGGTATGACACCTAGATCGGATATGAACTCCTTCATCCAAACTCCTTCATTTGCTGCTTCCGAAGCAGCTATGTACTCCGCTTCACATGTAGATCCCGCCACGACGCTTTGTTTAGAACTGCACCAACTGACATCTCCACCGTTTAATGTAAACACGTATCCGGTTTGTGATTTAGAATCGTCCGGATCAGTGTCAAAGCTTGCATCAACGTAACTGTTTAGGATGAGCTCTTTGTAACCTCCATATACGAGAAACATATCCTTAGTCATTTTCAGGTATTTCAGGATGTTATTGACCGATGTCCAGTGATCCACTCCTGGATTACTTTGGTACCTCCCTGCTAGACTTATAGCAAGGCACACATCAGGTCTGGTACACAGCATTGCATAAATGATAGAGCCTATGGCTGAAGCATAGGGAACATCTTTCATTTTCTCTCTATCTTCTGCAGTGGTCGGGCATTGAGTCTGACTCAACTTCACACCTTGTAACACAGGCAAGAACCCTTTCTTTGCTTGATCCATTTTGAACTTCTTCAAAATCTTGTCAAGGTATGTGCTTTGTGAAAGTCCAATTAAGCGTCTTGATCTATCTCTATCGATCTTTATGCCTAATATGTAAGCAGCTTCACCGAGATCTTTCATTGAAAAACTCTTATTCAGGTATCCCTTTATGCTATCCATTAATTCTATATCATTTCCAATCAGTAATATGTCATCCACATATAATATCAGAAATGCTACAGAGCTCCCACTCACTTTCTTGTAAATACAGATTTCTCCGAAAGTCTGTATAAAACCAAATGCTTTGATCACACTATCAAAGCGTTTATTCCAACTCCAAGAGGCTTGCACCAGTCCATAAATGTATCGCTGGAGCTTGCACACTTTGTTAGCTCCCTTTGGATCGACAAAACCTTCCGGTTGCATCATATACAACTCTTCTTCCAGAAATACATTCAGGAATGCAGTTTTGACATCCATCTGCCAAATTTCATAATCATAAAATGCGGCAATTGCTAACATGATTCGGACAGACTTAAGCATCGCTACGGGTGAGAAGGTCTCATCGTAGTCAACCCCTTGAACTTGTCGAAAACCTTTTGCGACAAGTCGAGCTTTGTAGACAGTAATATTACCGTCAGCGTCAGTCTTCTTCTTGAAGATCCATTTATTCTCAATTGCTTGCCGATCATCGGGCAAGTCAACCAAAGTCCATACTTTGTTCTCATACATGGATCCCATCTCGGATTTCATGGCTTCAAGCCATTTTGCGGAATCTGGGCTCACCATCGCTTCTTCATAGTTCGTAGGTTCATCATGATCTAGTAGCATGATTTCCAGAATAGGATTACCATACCACTCTGGTGCGGATCTTACTCTGGTTGATCTACGAGGTTCAGTAGTATCTTGTTATGAAGTTTCATGATCATTATCATTAGCTTCCTCACTATTTGGTGTAGGTGTCGCAGAAATAGTTTTCTGTGATGTACTACTTTCCAATAAGGGAGCAGGTACAATTACCTCGTCAAGTTCTACTTTCCTCCCACTCACTTATTTTGAGAGAAACTCCTTCTCTAGAAAGGATCCATTCTTAGCAACGAATGTCTTGCCTTCGGATCTGTGATAGAAGGTGTACCCAACAATCTCCTTTGGGTATCCTATGAAGACACATTTCTCCGATTTGGGTTCGAGCTTATCAGGTTGAAGCTTTTTCACATAAGCATCATAGCCCCAAACTTTAAGAAACGACAACTTTGGTTTCTTGCCAAACCATAGTTCATAAGGCGTCATCTCAACGGATTTTGGTGGTGCCCTATTTAACGTGAATGCGGCCGTCTCTAAAGCATAACCCCAAAACGATAGCGGTAAATCAGTAAGAGACATCATAGATCGCACCATATCTAGTAAAGTACGATTACGACGTTCGGACAAACCATTACGCTGAGGTGTTCCGGGTGGCGTGAGTTGCGAAACTATTCCGCATTGCTTCAAATGTACACCAAACTCGTAACTCAAATATTCTCCTCCACGATCAGATCGTAGAAACTTTATTTTCTTGTTACGATGATTTTCAACTTCACTCTGAAATTCTTTGAACTTTTCAAATGTTTCAGACTTATGTTTCATTAAGTAGATATACCCATATCTGCTTAAGTCATCTGTGAAGGTGAGAAAATAACGATATCCGCCACGAGCCTCAATAGTCATCGGAACACATACATCTGTATGTATGATTTCCAACAAATCTGTTGCTCTCTCCATAGTGCCGGAGAACGGTGTTTTAGTCATCTTGCCCATGAGGCACGGTTCGCAAGTACCAAGTGATTCATAACCAAGTGGTTCCAAAAGCCCATCAGTATGGAGTTTCTTCATGCGCTTTATACCGATATGACCTAAACGGCAGTGCCACAAATAAGTTGCACTATCATTATCAACTCTGCATCTTTTGGATTCAACATTATGAATATGTGTGTTACTACTATCGAGATTCATCAAAAATAGACCACTCTTCAAAGGTGCATGACCATAAAAGATATTACTCATATAAATAGAACAACCATTATTCTCTGATTTAAATGAATAACCGTCTTGCATTAAACAAGATCCAGATATAATGTTCATGCTCAACGCTGGCACCAAATAACAATTATTTAGGTCTAATATTAATCCCGAAGGTAGATGTAGAGGTAGCGTGCCGACTGCGATCACATTGACTTTGGAACCATTTCCCACGCGCATCGTCACCAAATAACGAGCTAGTCAAGTAGAGGCATACTAGTGACACTCTGTTTGTCTATGTATTCACACATGTATTATGTTTCCGGTTAATACAATTCTAGCATGAATAAGAAACCTTTATCATGATATAAGGAAATAAATAATAACTTTATTATTGCCTCTAGGGCATATTTCCTTCAATCTGGATACCCATGTTGGCTCCCACATGCTCCTCGATGATCTCATCGGATGAACCACGATGTCGAGGATTCAATCAATCCGTATACAATTCCCTTTGTCAAACGGTACGTTACTTGCCCGAGACTCGATCGTGGTATCCCAATACCTTGTTCAGTCTCGTTACCGGCAAGTCACTTTACTCGTACCGTAATGCATGATCCCATGATCAACCACTTGATTGAAGGAAATATGCCCTAGAGGTAATAATAAAGTTATTATTTATTTCCTTATATCATGATAAATGTTTATTATTCATGCTAGAATTGTATTAACCGGAAACATAATACATGTGTGAATACATAGACAAACAGAGTGTCACTAGTATGCCTCTACTTGACTAGCTCATTAATCAAAGATGGTTATGTTTCCTAACCATGAACAAAGAGTTGTTATTTGATTAACGGGATCACATCATTAGTTGAATGATCTGATTGACATGACCGATTCCATTAGCTTAGCACCTGATCGTTTAGTAAGTTGCTATTGCTTTCTTCATGACTTATACATGTTCCTATGACTATGAGATTATGCAACTCCCGTTTGCCAGAGGAACACTTTGTGTGCTACCAAATGTCACAACGTAACTGGGTGATTATAAAGGAGCTCTACAGGTGTCTCCAAAGGTACATGTTGGGTTGGCGTATTTCGATATTAGGATTTGTCACTCCGATTGTCGGAGAGGTATCTCTGGGCCCTCTCGGTAATGCACATCACTTAAGTCTTGCAAGCATTACAACTAATGAGTTAGTTGCGAGATGATGTATTACGGAACGAGTAAAGAGACTTGCCGGTAATGAAATTGAACTAGGTATTGGGTACCGACGATCGAATCTCTGGCAAGTAACATACAGATGACAAAGGGAACAACGTATGTTGTTATGCGGTCTGACCGATAAAGATCTTCGTAGAATATGTAGGAGCCAATATGGGCATCCAGGTCCCGCTATTGGTTATTGACCGGAGATGTATCTCGGTCATGTCTACATTGTTCTCGAACCCGTAGGGTCCGCACGCTTAAGGTTTCGATGACAGTTATATTATGAGTTTATATGTTTTGATGTACCGAAGGAGTTTGGAGTCCCAGATGAGATCGGGGACATGACGAGGAGTCTCGAAATGGTCGAGACGTAAAGATCGATATATTGTACGACTATATTTGGACATCGGAAAGGTTCCGAATGATTCGGGTATTTTTCGGAGTACCGGAGAGTTACGGGAATTCGCCAGGAGAAGTATTGGGCCTTATTGGGCCATACGGGAAAGAAAGAGGGGCTCCCTAGGGTAGGCCGCACGCCCCCCCCCCCTAGGCCTAGTCCGAATTGGACTAGGGGGAGGGGCTGCGCCCCTTCCTTGTTTCCTACTCCTACTACATGGAAGGACTCCTAGTTGGACTAGGAAAGGGGGAATCCTACTCCCGGTGGGAGTAGGACTCCCCTAGGGCGCGCCATAGAGAGGGGCGTCCCTCCCCTCCTCCACTCCTTTATATACGGGGGCAGGGGGCACCCCATAGACACACAAGTTGATCCACATGATCTTATTCTTAGACGTGTGCGGCGCCCCCTGCCACCATAGTCCTCGATAATATTGTAGCGGTGCTTAGGCGAAACCCTGCGACAGTAGTACATCAAGATCGTCACCACGCCGTCGTGCTGATGGAACTCTTCCCCGACACTTTGCTGGATCGGAGTCCGGGGATCGTCATCGAGCTGAACGTGTGCTAAAACTCGGAGGTGCCGTAGTTTCGGTGCTTGATCGGTCGGGCCGTGAAGACGTACGACTACATCAACCAAACGCTTCCGTTGTCGATCTACAAGGGTACATAGATCACACTCTCCCCTCGTTGCTATGCATCACCATGATCTTGCGTGTGCGTAGGAAATTTTTTGAAATTGCTACGTTCCCCAACAGTGGTATCAGAGCCTAGGTTTATGGTTTGATGTTATGTGCACGAGTAGAACACAAGTGAGTTGTGGGCGATATAAGTCATACTGCCTACCAGCATGTCATACTTTAGTTCGGCGGTATTGTTGGATGAAGCGGCCCGGACCGACATTATGCGTACGCTTACGCGAGACCGGTTCTCCCGACGTGCTTTGCACGGGTGACTGTTTCTCCAACTTTAGTTGAACCGAGTGTGGCTACGCTCGGTCCTTGCGAAGGTTAAAATGGCATCAACTTGACAAACTATCGTTGTGGTTCTGATGCGTAGGTAAGATTGGTTCTTGCTTAAGCCCGTAGCAGCCACGTAAAACTTGCAACAAACAAAGTAGAGGACGTCTAACTTGTTTTTGCAGGGCATGTTGTGATGTGATATGGTCAAGACATGATGATAAATTTTATTGTATGAGATGATCATGTTTTGTAACCGAGTTATCGGCAACTGGCAGAAGCCATATAGTTGTCGCTTTATTGTATGCAATGCAATCGCGCTGTAATGCTTTACTTTATCACTAAGCGGTAGCGATAGTCGTGGAAGCATAAAAGTGGCGAGACGACAATGATGTTGCGATGGAGATCAAGGTGTCATGCCGGTGACGATGGTGATCATGACGGTGCTTCAGAGATGGAGATCACAGGCACAAGATGATGATGGCCATATCATATCACTTATATTGATTGCATGTGATGTTTATCTTTTATGCATCTTATCTTGCTTTGATTGACGGTAGCATTATAAGATGATCTCTCACTAAATTATCAAGAAGTGTTCTCCGTGAGTATGCACCATTGCGAAAGTTCTTCGTGCTGAGACACCACGTGATGATCGGGTGTGATAGGCTCTACGTTCAAATACAACGGGTGCAAAACAGTTGCACATGCGGAATACTCAGGTTATACTTGACGAGCCAAGCATATACAGATATGGCCTTGGAACACGGAGACCGAAAGGTCGAGCGTGAATCATATAGTAGATATGATCAACATAGTGATGTTCACCAATGAAACTACTCCATCTCACGTGATGATCGGACATGGTTTAGTTGATTTGGATCACGTGATCACTTAGAGGATTAGAGGGATGTCTATCTAAGTGGGAGTTCTTAAGTAATATGATTAATTGAACTTAAATTTATCATGAACTTAGTCCTAGTAGTATTTTGCAAATTATGTTGTAGATCAATAGCTCGCGTTGTTGCTTCCTTGTGTTTATTTTGATATGTTCCTAGAGAAAATTGTGTTGAAAGATATTAGTAGCAATGATGCGGATTGGATCCGTGATCTGAGGTTTATCCTCATTGCTGCAGAGAAGAATTATGTCCTTGATGCACTGCTAGGTGACAGACCTATTGCAGGAGCAGATGCAGATGTTATGAACGTTTGGCTAAGCTCAATAGGATGACTACTTGATAGTTTAGTGCACCATGCTTAACGGCTTAGAATCGGGACTTCAAAGACGTTTTGAACGTCATGGACCATATGAGATGTTCCAGGAGTTGAAGTTAATATTTCAAGCAAATACCCGAGTTGTGAGATATGAAGTCTCCAACAAGTTCTATAGCTAAAAAGATGGAGGAGAATCGCTCAACTAGTGAGCATGTGCTCAGATTGTCTGGGTACTACAATCGCTTGAATCAAGTGGGAGTTAATCTTCCAGATAAGATAGTGATTGATAGAATTCTCTAGTCACCATCACCAAGTTAGTAGAACTTCGTGATGAACTATAATATGCAAGGGATAACGGAAATGATTCCCAAGCTCTTCGTGATGCTAAAATCGACGAAGGTAGAAATCAAGAAAAATATCAAGTGTTGATGGTAGACAAGACCACTAGTTTCAAGAAAAGGGCAAAAGGAAGAAGGAGAACTTCTAGAAGAATGGCAAGCAAGTTGCTGCTCAAGTGAAGAAGCCCAAGTTTGGTCCTAAGCCTGAGACTAAGTGCTTCTACTGCAAAGGGACTGGTCACTGGAAGCGGAACTACCCCAAGTGATTGGCGGATAAGAAGGATGGCAAAGTGAACAAAGGTATATTTGATATACAGATTATTGATGTGTATTTTACTAGAGTTGATAGCAACCCCTCGGTATTTGATACTGGTTCAGTTGCTAAGAGTAGTAACTCAAAACGGGAGTTGCAGAATGAACAGAAAATAGTTAAGGGCGAAGTAACGATGTGTGTTGGAAGTAGTTCCAAGATTGATATGATCATCATCACACACTCCCTATACTTTCGGGATTAGTGTTGAAACTAAATAAGTGTTATTTGGTGTTTGCGTTGAGCATGAATATGATTTAATCATGTTTATTGCAATATGGTTATTCATTAAAGTCAGAGAATAATTGTTGTTCTGTTTACATGAATAAAACCTTCGATGGTCATACACCCAATGAAAATAGTTCGTTGGATCTCGATCGTAGTGTTACACATATTCATAATATTGAAGCCAAAAGATGCAAAGTTAATAATGATAGTGCAACTTATTTGTGGCACTGCCGTTTAGGTCATATCAGTGTAAAGCGCATGAAGAAACTCCATACTGATGGACTTTTGGAACCACTTGATTATGAATCACTTGGTACTTGCAAACCATGCCTCATGAGCAAGATGACTAAGACTCCGTTCTCCGGAACAATGGAGCGAGCAACAAACTTGATTGGAAATAATACATACTGATGTATGCAGTCCAATGAGTGTTGAGGCTCGCGGCGGGTATCGTTATTTTCTGACCTTCATAGATGATTTGAGAAGATATGAGTATATCTACTTGATGAAACATAAGTCTGAAACATTTGAAAAGTTCAAATAAATTCAGGGTGAAGTGGAAAATCATCGTGACAAGAAAATAAGGTTTCTATGATCTGATCGCGGAGACAAATATTTGAGTTACGAGTTTGGTCTTCAATTAAAACATTGTGGAATAGTTTCACAAACTCATGCCACCTAGAACAGCACAGCATAATGGTGTGTCCGATCGTCATAACCGTACTTTATTGGATATAGTGCAATCTATGATGTTTCTTACCGATTTACCAATATCGTTTTGGGATCATGCATTAGAGACAGCTGCATTCACATTAAAAAGGGGCACCATCTAAGTCCGTTGAGACGACACAATCTGAACTGTGGTTTGGCAAGAAACCAAAGTTGTCGTTTCTTAAAGTTTGGGGTTGTGATACTTATATGAAAAAGTTTCATCCTAATAAGCTCAAAACCAAATCGGAGAAATATGTCTTCATAGGATACCCAAAGGAGACTTTTGGTTACACCTTCTATCACAAATCCGAAGGCAAGACTTTTGTTGCTGAATTCGGAGTTTTTCTAGAGAAGGAGTTTCTCTTGAAAGAAGTGAGTGGGAGGAAAGTAGAAAACTTGATAAGGTAATTGTACCTTCTCCCTTATTGGAAAGTAGTTCATCACATAAATCTGTTCTTGTGACTACTACACCAATTAGTGAGGAAGCTAATGATGATGATCATGTAACTTCATATCAAGTTACTACCGAATCTCGTAGGTAAACCAGAGTGAGATCCGCACCAGAGTGGTACGGTAATCCTGTTCTGGAAGTCATGTTACTAGACCATGACGAACTTGCGAACTATGAGGAAGCGATGATGAGCCCAGATTCCGCGAAATGGCTTGAGGCCATGAAATCTGAGATATGATCCATGTATGAGAACAAAGTATGGACTTTGATGGATTTGCCCGATGATCGGCAAGCCATGGAAAATAAATGGATCTTCAAGAGGAAGACGGACGTTGATAGTAGTGTTACTATCTACAAAGGTAGAATTGTCGCAAAAGGTTTTCGACAAGTTCAAGGTGTTGACTACGATGAGATTTTATCACTCGTATCTATGCTTAAAGTCTGTCCGAATCATGTTAGCAATTGCCGCATTTTATGAAATCTGGCAAATGGATAAACAAAACTGCATTCCTTAATGGATTTATTAAAGAAGAGTTGTATGTGATGCAACAAGATGGTTTTGTCAATCCTAAAGGTGCTAACAAAATATGCAAGCTCCAGCGATCCATTTATGGACTGGTGCAAGCATCTCGGAGTTGGAATATACGCTTTGATAAGTTGATCAAATCATATAGTTTTATACAGACTTGCGGTGAAGCCTGTATTTACAAGAAAGTGAGTGGGAGCACTACAGCATTTCTGATAAGTATATGTGAATGACATATTGTTGATTGGAAATAATGTAGAATTATTCTGCAAAGCATAAAGGAGTATTTGAAAGGAGTTTTTTCAAAGAAAGACATCGGTGAAGCTACTTACATATTGAGCATCAAGATCTATAGAAATAGATCAAAACGCTTGATAAGTTTTTTCAATGAGTACATACCTTGACAAGATTTTGAAGTAGTTCAAAATGGAACAGTCAAAGAAAGAGTTCTTGCCTGTGTTACAAGGTGTGAAATTGAGTAAGACTCAAAACACAACCACGGCAGAAGATAGAAAGAGAATGAAAGTCATTCCCTATGCCTTGGCCATAGGTTCTATAAAGTATGACATGCTGTGTACCAGATCTATTGTATACCATACACTGTGTTAAGAGAGGGAATACAATAGTGATCTAGGAGTAGATCAATGGACAGCGGTCAAAATTATCCTTACTGGAATAAGGATATGTTTCTCGATTACGGAGGTGACAAAAGGTTCGTCGTAAAGGGTTACGTCGATGCAAGTTTTGACACTGATCCAGATGACTCTAAGTCTCAATCTGGATACATATTGAAAGTGGGAGCAATTAGCTAGAGTAGCTCCATGTAGAGCATTGTTGAGATAGAAATTTGTAAAATACATGCGGATCTGAATGTGGCAGACCCGTTGACTAAACTTCTCTCACAAGCAAAACATGATCACTTTTTGGGTCTTAATCACATAGTGATGTGAACTAGATTATTGAATCTAGTAAACCCTTTGGGTGTTAGTCACATGGAGATGTGAACCAATCACATAAAGATGTGAACTATTGATGTTAAATCACATGGCGATGTAATCTAGATTATTGACTCTAGTGCAAGTGGGAGACTGAAGGAAATATGCCCTAGAGGCAATAATAAAGTTATTATTTATTTCCTTATATCATGATAAATGTTTATTATTCATGCTAGAATTTTATTAACCGGAAACATAATACATGTGTGAATACATAGACAAACAGAGTGTCACTAGTATGCCTCTACTTGACTAGCTCATTAATCAAAGATGGTTATGTTTCCTAACCATGAACAAAGAGTTGTTATTTGATTAACGGGATCACATCATTAGTTGAATGATCTGATTGACATGACCCATTCCATTAGCTTAGCACTCGATCGTTTAGTAAGTTGCTATTGCTTTCTTCATGACTTATACATGTTCCTATGACTATGAGATTATGCAACTCCCGTTTGCCAGAGGAACACTTTGTGTGCTACCAAATGTCACAACGTAACTGGGTGATTATAAAGGAGCTCTACAGGTGTCTCCAAAGGTACATGTTGGGTTGGCGTATTTCGAGATTAGGATTTGTCACTCCGATTATCGGAGAGGTATCTCTGGGCCCTCTCGGTAATGCACATCACTTAAGCCTTGCAAGCATTACAACTAATGAGTTAGTTGAGAGATGATTTATTACGGAACGAGTAAAGAGACTTGCCGGTAACGAGATTGAACTAGGTATTGGATACCGATGATCGAATCTCGGGCAAGTAACATACCGATGACAAAGGGAACAACGTATGTTGTTATGCGGTCTGACCGATAAAGATCTTCGTAGAATATGTAGGAGTCAATATGGGCATCCAGGTCCCGCTATTGGTTATTGACCGGAGACGTATCTCGGTCATGTCTACATTGTTCTTGAACCCGTAGGGTCCGCACGCCTAAGGTTTCGATGACAGTTATATTATGAGTTTATATGTTTTGATGTACCGAAGGAGTTCGGAGTCCCGGATGAGATCAGGGACATGACGAGGAGTCTCGAAATGGTCGAGACGTAAAGATCGATATATTGAACGACTATATTCGGACATCGGAAAGGTTCCGAATGATTCGGGTATTTTTTGGAGTACCGGAGAGTTACGGGAATTCGTCGGGAGAAGTATTGGGCCTTATTGGGCCATACGGGAAAGAGAGAGGGGCTGCCTAGGGCAGGCCGCGCGCCCCCCCAAGGCCTAGTCTGAATTGGACTAGGGCGAGGGGCTGCGCCCCTTCCTTGCTTCCTACTCCTACTACATGGAAGGACTCCTAGTTGGACTAGGAAAGGGGGAATCCTACTCCCGGTGGGAGTAGGACTCCCCTAAGGCGCGCCATAGAGAGGGCCGGCCCTCCCCTCCTCCACTCCTTTATATACGGAGGCAGGGGGCACCCCATAGACACACAAGTTGATCCACGTGATCTTATTCTTAGCCATGTGCGGCGCCCCCTGCCACCATAGTCCTCAATAATATTGTAGCGGTGCTTAGGCGAAGCCCTGCGACATTAGTACATCAAGATCGTCACTACGCCGTCGTGCTGACGGAACTCTTCCCCGACACTTTGCTGGATCGGAGTCCGGGGATCGTCATCGAGCTGAACATGTGCTAAAACTCGGAGGTGCCGTAGTTTCGGTGCTTGATCGGTCGGGCCGTGAAGACGTACGACTACATCAACCAAACGCTTCCGTTGTCGATTTACAAGGGTACGTAGATCACACTCTCCCCTCGTTGCTATGCATCACTATGATCTTGCGTGTGCGTAGGATTTTTTTTGAAATTACTACGTTCCCCAACATTGATCACATTGAGCTCATTATGATGATGCATTACCGAGTGGGCCCAGAGATACCTCTCCGTCATACGGAGTGACAAATCCCAGTCTCGATTCGTGCCAACCCAACAGACACTTTCGGAGATACCTGTAATGTACCTTTATAGTCACCCAGTTACGTTGTGACGTTTGGCACACCCAAGGCACTCCTACGGTGTCCGGGAGTTGCACAATCTCATGGTCTAAGGAAATGATACTTGACATTCACAAAAGCTACAGCAAACGAACTACACGATCTTTAAGCTATGCTTAGGATTGGGTCTTGTCCATCACATCATTCTCCTAATGATGTGATCCCGTTATCAATGACATCCAATGTCCATAGTCAGGAAACCATGACTATCTTTTGATCAACGAGCTAGTCAACTAAAGGCTCACTAGGGACATGTTGTGGTCTATGTATTCACACATGTATTACGATTTCCGGATAACACAATTATAGCATGAACAATAGACAATTATCATGAACAAAGAAATATAATAGTAACCATTTTATTATTGCCTCTAGGGCATATTTCCAACAGTCTCCCACTTGCACTAGAGTCAATATTCTAGTTACATTGTGATGAATCGAACACCCATGCAGTTCTGGGGTTGATCATGTTTTTCTCTAGGGAGAGGTTTAGTCAGCGGATCTGCTACATGCAGGTCCGTATGTACTTTACAAATCTCTATGTCTCCATTTTGAACACTTTCACTAATGGAGTTGAAGCGACGCTTGATATGCCTGGTCTTCCTGTGAAACCTGGGCTCCTTGGCAAGGGCAATAGCTCTAGTGTTGTCACAGAAGAGAGTCATCGGGCCCGACGCATTGGCTATGACTCCTAGGTCGGTAATAAACTCCTTCACCCAGACTGCTTCTTGTGCTGCCTCCGAGGCTGCCATGTACTCCGCTTCACATGTAGATCCCACCACAATGCTTTGCTTGCAACTGCACCAGCTTACTGGCCCACCATTCAAAATATACACGTATCCGGTTTGTGACTTACAGTCATCCAGATCTGTGTCGAAGCTAGCATCGATGTAACCCTTTACGACGAGCTCTTCGTCACCTCCATAAACGAGAAACATTTCCTTAGTCCTTTTCAGGTACTTCAGGATATTCTTGACCGTTGTCCAGTGTGCCATGCCGGGATTACTTTGGTACCTTCCTGCCAAACTTACGGCAAGGTTTACATCAGGTCTGGTACACAACATAGCATACATGATAGACCCTATGGCCGAGGCATAGGGGACGACACTCATCTTTTCTCTATCTTCTGCCGTGGTCGGGCATTGAGCCGTGCTCAATCTCGTACCTTGCAATACAGGCAAGAATCCCTTCTTTGACTGATCTATTTTGAACTTCTTCAATATCTTGTCAAGGTACGTACTCTGTGAAAGACCAATGAGGCATCTCGATCTATCTCTATAGATCTTGATGCCTAATATATAAGCAGCTTCTCCAAGGTCCTTCATTGAAAAACACTTGTTCAAGTAGGCCTTTATGCTTTCCAAGAATTCTATATCATTTCCCATCAACAGTATGTCATCCACATACAATATGAGAAATGCTATAGAGCTCCCACTCACTTTCTTGTAAATGCAGGCTTCTCCATAAGTCTGCATAAACCCAAACGCTTTGATCATCTCATCAAAACGAATGTTCCAACTCCGAGATGCTTGCACCAGCCCATAAATCGAGCATTGCAGCTTGCACACCTTGTCAGCATTCTTAGGATCGACAAAACCTTCTGGCTGCATCATATACAATTCTTCCTTAAGGAAACCATTAAGGAATGCCGTTTTGATGTCCATTTGCCATATCTCATAATCATAGAATGCGGCAATTGCTAACATGATTCAGACGGACTTCAGCTTCGCTGCGGGTGAGAAAGTCTCATCGTAGTCAACCCCTTGAACTTGTCGATAACCCTTAGCGACAAGCCGAGCTTTATAGATGGTCACATTACCATCCGCGTCTGTCTTCTTCTTAAAGATCCATTTATTTTCTATGGCTCATCGTTCAACGGGCAAGTCAGTCAAAGTCCATACTTCGTTTTCATACATGGATCCTATCTCGGATTTCATGGATTCCAGCCATTTGTCGGAATCCGGGCCCGCCATCGCTTCTTCATAGTTCGAAGGTTCACCGTTGTCTAACAACATGATTTCCAAGACACGGTTGCCATACCACTCTGGTGTGGAACGTGTCCTTGTGGACCTACGAAGTTCAGTAGCAACTTGATCTCAAGTTTCATGATCATCATCATCAACTTCCTCTCTAGTAGGTGCAGGCACCTCAGGAACATTTTCTTGAGCTGCGCCACTTACCGGTTCAAGAGGTAATACTTCATCAAGTTCTACCTTCCTCCCACATATTTCTTTTGAGAGAAACTCTTTCTCTAGAAAGAACCCATTCTTGGCAACAAAGATCTTGCCTTCGGATCTGAGGTAGAAGGTATACCCAATAGTATGTTTAGGGTATCCTATGAAGACACATTTTTCTGACTTGGGTTCGAGCTTTTCAGGTTGAAGTTTCTTGACATAAGCATCGCATCCCCAAACTTTTAGAAACGATAGCTTAGGTTTCTTCCCAAACCATAATTCATACGGTGTCGTCTCAACGGATTTCGACGGAGGCCTATTTAAAGTGAATGTGGCAGTCTCTAAAGCATAGCCCCAAAATGACAGCGGTAAATCTATAAGAGACATCATAGATCGCACCATATCCAATAGAGTGCTATTACGATGTTCGGACACACCATTACTCTGAGGTGTTCCAGGCGGCGTGAGTTGTGAAACTATTCCACATTTTCTTAAGTGTGTGCCAAATTCGTGACTCAAGTATTCTCCCCCATGATCTGATCGTAAGAACTTGATTTTCCTGTCACGTTGATTCTCAACCTCACTCTGAAATTCCTTGAACTTTTCAAAGGTCTCAGACTTGTGTTTCATTAAGTAGATATACCCATATCTACTTAAGTCATCAGTGAGGGTGAGAACATAATGATAGCCACCGCGAGCCTCAACACTCATTGGACCGCACACATCAGTATGTATGATTTCCAATAAGTTGGTTGCTCGCTCCATTGTTCCTGAGAACGGAGTCTTGGTCATTTTACCCATGAGGCATGGTTCGTACATGTCAAATGATTCGTAATCAAGAGACTCCAAAAGTCCATCTGCATGGAGCTTCTTCATGCGTTTGACACCTATGTGACCAAGGCGGCAGTGCCACAAGTATGTGGGACTATCATTATCAACTTTACATCTTTTGGTATTCACACTATGAATATGTGTAACATCACGCTCGAGATTCATTAAGAATAAGCCATTCACCATTGGAGCATGACCATAAAACATATCTCTCATATAAATAGAACAACCATTATTCTCGGATTTAAATGAGTAGCCATCTCGAATTAAACGAGATCCTGATACAATGTTCATGCTCAAGCACTAAATAACAATTATTGAGGTTTAAAACTAATCCCGTAGGTAAATGTAGAGGCAGCGTGCCGACGGCGATCACATCGACCTTGCAACCATTCCCAACGCGCATCATCACCTCGTCCTTCGCCAGTCTCCGCTTATTCCGCAGCTCCTGCTTTGAATTACAAATGTGAGCAACCGCATCGGTATCAAATACCCAGGAGCTACTACGAGTACTGGTAAGGTACACATCAATTACATGTATATCACATATACCTTTAGTGTTGCCGGCCTTCTTATCCGCTAAGTATTTGGGGCAGTTCCGCTTCCAGTGACCACTTCCCTTGCAATAAAAACACTCAGTCTCAGGGTTGGGTCCATTCTTTGGCTTCTTCCCGGCAGCTTGCTTACCGGGCGCGGCAACTCCCTTGCCGTCCTTCTTGAAGTTCTTCTTACCCTTGCTTTCTTGAACTTAGTGGTTTTATTCACCATCAACACTTGATGTTCCTTTTTGACTTCTACCTCTGCTGATTTCAGCATTGAATATATCTTAGGAATGGTCTTTTCCATCCCCTGCATATTGAAGTTCATCACAAAGCTCTTGTAGCTCAGTGGAAGCGACTGAAGGATTCTGTCAATGACCGCGTCATCCGGGAGATTAACTCCCAGCTGAGTCAAGCGGTTATGCAACCCAGACATTTTGAGTATGTGCTCACTGACAGAACTATTTTCCTCCATCTTACAACTGAAGAACTTGTCGGAGACTTCATATCTCTCGACCCGGGCATGACCTTGAAAAACCATTTTCAGCTCTTCGAACATCGCATATGCTCTGTGTCTCTCAAAACGCTTTTGGAGCCCCGGTTCTAAGCTGTAAAGCATGCCGCACTGAACGAGGGAGTAATCATCAGCACGTGACTACCAAGCGTTCATAACGTCTTGGTTCTGTGGGATGGGTGCGTCACCTAGTGGTGCTTCTAGGACATAATCTTTCTTGGCAGCTATGAGGATGATCCTCGGGTTTCGGACCCAGTCCGTATAGTTGCTGCCATCGTCTTTCAGCTTGGTTTTCTCTAGGAACGCGTTGAAGTTGAGGACAACGTGGGCTATTTGATCTACAAGACATATTGTAAAGATTTTAGACTAAGTTCATGATAATTAAGTTCATCTAATCAAATTATTCAATGAACTCCCACTCAGATAGACATCCCTCCAGTCATCTAAGTATAACATGATCCGAGTTAACTAGGCCGTGTCCGATCATCACGTGAGACGGACTAGTCAACATCGGTGAACATCTTCATGTTGATCGTATCTTCTATACGACTCATGCTCGACCTTTCGGTCTTCTGTGTTCTGAGACCATGTCTGTACATGATAGGCTCGTCAAGTCAACCTAAGTGTATTGCGTGTGTAAATCTGGCTTACACCCGTTGTATTCGAACGTTAGAATCTATCACACCCGATCATCATGTGGTGCTTCGAAACAACGAACCTTCGCAATGGTGCACAGTTAGGGGGAACACTTTCTTGAAATTATTACGAGGGATCATCTTATTTAAGCTACCGTCGTTCTAAGCAAATAAGATGTAAAACATGATAAACATCACATGCAATCAAACAGTGATATGATATGGCCAATATCATTTGCTCCTTTTGATCTCCATCTTCGGGGCTCCATGATCATCGTTGTCACCGGCATGACACCATGATCTCTATCATCATGATCTCCATCATCGTGTCTTCTTGAAGTTGTCTCGTCATCTATTACTTCTACTACTATGGCTAACGCTTTAGCAATAAAGTAAAGTAATTACATGACGTTTATGTTGACACGCAGGTCATAAATAAATAAAGACAACTCCTATGGCTCCTGCCGGTTGTCATACTCATCGACACGCAAGTCGTGATTCCTATTACAAGAACATGATCATCTCATACATCACATATATCAGTCATCACATCCTTTGGCCATATCACATCACAAAACACTTGCTGCAAAAACAAGTTAGACGTCCTCTAATTGTTGTTGCAAGTTTTTTTACGTGGCTGCTATAGGATTCTAGCAAGAATGTTTCTGACCTATGCCAAAACCACAACGTGCATTTCCAATTTCTATTTACCCTTCATAAGGACCCTGTTCATCGAATCCGATCCGACTAAAGTGGGAGAGACAGACACCCGCCAGTCACCTTATGCAACTAGTGCATGTCAGTCGGTGGAACCGGTCTCACGTAAGCGTGCGTGTAAGGTTGGTCCGGGCCGCTTCATCCCACAATGCCGCCGAATCAAGATAAGACTAGTAACGGCAAGATAATTGACAATATCGACGCCCACAACTGCTTTGTGTTCTGCTCGTGCATAGTAACTATGCATAGACCTAGCTCATGATGCCACTGTTGGGTAAGGTAGCAGAATTTTAAATATTTCTACGCATCACCAAGATCTATCTATGGATTCATCTAGCAACGAGGGAGAGAGGAGTGCATCTACATACCCTTGTAGATCACGAGCGGAAGTGTTCAAGAGAACGGGGTTGATGGAGTCGTACTCGTCGTGATCCAAATCACCGAAGATCCTAGCGCCGAACGGACGGCACCTCCGCGTTCAACACAAGTACGGAGCGAGGGCGTCTCCCGTGCCTTGATCCAGCAAGGAGGAGGGAGAGGTTGAGGAAGAGGGCTCCAACAGCAGCACGACGGCGTGGTGGTGGTGAAGCTGCAGTACTCCGGCAGGGCTTCGCCAAGCTCTTATGGAGGAGGAGAGGTGTTGGGGAGGGGAGGGGCTGCACCTTGGATGTTGTGTGCAGCCCTCCCCTTGCCCCTCTATTTATAGGGGAAGGAGGAAGGGGCCAGCCCCCTCTAGATGAGATCTAGAGGGGGGGCGGCGGCCAAGGGAAGGGGGCTTGCCCCCCAAGCAAGGGGGCGCCCCCTTTAGGGTTTCCCCCCCAACCCTAGGCGCATGGGCCCAAGGGGGGATGCGGCCAGCCCATGTAGGGCTGGTTCCCTTTCCTCTACAGCCCATTAGGCCCTCCAAGAGAGGTGGCCCCTCCAAGTGGACCCCCGGAACCCCTCCGGTGGCCCCGGTACAATACTGATATGCCCCCGAACCTTTCCGGTGACCGTATGACAACTTCCTACATATAAATCTTCACCTCCGGACCATTCCGGAAGTTCTCGTGACGTACGGGATCTCATCCGGGACTCCGAACAACATTCGGTAATCACATACAAGTCTTCCTAACAACCCTAGCGTCACCGAACCTTAAGTGTGTAGACCCTACGGGCTCGGGAGACATGCAGACATGACCGAGACGACTCTCCGATCAATAACCAACAGCGGGATCTGGATACCCATGTTGGCTCCCACATGCTCCTCGATGATCTCATCGGATGAACCACGATGTCGAGGATTCAATCAATCCGTATACAATTCCCTTTGTCAATCGGTACGTTACTTGCCCGAGACTCGATCGTCGGTATCCCAATACCTTGCTCAGTCTCGTTACCGGCAAGTCACTTTACTCGTACCGTAATGCATGATCCCGTGATCAACCACTTGATCACATTGAGCTCATTATGATGATGCATTACCGAGTGGGCCCAGAGATACCTCTCCGTCATACGGAGTGACAAATCCTAGTCTCGATTCGTGCCAACCCAATAGACACTTTCGGAGATACCTGTAATGTACCTTTATAGTCACCCAGTTACGTTGTGACGTTTGGCACACCCAAGGCACTCCTACGGTGTCCGGGAGTTGCACAATCTCATGGTCTAAGGAAATGATACTTGACATTCAGAAAAGCTACAGCAAACGAACTACACGATCTTTGAGCTATGCTTAGGATTGGGTCTTGTCCATCACATCATTCTCCTAATGATGTGATCCCGTTATCAATGACATCCAATGTCCATAGTCAGGAAACCATGACTATCTTTTGATCAACGAGCTAGTCAACTAGAGACTCACTAGGGACGTGTTGTGGTCTATGTATTCACACATGTATTACAATTTTCGGATAGCACAATTATAGCATGAACAATACACAATTATCATGAACAAAGAAATATAATAATAACCATTTTATTATTGCCTCTAGGGCATATTTCCAACAAAACTCTCCCTCAACACTCGGCTGGATCAGAGCTCGAGGGATGTCATCGAGTTGAACGTGTGCAGAACTTGGAGGTGCCGTACGTTCGGTACTTGGATCGGTCGGATCGGGAAGACGTACGACTACTTCCTCTACATTGTGTGAACGCTTCCGTTGCCGGTCTACGAGGGTACGTAGACAACACTCTCCCCTCTCGTTGCTATGCATCACCATGATCTTGCGTGTGCATAGGATTTTTTTTGAAATTACTACGTTCCCCAACAATAACCGCATTGTAGGCATGTTGCAAGAGGGGTAATCTTTACACATCCCATGTACTGAATAAGAAAGAGGTACTGAGTTGGCTTACAATCGCCACTTCACACAATACATAAATATAGCATTACATCATCCAGATACAATCAAGGTCCAACTACGGAACCAACATAAAGACAACCCCAAATGCATAAGATCCCCGATCGCCCCAACTAGGCTCCTCTACTGATCGTCTGGAAAAGAAACATAGTAACGTCCTGAGTCCTCATCGAACTCCCACTTGAGTTCAGTCGCATATCCTAGAATGGCATCATCGGCACCAGCAGCTGGTTTTGGAAGTAATCTATGAGTCACGGGGACTCAGCAATCTCACACCCTCGCGATCAAGACTATTTTAGCTCATGGGTAGGAAAAGGTAGTGAGGTGGAGCTGCAGCAAACACTAGCATATATGGTGGCTAACGTACGCAAATGAGAGCGAGAAGAGAAGGCAAAGCACGGTCGAGAATCTATGATCAAGAAGTGATCCCAGAACTACTTACATTCAAGCATAACACGAGACCGTGTTCTCTTCTCGTACTCCGCCGAAAAGAGACCATCACGGTTACACACGCTGTTGATCCATTTTAATTAAGTTAAGTTTCAGGTTCTCTACAACCGGACATTAACAAATTCTCATCTGCCCATAACCGCCGGCACGGCTTTCGAAAGTTCAAATCCCTACAGGGGTGTCCCAACTTAGCCCATCACAAGCTCTCACAGTCAACAAAGGATATTCCTTCTCCCAGGACGGCCCGATCAGACTCGGAATCCCGGTTACAAGACATCTCGACAATGGTAAAACAAGACGAATAATTTATAGCAAAAGTAGAGCAAGATTGAGTCATGCTAGGTTACTCCATAATTGCAAACAAAGACATGGATGGATAGAACATAACAATATGTCAAAATCATCCTTACTGAACATCCTCAAAAGAGGCATGGATCACTCTGTAGCAACATGAATACATGGCATAAAAATAACATCAGGGAAATGACTTAGAAGAATTCTAAGTCCCTGAAATCAGCAACATCACGAGAGCTACTTTGCATGCTTGTGCTAGTCACCACATTGATCACAAAAATACATGGCATACACCCCTGTAAAGATGGCATGGCATAGCCCAACACACATGTAGGGCTCAAGTTCATAGGAGGCACACATTAAACATGGCAAAAAAATGACAAATGTCCATAATCTGTTAAGAAACAGAAACTAACATTATATAGCACTCTTGCAACAACATTTTAGGCATGAAGATGGACTCAAACAAGCATGGTGCAATGGAATGAAATGAAGAGGACATCCAGACGAACAGTTCGATATATCACACGCCCAAAACGGAGCTATGGATGATGAGATATGGTACGATGAGCATGGCTAAAAATATGCAGAAAAGACTTAGAGAGGAAATCGGGTCAACCTAATGTCCAGATCTGGATCGGGGCATGGAAGCCGAGGATCGCCGAATTTACTGTAGACGACGGGGAACGGTGGCCGGAGCTGGAGGATGAGGTCGGAGAAGGTCGAGGTCGCCGGATCCGGAGAGGAAGACGGCGCGACGAGGCTCCGGTGGCCGGTGGCAGCGCGGGCGGCGTGGAGGCGAGGCGCGGGCGACGGCCGGCGGCGAGGTTCGGTCGGCGGCGAGACGGCGCGCGGTGGCCGGAGTCGGCGAGGAAGTGTAGCGCCGGCGAGCTGCGGGCGCAAAAGGCGGAGCCGGGCGGCGGGGCGAGGCACGTGGAGGCGCGGGGCGGCGATGGGCCGGGCGGGCCCGCTGTGGGCTCGCCGGGCCGCGGCGGTGGGTGGCGGCGGAGGTGCCACATGGCGCCCTCTGGTTGGCCGCGGGCGGCAGCGCGGGCGTGTCCGGCGGAAACGAACACGTCCGGCGCGGAGAGGGGAAATTTTAGGGTTTCATCTGAGATTGGACGGGGAGGCACATATTTATACATAGAAGGAGCTAGGAGAGTCCAAATGGAGTGCGGTTTTCGGCCACGCGATCGTGATCGAATGACCGAGAGGATGGAGGGGGTTTAGCTGGGTTTTGGGCCACTTTGGAGGGGTGTTGGGCTGCAACACACACGAGCCCTTTATGGTTCCTCGGTTAACCGTTGGAGTATCAAACGAACTCCAAATGGCACGAAACTTGACAGGAGGTCTACCGGTAGTGAACCAAGCCCGCTTGGCAAGTCTCGGTCCAATCCAAGAATGTTTAACACCCGCACATGAAAAGAGGCAAAAGGGGACGCCGGAGGACGTAGGAGTGCCAGAATGCAAAACGGACAACGGGGAAAATGCTCGGATGCATGAGACGAACACGTATGCAAATGCGATGCACATGATGACATGATATGAGATGCATGACATGGACAAAATGCAAAACGAAGACAAAACCCAACCACGATGGAAAATCATAACTTAGTGCCGAAAGTGGCAAGAGTTGAAATACAAATATGGCAAGTTACATACGGGGCGTTACAATTAACTCTCACTTGATTCAAGTGATTGTAGTACCCAGACAATCTGAGCACATGCTCACTAGTTGAGCTATTCTCCTCCAACTTGTAGGCAAAGTACTGTCAGAGGTCTCCTACCTCTCGACACGGGCATGAGTATGAAATACTAATTTCAACTCTTGGAACATCTTATATGCTCTGTGGCATTCAAAACATTTTTGAAGACCCGGTTCTAAGCCGTAAAGCGTGGTGCACTAAACTATCAAGTAGTCATCATATCGAGCTTTGCCAAACGTTCATAACGTCTGCATATGCTCCTGCAATAGGTCCGTCACCTAGCGGTGCATCAAGGACATAATTCTTCTGTGCAACAATGAGGATAATCCTCAGATCACCGATCCAATCCGCATCATTTCTACTAACATCTTTCAATTTATTTTTCTCTAGGAATATATCAAAAATAAACGGGGAAGCTATGTGCGAGCTATTGATTTACAACATAGATATGAAAATACTATCAGGACTAAGTTCATGATAAATTTAAGTTCAATTAATCATATTACTTAAGAACTCGCACTTAGATAGACATCCCTCTAGTCATCTAAATGATCACGTGATCCAAATCAACTAAACCATGTCCGATCATCACGTGAGATGGAGTAGTTTTCAATGGTGAACATCATTATGTTGATCATATCTACCAGATGATTCACGCTCGACCTTTCGGTCTCAGTGATCCGAGGCCATATATGCATATGCTAGGCTCGTCAAGTTTAACCCGAGTATTCTGCGTGTGTAAAACTGTCTTACACCCGTTGTAGATGAACGTTGAGCTTATCACACCCGATCATCACGTGGTGTCTCGGCACGACGAACTTTGGCAATGGTGCATACTCAGGGAGAACACTTTTACCTTGAAATTTAGTAAGGGATCATCTTATAAAGCTACCGCCGAACTAAGCAAAATAAGATGTATAAAAGATAAACATCACATGCAATCATAATATGTGACATGATATCTCCAGCATCATCTTATGCTTTTGATCTCCATCTCCAAAGTACTGTCATGATCTCCATTGTTACCGGCATCACACTATGATCTTCATCATCTTTATCTTTTATCAACGTGTCGTCACATGGTCGTCTCACCAGCTATTGCTTTTGCAACTATTGCTATCGCATAGCGATAAAGTAAATCAATTACATAGCACTTGCATCTTATGCAAATAAAGAGACAACCATAAGGCTCCTGCCAGTAGCCGATAACTTTAACAAAACATGATCATATCATACAACAATTTATATTTCATCACGTCTTGACCATATCACATCACAACATGCCCTACAAAAACAAGTTAGACGTCCTCTACTTTGTTGTTGCAAGTTTTACGTGGCTGCTATGGGCTGAGCAAGAACCGTTCTTACCTACGCATCAAAACCACAACGATAGTTCGTCAAGTTAGTGATGTTTTAACCTTCGCAAGGATCGGGCGTAGCCACACTCGGTTCAACTAAAGTTGGAGAAACTGACACCCGCCAACCACCTGTGTGCAAAGCACGTCGGTAGAACCAGTCTCACGTAAGCGTAAGCGTAATGTCGGTCCGGGCCGCTTCATCCAACAATACCACCGAACCAAAGTCTGACATGTTGGTAAGAAGTATGACTTGTATCGTCCACAACTCACTTGTGTTCTACTCGTGCATATAACATCTACGCATAAACCTGGCTCTCATACCACTGTCGGGAAATGTAGTACTTTCAAAAAAATTCTTCGCACACACATGTGATGCATAGCAACGAGAGGGGAGAGTGTGTCCACGTACCCTCGTAGACCGAAAGCGGAAGCGTTAGCACAACGCGGTTGATGTAGTCGTACGTCTTCACGATCCGACTGATCCAAGTACCGAATGCACGACACCTCCGAGTTCTGCACACGTTCAACTCGATGACATCCCGTGAGCTCCGATCCAGCAAAGTTTCACGGGAGAGTTTCGTCAGCACGACGGTGTGGTGACGGTGATGATGTTGCTACCGACGCAGGGCTTCACCTAAGCACCGCTACGATATAACCGAGGTGGAATATGATGGAGGGGGGCACCGCACACGGCTTGGAACAATTAACTTGTGTGTTCTAGGGTTCCCTTGCCCCCGTATATAAAGGAGCAAGGGGAGGCCGGCCGACCTCTCTAGGCGCGCCAAAGAGGGGAGGAATCCTCCTCCTAGTAGGAGTAGGATTCCTCCTTTCCTAGTCCTACTAGGAGAGGAAGGAAGGACAAGGGGAGGAGAAGGAAAGAGGGGGCGCAGCCCCTCCCCTAGTCCAATTCGGACTAGGCCCATGGGGGGCGCGCGGCTAGCCCTCGTGGCTTCTCCTCTTTTTTCCTTAAAACCCACTAAGGCCCATATGTACTCCCGTATTCCCGTATCTCCTTCGGTACTCCGAAAAATATCTGAATCACTCGGAATCTTTACGTTGTCTGAATATAGTCGTCCAATATATCGATCTTTACGTCTCGACCATTTCGAGACTCATCATCATGTCCCCGATCTCATCCGGGACTTCGAACTACCTTAGGTACATCAAATCACATAAACTCATAATACCGATCGTCACCGAACTTTAAGCGTGCGGACCCTACGGGTTCGAGAACTATGTAGACATGACCGAGACACGTCTCCGGTCAATAACCAATAGCGGAACCTGGATGCTCATATTGGCTCCCACATATTCTACGAAGATCTTTATCGGTCAAACCGCATAACAACATATGTTGTTCCCTTTGTCATCAGTATGTTACTTGCCCGAGATTCGATCGTCAGTCAATACCTAGTTCAATCTCGTTACCGGAAAGTCTCTTTACTCGTTCCGTAATACATCATCCCGCAACTAACTCATTAGTTACAATGCTTGCAAGGCTTATAGTGATGTCCATTGCTGAGTGGTCCCAGAGATACCTCTTCGACAATCGGAGTGACAAATCCTAATCTCGAAATACGCCAACTCAACAAGTACCTTCGGAGACACCTGTAGAGTACCTTTATAATCACCCAGTTACGTTGTGACGTTTGGTAGCACACAAAGTGTTCCTCCGGTAAATGGGAGTTGCATAATCTCATAGTCATAGGAATATGTATAAGTCATGAAGAAAGCAGTAGCAACAAACTAAACGATCATTGTGCTAAGCTAATGGAACAGGTCAAGTCAATCACATCATTCTCCTAATGATGTGATCCCGTTAATCAAATGACAACTCATGTCTATGGCTAGGAAACATAACCATCTTTGATCAACGAGCTAGTCAAGTAGAGGCATACTAGTGAGACTCTGTTTGTCTATGTATTCACACATGTATCATGTTTCTGGTTAATATAATTCTAGCATGAATAATAAACATTTATCATGATATAAGGAAATAAATAATAACTTTATTATTGCCTCTAGGGCATATTTCCTTCACGTAGGACGTGTTGGAAAATGATATGGGGTAGCAACGTCCCACTACAATCAAGAATTTTGCATGGCGTGTGGCTGTGAACTCGCTTCCAACTTGGGAAAAATAAACACAAGTGAGGACTAGAGGAGTCAGATGTGTGCCCAGTGTGCGACAGAGAAACTAAATCTTCCTTCCATACTTTATGTCGTTGTCCCCTAGCTGTGGACCTTTGGAACTGCATGGGGGAGGCATGACGTCTGCCAAGATTGGGAGATATCAGTAACATGGGGACCGAGTGGCTCCTTGATATTTTATTTCCGCTAAGTGAGATTGAACGGGCGATGCTACTTTTCACAATATGGAGGTGCTGGCACAATCGAAATGAGGTTGTTCATGGCAAGATTCCACCTCCGATGGATGTCTCCGAGCAATTCTTGTGCAGCTACCTTGACTCGCTACTTGCGATTGCTCAAAACACAGAGTGTGATCCTTTGAAGGGAAAAGTTGTAATAACTTATGCTAGTACCAAAACACCACATGAAATAATAGGTCAGGACCCACCTGTTAGGTGGGTTCCTCCACCGACGGGTTGGGTCAAGCTTAATACAGATGGATCATGGACAGAGGAAGGTGGAGTAGGAGCAGGCATGGTTCTGCGTGATTGTCTTGGAAAAATTATTTTCTCTTCTTGCAGGGTGCTTTTCTCCTGCCGAGATGCACTTGAGGCCGAACTATGTGCTTGCATGGAGGGTATTTCTCTTGCTATCCAGCGATCGGACCTGCCGATTTGTGTGTAAATGGATTCTGTAGTGGCGGTGAATATGGTTAAGGACAGAGACACGGACAGGTCTATATTTGCCTCCTTGGTGAATGAGATTAAACACTTGATGTCCCTTCG
The DNA here is from genome assembly GCA_034509565.1 of Triticum monococcum. Classification (NCBI taxonomy): domain Eukaryota; kingdom Viridiplantae; phylum Streptophyta; class Magnoliopsida; order Poales; family Poaceae; genus Triticum; species Triticum monococcum. The sequence continues at coordinate 128,329,738 of CM067842.1, forward strand.
TACAACTAGTGTATTTCATATCAATCGTAACCAAAATGTGGTTAGCGATTATTTAGCTAAATTTGCCAGAACTGAAGGTAGAACAGTAGTTTGGTTGGGCTCTGGTCCCCCACAGGTTGTGGATTTGTGTAAACTGAATTGTAATTCCCTGGATCCTTGATTAATACAAGTCTTACTTGCAAAAAAAGAGCCACTTTCGTGTCGATGACACAACGTTTTATTGATATATTCAACGGTTAGTTCATCCCTTGCACCTAGACACATCATAGATCATAGAATTGATAGGCGACTGCGTCCATGAATCTTTGTGTTATAATTTTTGCATATGTTGTTGTCAGCAAACCTCCACATCAACACCTTCCGTTCTGAGGGGACACACATAAAAACACATCCATGGAAGCCTTCAACTACGGGAGGATGGCATTTTGGTGCCCACGGACATCTATACCCGCCCATGAACAGTAAAATAAAATAATATCAAAAAATCTGAATTCTTTTGGCATCCAAGATGCCCGGATGCGCTAGGAGCATGCGGAATTTCGAGGGCACATGATATTCAAGGAGATCTATAAAAATCGTCTCTCAAAGAAATTTTGAAAAAAGACACTTTGGAGACCCTTTTTTCCTTTTACCTAGAGCTCCTCGTTGGTCATTTCACCACCAAATTTTGCACACTCCTAGCGCACTCGAGCATCCTATTTGTCTAGATTTTACTGTTTTAGAAACATTTGTAACTTTATTTATTCTCAAAACCATTATAGGTAAGCTGCTTTGGATACAAGATCCAAGACATCACAAAGTACCTCTCACATCTCAGAATTACAATAAAATCTTTTGAAGACATCTTCTTTGTGGTATCAATCTTTGAAAGATGAAACACCGCCAAGACTTCAGTAAAGAGATTGCAATTGGACTGGAGTGACGCTACTGTTACTTGTTCACTTGCACGAACTTGATTACCAAGAAGATGTTCTAAAAGCTCCATGAGTCGTTCATCCAAAAAGATGTGAAGCCGTGAGCGATGAATGTATTTGGGCTGAGGATGATCCCAAGGAAATACAAGGCACTGAACCACAAAAACTTCATCATAATATCATGAAAAGATTTCAACTCCACAAAAAAAAAATACCAAGAAAAGCAACATGACACGATAACATAAGCTTATCAGATCCGAATAATCGGCTCTGCGAGTGCATAACTCTTTGTCTCCATGGCACCGCCACAACGAACCGGCGTAATTATTCACAAAAAGACCACGATGATTGCTAGACGTTGACAAAGACTCTAAAATTCTTGAAAATCCTAGGCCCCGCACCTTTTAACGCAAAGATGGCATCTGGAGGCGAGGGTACCAAAACTTCCTTGCGGCGGCAACTATTCATTGGGAGTAAATGAGTTGGGCTCATTTGTGGATTACCTATAGCTCTTGATGTTTTTTTAGAACATTTTCCTTTTGTCCTCCTTTGCTTTACATGAATTTTGTAGAAATTTTGGATGATGTAAATTTCGTAGGAAAATTTTCTTTGAAGCCCTTTGGTTCGTAGGTATAGATCGTATTCCTATAAAGAATAGAAACCGACTCTTTGTATTTCAAAGGGGAAAAATGCCTTGACTCAAATAAAAGAAAATCCTATCCTATGAACCAAATACTCCCTCCGGTCCAAATTAATTGTCGCAGACTTAATACAAAGTTTTTTTTAGGGGTGACTTTCTTTTTTGAATTGTTTGGATTGCTTACCACATGTGTCACATGGTTTTTTTTAAAGGTGACTTAATACAAAGTTAGTAATATGGATAGAAGGAAGTAACTTTTTTTTTTTAGAAACATGAACCAAATAACATGTCTTTCCTACGAGATACATTTTTTTAGGGGTTCCTACTACGAGATACATGAACTTTTTTGAGTCGGATGGAAAGACTGGACCATCAGCGGTATGCGATCAACTCGAGCCCAAACATAAACGGCCGTGTCGTCGTAGCCCGGCCCAAAACAACCTACCTTTCCTGTTCTTCCGAGGGTACTTGGGGACCGGTCTCTTTTTTCTTGTAGATAGACGACGCCCACCAGCTCCACCCCTTCTCTCTCTCCCACTAGCTCGCAGCCGCCGCGCGTGACTCCAGATCTCCCGCGGCGCGACCATGGCGGCGGAAGGCAAGGTCCCGACGCTGGCCGAGGTAAGGGAAACCACACCCCCATCCCTCTGCAGTCTGCCCTCTTATTAGCTTAGGGTTTCCCCATGAGATTAGGCGGCCGCTCCCGGGGATCGGTGCCGTGCCCCGGCCAGATCCGGCTATTTTTACCACCCCGTGGCCGGATTTGGGCCGAGAGATGGTACTAGAATCGCACTAGTAGGTTTAGGGGTCAAGGGCCAGTGGCTTCTGTGTTCGCGATTGGAGCTGATTGGGTTATAATTGATGTTCGTTGTTGTCGAAATAACCTCATCTCCATAGAATTTGTTGTTGTCGAAATAACCACATCTCAAAGGCCAGTGGCTTCTGTGCCTTCAGATTTTGTTGTTTATTGCGCAGCCTTGGTGCGAATGAAAGCACGGCTCCGTAGAATTTGGCAGATTTTCATAGGTTCGGAATAGAGCAGTGCCTGTTGGTATTACAGCAATTTTTAGTTGACTTAGTTGTAGAGTTGGCTTGATGCTATGCTTTTATATTTTGTGTGTTGTATATTGTTTGCTCGTGTGACATTATTTCTGTGATAACAAGTACAAATGAGTATGTGATCTTCATCTTCCCCTCTATGGAGATGATGGTTGAGATTATAGTTGAATCTTTTCGTCCATGCATAAAAATGTATAACCTGTGAACCACTGCAACTGAGAACATGAGCTGTCCTTGTAAAGCTGGAGGTGTTCGCATCTGCTCCTTGCTCCAGCACCAGTTGATATGGTCTATGAACTCATGTTGATCATCTGCTTGCTTAGATTTGGGGCTGTACACTAGAAATTTGTTAGCACCAGTTGATATGGTCTATGAACTCATGTTGATCATCTGCTTGCTTAGATTTGGGGCCGTACACTAGAAATTTGTTAGCCTGTGGATTGGGTCCCTGCCGTGATTTTTAATTTCTTTATTTTTTTGTGTGCCCATTTCATGAATCAAAGCTAACTTCTCTGTCGCTAGCTGTTCGCACTGAAATTGATATTTCATGCTCTAGACCCAGTTTTGAGAACTTGAAATCCACCCTTGCGCAGGAATATTCACTCCCACCCAAGGAGGTCTCTGTGGAAAAATCTGCCACGGGCACTGTGGCCGAAGTTGTTCCTCAGAAGGATACCGAAACCTCACCAGCTGATGAGACCGCTGCTGCTGTTGAGGAGAAAAGTGAAACTCCTGAGGTGAAAGAGCCAGAAGCGGAAGAAACCGTTCCTGCTGCAGAGGAAAGCGATGAGGCTCCTGAGGAAACTGAAGAGAAACCAGAAATTGTGGTATGATATTACTAACTAGTGGCAAATAATTACATCTATAACTCTTAAGTCATTGCTAAACATATGCTGATATACAGATTGAGACAGCTCCAGCAGATTTTCGTTTCCCCACAACAAATCAAACAAGACATTGCTTCACGCGCTATGTTGAATACCATAGGTATGGTTCTGCCCTTTCGCCTCTTGGAAATGGTATTTCATTAGTGCATTTGGATCATGGACAAGAACTGTTGTTTTGTGACAGGTGCGTAGCTGCAAAAGGAGATGATGCTCCTGAGTGTGAAAAGTTTGCAAAGTACTATCGATCACTATGCCCAAGTGAATGGGTATGCACTTTGTTTCATGCCTTACTTTTGTACCACTGCTGCTCGACAGTTTTGCATGAGATGATGAGATTGGTGTTTCTATAGCATATGGAGATTCGGTAGTCAGTTTATGTTTCCCTGCTCACCTTGGAACTTTCCTAGCAGCGTTGTAATTATCCAAGGACTTCCATTAGATCCTGAAACCTTCCTCATGCAGCAATACAGTGTTTATCCTCTGTTAATCCCAAACTTTTTCATGTCAGACGTATTCTCTCCTGTCTTTAGCCATACATATCCTTTCTGGTCAAAAGTTACTGTTAATAGAGCAACGTTTTTACCTTGGTCCACCAGATGGAGTGGGTGCGTTGAGTTGCATGGTTGACTTTGTAGTCTGCGTGAGATTTGGAGAACTCAGAAACCTTGCGAAATTGACATCTGTAAATTAAAAACCTGATACTTCATGGCTTATGATAATCTTGCTCAGATGGTTACATATGAAATTATCTTTGTGGGTAGGCTTTAGCTCATATAATGCTGTGCTATGTAGAATGTCTAGAATGATTGGTGAACCTTGTTTACGTGTTCTTGATGGCCATCTTTACGAGCTTGGTGGCATTTGGCTTGCATAGGCTATTCACAAATTGATTCATTTATTAGTAGATCTCAAGCTTCACTTATATCGCCTATGATTAGGTGGTTACAAAGAAAGGTACCCCTTTTCATAACACGGCCTTCCTCAGTTTGATAACATGGTTGTGTTTTATCCAGGTTGAACGTTGGAACGAGCAGCGGGAGAATGGCACATTCCCTGGACCCCTGTAAGCTTCAGTGGCGCTGGAAGGACAAACATGCCACCATCCCCACCTCCCTGGTGACTGGGCAAAGTTACTTTGTGCCGAGAATTCATCACCTTCCTTTCCTTTTTGAGGACTACTTACAAATAAGTTTTTGACTTGATGTAAGCTGAAGGTGCTGCCCATCAGTTTCTCCCAACGATCATTCACAGGATTTTATACAACATCCACCTTTGGAATTTGACCGAACTTGCTGTTTTGCGCGGCATGGTTCAAGGCGGTCATTTTGGTTGCACAGGAAATTTCTAAACCGCGTGGAATAAAATTAGCAACCTAGTTCTAGCAGTGCCAATGTTTCTGAAACCCATTTCATTTCTACCGTCTTCTAAGCAGTACATTTTATTTGGTTATATAGTTTATATAGGGCATATAATCTGCACAAAGGAGGCAACGATCTGCTTCGTTATTCACAAGGCATTATGCATACCTGAAATTTGGTGTGGTTACTTCAGCCTTTCTTGTGCTGGAATGTGAAACCATAATGTGTTGACGAGGCCCTAGCTCTCTGAATTAAGGCGGAGTTTTTTTTTTTTTTGCGGGAGCGGAGCTTGGCCTGATCATTGTGGAACTGTTGCCCTGGAGTAGTTCGTTCCTGGCCATACGGGGAACTGGAGAAACACATCTCTGTTTGCGTGGAACGTGGTAGTGCCCCTTTCGTAAAGGCCTCACTGCCGGCAGAGCAAAACACGTACATGCGGTAGCTCTGTATTCAAAACACGCATCGCACGGCGGAGAGGGCGGTGGCCTAGTGAAGCACATGCCACTGGAAAGTAGACTTGGGAGTTAAATGGTGGCCTTTCGTGGCCGATACTTCAGTAGTCATGGTCAGGTTTTGGTGTTTGTCTAGATGGCTGCCAATATTTTGGTCTGCCAATGACAATTTGGCAACTCTACTTCATTTTTCTAGCGAATGTTAGTCAAGCCATGGGTAAATAAAAGCTTGACCAAAATATTGGCTAGCCAAATATTTACCAGGGCTAACTTGGGCTCAAATCAAACACCCATGTGACATGACCGAGATGAATGCCCTGAGTGGGTTGGCCAAATATTGACTTAACCCCTGAGTGCCGTGGGAATGAACGGTCACATTGTTCAAGTAGTACTCTTTAGTTCTTTGCACAAACCTATCTGTCATTTGACCTGTACCAACTGAGGTATCAAGCGATCCATTCATTCAAACGAGGCACAATGCAATGTCCTCTTGGCTACGCTAGTTCGTTGAACTTGCATTCTTGATGCTTGATTGTGTCTCCACAAGATCACCGACCTCCTCCACTCGGGATCATCCTCCTCCCTCTCATCCCTCGCATGATCATCGACCATGGACATCTTTATGTCATCGAGACCGAGTATGTGTGATTCATCCAACTGATACATGAAACTTGCATCATCATATTCGTCCACACTACAATCACCAAGAACAAACACGTCACACGACAATCGCCGCTTTGCACCACCAAAATCCCTAGCTAAAAATGGAAAATGATGTTGTTCCTTTCAGGCACTGCGTCGGACACTTGGTGGTCATGATCCTTGTCGATGGTTGCGATGGTTGTAGGTGGCAGCAGATAAGGTGAGGGAGTGGCCGAAGATGGAGGAGAAGACGTCGGAGTCAGCGAACGTGGAGAAGGCATCAAAGTGGGCGGCTTATTCCTCTTCTTCGTTGTTGCCTCGTTGTGGGCCTTGCCCACCAGCGCCGGCTTCCTCGTCTACTTGCCGTCGGTAGGAGAAACTGGAGGGCGGATGGTCGTCTTCGCGGACAACACGACTTGCCGTCGGTCTTCGTGGACAGCGCGACAGAGTGCACGACGGTCTTCCTCCGAAGCCACTTCCTTACCACAGGCGGCGGTGTGTTCAACTGGTCGGGGCGAGGAGGGCTGTGAAGGCGGTCGGTGTTTTGACTCCCGTCAAAATCGGGCCCTCCGATGGCTGCAGCGGCAACACTCAGCGGCAGAGGCAAGAAGAGGAGGCATCATGGGTGGGAGAGAGGAGGGAATATTTTGCTAAGAAGTGGTGGCGGCTGCTCAAAATTATGAGAGCTGGGGAGATTTTTTGGCTTACCTTTTAGGAGTTGATAGTTTGAGAGTTCGGTTAGGTGCGGCTTAACTCATCAAACAGAATCTTTTAAGAAGTTGACCGTTTTTGAGAGTTTGGCTAGAGATGCTCTAACAACCTAAAGTTGTCTAAAGCTTCAAATTATACCATTTACTAGAAAGGAAAAAGGGGTAGGAGCTGAGCGCCTGAGCCATTCGTCTCAAGATGTTACTCTCTGTTGTACGGTTGTACAATTACTCTGAAGTGGTAACTTGATGATATGGTTTTAGGGGAGATCAAGCTTTGTGTAGTGTTACTTTGTCTATAGCTCTTGCATACAGTGCAAGAAACCCAACGGGAACAAGCTCTTGAGATTGTCTGAGTTGTTACTCTCTTAGATCTATTCCATTTTATTGTGTTCTTTGGATATGCTTGTGAGTTTTTTTCTTTTGGCGTTGAGATGCTTGTGAGTTCATTATGAGTTTCTAGACCGGCAAGTGATACATTAAAGAGTTTTCACTCATATTTGTAAGCTGATGTTGCTTACGACTGTTTATTCCCATTTCTAGAACAACCTAGCTCTAGTAAGCTCATATTTTGAAAGCTCGTTAATTGGATTTGATAATGGGGCATACATGCAGAACATTCTCTGTGCAGCAAAGTGCGCTAAAAAAATAGATATTGGAAAAAAATGTGTATCCTCACAAGGCAAACTATAGAGCACTAAAACTTATTTCCTTTACACGTTGCCAAAAATGACTCTCATGAACACATTAGACTCAACTGATATGAAATAGTTTGTAAACATTTATTCTAAACATCTAGTTGTCCAAGTATTCTTCGATGTTCTCTCACACTAATTGTTACACACACTTCATTCATCAAAACTCAAAATAAAAGATAATGTGTGGTGATGTGGTCACGTACCTAAAATCATTGATGCATAGTCCGGGCCAACATTCAATTCTGAGTCCGGGCTCATCTGTACCCGGTGAATAGTAAATTAAAAAAAATACTAGGAAAATTAAAAAACTGTTTTTTTTCCATAGAAGATATTTTGGTGCGTGAGGTGCGTGTCAAATTTCAAAGCATTTGGACATCTGAGTAGCTCTCAGAGAAAAAACAAAATCGAGTCCAAACAGTAAACTTTTCCATGGACCTAAAATTTGTCTTTTTGGTGAGAGCCACTCAGACATTTAAATGTTCTGAAATTTGACAGGGACATCACGCACTCAGTTATCTTTCTTCACAAAGAAAACCGGATTTTCTAAATTTTAATTAGTATTTTATTGATTTTTTCGGTTCACTCACGAGCTCATCTGAGTCTGACACCCAAAACGCCTCCCTGATAGTCCTGGTCACTGCTTTATTTTGGAGATAGTCCCACAGCCCACTCACCTGCCTTTGCATTGTATACCTTACTCCTAGTCCTGTCATTAAAGATGTACAAAACATTGACACCCATATATACATTGCAACACTGTGAGAGATGCTGGCTGATGTAACCCTCAACCAGGGAAGCCAAGACACCATAACTTGACAGTTCACAAACAGTGCCGAGTACTCCGCCTCCTCGGCTTACATGGCGCAATTTGCCGGTCTCTCCCTTTGTCCAATGAATGCTACAATCTGGAAGATGTGGGCTCCACTGAAATGCAATTTTTTTGCTTGGTTGGTCTTTCAAAATCGTGTTTGGATAGCCGATCGTTTACTGCGGCGAGGCTGGCCGAGCTGCAATTTGTGCCCTCTCTGCAAGCAAGTGCAAGAATCTACTGCTCACCTCCTATTTCAATGTAGGTTCACTGTCCGGATTTGGATCGAAATTTGCACTTGGCTTGGCATCCTTGACTCTTCGCCAATGATTTGGTGTCATGAAGACTCAGTTAGAGATTGGTGGCTCAAGGCGGTTAATGGTGGAGGTGGTTGCAGGAAGGCCATCGCATCCTTGATGATGCTTGTCTCGTGGGAGATTTGGAAAGAGCGGAATGCAAGAATTTTTCAAAATGTCTCCACCCCGACCTCCATTGTTATCGCAAAAATCAAAGAGGAGGCTCATCTTTGGTCTTTGGCGGGAGCCAAATAGCTTAGTACTATTATGTCGCGAGAGTAGACTTTTTCTTTTTGCCGCCTCGCGGCTTATGTCTAAACCTTCTTCTTAATCAATGAAAATGGCAAGTCTTTTGCCTTGTTTCAAAAAAAAACACCAGACTTCTTCTTCCCTCTTCTACTTAGCGATACATCCTCATGCGACTCTCTTTCCCACCCAAACATAATGCTAGATATTGCTTGACATGTTTGTATCCTGATCACACATAGAAATTAAAGGTGGTGGGATTTTTTCAACAACATCGAATCTTGCTGATGCTACTAGATTATTTTTCAGTATTTCTTCTGATGGGGTTTGAGGTACCAGAATATGCACAAGCCGTAGCTCCTTGGACTTCACGGAGTTCAAGAAGCTTCATGGACCGCGTTGTGCTAAAGCAGTTCGGTCCTAGGCTATCCTAATGCCATGAGCATGGCCAGTGACTAGGTTAAAGACGACCCTTCAGAAACGCGAGTTGAGAAAGTTTGCACATCTTCCAATTAATGGCATTTGTTTTTTTAAGGAAAGAGCTGCATGATTCATTCAGAAGGGGCGGCTGACAGCCAAACTATACATAGATCGACAGAAATTCTGCAGACCAAAGCAAAGAGAAGAAAAAAGATGCGAGCGACATGGAGACTACTCGCGGGATACAAGGTGGCTAGCTCCAGCCACAACCCAATATCCAACCTCCACGATCAAATCCAAGACCACCGTGGTGGTGGAGTCCATGGAGCGAAAGATCCTAGCATTCCTCTCCCGCCAGATGAACCAGATGGTCGCCAAAGCTAGCGAGCGCGCCTTGGCCGCCGAGGCATTCGAGCTTGAGAGCCCTTCCAGCCAAGCCGTGAGCGAGGTGGGCTGCAGCCAGCTGGTAGGGTTGAGGTTTGGCACGTTGAATCTCACTGACGCCAAGGCCCAGAGGGATCGCGACCACGGGCAAGAGATGAAAAGGTGCTCGGCCGTCTCCAGGTTTCCCCGACAGAGGGGGCAGAAATAGGAGTTTGGCCATTGCCTGGCCAGGAGGCGATCCGCCGTGAGCAACCGATTTTGGCCAAAGAGCTAGGCCAGTAGACGCATCTTAGCCGGGGCCCAAGCTCTCCAGACCAGCAGATGGAGGGCAGACGTCGTTGAGCCCAAAAAATGGAGGGAGTATGCCGAAGCGACAGAGAACACCCCGCTCGCAGTGGGGCGCCATGTGAAAGAGTCCAGGGTGGCCGGAGACAGTGTGATCCCCGAGACGCCAGCCCAGAGCGCCATGAATTCGGGCAGGGCGGCTGCCGTATGCGGCCCTTGACGTCGAGCACCCATCTGTTGTTTGTCAAGGCTTCCTTCACCGTGCGGAACTTACGCCGCGACACCGCAAATACCGCATGCGCTAGGAGGAAAGGAGCACGACCCTCTAGCCAACTGTCGAACCAGAAGCTTGCACGGGTGCCCGCTCCCACCAAGGTCATCGTGGCTGCCGCAAAGACGCGTCTGTCAGCGATAGAGCACGGCACCGGGAGCCCAAGCCACAACCTAGAAGGTGAGGTGCGTTCAAGTCAGAGCCAACGAAGCCGGAGAGAGGTCCCAAACTTTTGTAGATCGATGATGCCCAGCCCGCCCAGCTCCTTGGGCCTACATATTTTACCCCAAGCAACCTTGCAGTGGCCACCATGACAGGTCTCGTTTGCTCTCCAGAGCCAGGCGCGGCGCAAACGGTCGATTTCGGCGCGAGCCCATGCTGGCAGCTCGAAGATGGATAGCCAGTAGGTTGTGAAAGCTGACATAATTGCGTTAAGTAGGACAAGGCGGCCAACAGCCGCGAACAGCCTGATCTTCCAGAAACCCAGCCTATCACTGAGCTTGTCAATAAGCGGCTGGACGTCAATCTTCCACAGCTTTCGTAGGGATAGCGGGAGTCCCAGAAAATTGCAAGGGAGGCTGGAGATGGTTGCGCCCAGCGGGCGATCGATCTTCGCTACATCAAGGCCTTCACAGCCGATTGGTATGACCGCACTCTTTTCGAAATTAACTTTCAGGCCAGAGACATGGCCGAAAGCACTCAACAGAGACCGGACGATAGCCATTTCCGTGCGGACCGGGTTGACGAAGAAAGCCACGTTGTCGGCATAAATGGCCGAGCGCAAGCTGGGAATGCGGCCTCGGAGAGAGGAGAGGGCCCCAGCCTGCACCGCCTTGCTGAACATTTGCTGTAGAGGCTCCATGGCCAAGATGAAGAGGAAAGGCGAGATTGGATCGCCCTGCCGTAGGCCGCAACGGTGCGTGATCGCGGCGCCGGGCATGCTGTTAACGAGCACTTTGGAGGTGGCCGTTGACAGGAGCATGGCCATCCACTCACGCCAGCGCGACCCGAAACCCCGAGCACGAAGCATGTCCAGCAGGTAGGTCTAGGACACAGTGTCGAAAGCTTTTGCGATGTCAAGCTTAACCAGGAGCATTGGTCTCTTCGTCCGGTGGAAATGTCTAGCCAGCCCACGCATGAACATGAAGTTGTCTTGGATATGTCGACCGCGAAGGAAAGCGCTCTGCCCCGGTCCGATGAGCTCACTGATGCGGCGGGATAGGCGCGTTGCGAGAACCTTCGCGAAAAGTTTGGCGATGGAGTGCAGCAGACTTATCGGACGGAAGTCGCACATAGAGCAGGCCCCGTCGCGCTTCGGCAGGAGCACAATATGGGCAGCGTTGATTTTGTGAAGGTTGTTTCTGTTCAGGTCGTAGAGCTGGTGGAAAGCTAGCAGGAGGTCCTGGGCGATGATCGGCGCCGCGGCTTTGAAGAAGGCACCGGAGAAGCCATCTGGCCCGGGTGCACGATCAGCAGGCATGTCCTTGATCGCGGCCATGATTTCTTCCAAAGAGAATGGAGCCTCTAACTCTGCTAAATCAAGGGATGGAAGCTCAAGGTCGTCCCAGTTGATGGTCCCTGGAGACGAGGCTGAAGTGCCAATGAGTGAAGAGAAGAAATCAGTGGCGATCCTCTCCTTGTGCGGCTGCTCCGTGGCAACCACGTCACCCGATCGCAGTGATGGGATGAAGTTTTTACGACGTCTCGCACTAGCTTTGAGATGAAAAAACTTTGTGTTGGCGTCATCTGCCTTGAGGTAACGAACCCGAGCCCGCTGCTTTGCCCGGATGCGCTCGATCACCACCAGCCCAAGGATGCGAGCCTTGAGCATTTTGCGCAAGTCCAACTCATCCGGCTCTAGCTGGTGGGATTCCTGAGCCTTGTCGAGAAGAAGCACGGTGTCCTGGGCCATGAGAAGTTGGAGTCTTGTGTTGCCAACAAAATGTTTGTGCCAAAGCCTAAGGGCGCGTGCCGTGCGGCGAAGCTTGAAGTCCAGCCGGGCGATCGCATCCATGGCAGGGCAGGGGTCGTTCCATGCCTTTGAAACTACGTCGGAGAAACCGTCCAAGAGGGGCCAGAAAGCTTCAAACTTGAAACGCGGCGGCGGCCGCGGTGATGCTTCGCAGGTCAGCACCAGGGGGCAGTGGTCGGACATGGCCGTGGCCAGCGGCAGGAGGTGAGCGTTACTGAACCTGGCTCCCCAATCGGCGTTGCTGAAGGCCCTATCCAGGCGCACAAGCGTGGGCGGGGACTGCTCATTTGACCAAGTAAAACGGCGCCCCACAAGCTTGATCTCATTCAGCCCACTATCGTTTAGGGCCTCTCTGAACTTGGCCACAAGGCGAAGGTTCAGATTGTTGTTGCTTTTGTCCCTGGCATCATAGATGAGGTTGAAGTCTCCTATGATCAGCCAGGGGCCGGCGACACTTGCGCTAGTTCGGGCAAGCTCAGCAAGGAATAAGAGCTTAGCCGCATCGTCACACGGGCCGTACACGGTGGTAAGGAACCACGACGCATCACCAGAGCGCGGGGCAAAACGGGCCGTGATGGAGTATGGGGAGACAGTAATTGAATCAACACCGAACATGTCCGGATCCTAGGCAAGGAGGATGCCGCCGCGAGTCCCGACTGCGGGAAGCACTTCAGAGGCCGAGAGACGCGGCCCTGTAGTTTCCAGCAGCTGAGAGGGAGAGAAGGCTTCCTTCTTTGTTTCCTGAACACAGAGAATGGAACAACGAGCTTGCGCGGCGAGGGAGCAGACGCCGCTACGCCTAGCGGGGTTGTCCAAACCTCGTGCGTTCCAGTTTAGCAGATAGAAAATATTCATGGAGAAACTGGTGAAGAACATAGATGGAATTGGCGTACTCGTACAACGAGCAGCGAATTTGAAGAACAACAGGTACGGCCGGCCTAGGGGTTACGGACGCCCGGCGAGCACGCCACAAACTACTAACACGAACACATAGCTCCACGCGGTACAGGGACGGCATGGCAGAGAAAACCGAAACAGATGGTGGTGGTTGTCCTAACATGACAACGACCTAAACCCGAACGGGACGAAGATGGAATCAGACAAGGTCTCCGGCTTCCTCTCCCGCCAGGTCCCGAAGCTCCTTGCGGCCAGGCTTGATCTTGGCCAAGGAGTGGACGCCCGTGACCTTGGCCAGCTTTGAAGTGAACCTGCCAAGCGGACTCTTGAAGCGGTTGACGTAGTCCTGACGAACCCGGGGCGAGAAGTCGGATGGCTTGTCGATGAATTCAAGCTGCTGCGCAAGGAGGGCCTCCGCCTTCTGCTGCTGCGTCATCCCCGGGGTGCGGGGCGCCCGCTGCGAGCGACGAGGCGGGGCCAGCGTCGGGATGAACTGCATGGGGGGCTCCGGCTCCTGCTCTTCGAGCCGCAGGCGATCGGGCGGGCCGCCCATAATGGACGACGACATCATGCCGAACAGCTTGGCCAGGAAGGTGGTGTTGGGGTCAATCTCGAGCGCCTGCAGCTGCGATGCGAGGCGGTCAGCAGGCAGGCCTTTGACAGCTTGATGATGAGGTGCGTCGGCGGGAGCTTGCTAAGCTGATCGTCAGAGGTGAGGGCGGCCGGGAGGTCCATGATGCCGCGGGAGGGCCATGGGAGGATGGCCGGCCCAGCCGCGGCTGGAGGCCCGACCAAGATCGAGGCAGGGCAGGGAGGCGCCTCGAGGCAGGCCACCTTCTGGAGTGGCCCGTCCCAGCCGGCCCAGCCCGCCGAGGCCTGGTCTGGGTCCACGAACGGCCAGAAGGACTCGTTGGCGAGGCTGGGAGGCTGCACGTTGCACTGGCGTTGGTTTCGACGTGTTGTAGTTCCAACTGTCAAGTGTGTGGCTGAGTTAAAGACTCTTTTTTTAGCATCAGTACAGACACAAGCGCTCATATAGACGCGCATACACTCACCTCTATGAACGCACACACGCACACCCTACCCTATGAGCACCTACGAGACTGAGCCGGCATATCATCTTGAGATTTACGAAGTCACCGTAGGCGCCTCGTCGTCGACGGGAACGTCTCCTCCCACTAAAAGCGCATCGCCGGAAATCCTGAAATAAATCCAGAAATAATGCGAGCATTAGGATTTGAACCCTGGTGGGTTGGGGATACCACTGTCCACCTAACCAACTCAACCACAGATTGATTCGTGAGTTAAAGACTCTTGTAGCGTAAGAGTTAGCTGCCATTTGGCTAGAAACGCCCACGATAAAAAAAAGGAACAACCCCAGAAACTTTCCCACGCACGCGTCAGTCTATTGTAAATCACTAGAAGAAGAAAAAACAAAACAAAAAACACAAGAAATCCCAAACCCTTGCAGGCCTAGAGTCTTAGTTATTTTGAAAGGCCATTATTTGGATTTGATAATGGAGGATACATGCAGAACATTCTTCCACGTGGCAAAGCACGCTAAACACCTGTATTTTTTTAGATCTTGGAAAAATCGTGTATCGTCAGAGGGCAAATTATAGAGCACTAAACTTATTTCGTTTACACGTTACAAAAAATGACTCTCTCATGAACACATTAGACGTGATTGATATGACTAATCATTTGTAAACATTTATTCCGAACATCTTGTTTTCCAAGTATTCTTCGATGTTCTCTCACACTAATTGTTACACATACTTCATTGAATCCATTAAACACCTATTTTTTGATTGCAAGTTTGCTAGATCGGTATGGGCAATAGTCCAAATTGCTTCGAATCTATATCCTCCACGCAGCTAACGGAATATGTTCGGCAATTGGTTGAGGGGAATAGATAAACAATTGTCTAAGCACATTCTTGCGGGGGCGGCTGCCTTATGTTGGGCGTTGTGGCTCACCAGGAATGATATTGTTTTTAATCATAAAAGTGTTTCATCTCCTATGCAGGTAATTCATATATGCTCGTGATGGCTCCGTATGTGGTCTATCCTGCAGAGGCCGGAGGACAGAGACTTTTTTATGATGGCTTCTACCCGGTTGGAGTGCTCGGCCAGGGACATTTTTTACCTCCATGGATGGCGGTGTGACCTTCGGATTGGACCGGCATCACCTTAGGCCTCTTTTATCTTTTTTCGCTACTGCTGGCGTTTTTTGCCTTTTTATTTTGGCTTCTAGTACTTTGTAACTTTGGCTGTGTGCATCTAGCTATGCAGAGGCCGGGTGATCTTTGATGCGGTTGTATCAACTCGATATTTCAATTCAATGAAAAGCCCTTTATCGAAAAAAATTAAATTTCAAAATAAAAGATAATATGTGGTGATGTGGTCACGTACGAAAAATCATTGATGCATAGTCCTGGTCACTTTATTTTGGGGATACTCCCATAGCCCACTCACCAACTTTTGTGTTGTATACCTTACACCTGGTCGTGTCATGGAAGATGTACAAAACAATGACACTCATATATACCATACTTCTTCACTCTTCTACTTAGCGATCGATCCTTATGCGACCCTCCTTCCCAGCCAAACACAATGCTAGATATTCCTTGACATGTTTGTATCCTGATCAAACATAGAAATGAAAGGTGTCGGGAATTTTTCAACAACATTCAATCCTGCTAATGCAACCACATTATTTCTCAGCATTTCTTATGCTGGGATTCGAGGTACGATGATCTACTGGTGTTGTAGCTGCTCGGACTTTTACAGAGTTCAAGCATCATGGACTATGTAACCTAATCAACAACTCGTGGCTGTGTCAACGCCTTCACGAGCTGCGATCTGGTTTACGCCGGCGCCTTCAAGTAAATAATTAAAGATGCGAGTTGAGAAGGTTTGCATGTTATCCAAGCAGGATTGGTGGCTCCGAGTGGATAGCTAATAGCCAATGGCATTCGTCTATGCATCGACGTGTTGTAGTTCTAGCTATCGGGTGTGTGGCTGAGTTCAAGACTCCTGTAGCGTAAAACATAGCTGTCATTTGGTCAATCCGTAACAAACTCTAAATTTGACTATTATCCCTTTTGTTGTCCGACCACTACTGTTGTCGTGCCTAAACTCTGTTCTTCTTTTCTAGTCTCTTGTTTTATCTATTTCTTTCCTAAGTGCTACTACTTGCGTCCCACTGCTGCTATTTGTGTCCAGGTTCATATCACCCAGCTTTCTTTCCACGGTGCTTCATTCAACCAGTGTCTTTTATTTCATTTTAAGGATTGATTAAACCAGTTGGTTTTGCTTGGGGCCGCACTTGATACTTAGTCCAGATTTAGAGAGGGATAAGCTTACTGAATTCTTCTGCGATTTTTTTTTTGAGGAATTTCTTGGATAACTTGAGAATCACATGCCTTTGTATGCGTGGAATGTGATAGTATATCTTGGACCGGCAATGTAGTACACATTTCGTCCTCTCGTCACCATTCATAAATGTCCCATTGACGACACAGCAGAACGCACACCCAAAGCACATACTTGTGGTAGCTCCGTATTTAAAACACACATGGCACCATAGCAATCCTTCTATTCCAGAAAAGCAAGCGGCACCGAGAATTTGCCACTTTCCTTTTCTTTTTGAGGACTACTTACAAATAAATAAATTTTGACTTGATGTAGGCTGAAGGTGCTGCTCATCAGTTTATCCCAACGATCATCCACTGTATTTTGTATAACATCCACCTTTGGAATTTGACTGAACTTGCTGTTTCGTGTAGCAAAATTCAAGACATCATTCTGGTTGCACAGGAAATTTCAAAACCGCGTGGAATAAAATTAGCAACCTGGTTCTAGCACTGCCGATGTTTTTGAAACCCATCTCATTTCTTCTGTCTTCTAAGAAGTAGTACTTTTTATTAGGTTATATAGCTCATGGGTCATATAATCTGCGTAAAGGAGGCAACGACCTGCTTCGTAATTCACAAGGCATTATATGCGTACCCAAAATTTGGTGTGGTTACTTTTGGATTTTTTGACGACCTATGCACTATTGATCAGCCTTTCTTGTGCCGGAATGTGAAACCCCCAAGCTCGAGCATTGTGGATCTGTTGCCCTGAAGCAATTCGTTCCTAGCCATGTGGGGAACTGGGGAAATAATCTCTTTTGCGCGGAACATGATAGCATCGCTAGGTCAGTCCTGTAGTACATTTTTTGTCCTCCTCTCACCATTCGTAAAGGCCTCACAGCCGACAGAGCAAAACACGTACATGTGGTAGCTCTGTATTCAAAACAGGCATCACACGGCATAATATCATGACTGCCCGTTTGCCAGGAGAGGGCGGTGGCCTAGTGAAGCACATGCCACTGGAAAGTAGACTTGGACTTAAATGGTGGCCAATACTTTTGTAGTCATGTCATGGTAAGGTTTTTTGTGCTTGTCTAAATGGTTGACAATATTTTTGTTTGCCCATGACAATTTGGCAACTCTAGTTCATTTTTCTAGCCAATTTTGGTCAACTCATCGATAAATAAAAGCTTGGCCAAAATATTGGCTAGCTAAATATTTAGTAGGGCTAACCTGGGCTCAAACCAAACACCCATGTGACATGAACAAGATGAATTCCCTGAGTGGGCTAGCCAAATATTGACTGGATCAATACAATCCAATGTCCTCTTGGCTACAATAGTTCGTTGACCTTGCATTCTTGATCCTTGTTTGTGTCTTCATGAGGATCACTTCACCGACCTCCTCCACTCGGGATCATCCTCCTCCCTCTCATGATCTTCCTCCCTCGCACGATCATCGACCATGGACATCTTTATGTGATCGAGGCCGAGTATGTGTGATTCAACCAACTAATACATGAAACTTGCAACATCATATTCATACGCACTACAATCATCAACAACAAACATGTCGCACGATCATTGCATTGCATCACCAAAATCCCTAGCTAAAATGAAAAATGCTTTTGTACCTTTCAGGCACTTCGTCAGACAATTGGTGGGCATGATCCTTGCCGATGGCTGCGATGGTCGTAGGTGGCAACGGAGGAGGTGAGGGAGTGGCGAAAGATGGAGGAGAAGACGCCGAAGTCAGCAAACTAGAAGAAGGCGTCAAAGTGGGCGGCTTATTGCACTTCTTCGTCTTTGCCTTGTTGAGGGCCTTGCCCGTCGACGTCGGTTCCTCGTCCGCTTGCTGTCGGCAGGAGCAACCAGAGGGCGGATGGTCATCTCCATAGACGAGACGGCCTTGCTGTCGGCCTTCGCAAACAATGTGACAGAGCACAGAGCGGTCTTCGTATTGAGCCAGTTCCTTGGTGCGGGTAGTGGCGTGTTCAAGTGGGTGGGTGGGGGGGGGGGGGGGGGCTTGCGAAGGTGGTTGGTCATTCAACTCTCGTCAAAATCTGGCCCTTCAATGGCTCTAGCAGCGACATTTGACAGCGGAGGTGGGTGTAAGGGCATATTTATCCCTAAGTGTTTTGGTGATTGATGACAACGCATTTGCGGACTAATCGTGTGCCTTGAGTATTCCAGACACTTCATTGCTAGGCACAAGACGATTGGGTGTCCCTCGAAGACTGATGAAGACGACGTCTTTTCTACGTTTCTTTTTGGTGGATTTGAGTCGTAGGAAAGCCGTACTATTAAGAGGGGGTCTGCGTTGGAAAGGTTTGGGTGGAATCATCACGTACACGTCTCCTTCTTGTCCCCTCCTTTTTCCTTGGAGCTTCCTCCGTTTTCTTGCCTCCCTTGTCTGGCTGCTGTGGTTGGTCGCGGTAGTACTGCTCCCAGGAAAACGGTAGTACCGTAGGCATCCGCGGTAGTACCGCGCGGTGGCGCGGTAGTACCGCGGGTGCCCACGGTAGTACCGCTCCCCTGGAGCCGCACTACCGCTGCCCACCAGGCTAGTGCCGCCCCTTTGCGGTAGTAGGGGCGGATGTAATTTTTTACATCCGCACCTACCGCGGTAGTACCGTTTTCGCCGAGCGGTAGTACCGCGCTATGCAGTCAGGCAGTAGTACCGCCCCTCGGCAGTACTACTGTGTCGGGTTTTTGCTACTTCCATTTCTTTGCGGAAGTAGGCACGGAAGTTCCTTTCCCCCTGGCTGGGGTTTTTTGCCTTGCGGTAGTACCGCATGGGGGCGCGGTAGTACCGCGCGTGCGGAAGTATCGCCCCCAGCTCCTGCGCGTCTGTTTTTCTTTTCTGTCGCTGGGGTTGCGGCAGTACCGTGGGTCGGTATGGTAGTACCGCACAGCCGTGCGGTAGTACCGCTTGGTGGCAAGCAGTAGTACCGCGTGGCCTTGCGGTAGTACCACTGGCCAGGCGCGGCAGTACCGCTGGCCGCGGGCTGGTTGGTGGGTAACGCTTGGATCCTTTTCCCACACTATATAAGGGGTCCCCTTCTTCCCCGTTGACTCACCTCTTCCACCCCCAAGCTCCATTATTGCTCTAAGCTCCATTTTCGCCCGATCTCACTCCCTAGCCGACCAAACTTGTTGATTTGCTCGGGAGTGGTTGAGAAGGCCTCGATATACACTTCCACCAAGAGATATTTGATTCCCCCCACTAATCCCTTGCGGATCTTGTTACTCTTGGGTGTTTGAGCATCGTAGACGGTTGAGGTCACCGCAAAGCCATAGTCCATTGTGGTGAAGCTTCGTGGTGTCGTTGGGAGCCTCCAATTGAGTTGTGGAGATTGCCCCAACCTAGTTTGTAAAGGTTCGGTCGCCGCCTCCAAGGGCACCAATAGTGGAATCACGACATCTCGCATTGTGTGAGGGCGTGAGGAGAATACGGTGGCCCTAGTGGCTTCTTGGGGAGCATTGTGCCTCCACACCGCTTCAACGGAGACGTACTTCCTCTCAAAGGGAAGGAACTTCGGCAACACATCCTCGTCTCCACCGTCTCCACTCTTGGTTATCTCGTGCCTTTACTTGTGCAAGCTTATTTGTTTCATATATCTTGCTTGCTTGTGTTCCTATCCTTGTTGAATCATATAGGTTGCTCACCTAGTTGCATATCTAGACAACCTACGTTAATGCAAAGTTTAAATTGTTAAAGAAAAGCTAAAAATTATTAGTTTCCTATTCACCCCCTCTAGTCAACCATATCGATCCTTTCAATTGGTATCAGAGCCTCGTCTCTTTATTAAGGACTTTACCGTCCAAAGAGTATGGTTGATACCGTAGACGGTGTGGAGGAACACTTCGGTGTGAATCGGACCTCGTCTACGGGCGATGGGGGAACCTCGGTCTCTCGTGAGGAGTTCAATGTGGCCTTGGAGACATTGAAAACCTCCATGACAACCGAAGTTGAAAGCATGTTTACTAAATTTCTTGAGGGGCTTAAACTATCCACCGCACCGTTGAAAGTGGGTGACCCCGCCGACAAGGTGACGGATGCTATCCCCGACAAGGGGGAAGCTAGTAGTGAAAAGGCTCCTTCTTCTAGTGGTAAGAATGGCACCGACATCTTTGCCCATGTGGAACCACCACTTGTTTATGGTGGACCGGTTCCTTCCACTCATTTGAATCATGCCGGTCCTCCCCCTAAGATTGTGAAAAATGAGGACTTTGATTCTTGGGTTTATCACTTTAAACGTCATTTAAATCATGTGAACACTAACCTTTGGAGAATCATTGAAGAAGGTTTCTATCCGCATGATCCAAGCAACTTCACTCCTCGAGAAGCCGCGGACAATCACTCCTTGAGGAAGAGCGTGGTCATCGCTTGGATCTAGAGGAGTAACACGATGATGACCATGCTAAATTAAAGAAAGATCTTGATCATGCTCTTGCTGTGTCTCGTGTGCTAAATGTTGGGGATCGTAGCAGAAATTTAAAATTTTCTACGCATCAGCAAGATCAATCTATGGAGTAATCTAGCAACGAGGGGAAGGGGAGTGCATCTACATACCCTTGTAGATCGCTAAGCGGAAGCATTACTTGAACGCGGATGAGGTAGTCGTACTCGTAGCGATTCAGATCGTGGTCGATTCCAATCTAAGTGCCGAACAACGGCGCCTCCACGTTCAACACACGTGCAACCCGGTGACGTCTCCCATGCCTTGATCCAGCAAGGAGAGAGGGAGAGGTTGGGGAAGACTCCGTCCAGCAGCAGCACGACGGCGTGGTGATGGTGGAGGAGCGCGGGACTCCAGCAGGGCTTCGCCAAGCACTATGAGAGACGAGGAGGGAGAGAGGTAGGGCTGCGCCAAGAGGGAGATCAAATCATGTGTTGGGCAGCCCCCAATACCTCAAGTATATATAGGGGGAGGGGAGGCTCTGCGCCCCCTTCTAGGGTTCCCTTGCTAGGGGGGCGGCAGCTCTAGATGCCATCTAGGGTGGTGGCCAAAGGGGAGAGGAGAGGGGGGCGCCCTAGGGTGGGCCTTAAGGCCCATCTGGACCTAGGGTTTGCCCCCTTCCCACTCTCCATGCGCCTTGGGCCTTGGTCGGGGGGGGGGGTGCACCAGCCCACCTGGGGCTGGTCCCCTCCCACACTTGGCCCACGCAGCCTTCTGGGGCTGGTGGCCCCACCCGATGAACCACCGGGACCCTCTCGGTGGTCCCGGTACGTTACCGATAGCACCCAAAACTTTTCCGGTGACCAAAATGGGACTTCCCATATATAAATCTTTACCTCCTGACCATTTCGAGACTCCTCGTGGCGTCCGGGATCTCATCCGGGTCTCCGAACAATATTCGGTAACCGCGTACATACTTTCCCTATAACCCTAGCGTCATCAAACCTTAAGTGTGTAGACCCTACGGGCTCGGGAGTCATGCAGACATGGCCGAGACAACTCTCCTGTCAATGACCAACAGCGGGATCTGGATACCCATGTTGGCTCCCACATGCTCCACGACGATCTCATCGGATGAACCATGATGTCAAGGATTCAATCAATCCCGTATACAATTCCCTTTGTCTATCGGTACGATACTTGCCCGAGATTCGATCGTCGGTATCCCGATACCTCGTTCAATCTCGTTACCGACAAGTCTCTTTACTCGTTCCGTAACACATCATCCCGTGATCAACTCCTTGGTCACATTGTGCACATTATGATGATGTCCTACCGAGCGGGCCCAGAGATACCTCTCCATTACACGGAGTGACAAATCCTAGTCTCGATTCATGCCAACCCAACAGACACTTTCGGAGATACCCGCAGTGCACCTTTATAGCCACCCAGTTACGTTGTGACATTTGGTGCACCCAAAGCATTCCTACGGTATCAGGGAGTTGCACCATCTCATGGTCTAAGGAAATGATACTTGACATTAGAAAAGCTTTAGCATACGAACTACATGATCTTGTGCTAGGCTTAGGATTGGGTCTTGTCCATCACATCATTCTCCTAATGATGTGATCCTATTATCAACGACATCCAATGTCCATGGTTAGGAAACCGTAACCATCTATTGATCAACGAGCTAGTCAACTAGAGGCTTACTAGGGACATGGTGTTGTCTATGTATCCACACATGTATATGAGTTTCCTATCAATACAATTCTAGCATGGATAATAAACGATTATCATGAACAAGGAAATATAATAATAACTAATTTATTATTGCCTCTAGGGCATATTTCCAACAGTCTCCCACTTGCACTAGAGTCAATAATCCAGTTCACATCGCTATGTGATTAACACTCAAGGTCACATCCCCATGTGACTAACACCCAAATAGTTTACTAGAGTCAATAATCTAGTTCACATTACCATGTGATTAACACTCAATGAGTTCTGGCTTTGATCATGTTATGCTTGTGAGAGATGTTATAGTCAACGGGTCTGAACCTTTCAGATCCGTGTATGCTTTACAAATCTCCATGTCATCTTGTAGATGCAGCTACCACGCTCTATTTGGAGCTATTCCAAATAACTGTTCTACTATACGAATCCGGTTTCCTACTCAGAACCATCCAGATTAGTGTCAAAGATTGCATTGGCGTAACCCTTTACGACGAACTCTTTTACCACCTCCATAATCGAGAAAATTCCTTAGTCCACTAGTTACTAAGGATAACCTTGACCGTTGTCCTGTCTCTCTATTCTGCCGTGGTCAGGTCTTGAGTTTTACTCAGTACTCATACCTTATAACACAGCCAAGAAGTCCTTCTTTGCTGATCTATTTTTGAACTCCTTAAAATTTTTGTCATGGTATGTGTTCGTTTGAAAGTACTATTAAGCGATTTTGATCTATCCTTATAGATCTTGATGCTCAATGTTCAAGTAGCTTAATCCAGGTTTTCCATTGAAAAACACTTTTCAAATAACCCTATATGCTTTCCAGAAACTCTACATCATTTCTGATCAACAATATACAACAACATATACTCATCAGAAATTCTATAGTGCTCCCACTCACTTCTTTGGAAATACAAGTTTCTCATAAACTTTGTATAAACCCAAAATCTTTGATCATCTCATCAAAGCATACATTCCAACTCCGAGATGCTTACTCCAATACTTAGAAGGGTTGCTGGAACTTTGCATACTTGTTAGCATCTTTCAGGATTGACAAAAACCTTCTGGTTCTATCACATACAACCTTTCCTCAAGAAAAACGTCGAGGAAACAATGTTTTGACATCCTATCTGCAAGATTTCATAAATAATGCAGTAATTGCTAATATAATTCCAACAGACTCTTAGCATCGCTACGAGTGAGAAAGTCTCATCGTAGTCAACTCCTTGAACTTGTCAGAAAACATCTTAATGACAAGTTGAGCTTTCTTAATGGTGATACTTACCATCATTATCCGTCTTCCTTTTAAAATCCATATGTACCCAACAGCCTTACGACCATCAAGTAGTTCTTCCAAAGTCTACACTTTATTTTCGTACATGGATCCTCTCTCGGATTTTATGGCCTCGAGCCAATTTTCGGATTCCGGGCCCACCATTGCTTCTTCATAGCTCGTAGGCTCACTGTTGTCTAGCAACATGACTTCCAAGACAGGATTACGTACCACTCTGAAGTAGTACGCATCCTTGTCGACCTATGAGGTTTGGTAGTGACTTGATCCGAAGTTTCATGATAACTATCATAAGCTTCCACTTCAATTGGTGTAGGTGCCACAGGAATAGCTTCCTGTGCCCTGCTACACACTAGTTGAAGTGACGGTTCAATAACCTCATCAAGTCTCCACCATCCTCCCACTCAATTATTTCGAGAGAAACTTTTCCTTGAGATAGGACCCGTTTCTAGAAACAATCACTTTTTCTTCCGGATCTGAAATAGGAGGTATACCCAACTATTTTTGGGTATTCTATGAAGATGCATTTATCCGCTTTGGGTTCGAGCTTATCAGCCTGAAACTTTTTCACATAAGCATTGCAGCCCCAAACTTTTAAGAAACGACAGCTTAGGTTTCTCTAAACCATAGTTCATACGGTGTCGTCTCAACAGAATTGTGTGGTGCCCTATTTAAAGTGAGTGCGGTTGTCTCTAATGCCTAACCCATAAAAGATAGTGGTAATTCGATAAGAGACATCATGGTATGCACCATATCCAATAGGGCGCAGTTGTGATGTTCGGACACACCATCACACTATGGTGGTCCAGGCGGTATTAGTTGTGAAACAATTTCCACAATGTCTTAATTGTGTGCCAAACTCATAACTCAGATATTCATCTCTATGATCATATCATAGACATTTTATCATCTTGTCACAACGATCTTCAACTTCACTCTAAAATTACTTAAACCTTTCAATAATCCAGACTTGTGTTTCATCAAGTAAATATACTCAGCATCTACTCAAATCATCTGTGAAGTAAGAACATAACGATATCCACTGCGTGCCTCAGCACTCATTGGACTGCAGACATCAAAATGTATTACTTCCAACAAGTTGCTTTCTTGTTCCATCTTACTGAAAATGAGGCCTTTCAGTCATCTTGCCCATGTGGTATGATTTGCATGTCTCAAGTGATTCAAAATCAAGTGAGTCCAAACGACCCATCTGCATGGAGTTTCTTCATGCATATCTACCAATAGACACGGTTCGCATGTCTCAATCTGTTAAAAAACGAGTGAGACCAAAGATCCATCAACATGGAGCTTCTTCAAGCGTTTTATACCAACATGGCTCAAATGGCAGTGCCACAAGTATGTGGTACTATCATTACTATCTTATATCTTTTGGCATGAACATGTGTATCACTACGATCGAGATTCAATAAACCATTCATTTTAGGTGCAAGACCATTGAAGGTATTATTCAAATAAACAGAGTAACCATTATTCTCCTTAAATGAATAACCGTGTGGCGATAAACATAATCCAATCATGTCTATGCTCAATGCAAACACCAAATAACAATTATTTCGGTTTAACACCAATCTCGATGGTAGAGGGAGCGTGCGATGTTTGATCACATTAACCTTGGAAACACTTCCAACATATCGTCATCTCACCTTTAGCTAGTCTCCGTAGCCTTTTATTTTGAGTTACTAACACTTAGCAACCGAACCGGTATTTATTACCCTGGTGCTACTAGGAGTACTAGTAAAGTACACAATAATATAACGTATATTCAAAATACTTCTGTCGACCTTGCCAGCCTTCTCATCTACCAAGTATCTAGGGTAGTTCTGCTTCAGTGACCGTTCCCCTCATTACAGAAGCACTTAGTCTCGGGTTTGGGTTCAACCTTGGGTTTCTTCACTGGAGCAGCAACTGATTTGCCGTTTCATGAACTATCCCTTCTTTCCCTTGCCCTTCTTGAAACTAGTGGTTTTACTAACCATCAACAATTGATGCTCCTACTTGATTTCTACTTTCACGGTGTCAAACATCGCGAATTGCTCAAGGATCATCATGTCTATCCCCAATATGTTATAGTTCATCACTAAGCTCCAATTGCTTGGTGGCAGTGACTATGGAGAACTATCACTATGTCATCTGGAAGATTAACTCCCACTCGATTCAAGCGATTGTAGTACTCAGACAATCTGAGCACATGCTCAACGATTGAGCTTTTCTCCCTTAGTTTGCAGGCTTAAGAAACTTGTCAGAGGTCTCATACCTCTTGACGTGGGCACTAGTCTGAAATTCCAATTTCAGTCTTTGGAACATCTCATATGTTCTGCGACGTTTCAAAAACGTCTTTGGTGCCACAATTCTAAACCGTTAGTATTATGTACTGAACTATCACGTAGTCATCAAAACGTGTATGTCAGATGTTTCCCAACATCTATAGACGATGCTCGAGTTCAACACACTGAGCGGTGCATTAAGGACATAACCCTTCTGTGCAGCAATGAGGACAATCCTCAGTTCACGGACCCAGTCTGCATAATTGCTACTGTCAACTCTCAACTAAATTTTCTCTAGGAACATATCTAAAACAGTAGAACCAAAGCGTGAGCTACGACATAATTTGCAAAGACCTGTTGACTATGTTCATGATAATTAAGTTCATCTAATCAAATTATTCAATGAACTCCCACTTAGATAGACATCCCTCTAGTCATCTAAGTGATACATGATCCGAGTCAACTAGGCCGTGTCTGATCATCACGTGAGACAGACTAGTCATCATCGGTGAACATCTTCATGTTGATCGTATCCACTATATGACTCATGTTCGACCTTTCGGTCTTCCGTGTTCCGAGGCCATGTCTGTACATGCTAGGCTCGTCAAGTTAACCTAAGTGTATTGTGTGTGTAAATCTGGCTTACACCCATTGTATGCTAAAGTTAGAACCTATCACACCCGAGCATCATGTGGTGCTTCGGAACAACGGACCTTAGCAACGCCGCGCAGTTAGGGGGAACACTTTCTTGAAATTATTGCGAGGGATCATCTTATTTATGCTACCGTCGTTCTAAGAAAATAAGATGTAAACATGACAAACATCACATGCAAATCATAAAGTGACATGATATGACCAATATCATCTTGTGCCTTTGTTCTCCAGCTTCGAGGCACGGCATGAACACCATCGTCACCAGCATGACACCATGATCTCCATCATAATGATCTCCATCATCGTGTCTTCATGAAGTTGCCTCGCCAACTATTACTTCTACTACTATGGCTAATGGTTAGCAATAAAGTAAAGTAATTACATGGCATTTTCATTGACATCCAGGTCATAAATAAATTAAGACAACTCCTATGGCTCCTGCCGGTTGTCATACTCATCGACATGCAAGTCGTGTTTCCTATTACAAGAACATGTTCAATCTCATACATCACATATATCATTTATCACATCCTTTTGGCCATATCACATCACATAGCATACCCTGCAAAAACAAGTTAGACGTCCTCTAATTGTTGTTGCATGTTTTACGTGGCTGCTATGGGTTTCTAGCAAGAACATTTCTTACCTACGCAAAACCACAACGGTGATATGCCAATTGCTATTTACCCTTCATAAGGATCCTTTTCATCGAATCCAATCCGACTAAAGTGGGAGAGATAGACACCCGCCAGCCACCTTATGCATCAAGTGCATGTCAGTCGGTGGAACCTGTCTCACGTAAGTGTACGTGTAAGGTCGGTCCGGGCCGCTTCATCCCACAATGCCACCGAATCAAGATAAGACTAGTAACGGCAAGCAAATTGAACAAATAATCTCCCACAACTACTTTGTGTTCTACTCGTGCATAGAATCTACGCATAAACCTGGCTCTGACACCACTGTTGGTGATCGTAGCAGAAATTTAAAATTTTCTATTCATCACCAAGATCAATCTATGGAGTAATCTAGCAACGAGGGGAAGGGGAGTGCATCTACATACCCTTGTAGATCGCTAAGCGGAAGCGTTACTAGAACGCGGATGAGGTAGTCATACTTGTAGCGATTCAGATCGCGGTCGATTCCGATCTAAGCGCCGAACAACGGCTCCTCCGCGTTCAACACACGTGCAGTCCGGTGACGTCTCCCATGCCTTGATCCAGCAAGGAGAGAGGGAGAGGTTGGGGAAGACTCCATCCAGCAGCAGCACGACGACATGGTGATGGTGGAGGAGCGCGGGACTCCAGCAGGGCTTCGCCAAGCACTATGAGAGACGAGGAGGGAGAGAGGTAGGGCTGCGCCAAGAGGGAGATCAAATCATGTGTTGGGTAGCCCCCAATACCTCAAGTATATATAGGGGGAGGGAAGGGGCTGCGCCCCCTTCTAGGGTTCCCTCCCTAGGGGGGGGGGGGGGGGCGGCAGCCCTAGATGCCATCTAGGGTGGCGGCCAAAGGGGAGAGGAGAGGGGGGCGCCCTAGGGTGGGCCTTAAGGCCCATCTGGACCTAGGGTTTGCCCCCTTCCCACTCTCCATGCGCCTTGGGCCTTGGTCGGGGGGGGGGGGGCGCACCAGCCCACCTGGGGCTGGTCCCCTCCCACACTCGGCCCATGCAGCCTTCTGGGGCTGGTGGCCCCACCTGGTGGACCCTCGGGACCCTCCCAGTGGTCCCGGTACGTTACCGATAGCACCCGAAACTTTTCCGGTGACCAAAACGGGACTTCCCATATATAAATATTTACCTCCGGACCATTCCGGAACTCCTCGTGACGTCCGGGATCTCATCCGGGACTCCGAACAACATTCCGTAACAGCGTACATACTTTTCCTATAACCCTGGCGTCATCGAACCTTAAGTGTGTAGACCCTACGGGCTCAGGAGTCATGCAGACATGGCCGAGACAACTCTCCGGTCAATAACCAACGGCGGGATCTCGATACCCATGTTGGCTCCCACATGCTCCACGATGATCTCATCGGATGAACCATGATGTCAAGGATTCAATCAATCCCGTATACAATTCCCTTTGTCTATCGGTACGATACTTGCACTACAAAAAAAAATACACTTCCGTGATGATACGTGTTTGTCATAGTAGGTCACTTTTTTTGTCATGCATGTACATCCATGACAAATTTATGACAGAACCAAGATAGTCATACATGTGCTGTCGTAGAAGTGTTCCATGACATTACCAAAATTATCATCACGGAAGTGTCCACTTCCATGACGATAAATCGCGCGTCACAGAAGTGCTTTCGTCAAGGGTGACCGACATGTGGCATCCACCGTAACGGAATGCCGTTAAGCTATCGGTCGGGTTTTGGATCCGATAACCCGTTAACAGCCCCGACCAATTTGAAATTTCCACATGTAAAATTCTTATTGGCTCGACGAAACACGTGTCAGTTCGTCAGTTGGTTAGATAGGCGCCTATGGTACGTCGACACGTGGCACGGCCCAACAGAGGCCCATTCCTATGAAAAGGCCGGCCTGTTTGACTTGGTCAAAAGCTGGCGGGCCAGCCCATGGAAAGCTTGTTAACGGCCTGTTCGCATATAGCCCATTTACAACCCTCTAACCCAAGGCCCGTTACGCCCTATCCGAATTAGGCCCAGTAGCGTCATCTGGGCCATCCAATATGATTCCAGCCCGTTTTCACTTCTGGCCCATGTATGGCCCATGACGTCTTTCGGCCCATATGAGGCCCTATGTAACTCTTGGCCTATTAACGGCCCGTTGTGAAACTGGCCCGTAATGAACAGTGTATCACTTTACACCCATTAACGGCCCGTGGTGAAACTGGCCCGTAATGAACAGTGTATCACTTTATACCCATTAATGGCCAGTTATTCCGTTGGGCCGTTTCCAGCCCATGTTATCTTTCAGCCTTCTCAGAGCCCATTTATTCTTGGGCTCATTTCCAGCATTCGTTTACTTACGGCCCGTTACTGTCATTTTCTGCTTGTGGGCCAAATTCAGCCCGTGGTTACAGTCGGCCCGTTTGTGGTCCGTTAATACATTGGGCCGTTTTCATAGCGTCATCAAATATGGCCTATTAACGATGGCCCGTTATGATCGGCCCATGAACGTACGATTCCAACTCTAGACCGTTTACGGCCATAATGCGACCTGTTATTGGCCCATGTTTGGCCAATCGATCATACGGCCCATATAAGGCCCATTGATGATACGGCCCATAGAAGGCCCATTGTTTCTACGGCCCGTAGAAGGCCTACTGTTTCTACGACCCGTAAAAGGCCCACTGTTTCTACGACCCATAGGAGGCCCAGTGTCACTACAGTAAATATTAGCCCATGATTATTGTGGCCTAGTTTTAAAAAATAGGTTATTGCAGCCACTAGTTAATCGCGGATAAAGAACAGCAATGACTACAAACAAACAAATAAACAAGACAACAAGGAAATAAGCAAGCAACTAACGCTAGGCTATCACGGCTATTACACATATTACATCCATTGGGCATCAAAGTTTGCCACCAGTGCAAATATAGGGAACAAAGCAGCATATCATATACACTGGCCATCAAAATTGGCCACCAGTGCAAATAAACGCGTCAGCAAAACAAGAGCATAACTGAAACAACTTCAGAAGAGCTCAAGAAACGTTATGCTGGGTATCCACCATGCTGACAATAGGCTTAGCAAGCTGATTAGCTTTATCGTGTTTGGCGCTAAAATCCTCCAACGCTTGCTGTTGCACCAGAGAGTATGCATCTGAATGCTCCAGGGACTTCCGCAGTCCTTCCGCTTCTTGTCGCAACACAGCTGATTGATGTCTTTCAGCTTGTAGTTAAGACTCAACAAACCGAACTGATTCAGACAGTGAATTTGAATAGCTTGTGCAAGCGGTAGTGGCCAGTAACTCCAACACTAAACCAAGACAGGATGTGCCACTATCCTGAACCTTATCTGCATTACTTCCTTTACCGTTGCTTAATAAGGCACTCTTCCCCAATATTCTGTCAGCATTCTAAAAGAAGAAACAAGCAGACACATAACAAGTTTAGCATGTACTAGTATATGAAACTCATTTCGGTGAACCAGTTCATTAGTAAGGTGGACAGGATTAAACTACCAAGTCTTCTATTGCCAAGTACTAGTACATAATAAAAGCATCAAACAAACATATATCTATGTCCTATGGTAGCAATGGAATCTTAAATTAGAACAGTTGTTCTTCAGGTTTAGGCACTTGTTCTACATGAATAGAGTACAATAAGACGCAAGAATATAATACTTAAAAATAGAAAATGAGCTCATAGACCTTACCACATTCTTGGTTCGGAACCAGTATAGAACAAGGCATTCCCAGTCATCGTCCAGTAAATGTGTCTCAGGAGAACGTAAGGGAATTTGATGAGTTTCTTTGCCTGTGAAGTACGTTTTCTTCAGGTAATTCCGATACTGCCACCAAGCATTCTTGAAGATAGCAAAGGTATTAGCACAGGTTACCTCATCCTGAGTTTCCAAATTGGTCCTTCTCTATAGAGAAAAATAGGAAAATTTGCTGTATTATAACCATCATGGAGGTAGGATGTATGGGACAAAGCAAAGTAATTGCCATGAATAACATTACTTACACATAACTCCTGGACAAACACCTGCAACTGGCATTTTCCTTCATCTTCAGTATAATATTTCCAAGATAGAAGATACGCACATACGATTTAACAACATCAAATGCGATAGATGCTAAACTATGACTAGCTGGTTGTGCTTCCTCCACAGGAATAGGCATACTAACTGGTGGAGTTGGGGTTCGCCGTGATAGTACTGGCCCTTTGGGCACCGGAGCTGCCTTACTAACTGCTCTTGTTTGGGAGCTCGGTGGTGGAGATGGTGTCGCGTCAACAGGAATTGGGTTACTATCGGCTGGGGTTGGGGTTAGATTGGGTGAAGCTGGTTCTCTGTCCAAACTAGTAGGGGTACAATCTGCGAGAGTTTGGGTTATGTGTGGTAGGGCTGGTTCTTGTGCATGTACAACCGGGGTGCTATCTCCACCAAGAGGTAGCACTGTTTTATTTGAAGACCGTGTTATTAGTCCGCTAGATACTGGCATCACCCGCTCCAATTCAAATGGCTGATAAACAGGAAACATAGTTGAATGTACAGACATTGTATGAGAGACAGATGCAATAGATAGTGTGGAAAAAAGAGGGCATGAAATAGTTGACATGTATATTGTTTAACTAAAAAGGATAGCATGACATAATTTCACATATATGATGTCTATCTAAACTGGATAGCATAGCATAACATAATTCAAAGATATGATGAATAACTAAACATGATCGCCTAACATAATTCACCTACATGTTATCTAAGTAATCAGGATCACATCATTTAATTCACATATATGATTTATATGCTAAACAGAGGGCATTCGATATGATGTCTGAACTAAGAACATGGTGTTGAATATTGTGTATATGATGTCTAAACTATGCAATGCAAGACACCGTATGCGTGACATGAGCAGTATAACCGTGCCAAGTTAGATCATACACCTCAGTGGGGGAATAGGACTGGTCATCTGTCTTTGAATCCATCTCTGAGGAGCTATCGGGACCCAACTGCTTCGACATGTAGCACTGTCTGCTCTGAAGGCCTTGTTTTCACTCCAGATTTTTCCATCTCCCACCCAAATGGCTGATTCACAGGAAGAGTAGTTTAATGTACAAACATTGTCGACAAATGGAAATGTAATGAAGAAAAGGATGGGCAAGATATCATTCAAATATATGATGCCTGGTTAAACAGGATGGCATTGCACATTTCACATATATTATGGCTGGCTAAAAGACATGAGACTGCATAATTCCCATATATGATATAGAAACTAAACAGGAGGCATTACAGAACATGTCTA
Organism: Triticum monococcum; assembly: GCA_034509565.1. Classification (NCBI taxonomy): domain Eukaryota; kingdom Viridiplantae; phylum Streptophyta; class Magnoliopsida; order Poales; family Poaceae; genus Triticum; species Triticum monococcum. Next base: position 128,362,341 of record CM067842.1, read on the forward strand.
AACTAAGCAAATGCCATATATGATGTCAAAAGTAAGCACTGCAAGGCAACATATGCATGATATGACTAACATCATCATGCCAAGGTAGAGCAAACACCTTGGGGGGTAAATAGGAGTGGTCAATGGCGTCCGAATCCGCCTCAGAACAGATATCTTTGTCTGGATTACAATTTGGAGAGGGGTGGGGAGGGTTTGCCATTGAACCCACCATGGAGCGATGTCTGCATGACATTGTATTGCCGCGCAAAACTCTTCTCTTTTTCTCTACATGTTCAGCATGACTGTGTACAATATCTGTCGATGTACAAAAAGAGGGGTGCACTTTTTGTACCCCTATAACTATGCACGGGCAGTCAGAGCCGCGGGCACCACCACACCAAGCAAGGCAAGGGAGGTGAGCCAGGGTAAGACCGAAGCTCAAGGGAACTAGGACGACACCAAGGCCAAAACCACGAAGAGCAAAGGAGACGAAGCGGACTCCCCCGGCAAGATCCTTGCCGGGAGACAGTTTTAGAAACCCCGGCAAGACCCTTGCCGCGGCAACTCGCCCCACGCCTACAGAGCAAATCACCCTTGAGTCCACTACCCCCATGGGGCAAGGATTCGGGAGACATCCCCGTGGTGGCATGCAGATCTTTGTGAAGACATTCAAGATCGGATACGTACAATAGAAGATGACGACCCTTGGCGGGATCCCAGCCGAGGAAGACCACAAGGCCCCCGGCAAGCGCCTTGCCGGGTATGACAGCAGGCTCCCCGGCAAGACCCTCGTCGGGGCCCCGGCAAGGCCCTTGCCAAGAACATCCGCAGGGCCACCATCAGGCCCACGCCGACTAAACCTCCACCACCGTACGCATGCGGCTGCCGACCCAACCAACTAGGCAGGCACCTATGTGGCGGCATGCAGATGTTCGTGAAGACCCTCCACTGCGCCACCTCAGCTGCCTGCCTACCTACATGGCATCACAGGCATCGCTGGCCAGGGCACGTGTCAACACAAGGAGCGGCAACGGACGAGACAGGTTTCTCCCCCGTCCCCGATAAAGCAAGGACACCTAAGCAAGACGCATTAAATGCGCCTTGTCATGTAATGCGAGGGATAACCTCGCATCACTGTACCCTTTCCACCTCCTGCGTGCCACTGTGGCAACCCCTTTTTCTATAAAAGGAGGCCCGAGGCGACCAGGAGGAGGATTCGGCTTTTTTGGAGCTCCTAATGCCCCAAAGCTAGCTCAAGAATAGGAATATACATCCACCAAAGCAGGAGTAGGGTTTTACGCATCCTCGCGGCCCGAACCTGGATAAACAAACTGTGTACTATCTGTTTGATCCGCTCTTCCCACGACCCCGCGCCCCGCTAACCGTAGTAGGGATTCTTGTGATCCCATAGGTGTCGTTCCCACCGACATCTTTAGCGCGCCAGGTAGGGGGCGCAGTTGTGAGAATCGGCTTTAGCAGTTAGGTCGACGCTTCTTCATCATCATGGCGCCCAAGAAGAAGACGACGGTGGCGGTTGGCCAGTCGGAAGCCGGACAGCCCGTCCTAATGCGGGCGAGCAGCCGACCGGTCGAAGAAAGGACCCGGGGCGCTGCTCGCGAACACCAATGCCATCCCAGCAGCCGGAGTTTGGGAGGCGGCGATGTTTGTGCGCCTGGTAACGGGCCACACATCGCCAAATCCAAAGGCGGAGCCAGGCCCTCCGCGGGTGGAGCGGGGCCTTCCAAGGTCATCGCCGCCCCACCCGAAGGCGACGCAAGGGCCTCCAAGACTCCCACGCCGGCGACAACAGCGTGCTCCTCCCAGGCAGCGCGCGACGAACGGCGTAATCACGCCGAAGATCCCGGGCATCGCCGCGGGAAGAGCCCCGAGCGCCACTCCCGGGACGTAGAAGACCTGCCCGCTCGCCGAAGCGCTGGTGAAAATGGCATGCGACCGCGGGGTCGTGATAGAGGTCCTTCTGACGTGGCCAGAAGTCGAAGCGCGTCGCGATCCATGCAGGTTCCGCTGCCGCCGACGCTAGCAGAGGCCCTGGTGCGCACGCGCAGTTGCTCCTCGACTTTCCTCCCACTACGGGGAAACTCGACGAATGGAGAGCCACTATCCGAAGCCTTGTTGCGGTGGCCAACAAAGACGAACCAAATCCGGTGGGGCCCCCGGGTCGACGCTCCGATGGAGTCCCGCGCACTAGTGGCGGAAAAGCCGGCGGCGCCACAACCACGGTGCATTCACCTCTTCCCCATCCGGTACCGCGGACGCCGGCTCGTCACGACGTCACGGGCGACGACATCTCCATAGCGTCGTCTGACCCACGGACCCACTGTGACCAGCGCCAAGTTCTTCAGGAACGAGCCCATGAAGACGCTCGAACCACTATCGAGCGCCGGCGCGGAGCGCGCCACCAGTCAGACAGGCGAGCAGGGCCTGCTGCGAACCACCCGGCCCCGGAGAGCCCTGGAGGCCTACCTTACGAGGTAGGCTGTCCGGCTTTTACCCGTGAGCTGCGGCAGTTCCAGTGGCCCACTCACCGCACCTTCAAACCTGACGTTGGCGAAAAGTACAACGGCAAGACCCACCCGTCTGAATTCCTCAGCATCTACACCATCGCGATGCAAGCTGCCGGAGCCCGCGACGATAAGGTGCTTGCAAATTACCTTCCATTGGCTCTTAAACCCAACGCCATGTCGTGGTTGATGCACTTGCCGGTAGACTCTATTTCCTCCTGGTCAGATTTGTGCCATGAGTTTGTTGGCGCCTTTACTGGAGGCCACCAAGCCCATGGCCAAGCAAGCGACCTGCACGTCATTCCCCAGAAGGGAGGCGAGAGTCTGCGCAAGTATATACAGAGGTTCAGCTGGGTATAGTACAATATCCCTGATGTTCCCCCTGCCGCCATCATCAACGCGTTCCATTAGAACGTGCGTAACCACAAGATGCGCGAAGAGCTGGCAATGAACAAGGTGAAAGACGTGGCAGAACTCTATGTTCTTGCTGACATATGTGCCCGGGTTGAAGAGGGAAGGAAGTACCCCGGCGAAGATGTCGGCATGGAAACCGACTCCTCAGGTGAGGATACTGCCGCCCCAGCAAAGAAAGGCCGGCGCCGCAATAGGAAGCGCAAAGGTAAAGCCATGCTTGCCGTCGAGGGATCTGACGATGCCGGCTCACCCAAGAAAACCAAGGCAGATGACCCCGGCAAGGAAATTGCCGGATGTGTCGCCTGCCGGGCCTTGGTGGCTGCTGAGAAGCCAGGAAACTCCGACAAGCAATACTGCAAGATCCATCGCACCAAAGGCCATGATCTCCAAAACTGCCGACAGGTTGAGCTCCTTGCTGAGAAGCAATGGGCTGAATATGAGAGGCGGGACAAGGAGAAAGGCCAGGACGGTGCTGAAGGATCCGGCAAGAAGCGTGACGGCCAGGCGGGCCGTCTCGGCAAAGATAAACAGTAGGAGAGGCCCGCCCGGGGCCGTGACAAAAAGCTAGAAGACGATGATCACGAAGAAGACGATGAGTCTGGTGACCAAGAATTTCAGAAAGCTACGGAGGCCATGTGCGTCGATGGCGGCGCCTCGCTGCATACCTCTCACCCCTAGCTTAAACAGTGGGCGCGTGAGATTACAGCGGTAGAGCCGTCGTTTGATGCCCAAAGGCCGCTGAAGTGGTCCAGCACACCTATCATTTTTGACACTGGGATCACCCTGATCGCACTACTATAGTCGGGTGCTTGCCATTGTTGGTTTCACCAACAATACGCAACCTCAAGGTGACAAAGATGCTAGTCGATGGTGGGGCCGGTCTGAACTTAATCTCGCCTGCCGTGATCGAGAAACTGCAGATTCCTGATGAAGACCTCGAAGAGACGGGCACGTTTCAGGGGGTCAACCCGGGAAGAAGTCAACCAAAGGGAAAGGTCACGTTGCCCGTGACTTTTGGGAGTGATCTGAACTATAGGACAGAAAGGATTGTGTTTGACGTTGCCAAGATCCCCTTGCCTTACAACGGGATCCTTGGCCGCCCAGCGCTGGCCAAGTTCATGGCGGCGTCACATTACGCCTACAACACCCTGAAGATGCTGGGGCCTGTGACGATCATCACCGTCCCATCAGACAAGAAGGATGCACTAATTTGCGCTGACCAACTCTACCAACAAGCAGTTGCAGCAGCCACCACTGCTAAGGCGCTTGCGCCTGCCACTGGAGCCCCGGGAAGGAAAAAGAAGAATACCAGTGAGACCTCAGGCACCCACTCCGGCAAGCGCACCTCTTCGGAGTGTAGCGCTCCCGTCGAGGACGTGCCAGAGAGCTCCACCGACAGAAACAAGAAGTCTAGGGCCACACCGCCAGGAACCAAGAAGGTTTCTGTCAAGGAGGACGTCACGGGAGGGGCTTTTACCATAAGCTCCGCCCTTGACGACAAATAGGAAGACACGCTCGTCACCTTCCTGCGGGCGAATGTCGATGTGTTTGCATGGCAAGCATCCAACATCCCCGGCGTTCCCAGGGAGGTGATTGAGCACCACCTTGCTGTCTGTCCTCATGCGCGGCCCGTCAAGCAGAAGGGCAGAAAGCAAGCCTTGGAACGACAAGAGTTCATCACAGAGGAGATCTCAGGCACCCACTCCGGCAAGCGCACCTCTTCGGAGTGTAGCACTCGACAGAAACAAGAAGTCCAGGGCCACACCGCCGGGAACCAAGAAGGTTTCTGTCAAGGAGGACGACACGGGAGGGGCTTTTACCATAAGCTCCGCCCTTGACGACAAATAGGAAGACGCGCTCGTCACCTTCCTGCGGGCGAATGTTGATGTGTTTGCATGGCAAACATACGACATCCCTGGCATTCCCAGGGAGGTGATTGAGCACCACCTTGCTGTCTGTCCTCATGCGCGGCCCGTCAAGCAGAAGGTCAGAAAGCAAGCCTTGGAATGACAAGAGTTCATCACAGAGGAGATCTGGAAACTGGAAGCAGCGGTTTTGGTAAGAGGAGTGCTCCATGCAACGTGGTTGGCCAATCCATTGGTAGTGCGCAAGGCAAATGGGAAGTGGAGGCTGTGTATTGATTACATAGATATCAATAAGGCTTGTCCCAAAGACCCCTTCCCGTTGTCGCGCATCGACCAGATTGTTGACTCCACGGCTGGGTGTGATCTGTTGTCATTCCTCGATGCCTACTCCGGCTATCACCAGATCTTCATGACAAGAGAAGACGAAGAGAAAACGGCATTCATCACCCCATGTGGCACGTATTGTTTCATACGGATGCCTTTCGGGTTGAAGAGTGCTGGTTCAACATTTGCAAGGGCGGTCCAGATTGGTTTTGAACCCCAGCTCCATAGAAATATGGAAGCTTATATGGATGATATAGTGGTCAAAACCAGGAACAGGGCAACCCTCATACCGGATTTACAAGAAACATTTGCAATCCTACGCAAGATCAATCTCAAGCTGAACCCTGAGAAGTGCGTCTTCGGCGTCCCGTCCGGCAAGCTTCTCGGGTTCTTTGTGTCGCAGCGCGGGATAGAGGCCAATCCGGACAATATCAAAGCTATAGAGCAGATTGAAGCACCCAAGCGAGTCAAGGATGTGCGTCGGCTTGCTGGTTGCGTTGCCGCCATGAGCAGGTTCATTTCCAAGTCCGCCGAGCACACCCTTCCCTTTTTCAAGATTTTGAAAAAGGCGGGCCCGATGGAGTGGACACCAGAAGCCGAAGCAGCATTGCAAGATTTGAAGAGGTACCTCTCCTCTGCGCCAATACTAGTTGCGCCTTGGCCACGGGAACCGTTGCTGCTATACTTGGCGGCAACGAACCAGGTGGTCAGCGTTGCACTAGTGGCGCAGAGAGAAATTGGTGATGAGGTAATAGCAGCGACAAAGCCCGATGCCACCGATGCAGAGATGACACAACCAGTTGGAGTGCCGCCGAAGAAGAAAATGATGCAGCACCCGGTCTACTTTGTTAGTTCCCTCCTGCAGGGGGCTAGATCAAGGTACTCCAGTGTGCAGAAACTGCTCTTCGGCCTTCTTATGGCCTCGAGGAAGCTGCATCACTACTTCCAGGCGCACGAAATCACTGTCGTCACTCGCCTCCCTCTACAACGGATATTGCACAATCCAGACGCAACGGGAAGAGTCGTAGAGTGGGCACTGGAACTGTCCAGCTTTGGCCTCAAGTTTGAGAGTACCTCGATGATTCAAAGCCGACTCCTGGCGGAGTTCGTTGCAGAATGGACCGCGACGCCTGACAAAGAAGCCCAAGAGACTGCTCTCCCCGGCAAGGAGGCAAGTTGCGACTGGATCATGTACTTTGATGGAGCTTTCTCCTTACAGGGCACCGGGGCTGGCGTACTGCTTGTCGCGCCCACCGGAGAGCACCTCAAGTATGTGATCCAGATGCACTTCCCCAGGGAGGTCTCAACAAACAATACGACTGAGTATGAAGGGCTGCTTGCTGGTCTTAGGATCGCGGCGGACCTCGGAATCAAGAAACTCGTCGTCAGGGGCGACTCGCAACTTGTCGTCAAGCAAGTCAACAAGGATTACCAGAGCCTATTGATGAAGGCCTACGTCGATGAAGTGAGAAAGCTGGAAGAGCATTTTGATGATATACAGGAAGAACACATTCCTCGAGCGGAGAATGACATTGCCGATTACCTGTCAAAGCGCGCTGCCCTCAAGCTACCTGTGGAACCAGGTACCTTTGTGCTTCGGCTAACTCAGCCATCCGTTGATCCATCAGCAGAGCAGAACAATAGGAGAAAATCAGGGCCCGGCAAGTACTTTCCCGCCGAGCTCCCCAAAGCCGCCGGCAAGGATGTTGCCGGAGACACTGATCCCGCTACAGGACGGCTAGCTCCGATGGAGCATCAAGCTCTTGCCGTGGAGACAACCGCTCCTATAGCGGAGGAAATGCCTTTAGTCCTCGCCATCGAGCCCCAGGCTCCAGCGTGGGCACAACATACCGTCCGATTCCTCAAACAGGGGAACTTCCTGAGGAGCAGGAAGAAGCGGAAAAAGTAGCGCGTCGCTCTACTATGTACCAGTTCGTCGATGACGTCCTATATAGAAAGAGGCCGAACGGTGTGAAATTGAAGTGTATCCCTCGAGAGGAAGGACTGGGGCTGTTGGCGGAGATACATGGAGGCGTATGTGGATCCCACATAGGGTCGAGGGCCCTTGCCAGAAAAGCGTTTCGGCAAGGCTTCTTCTAGCTCACCGCCCTCCAGGATGCGACGACACTAGTCACCAGGTGTGAAGCGTGTCAGTTCCATTCAAAGAAGCTTCATCAGGCAGCTCAAGCCCTTCAAACCATTCCTCTCTCCTGGCCTTTCTCGGTCTGGGGGCTCGACATATTGGGCCCTTTACCCCACGCTGTTGGGGGCTTTGAGTACTTGTATGTTGCAATCGACAAGTTCACAAAGTGGCCAGAAGTGGAAGCAGTGAGGAAGGTCACATCACAGTCAGCCGTCAAGTTCTTCAAAGGACTGGTGTGCCGTTTTGGTGTACCCAATAGGGTCATCACCGACAACGACACGCAGTTCACAAGCCACACCTTCATGCAATATATTCCAGACCTCGGCGGCAAGGTCTGTTTCCCTTCCGTTGCTCAGCCACGAAGCAATGGTCAAGCTGAGAGGGCAAATGCTGAAGTACTGCGAGGCCTGAGGAGAAAGACCTTTGACAGACTGCACAAGAGTGGAAGGCGCTGGATTGATGAATTACCGGCGGTTCTTTGGTCAATCAGAACGACACCAAATCGAGCCACCAGCTAGACACCCTTTGCCCTGGTATACGGGGCAGAAGCAGTTCTCCCCACGGAACTCATATACGGGTCACCTCGAGTACTCGCTTATGACGAGCTTGAGCAAGAGAAATTGCGGCAAGATGACGCAACACTCCTTGAGGAAGATCGTCTTTGGGCGGCTGAGAGAGCAACGCGCTACCAGCAAGCCTTGCGCCGCTACCATAGCCGCAAGGTTCATGCCCGAAGCTTTGAGGAAGGCGACCTTGTTCTTGGGCGCGTTCAATCGGCCAAGAATTCCAACAAGTTGACGCCAAAGTGGGAAGGCCCTTATCGGGTAATACGAGTCACCAGGCCCGGCGCAGTCCGCCTGGAGACCGAAGATGCCATTCCGATGAGTAACTCCTGGAACATTGATCATCTTCGCAAATTTTACCCATGAGGCGCGGCTTGCCGGGCCCCCCGGCAAGCCACCTTTTGTACGAGCCTTGCCGATGACGCATGTAACCCTTTGTACAAAGCCAGACGCAGACCCTGAGCATAAATAAATGAAGCGCTGGCGCCCTAAGTTATAGCATGCATGCTAGGTCGAGTCTCATCCTTGGTTAGGGTTGATAGTGCTTAGCGGCGACTAACCCCTAGTTTAGAGGTCGAGTGTGCGTCTCTTTGTCTTTCTTTTGTCTTCTTTGGTTCACAGGACACACAGATATCCTTGCCAAACCACTTGGGGGAGAAAAAAAGGAATAGACCAGCATCAAGGCCCCGGCAAGCCAGTATTGCCGGGGGCTGCAAGAGCAAAGATTCACCCACGGCAAACCAGGGTTGCCGGGGGCTGCAGCTTCAGATAAGTTCTTCATCCCTTATCATGCACTCCATTGGAATGAGGTATGTGAAACCTCGTTTTTCCCGAAGCTACCGTGCTCCCCTAACTCTAGGCCCTAGGGCTCGTTTCTGGGACCAAGTTTGGTCGTAGTCGCGGCAGCGAAAGGACGAAACAAGGAGCCTGAACCCACCTCATCCCTGCCTCCGCCAAAGGCGTGAGAACGGTCGAGCGAAGTGGGGAGACGGCAAGGCCTGTTGCCGGGCGAGAAAATGTTTATCTTAGAGATATCAAGGATTTACTCCTTGTCATGGGTTCCACCCGCAACCAAATGACCCGGCAAGCATCCCTTTTTCATTAAAAACATTCCACTCAGGTACAGTCCGTAGGGAATGAAAAACATGAATGAAGGGATTACAAGTTTTAAATTCAACAAAGGCCTGAAGGCTTACAAACTAAAAAGAGATAAGGTGCCCGTAATCCCTTTCTTGTCCCTCTCCTCAGGAGGTAGGTCAAGGAGGCGAGAAGGGCAAAAGGAGCACCTAGGCGAGCTACGGGTGGCAGAAGACGCAGGGAGAACATCTTGGTGGCCGTCCAAAGGCTGGGTGGTGATGGCGGCGCCGGAAGCAGAGCTCGAAGACGAGACGGCAGGACGTCAGTACGCGTCGAAGGTGTCGGTGCCCGCGTACTCCGACTTGACGGCCTTGCCGCCCGCCCTCTTCCTCTTCTGCAGCCTCCCAACGCCAGCCGCCCAAGGAGATGACCCCGAGAAGTTCAAGGAGCCGGCGACATGGATGATGGGGTCGCCGGTGCCGCACGGAGCGGCACCCGACACCTAGTCGGACCCGTCATCCTACCGCCTACCGCCCTCGTCGTCGCTGCCGCTGTCCTCCTGGTCACTCCGGCCCGAGGAGGAGTCTTCACTATCAGAAGAGCTCTCCACGCAGCACCTTGTACGAGTCCCAAAGTGCCCGAAGACCTTGACGGAGAGAAGGCCACCGTCCATCAGCTTAAAATGGAGAGTGAGCCCCTCCATCAAGCTGTGGATATGAGCAAACATCTTCCATCCCCGACGAAGATACATCACGTGAGGAGCAGGGAAGTCGACGCGGACCCGCGTGCCACTGATCCCGCAGCCCCTCATGTGCAGCCACAATGACTCCGGCGGATCCAGCTCCATCTCCCGCGCAAATGGAGTCAGGAGACGAAGGGACGGCGCGGCGGCCGGCGCAGCCTGACGAAGAACTCACAAGGGTCATCCCCAACATGGCCCTCCATTGGAGGGGAAGCTGCTGGCGGAGGCGAGGCCGGCGCGCCACCCCGTCCTCCTCTTCCCCGAGCGCCCCAGCCTCGCCCACGGCCTCGCCTCCTCCCCCTTCCCCTTGTGGCTGGCTCTGCCACCGCAGGCGCAGGAGAAGGAGGGACGCGTTGTTGAGCAGCGACCCTCGCTGCCACCGTTGAAGGACCGGGATTCCCTCTCTCCATGACGGATGGAAGGGAGGAGCAGAAGCTGAAGGAAGAAGAAGATGAAAGAATGCGGGATGCCATCCCCCTCCCACTCTTTATAAAGGAGCGGGGTTGGGGCTCGGCCGCCCTGCTCGGCCAATCGAGATACGGAAGACGCAGGGAGCCAGGACCGACCCGCCGCCCCAACCAGCGACGGCCCGGTTTCCCGCCTCCACCGTTTGCCACCCCAAGTGCCTGGGAGACATGTGGCGGACGTGCAGAACCGAGGGGATGGGTGAGGTGACCTCTCCCCACCCTGCAATCGTGGGGAGTGGACGCCTTGAAGACCGCGCCTCAGCCCCATTCAGTAAATGGGCCGCGCCTCCCTCCGTTTATGGGGAAGGCGCGAACCGCCCCTTTACTATGACATGACGCATGCGTGCAGAGACCAACCCCACGCATGCTGCCCACGTCACGCACACCTCCCCACGCCGTGCCACGCGCGCGAGTCATGGGAAGCACAGCGCACGAAGAATCTTACCGCGGTAAAAACCGCCCCGCCTGCCCGCGCACCGTTTCTGGGCCTGACCCAACAACGCGTTGCGCTTATGTGTGGCCCAGGCCCGGGGGCTCCTGTCGGTGTACAAAAAGAGGGGTGCACTTTTTGTACCCCTATAACTGTGCACGGGCAGTCAGAGCTGCGGGCACCACCACACCAAGCAAGTCAAGGGAGGTGAGCCAGGGTAAGACCGAAGCTCAAGGGAACTAGGACGACGCCAAGGACAAAACCACGAAGAGCAAAGGAGACGAAGCGGACTCCCCCTGCAAGATCCTTGCTGGGAGATAGTTTTAGCAACCCCGGCAAGATCCTTGCCGCGGCAACTCGCCCCACGCCTACGGAGCAAATCACCCTTGAGTCCACTACCCCCATGGGGCAAGGATTCAAGAGACATCCCCGTGGTGTCATGCAGATCTTTGTGAAGACATTCAAGATCAGATACGTACAATAGAAGATGACGACCCTTGGCGGGATCCCAGCCGAGGAAGACCACAAGGCCCCCGGCAAGCGCCTTGCCGGGTATGACAGCAAGCGCCCTGGCAAGACCCTCGCCGGGGCCCCGGCAAGGCCCTTGCCAAGAACATCCGCAGGGCCACTATCAGGCCCACACCGACTAAACCTCCACCACCGTACGCATGCGGCTGCCGACCCAACCAACTGGGCAGGCACCCAGGTGGCGGCATGCAGATCTTCGTGAAGACCCTCCACTGCGCCACCTCAGCTGCCTGCCTACCTACATGGCATCACAGGCATCGCTGGCCAGGGCACGTGTCGACACAAGGAGCGGCGACGGGCGAGATAGGTTTCTCCCCCGTCCCCGATAAAGCAAGGACACCTAAGCAAGACGCATTAAATGCGCCTTGTCATGTAATGCGAGGGATAACCTCGCATCACTGTACCCTTTCCACCTCCTGCGTGCCACTGTGGCAACCCCTTTTTCTATAAAAGGAGGCCCGAGGCGACCAGGAGGATGATTCAGCTTTTTTGGAGCTCCTAATGCCCCAAAGCTAGCTCAAGAACAGGAATATACATCCACCAAAGCAGGAGTAGGGTTTTACGCATCCTCGCGGCCCGAACCTGGATAAACAAACTGTGTACTATCTGTTTGATCCGCTCTTCTCACGACCCCGTGCCCCGCTAACCGTAGTAGGGATTCTTGTGATCCCATAGGTGTCGTTCGCATCGACAATATCTGACATGCATACAAAAAAAAATGGTGAGATTATGTAAGGAGAGCATGCCGAAATTTAGAGTGATGGTAACAACCAGTGGATCGATGTTTTTCCGTTGAACCAAAATAGCCCTAATGGATCGACGTGAATGTATAGTAATAAGTGATGCAACAAGTGTACAACCTCTTTGCCGTAGCCGTGTTGACCTCAGCATCATTGGGTTGGTCGCTGAAGCAGTTGAGGCAGAGGTGGCTGTCGGAGGTGTGGAGGAAGATCTGAGGAATCTGTAGACGGCGTCCATGGCATTGCTCTATTGTGATGGATCGTTCTGTCGTTGGAGCAGCTCCGGTGAGCCGTAAGATGTCAAGGCTGAAGCAGCACAAGACAGACATCGTCAATCTCAAGTGGGATTCTAGTAGCATTTCCAATAGATGATGTAAAATGGATGTAAAATTAACATCACCAAAAACCACCTGACTACAACAGATGAGGTAAAAATTGTGGACTCTGAACTTAACTGTCGAAACTAAAATTTAGTGTGGAATCTGAATGCTACTGTCGAAACTGAATACAATGGTAGTAGAGAGGCACTTGACATGTAGTTTAGGGAGGGCCTGCAGTTCATCTTCAACCTGCACCCCCTGAGCCGCTAGCCACCACCAGCCGAAGGCCGCCGCCTCGCCGCCCCGAAACAACTTGCCACCGCCGCCCCGCCAGCCCTCTAGGCCCCCACCCCCACCCTGAACCCTAAGATAGATAGTGGGGTACCTCTCCGGCGAGCCCCCATCCCTGATGCGGGTGGTTCTTCCTTAACTCCGGCGAGCCCCCCAACCCCTGAAAATCGACTGACCCAAAAGTCGATTCAGTCGACTAAAGTGTGGCTTAATCGGAGCAGAGCAGTAGCACGAACAAGGGGGAGAGCAGCAGCAGCTGGGCGAGCGAGCGATCGAGCGAGAGCCGAAGCATCAGCAGCAGATCCGGCTGGCATGGACGCCACCACCGAAGGGGCCTCGCACTGGGGGAGAGCCGACGTGGAGATGTCGCACGCGGCGCCGGCTTCAAGGTAGCCGCTCCATGGGGGTGCGGGATGGAGCACCGTCGGCGCCGGGAGGTCGAGTTAAGGAGAAGGTGCGATGTGATGAGTGTACAACCTCTTTGGTGGCGCCAAGTAGGCCTCGGCTTCGTCCGAGGAGTCGGTGAGTATGCTGCGGTTCCGGTGGAGCAGGTTAAGGCGGCGCTGTGGGGATGGAGCAGCCGTGATAGACGAGGCGATCGTCGGAGCAGCTCCTTGGAGGTGGAGGACGGGGCGGCTGAACCGACGGGATGGCGGGATGGATGACGGATCCTCATCCGGGGAGGTGGACGAGGGACGTCGAGCTGTTGCGGTGGACGCCGTCGTCGGGGAAGAGGCTCCGGCTGGGCAGCGGTGACGTGGCGGACAAAGGAGGGTGGGGTTTCGCGGCTGGAGCGGAGAGGTTATGGCGGCCTGGGATTTCGAATGGCGAAAAGGGGGTGATGGGAGGGGGTGAAGCATGACTTAGGAACGCGCTTGTCCAAAATGTAGGGTGAGTTACAAAAGTACCCCCACCAATTTGAACTGGTGGCGCTTTCGGCTCAGGATTAGAAGGGGGATTTCACGTGTTGGGATTTGGCAGCTGGAGGGAGTTTTCGCACGCGTTGTAATTTCGGGATAGCAAGGCGCAGGTTGTGAAGGCGCCAGTTTTGGGAGCACGATATCTGAATTTTCCGGATATAACAAGATGCGGGTTGAATTTTAGGGACAAGCCTAACGTGTCGTAATATTGTACTTGTACATACCAAATCAATTCGCACTTCCCTCAACCAAAAAGAAAACGAAAAAAATAAAACTATTCACACCACACAAAGAGAGAGTCTTGCCCCGTTTTACTATACAAATGCTATTCAAAGCTACTCCCTCCTTCCATCTTTATAGGGCCTAATGCGTTTTTCGATGCTAACTTTGACCAAATATTAGAGCAATGATATATGACATGCAACTTACACAAAGCACACCGTTAAATTAGTCTGTGAAAGGTTCTTTCAATGATATAATTTTCACATTGTGCATGTCATGTACTATTAATCTTGTCAATTGTCAAAGGCAGTCTTAAAAATCTCATTACGCCCTATGTAGATGGAAGGAGGGAGTATGAATCCATGTTATGTCCGATTAAATTTTTTCGCTTGCTGTAGAATGCATGTAACCTACTCATACCAACATTTTAGTGCATTCCAAATGTCTGTACTACTGCTGCAATTCGAACTAAATTTGAATTCGTTTCTCTATTTCAATAAGAATCTACAATCATGATTGTTGCCAACTTCAACCATCAAAGTTTCCTTGCTATTCGCCAGATATAAATCAGACGGCCTATAATCCAGGATGGCAGGCACACCATCATCAACAACTCCGTTTTTTATAAGAGTAGAGATAGAATATATTAAATGTAGTATACCATGTTCATAACCACACCATGTTTATCACCGTTATATATATTCACACATCCGTCGGTTTTAAACACTATGATAAATTCTTCAAATATCCGAATTCGCTTTTTATAATGAAGTATATATGATCTCTATTCGTCTTTTACACCCACACAACCCTCTTATCTTTGTAGCTAGCGCTAACTTTCTCTTGTGCATGCACACGCCCGCATCCCTCTCACCCTCCCTCAACATTCTCTAGCTCCATCGCGCAAATTCGTGTTTTCACTTTAGGTCATTCACCCACGGTGTGTGTAGGCCCCCCAGCTCCTTCTTTACGGCACACATCGATCGATATGCCTCTCTAGCCAGGTGTGCCTAGCACAAACACAAGCTTCCCCTCTTCTCTTGTCACCGTCCATGCCTCACTCCCACCACTCTTTTCATCGTTCTCGTACTCGCACACTCCTCCCCCTCGATATAGTATGCCTCTCGTACCACCTCCTACATGCATCCCTCTCTCTCTATCCTTCTCCTCGTGCCTCATTTGCTTCTAACACACACATGCATGTATACCGATCGATCTCCCAACATATACCTAGATCGACTTTAAATAACCCCCATCGATCGACGTACCTCACAAGTTATGTCTCTCCTTTCTCTTACAAAGGGCGATTGATCTTCCTATGTAGTTATGTCTGCTTACCATAGCCACATCGTCCCCCTCATCATTCATGCATGCCTCCTAACCCATCTCTCACACGCACGTGCACAGACAACAAGCATCCATCTCCTCTCTTATTGATATTGTGGGCGTGCCCTCCATTTCTCTAGCAAGCCTATCCAACCATTTGTTAGAAGCAACTCCACTACCACCCCCTCCAACACTCTAGCTCTGTCTCTCTCCCAACCTTATTCATCTCCTGCACATATGCATGGATGCCGATCGATCTCCCTTAATACATGAGGCAGATCGATCTCCTTAATACATGAGGTAGGCCTCTCTCCTCCTCCACACATATACCAGCCATGGTACCTCTATAGTTAATTGGGCCTCCCTCTTCCCCCACCACACACCGATAGTCGAGCGCCGCAGGTAGGTATCCATGCCATAGAGACAAACTGCACATGTCCCATCTGACATTCCAGTAGGCCAGCCACTCTATATCTTTGACGTGGGCACACACAAATTCGATGGCACTCTTTATCGATCGCGCGCGCACGCACACACACACACACATCATCCCTCTCTCCGATTCTATAGACATCTCAAGCCAATGATACCTCCACTCTCTTCTCGTGGATCACCCCCTCTATATATATGTTATATCCAGGACTCTATTTCACACACATTGCATATGTTAAAAATTTTGATTGACCTCCGCCAAAAAAACTCTCAAGAACCCACACACTATATCTCTCTAGGTTTGTATCTCTCTCACACAACCCCATGTAGGTGGTGTACGTATACAAGAAGAGAATAGGTGCACCGTGCATGTACTCACGCTTCGTGCCCAGCCACACCCGCGCGGGTACACGGTGGAGCTCATTTCTTTACGAAATGGCAGCCCATGTGCTAATTTGAACGTCTGTAGCGGTTGTTTACCTAGGGAGGTCGTGTATCACGCGTGCATGAAACAAAGTTTGACTTGACGCATTGCCGCGTTATTTTTAAATAAAGTTATAGCACTCAATGGCACGTACACAAAATATAAAACGATTTTTACGGAGGAAAAGGTAGTCCGCTCTTCAGAGTATCTCACACAAGGCTCCGGTGGCCTCTCTATCTCTCACCGTTGGTCACTGCTCCGGCCGCATCCCGTTCGCCGGGGGAAAGGGAGTGCGGTGGCCTCTCTCTCTCTCACCGTTGGTCACTGATCCGGCCGCATCCCGTCCGCCGGGGGAAAGGGAGTGCGGTGGCCTCTCTCTCTCTCTCACTGTTGGTCACTGATTCGGCCGCATCCCGTCCGCCAGGGGAAAGGAAGGAAGTGCATCGTTTCTCCGTTCGACGGCGCCGAGGCAGCACGTCTCGATCTGCGGTACACGCCGTTCTCTCTGACCAAGCTCCAGCGCGGCAGGGCCTATGCCACCTGCTCGCAGATTCCGCTCGCCGCCGCTCACCTAGTTACATCCCAACGACCTCCAGGTATCCCCTCCGACCTTGCTCCATTGACCGTTTTCTCACGTCGCTGCATGTGGATCTTCCATAGTTCTTTGCCCAAAACGTAGCTCGTCCGACGTACTTTCCATATTGCATTCTCGTCCTCACACCGTTTTAGACAAACACAACCGTGTTGTTATCTTCCCTTAGGATAAAGAATATGCTTCTTTTTTGTTGTCACATGTGTCATCAACTGTTATTGGCTAGTAATTGTTTCCTTTCTACCTCTTTTTGCAAACAGGGCTATCCATTTCACCTCATTGCTATTGCGACCTTTTGGTGAACTGCACAAATCACTTTTTTCTTAAGAGTGTTTTGTGCAGTTGTACTAAAATGTCACACGGGCAACGTCTCTACATTTCAATGCGACTGCACAAAGGGAGATTGGTTTTGCTCTATCCTCCTCTTCCAACTCCGAGCCTAATCTTCTCCAACTAGTTAGTCTTAAGAGAGACCGCAAAGGTGACCGGCTTCTATTTGTGTGTTTATTGTTTCATCAGCAGTCCTCTATTATCGTAATCACACTTGATATCTTTGGAATAGGGACGCTCAGCACTATTTTAGTGGAACTGCACAAAATGATCGGAATGTTGCATGCTCAAGACAGCTACTTTTTTCCCAACATGCCTTGTTGATTTAGACAGAGCTGGGGGGACGTTGCTACCAATGAAAGTGTAACGCCCCATATGTAACTTTCCCAATTTGTACTCCAACTCTTGCCGTTTCCGGCATTAAGTTATATTTAATTCTCGGGTTCGGGTCTTTGTCTCCGTGTGTTGTTTCGTTTTTCGTGCATCTCATTTCATGTCATCACGTGCATTGCATTTGCATACATGTTCATCTCATGCATTCGAGCATTTTCCCCGTTGTCCGTTTTGCATTCCGGCGCTTCGTTCTCCTCCGGTGGCCATTTCTAGCTTTCTTTCGTGTGTGGGGATTAAACATTTCCGGATTGGACCGAGACTTGCCATGCGGCCTTGGTTTACCACCGGTAGACCGCCTATCAAGTTTCGTGTCATTTGGACTTCGTTTGATACTCCAACAGTTAACCGAGGGACCGAAAAGGCCTTGTGTGTGTTGCAGCCCAACACCCCTCCAATTTGGCCCAAAACCCACCAAACTCTGCTCCATCGTCTCGGTCGTTCGATCACGATCGTGTGGGCGAAAACCGCACCTCATTTGGACTCTCCTAGCTCCCTCTATGCCTATTTAAACACCCCCTCCGTTTTGGATCTCCCCCTACCTCGAAACCCTAAAAAAAAAGAGATCCCGGATCCCCGCGCCGGCCGGACATTGTCCGCCTCGGCCGGACGTCTCCGCCGCCGCCCGCAGCCAACCGGGGGCCGCCCCGTGGCGCGCCGCCACCCGCAGCCACGCCGGCCCGCGCGGCCCGCTGCGAGCCCCCGTGGCCCAGAGGAGCGTCGCCGCCCGCGACTGCTTCTTCCTCCGCCTCGGCGCCGCTCCACCCATCGCGCCGCCGCACGCCATCCTTCTCCGGTGACCGGCCACCGCCCGGCACCAGCCAGATCTCGCCGCCGCGCGCCCGCGCCGCGGGAGCCGAGCCCCACCGCCATTCTGCACCAACTCCGGCGCCGCCCCGCGCCTCCTCCTTCCTCTCCGGCAAGCCGACGACCTCCCTCTCCGGCGAGCTCGTCAAGTCCGGCCGATGAACCTCGAAGTCCATGCACTGCTACAGTAACCGGATCTGAGATCTGGTTGACCTCCTCTCCCCCGAAACCCTAATTCTAGTATTTTTTATGCAATCTTTGACCGCTCATATCTTTGCACCCGTGGATCCGTTTTGGGCATATGATATATCAAAATCTTCGTCTTGACGAGTACATCATTTCATTCCATTGCATCATTTGCATTGAGGTCATCTTGGTGCCCAAAATGCTGTTGGAAGGAGGCATCATGAGTTAAATTGCAGATCCGTTAGCTCTACATTGACTTTTGTCATTTTTGCCATGATTATTGTGTGCATGATATGCCTGTGCCCCTTTGGGATGAATTGTTAAGCTTTTTGTCTTCTTTCCAGAGGTGCCTCCCATGCATTTTTAGGATGTGTGTGTTGTCTTGTGCAAGCTTGCTAAGTAGGGTACCTGAGATTGCTGATTTCAGGGACTTAGTGAAAATCACTAAGTCTGGGATGTTTTAGTTCACGATGCTATATGTCCAGCTTGTTTCCTAGTGATCCGTGCCTCTTTTGAGGATGATCAGTAAGAGTGATTTGTTATGCTTGTTGTGATTAATCCATCCATGTCTTTACTTGTTATGTTGGAGCACCCTAGGTTGACTCAATCGAGCTCAATTTTTGCATAGTTGTTAATTTGGGCAGATCGTGAACTCTTTTGCGATTTTGCCGGAGCTATTGCTAGTGTTCCATGCATGCTATGCCATTGTTCTTGCCATGTCTAGCTAGAATTTTGTGCCTTCTTAATGGATATATGCTTGACTTGCCATGACTTGCACCGTAGTGAGAGCATCGAGCTCGTTTACATGCCTCTGTGAGTTATAGTTTCAGCATGTCCCAGTTTTCACCAAGTCTGAAAACTGATTGTGTTTCATCGATGTTAGTGTGCTCGGTAGAGTATTTTGTGAACCCTTTTGGCCCCAGGTCATTTTGGGTGTTTTGTTAAGCTTGTTGAGTAGCTCCATGCCATGCTATTACTTGCCATGTTCAGGTTGTGCTTCATGTTGTTTTGCTGCTCCGAAGAGAGCATCGTGGTCTGAAATTTCAGACTAGCGTTAATTTCGCTAAGTCTGAAATCTGTTTTGCTTATTCAGTTTTGCCATGCTTGTTTGAAGCCCTTAATGGATGAATTTGCCTATGACTCAGTCCTGGTGATTTGTTAAGCTTCTTGAGTAAATCACTGCCATGCAATTTTTTTTCATGTTTGGTGGCTGTAGCATGTTCATTTCGTTGCATTTAGGAGCCTACTTGCTGTAAATCGCAGATCGGTTCGTTTAGTAAAATGCTTGCCATTTCCAAACCGTAGCTCCGATTGCCATGATCTTTATATCGTTTTCAGGGGATTTCTGCCCCTCTATCCAGTGGCACACTTGGTTTTCCAAGTTGAGGCCAGGTTCATGCATTTCCTGTCACGTCTTGCATTTTGCATCCCGCATCGCATCCTGCATAGCATATCATCTTCGCCTATTATTGGTTGCCCTTGCACGTGGTTGATTGTATCCTTGTTGCTTGTTTGTGTTGTTGGGTAGAGCTGGGAGACGAGTTCGCTAACGAGGAGCCCGTTGAGTTTGCTTTTGAGGATCCAGTCAACTCTGACAACTGTGCAGGCAAGATGATCATACCCTCGAAATCACTACTATCTTTGCTATGCTAGTTTGCTCGCTCTTTTGCTTTGCCAATGCTACGATGCCTACCACTTGCTTGTCAGCCTCCCAATTGCCATGATTGAGCCTCTAACTCACCTTTGTCCTAGCAAACCGTTGATTGGCTATGTTACCGCTTTGCTTAGCCCCTTCTTATAGCGTTGCTAGTTGCAGGTGAAGATTGGAGCCGTTCCTTGTTGGAACATTTATTTACTCGTTGGGATATCATTATATTGCTATGTTATCTTAATGCATCTATATACTTGGTAAAGGGTGGAAGGCTCGGCCTCTCGCCTAGTGTTTTGTTCCACTCTTGCCGCCCTAGTTTCCGTCATATCGGTGTTATGTTCCCGGATTGTTGCGTCCCTTACGCGGTTGGGCTATAATGGGAACCCCTTGATAGTCCGCCTTGATTAAAGCTTTTCCAGCAATGCCCAACATTGGCTTTGCCATTTGCCACCTACCCCTTTTTCCCTTGGGTTTCCGGAGCCCGAGGGTCATCTTTATTTTAGCCCCCCACGGGCCAGTGCTCCTCTGAGTGTTGGTCCGGAACGTCAGCCGCCGGTGGCCACCAGGGGAAACTCTGGGCTGGCCTACCGGAAGTTTAGACAATCTGAGTTTGCCTTGAGAAAGAGATATGTGCAGCTCCTATCGGGATTTGTCGGCACATTAGGGCGGTGTTGTTGGACTAGTTTTGACCCGTCGAATCATCTTGTTGTACCGGGATACCGAGTCTGATCGGTGTGTCTTGGGTGGAGGTCTATTCCTCCGTTGACCGTGAGAGCTTGTTATGGGCTAAGTTGGGACCCCCCTGCAGGGATTGATCTTTCGAAAGCCGTGCCCGCAGTTATGGGCAGATGGGAATTTGTTAATGTTCGGTTGTAGATAACTTGAACCCTAATTAATTAAAATGAATCAACCGAGTGTGTTGCCGTGATGGCCTCTTCTCAGCGGAGTCCGGGAAGTGGACACGACGTTGGAGTTATGTTTGCGTAGACTGCTCTCTAGTTTTCCGCTCGTGCCTTGCCTCCTCTTCTCGCTCTCCTTTGCGAACAAGTTAGCCACCATATAAGCTAGTCGCTTGCTGCAGCTCCACTTATACATTGCCCCTTTCCTACCTATTTAGCTTAAATAGTCTTGATCGTGAGGGTGCGAGATTGCTGAGTCCTTGTGGCTCACAGATTACTATTACACCAGATGCAGGGACAGATGATACCTCTCCGGATGGCGCGCTTGAGCTGAAGTGGGAGTACGACGAGGACTCTCAGCGTTACTATGTGTCTTTTCCTGATGATCAGTAGTGGTACCTAGTCGGGGTTAGATTCAGGGCCTTGTCGCATGTTGGGGGGTCTTTTCTATTTTGGCGCCGTAGTCGGGCCATGAGTGATTGTATGATGGATGTTATTTATGTACTTTGATGTGACGTGGCGAGTGTAAGCCAACTATGCTATTATTCCCCTTTATATTATATATGTACATGGGTTGTGTGATGATTCCCGACTTGCGACATTGCTTTCAATGCGCCTATGTCTCTAAGTCGTGCCTCGACACGTGGGAGACATAGCCGCATCGAGGGCGTTACAAGTTGGTAATCAGAGCCTTCCCCGACCTTAGGAGCCCCATTGCTTGATCGTTTTTAGCAGCCGAGTTGTGTCTAGAAAAATGTTTTGAGTCCTTAGGAACTATATATCGGAGAGCTTAGGAATTCTTTTAACTTCCCAGTCTCCTCATCGCTCTGGTAAGGCATCCTGACGTAGAGTTTTGACTCTTCTCTTCTCAAATTTCACTAAATTTTTTTTAGGATCACGCGAGTATCTTGGTTCTGTTCCGATGGCTTATGATGAGAATACTGTCTTGGTGCCTCCTGTCAGGGGTTTAGTGGAAGTGTCCCGAGGAGTTGAGCTCTGAGGTGTTGTCATCATAATTCTATCATTGCAATTCTGGTATACTTGAGATATGTGCGCGACATCGAAAATCTCCTTTATGCAGTTCGTTGGTGAGATAACCTCGATGCCACCCAGTACTGGGGCGGGAGTTCGGGAGTATCGCCATAACTCGTATAACAGATGCTTTTCGAAGGTTGAGATAGATGGTTTCCGAAGGTTTCTTGGTTATGTGTTGAAGGATGGATGCAGCTGGATGTAGGAATTGCTAGCTTGGGTGAGATATTATGCTTCCCCTGTATCCCCAACACCTGATTGCATATCCGGAAAGTTTCGGGAGTTTCATAGGAGGGAATTCAAGTAGCTCTTAGGATATCTTTCCGACAGATGTGTGATATGAAATTGGGGTTCGACGTCTAGTGGTTCGCCTATTCACGGTCGATTTTACAGTGGCCTTGTTGTGTCTTAAAGAGTACTTGGCTATGCTGACTCGGGGACGCTTCGTAGGTCATGTGCACTGCCTTGTACATGATGGTGCTGTACGGTCGAGCCCGTGTAGGTCCCACCACGAAAACTTCGGACGAAATTTCTATCATGTGTTTGTTCCGGCTTATTCCGCAAGCCAATCCTTGGTTTTATTTTCGAGTTGTGGTATTCGTTCTGCTTCGACGTCATATGTTGATTCCATCCCTCGTTGATGTACCTTTTCTACCTGATTCTTCGTGGCTTCGCAATTTAGGAATATGTGACCACTTCAAGAGAAGTGCATTCGTTCATTTTGTTCGGATGTGAAGACTTTATGTTGCAATTTTCATTCCGTTGGATTCACCTTCAATATTTCTCTATTTGTGTGCTAACGGTGGTCAACCTCTTTAGGATGGCTCCCGCTAAGAGCACCAGTCAAAACCAGAATCAAGATCCGCCGCCACCTCCGCCTCCTCCGGAAGCATGGCAAGCTGTGATGGCCGCTACTAATGCAAATACACAGCTGATCATGCAAATCATCCAAGAGCGAAATCAAAGCAGTCAAGGAAATCAAGGCAACAACCAGAACCATTTTGCAACTCTGAATCAGTTCCTCGCAAATGGTCCAAAGACGTTCAGTAACCGCGTTGAGGCTACCGATGCTGATGATTGGTTAGTCGATCTGGGCAAGCATTTTGAATGTAGCAACGTCAGACCTGAAGATTTCGTCAAGTTCGCGTCTTTCCAGCTCAAAGATCAGGCCGTAGAGTGGTTTCAGCAGTACCGGGATTCCAGAGGTGGACGTTTGATCACTTGGGATGATTTCCGTCGTGATTTTCGAGCTCATCACATCCCTCAAAGTGTGACTGAAAGCAAACGTGAAGAATTCCGCAATCTGAAGCAAGCCTCTTTGTCTATCTATGACTAGAACAAGTTGTTCCAGAAGCTCGCCCGTTTTGCCAAGCAGGATGTTCCTGATGAGAAGAGCATGATCTATCAGTTCAGGGATGGTCTTCGTGAAGAAATTCAGCTCGCTCTTGTCCTCTTCGAGCCGCTGAGATACGATGAGTTCTACAACATGGCACTGAAGCAAGAGGCTGCTCAGCTAAGGTGTGATGCTTCCAGGAAGCGAGTCAGAGACACTACGCCTTCTTCCTCTACTCAAGTGGCCAAGCAGCAGAAGTATTGGCTTCCTCCTCCTCCGTTCCGTCAGCCGTATGAACAGAAGAGAAAAGGTGGCAGTGGTTCATCCCACCCACCCAACCCAGGCTTTTAGAACAAGACTTCGTCTCAAGCTCCAAGATCGAGTGCTCCGTACCACCGTCCGCTCTCAGAGGTCACGTGCAACAAGTGCCAACAGAAGGGTCACTACGCCAACAAGTGTTTCAACCAGAGGCGTCTTCCTCCTCCTCCTCCTGTCAGATCGGCAAGTACAGCTGTGGTCAAGCATAATCCCAAGCACGCCAAGGTCAATATGGTGAATGCAGCTCAGGCAGAGGATTCGTCAGATGTGATCATGGGTAACCTTCCTGTTAACGATGTTCCTGCAAAAGTACTTTTTGATACAGGTGCATCGCATTGTTTCATCTCGAAGCCTTTTGCATCTAAGCACGGGTGGTTTTCTCAAGTTATGCATAAGCCATTAGCAGTCGTCTCTCCGAGTAAATGCTTGCTTGCTAACTATGAAGTTCCGGATATTTCTATCTCGCTGGGTGACTTCAAGTTTCTGGCTTCCCCGATGATTCTTGGTAATTCTGATATCGATCTTATTCTTGGGATGGACTGGCTCTCTAAACATAAAGCTCAGCTTGATTGTGCGGCCAAGCAGATTCAACTGACTCATTCGTCTGAGGAAGTAATTGTCTTTGCTGCTCGGGATAATACCATCCGGTTGTTCTCTCTCAATGAGAAGGGTGAATTGGATGCTATTTCGCAGATTCCGGTTGTTCGTGAGTATCAAGATGTCTTCCCAAAAGAACTCCCAGGCATGCCTCCAAACTGGCCGGTTGAATTTGTTATTGAACTTGAGCCCGGTACAGAACCTGTGTGCAAACGTCCCTACAAGCTCGGCCCCGAAGAGTTGAAGGAGTTGAAGAAACAACTCGATGTTCAAGAAAGGATGGGTCTCATTCGGCCTAGTACTTCTCCGTGGGGTTGTGGTGTTCTTTTTGTGAAGAAGAAGGATGGAACGGACCGACTTTGTGTTGATTATCGTCCATTGAACAAGAAGATCATCAAGAACAAATACCCACTTCCCAACATCAATGAGCTGTTCGAACAACTCAAGGGTGCCCAAGTATTCTCCAAGCTTGACCTCCATATGGGTTATCATCAAATTCGCATTCGTGAGCAAGATATTCCCAAGACGGCATTCAGAACAAGCTATGGGTCATATGAATACACTGTCATGTCTTTTGGCCTCGCCAACGCTCCTCCGACGTTCTCTCGCATGATGAACTTCATCTTCAACCCCTACACCAATGACTTCGTTTTGGTCTATCTCGACGACATTCTGGTTTTCTCGAAGAACTAGGAAGATCATGCCAAGCACTTGCGTTTGGTTCCTGACAAGCTCAGGGAACATCAGTTCTACGCCAAGTTCTCCAAGTGTGAATTTTGGCTCGATGAGGTTCTTTATCTTGGCCATATCATCTCTGCCAAGGGCATTTCCGTGGATCCTGAGCAGGTGTCTGCAATTGTTAATTGGGAACCTCCTCAGAACGTGAAGCAACTCCGTAGCTTCCTCGGTCTCGCAAGCTACTGCCGAAGATTCATTGAAAACTTTTCCAAGATCGCGAAGTCTCTCTCAAATCTTCTTCAGAAGCACGTCAAGTACATTTGGTCTCCGGAGTGTGATATTGCTTTCAACGCTTTGAAAGAGAAATTGATCACTGCTCCAGTTCTGACTCCGCTTGATGAAACCAAGCCGTACGAGGTCTTTTGTGATGCCTCTCTCCAAGGTCTCGGTGCTGTACTGATGCAAGAGAAGAAAGTTGTTGCTTATACCTCTCGCCAGTTGAAGCCTAATGAGAAGAACTACCCCACTCATGATCTCGAGTTGGCGGCAGTTGTGCACGCGTTGTTGACTTGGAGACATCTTCTCTTGGGAAGGAAAGTGGACATTTTCACTGATCACAAGAGTCTCAAGTACATCTTCACTCAGCCTAATCTCAACCTCAGGCAGACTCGATGGGTCGAAATGATTCAATAGTACAATCCGAGTATCGAGTATACTCCAGGCAAGGCTAATGTGATTGCTGACGCTTTGAGCAGAAAAGCATATTGCAAAAGTCTGATTCTCAAGCCTTATCAGCCCGAGCTTTGTGAAGCTTTCCGCAAACTTAATCTGCAAGTTGTTCCTCAAGGTTTCCTCGCCAACCTTCAAGTTTCTCCTACCTTGGAAGACCAGATTCGCCAAGCCCAGCTTCTTGATGCTATGGTGAAAAAGGTGAAGATTGGTATTGCAAAGAGTCAGTCCAAGTACAAGTGCTACCGACTTGATGACAAGGACACTCTCTTCTTCGAGGATCGAATTGTTGTGCCCAAAGGTGAACTTCGTAAAGTGATCATGAATGAGGCTCACAACTCTCTCCTCTCCATCCACCCTGGTAGCACGAAGATGTATCAAGATCTGAAGCAAACTTATTGGTGGACTCGAATGAAGCGCGAGATCGCTCAATTCGTGAATGAATGTGATGTCTGCAGAAGAGTGAAGGCAGAACACCAAAGGCCAGCAGGTCTCCTCCAACCTCTTGCCATTCCAGAATGGAAGTTTGACCACATTGAAATGGACTTCGTGACTGGGTTTCCTAAGTCCAAGCGTGGCAATGATGCTATATTCGTTGTCATCGACAAGCTCACCAAAGTGGCTCATTTCCTGCCTATCAAAGAGTCAATCACTGCAGCTCAATTGGCGGAGCTCTATACCTCTCGAATTGTCTCTCTGCACGGTATTCCTCAAGTGATATCTTCAGACCGTGGCAGCATCTTTACCTCCAAGTTTTGGGAATCTTTTCAGAAGGCCATGGGCACCAACATTCGCTTCAGCACCGCTTTCCATCCTCAGACAAGCGGTCAAGTCGAGCGTGTCAACCAGATTCTTGAAGATATGCTCAGGGCTTGTGTTATCTCCTTCGGCATGAAGTGGGAGGATTGTCTTCCTTATGCTGAATTCTCATACAACAACAGTTTCCAAGCAAGTTCCGGCAAGGCCCCATTTGAAATTCTGTATGGTAGGAAGTGCCGTACACCTCTCAACTGGTCTAAAACCGGTGAACGTCAGCTACTGGGTAATGACCTGATCACAGAGGCAGAAGAAATGTGCAAGGTCATTCGTGATAACCTCAAAGCAGCCCAATCCCGCCAGAAGAGCTACTATGATAGTAAGCACCGTGATTTGGCTTTTGAGATCGGAGATCATGTCTACCTCCGCGTCTCTCCTATGAAAGGGACTCGTCGCTTCGGTATCAAAGGGAAGCTTGCCCCCAGATACGTCGGGCCTTTCAAGATTGTCAGCAAGAGAGGCGACCTCGCCTATCAACTCGAGCTTCCTGCAAACTTTGCCAATGTTCATGATGTGTTCCATGTCTCCCAACTCCGAAAGTGCTTCAAGACGCCTGAGCGCACCGTAAACTTCGAGGACATTGAGCTCCAAGAAGATCTCTCCTATCGTGAGCACCCAGTTGCAATCCTTGAAGAGACTGAACGCAGAACTCGCAACAAGTCAATCAAATTTCTCAAAGTCAAGTGGTCACACCATTCCGAACGTGAAGCTACCTGGGAACACGAGGATCACCTCCGTTCTGAGTACCCGGAGTTCTTTCAGTCCTAGATCTCGGGACGAGATCTTTTTGTAGTGGTGGAGTGTTGTAACGCCCCATATGTAACTTTCCCAATTTGTACTCCAACTCTTGCCGTTTCTGGCATTAAGTTATATTTAATTCTCGGGTTCGGGTCTTTGTCTCCGTTTGTTGTTTCGTTTTTTGTGCATCTCATTTCATGTCATCACGTGCATTGCATTTGCATACATGTTCATCTCATGCATTCGAGCATTTTCCCCGTTGTCCGTTTTGCATTCCGGCGCTTCGTTCTCCTCCGGTGGCCATTTCTAGCTTTCTTTCGTGTGTGGGGATTAAACATTTCCGGATTGGACGGAGACTTGCCATGCGGCCTTGGTTTACCACCGGTAGACCACCTGTCAAGTTTCGTGTCATTTGGACTTCGTTTGATACTCCAACGGTTAACCGAGGGACCGAAAAGGCCTTGTGTGTGTTGCAGCCCAACACCCCTCCAATTTTGCCCAAAACCCACCAAACTCTGCTCCATCGTCTCGGTCGTTCGATCACGATCGTGTGGGCAAAAACCGCACCTCATTTAGACTCTCCTAGCTCCCTCTATGCCTATTTAAACACCCCCTCCGTTTTGGATCTCCCCCTACCTCGAAACCCTAAAAAAGAGAGATCCCGGATCCCCGCGCTGGCTGGACATTGTCCGCCTCGGCCGGACGTCTCCGCCGCCGCCCGCAGCCAACTGGGGGCCGCCCCGTGGCGCGCCGCCACCCGCAGCCACGCCGGCCCGCACGGCCCGCTGCGAGCCCCCGTGGCCCAGAGGAGCGCCGCCGCCCGCGACTGCTTCTTCCTCCGCCTCGACGCCGCTCTACCCATCGCGCCGCCGCACGCCATCGGCCAGATCTCGCCGCCGCGCGCCCGCGCCGCGGGAGCCGAGCCCCACCGCCGTTCTGCACCAACTCCGGCGCCGCCCCGCGCCTCCTCCTCCCTCTCCGGCAAGCCGGCGACCTCCCTCTCCGGCGAGCTCGTCAAGTCCGGCCGACGAACCTCGAAGTCCGTGCACTGCTACAGTAACCGGATCTGAGATCTGGTTGACCTCCTCTCCCCCGAAAACCTAATTCTAGTATTTTTTATGCAATCTTTGACCGCTCATATCTTTGCACCCGTGGCTCCGTTTTGGGCATATGATATATCAAAATCTTCATCTCGACGAGTACATCATTTCATTCCATTGCATCATTTGCATTTGAGGTCATCTTGGTGCCCAAAATGCTGTTGGAAGGAGGCATCATGAGTTAAATTGCAGACCCGTTAGCTCTACATTGACTTTTGTCATTTTTGCCATGATTATTGTGTGCATGATATGCCTGTGCCCCTTTCGGATGAATTGTTAAGCTTTTTGTCTTCTTTCCAGAGGTGCGTCCCATGCATTTTTAGGATGTGTGTGTTGTCTTGTGCAAGCTTGCTAAGTAGGGTAACTGAGATTGCTGATTTCAGGGACTTAGTGAAAATCACTAAGTCTGGGATGTTTTAGTTCACGATGCTATATGTCCAGCTTGTTTCCTAGTGATCCGTGCCTCTTTTGAGGATGATCAGTAAGAGTGATTTGTTATGCTTGTTGTGCTTAATCCATCCATGTCTTTACTTGTTATGTTGGAGCACCCTAGGTTGACTCAATCGAGCTCAATTCTTGCATAGTTGTTAATTTGGGCAGATCGTGAACTCTTTTGCGATTTTGCCGGAGCTATTGCTAGTGATTCATGCATGCTATGCCATTGTTCTTGCCAGATCTAGCTAGCATTTTGTGCCTTCTTAATGGATATATGCTTGCCTTGCCATGACTTGCACCGTAGTGAGAGCATCGAGCTCGTTTACATGCCTCCGTGAGTTATAGTTTCAGCATGTCCCAGTTTTCACTAAGTCTGAAAACTGATTGTGTTTCATCGATGTTCGTGTGCTCGGTAGAGTATTTTGTGAACCCTTTTGGCCCCAGGTCATTTTGGGTGTTTTGTTAAGCTTGTTGAGTAGCTCCATGCCATGCTCTTACTTGCCATGTTCAGGTTGTGCTTCATGTTGTTTTGCTGCTCCGAAGAGAGCATCGTGGTCTGAAATTTCAGACTAGCGTTAATTTCGCTAAGTCTGAAATCTGTTTTGCTTATTCAGTTTTGCCATGCTTGTTTGAAGCCCTTAATGGATGAATTTGCCTATGCCTCAGTCCTGTTGATTTGTTAAGCTTCTTGAGTATATCACTGCTATGCAATTTGTTTTCATGTTTGGTGGCTGTAGCATGTTCATTTCGTTGCATTTAGGAGCCTACTTGCTGTAAATCGCAGATCGGTTCGTTTAGTAAAACGCTTGCCATTTCCAAACCGTAGCTCCGATTGCCATGATCTTTATATCGTTTTCAGGGGATTTCTTACCCTCTATCCAGTGGCACACTTGGTTTTCCAAGTTGAGTCCAGGTTCATGCATTTCCTGTCACATCTTGCATTTTGCATCCCGCATCGCATCCCGCATAGCATATCATCTTCGCATATTATTGGTTGCCCTTGCACGTGGTTGATTGTATCCTTGTTGCTTGTTTGTGTTGTTGGGTAGAGCCGGGAGACGAGTTCGCTAACGAGGAGCCCGTTGAGTTTGCTTTTGAGGATCCAGTCAACTCTGACAACTGTGCAGGCAAGATGATCATACCCTCGAAATCACTGCTATCTTTGCTATGCTAGTTTGCTCGCTCTTTTGCTTTGCCAATGCTACGATGCCTACCACTTGCTTGTCAGCCTCCCAATTGCCATGATTGAGCCTCTAACTCACCTTTGTCCTAGCAAACCGTTGATTGGCTATGTTACCGCTTTGCTTAGCCCCTTCTTATAGCGTTGCTAGTTGCAGGTGAAGATTGGAGCCATTCCTTGTTGGAACATTTATTTACTCGTTGGGATATCATTATATTGCTATGTTATCTTAATGCTTCTATATACTTGGTAAAGGGTGGAAGGCTCGGCCTCTCGCCTAGTGTTTTGTTCCACTCTTGCCGCCCTAGTTTTCGTCATATCGGTGTTATGTTCCCGGATTGTTGCGTCCCTTACGCGGTTGGGCTATAATGGGAACCCCTTGATAGTCCGCCTTGATTAAAGCTTTTCCAGCAATGCCCAACATTGGTTTTGCCATTTGCCACCTACCCCTTTTTCCCTTGGGTTTCCGGAGCCCGAGGGTCATCTTTATTTTAGCCCCCCACGGGCCAGTGCTCCTCTGAGTGTTGGTCCGGAACGTCAGCCGCCGGTGGCCACCAGGGGCAACTCTGGGCTGGTCTACCGGAAGTTTAGACAATCTGAGTGTGCCCTGAGAAAGAGATATGTGCAGCTCCTATCGGGATTTGTCGGCACATTCGGGCGGTGTTGCTGGACTAGTTTTGACCCGTCGAATCATCTTGTTGTACCGGGATACCGAGTCTGATCGGTGTGTCTTGGGTGGAGGTCTATTCCTCCGTTGACCGTGAGAGCTTGTTATGGGCTAAGTTGGGACCCCCCTGCAGGGATTGATCTTTCGAAAGCCGTGCCCGCGGTTATGGGCAGATGGGAATTTGTTAATGTCCGGTTGTAGATAACTTGAACCCTAATTAATTAAAATGAATCAACCGAGTGTGTTGCCGTGATGGCCTCTTCTCGACGGAGTCCGGGAAGTGGACACGGCGTTGGAGTTATGTTTGCGTAGACTGCTCTCTAGTTTTCCGCTCGTGCCTTGCCTCCTCTTCTTGCTCTCCTTTGCGAATAAGTTAGCCACCATATAAGCTAGTCGCTTGCTGCAGCTCCACTTATACATTGCCCCTTTCCTACCTATTTAGCTTAAATAGTCTTGATCACGAGGGTGCGAGATTGCTGAGTCCCTGTGGCTCACAGATTACTATTACACCAGATGCAGGGACAGATGATACCTCTCCGGATGGCGCGCTCGAGCTGAAGTGGGAGTACGATGAGGACTCTCAGCGTTACTATGTTTCTTTTCCTGATGATCAGTAGTGGTACCTAGTCGGGGTTAGATTCAGGGCCTTGTCGCATGTTGGGGGGTCTTTTCTATTCTGGTGCCATAGTTGGGCCATGAGTGATTGTATGATGGATGTTATTTATGTACTTTGATGTGACGTGGCGAGTGTAAGCCAACTATGCTATTATTCCCCTTTATATTATATATGTACATGGGTTGTGTGATGATTCCCGACTTGCGACATTGCTTTCAATGCGCCTATGTCTCTAAGTCGTGCCTCGACACGTGGGAGACATAGCCGCACCGAGGGCGTTGCAGAAAGCATGGATCAATTTTAATTTAACACCTTCTCACAACTTTGTCTTCAGTTGTGATATAATTATTAGCTCTGATCTGCTAATAATTGACATGCATTAGCAAGGAAGTTAGTTTTTTATTGTTTCCGAAAGAGCATCGATGGCAAGACATGCGAAACAAAAGCTGAAAGCTCACACCATTGTACAATTTCATGTCGCTGGAAAATTATTTGTATAGTACGTCAATTATGTAAACAAATGATGGAAGCTTGATAGCATTGCGAGAAGCCTCTTCATCATCCGGGTCCATGTGCCATGCACAAAATTATACTCCTTCGTTCCTAAATATTTATCTTTTTACAAATTTCAAACGGGCATATTTTAGAGTGTAGATTCACTCATTTTGCTTCGTATGTGTACTCCCTCTGTTCCTAAATATTCTATTCGTCTTAATAGAGATTTCAACATATTTTAGAAAGACAAATACTCCGGACTATATTTAAGAACCGAGGGGGTAGTGCACAACCGCATGGGAGACTCAGCCCGGTCGTTGCGCCGCATTAATAGTGAGTAATGAGCAGTCAAATCATAAGCCCCACCTTTCCCACTGTAAGTTGCTCTGAAGAAGCAACCATCAATACGCTCTTCTTTGAATCCGCTCATACTACTCCATCCGTCACTGTTTATACAACGCGCTTCAGAAAAAAGAAAAAAATCTGTGGGACCAAGGCGACTAGCGATCGGCCTGAGAAATAGCATTGGTAGTTATAGCACGGCGTTTATTACTAGAGGGAATAATGTGTACACACATGCATGTAGTGCTTCCACCCCGGGTACACACACGCATGCACTCCGTAGTGGTACAGTACATGGAGAGAAAATTGTGGACTTGATTGCGGTTACCACGCCCTAATTAATTGAGCATTAAACCAAACGCGTCTAAAATCTCTCTGGTGGTGGAAATGCATTGAGAGAAATGCATCATAATGAAGCGCGCCCTGTAAACTGTGATGGAGGGTGGAGTAGTATGAAGGTGCAAAACCAAGTACGCGTACTAGTACTGCGCTTGGCTCTTCGCCCCTTCGTGAAGTCGAACAATGATGGTACTCCGCATGTTGGGTACTACAGTGTATGCCTCTGACAATCTGACACCGAATGGACTGATGCTTGTCCATCGAGGGTAGGTTGCATTAGTCAAAAGGCGTAAGCGAGCTTCACCTTGTCCTGCAAGCTTCTCCTCGTTCTGAGAGTTGACGGGACACACCAAAAAGTAGTGCTAGTCCATACTCCCTCCTTTCCGGTTAATATGGCCTAATCTTTTTTGTGTGTAAATGAGAGAGCTTTATTCATATATAAGCATTCTTAGGACGATCAGCCAAGACACTGGTCACTAGGAAGCCAAAAAAGAAGTAGGAAGCGAGGTGTTTCATCAAGCCAGCTCTCGGCCACATTCAAAGTCAGCAAGCACGGTTTGCACGAAGTTGCGCCGCAAGGTTTGCTGACCTGTTTACATGCTGAATAACAAAAAAAGAGGAAATATTACTGAGTGCTACTATTTGTAACAGGATATGAGCCAGAATTAAGCGAGAATTGTGGCGAGTGTTCCATGCAATCAACTTCCATTATCACATGCGAGAACCCTCGAAGAGAACCAAATGTGTTGAAGATTGCTTTATCACATTTTAAAATTATAATAAGAGTGCAGACGCTCCTCCATCCGGTTCCTAGTAGTATAGTGTAGTATGCTTCTGGCAATCTGACACCGAATTAACTATTGCACGTCCACCGCCTGAGCGAGGGAGAGCTTGCATTAGTCAAAAGTTTCTCCTTGTCCTGCGAGCCACCGCGTGCAAGCTTCTCCCGTCCTGCAACCTTCTCCTCGTTCGGCAAGTTGACGGGACACAACAAAGTAATGCTAGTCCATGCTGCCTCCTCTCCGGTTAACATGGCTTAATTTCAAACGAGATAAATACACTGTCTGTCACTGTATATTTGTAAAAATACGGTCAGTGGACTTCATAATACGCTCATTGCGCTTAATATATATTTTACGGTGTTCATACGGTCACTAGCTCACCCTGACTGAGTATGTGTGTGCATGCACGTGTAGGTTGAGCACTTGAGCGTCACCGTGTGTGTTCCGTCGTGTGCTCGGACATGCATGCATTAGGGCATCGCGCGCGTTTTTGCGTCCATGTGTACGTGTGACTATTGCATACACGTAGGCGGAGTACGTGTAGGGGCCCATAAGGAGCAGTCAAATCACACAGTAAGTTAGTTGGAAGAAGCAACCATCATTTCACTCTTGAATGACACGTACGCAATATAAAATGGTTGATATGGAGAGAAAAAGAAAACCACTATACCCCCTCCTTTCCGGTTTATAAGGCTCAATTCAAAATTCTCACCAACCAAGGTAGATGGTGAGTGGTGGAATACTTTTTGTAGTTTGCAAAAGCACCCAATTAATGGTCTTGTTTTCCTAAAAAAAGTATGTTTACCAATGCATTAATTGCAATGCATGCATGCATAAATTACATGCATTGGTCAATTTTCTCTTAGTACTTGCATGCAATGATTTAATGCACCTTGGAATCTGAACATGTGATGGAAAACAACCAAATTGAGCCTTATGAAATGGAAAACTAAAATTTTGAGATAAGCCCTACAAACCGGAAAGGAGGGAGTATATACACTAGCAGGGTGTGTGTGAGAGACGGGTCAGGAGGTGAATGACACGTGGCCCCCCAGGGGGTGGCTGGCCCACCTATCATACAGCCAAAGGCAGGTGCAGTGGAGGGCCAAGGAGTAGTATGAAATCCTACGCACCTACGCACGCTAACCAAGGGCTGAGTGATCACTCGAATTGCAAGATTAGTTGACTAGAAGCTATGCTAGACCCATGGAGGCGATGATCGCGAGCATCAGCCGGCTGTGCCAGATGGTCCACGACGCCGGCCTGCGGCCCGACAGGTAGTATTGCTTGAGGCCGCTAGGGCGAGGGGCCACTTGGACGACAGCTTCGCATCCTTGTTCGATGAGGTCCTCGTCGGTTTCCTCGACAAGTTCACCGTCGTCAAGAAGCTTGCGGACGACTTTGACGTAAGCCTCCAGCCGACGCGCCCAGGCTCTGCGATGCCCGTCACCCTCAACCGCCACTATGGTAACAACCTCTTCGATGCACTGGTGGCCCTGCGACTACCCGCCGTCCCGCCGGACAATGTCCACCTCGAGGTCGCGCTCGCCGCGCAGCGCCTGGCGCAGCAAGACACCATCGACATAATCACCCACGTCTACACGCAAATCGTCCACAAGGACTAGTACATGCAAGAGGAGGACGATAGGATGTTGGCCTTCTTGGAGCGCATGACAACCTTGGACGGCACTGTTCAGAAGCACGTTGAGCTCGCCGCCAACGCCGCTGCTCCTCACATGTCGGTTGGTGACCCGGCGCACTAGGGCGTGAGGATGTCATTGAACGTTGATGGATCCGTATGTATTTTTATCCTTCCGTCAAATCCATGTAGTAGTATATGATACTACAGTAATTATCTTACCTTTCACATCAACTTCATAATTTTCATACGTACTCCATGCATGAACGGCGCCAGAAGCAAACTTCTCATTACTCTAGGCAAAATCATTATTTTCTATCTATCAGTCGCGCCATGGAGTGGAACCAAATTTTACAAGTTACAAGTTCAAAAGGAAAAGCCTGTCGTGTTCGCGTCGCACCCCCACACGGTTGGTCCGGCACGCCGCTCAAGCGGGAATGCGTGCGGTGTTGCATTTTCACTTACAAGTGGGACCGCAGTTGAGCAAACCGACTATCAGCAAACCCCCACCCCGCCCACCGCGTGATGGCTGAGAAAAGATGACAGGAGGGAGAAGAGATGGCTATAGCATGGACTCCAAGAAAATTGGTGTCGGATGGGACTTGTGTGGGTGGCGTGTGCCGTACTGCTAGATGTGAATGCTAGTTATGGCCCATGCCACCCCACTATATTGAGCCTATATCGAGGTACGTAGAACAAATTTCCTGCAGTCCGTGCTCAGCCCTCCTCTATCTCTCTTCTCAGCTAGCCAGCGGACACGCGGAGCCCATCGTCTGTTTGCTCACATGCGGCCCCACATGTCAGTGAAAACGCAAGAGGACCCACTGAACCTGCACATCTTTCACCTCGACGTGCTGGTGATGAAAAACAAATCCAATAAAGATCTTCGGTGGCCGCTTTTGGAGTTACTCAAGAGTAGTAAGATTCTATTTACAGTTTAACCCAAGATGCACATCTCGTGGCTTCAACTACCACTCTATTTTCTTTCATGACACGACCTGGATGCTGGATGTCCCACGTGTCGGCAAAAGGAGGAAGAACCCGACCAAATCTTCGGTTCTGCTCTCGGATTAGACTAGTTGTGCTAACTTAAAATTTTTATTGTGTACTCCCTCCGTTCCAAAATAATTGACTTCCATTTGTCCAAAAATGGATGTACCTATATACTAAGACATGTCTAGATACATATATATTTTGACAAATAGAAGGCATGTAGTATTGTGCAATGGAGGGAGTAGAATAGATGCAAGTTTTTGTATTGGGAAGAAGAGTACATCCATATATTGATAGAGCGCAATTTAGTAGATGTTCTATCACTTTTAGCTAGTATAGAATAGAGGCTAGACATGAGACTAGATGCGAGGAAGCAACGTCCACTTCTTTACACTCGAAGAAGAAAGTAGCACGCAAGATCGAGCCTCCGCAGATCAACAATGAATGCATCGAGAAGGCACTAATCCAACTTACTACAGGAGTAGTCAAAATTATCGTTGGAGTTCGTGCAAAACAGAGGTCCATTTGGGGTCATGCATTGGAGTTGGCCTTACAAGTGGGACCGCAGTTAAGGAAACCGACTATCGGCAAACCCCCACCTCGCTCGCCGCACGATGGCTGAAGTTAGAGAAACGACGAGGTTGAAGAGATTGCTCTTGCACGGACTCCAAGAAATAATATGGTGTCAGATGGATGTCGTGGTGGTGGCGTGTGCCGTACTCCTAGACGTGAATGATTGTTCTGGCCCATGCAACCCTACTACTCCTACTACTTACTCCTACTATATACTATACTACTAGTATATCAAGGATTCGAGGTGCTGGTTACGTACAACGAACACATAAACATATGGCTACAGTAAAAACACCCGCCCGACGCGCGAAGCATGTGAAGCTAGTACAAATAGTGTACTACTATTGTTGATTGACCTCATCCGATAACCTGTTGCAATGCACGTTCAATTATGTATTCGGAAAATATTTTTTTGCCTCGTCGCAGCACTCACTCAAAGAAGCGACTCGAAAGCCATTCATAAATTTAGTAAGTTTATCACAGGCATATCAATTTATTACATAGTACAACAGGTCATCAACCCACATCGACAACGAGGATACATTATAAATACTAAAGTTTTCACCACACAACAAATAACAAGCCATGAAATGAACTTCAACTCAACCATTCCGCGGCATTGGAAACGCTTGCTTTGAACCACAAGTGATTCTCTGGGACGGGCCATCCGTTGTCGATCTGGAGACCAACGCAGGACTGATCATCCAGGCTGAAGCAGCCTACTATATCAGTACCAGGGTAGGGAACCACCCAAATGTTCGAGGTATAGACACAGTTGCTTCTCACAAATGTGTCAACAGCAGTTGGATCGACTTTCACCATCATCGAATAGTTTTGTCCAAGGAAGAGCGAGTTTTATCCAAGACTATCAATTCTGTGCCAGGGAGAAGGAGTTGGCGCTAGCACTCTAGTATTCATCCCGAATACCATGCAACGGGTGTTGGAATAGGTCCGGAGAGTGCGACCATGGGAGACTACACCTGCTTCCTTAGCAGTAACATCATCAATGGGCTGTATACACACAAGAAGAGGTGATCCATCAGAATTAGTTGCCAGGTGCCACAGAGTATATCGGCGCTGCTCGTCCTCATGCTCATGATCATCACCATCGTCATCTCCCCCTTGGTTATAAAAATCTTCAAGTATAGGTGGTGGGATGTTCACAGGACCTTGGAAACACAAGAAGAAGGTTAATTAGTAAAGGGAAACTTGCTAACCCGCATGCATGTGGATGAAACAATTATAATTACGGTGGAAGATAAACGTACCAAAACAACGAGGATGCCATGCAAAAACAGTGCCACGAGTGGTGGCAACAAACACAAGGCCCTCGTATTCAATTGCATCACAGTACTCATTCGTGTACAGAAACTGATTTTTGAGCAATATCCATCAAGTGAAACCATCAAGGACGGCAACAAGCTTGTCGAAGATAGCAAGAACATCATAGTTTATGTAATTCCAAGAGCGGTTGGGAACTCGACAAATTGCTATCTTCCATAGACGACATTCACCATGATCATATTTGAACGTGCGTACATTACCGGTGTGCTCAACCTCTGGGCAGTGTGCTGAGATTTTTGGAAGTGGAACCCGGTGACGAGTGTACACATTCACAAGTTCCCACTCGCAGTTGGACCCAATGTAAACAACCCAATCTCCATTTGCGCCCGCCCAAGCCTTGCCCTCATCGATGGCATCTTAACATCACACGTATCATTATCAAGTGGCATCAACTTTTACAGGGCGAGGCCTCCGTCATGCCGGCGCCAGTCATCAAGGTCACGGCGAAGAAGATAGGGGAGATCAAACCGCTCCTTGACCCTTGGGTTCCTTGCAATGATGTTATTAGTTGATTTGAGAATGGGCTGGAACGAACCTGCCATGCTAGCCGAGGTGATGACGTCGCACCGATCAATGAGTTCCTCCACCACGTCATCTTTCAGATCGGGGCAAGAATAACGAGGTCGTTTCCGGCCTGTTCCCTCCATGGAGAAGACGATCGAATAATGGCAGAAGAAAGGGTGAAGGGCTGAAGGAAAATGGAGGAGGGAGAGGAAGAGCGTGCGACAGCAGTTCCAAATCGAGAGGGAAAGGCGAAGAGTCGGTGGACGGTTGCGAGTTTGCCATGGTTCACGATGAGGCGCCCCGGCCTACACGTCCGTTCGGAAATACTCCTACTACTCGCCGTCGTCTCACTGATATGTTGGAACGGGACCACATGTCAACGAAACAAGGTGTGTAATTTCTCGTGCAAAATGCGATCTTGCCGCGTTGGCCCGAGGTGCCGTATTAGTTATCGACCTTTATTTTTTTAACGGCGTGCCGATCAGTTTTGAAGCACGACTAACTGGTACTGTACGCAGAGAAAATATAAACTACTCTACCACTACCCACCTCCAGTACTAGTAGTATAAAAAAGATATATATATATATATATATATATATATATATATATATATAGGCTGGAGCTTCAGCGCTTTCTTGCTAAGGGCCGCCCACTTGCCTCTCACACTACCACCCTCTCTCCAGATCTAAAAAAGACGGCCCCTCTCTCCCTCCTCACCGGTGGTCACAGATCCACCGGGGAAGAAAAGGACGTGCAGCGTTGACGCACTCGTCGTCGGCGAGCGAGGTCACGCACTGACGACAAGGCCGTCCTCTCAGACCTAGAGCCTGCGCGGGATGGCCTCGGTCCCCAAGCTCGCTGCCGTAGTGTGTGCGGAGGGCGACGACCACGAGCGAAGCCACTTCCCGCCGACCCTCAGGTATGCTACCTCTTTTCGAGCCATAACCTTGTTCTATTGTCCCATCTGCTACGTCGTTGCATGTGGATCTTTTTCCACTCCACCATCTTCCCAATTTGCTATCCTCTACTCCGCTGGCCATGCAGACGAAAACCATAATTTTCACTATTAAAGGAAACCCTACTTCATGCAGACTAATCCATGTCTGGGTTGAATAAGGAAAGGAAGGGAGACTGTACTGTCCAGGAGAGTAGGCATCGAACCCGCATCTAGGTTGAAAGGGGGAAAATCAGTAGCTAAGGAACGAGTCTCGTGTCTCTTGGTTGAAGAAGGGTAGAAAGGCATGACAACACAATAGAGAATGACCAGGTCGATCGGTTTGTTGTCCTCGCATAGGAAAAAGGT
The DNA here is from genome assembly GCA_034509565.1 of Triticum monococcum. NCBI lineage: Eukaryota > Viridiplantae > Streptophyta > Magnoliopsida > Poales > Poaceae > Triticum > Triticum monococcum. Next base: position 128,401,479 of record CM067842.1, read on the forward strand.
GGCCAAAGAGAAGAAAAATGGGACCGTAATCCACATATGCTGCCTGGATATTTGTTGCTCTGGGCAACCATACCTCCCTCACCAATTTGCGTCCGTGGAGGTACATCATACTGGTGCCTCCCATGCTCTTATTGCCACTTTTTTTGCTGTTAGTATAATGCCAGCAGTCAAGTCAAGCAATGCTACTGCTAAAGTGATGCCACATTTAACTAATGCCGCTCTCAGTCTAATGCCACCCATAAATTTAAGCAATGCCATTTAATGTCACTGGATTATTTCAGGGTTAGCTATTGATTGTGGATGTATTAAAGATTTTTCAGCTATAAGGCATTCTAATGCTGTTGCACAGCCTGTATACCAACGGTGAAACTTGTTACTCCCGTCAAATTTTTGCACTGTTAATGCTTATAGATTACATACCTCACTTTCATGAGATAAGTTAATTATTTTGTACAGTGTCACCAAAACGCCAAGGCGCTGATGTTATTTTATTTTGGTTAAACTGCACAGACAATTATGAAGACAAGAGGAAAGGTCAAGAGTGGGCACCTCCTCCTCCGGCTGTTCTCTTGAGGAGGTCTGTATGTTTGTCTCTAATGCCTGTCGACTACATACCTGACCTCATGATGTAATGTTAAGTCATTTCCTTTTGTACAGTGTCACTGAATTGTCAAGGCGCCGATGGCATTTTATTTTAGTAGAACTACACAAAATTTGCTTAAAAGAAGAGGAAAGGTCAGGAATGGCTCACTTTTCCAGAAAAAACTATGTATGCCTTCCTCACATCATCCGTTGTTGCTTTATTTATTCCTTCAAACAGGTGGTTAGAAATAGTCTTGCTACCTTTTCCCATTAAGAAATTGGAATGCTTATATTTGTGAGTCTATGCTCCAACTAGTGCCACTTTTAGAGTAATCACACTTTCAATATCTATGCAAACAGGGATGCTCGATTTTAGTGGAACTGCACAAAAAGTCCAACTGGTTCAACATTAGGAGCATGTTTTTTTCCCAACCTTTATATCCAATTGGTGGCACTATGAGCTGTTCATTACAAAGGTACATGGTTTGCTACTATCTTGCTACTCTTTTTGTACTGTCATTAGATAGTAATACTAGTGGTTTGCATGTGAATTTATTGGCAGGGTGGACCTACATTGGAGGTGCAGGTCAGGATTCAATGATTGGATGCTCAATTTCGGTTGTATCGATTTGACCTCTTCCATCACTGCGAACATGGATATCCTTGGTCTGATGAAGAATAGGCACTATATTTCTGCTCTGAACCAGCAAATCAATTCAGTATGAAATTGTCCAGGGCAAAACATAACTGTATCAGAATGTCCAGTGCAGAACATGGCAGATGCTAAGCGGAAGAGACATGTTTAAACCGAAAATACAAGGTGTGGTATATGTTTACTAGCTGCTTGATATTTGTGCAGACAAAGATGTCTGCCCATTGCTATTTGGCAAACCAACAAAGTGCCCGCAATTTTGGTTGAACTGCACAAGAGAATAGTATAGTCACTGCATGCAGTGCCAGTTGAAAATAGACACAGAAAGATTGGATAGTCACTTCATGGACTGCAGAAAAGTAGTATTGTACTATTTATTGGCCAACACTAGGTGCTTCATTGCTTTGGTCCGATTATACAATGGATATCATTTTGCCTAAGTTAAAGTTTTTATTCCGAAAATAGTCTCGCAATGTGATCGAGGGAAGACCAAATCATATTGTAGTGCATGTTCCTCCATCATGTCTGGTTCATTCTCATGGTTCTAGCTGTTGGTGAAACCACTTATGTTTGCAAGAGGAATTGTAGACTTCACAAACAAATTTGTCTTTCAGTCTGTACTGAATGTTGGCCAATAGAAGCATCCATGTTAGTAGGAAGAACAAATGTTTTTTCTAGATTTTTGCTTTTGGAGCTACATATTTGTATATGATCTGTGAGTCATTGAGATGCATTAACATGTTGATCTTATGTATGGGAATCATACTAGTTAGTTTTAGTTGCGACGCAAGATTCGAAGTGGCTGATCTTTGCTTTTGGAGCTACATATTTGTATATGATCTGTGAATCATTGAGATGCATTAACAGTTACTTATTTATGTTCGCTCAGTGTTTACAAGTTACTGATCGATCACTAGCTAGCCTACAAATGCGCTCCTGGAAGTTTTATTTGCGACGCAAGATGCGAAGTGGCAGTTTTTTGAATAAAAATGCCTACCTCTGAAGAAACTGACAAGCTCGTACACAAGCAAGTGCCTCCTATCGCACCTCTGGCAAGTCCGAGGCGAGGCGGAGGACGCCGGTGCCGGCGTTTAGCATGGACAGTAGATGGCGGCCGGCATCGTCTAGTTAGCTAAGAGTAAGTTAGTACTTGTACGCTACTAGAGTGTTAGTGGGATTAGATAGTTAACTTGGCTATGATGGTTGTCAACGTGGAAGTTCAGTACTCTATATGTGGATCAGACCTGTTACTTTGGTCTGAATGTTGAACTTTCCGTTTGAACCTATGGAATGGGCTGTTATTTTTTTAAATGGGTTGTATTTGTCCTCCACGGTTTAGAGGCTGACTTGTGGGCCTAGCAAGTTGACGCGTACACAATCAGGAGATGATTGTACATGGAGAGGATGACAGCAGGACCCGCCAAGGTCATGGCAGTACGCAAGCAAGTGCCTCCTTATTTCAAGCCAATAAAAACAATGGCTCCTCCTAGTGGATTTCTGACATCTGGGTCCCATGTCATTGTCAACGTAGTCAATAAATGAGAGAATTGCACAACGAGCGGCTGACACCAGGGACCCAGCAGCTCGCCCAGTTATTTTTGTTTTGGGTTAATTTGATAAATGCCACTCCAAATCTGGTGTATCCGAGAAATTCCACTGCAATTTCCAAACTTTGAAAAATGCCATTTCATGCCATGTCTAGTGGCATTTTTGAAGTCTGGAGTGGCGTTTTTCAAAGTTTGCAAACTGCAGTGGCGTTTTTCAAAGTTTGCAAAAATTGCAGTGGCATTTTTCAAAGTTTGGAAATTGCAGTGGCATTTTTATGAATCGCCATAATTGGAGTGGCATTTATCTAATTTTTTTTGAGACGGAAGCAGGGTGTCAACTGGGCTGTGCGGGACACTCTGGCCTGTCTAGACATCCTTTTCTTTTATATTTACCACAGACCAACCGAGTAGTTTTTTTTCTTTCTGAAAATAGCTAGCCCAGTTTTTTTGTGATTTGTCAAGTAAGTCACTTTATCAGGCCTGTGGGCTGCAAATCTTTCAAGGCGAGGAGAGATTCATTCGGCTGGCCGAGAAAATGGCCTATCAGTAATGAGAAATGGGCTGTACATTTTTAAAACACATCAAACCGGCAATTATTTTCAAATATCTTTTTTTCATTTCGAGATTTTAAATTGCATTGATTTTTATGCATGGACAATTTATTGGATTTTATATTGATATACATTTATTTTTAAAATTAGTCTGAATGTGACTCGAAATTTCGGCATTAAAAACAGTTCAGACCGCACCGACATATGCAAAATTTCGTATAATTTTTTAACCGTGGCCACAATATGGGTTGTAATGCTAACATAAAGAATATGGGCTCCAAAAAACCCCGTAAGAATTAGCAAATGGGCTGTAAATTATTTTAAATAATGGCAGATGGGTTGTATGCTGTTTTCCACAGATTTGAGGCTTTCCACAGATAGCCTGCATACTGTTGGATGTCCATCCAACTACCGTCGTGCTTCTTCAATCTCTACTCTTCCTGCTCCAGCCGCTAAAACAAGCGCCGGTGGGACTGCCTGCTCCCTCCTTCCCGCGGTCGGCTGTGCTGCCGCGCAGGCCTTACCGCCCCACCATACTCCCATCGCTGCCTAGCCATCCCTCTACTCACCCACACCTGCTGTTATTCTCCGGCGACGGCAGACGAACCAGTAAACCCTCGTACAACCGTACTCCCCTCCGCGTGGGAAACAAAAACAATGGCCGAGTCTTCCCTGCCTCCGTGTCGTTCCCTTCCTAGGCCTCGCCGTCGTCCACCGCCCTGTTGCTCTCGGCGTGGCGTGGTCAGCGTGGTCAACGACTGTCGGGACCCCGATTCCAAGTCACATCGATCTAGCCGGTAACACCTCATATCACTTTGCGGCCTCACGCACGGTATCCCACGGGTGTCGCCTTACCATGGCCTGGAACCGTTTGCGCCTTTTGGCTCACGTATATGATAGTGTCGCTAGCATCCATATGACAGAGAACCCGGGCCGACATGGCTAGTCGTGAACCCAAAGCGGCACTAACCTATGGGGACATGCATACATGATTCACATCGAGCATGTCGGTCAGCAGCGTGTGAATCAGGGCTGTAGCACTGGGCTAACAGGACTCCGGGAACCCGGGTTGTAGCAAGCTAGGCAGGACTCCGGATGTCACCACGTGACATTTCCCCGAAGGGACAGACACAGGAACGAAGTGAAACACATGCCGGCCAGTCAAGTGTCCTGAGCAGTAGTGCTGGGCTAACAGGACTCCGATGAACCGGGCTGTAACGGACTACTATGGCTCATGGAAGCACTAGACTACATTTCCCCATAAGAGAGACTGCCAAGGATAAACAACTAGATTGTCGGATCCCACACATACCAAGCATTTCAATCATACACACAATATGCTCGATATGTGTAAATACAACATGGCATCACAACATAACTCTACAACTCAAGTATTTATTCATTAGGCTCCGAGGAGTGAGATATTACAAACATGGGTCTCATGACCCAACAATCATAGCATACAAGTCAAAGCACATGCGGAAGCTTAACATGTCTGAGAACAGACATCTACAAATGAAAAAGGCTAAGAAGCCTGACTATCTACCAGATCCCGCCGAGGGCACAAGATCGTAGCTGAGGTATCAAGCTAAACGTCGAAGTCCACGTGGAACTACTAGCGAGACTGAAGCCTCTCTGCAAAAACATAATTTAAGCAAACGTGAGTACAATTGTACTCAGCAAGACTTACATCAGAACTAACTACATATGCATCGGTATCAACAAAGGGGTGGTGGAGTTTAACTGCAGCAAGCCAGCTTTGACTCAGTGGCTAACCTGAACTACGACTTCAAGCAACTCTTTTGGGATGGCGCACACGATTCCACATATTCACCGTTCAATACACCACTATGGATCCGCTCCTATTTCCCTATGAGAAGGCCATCCATAGCACTCACACTTATCTTGCGAGTTTTAGAGTATCCACTTTCACTTGTCTATGAACTATGCAAGGGGTCCAAGTTTCCATATCCGAGGAATCCGGCTATTCGAATAGATAATGATAACCCTGTTGGAAATATGCCCTAGAGGCAATAATAAAAGCATTATTATTATATTTCCTTGTTCATGGTAATTGTCTTTATTCATGCTATAATTGTGTTATCCGGAAATCGTAATACATGTGTGAATAACAGACACCAACATGTCCCTAGTAAGCCTCTAGTTGACTAGCCCGTTGATCAACAGATAGTCATGGTTTCCTGACTATGGACATTGGATGTCATTGATAACGAGATCACATCATTAGGAGAATGATGTGATGGACAAGACCCAATCCTAAACATAGCATAAAGATCGTGTAGTTCGTTTTGCTAGAGTTTTGCAATGTCAAGTATCTTTTCCTTAGACCATGAGATCATGTAACTCCCGGATACCGTAGGAGTGCTTTGGGTATACCAAACGTCACAACGTAACTGGGTGACTATAAAGGTAGACTACGGGTATCTCCAAAAGTATCTGTTGGGTTGACACGGATCAAGACTGGGATTTGTCACTCCGTATGACGGAGACATATCACTGGGCCCACTCGGTAATGCATCATCATAATGAGCTCAAAGTGACCAAGTATCTGGTCACGGGATCATGCATTACGGTACGAGTAAAGTGACTTGCCGGTAACGAGATTGAACGAGGTATTGGGATACCGACGATCGAATCTCGGGCAAGTAATATATCGATTGACAAAGGGAATTGCATACGGGGTTGATTGAATCCTCGACATCGTGGTTCATCCGATGAGAACATCGTGGAGCGTGTGGGAGCCAACATGGGTATCCAGATCCCGCTGTTGGTTATTGACCTGAGATCGTCTCGGTCATGTCTACATGTCTCCCGAACCCGTAGGGTCTACACACTTAAGGTTCGGTGACGCTAGGGTTATTAGGAAGACAAGTATGTGATTACCGAATGTTGTTCGGAGTCCCGGATGAGATCCCAGACGTCACGAGGAGTTCCGGAATGGTCCGGAGGTAAAGATTTATATATGGAAAGTGGTTAAACGGACTCCGGAAAGTTTCGGGGGCATGCCGGTATTGTACCGGGGCCACCGGGAGGGTTCCGGGGGTCCACCGGGAGGGGCCACCCCTCCCGGGGGGCCACATGGGCTAAGTGGGAGAGGGAACCAGCCCCTAGTGGGCTGGCACGCCTCCCCACCTAGGCCCATGCGGCTAGGGTTTGGGGAGGGGAAACCCTAAAGGGGAGAAGGGGGCGCCCCCCTAGCTTGGGGGGCAAGCCACCCTTTCCTCCTCCCCTTTGGCCGCCGCCCCATCTAGGGTTTCCCCTAGGTGGCCGGCCCCCCTTGCCCTCTCCTCCTATATATAGAGGGGTGAGGGGAGGGCTGGAACACACAATTGAAGGCGCAGCCCCTCCCCTCCCCAACTCCTCTCTTTCTCCGTCTTTGCTTGGCGAAGCCCTGCCGGAGAACTGCTGTACCAATTGCACCACGCCGTCGTGCTGCCATTGGAGTTGTCTTCCTCAACCTCTCCTTCATCCTTGCTGGATCAAGACGGAGGAGACGCCATCGTCCCGTACGTGTGTTGAACGCGGAGGCGCTGTTCTTTCAGCGCTTGGTCATCGGTGATCGGAATCACGTCGAGTACAACTACTTCAACCTCGTTCTAACGAACGCTTCCGCTCGTGATCTACAAGTGGTATGTAGATGCAAACTCACTCCCTTGACTCGTTGCTAGATGAACTCCTAGATGATCTTGGTGAAACGAGTAGGAAAATTTTTGTTTTCTGCAACGTTCCCCAACAGTGGCATCATGAGCTAGGTCTATGCGTAGTTCTTCTTGCGCGAGTAGAACACAATTCGTTGTTGAAAGTGCGTTATATCGACTAGAGGGGGGGGGGGGGTGAATAGGCGATTTTTATGAAAGTCTTCAAAACGTGGAAGTTATGAAGACAAACAGTGAAGATATGCCTATCATTATGCAGCGGAAGTTAGATTACACAAGCAAGCTAAGGTCAAGTATTCAATAGAGTGAAAGCACAGCAACAATAGCTTCAGTGTAATTAGGATCAGGTAGGAAGAAGTTATGAAGCCAATCAAATCATACAGTTATGTTGTGAAGACAAAAGATAGAGCAAGCATGCAATGGCTTCTCAATGAATAACAGTAAGTTGAAGGGAAGTGAAGATGAAACCAGTGACACGTTGAAGACAATGATTTGTTGGACCAGTTCCAGTTGCTGTGACAACTGTACGTCTGGTTGGAGCGGCTAGGTATTCAAACCAAAGGACACACAGTCCCGGACACCCAGTCAAGGACACTTAGTCCAAGACACCCAGTCCTCACCGTATTCTCCTTGAGCTAAGGTCACACAGACCTCGCCCAATCACTCAGGTAAGTCTTCAAGGTAGACTCCCGAACCTTCACAGACTTCGTTCACCGGCAATCCACAATTACTCTTGGATGCTCAGAACGCGACGCCTAACCGTCTGGAGGATGCACAGTCCTCAAGTGTAATAAGTCTTCAGATCACACAGACAAGAAGACTTAAGTGATGCCCAATTTACTCTGGCTCTGGGTGGTTAGGGCTTTTCTCCTCGCTAGGGATTTTCTCTCAAAGGCTTCGAGGTGGGTTGCTCTCAAACGACAAAAGCCGTGCACTGAAATCTGAGCAGCCAACCGTTTATGGTTGTGGGGGTGGGCTATATATAGCCACTTGGCAACCCTGACCTGATTTGTCCGAAATGACCCTGGGTCACTAAGGAACTGACACGTGTACTAACGGTCGGATTTTGAACTCTCGCGGCAACTTTACTTGGGCTGCAAGTAAAGCTGACTTGTCTGACTCTGGACAAGATTTTTCTCTCATTGTCTTCACTTGAAGACATAGGATTTGAATTAGGCATCACTTCAGTCATCCTGACTGGTTTTCTTGGACCCCACTTATCAGTACGGTGGTTCCTATGACACAACATGAATAAAGTAAAGCTACGAAGGATCTAAGTCTTCGAGTTCCAAAAGCTTCATGGGGAGTCTTCATATGTCATTGTCTTCGACATGAATGTCTTCATGAACCACCATTGTCTTCAATATCTTCATACATTTTTTGGGGGTCATCTCTGGTAGTTAAACCGAATCAAAGAGGGACTTCTACCTGTGTTATTCTGCAATTCTCACAAACACATTAGTCCCTCAACTAGGTTTGACGTCAATACTCCAAAACCAACTAGGGGTGGCACTAGATGCACTTACAATCTCCCCCTTTTTGGTGATTGATGACAAACTAGTTGAAGTTTTCAACGGGGAATATAATTTGTGAAATTGTAAAGGAATTGTCTTCATAGGCTGCAAGGGCTCCCCCTGAAGATGTGCATGTTAAGTGATTTGCTTCTGGAATGCAAATGCACACAGCAGGTTGTATTTGTGGGAATCCGCTTCAACTTATGATGACAATCCATCATGCACGTAAATATATATGAAGATAATGATATGCATAATGAAAAATGGACGTCTGCGAAATGATAAGAGTGCAGAAATTATCGTCGCATGAACACATTGGCAAACATAGTAGCAGACGACCATCAAGTCTAAGTGTTACAACTCAAAGAACCAAATGTAGCAAAACGAGAGTTGTAAGCACGAAGCAAAATGCAAAATATAAAGCACCCGCCCATATTATTGACCCGCTTGAAGACTATAAACATCGTATGCTTCTCCCCCTTTTGTCAGTGATGACCAAAAAGGTTTGAAGACATAGAGTTTTCTATGCGTTCCCAGGCGCAGTAGGGTCGGTGGAGACGTTTGGTGGTGCAGGCGAGCTTGGGGCAGTGACGACGCGCGGTGAAGTCATTGGTGGTGATGTGGCGTCGTCTTCTTCCTCAATAATTTTTCCCGTCACGGTGGCAGCAGAGGAAGAGAACTCGGATTCTTCAAGTGAAGGAGTCCCACGCAACACAGCTCTTCTGGGGGGTGTGGAGTCAAACTTGAAACGCTCCTTGAAGCCATCCTCTTGCAATTCAGCTTCAGTGCACATCATAGTGAGGCCTTTCCAAGTGCGGCGACAGGTTTCGTGTGTGACGAAGGCGTTCTTGGTGGCCAGATTCCTGATGCGATTGACGTCTTGCATGAGACTGTGCATCTGCCTCTTGAGCCAGTCGTGATGCCTATCTTGCTTTTGATGCAGAGCCACAAGAAGTTCACGATCAGTGAGTGTACGAGCTCGTTTCTTGGGTCTCTGCCCAGCTTCGCTGTCAGTGGCTTCAGTGGATGCAGGGGCACGTGTGGTGCCAGCCATTGGATAGACTCTGGAAATGGCTTCAACACCTTCATCATGTGGAGTGAAGCTTTGGTGTTCTGCATTCTGAAGACTTAGTGGCTGTTTGGCAGGCTCAGGATAAATGGCTTCAGCAGAGGTGTCCACATCGGGTAAGAAGATTCTGTGGTTGCGGGCTGAGGGCTGATATGATATCGCAGAGTGGAGCTTGATTAGCCTCATAACCCATGGAGCATAAATCTTCAGACCAAAGAGATCTGAGCCAGACGCAGCAAGTTGACGGATGAAGAGATCCTGGGCATTGAAGCATTTGCCGTGTAGGATGCAGAAGATGAGAGTCTTCATGGCACCTTCAAGCTTGGCATACCGAGAGTGTCCCTTAATGGGCCAGAGAGTCCGCCTTATGATATGATATATGGTTCTGGGCAGGTACTCTAAGTCTTCAACAAAGAACTCAGTTGGATAAGGTGCATCATGTGCCAATGGCTTCATCATGGAGAGCATCTGACTCATATTTGGTTCTGGACGCTGAAATATGCTCTCAGTTGCTTCAGCATGGAGTTGGCATCCTTCTTCAAAGAATTCGCCAGGAGTGGGAAGGCCAGTAAGCTCAATGATGTCGAAAGCTTTGGCTTCATGATGGACATCTCCTGTCATCCACTCCAGGACCCATGTCTTCGGATCTCGGTTGTAGCCTTTTATATGCAGATTGGCATAGAATTGAAGCATAAGCTCTTCGTTCCAGTGCTCTTCGTCAGTGATGAACGGCAGTAGACCCACTTGCCTGAAGCAATCAATGGCTTCTTCCAAACCAGGCAGACCAGCAACAGCTTCAACCTCAAGGCGCTGGTGGGGAAAGATGCGGCCTTGGTTGTATAGAATGCATGAATAGTAGCTGCGCTGTTGATGGCTCCAGAACCTATCTGATGCAATCTGTGCCCTTGAATAAGGGTTCGCGGAGCTGTTGAAGAAAGTGTTGTCTGCCCTGAAGCTGTTGATGTTGAAGGAACCAGGAGCTGAAGCAGGACCTGGGAACCTTGGCAGTCGTGGAATTGGCTTCTGAACCTGAGGTCTGTGCGCAATGTGATAGTTGAATTGCGGGCCGGCAGCAGACTCTGGTGCAGAAGGTTCAGGGTCAGCAGTTTCAGTATGTTCTGAAGCTATTGTCGGAGAGGGCTCCACATTGGCTTCAGCATTGTGTGTGGCAGCCTCAATGTTTTCATCCTCAGCACGTGTAGTGAGAGGAACGGACTCAGGCACGTTCTCCTGGAGAACGGCCTCTTGTTGGGGTGGTGGAGTTGGAGCTTGGGGTTCCTGTGGTGCTTTCTCATTGTCTTCGGCTGGTGCAGCCGGAATGTCGTCAGCAGCTTGAGCCCTTGGTCCTCTGCGAAGCCTACGGAATGCAGGCGATGCTGGTGGAGTTGCAGTGGTCTAGGGCTCATCCTCTTCCTCCTGTGGGCGATCTGCCCACGATGCATCTTGTGTGATTGGTGTCAAGGGACGACCAATGCTGAGCAATTCACTCGATTCGAGCTGAGGAAGGACTGCATCATCTTGTACATTGTCTTCGAGACCAATGTCTTCAGCAGCGGTGGGGTCGGCTGCTGGAATGTCTTCATCACGCTGAGCCTCGGTGAGAGCAGGCTCATGGACGGTCAGCTGACGATCTTCATTAGGACGGCGAACGGAAAGGGGTTCAACTATCAAGGGCTCTGTGGGAGCAGCCCGAGACTTCTTGGACTTGCGCTTCTTGGTGGTGGGGTCTGAAGGAGAGGCTTCAGAGTGTTTCCTCTTCCTTGCTTTGGCTTCGGCTATCCTTGTCTTCTTAAGCTCTGAAGCGGGTGAGCGCTTTGGCTTCGAGCTAGGCTTGTCGGTGGGGGAAAACAGTTGGAATAGCTTCTTGGCGTGGGGCCTCTTCTTCAGCCACGGTGGGCGTCTTCTTTTTCTTGGCGGCCATCCTGGGGTCGATGCCGGGACGCCCAAGTGCCTTTCGCTTCTCGGCCTCGTTGTAGGCCTGTACGCAGAGATCAGCCAAATGCTTCATGCGCTCGCGGGATCCCTGAGCCTCTGCACGTTTCTGCATGAAGTTTTCCTTCAGTTCATGCAGCATGACCTTGAAGTCTTTGATCTCCTAGACGCTGAGCGTGGCCATGTTCTGCTTAAACTGAGCCTTCTCAAAATCTATCTTTTGCTTCAGTTCCACGATGCGCTGGGCAATAGCGAGTTCTGAAGCGATAGCTCCTTGGAAGGCCACGCTGAGGCCAATGGGCAGCTGCAGATCGTCAAAGCTGATGTTGGGCGTGTCAAACCACTCATCTATGAAGCTGTGGATGATCTTTGCATCGAACAGAGGCAGATTGTTGAAGATTTCAGCCTCCTCCTTGCTCTTGATGAGCTGCTCAAGAGCGTCATCACCAAGATCTTCGTCACTGGACAGATCAATGTCTTCGCAGCGAAGAACGGCAGCGACAGTTAGCTCTTTGCTGGTGTGTGGCTGTGGTTTCTTTGCATCTTGAGGCTTGGAGACTCTTGATAAGCCTTCAGACTGCACACTGGCTTCAGGAGGTGCAGTGGCCAATGGCTTCGCTTTGGAGATCTTGGGGGAGGCGACTGGCTTGGAAGCTTTTGGCTTCTTCTTCATCTGCTTTGGCTCTGGGGCAGCAGGAGCATCATCAGACTCAGTGTCTACTGGAGGGTCGTTCACGGTAGTCCCTTGGACTATAATGTGAGTGATGAGGCCGTCGAGATTGGCAAATGGCCCGATGACATTGGGATTAGCGTCGCGTGTGCCATCTGCCCTTGGTTTGGAGGGACCAGGGTTGAAGTCCAATCCAAACTCCTTCTTGTTTTGCTTCGCAGAGTTCTGGGCAAATTGGAAGTTGCGCTTGAAAAGAGTGTCATCGCGACACCAGAGAAGGGACGATGGATGTGCATCAGCTGGCTGTTGTCCCCTAACCATGCATGGAAAGAAACCTTGAGCTATGGCTTCGTCTCTGGTTCGGGGTACAAGATTCTTGTACAAGGCATCTCCCCATGGCCGCTTGATGGCGCACTTCTCTGCATATTCTTTGGTGACGAAGCGGTATAGGAACCACTGCTCCGCCCAGTACCTGCGAATCCATTGGATTCGTGTCTTGCGCTGAGCATAGGTTTCTTCAGGATCTGTTTGGTATGTTTCTGCCAAGTCTTCAGGCAGATCCTTTGATGTGTCACCTCGTCTCTGTCTGCCTCCCTTCCTTGATTGTTTCTGGGAAGCCATGAAGCTTAACTTGGAAGACTTTAAAAGATTCAAAGGATTCAAAGGCTTCGAAGGCTTCCTTTTGCTTGACCAACAGGAACTTGCTTCGGGTGAATTGATGTGACGCTGTAGGAACTCTGCAAATGAATGCAGACTATGAGAACCAAAAGATTCTCCCATGGACATGTACCTGTGACAGCATTGAGGTGCGAGGGAAGGGGAAGAGGTCATATGCATTCTCAGAAGATTTTGAAGATAAATTCGTTTAGAAGACATTGACCTCATTATGCGAAGACATTCACTTAGAGAAAAGAAGTTGGTTCCAGATTTGTACGAACCCATAGATAAGTACAAGTGAGGAATCTAACTACTTCAGGATGCACAAGTGAAGATTCTAGGCAGTTTATGAGATGCAGACTGAGAGATATGTTACTTGTGATAGCAGTAAACTTCTTATGGAAGAGAATGACTGAGCTATAGGATCAAAAGAGGCAGTAAAAAGGGGTTTTAATTACCACACTTGGAACTGCTAGACGAAGTGGGATTTGAGGCCGAGTAGTTCGATCCTCCGTGCCCTAACTTGGCGACGGAAGACACCTACGGCGACGGCGGAGAGGTTGAGGTCCGCGGTCGGCGTGAAAACGGCGTCGGAGAGGTTGCGGCAGTGAAGCGCTTCGTCGCCGGCGTCGTCTAGGGCTAGCGGTGGCGCTAGGGTTCGTGCGAGCGAGGGTGGAAGAAGAAATAGTGACCGCTGTGAATCGTGTACTTATAGGAACAGAGGCGGCATTGCGCTATAACTTAGGTGCCCCGGGCGGTTCGCATCTGAACAGCACGTGGCCATCATGCGGAATCTCGGGGGCAGTTCCACATCCCACGTTCGCTTGGACTGTCGGGCGGTCGTTCCTACTTCTCCGGAGCATTGAAAACGGTTTTAAAGTTTGTCTCTTTGTCTTCAACTGACTAGGGTGCAGTGAAGACATTCGACAGTTTCAATAGAATGCATACGACTTGGAGAGATAGAGTTTGAGGTAGGAAGCATGGAGAGGTTAGGGTCCGATCACATTCACTTAGTTCAAAAGATTCAAACAAGAAGACATAGCTATAAGTGAATGCTGTAGAGGACAGAACACCAGTGCATATGTAATCAACATAGTGAAGATAATCATGAAGACATGTTGGGATTGAAGCCAAACTAAATGTGAAGACATTGCGAGGTAACGCCATGAATGAAACACTTCAAATAGAATGGTTGGTGGTGGAGTTACCCACCGTATAGGAAGTATTAGACCCAGACACGGCGCACAATTATCGTGGCGCTCCGAAGTCTATTTCCGCATTAATGTATTCACACTTAGAGTGTATGTCTTCATTGATTGAAGATATACGTTACTTCGTGTGTTGCACACCTAAGTCGTCAATATGCATAAGTGTTAGGATGTGTGCCTGATCACAGGACATTTGAGGATTCCAAGATATTTAGCTCACACCGTAACTTGCAAAACCTCTTCTCATCCAAGGGCTTGGTGAAGATATCTGCCAATTGATCTTCAGTGTTGACATGTATGATATCAATGTCTTCCTTTGCCACATGATCTCTGAGAAAATGATGACGAATTTCAATGTGCTTTGTCTTCGAGTGCTGAACTGGGTTGTTGGCGATCTTGATGGCGCTTTCGTTGTCGCAGTAAAGTGGCACTTGTTTTAGATGAATGCCATAATCCTTGAGGGTTTGCTTCATCCATAGAAGCTGAGCGCAGCAGGATCCAGCAGCAATGTATTCAGATTCAGCAGTGGAGAGAGATACACAGTTCTGCTTCTTTGAAGACCAACAGACAAGAGATCGGCCCAGAAAGTGACATGTGCCTGATGTGGACTTCCGATCAACCTTGTCACCAGCATAATCAGCATCCGAGAATCCAACCAGATCAAACTCTGAGCCCTTTGGATACCATAACCCTAGAGTTGGTGTGTGAGCCAAATATCGAAGAATTCGCTTCACTGCTAAGTGATGCGACTCCTTTGGTGCCGCTTGAAACCGAGCACACATGCAAACACTAAGCATAATATCTGGCCTAGATGCACATAAATAAAGCAAAGAACCAATCATGGAGCGGTATACCTTTTGATCGAACTCTTTACCATTGTTGTCAGGACCCAGATGATGTTTGGCTGGCATTGGTGTTGTGAAGCCTTTGCAATCTTGCATACCGAACTTCTTCAGGCAGTCTTTGAGGTATTTCTCTTGAGATATGAAGATGCCATTGCGTTGTTGCCTTATCTGAAGACCGAGGAAGAATTTCAGCTCCCCCATCATAGACATCTGATATTGCTCTTGCATCATATATCCGAACTCCTCACTGTACTTCTGATTGGTGCAGCCGAAGATAATGTCATCCACGTATATTTGGCACACAAACAGTTCACCATCATATGTCTTTGTGAAGAGAGTGGGATCCAGGGAACCAGGTATGAAGCCTTTGCTCTTCAGGAAGTATTTGAGTGTATCATACCAGGCCCGAGGGGCTTGTTTGAGGCCATATAGTGCCTTTTTGAGCTTGTACACCATGTCAGGATGTTTTGGATCTTCAAACCCAGGTGGTTGCGCAACATACACTTCTTCTTCAATTTTGCCATTGAGGAAGGCACTTTTTACATCCATTTGATACAGGATTATGTTGTGTTGATTTGCATAGGCCAGCAGTATACGGATGGCTTCAAGTCTGGCCACAGGAGCAAATGTTTCGTCGAAGTCGATGCCTTCCACTTGAGTATATCCTCGAGCAACAAGACGAGCCTTGTTTCTGACGACTTGGCCATGCTCATCTTGCTTGTTGCGGTATATCCATTTGGTGCCTATTATGTTATGCTTCCGTGGATCAGGACGCTTAACTAACTCCCATACATTGTTCAGCTCAAATTGTTGAAGCTCTTCTTGCATAGCTTGAATCCATTCAGGTTCCATAAAGGCTTCATCAGTTTTCTTGGGTTCTGTGATTGAAACAAATGCGAAGTGTCCGCAAAAGTTTGCCAGTTGAGTTGCCTTTGAACGAGTCAGTGGACCAGGTGCATTGATGCTATCAATTATTCTGTCAATTTGCACTTCATTGGCAACACGAGGATGTAGGGGTCGAAGACTTTGCTCTTGCTGATCTACGTTGTCATGGGGAGGAATGTCTTCAGGCTGAGCATTGTCTTCATGTGGATCAGGTGCTGAGATGATAAGTTCTTCTTCAGGACGAGCTTCAGAGGGTATAATTTCTCCAGTTCCCATTAGCTTGATTGCTTCACTAGCTGGAACTTCATCTAGCACATTTGGCAGTTGTTCTCTTTGAGATCCATTGGTTTCATCAAACCGCACATCCACTGTTTCAACCACTTTGTAGTGAAAAAGATTGAAGACTCTGTAGGAGTGCGAATCCTTTCCATATCCAAGCATGAAGCCCTCATGTGCTTTTGGTGCAAACTTAGAGGTATGGTGTGGGTCCTTGATCCAGCATCTTGCACCAAATACTCTGAAGTAACTGACGTTTGGCTTCTTGCCAGTTAGGAGTTCATAAGGTGTCTTGTTCAGCAGCTTGTGAAGATATACACGGTTGATAGTATGGCATGCAGTGTCAATGGCTTCAGTCCAGAATTTTCTTGGTGTCTTGTACTCATCTAACATTGTTCTGGCCATCTCAATGAGTGTTCTGTTTTTGCGTTCGACGATGCCATTCTGTTGTGGCGTGTATGGAGCTGAGAATTCATGAGTGATGCCCAATGTATCAAGATATGTGTCAAGGCCAGTGTTCTTGAATTCTGTGCCATTGTCACTTCTGATGTGCTTTATCTTGTCGCCATAATTGTTCATAGCTCGATTGGTGAAGCGTCTGAAGACATCCTGCACTTCAGTCTTGTAAAGGATTATGTGCACCCACGTATATCTAGAATAATCATCAACAATAACGAAGTCATAGAGGCAAGCAGTAGTGTTAAAAGTTGAGTAGTGAGTGGGACCGAAGAGATCCATATGAAGCAGTTCGAAGGGTTGAGTAGTGGTCATGATTGTCTTCGAAGGATGTTTTGCCCTCGTCATCTTTCCAGCTTCACAGGCACCGCATAAGTGATCTTTCTTGAACTTGACGCCCTCGATGCCTATGACATGCTTCTTCTTCGCAAGGGTGTGGAGGTTCCTCATGCTAGCATGCCCAAGTCTTCGATGCCAAAGCCAGCATTCTGAAGCCTTTGCGAGAAGACAAACTGCAAGCTGTGGCCCTGCTGAGAAATCTACCACGTACAAATCATCTTTTCGATACCCTTCAAACACTAGAGACTTGTCAGATTCCATTAGTACCAAACAACGATATTTTCCAAAGATCACAATCATGTTCAAATCGCAAAGCATTGAGACAGACATTAAGTTGAAGCCAAGGGATTCAACAAACATGACTTTATCCATGTGTTGATCCTTTGAGATTGCAACTCTACCTAGACCCAGTACCTTACTTTTACCAGTGTCAGCGAATGTGATGTGGCTCTTGTCGGATGGACGTAAGGTTGAGTCCATAAAGAGACTTCTTTTGCCAGTCATGTGATTTGTACACCCGCTGTCAATAATCCATACTGAAGACTCCGAAGTTACTGGTGTCGTACCCTACAGTGCAGTTAGGGGGATAGGCTTCACCAAGAGTGTTGTGAAGCAAGAACATTTGACGAACCAGTGGATTATGAAAACTGAGATCCAGGTTAGGACAAGCAGGGAGAGTAGCATGCGATTCAGATATAAAATACATAGTGATGCCATTTGGGCATTTGATCTTGCGCCCCACAAGTTTTTTAAGGTCCCCAGCAGTAGCATCAGAAGGTTTTGGTTTTGAGCTGGAGACCTTTCCCTGCAAAAGAGAGTTAAGCTTTCTTAACCACCCACATCTTCAAGGGTGGCTTAGAAGCAATAAGTCTAAGTGCAGCATCTGAGAATTTTAGCTTTGGAGCCCTAGCAAACAGTCTAGCAGGTGGACAATAGTACTCATAAGAATAGGCAGAATAGTTCTTGGTCATATGAACATGACGGTTTGACGAACCGCTCTCATATTCATATGCCTGAGTATGGTTTCCCTGCAAAAGATTTGCATTAGTGTGACTCAGGTGAGTCCTCTGTCTGTATGAAGCCTTTGGACCGTATGAAGCCTTTGGTCTGGGGTTTGTCTTCTTCAAGTGAGGTGTCATGAAGACATTCACAGGAAGATTTTCCAGACACGTTTTTGGAACCCAGATCCTCTTCATAGGCGGTCCATTCCTGCAGTTAGTACCAATGTATCTGGCAAACACTTCACCATTCTGATTCTTAAACAGTTTATAGTTTGCATCAAAGGATTCATCAATAATAATGGGGTTGGCACACGTGAAGCCAGACAGATTGGATGGATCTGCTGAGGATTCCTTTGCAGTAACCCATGTGGTTTTGGGGTACTGCTCAGGTTTCCAGTAAGAGCCATCTGCATTTATTCTCCTTGTGAACCCAACACCCTCCTTCCTAGGGTTTCGGTTCAGAATCTGCTTCTTGAGGACATCACATAATGTCTGATGCCCTTTGAGACTTTTGTACATCCCTGTTTCAAGCAATGTCTTCACCCTAGCATTTTCGTCAGCAATAGCAGTGGTATCCTCCGCAGAGGGGTTAGTTACCACTTCAACAGTTGAAGATATTTCAACAGCAGTAGCAGTGGAACATTCAGCAACAGAAACAGCATTATCACGCTCAATGCATTTAAGGCATGGTGGTTCAAATCCTTCTGGAGCGGAACTGATCTGTTCGGCTCGAAGTGACTCGTTTTCTTTTTGAAGATCTTCATGATCCACTCTCAACTTCTCAAGATCTTGCTTCCTTTGAAGATAATCATAGGAGAGCTTTTCATGAGTAGTTGAGAGAGTCTCAAGACGATCTTCAAGTTCCTGATACTTAACGTGAAGATTTTTTATGTCTTCAATTAAGGATTCAGAACGAGTCATTTCAGCACCCAACAGATCATCGCTTCTTTCTAACAGCTTTTGAATGTGTTCCATATCCTTTTGTTGTTCAGTTGCAATTTTAGCAAGAGTTTTGTAGCTAGGTTTCGAATCACAATCAGAGTCATCGTCACTGGATGTTTGATAGTGAGTAGTGCGTTTGGTTACCTTGGCACCACGGGCCATGAAGCAGTAGGTGGGAGTGGAGTCGTCCTCGTCATTAGCGTCGGTGCTGGTGATGAAGTCATTGTCTTCAGTGTTGAAGATGGACTTGGCAACATAGGCAGTAGCCAGACTCGCAATGCCAGAATCAGATTCCTCCTCAGACTCCACCTCTGCCTCCTCAGACGCAGACTCCTCCTCTGAATCCATTTCCTTGCCAACAAATGCACGAGCCTTGCCAGATGACCTCTTCTTGTGTGATGAAGACTTTGAGGAAGACTTGGACGAAGACTTTGAGTATTTCTTCGTCTTCTTATCGTCAGAGTCATATTCCTTGCTCTTCTTCTTTCTGTTCTCATTTTGCCACTGTGGACACTCAGAGATGAAGTGTCCAATTTTCTTGCACTTGTGACATGTTTTCTTCTTGTAGTCATGCGCAGACGCTTCATCATTCCTTGAGCTTGATCGTGAAGACTTTCTGAAGCCTTTCTTCTTGGTGAATTTCTGGAACTTCTTCACAAGCATAGCAAGTTCCCTTCCAATGTCTTCAGGATCATCAGAACTGCTGTCAGATTCTTCTTCAGATGATGACACAGCTTTTGCCTTCAATGCACGAGTTCGCCCATAGTTTGGACCGTAGATATCTCTTTTCTCAAAAAGCTGAAACTCATGTGTGTTGAGCCTCTCAAGTATGTCAGACGGATCGAGTGTCTTGAAGTCTGGACGTTCTTGAATCATCAGGGCTAGGATGTCAAATGAACTGTCAAGTGATCTCAGCAGCGTCTTGACAATTTCATGTTTGGTGATCTCAGTGGCGCCGAGGGCTTGAAGCTCATTTGTGATGTCAGTGAGCCGGTCAAATGTGTGCTGGACATTCTCATTGTCATTTCACTTGAAGCGGTTGAAGAGATTGCGAAGAACACTGATTCTCTGATCTCTCTGGGTTGAGACGCCTTCATTGACCTTTGAGAGCCAGTCCCAGACCAGCTTGGATGTCTTCAAGGCACTCACACGGCCGTACTGTCCCTTGGTCAGATGACCACAGATAATATTCTTGGCAGTAGAGTCCAGTTGAGTGAACTTCTTGACATCAGCAGCAGTGACACCTTCTCCAGCCTTGGGAACGCCGTTCTCGACGACATACCATAGGTCGACGTCAATGGCTTCAAGATGCATGCGCATCTTATTCTTCCAGTAGGGATATTCAGTTCCATCGAAGACGGGGCACGCAGCGGAGACTTTGATTATCCCTGCAGTCGACATAGCTAAAACTCCAGGTGGTTAAACCGAATCACACAGAACAAGGGAGCACCTTGCTCTGATACCAATTGAAAGTGCGTTATATCGACTAGAGGGGGGGTGAATAGGCGATTTTTATGAAAGTCTTCAAAACGTGGAAGTTATGAAGACAAACAGTGAAGATATGCCTATCATTATGCAGCGGAAGTTAGATTACACAAGCAAGCTAAGGTCAAGTATTCAATAGAGTGAAAGCACAGCAACAATAGCTTCAGTGTAATTAGGATCAGGTAGGAAGAAGTTATGAAGCCAATCAAATCATACAGTTATGTTGTGAAGACAAAAGATAGAGCAAGCATGCAATGGCTTCTCAATGAATAACAGTAAGTTGAAGGGAAGTGAAGATGAAACCAGTGACACGTTGAAGACAATGATTTGTTGGACCAGTTCCAGTTGCTGTGACAACTGTACGTCTGGTTGGAGCGGCTAGGTATTCAAACCAAAGGACACACAGTCCCGGACACCCAGTCAAGGACACTTAGTCCAAGACACCCAGTCCTTACCGTATTCTCCTTGAGCTAAGGTCACACAGACCTCGCCCAATCACTCAGGTAAGTCTTCAAGGTAGACTCCCGAACCTTCACAGACTTCGTTCACCGGCAATCCACAATTACTCTTGGATGCTCAGAACGCGACGCCTAACCGTCTGGAGGATGCACAGTCCTCAAGTGTAATAAGTCTTCAGATCACACAGACAAGAAGACTTAAGTGATGCCCAATTTACTCTGGCTCTGGGTGGTTAGGGCTTTTCTCCTCGCTAGGGATTTTCTCTCAAAGGCTTCGAGGTGGGTTGCTCTCAAACGACAAAAGCCATGCACTGAAATCTGAGCAGCCAACCGTTTATGGTTGTGGGGGTGGGCTATATATAGCCACTTGGCAACCCTGACCTGATTTGTCCGAAATGACCCTGGGTCACTAAGGAACTGACACGTGTACTAACGGTCGGATTTTGAACTCTCGCGGCAACTTTACTTGGGCTGCAAGTAAAGCTGACTTGTCTGACTCTGGACAAGATTTTTCTCTCATTGTCTTCACTTGAAGACATAGGATTTGAATTAGGCATCACTTCAGTCATCCTGACTGGTTTTCTTGGACCCCACTTATCAGTACGGTGGTTCCTATGACACAACATGAATAAAGTAAAGCTACGAAGGATCTAAGTCTTCGAGTTCCAAAAGCTTCATGGGGAGTCTTCATATGTCATTGTCTTCGACATGAATGTCTTCATGAACCACCATTGTCTTCAATATCTTCATACATTTTTTGGGGGTCATCTCTGGTAGTTAAACCGAATCAAAGAGGGACTTCTACCTGTGTTATTCTGCAATTCTCACAAACACATTAGTCCCTCAACTAGGTTTGACGTCAATACTCCAAAACCAACTAGGGGTGGCACTAGATGCACTTACAGTTGTGGGCGTGGATTTGTCAACCTTCTTGCCGCTACTAGTCTTTTCTTGCTTCAGCTGTATTGTGGGATGAAGCGGCCCGGACCAACCTTACACGTACGCTTACGTGAGACCGGTTCCACCGACTAACATGCACTAGTTGCATAAGGTGGCTGGCGGGTGTCTGTCTCTCCCACTTTAGCTGGAGCGGATTCGATGAACAGGGTCCTTATGAAGGGTAAATAGAAGTTGACAAATCACGTTGTGGCTTTCACGTAGGTAAGAAAACGTTCTTGCTAGAACCCTAATTCAGCCACGTAAAACTTGCAACAACAATTAGAGGACGTCTAACTTGTTTTTGCAGCAAGTGGTTTGTGATATGATATGGCCAAAGTTGTGATGAATGATGAATGATCTATATGTGATGTATGAGATGTTCATGCTATTGTAATAGGGATCACGACTTGCATGTCGATGAGTATGACAACCGGCAGGAGCCATAGGAGTTGTCTTTATTCTTTTAATATGACCTGCGTGTCATTGAGAAACGCCATGTAAATTACTTTACTTTATTGCTAAACGCGTTAGCCATAGTAGTAGAAGTAATAGTTGGCGAGCAACTTCATGGAGACACGATGATGGAGATCATGATGATGGAGATCATGGTGTCAAGCCGGTGACAAGATGATCATGGAGCCCCAAGATGGAGATCAAAGGAGCTACGTGATATTGGCCATATCATGTCACGTTTAATATTTGATTGCATGTGATGTTTATCATGTTTTTGCATCTTGTTTACTTAGAACGACGGTAGTAAATAAGATGATCCCTCATAATAATTTCAAGAAGTGTTCCCCCTAACTGTGCACCGTTGCTAAAGCTCGTAGTTTCGAAGCACCACGTGATGATCGGGTGTGATAGATTCTTACGTTCACATACAACGGGTGTAAGACAGTTTTACACATGCAAAACACTTAGGGTTAACTTGACGAGCCTAGCATGTGCATAGACATGGCCTCGGAACACAGAAGACCGAAAGGTCGAGCATGAGTTGTATAGAAGATGCGATCAACATAAAGATGTTCACCGACGTTGACTAGTCCGTCTCACGTGATGATCGAACACGGCCTAGTTAACTCGGATCATGCAACACTTAGATGACTAGAGGGATGTCTAATCTAAGTGGGAGTTCATTATATAATTTGATTAGATGAACTTTACTATCATGAACATTAGTCTAAAAATATTTTACAATATGTCTTGTAGATCAAATGGCCCACGTAGTCCTCAACTTTAACGCGTTCCTAGAGAAAACCAAGCTGAAAGACGATGGTAGCAACTATACGGACTGGGTCTGGAACCTGAGGATCATCCTCATAGCTGCCAAGAAAGATTACGTCCTACAAGCACCGCTAGGTGAAGCTCCCGTCCCACAGAACCAAGACGTTATGAACGCTTGGCAGACACGTGTTGACGACTACTCCCTCGTTCAGTGCGGCATGCTTTACAGTTTAGAACCGGGGCTCCAAAAGCATTTTGAGAGACATGGAGCATATGAGATGTTCGAAGAGCTGAAAATGGTTTTCCAAGCTCATGCCCGGGTCGAGAGATATGAGGTCTCCGACAAGTTCTTCAGCTGTAAGATGGAGGAAAACAGTTCTGTCAGTGAGCACATACTCACTATGTCTGGTTTACATAACCGCTTGACTCAGCTGGGAGTTAATCTCCCGGATGATGCGGTCATTGACAGAATCCTCCAGTCGCTTCCACCAAGCTACAAGAGCTTTGTGATGAACTTCAACATGCAGGGGATGCAAAAGACCATTCCTGAGTTGTTCTCAATGCTGAAATCAGCGGAGGTAGAAGTCAAGAAGGAACATCAAGTGTTGATGGTCAATAAAACCACTAAGTTCAAGAAGGGCAAGGGTAAGAAAGCCTTCAAGAAGGACGGCAAGGAGGTTGCCGCGCCCGGCAAGCAAGCTGCCGGGAAGAAGCCAAAGAATGGACCCAAGCCCGAGACTGAGTGCTTTTATTGCAAGGGGAGCGGACACTGGAAGCGGAATTGCCCCAAGTACTTAGCAGACAAGAAGGCCGGCAAAACAAAAGGTATATGTGATATACATGTAATTGATGTGTACCTAACCAGTACTCGTAGTAGCTCTTGGGTATTTGATACCGGTGCAGTTGCTCACATTTGTAACTCACAGCAGGAACTACGGAATAAACGGAGACTGGCGAAGGACGAGGTGACGATGCGCGTCGGGAATGGTTCCAAGGTCGATGTGATCACCGTCGGCATGCTGCCTCTTCATTTACCTACGGGATTAGTTTTAAACCTCAATAATTGTTATTTAGTGCCAGCTTTGAGCATGAACATTGTATCTGGATCTCGTTTAATTCGAGATGGCTACTCATTTAAATCCGAGAATAATGGTTGTTCCATTTATATGAGAGATATGTTTTATGGTCATGCTCCTATGGTGAATGGTTTATTCTTAATGAATCTCGAGCGTAATGCTACACATGTTCTTAGTGTGAATACCAAAAGATGTAAGGTTGATAATGATAGTCCCACATACTTGTGGCACTGCCGCCTTGGTCACATAGGTGTCAAACGCATGAAGAAGCTCCATGCTGATGGACTTTTAGAGTCTCTTGATTATGAATCATTTGACACGTGCAAACCATGCCTTATGGGTAAAATGACCAAGACTCCGTTCTCAGGAACAATGGAGCGAGCAACCAACTTGTTGGAAATTATACATACCGATGTGTGCGGTCCAATGAGTGTTGAGGCTCGCGGTGGCTATCGTTATGTTCTCACCCTCACTGATGATTTGAGTAGATATGGATATATTTACTTAATGAAGCACAAGTCTGAAACCTTTGAAAAGTTCAAGGAATTTTAGAGTGAGGTCGAGAATCAACGTGACAGGAAAATCAAGTTTCTACGATTAGATCGTGGAGGAGAATACTTGAGTCACGAATTTGGCACACACTTAAGAAAATGTGGAATAGTTTCACAACTCACGCCGCCTGGAACACCTCAGCGAAACGGTGTGTCCGAACGTCGTAATCACACTCTATTAGATATGGTGCGGTCTATGATGTCTCTTACCGATCTGCCGCTATCTTTTTGGGGCTATGCTTTAGAGACTGCCGCATTCACTTTAAATAGGGCTCCGTCGAAATCCGTTGAGACGACACCGTTTGAATTATGGTTTGGAAAGAAACCTAAGCTGTCGTTTCTAAAAGTTTGGGGATGCGATGCTTATGTCAAGAAACTTCAACCTGAAAAGCTCGAACCCAAGTCGGAAAAATGCGTCTTCATAGGATACCCTAAAGAAACTATTGGGTATACCTTCTACCTCAGATCCGAAGGCAAGGTCTTTGTTGCCAAGAATGGATCCTTTCTAGAGAAGGAGTTTCTCTCGAAAGAAGTAAGTGGGAGGAAAGTAGAATTAGATGAAGTATTGCCTCTTGAACCGGAAAATGGCGCAACTCAGGAAAATGTTCCTGAGGTGCCAGCACCGACTAGAGAGGAAGTTAATGATAATGATCAAGATACTTCTGATCTAGCTCCTACTGAAATTCGAAGGTCCACAAGGACACGTTCCGCACCAGAGTGGTACGGCAACCCTGTCTTGGAAATCATGTTGTTAGACAACGGTGAACCTTCGAACTATGAAGAAGCGATGGCGGGCCCGGATTCCGACAAATGGCTAGAAGCCATGAAATCCGAGATAGGATCCATGTATGAAAACGAAGTATGGACTTTGACTGACTTGCCCGTAGAACGGCGAGCCATAGAAAATAAATGGATCTTTAAGAGGAAGACAGACGCGGATGGTAATGTGACCATCTATAAAGCTCGGCTTGTCGCTAAGGGTTATCAACAAGTTCAAGGGGTTGACTACGATGAGACTTTCTCACCGGTAGCGAAGCTGAAGTCCGTCCGAATCATGTTAGAAATTGCCGCATTCTACGATTATGAAATATGGCAAATGGACGTCAAAACGGCATTCCTTAATGGTTTCCTTAAGGAAGAATTGTATATGATGCAGCCGGAGGGTTTTGTCGATCCTAAGAATGCTGACAAGGTGTGCAAGCTCCAACGCTCGATTTATGGGCTGGTGCAAGCATCTCGGAGTTGGAACATTCGCTTTGATGAGATGATCAAAGCGTTTGGGTTCACACAGACTTATGGAGAAGCCTGTGTTTACAAGAAAGTGAGTGGGAGCTCTGTAGCATTTCTCATATTATATGTAGATGACATACTTTTGATGGGAAATGATATAGAACTCTTGGACAGCATCAAGGCCTACTTGAATAAGAGTTTTTCAATGAAGGACCTTGGAGAAGCTGCTTATATATTAGGCATCAAGATCTATAGAGATAGATCAAGACGCCTCATAGGTCTTTCACAAAGCACATACCTTGATAAGATATTGAAGAAGTTCAATATGGATCAGTCTAAGAAGGGGTTCTTGCCTGTGCTACAAGGTATGAAATTGAGCTCGGCTCAAAGTCTGACCACGGCAGAAGAAATAGAAGAGATGAGTGTCATCCCCTATGCCTCAGCCATAGGTTCTATTATGTATGCCATGCTGTGTACCAGACCTGATGTAAACCTTGCCGTAAGTTTGGTAGGAAGGTACCAAAGTAATCCCGGCAAGGAACACTGGACAATGGTCAAGAATATCCTGAAGTACCTGAAAAGGACTAAGGAGATGTTTCTCGTTTATGGAGGTGACGAAGAGCTCGTCGTAAAGGGTTACGTCGACGCTAGCTTCGACACAGATCTGGATGACTCAAAGTCACAAACCGGATACGTGTATATTTTGAATGGTGGGGCAGTAAGCTGGTGCAGTTGCAAGCAAAGCGTCGTGGCGGGATCTACATGTGAAGCGGAGTACATGGCAGCCTCGGAGGCAGCACATGAAGCAATTTGGATGAAGGAGTTCATCACCGACCTCGGAGTCATACCTAATGCGTCGGGGCCGATCAAGCTCTTCTGTGACAACACTGGAGCTATTGCACTTGCCAAGGAGCCCAGGTTTCACAAGAAGACAAGGCACATCAAGCGTCGCTTCAACTCCATTCGTGAAAATGTTCAAGATGGAGACATAGAAATTTGTAAAGTACATACGGACCTGAATGTAGCAGATCCGTTGACTAAACCTCTCCCTAGGGCAAAACATGATCAACACCAGAATTCCATGGGTGTTCGATTCATCACAATGTAACTAGATTATTGACTCTAGTGCAAGTGGGAGACTGTTGGAAATATGCCCTAGAGGCAATAATAAAAGCATTATTATTATATTTCCTTGTTCATGGTAATTGTCTTTATTCATGCTATAATTGTGTTATCCGGAAATCGTAATACATGTGTGAATAACAGACACCAACATGTCCCTAGTAAGCCTCTAGTTGACTAGCCCGTTGATCAACAGATAGTCATGGTTTCCTGACTATGGACATTGGATGTCATTGATAACGAGATCACATCATTAGGAGAATGATGTGATGGACAAGACCCAATCCTAAACATAGCATAAAGATCGTGTAGTTCGTTTTGCTAGAGTTTTGCAATGTCAAGTATCTTTTCCTTAGACCATGAGATCGTGTAACTCCCGGATACCGTAGGAGTGCTTTGGGTATACCAAATGTCACAACGTAACTGGGTGACTATAAAGGTAGACTACGGGTATCTCCGAAAGTATCTGTTGGGTTGACACGGATCAAGACTGGGATTTGTCACTCCGTATGACGGAGAGATATCACTGGGCCCACTCGGTAATGCATCATCATAATGAGCTCAAAGTGACCAAGTATCTGGTCACGGGATCATGCATTACGGTACGAGTAAAGTGACTTGCCGGTAACGAGATTGAACGAGGTATTGGGATACCGACGATCGAATCTCGGGCAAGTAATATATCGATTGACAAAGGGAATTGCATACGGGGTTGATTGAATCCTCGACATCGTGGTTCATCCGATGAGAACATCGCGGAGCGTGTGGGAGCCAACATGGGTATCCAGATCCCGCTGTTGGTTATTGACCTGAGATCGTCTCGGTCATGTCTACATGTCTCCCGAACCCGTAGGGTCTACACACTTAAGGTTCGGTGACGCTAGGGTTATTAGGAAGATAAGTATGTGATTACCGAATGTTGTTCGGAGTCCCGGATGAGATCCCAGACGTCACGAGGAGTTCCGGAATGGTCCGGAGGTAAAGATTTATATATGGAAAGTGGTTAAACGGACTCCGGAAAGTTTCGGGGGCATGCCGGTATTGTACCGGGGCCACCGGGAGGGTTCCGGGGGTCCACCGGGAGGGGCCACCCCTCCCGGGGGGCCACATGGGCTAAGTGGGAGAGGGAACCAGCCCCTAGTGGGCTGGCACGCCTCCCCACCTAGGCCCATGCGGCTAGGGTTTGGGGAGGGGAAACCCTAAAGGGGAGAAGGGGGCGCCCCCCTAGCTTGGGGGGCAAGCCACCCTTTCCTCCTCCCCTTTGGCCGCCGCCCCATCTAGGGTTTCCTCTAGGTGGCCGGCCCCCCTTGCCCTCTCCTCCTATATATAGAGGGGTGAGGGGAGGGCTGGAACACACAATTGAAGGCGCAACCCCTCCCCTCCCCAACTCCTCTCTTTCTCCGTCTTTGCTTGGCGAAGCCCTGCCGGAGAACTGCTGTACCAATTGCACCACGCCGTCGTGCTGCCATTGGAGTTGTCTTCCTCAACCTCTCCTTCATCCTTGCTGGATCAAGACGGAGGAGACGCCATCGTCCCATACGTGTGTTGAACGCGGAGGCGCTGTTCTTTCAGCGCTTGGTCATCGGTGATCGGAATCACGTCGAGTACGACTACTTCAACCTCGTTCTAACGAACGCTTCCACTCGTGATCTACAAGTGGTATGTAGATGCAAACTCACTCCCTTGACTCGTTGCTAGATGAACTCCTAGATGATCTTGGTGAAACGAGTAGGAAAATTTTTGTTTTCTGCAACGTTCCCCAACAAACCCTGCAGGGGTGTACTTCTTCACACACGCTCCCACCACTTACCGTCGTTTACATGACATGTACTCGGAAACCTTGAAGCGGAATCCCAACGAGGGTGTCGGCCACGGCCTATCTAAACACTTAAGTCCCTAGTCTAGGTTTATCGCCTATCCAGGTTCCATTCGCAGGGAGTCCGGCCGAGGTTTCCACATACGACCCCAAACGATGTGAACTGGGTTCCCGAGACACCAAACGGGCGCCTGGTACACAGTGCCACGGTGTATCTACCGCATCATAGCCCACCCCTAGGGTCAGCGCTACGCACGGCCGCCAACACATAACCTACAAACACCAGAAACTAGTTGCAACTCCTGGACAGAGTACTAGGGTGATTAAGAAGCCGAGAGGGTCAATTAAGGATCCCAATGAGTGGTAGTAGCTGTTCATGGATCACAGACACAGAACTCAGTTCCTGAGGATGGTTTCAATGAGACAACCCACCATGTACTCCTACATGGCCTCTCACCGCTACCTTTACCAAAACGTGTTCACACACTTAGCTCACACACAGTAGGACAAGTTTACACACCTCCAATCCATCCCCGATGAATCAGACCTGACTCAACTCTAAGCGGTAGCAAGCATGACAAACAAGCATGAATGAGTAGGCACATCAGGGCTCAAACAACTCCTACTCATGCTAGTGGGTTTCATCTATTTACTGTGGCAATGACAGGTCATGCAGAGGATAAGGGGTTCAACTACCGCAACAAGTAACAGATGAATCGTTGTTGTCCTAATGCAGTAAAAGAGAGAAGGAGCGAGTGAGTGGGCTTGTATCGGAATGAACAAGGGGGTTGTGCTTGCCTGGCACTTCTGAAGATAACATTGAGTCTTCATCAGTGTCAACGATCACAGCGTCGGAGCAGCGTCTACCGAGAGGGGACAATTACCGGCAAACAAGGAAGCACACAATCAATGCAATGCACAACATGATGCATGATAATGACATGGCAATATGCTGTTGATTGAGCTAATGCAACTAGCAACCATATTAAATGAAGTTGGTTTGAACCAAGGGTTCAAATTCTAACTCCATATGTGCTTATTTAAATGTCAATTATGCAAATTGCCCTGTACAACAACCCTAGGTTGTTCAAACATGCATGCAAATGCCATAAACAGATTCCTTGAATTTTTCTGATAATTGTTCATATATAATTTATTTCATTTGGAGTTACGGTTGATTTTATATGATTTTTAGAAGTTTAGTATATTTTCTGAAATTTCCTGAATTAAAATTAATCCAGAAAATGAGTTATGGCATCAGCACTACGTCATGCTGACCTTAGCAGGTCAACAGGCGCCATCCAGGTCAAACCTGACCAGTGGGGTCCATTGGTCAGTGACCCAGTGCTGGTTAGGGTCGCTTGACGTGTGGGGTGGGTCAACATGTGACGTGGCAAAGTCAAAATGACAGGTGGGGCCCACCTGAGATCGGTGCTAATCTAACAGAGTAGTTAACTAACTAATTAGGCACTAGGGCCCACATGGCAGTGGCTCTAGAGGGGTTGGTTAGTGGGATATTTAACCGCTAATGACGGCCACGTCAGCTAACGGTGTTTAGCCGCCGGCGACCTCAGATCGCGGCGGCGTCCGCGTCGGGATTGCGCTACAGGCCACGGTTTGGGGCGTGGTTGGGTTCTATGGAGAGCTGGGGCTGAGCCGCGTCTGTCGGTGGTGGAGTTGGGCCGGATGGTCGCCGGAATCGACGCCGACGACTAGGTTTGCGGCGGCCGTGGTTCGGGTTAGTTTGGGCTCGGCGTTAGGGTGCTTAGGAGGAGGAGCTGGTGGGAGCTGCGTGCTCCTGGGAATACACCGAACGCGTTGACGCGATCAGGCACGTGCTATGGTGGCTAAAACGACGGCGGCACCATGGACGGCGGCGATGAGCTCTCGGCTCCGGCGGAATCGAGCTAGCGGAGAGAAACGGAGAGGGGGCGAGCATAGGGAAGGTGCAGGAGCTCACAAGGGGTCGGGAGAGAAACTCAGCGGGCTCGGGGAAGCTTCTGCGACGGCGAATTGACGGCGGCGATCTCGGTCGGCCGTGGTTGGAGATGATGTTGAGGGTGCTCCTTCGGGGCTCTCCAGGTGGCGTGAGTCGGTGAGGAGGTTGGCGACGAGGTGCAGGAGCTCGGGAACAACTCGGGGCATCGTCGGGACGGCGGTGGTCGCGGCAAATTGCATCGGCGACGACGAGCTCCGCTCGGGTGTGCTCGGGAGAGGGAGCAGAGGGTGAGGGAGAGAGCAGAGAATGAGGGAGAGGAACGAGGGGGCTGCGGGGCGTTTCCTGACGCGTCGGGGGCGCCTCGGTGGCAAGCAGGAGGTGGAGCTCGGGCGCACGTGCTGTCGACACGCCTCTGCCTACTGGCAGAGGTTGAAGACAGCCGCTTCAGGCCAGTGGGCTGGGCCGCCAGCTAGAGTTGGGCCAGGTAAGCCTCTCTCTCTTTTATTTCTGTTTTTGTTTTTTTATTTCTCTGTAACTTCTGGGTTTTATTAGAAATACCAGAACGTTTCCAAAAATCCTGAAAATAATTGTGGCCTCTGGTTGGAATATTCCCAACAGCCCTCACTTAAGTTCAGAATTAATTGAGCATTTAGAATATTATATAGCATTTAAATGCCCAATTGCAAATAAGATATGATTTAATTCAAAAATCCAGGATGGCCTAGAAATATGTGCATCATTTTTGTCAGAGGTGCTAGACCAATTCAGAAATGATGAACATTTCTAAAGGGCATTTTGGGATCATTGAAAATATTTAAGTTTGAACTTGGTTGAATTTCATTTGCTGCTAGGGTTTATTATCCCCCATTTCAAATTAAAGAAGTAATTTAGACAAGATGCATGGATGCTTGTGCCAGTAATTGCTAACAATTCTAGGGCTGTGACAACTCACCCCCACTAAACAAGAATCTCGTCCCGAGATTCAAGACGTGAGGTAAGAAGACAGAGGGGCACAAACTAACACGGTCTTCACGATCCAGGTTGCACTTCATAGGAATGTTGACACGATCACCATCTTTGCCTCGATGTCTTGCTCTGAGAACTCCATCCAACATGATAATGGGAAGAAAAGAAACTCTTTAAAGATTGATCTTCTCGAAGATCGAGCAACCGACGATCAACTCACAGAATGAGACATAGCGACATCTGTTGAGATGAGACACGATACACACATCAAGGATGATGGAAATGAGTATATGACAAGGTTTAAATAAGTAGCGGAATTCCCACACCTAGGAGGGTGGTGAACGGTGTCAACGTAGCGAGGAGTTGGGTTGCCATGATACCACAACGAGACACCTTAAGGAAGATGACTCGCAGAATTATTCCCTTAAGTGGCAAAAATAATTACTTTTGATTCAAGAATCATTGCAACTCTCTATACCAGCCTAAGGCAATCACAAACGATCGTTTGAACGAATTCGAAAGAATGGCATACTCACACCAGAGTGGATGATGTGGACTACCTTGTTGAAGACAATGCAATGGATGATTTTCTTATCATGAAGAAGGATAGGACCCATGGTAAGTCCACTTTTGAAGATGATCCTGGACAACAACTATTGAGGTGCAAGCCGGGAACAAAATGCAAATGCTGGGAATGATTCTGGTAACTGGGGAAAAACTCAATAGTCGAGAGTGAGTCCACTGTTTGAAAAGGTTATAACATAACCGAGGAAACTAGAAGAAAATCCCAGTTAACGTCAACGATAAAACCTAGTGCTTGCGCATGCTCTCAAGAACTTGAGCATTTTCATATTCATCAAGGTTCTACCAACATCCGAGTCGAGGATCCTGGCAACACATCTTACTACCTTGACGAATAGTGATGGACAATGCAGATGCATAGAAAGACAACCCTTTCTCAGATTTCACCTTAGCGAGGCCAAGGGAATGAAATCTGGATGATCGACCGAGAGACATTTAGCACTCCGCTTCTAATGTTCTCCTTGATGTACTGGTTACCACGGTCATGCTTTAAAGCATGAACATAGCCATCAAGTAGTGGTCGAACTTCGAAATACAATAGATCCATAAGGAACAACTTCTGGAGTAAATCCTATGAAATCCTTATGGGGCAGTGGCCAACTTCCTCAATCAAGATACTACAATAATAGGTCTTCCGGATGGGTGTGTTGGCCACGACATCCACTTTACCGGTTACAGAGAGACCAATATTATAGTTCTTGGAGTGTGTTCCAACCATCATATCTGCCTAAAATTCAGATCTGGTTGGTGTCAGGATATTCCAGACTCATCAAGTCTAGAAAGAAAAAAATGAACTTTTGCAACACAAATCGACGAGACAACGTTGCGAGATTCTCGGGGAATGAACTGCGATAGCAAGCTCCAAAACATGAGTTGTTTCTACTACAACATGTGAACACATTGTCCCAGACAAGTATGACGACACAGTAGTCTTATAATAAAACACTACCGAGTTTTGGTGGGGAACCATCATTGAGGATATCGAAATCTTATGCATGACCTAGGATAGCACAACAACTCCTTTTCCTGGAACAGGTCAATCAGTGGCTTAGTGTGCTATGGAATTCATATGGAATGAAGATGATCAGTCTATCAGACCATGGAATACTTCACACGTGCATGACTAACTTGGGATGATTCCAGAGGAAGCAAAACTAACTTTCTTGAACTCACGGCGGCAACTTGCACCAAATGCACGTGAATCAGAGGAAGTCACTTCTTTCATCCAACATATGCTTCATGAGCTAGCATGAAGAGATGCTTTCAAAAGTTTCCAACACTAGCTTAATGTTCAACATGAATCATGGAGGAGATAAGATACTACTGATGGGATCAACAACAACTCATCGGGATTTCCATATCACTGGACTTCCACCATCATGTGAACACGGTGATAGCATTGGCCAGACCAAAAGATATAATGGTGTATGCCCGAGGGATCAACCACGGGTAAGACACCATTACGAACATCGTTGGTTCTGATTTGACTTGACCATTGCCCATACTCAAGTCAAAGTTTTGACAAGGCAATAGATCCAACAACTGATCACGAGGACCAATCGATGGAGATATCATCTTTCTTCAACACACACACACAAAAAGATATCCCTTGACATGAACTAGTTCAGAGAAGCTTTTATCTCCCAACTCTCCATGTTGTCGTCTAGCTCAACCAACTAGCTCAGGGATATCCAACACAGATTCCTGGAGAAGGAGTGATCTATAAGAAAATCAACTTGATCACGAACTCAACATAGCAGTCAGGTGACAACCAGGTAATACTTCCGAGAAGATATTTGGAAAATCATGAACCACTGATATGTTACTAAGCTCGAGATGAACCTTGCTTTTCAGGGCAAGATGATATGATCAAAAGAGTGAGGGATTGACACAATCGTAACTCATTGATCGAAGGGTGCCCCAACAAAAATGGACTAGGTAGCACGATCAGTCCTAGGATGGTGATTCAATAACCAACACGCTAAGGATGATATTAATGCCCATTAACTACCAAGCAACACGGTTGCTAGGAGTATTGATTTCACACGTCATGGTTCACTTGTCGGTATTCAGGTTACAATAACACGGGAACCGAGGAATGAACAATGATGGCAAGAAGTATTACTGCGTCAAGAATTCATAAGAGGTGGTTCAATTCTCATGACACTCTTGACATAAATATGGTAACACTCCAAGGTAGAGTGGAGCAAAAGCTGGATTGGCATTTTGATCCACGGAATACAATTGCTTTGACCCAATCCTAGATATGGATGAGGTTCTGGAGTTTGTTTCTCCTAGTCATCCCGGAATAGAGTGGCTTGACGAATCATAAGAATAATAGGCATCGATGAACGTGAATGCACAACTATTCCTGACTATCAATTGATATCCGAAGGTCAGGAAACAACTAAAGAGGGGCAACTCAAGGAACATATAACTTCTGAGTTGTGGATGCATAGATTAACTTGTCGAACAAGTTCAACATATTTCTTCCGGATAACCCATGCAGAGAGGTAGGATTGGCAGAGTCACAAGTATAATGGAGAACTCATCAAGAGCACTCTAGTTGTGATCTTTTGGTTCAAAGAACTTCCGCCAAGAATGGTTCAGGATATCTGGAGGAATGATATACCATGGACCTCGAGGACTAAGGCAAGGCTACTAATATCATAAAGGAACTAGCAAAAACTATCAACATGGGGTAAGTAGAGTGAATCTCGGGTTCAAAAGCCCAAGAGTAGAATACCTACTACTAAATGCCATCACGGGATGCTTTCGAGAATGGTGGCTAGAATCATCACACTGGGAACACAAAACATGGCTAGATTACTAGGTGATCCCCTAAGACACCTAGGGTCATAATAATAACTCCAACATATATGTCGAGGCAACAAAGTACCTCAAC
This sequence comes from Triticum monococcum, assembly GCA_034509565.1. NCBI lineage: Eukaryota > Viridiplantae > Streptophyta > Magnoliopsida > Poales > Poaceae > Triticum > Triticum monococcum. Next base: position 128,436,575 of record CM067842.1, read on the forward strand.
TCACCGATTAGTGTGCTTATTCTGAGTAAAAAGGACATCAGGAATGGAAAGAAAGGATGTGCAAATGCATCAGATTGTTTAGAAACCTGGGGCGACTCGAAAAGCATAACGGTTGTAAATGCTTAAAAAGATTTGAGACATCCTGCAAAATGGTGGCATAACCACTCAACATCACAATATCAAGGTTCTGAGGCCAGTTATGAACATATGGAAGTAGTAGGAACTGAACTGAGGCTTGAACTCAACAATCCTAGGCAACTACAGTTTAGTAACACGTCATCCTGAGAGATAGAAGAGAAGCCTAGTTCTTAACCCCGTAGAAAAGATAAGATGACTCAGATCAGAAGGTCATGAGGATAAGGAGTAAAAAGAGCCTTACGTTCCCTTCCACAATCAATTCCCTTACATAACTAAAGCATTTCTAGACTCGACTTCGACCAGTTCGGCTTGGTAATCCTACAGGCAGTCAGGCTCTGATACCAACGCTGTCAGGACCCTGATTCCAAGTCACATCGATCTAGCCGGTAACACCTCATATCACTTTGCGGCCTCACGCACGGTATCCCACGGGTGTCGCCTTACCATGGCCCGGAACCGTTTGTGCCTTTTGGCTCACGTATATGATAGTGTCGCTAGCATCCATATGACAGAGAACCCGGGCCGACATGGTTAGTCGTGAACCCAAAGCGGCACTAACCTATGGGGACAGGCATACATGATTCACATCGAGCATGTCGGTCAGCAGCGTGTGAATCCGGGCTGTAGCATTGGGCTAACAGGACTCCGGGAACCTGGGCTGTAGCAGGCTAGGCAGGACTCCGGATCTCACCACGTGACATTTCCCCGAAGGGACAGACACAGGAACAAAGTGAAACACATGCCGACCAGTCAAGTGTCCTGAGCAGTAGTGCTGGGCTAACAGGACTCCGGTGAACCGGGCTGTAGCGGACTACTATGGCTCATGGAAGCACTAGACTACATTTCCCCATAAGAGAGACTGCCAAGGATAAACAACTAGATTGTCGGATCCCACACATACCAAGCATTTCAATCATACACACAATATGCTCGATATGTGTAAATACAACATGGCATCACAACATAACTCTACAACTCAAGTATTTATTCATTAGGCTCCGAGGAGCGAGATATTACAAACATGGGTCTCATGACCCAACAATCATAGCATACAAGTCAAAGCACATGCGGAAGCTTAACATGTCTGAGAACAGACATCTACAAATGAAAAAGGCTAAATAGACTGACTATCTACCAGATCCTGCCGAGGGCACAAGATCGTAGCTGAGGTATCAAGCTAAACATCGAAGTCCACGTGGAACTACTAGCGAGACTGAAGCCTCTCTGCAAAAACATAATTTAAGCAAACGTGAGTACAATTGTACTCAGCAAGACTTACATCAGAACTAACTACATATGCATCAGTATCAACAAAGGGGTGGTGGAGTTTAACTGCAGCAAGCCAGCTTTGACTCAGTGGCTAACCTGAACTACGACTGCAAGCAACTCTTTTGGGATGGCACACATGAGTCCACATATTCACCATTCAATACACCACTATGGATCCGCTCCCGTTTCCCTATGAGAAGGCCATCCATAGCACTCACACTAATCTTGCGAGTTTTAGAGTATCCACTTTCACTTGTCTATGAACTATGCAAGGGGTCCAAGTTTCCATATCCGAGGAGTCTGGCTATTCGAATAGATAATGATAACCCTGCAGGGGTGTACTTCTTCACACATGCTCCCCCCACTTACCGTCATTTAGACGACATGTACATGGCAACCTTCAAGCGGAAGCCCAACGAGGGTGTTTGTAACACCCTCGATGCGACTATATCTCCCACGTGTCGAGGCACGCCTTAGAGGCATAATCGCATTGAAGGCATATGTCGCAAGTGAGGCAATCTTCACACAACCCATGTACATATAATATAAAGGGGAAAATAATAATAATAGTTGGCTTACACTCGCCACGTCACATCAAGGTACATAAATAGCATCCATCATACAAACACTCATGGCCCGACTACGGCACCGAAATAGAAAAGACTCCCCAACATGCGACTAATCCCTGAATCAAACCCCGAGCAGGCACCACTACTGATCATCAGGAAAAGAAACATAGTATCGCTGAGAGTCCTCGTCGTACTCCCACTTCAGCTCGAACGCGCCCTCCGGAGGAGTATCATCGGTCCCTACATCTAGTGTAATAGTAATCTGTGAGCCACAAGGACTCAGCAATCTCGCACCCTCGCGATCAAGACTATTTAAGCTAAATAGGTAAGGAAGGGGTAAGGTGAGTGGAGCTGCAGCAAGCGACTAGCATATATGGTGGCTAACTTATTCGCAAAAGAGAGCGAGAAGAGAAGGCAAAGCACGAGCGGAAACTAAATAGAGCAGGCTACGCAAACATAACTCCAACGCCGTGTCCACTTCCCGGACTCCGCCGAGAAGAGGCCATCACGGCAACACACACAGTTGATTCATTTTAATTAATTAGGTTCAAGTTGTCTACAACCAGACATTAACAAATTCCCATCTGCCCATAACCGCGGGCACGGCTTTCGAAAGATCAATCCCTGCAGGGGGGTCCCAACTTAGCCCATAACAAGCTCTCATGGTCAACGAAGGAATAGACCTCCACCCAGGACCCACCGATCAGACTCGGTATCCCGGTACAACAAGATGATTCGACAGGTCAAAACTAGTCCAGCAACACCGCCCGAATGCGCCGACAAATCCCGATAGGAGCTGCACATATCTCTTTCTCAGGGCACACTCAGATTGTCTAAACTTCCGGTAGGCCAGCCCAGAGTTGCCCTTGGTGGCCACCGGCGGCTGACGTTCCGGACCAACACTCAGAGGAGCACTGGCCCGTGGGGGGGGGGGCTAAAACAAAGATGACCCTCGGGCTCCGGAAACCCAAGGGAAAGAAAAGGGTAGGTGGCAAATGGTAAAACCAATGTTGGGCATTGCTGGAAAAGCTTTAATCAAGGCGAACTATCAAGGGGTTCCCATTATAGCCCAACCGCGTAAGGGACGCAACAATCCGGGAACATAACACCGATATGACGGAAACTAGGGCGGCAAGAGTGGAACAAAACACTAGGCGAGAGGCCGAGCCTTCCACCCTTTACCAAGTATATAGGTGAGTAAAGATAACATAGCAATATAATGATATACCAACAGTAAATAAATGTTCCAACAAGGAACGGCTCCAATCTTCACCTGCAACTAACAACGCTATAAGAAGGGCTGAGCAAAGCGGTAACATAGCCAATCAATGGTTTGCTAGGACAAAGGTGGGTTAGAGGCTCAATCATGGCAATTGGGAGGCTGACAAGCAAGTGGTAGGCATCGTAGCATTGGCAAAGCAAAAGAGCGAGCAAACTAGCATAGCAAAGATAGTAGTGATTTCAAGGGTGTGATCATCTTGCCTGCACAGTTGTCAGAATTGACTGGATCCTCAAAAGCAAACTCAACAGGCTCCTCGTTAGCGAACTCGTCTCCCGGCTCTACCCAACAACACAAACAAGCAACAAGGATACAATCAACCACGTGCAAAGGCAACCAATACGATGCAAAGATGATATGCTATGCGGGATGCGATGCGGGATGCAAAATGCAACATGTAACAGGAAATGCATGAACCTGGCCTCAACTTGGAAATCCAAGTGTGCCACTGGATAGAGGGGAAGAAATCCCCTGAAAACGATATAAAGATCATGGCAATCGGAGCTACGGTTAAGAAATGGCAAGCGTTTTACTAAACGAACCGATCTGCGATTTACAGCAACATGCCTCCTAAATGCAACAAAATGAACATGCTACAGCCACCCAACATGAAAACAAATTACATGGCAGTGATGTACTCATCAAGCTTAACAAATCATCATGACTGAGGCATAGGTAAAATCATCCATTAAGGGCTTCAAACAAGCATGGCAAAACTGAATAAGCAAAACAGATTTCAGACTTAGCGAAATTAACGCTAGTCTGAAATTTCAGACCACGATGCCCTCTTCGGAGCAGCAAAACAACATGAAGGAAAACCTGAACATGGCAAGTAAGAGCATGGCATGGAGCTACTCAACAAGCTTAACAAAACACCCAAAATGACCTGGGGCCAAAAGGGTTCACAAAATACTCTACCGAGCACACGAACATCGATGAAACACAATCAGTTTTCAGACTTAGTGAAAACTGGGACATGCTGAAATAATAACTCACGGAGGCATATAAACGAGCTCGAAGCTCTCACTACGGTGCAAGTCATGGCAAGGCAAGCATATATCCATTAATAAGGCACAAAATGCTAGCCATACATGGGAAGAACAATGGCATAGCATGCATGGATCACTAGCAATCACTCCGGCAAAATCGCAAAAGAGTTAACGATCTGCCCAAAACAGCAACTATCCAAAAGTTGAGCTCGATTGAGTCAACCTAGGGTGCTCCAACATAACAAGTAAAGACATGGATGGATTAAGCACAACAAGCTTAACAAATCACTCTTACTGATCATCCTCAAAAGAGGCACGGATCACTAGGAAACAAGCCGGACATATAGCATCGTGAACTAAAACGGCTCAGACTTAGTGAAAATCGCTAAGTCCCTGAAATCTGAAATCTCAGGTAGCCCTCTTCGCAAGCTTGCACAAGAGAACACACACGTCCTAAAAATACATGGAAGGCACCTCTGGAAAGAAGACAACATGCTTAACAATTCATCCCAAAGGGGCACAGGCATATCATGCACGGATTAAATATGGCAAAAATGACAAAAGTGCATGTTGGACTAACGGATCTGCAATTTAACTCAACATGCCTCCTTCCAACAGCATTTTGGGCACCAAGATGACCTCGAATGCAAAAGATGCAATGGAATGAAATGATGTACTCGTCGAGACGAAGAATTTGACATATCATACGCCCAAATCGGAGCTACGGATGCAAAGTTATGGCAGGTCAAACATGAGCATATGGAGTAAAAATCCTGGGACTTAGACAAAAAAAATGCACCCTAGGGTTTACTGTTCACCCAGATCCGATCCGGCGCAACACTGTAGCTCGGGCCCGGGACCGAGCCCGGCGATGGCGGCGGCGGCGGATCCCGCCGGATCCGGCGAGGGCGCGGGGCGCCGGCGTCGAGGGGAGGCCGGAGGGCGGCGCGCGGCCACCGGAGCCGGCGAGGAGCGGCAGCGGCCGGGCACCGCGGTGGCGCGAGGCGGCGGGGAGCGGTGCGGCGGGGCCCGGCGGGTAGCTCCGGCGAGCTCGCGGCCGGAGTTGATGGCAGGCGGCGGAGGCGGCGACCGGGCACGAGGGAGGCGGCGGCGGCCTGCGGGCGAGGAGGCGGTGGAGGGAGTGGGCCGCGGGGGCCGGGCGTGGGCTCGGCGGGCCTCCGCGGCGGCGGCGGCGGCGGTGCCACGTGGCAGCGGGCGACGGGCTGCGGGCGGATGTCCGGTGCGGCCGGACGTGTCCGGCGCGCCGGAGGGAGTTTTTTTAGGGTTTCGGGGGGAGGGAGAGATCCGAAAAACGGGGGGTCTATTTATAGACCTAGAGGGAGCTAGGAGAGTCCAAATGAGGTGCGGTTTTCGCCCACACAATCGTGATCGAACTACCGAGACGATGGAGCTGAGTTTGGTGGGTTTTGGGCCAAAATGGAGGGGTGTTGGGCTGCACACACACGAGGCCTTTTCGGTCCCTCGGTTAACCGTTGTCCAAATGGCCCGAAACTTGACAGGCGGTCTACCGGTAGTAAACCAAGGCCGCATGGCAAGTCTCGGTCCAATCCGGAAATGTTTAATCCCCACACACGAAAGAAAGCTAGAAATGGCCACCGGAGGATAACGAAGCGCCGGAATGCAAAACGGACAACGGGGAAAATGCTCGAATGCATGAGATGAACATGTATGCAAATGCGATGCACGTGACGACATGATATGAGATGCACGAAAACAAAACAACACACGGGGACAAAGACCCAAACCCGAGAATTAAATATAACTTAATGCCGGAAACGGCTTGAGTCGGCGTACAATTGAGGAAGGTTACATGTGGGGCGTTACAACACTCCACCACTACGAAAAGATCTCGTCCCGAGATCTAGGGCTGAAAGAACTCCGGGTACTCAGAACGGAGGTGATCCTCGCGTTCCCAGGTAGCTTCACGGTCGGAATGGTGTGACCACTTGACTTTGAGAAACTTGATTGACTTGTTGCGAGTTTTGCGTTCAGTCTCTTCAAGGATTGCAACTGGGTGCTCACGGTAGGAGAGATCTTCTTGGAGCTCAATGTCCTCGAAGTTGACGGTGCGCTCGGGCGCCTTGAAGCACTTTCGGAGTTGCGAGACGTGGAACACATCATGAACATTGGCAAAGGTTGCAGGAAGCTCGAGTTGATAGGCGAGGTCGCCTCTCTTGCTGACGATCTTGAAAGGCCCGACGTATCTTGGGGCAAGCTTCCCTTTGATACCGAAGCGACGAGTCCCTTTCATAGGAGAGACGCGGAGGTAGACATGATCTCCGATCTCGAAGGCCAAATCACGGTGCTTGCTGTCGTAGTAGCTCTTCTGACGAGACTGGGCTGCTTTGAGGTTATCACGTATGACCTTGCACATTTCTTCTGCTTCTGTGATCAAGTCATTACCCAGCAGCTGACGTTCACCGGTTTCAGACCAGTTGAGAGGTGTACGGCACTTCCTACCATACAGAATTTCAAACGGGGCCTTGCCGGAACTTGCTTGGGAACTGTTGTTGTACGAGAATTCAGCATAAGGAAGGCAATCCTCCCACTTCATGCCGAAGGAGATAACACAAGCCCTGAGCATATCTTCAAGAATCTGGTTGACACGCTCGACTTGACCGCTTGTTTGAGGATGGAAAGCAGTGCTGAAGCGAATGTTGGTGCCCATGGCCTTCTGAAAAGAATCCCAAAACTTGGAGGTAAAGATGCTGCCACGGTCTGAAGATATCACTTGAGGAATACCGTGCAGAGAGACAATGCGGGAGGTGTAGAGCTCCGCCAATTGAGCTGCAGTGATTGACTCTTTGATAGGCAAGAAATGAGCCACTTTGGTCAGCTTGTCGATGACGACGAATATAGCATCATTGCCACGCTTGGACTTAGGAAACCCAGTCACGAAGTCCATTTCAATGTGGTCAAACTTCCATTCTGGAATGGGGAGAGGTATAAGCAACAACTTTCTTCTCTTGCATCAGTACTGCACCGAGACCTTGGAGAGAGGCATCACAAAAAACCTCGTACGGCTTGGTTTCATCAGGCGGAGTTAGAACTGGAGCAGTGATCAATTTCTCTTTCAAAGCGTTGAAAGCAACATCACACTCCGGAGACCAAACGTACTTGACGTGCTTCTGAAGAAGATTTGAGAGAGGCTTCGCAATCTTGGAGAAGTTTTCAACGAATCTTCGGCAATAACTTGCAAGACCGAGGAAGCTACGGAGTTGCTTCACATTCTGAGGAGGTTCCCAATTAACGATTGCAGACACCTTCTCAAGATCCACGGAAATGCCCTTGGCAGAGATAATATGCCCAAGATAAAGAACCTCATCGAGCCAAAACTCACACTTAGAGAACTTGGCATAGAATTGATGTTCCCTTAGCTTGTCAAGAACCAAACACAAGTGTTTGGCATGATCTTCCTTGTTCTTCGAGAAAACCAGGATATCATCGAGATAGACCAAAACAAAGTCGTTGGTGTAGGGGTTGAAGATGAAGTTCATCATGCGAGAGAACGTCGGAGGAGCATTAGCGAGGCCAAAAGACATAACTGTGTATTCATATGACCCATAGCTTGTTCTGAACGCCGTCTTCGGAATATCTTGTTCACGAATGCGAATTTGATGATAACCCATACGGAGATCAAGCTTGGAGAATACTTGGGCACCCTTGAGTTGTTCGAATAGCTCATTAATGTTGGGAAGTGGATATTTGTTCTTGATGGTCTTCTTGTTCAATGGACGATAATCAACACAAAGTCGGTCCGTTCCATCCTTCTTCTTCACAAAAAGAACACCACAACCCCACGGAGAAGTACTAGGCCGAATGAGACCCATACTTTCTTGCTTATCGAGCTGTTTCTTCAACTCCTTCAACTCTTCGGGGCCGAGCTTGTAAGGCCGCTTGCACACCGGTTCCGTACCGGGCTCAAGTTCAATAACGAATTCAACAGGCCGGTTTGGAGGCATGCCTGGGAGTTCTTCAGGGAAGACATCTTGATATTCACAAACAACCGGAATCTGCGAAATAGCATCCAATTCACCCTTTTCATTGAGAGAGAACAACCGGATGGTATTATCCCGAGCAGCAAAGACAATTACTTCCTCAGACGAATGAGTCAGTTGAATCTGCTTGGCTGTGCAATCCAGCTGAGCTTTATGTTTAGAGAGCCAGTCCATCCCAAGAATGAGATCGATATCGGAATTGCCAAGAATCATCGGGGAAGCCAGAAACTTAAAGTCACCCAGCGAGATAGAAATATCCGGAACTTCATAGTTAGCAAGCAAGCATTTGCTCGGAGAGACGACTGCTAATGGCTGATGCATAACTTGAGAAAACCACCCGTGCTTAGATGCAAAAGGCTTCGAGATGAAACAATGTGATGCACCTGTATCAAAAAGTACTTTTGCAGGAACATCGTTAACAGGAAGGTTACCCATGATCACATCTGACGAATCCTCTGCTTGAGCTGCATTCACCATATTGACCTTGGCGTGCTTGGGATTATGCTTGACCACAGCTGTACTTGCCGATCTGACAGGAGGAGGAGGAGGAAGACGCCTCTGGTTGAAACACTTGTTGGCGTAGTGACCCTTCTGTTGGCACTTGTTGCACGTGACCTCTGAGAGCGGACGGTGATACGGAGCACTCGATCTTGGAGCTTGAGACGAAGTCTTGTTCTGAAAGCCTGGGTTGGGTGGGTGGGAAGAACCACTGCCACCTTTGCTCTTCTGCTGATACGGCTGACGGAACGGAGGAGGAGGAAGCCAATACTTCTGCTGCTTGGTCACTTGAGTAGAGGACGAAGACGAAGTGTCTCTGACTCGCTTCCTGGAAGCATCACACCTGAGCTGAGCAGCCTCTTGCTTCAGTGCCATGTTGTAGAACTCATCGTATCTCGGTGGCTCGAAGAGGACAAGAGCGAGCTGAATTTCTTCACGAAGACCACCCCTGAACTGATAGATCATGCTCTTCTCATCAGGATCATCCTGCTTGGCAAAACGGGCGAGCTTCTGGAACAGCTTGTTGTAGTCATAGACAGACAAAGAGCCTTGCTTCAGATTGCGAAATTCTTCACGTTTTCTTTCAGTCACACTTTGAGGAATGTGATGAGCGCGGAAATCACGACGGAAATCATCCCAAGTGATCAAACGTCCACCTCTGGAATCCCGGTACTGCTGAAACCACTCTGCGGCCTGATCCTTGAGCTGGAAAGACGCGAACTTGACGAAATCTTCAGGTCTGATGTTGCTACATTCAAAATGCTTGCCCAGATCGACTAACCAATCATCAGCATCGGTAGCCTCAACGCAGTTACTGAACGTCTTTGGACCTTTTGCGAGGAACTGATTCAGAGTTGCAAACTGGTTCTGGTTGCTGCCTTGATTCGCTTGACTGCTTTGATTCCGCTCTTGGATGATTTGCATGATCAGCTGAGTATTTGCATTAGTAGCAGCCATCACAGCCTGCCATGCTTCCGGAGGAGGCGGAGGCGGCGGAGGATCTTGATTCTGGTTCTGACTGGTGCTCTTAGCGGGAGCCATCCTGAAGAGGTTGACAACTATTAGCACACAAATAAAGGAATATTGAAGGTGAAACCAACGGAATGAAAATTGCAACATAAAGTCTTCACATCCGAACAAAATGAACGAATGCACTTCTCTTGAAGTGGTCACATATTCCTAAATTGCGAAGCCGCGAAGAATCAGGTAGAATAGGTACAACAACGAGGGATGGAATCAACATATGACGTCGAAGAAGAACGAATACCACAAATCGAAATAAAACCAAGGGTTGGCTTGCGGAATAAGCCGGAACAAACACATGATAGAAATTTCGTTCGAAGTGTTCGTGGTAGGACCTACACGGGCTCGACCGTACAGCACCATCATGTACAAGGCAGTGCACATGACATACGAAGCGTCCCCGAGTCAGCATAGCCAAGGACTCTTTAAGACACAATGAGGCCACTGTAAAATCAACCGTGAATAGGCGAACCACTAGACGTCGAACCCCAATTTCATATCACACATCTGTTGGAAAGATATCCTAAGGCTACTTGAATTCCCACCTATGAAATTCCCGAAACTTTCCGGTTATGCAATCAGGTGTTGAGGATACAGGGGAAGCATAATATCTCACCCAAGCTAGCAAATCCTACATCCAGCTGCATCCATCCTTCAACACATAACCAAGAAACCTTCGGAAACCATCTATCTCAACCTTCGAAAAACATCCGTTATACAAGTTATGGCGATACTCCCGAACTCCCGCCCCAGTACTGGGTGGCGTCGAGGTTATCTCACCAACGAACTGCATAAAGGAGATTTTCGATGTCGCGCACATATCTCAAGTATACCAGAATTGCAACGATAGAATTATGATGACAACACCTCAGAGCTCAACTCCCCGGGACACTTCCACTAAACCCCTGACAGGAGGCACCAAGACAGTATTCTCATCATAAGCCATCGGAACAAAACTAAGATACTCGCGTGATCCTAAAAAAATTTTTAGTGACATTTGAGAAGAGAAGAGTCAAAACTCTACGTCAGGATGCCTTACCAGAGCGATGAGGAGACTGGGAAGTAAAAAGAATTCCTAAGCTCTCCGATATATAATCCCTAAGGACTCAAAACATTTTTCTAGACACAACTCGGCTGCTAAAAACGATCAAGCAATGGGGCTCCTAAGGTCGGGGAAGGCTCTGATTACCAACTTGTAACACCCTCGATGCGACTATATCTCCCACGTGTTGAGGCACGACTTAGAGGCATAATCGCATTGAAGGCATATGTCGCAAGTGAGGCAATCTTCACACAACCCATGTACATATAATATAAAGGGGAAAATAATAATAATAGTTGGCTTACACTCGCCACGTCACATCAAGGTACATAAATAGCATCCATCATACAAACACTCATGGCCCGACTACGGCACCGAAATAGAAAAGACTCCCCAACATGCGACTAATCCCTGAATCGAACCCCGAGCAGGCACCACTACTGATCATCAGGAAAAGAAACATAGTATCGCTGAGAGTCCTCGTCGTACTCCCACTTCAGCTCGAACGCGCCCTCCGGAGGAGTATCATCGGTCCCTGCATCTGGTGTAATAGTAATCTGTGAGCCACAAGGACTCAGCAATCTCGCACCCTCGCGATCAAGACTATTTAAGCTAAATAGGTAAGGAAGGGGTAAGGTGAGTGGAGCTGCAGCAAGCGACTAGCATATATGGTGGCTAACTTATTCGCAAAAGAGAGCGAGAAGAGAAGGCAAAGCACGAGCGGAAACTAAATAGAGCAGGCTACGCAAACATAACTCCAACGCCGTGTCCACTTCCCGGACTCCGCCGAGAAGAGGCCATCACGGCAACACACGCAGTTGATTCATTTTAATTAATTAGGTTCAAGTTGTCTACAACCGGACATTAACAAATTCCCATCTGCCCATAACCGCGGGCACGGCTTTCGAAAGATCAATCCCTGCAGGGGGGTCCCAACTTAGCCCATAACAAGCTCTCACGGTCAACGAAGGAATAGACCTCCACCCAGGACCCACCGATCAGACTCGGTATCCCGGTACAACAAGATGATTCGACAGGTCAAAACTAGTCCAGCAACACCGCCCGAATGCGCCGACAAATCCCGATAGGAGCTGCACATATCTCTTTCTCAGGGCACACTCAGATTGTCTAAACTTCCGGTAGGCCAGCCCAGAGTTGCCCCTGGTGGCCACCGGCGGCTGACGTTCCGGACCAACACTCAGAGGAGCACTGGCCCGTGGGGGGGGGGCTAAAACAAAGATGACCCTCGGGCTCCGGAAACCCAAGGGAAAGAAAAGGGTAGGTGGAAAATGGTAAAACCAATGTTGGGCATTGCTGGAAAAGCTTTAATCAAGGCGAACTATCAAGGGGTTCCCATTATAGCCCAACCGCGTAAGGGACGCAACAATCCGGGAACATAACACCGATATGACGGAAACTAGGGCGGCAAGAGTGGAACAAAACACTAGGCGAGAGGCCGAGCCTTCCACCCTTTACCAAGTATATAGGTGAGTAAAGATAACATAGCAATATAATGATATACCAACAGTAAATAAATGTTCCAACAAGGAACGGCTCCAATCTTCACCTGCAACTAACAACGCTATAAGAAGGGCTGAGCAAAGCGGTAACATAGCCAATCAATGGTTTGCTAGGACAAAGGTGGGTTAGAGGCTCAATCATGGCAATTGGGAGGCTGACAAGCATGTGGTAGGTATCGTAGCATTGGCAAAGCAAAAGAGCGAGCAAACTAGCATAGCAAAGATAGTAGTGATTTCAAGGGTGTGATCATCTTGCCTGCACAGTTGTCAGAATTGACTGGATCCTCAAAAGCAAACTCAACGGGCTCCTCGTTAGCGAACTCGTCTCCCGGCTCTACCCAACAACACAAACAAGCAACAAGGATACAATCAACCACGTGCAAAGGCAACCAATACGATGCAAAGATGATATGCTATGCGGGATGCGATGCGGGATGCAAAATGCAACATGTAACAGGAAATGCATGAACCTGGCCTCAACTTGGAAATACAAGTGTGCCACTGGATAGAGGGGAAGAAATCCCCTGAAAACGATATAAAGATCATGGCAATCGGAGCTACGGTTAAGAAATGGCAAGCGTTTTACTAAACGAACCGATCTGCGATTTACAGCAACATGCCTCCTAAATACAACAAAATGAACATGCTACAGCCACCCAATATGAAAACAAATTACATGGCAGTGATGTACTCATCAAGCTTAACAAATCATCATGACTGAGGCATAGGTAAAATCATCCATTAAGGGCTTCAAACAAGCATGGCAAAACTGAATAAGCAAAACAGATTTCAGACTTAGCGAAATTAACGCTAGTCTGAAATTTCAGACCACGATGCCCTCTTCGGAGCAGCAAAACAACATGAAGGAAAACCTGAACATGGCAAGTAAGAGCATGGCATGGAGCTACTCAACAAGCTTAACAAAACACCCAAAATGACCTGGGGCCCAAAGGGTTCACAAAATACTCTACCGAGCACACGAACATCGATGAAACACAATCAGTTTTCAGACTTAGTGAAAACTGGGACATGCTGAAATAATAACTCACGGAGGCATATAAACGAGCTCGAAGCTCTCACTACGGTGCAAGTCATGGCAAGGCAAGCATATATCCATTTAGAAGGCACAAAATGCTAGCTAGACATGGCAAGAACAATGGCATAGCATGCATGGATCACTAGCAATCACTCCGGCAAAATCGCAAAAGAGTTAACGATCTGCCCAAAACAGCAACTATCCAAAAGTTGAGCTCGATTGAGTCAACCTAGGATGCTCCAACATAACAAGTAAAGACATGGATGGATTAAGCACAACAAGCTTAACAAATCACTCTTACTGATTATCCTCAAAAGAGGCACGGATCACTAGGAAACAAGCCGGACATATAGCATCGTGAACTAAAACGGCTCAGACTTAGTGAAAATCGCTAAGTCCCTGAAATCTGAAATCTCAGGTAGCCCTCTTCGCAAGCTTGCACAATACAACACACACGTCCTAAAAATACATGGAAGGCACCTATGGAAATAAGACAACATGCTTAACAATTCATCCCAAAGGGGCACAGGCATATCATGCACGGATTAAATATGGCAAAAATGACAAAAGTGCATGTTGGACTAACGGATCTGCAATTTAACTCAACATGCCTCCTTCCAACAGCATTTTGGGCACCAAGATGACCTCGAATGCAAAAGATGCAATGGAATGAAATGTTGTACTCGTCGAGACGAAGAATTTGACATATCATACGCCCAAATCGGAGCTACGGATGCAAAGTTATGGCAGGTCAAACATGAGCATATGGAGTAAAAATCCTGGGACTTAGAGAAAAAAAATGCACCCTAGGGTTTACTGTTCACCCAGATCCGATCCGGTGCAACACTGTAGCTCGGGCCCGGGACCGAGCCCGGCGATGGCGGCGGCGGCGGATCCCGCCGGATCCGGCGAGGGCGCGGGGCGCCGGCGTCGAGGGGAGGCCGGAGGGCGGCGCGCGGCCACCGGAGCCGGCGAGGGGCGGCAGTGGCCGGGCACCGCGGTGGCGCGAGGCGGCGGGGTGCGGCGCGGCGGGGCCCAGCGGGGAGCTCCGGCGAGGAGCTCCGGCGAGCTCGCGGCCGGAGTTGATGGCAGGCGGCGGAGGCGGCGACCGGGCGCGAGGGAGGCGGCGGCGGCCTGCGGGCGAGGAGGCGGCGGAGGGAGTGGGCCGCGGGGGCCGAGCATGGGCTCGGCGGGCCTCCGCGGCGGCGGCGGCGGCGGTGCCACGTGGCAACGGGCGACGGGCTGCGGGCGGATGTCCGGTGCGGCCGGACGTGTCCGGCGCGCCGGAGGGAGTTTTTTTAGGGTTTCGGGGGGAGGGAGAGATCCGAAAAACGGGGGGAGGGGGGTCTATTTATAGACCTAGAGGGAGCTAGGAGAGTCCAAATGAGGTGCGGTTTTCGCCGACACAATCGTGATCGAACGACCGAGACGATGGAGCTGAGTTTGGTGGGTTTTGGGCCAAAATGGAGGGGTGTTGGGCTGCACACACACGAGGCCTTTTCGGTCCCTCGGTTAACCGTTGGAGTATCAAACGAAGTCCAAATGGCCCGAAACTTGACAGGCGGTCTACCGGTAGTAAACCAAGGCCGCATGGCAAGTCTCGGTCCAATCCGGAAATGTTTAATCCCCACACACGAAAGAAAGCTAGAAATGGCCACCGGAGGAGAACGAAGCGCCGGAATGCAAAACGGATAACGGGGAAAATGCTCGAATGCATGAGATGAACATGTATGCAAATGCGATGCTCGTGACGACATGATATGAGATGCACGAAAACAAAACAACACACGGGGACAAGGACCCAAACCCGAGAATTAAATATAACTTAATGCCGGAAACGGCATGAGTCGGAGTACAATTGAGGAAGGTTACATGTGGGGCGTTACAGTGTTGGCCACAGCCTACCTAAACACTTAAGTCCCTAGTCCAGGTTTATCGCCTATCCAGGTTCCATCCGCAGGGAGTCCAGCCGAGGTTTCCACATACGGCCCCGAACGATGTGAACAGGGTTCCCGAGACACCAAACGGGCACCCGATACACCGTGCCACGGTGTATCTACCGCATCATAGCCCACCCCTAGGGTCAGTGCTACGCACGGCTGCCAACACATAACCTTCAAACACCAGAAACTAGTTGCAACTCCTGGATAGAGTAGTAGGGTGATTAAGAAGCCGAGAGGGTCAATTAAGGATCCCAATGAGTGGTAGTAGCTGTTCATGGATCACAGACACAGAACCCAGTTCCTGAGGACGGTTTCAATGAGACAACCCACCATGTACTCCTACATGGCCTCTCACCGCT
The DNA here is from genome assembly GCA_034509565.1 of Triticum monococcum. Taxonomy (NCBI): domain Eukaryota; kingdom Viridiplantae; phylum Streptophyta; class Magnoliopsida; order Poales; family Poaceae; genus Triticum; species Triticum monococcum. Next base: position 128,452,259 of record CM067842.1, read on the forward strand.
ACCTTTATCAAAACGTGTTCACACACTTAGCTCACACAGTAGGACATGTTTACACACCTCCGATCCATCCCTGATGAATCAGACCTGACTCAACTCTAAGCAGTAGCAGGCATGACAAACAAGCATGAATGAGTAGGCACATCAGGGCTCAAACAACTCCTACTCATGCTAGTGGGTTTCATCTATTTACTGTGGCAATGATAGGTCATGCAGAGGATAAGGGGTTCAACTACCACAACAAGTAACAGATGAATCATTGTTGTCCTAATGCAGTAAAAGAGAGCAGGAGCGAGTGAGTGGGCTTGTATCGGAATGAACAAGGGGGTTGTGCTTGCCTGGCACTTCTGAAGATAACATTGAGTCTTCATCAGTGTCAACGATCACATCATCGGAGCAGCGTCTACCGAGAGGGGACAATTACCGGCAAACAAGGAAGAACACTATCAATGCAATGCACAACATGATGCATGATAATGACAGGGCAATATGCTGTTGATTGAGCTAATGCAACTAGCAACCATATTAAATGAAGTTGGTTTGAACCAAGGGTTCAAATTCAAACTCCATATGTGCTTATTTAAATGTCAATTATGCAAATTTCCCTGTACAACAACCCTTGGTTGTTCAAACATGCATGCAAATGCCATAAACGGATTCCTTGAATTTTTCTGATAATTTTTCATATATAATTTATTTCATTTGGAGTTACGGTTGATTTTATATGATTTTTAGAAGTTTAGGATATTTTCTGAAATTTCCTGAATTAAAATTAATCCAGAAAATGAGTTATGGCGTCAGCACTATGTCATGCTGACCTCAGCAGGTCAACAAGCGCCATCCAGGTCAAACCTGACTAGTGGGGTCCACTGGTCAGTGACCCAGTGCTGGTTAGGGTCGCTGATGTGTGGGGTCGGTCAACGTGTGACGTGGCAAAGTCAAAATGACATGTGGGGCCCTCCTGAGATCGGTGCTAATCTAACAGAGTAGTTAGCTAACTAATTAGGCACTAGGGCCCACACGGCAGTGGCTCTAGAGGGGTTGGTTAGTGGGATATTTAACCGCTAATGACAGCCACGTCAGCTACCGGCATTTAGCCGCCGACGACCTCAGATCACGGCGGCGTCCGCGTCGGGATTGCGCTATAGGCCACGGTTTGGGGCGTGGTTGGGTTCTATGGAGAGCTGGGGCTGAGCCGCGTATGTGGGTGGTGGAATTGGGTCAGATGGTCGCCGGAATCGACGCCGACAACGAGGTTTGCGGCGGCCGTGGTTCGGGTTAGTTTGGGCTCGACGTTAGGGTGCTCGGGAGGAGGAGCTGGTGGGAGCTGCGTGCTCCTGGGAAGGCACCGAACGCGTTGACACGATCAGGCACGAGCTATGGTGGCTAAAACGACGGCGGCACCAAGGACGGCGGCGATGAGCTCTCGGCTCCGGCGGAATCGAGCTAGCGGAGAGAAACGGAGAGGGGGCGAGCATAGGGAAGGTGCAGGAGCTCACAAGGGGTCGGGAGAGAAACTCAGCGGGCTCGGGGAAGCTTCTGCGACGGTGAGTTGACGTCAGCGATCTCGGTCGGCCGTGGTTGGAGATGATGTTGAGGGTGTCGCTTCGGGGCTCTCCTGGTGGCGTGAGTCGGTGAGGAGGTTGGCGACGAGGTGCAGGAGCTCGGGAACAGCTCGGGGCATCGTCGGGACGGCGGTGGTCGCGGCAAATTGCGTCGGCGACGACGAGCTCCGCTCGGGTGTGCTCGGGAGAGGGAGTAGAGGGCGAGGGAGAGAGCAGAGAGTGAGGGAGAGGAACGAGGGGGCTGCGGGGCGTCTCCTAACGCGTCGGGGGTGCCTCGGTGGCAAGCAGGAGGTGGAGCTCGGGCGCACGCGATGTCGACACGCCTCTGCCTACTGGCAGAGGTTGAAGACAGCCGCTTCAGGCCAGTGGGCTGGGCCACCAGCTGGAGTTGGGCCAGGTAAGCCTCTCTCTCTCTTTTATTTCTGTTTTTGTTTTTTTATTTCTCTGTAACTTCTGGGCTTTATTAAAAATACCAGAATGTTTCCAAAAATCCTGAAAATAATTGTGGCCTCTGGTTGGAATATTCCCAACAGCCCTCACTTAAGTTCAGAATTAATTGAGCATTTAAAATATTATATAGCATTTAAATGCCCAATTGCAAATAACATATGATTTAATTCAAAAATCCAGGATGGCCTAGAAATATGTGCATCATTTTTGTTAGAGGTGCTGGACCAATTCAGAAATGATGAACATTTCTAAAGGGCATTTTGGGATCATTGAAAAGATTTAAGTTTGAACCTGGTTGAATTTCATTTGCTGCTAGGGTTTATTATCCGCCATTTCAAATTAAATAAGTAATTTAGACAAGATGCATGGATGCTTGTGCCACTAATTGCAAACAATTCTAGGGCTGTGACAACGACCGACATGCATCTGAAGTGGACTATACATGGAGAGGCTAACAGCTGGGTCCATGGCCACACGCAAGGAAATGCCTCCTTATTACGCGCAAAATAATGATTTCCTCCACCTGACATCTGGGACCCATCGAAACGGCCTCTGTATTTCATGAAAAAACGTTACCGCCGCTGACAGCTCGGACCCACCAGCTATATCTTCGCATGCAAGGAAGTGCCTCCTTATTACGCACAAAAAAAATGAATACTCCCCCTGCTAGCTGGGACCCAGTATAGTGGGCCTACTAAGTTGACGGGGACGAAGGGCTTTGTCAACTTAGTCAACATGCACGATTCTAGCTCGACTGACCGTACGATGTCCATCCAACGGTTGTAGTGCTTCTTCTCTGGTCTTCTTGCTCCAGCCGCCCAAACCAGCGCCGGTCGTGCCGCCTGCTCCTGCCTCTCGTGGCCGGCTGTGATGCCGCGGAGGCCTCACCGCCCCCATACTACTCCCACCGCTAGCCAGGCCATCCCTCCACTCCACTCACCCCACACCCCCTGTTATTCAGCGGCGACGGCAGCGCAGCCGAACCAGTGAACCCTCGTACTCCTCTCCGCGTGGGCATCCACTGCCGCATCTTCCCTGGCTCCGCGTCATCCCCTTCCTAGGCCTCGCCGTTGTCCACCGCCGTGGTGCTGTTGGCGCGCCGTGGTCAATGTGGTCAACGACCAAATTCCATCAGAAGAATACTGTACGTGGAGAGGCTGACAGCTGGGTCCACGGCAGCCGCAAGGAAGTGCCTCCTTATTACACGGAAAATAATTATTCCTCCACCTGACAGCAGGGACCCACCGGACGGGCCACCAGTATTTTGCGAAAAATCGTTTCCCCCTGACAGCTGGGACCCACCGGACGGGCCACCGTATTTCGCGAAAAAACATTCTCCCCGCTGTCAGCTCGGACCCACCGGAAGTGCCTCCTTATTACGCACAAGAAATGAATACTCCCCCGGCTAGCTGGGACCCACCTTGCTGGGAGGCTGACTTATGGGCCTACTAAGTTGACGGGGATGGAGGGCTTTGTCAACTTAGTCATATGCACGATTCTAGCTCAAGTGACCATACGATGTCCATCCGACGGCCGTCATGCTTCTTCAACCTCTGGTCTTCTTGCTCCAGCCGCCCAAACCAGCGCCGGTCGTGCCTCGTGCTCCTGCCTCCCGTGGACGGCTGCGATGCGGCGGAGGCCTCACCGCCCCCTACTACTCCCACCACTGGCCAGGCCATCCCTCTACTCACCCACACCCCCTTTTACTCTGTGGCGACGACAGCCTCACACCGCAGCGAACTAGTGCCCTCGTACTCCTCTACGTGTGGGAATCCACTGCCGCGTCTTCCCCGGCTCCGCGTCGTCCCCTTCCTAGGCCTCGCCGTCGTCCACCGCCCTGGTGCTCTCGGCGCGGCGTGGTCAACATGGTCAAGGAACGGCTTCCATCGGACGTGGACTGTACGTGGAGAGGCTGACAGCTGGGTCCATAGCCACAGCAAGGAAGTGCCTCCTTATTACATGCAAAATAATTATTCCTTCACCTGACAGCGGGGACCCTCCGGACGGGCCACCATATTTCGCCCCCTTGACTGCTGGGACCCTGCAGCTACATCTTCGCAGGCAAGGAAGTGCCTGATAGTCGGGACCCACCTGGTCGAAGCGTATGTAGCGTTGACATTCTGGTCGCGAATGTGTACGTACATACTGGTCGATGTAGAGGCGCGCACGTGTCGTAGTAGAGGCGTGCACGTAGCATGTACACGTACGTACAGTGGCCAGGGTGCAAGAAAGAAAATACGGCCACATATGTGTACATATGGGCGGGGTCTCGAATGCCTACTCGCGCATATGTACGGCGAGGGCTCGTGTACATGGCTGGGTCGGAACGGAGAAACAGCGTCGTCGTCGTGTTCATGGGTCGGAACGGAATGTGTGGTCATGTTCATCGGGAGGGCTTGGATGGAAGAGGCGATGGAAATGAGGACCGGTGTACCGCACAACGGAGGAAACAGACCTCCTACGATTGAAACGCGGGTCCTGTTGATCAGGAGGGGTGTGGCATATCGCAAAACGGAGGAAACGGACCTCCTACGGTCGAAACGGGGGTCTTGTTGATCGGGAGGGGTGTGGTGTACCGCAAAACGGAGGAAACAGACCTCCTACGGTCAAAACGGGGGTCCTGTTGATCGGGAGGGGTGTGGCGTACCGCAAAACGGAGGAAACGGACTTGTGTTGGAGCGCTACGGTCGAAACGGGGGTCCTGTTCATCGGGACGTGTCGGCGTTCTGGGAACGGGGGTCCCCAGACTTGCCTGCCTGCGGCCTGCGGCGTGGCTCAAATTGGGCCCAGCATGGCCCATCTTCATCAACACAAGACTCAAGACCCTCGCGAGGGGCCAAGCCTCGCGAGGCGGACGACACGGAGCTTCCTTGGGCACGGCCTCGTCAGGCTGGCTCGCGAGGAGGCGGAGAGATCAAGGCGGGGTACCTCGCGAGGTGCCCATGACGCAAGCCATGACGACTCAGGGCGCCAGGCGGGTGCCAGCCCGCGCAGCGTCCTCCTTTCCTCTTTGATGCAAAGGGGGCAAGCACAGCCGCGGAGTACCGAGGCATCAGGCAAAGGTTGCCATTTTGGTGCAACGAGACCAAGACCAGGAGGACTACGAGGCGTAGGTCACCGTGGAGCCCAAGACGGCGTCATCACCAGAGCTTTGCGCAGGCGAAGACTGCTTTTGTCAGGATAGTTGATACTTGCTGTCCCCCTTTAAATTATCCCACCATTGTTGGCTCCCTTCCCGCTCAATATTTGGGAAGAGGACCAGGGCCTCTATAAATAGGACCAGCCGCCCACATAGCAAGGGGTTCGCTCATTCGTTCGGTTGGCAAGTAAGAGTCAGAGAGAGAGAGAGAAAGGTGGCTGAACTCCTCCCAGCAGTTCATCGCCCTAGCCAAGAACAGACCCTCGCGAGGCTGTTCTTCCTTGTATTGTTCATCATCATCAGCCCCAAGAGGCAATCCACCCACCACACACTGGAGTAGGGTATTACACCACAATGGTGGCCCGAACCAGTATAAACCTTGTGTCTCTTGTGCAGTTCTTTCAGTAGTCTAGATCTTTGCGAGATGGGGAGGTAGAAGGCGTAATCTCCGCATGCACCCCAGTGTTCGAACCTTAAGGGTCTGCCGGAACCCGAAATCCAACATTTGGCGTGCCAGGTAGGGGTGCGCCGGAATTCGTCGTCCACCGCCCCGTTCTCCTCCGACCGTCGCATCCATGTCTGGCGCTCGTCGGGCCCGCGCCGAGCACCGGGCCGCCATCGCTTCCCACGTCGCCCAAACGGTGCCCGTCGGCGGACATCCTCGTCGTTCCCCGTCGCCCGCCGTCAACGCTGCTACCGGCCTGGCGGGGGGCGAGCAGCAAGCGTCGTCTCAGCATCCGTCCGTGCGGCAAGACGGCAGCACCGCTACTCCACCGCTCGCACCAGCTGGTTCTTCATCCCGCGCGCTCCGCGCCCCCTTGGAGGCTCGAGCTGCGCTCCTTGCGGAAAACGAGCTCCTGCGCTGCCGCCCCGCCGACGACGTCTACGGGGAATGGCTCGACCACGTCACCGAGCTCGTCCGCGCCGCAGGGGGCTCTCCTGCGCCATCCCATCGCGCTACACCAACACCCCCGGTCGTCGCGGCCCTCCTGGGCGGTTCGTAGGAGCCGCCCACAAGTCACCACGTCAAGCCGTTCATCCGCCGGGTCAGCGCCGCTTCCACGCGGCAAGGGGCTCTCCCAGATCGAACGGCGCCCGAGACGGGCCTGACCTTCAGTTCAGAGGACCACCCCTCCAACTCGGCCTGCTCGGGCGCGCTCCCCATGTTGTGCACCCCCACCATCTGCCAGGTGGCCGTCACCAAAACCCTCGTTGATGGCGGCCCGGGCCTCAGCGTGCTCTCGGTCGAGGCCTTCAACCTCCTTCGCATACCCCTGGAACGACTGCAACCTCGCCGGCCCTTCTCAGGCGTCGGGGGCAAGCCGTCCAGTTCCTTGGGGCAGATCCGGCTCCTAGTGTCCTTCGGCACCTACGACAACTTCCGCACGGAGCTGGTTGACTTCGACATCGCCCCCATCGGCCTCCCCTACAACGCCATCCTCGACTACTGTAGGATCGAAAGTATGTCTAGAGGGGGGGGGGTGATTAGACTACTTGACCAAATAAAAACTTAACCTTTTCCCAGTTTTAGTTCTTGGCAGATTTTAGCTATCTTAGGACAAGTCAAGCAATCATCACACAATTCAAGCAAGCATGCAAAGAGTATATTGGCAGCGGAAAGTAAAGCATGCAACTTGCAAGAATGTAAAGGGAAGGGTTTGGAGAATTCAAACGCAATTGGAGACACAGATGTTTTTCCCGTGGTTCGGATAGGTGGTGCTATCCTACATCCACATTGATGGAGACTTCAACCCACGAAGGGTAACGGTCGCGCGAGTCCACGGAGGGCTCCACCCACGAAGGGTCCACGAAGAAGCAACCTTGTCTATCCCACCATGGCCATCGTCCACGAAGGACTTGCCTCACTAGCGGTAGGTCTTCACGAAGTAGGCGATCTCCTTGCCCTTACAAACTACTTGGTTCAACTCCACAATCTTGTCGGAGGCTCCCAAGTGACACGTAGCCAATCTAGGAGACACCACTCTCCAAGAAGTAACAAATGGTGTGTTGATGATGAACTCCTTACTCTTGTGCTTCAAATGATAGTCTCCCCAACACTCAACTCTCTCTCATAGGATTTGGATCTGGTGGAAAGAAGATTTGAGTGGAAAGCAACTTGGGGAAGGCTAGAGATCAAGATTCATATGGTAGGAATGGAATATCTTGGTCTCAACACATGGGTAGGTGGTTCTCTCTCAGAACACATGAGTTGGAAGTGTACATGTGTTCTGATGGCTCTCTCCACGAATGAAGAGGAGGTGGTGGGGTATATATAGCCTCCACACAAAATCCAACCATTACACACAATTTACCAATCTCGGTGGGACCGAATCAAAAAACGCGGTCGGACCGAAAAGGTAAACCTAGTGACCGTTAGAGATTTTCGGTGGGACTCACATGCAACTCGGTAGGACCGATTTGGTTAGGGTTAGGGCATAACGTAATCTCGGTGAGACCGATTACACAAACTCGGTGGGACCGATTTTGGTAATAAGCTAACCAGAGAGTTGGTCAGGCAAACTCTGTGGGAACGATTTGCTCTTTTGGTGAGACCGAAAAGTTACAAAAAGGAAACAAAGAGTTTACATTGCAATCTCGGTGGGACCGATCCGCTCTTTCGGTGAGACCGAAAAGTTACGAAAGGGAAACAGAGAGTTTGCAATCCCATCTTGGTGAGACCAGATCCCTATCGGTAGAACCGAATTGCTAGGGTTTGGCAGTGGCATATGACAAGTGAAACTCGGTGGCGCCGGATAGGAAGAATCGGTAGGACTGAATTTGGCTTAGAGTTTAGGTCATATGTGGATATGGGAAAGTAGTTGAGGGTTTTGGAGCATATCACTAAGCACATGAAACAAGAGGCTCATTAAGCAACACCTCATCCCTCCTTGATAGTATTGGCTTTTCCTAAAGACTCAATGTGATCTTGGATCACTAAAATATAAAATGAAGAGTCTTGAGCTTTTGTGCTTGAGCCAATCCTTTGTCCTTAGCATTTTGAGGGTTCCACTTTCACCATCCATGCCATGCCAATCATTGAGCTTTCCTGAAATAATCATCTTGGAATAGCATTAGCTCAATGAGCTATATGTTGTTATGAATTACCAAAACCACCTAGGGATAGTTGCACTTTCAATCTCCCCCTTTTTGGTAATTGATGACACCATATAGATCAAAGCTTCATCAAATGATAATAAGAATGAATTACAACGTCGCTTTGAGAAGTATGTGATAAGTAAGAGCTCCCCCTAAATTTGTGCATATTTAAGATTTGCTTTGAACTGCAAATGCACAAAGAGTTAGAGTCATGGGTTACTCTTCCATGTCACATACATCTTGTTGGAGCAACGTCGCTTTGAGAAGTATGTGATAAGTAAGAGCTCCCCCTAAATTTGTGCATATTTAAGATTTGCTTTGGACTGCAAATGCACAAAGAGTTATAGTCATGGGTTACTCTTCCATGTCACATACATCTTGGTGGAGCGCTTAAAATGATAAGAATGAAATACATGCACTCATCACCAAGAAAAGTGAATGATCACATAAGATAGATAAGATAATAGCATTCACCAAGCATTAAGTGTAGCTTATGATCAAACACATGATCATCAATGTCTCACAAGCATAGTATCTCAACCAAAAGCAAACAAAGTTCGAAAAACCACCAAATAAAGCAAGAGAGAAAAGCAACACTCTCTCTCGAAGCCTATGATCTATACATTTTCTCCCCCTTTGGCAACAAGTTACCAAAATGTTCCTAGAAAATGCATAGTGCTAAATCGACACTTAGGCTTGGTCTTTAGGTGGTGGTGGAGTCCGGATCACTCCAAGGACGAAGGCTTCCGTAGACGTGGTTGGAGTTGGAGCTGAAGTAGATGCTGGAGCAGGTTGGGCTGGTGCTGCGGCTGGAGCTGAGGCGGTTGCTCTTGTGTCAGGAACTGGCACTGCAGACGACCTCAGACCTCGGGGCACTCTGGCAAATGCATCAGTGGTTGTCTTCCCTTTCCTCTCCTGCATGTCATCTTGGAGCTGCTCCACTGCAGTCTGAATCTGTGTCACCTTGATATCCAAGTAATAGAACTTCTGTTCTACGATTCTCTCTAGGCTTGCCTGGTTCTGAGTTAGGGTGGCTAGTCCTTTCTCAATCCGCAGGGTGGATGCAATCAAGTAACTGAGCTGCTCTTGCTTGTTCTTCAAGAAGTACTCAGATGCCTCCTCTTGAGTTGGCATTTTGGCTTGTGCATGGGCTGAAGATGGTTCATCTTTGGTCATCACAACTTGGTTGTCCTCGAACTCTGGATAGATAGGCAAATGTTCCTTTTCCAACAAGTATGTGTCTGTGCCCATTCTTGAGTTAATCAACATCTGGATATGAGGGGCATATCCACAGCTCCTCTTCTGATCTGCTGCAGTCCTCTTGATAGTCTCTACCATGAGGCTCATGACCTTGAATTTCTAAGGCACATCAAAGATATGTAGCAAGTTAATGGCATGACCTCTGATCATCCTATGATCTCCAGACTTGGGCAAAAGAGTGTGCCTAAGGATCCAGTTGATGGTTGGCAGCCCTGACAGAAGATAATGCACTGAGCCAAACTTGAACGTATCAAGTGCTTCATTTGGAATCTCCTTGTACATGTTTGACATTGAGTTATGATCCATCTTCTTCTTGGAATAGACCTCCAAGTCATCTTCATTTTCCTCTGGGGCATTGATAAGCTGTGCCCACTCAGCAACTGTTGATTGGTACCTCGTACCTTTAGACATCCAAACAATCCTCCCATCTGGATAAAAATGTGCTATGGAGTAGAACTGCATGATAAGTTACTCGTTCCACTTTGTGAGCTTCTGCCCAGCAAAGTCCTCTACTCCACATGCCTTGAAGCTGTCTTGCACTCCAGGATAGTGCTCTTCATTCTCCTTGATATATTCCCAGTTGACCCATCTCATATCACATACAATGGGCTTCTTATCTAGCAGCACTGTCTCATAGAAATCTTGTTGTTCCTTAGTGTGAAACCGGTAATCAACAGCAGTCCTCCTCCTGATAGCATAGGGATCTGCTGCTCTCCACTTCCTCAGCCCTGAGTCTCTTCTGAGCTTCATATCCTTAGCCACAGGATGAGCATCATTGTGGTCTGGGATCTTGGGCTTGAGCTTTCTCAGAACATGCTCTTCATCATCTTCTTCAACAGCTTCAGGCACTGGGGCCTTGTTCTTCTGAGCAGCTGGGATGCTTCTTATATTCCTCTTTGGTTTTGGCTTTGGAGCTGGCTTGGCCTTGGAAGCAGTTGCCCCTGATCTTATGGCATTGCCCATCAGCTTGGGTGCCTTAGGTGCTGGTGCAGCAACCTCTTCTTCCTCTTCCTCTTCTTCCATGATGGAAGCCTTTCCAAGCACTTTGGCTACGGTCTTCTTGACCCTCTCCTTCCTTTTCTTTCCTTCTGCAGCAGCTAGTTCTATGGGAGTGGGCTTCTCAGGAATCTTGGTTGAAGCTCTGGCCTTTGGCATAGGCTGCCTGCCTACTGGCCTTTTGACCTTCATCCCTGGCTTTATGCTCTGTGCTGGGCCATATTCTTTCTTGAGCACAGTTCTCTTGGAAGTTGCTTCCTCTTCTGCCACATAGTCTTCATCCTCAGAATCTGAAGTTCTCTTCTTCCTCTATCTGGTGGCAGCTTTTGGCAGGTTGCTAGGGGTGCTCCTGCTGCCATCATCTGAAGAACTGGAGGGACTAGTGCCCTTACTCATTTGCACTGGCTGCTCTGACAAATTCTGGCTATCACTTTGGTCTGACATGATGAACAAGCTGACTGCTGACCCTATGAACAGTTTATAGATGAGGTAGAGTAGATGAGCAGCACAAAATGCAGAGGTTTTTGTAAAGGAATGATTCAAAACTTAGTTTTAGTTTCCCACAGAAATCATCTCGGATCTACCAATTTTTAAACTTGGTGATACCAAAGCAGTTTTTGGAACCTACACTAGTGAACTCGGTCAGACCGAGTCACAGTTCGGTGGCACCGAGACTGCTAGGGTTTCACAAATTTCCAAAATCGGTCGCACCGATTAGTAATACTCGGTCAGACCGAGTCTTACTTGTGCAATGGCATAAGACAAATCGGTGGGACTGAGTTTTTCAACTCGGTGGGTCCGAGATGGTTTCGGCGGAAACCTAACCCTAAAATTTTCGAATCAAACCTAATCTACGAGTTCATTGACTGGATAGAAGTTTATCAAACGTGGCAAGAATCATTATGATCACAATGTGCTAGGAATCGGATTGGGGAATAGCACAAAGATCGAGTCCATACCCTAGTTCAGCGGAGACTCGCTACGGCGGCAATGGCGGGGTTGATTCCCATTGACGGCGACGGAGACTAGCGACTGGAGGCGGCTGGCGGCAAGGAGACGATCCGGAGACCACGCTGGCAGAGCGAGCTATCGCGCGGGCGAAGAGGTTCGGAGAAATTTCCAAATTTTGCCCGTGACTATATATAGCCCGACCCTGTCGGTGTGACCGAGTGGAACAACTCGGTGGCACCGAGATGCAAAATTGTATGCAGTTATTGCAACTCGGTGTGACCGAATGATTCAAATCGGTTGCACCGAGATCGAAAACATAGATCAACTTAATGATCTCGGTAAGACCGAAAGTGGGGTATCCGTCAGACCAAGAATCACAAAGAGGTTTTGGAAGTTTAAGTCTATGACGAAAAGGGGACTCCGAGTGCTCCTCACACAGAGTGGTTCGAATCTGACTTGATCAAATTTTGTGATGTAGCATGAATAGAGTTTGAGACGAGAAAAGCATAGATAGCTAGAGGAGGTTCTTAGGCATTCTTGTCCATCCACTTGGGAAAAGGAAATAAAACCAAACAATCAAAACAACAAGTGGATGTCCTCGAATGAGTAAAATATGCAACCAACATGCTCACACAATAAGATGGCAATTGAAATATGTGACAAAGCATGCACAATCAATTCTAGCATCTATCAAGCAATTTGCGATGACTAGGTCATCTATATATGAGTATATTGACTTATGAGTCAAGTGAGAACACTTGATCATAGGTCATACTCATCGTTTAAGCTCAAGTGGGGTTACCACTTTTACATAAAGCATTGTTGTGTTCACATCTTTAGAGTTGCTTTAGCTCAAGTCTTAGAGTAAAGCTCCCCCTAGATGTGATATCCCCCCTATGAGGGATGAACTAACCTTGGGTTTTGTCGATGATGACTTCATGTAGATGTTGAAGATGTGGATGCTCAATGTTGATGTAGATCACTTGGAGCTATCCAATTGAGTGAATTGCACTTTCAATACCTACATGGGTTAGTCCCACAAGGAACAAACAAGGATATCCATAGACATAGAGTGATACATACACAAGATGATGTCCATGAAAACTTTAGGTCACCTTGTCCCTTGTCTTACCAACAAGAGGGTTTGTGACTCCTTGAACTAGTGCAAGATGTGGAAGTTGATTGCACTTGTTCTTGCCAAAATGATATGAGTGAAGTATGTTGGCGGAGTCACCCTCAAGAACTCTCTAGTTCTTCTTCTTTTGGATCCACACCATCTTGATGGGAATCCTTGGAGTTGTAGTCGTACTTGATGAAGTGGAACTTGAAGTGGTCTTGGGAATCCACTTGACTAAGGTCTTAGGAGCTTCTTCAAATGCATCAATTTCCTCTTGAAGCTTGTCCTTGCCTTTTTGCTTGTAGTCTTGTGGTGGAAGATCATCTTGAGCTTGTGTCCCCTTGAAGGAAGTATCATACTTCTCTTGTTGAGGAACAAACTTTGTCTTGGGGTATTGATCTTCTTCCCACTCAACTCCATTGGCATTGAACTTTCGTTCAAAACCAACACCTTGATTCTTCCGGTGCATTCCTTGCTTGCGCACAATTTCCTCGAATTGCTTACTCCCGGCAAGGCTTTTGTACACTCATTTCTCTATAATTCCCTTCAATAAGCTATTTTCTTGCTCAAGTGTAACTTGGCTAAGAGAATCACTAGTGGAATCAAGAGAAATACTAGAAGCAACAATATTGGATTTAGCATGATCATTGTTACTACTAGAGGAAGAATCTTTCTTGTTCTTGTTACTAGACTTGACATGAGGCATGTAAGTGGATAAGAGTAAACGCTTGGCAATGTAAGAAGAACTTTTCTTGCGGAGATCATCATTGATTGCCTTTAAAAACTCACGCTCTTGCTCAAGATTGAGCTTTTCAAAGCGTAACTTCTCATGAGCTCTTAAAAGTTCTCGATGATCTTCGAAGATAGTTTCATGAGCTAACTTAAGAGTGCTTAGTTCTTTAGTTAGAGCCTCAATCTTAATCTTATCATTGTCATTCGTTTTATCTTGATTAGCATGATTAATTGACGTTTCATCATAGTATTCATCACTAGAGTTGTCAACAAGTAAATCATCATCACCTAACAAGTCATCTTGATCACTATTAAAATCAACATACTCGGGGTGTGTTACCTTAGGACCTTTGGCCATGAAGCATCTTCCAATTCCTTCATTTGGTGAGTCAAATATGTCATAGGAGTTGGTTGACACAAGTGCTAGACCGGCAACACCTTCATCTTGAGTATATTCGGAATCGGAGTGATAACTTTTCTCGGAGTGGCTGTCGGAGTTAGAGCCGGATACCCATTCACCAACATGAGCTTGATGTCTTGATTTTGTGTAGCTCCTTGATGATTTTTCCTTCCTTTCCGAATCCTTGCTTCTCCGTGAGTATCTTCGTTCATAACGATCATCTCTACTCCTTCTCTCTCTTGGTGGTGATTCTTCTCTTTTGCTTCTTCTTTTTGGAGAGTCTTCTCTTCTCTTGTAGGGAGCCATACACTCATTGGAATAGTGTCCGGGTCTTCCACAATTGTAGCAGTTTCGCTCTCGACTAGAAGATCTTTTGTCATTGTAGGACCTTGACTTGGAGGTTCTATCTTTGCTTCTACTCTTGTAGAACTTGTTGAAGTTCTTCACCATTAAGCTCAATTCTTCATTGAAGTTTTGTTTCTCACTTGATGATGTAGGGGCTTCACATGAGGCTTTGTAGGCACCACTTGATTTGTTGTGAAGTTCCTCTTTATCCTTAAGTGACATCTCATGAGCAACAATTCTTCCAATTACTTCCATTGGCTTGAGATCTTTGTAATTGGGCATCATTTGGATCAATGTGCACACGGTATCATATTTTCCATCCAAGGCTCTTAGAATCTTCTTGATGATGAATCTATCGGTCATCTCTTCACTTCCTAAGCCTGCAATCTCATTTGTGATGAGAGCAAGCCTAGAGTACATCTCAGCGACACCTTCACCATCCTTCATTTTGAACTTGTCAAGTTGACTTTGAAGCACATCCAATTTGGATTCCTTGACGGAGTCGGTACCTTCGTGCATATCAATCAAAGTGTCCCAAATTTCCTTTGCATTCTCAAGACGCCTGATTTTGTTGAATTCTTCGGGGCACAATCCATTGAAGAGAATATCACAAGCTTGACCATTGTATTGCAACATTTTCAACTCAACCGTGGTAGCTTCACGGTTTGGTTCTCTCCCATCAAAGAAGTCACCTTGCAAACCAACACACACAATAGCCCAAATGGCGGGGTTATGTCCAAGAATATGCATTTTCATTTTATGCTTCCAACTAGCAAAATTAGTACCATCAAAGTAAGGACCTCTACGGTGATAATTTCCCTCGCTAGACGCCATACTCTCCTAGGTTGTGAAACCAAGGCTATGACCACCAAAAGCTATGGAAATCAAAGCAAATGGAGACCAAAGCTCTGATACCACTTGTAGGATCGAAAGTATGTCTAGAGGGGGGGGGGTGATTAGACTACTTGACCAAATAAAAACTTAACCTTTTCCCAATTTTAGTTCTTGGCAGATTTTAGCTATCTTAGGACAAGTCAAGCAATCATCACACAATTCAAGCAAGCATGCAAAGAGTATATTGGCAGCGGAAAGTAAAGCATGCAACTTGCAAGAATGTAAAGGGAAGGGTTTGGAGAATTCAAACGCAATTGGAGACACAGATGTTTTTCTCGTGGTTCAGATAGGTGGTGCTATCCTACATCCACGTTGATGGAGACTTCAACCCATGAAGGGTAATGGTCGCGCGAGTCCATGGAGGGCTCCTGTGGGATCGAAAGTATGTCTAGAGGGGGGGGGGTGATTAGACTACTTTACCAAATAAAAACTTAACCTTTTCCCAATTTTAGTCCTTGGCAGATTTTAGCTATATTAGAACAAGCCAAGCAATCATCACACAATTCAAGCAAGCATGAAAAGAGTATATTAGCAGCGGAAAGTAAAGCATGCAACTTGCAAGAATGTAAAGGGAAGGGTTTGGAGAATTCAAACGCAATTGGAGACACGGATGTTTTCCCGTGGTTCGGATAGGTGGTGCTATCCTACATCCAGGTTGATGGAGACTTCAACCCACGAAGGGTAACGGTTGCGCGAGTCCACGGAGGGCTCCACACACGAAGGGTCCACGAAGTAGCAACCTTGTCTATCCCACCATGGCCATCGCCCACGAAGGACTTGCCTCACTAGCGGTAGATCTTCACGAAGTAGGCGATCTCCTTGCCCTTACAAACTCCTTGGTTCAACTCCACAATCTTGTCGGAGGCTCCCAATTGACACCTAGCCAATCTAGGAGACACCACTCTCCAAGAAGTAACAAATGGTGTGTTGATGATGAACTCCTTGCTCTTGTGCTTCAAATGATAGTCTCCCCAACACTCAACTCTCTCTCATAGGATTTGGATCTGGTGGAAAGAAGGTTTGAGTGGAAAGCAACTTGGGGAAGGCTAGAGATCAAGACTCATATGGTAGGAATGGAATATCTTGGTCTCAACACATGAGTAGGTGATTCTCTCTCAGAACATATGAGTTGGAAGTGTAGATGTGTTCTGATGGCTCTCTCCACGAATGAAGAGGAGGTGGAGGGGTATATATAGCCTCCACACAAAATCCAACCGTTACACACAATTTACCAATCTCGGTGGGACCGAATCAACAAACTCGGTCAGACCGAAAAGGTAAACCTAGTGACCGTTAGAGATTTTCGGTGGGACTGACATGCAACTCGGTAGGACCAATATGGTTAGGGTTTGGGCATAACGTAATCTCGGTGAGACCGATTACACAAACTCGGTGAGACCGATTTTGGTAATTAGCTAACCAGAGAGTTGGTCGGGCAAACTCGGTGGGAACGATTTGCTCTTTCGTTGAGACCGAAAAGTTACAAAAGGGAAACAGGGAGTTTACATTGCAATCTCGGTGGGACCGATCCGCTCTTTCGGTGAGACCAAAAAGTTACGAAAGGGAAACAGAGAGTTTGCAATCCCATCTCGGTGAGACCGAGATACCTATCGGTAGAACCGAATTGCTAGGGTTTGGCAGTGGCTTATGACAAGTGAAACTTGGTGGCGCCAGATAGAAAGAATCGGTAGGACCGAGTTTGGCTTAGGGTTTAGGTCAAATGTGGCTATGGGAAAGTAGTTGAGGGTTTTTGGAGCATATCACTAAGCACATGAAATAAGAGGCTCATTAAGCAACACCTCATCCCTCCTTGATAGTATTGGCTTTTCCTAAAGACTCAATGTGATCTTGGATCACTAAAATATAAAATGAAGAGTCTTGAGCTTTTGAGCTAGAACCAATCCTTTGTCCTTAGCATTTTGAGGCTTCCACTTTCACATGCATGCCATGCCAATCATTGAGCTTTCCTGAAATAATCATCTTGGAATAGCATTAGCTCAATGAGCTATATGTTGTTATGAATTAGCAAAACCACCTAGGGATTGTTGCACTTTCAATCTCCCCCTTTTTGGTAATTGATGACAACATATAGATCAAAGCTTCGACAAATGATAATAGGCATGAAATATATCGTCGCTTTGAGAAGTATGTGATAAGTAAGAGCTCCCCCTAAATTTGTGCATATTTAATATTTGCTTTGGACTGCAAATGCACAAAGAGTTAGAGTCATGGGTTACTCTTCCATGTCACATACATCTTGGTGGAGCGCTTAAAATGATAAGAATGAAATACATGCACCCATCACCAAGAATAGTGAATGATCACATAAGATAGATAGGATAATAGCATTAAGCAAGCATTAAGTGTAGCTTATGATCAAACACATGATCATCAATGTCTCACACATAATGACATAGTAACATAGTACTCAAGCACTCAAAAGCAAACAAAGTTCGAAAAACCACCAAATAAAGCAAGAGAGAAAAGCAACACTCTCTCTCTCGAAGCTTATGATCTATACATTTTCTCCCCCTTTGGCAACAAGTTACCAAAAAGTTCCTAGAAAATGCATAGTGCTAAATCGACACTCAGGCTTGATCTTCAGGTGGTGGTGGAGTCCGGAGCACTCCAAGGATGAAGCCTTCTGTAGACGTGGTCGGAGTCGAGGCTGAAGTAGACGCTAGTGCTGGTGGAACTGAGGCTGTAGCTGGTGCAGAAGTGGTGGCTCTGGTGCCAGCAACTGGCACTGCAGACGACCTCGGAACTCGTGGCACTCTGGCAAAGGCATCAGTTGTAGTCTTGCCTGTCCTCTCCTGCATGTCATCTTGGAGCTGCTCCACTGCAGTCTGAATCTCTGTCACCTTGATATCCAAGTCATAGAACCTTTGTTCTACGATCCTCTCTAGGCTTGCCTGGTTCTGAGTTAGGGTGGCTAATACTTTCTCAATCAGTAGGGTGGATGCAATCAGGTAACCAAGCTGCTCTTGTTTGGTTTTCAAGAAATATTCAGATGCCTCCTCTTGAGTTGGCATCTTGGCAGCTTTCTCCTTCCTTGCCTTCTCCTTCTTGGCTTGTGCTTGTGCTGAAGAGGGTTCATTCTCAGTCATAACAACTTGATTATCTTCAAAGTCTGGACAGATGGGCAGGTGTTCCTTGTCCAATAAGTATATGCCCGTGCCCATCTTGGAGTTAATGAGCTCCTGAATTTGTGGGGCATACCCACAACTCCTCTTCTGGTCTGCTGCAGTCCTCTTGATGATCTCTACCACGAGGCTCATCACCTTGAACTTCTGTGGCACATCAAAGATATGTAGCAAATTGATCGCATGGCCTCTGATCATCTTGTGATCACCTGACTTGGGCAACAAGGTGTCCCTCAGTATCCAATTGATGGTTGGTAGCCCTGACAGAAGATAGTGTACTGAGCCAAACTTGAAAGTGTCAAGTGCTTCATTTGGAATCTCCTTGTACATGTTTGACATTGAGTTGTGGTCCATCTTCTTCTTGGCATAGATATCCAAGTCATCCTCATGCTCTTGTGGGGCATTGATCAGCTGAGCCCATTTAGCAACTATAGACTGGTACCTCGTACCCTCAGACATCCAAACAATTCTCCCATCTGAATAAAAATGTGCGGTGGAGTAGAACTGCATGATGAGTTCCTCGTTCCACTTTGTGAGCTTCTGCCCAACAAAGTCCTCTACTCCACATGCCTTGAAGCTGTCCTGCACTCCAGGGTAGTACTCTTCGTTCTCCTTGATGTATTGCCAATCAACCCATCTCATATCACATACAATTGGCTGCTTATCTAGCAACACTGTCTCATAGAAGTCCTGCTGTTCCTTGGTGTGAAATCTGTAGTCCACAACAGTCCTCCTCCTTGAAGCATATGGATCTGCTTCTCTCCACTTTCGGAGCCCTGAATCTCTCCTGAGCTTCATGTCCTCAGCCATAGGATGAGCATCGTTGTGGTCTGGGATCTTGGGCTTGAGTTTTCTGAGAACTTGCTCTTCATCATCTACTGCAGTGTCAGGCACTAGGGCCTTGTTCTTCTCAGTAGCTGGGATGCTTCTTGTATTCCTCTTTGGCTTTGGCTTTGGAGCTGGCTTGGCCTTGGAAGCAGCTGCCCCTGATCTTATGGCATCACCCATCAGCTTGGGTGCCTTTGGTGCTGGTACAGCTACCTCTTCTTCTTCCTCCTCATCTTCCATGATGGAAGCCTTTCCAAGCACTCTGGCTACGGTCGTCTTGACCCTTTCCTTTCTTTTCTTGCCTTCAGCAGCAACTGGCTCTATGGGAGTGGGCTTCTCAGTTGAAGCTCTGGCCTTTGACATAGGCTGCCTGCCTACTGGCCTTTTGATCTTTAACCCTGGCTTTGTGCCCTGTGCTGGCTCAACTCTCTTGGAAGTTGCTTCCTCTTCTGCCACATAGTCCTCATCCATTGATTCGGAGGTTCTCTTCTCTCTCTGTCTTGTGGCAGCTTTTGGCAGGTTGCTAGGAGTACTTCTGCTGCCATCATCTGAAGAACTTGAGGGACTAGTGCCCTCACTCATCTGCACTTGCTGCTCTGACAAATTCTGGCTATCACTTTGATCAGACATGTTGCAAACTCTGACTACTGACCCAGTGAATATGTTATAGATGAGATAGAGTGGATGAGCATCACAAAATGCAGAGATTTTTGCAAAAGAATAATTCAAAAACTTAGTTTTAGTTACCCACTAAAATCATCTCAGATCTACCGGTTTTTAAACTCGGTGATACCGAAGCAGTTTTGGCACCTGAACTAGTGAACTCGGTCAGACCGAGTCACAGTTCGGTGGCACCGAGACTGCTAGGGTTTCACAAAGTTCCAAAATCGGTCACACCGATAAGTAATTCTCGGTCAGACCGAGTCTCACTTGTGCAATGGCATAAGCTAAATCGGTGGGACCGAGTTTTTCAACTTGGTGGGTCCGAGATGGTTTCGGCGGAAACCTAACCCTAAAATTTTCAAATTAAACCTAATCTACGACTTCATTGACTGGATAGAAGTGTTTCAAACGTGGCAAGAATCATGATGATCACAATGTGCTAAGAATCGGATTGGGGAATAGCACAAAGATCGAGTCTATACCCTAGTTCGGCGGAGACTCGCTACGGCGGAAACGGCGGGGTTGATTCCTGTTGACGGTGACGGAGACCAGCGACGGGAGGCGGCTCGAGGCGAGGAGACGATCCGGAGACCACGTTGGCAGAGCAGGCTATCGCGCGGGCGAAGGGGTTCGGAGAAATTTCCAAATTTTTGCCCATGACTATATATAGCCCGACACTGTTGGTGTGACCGAGTGGAACAACTCGGTGGCACCGAGATGCAAAACTGTATACAGTTGTTGCAACTCGGTGTGACCGAATGGTTCAAATCGGTTGCACCGAGATAGAAAACCTAGATCAACTTAATGATCTCAGTAGGACCGAAAGTAGGATATCGGTCAGACCGAGATTCACAAAGAGGTTTTGGAAGTTTAAGTCTATGACGAATCGGGGACTCCGAGCGCTCCTCACACAGAGTGGTTCGGATCTGACTTGATCAAATTTTGCGATGTAGCATGAATAGAGTTTGAGACAAGAAAAGCATAGATAGCTAGAGGAGGTTCTTAGGCATTCTTGTCCATCCACTTGGCAAAAGGAAATAAAACCAAACAATCAAAACAACAAGTGGATGTCCTCGAATGAGTAAAATATGCAACGAACATGCTCACACAATAAGATGGCAAATAAAATATGTGACAAAGCATGCACAACCAATTCTAGCATCTATCAAGCAATTTGCGATGACTAGGTCATCTATATATGAGTATATTGACTTAGGAGTCAAGTGAGAACACTTGATCATAGGTCATACTCATCGTTTAAGCTCAAGTGGGGTTACCACTTTTACATAAAGCATTGTTGTGTTCACATCTTTAGAGTTGTTTTAGCTCAAGTCTTAGAGTAAAGCTCCCCCTAGATGTGATATCCCCCCTAAGAGGGATGAACTAACCTTGGGTTTTGTCGATGATGACTTCATGTAGATGTTGAAGATGTGGATGCTCAATGTTGATGTAGATCACTTAGAGCTATCCATTTGAGTGAATTGCACTTTCAATACCTACATGGGTTAGTCCCACAAGGAACAAACAAGGATATCCATAGACATAGAGTGATGCACACACAATATGATGTCCATGAAAACTTTTAGGTTACCTTGTCCCTTGTCTTACTAACAAGAGGGTTTGTGACTCGTTGAACTAGTGCAAGATGTGGAAGTTGATTGCACTTGTTCTTGCCAAAATGATAAGAGTGAAGTATGTTGGCGGAGTCACCCTCAAGAACTCTCTAGTTCTTCTTCTTTTGGATCCACACTATCTTGATGGGAATCCTTGGAGTTGTAGTCGTACTTGATGAAGTGGAACTTGACGTGGTCTTGGGAATCCACTTGACTAAGGTCTTAGGAGCTTCTTCAAATGCATCAATTTCCGCTTAAAGCTTGTCCTTGCCTTTTTTCTTGTAGCCTTGTGGTGGAAGATCATCTTGAGCTTGTGTTCCCTTGAAGGAAGTATCATACTTCTCTTGTTGAGGAACAAACTTTGTCTTGGGGTATTGATCTTCTTCCCACTCAACTCCATTGGCATTGAACTTTCGTTCAAAACCAACACCTTGATTCTTCCGGTGCATTCCTTGCTTGCGCACAATTTCCTCGAATTGCTTACTCCCGGCAAGGCTTTTGTACACTCCTTTCTCTATAATTCCCTTCAATAAGCTATTTTCTTGCTCAAGTGTAACTTGGCTAAGAGAATCATTAGTGGAATCAAGAGAACTACTAGAAGCAACAATATTTGATTTAGCATGATCATTGTTACTACTAGAGCAAGAATCTTTCTTGTTCTTGTTACTAGACTTGACTTGAGGCATGTAAGTGGATAAGAGTAAACGCTTGGCAATGTAAGAAGAACTTTTCTTGCGGAGATCATCACTGATTGCCTTTAAAAAGTCATGCTCTTGCTCAAGATTGAGCTTTTTAAAACGTAACTTCTCATGAGCTCTTAAAAGTTCCCGATGATCTTCGAAGATAGTTTCATGAGCTAACTTAAGAGTGTTTAGTTCTTTAGTTAGAGCCTCAATCTTCTCCTTATCATTGTCATTCGTTTTATCTTGATTAGCATGATTAATTGACGTTTCATCATAGTATTCATCACTAGAGTGGTCAACAAGCAAATCATCATCACCTAACAAGGCATCTTCATCACTATTAAAAACAACATACTCAGGGTGTGTTACCTTAGGACCTTTGGCCATGAAGCATCTTCCAATTCCTTCATTTGGTGAGTCAAATATGTCGTAGGAGTTGGTTGACACAAGTGCTAGACTGGCAACACCTTCATCTTGAGTATCTTCGGAGTCGGAGTGATAACTTGTCTTGGAGTGGCTATCAGAGTCGGAGCCGGATACCCATTCACCAACATGAGCTTGATGTCTTCATTTTGTGTAGCTCCTTGATAATTTTCCTTCCTTTCCGAATCCTTGCTTCTCCGTGAGTATCTTCATTCATACCGATCATCTCTACTCCTTCTCTCTCTTGGTGGTGATTCTTTGCTTCTTCTTTTTGGATAGTCTTCTCTTCTCTTGTAGGGAGCTGTACACTCATTAGAATAGTGTCCGGGTCTTCCACAATTGTAGCAGTTTCGCTCTCGACTAGAAGATCTTTTGTTATTGTAGGACCTTGACTTGGAGCTTCTATCTTTGCTTCTACTCTTGTAGAACTTGTTGAAGTTCTTCACCATTAAGCTCAATTATTCATTGAAGTTTTGTTTCTCACTTGATGATGTAGGGGCTTCACATGAGGCTTTGTAGGCACCACTTGATTTGTTGTGAAGTTCCTCTTTATCCTTAAGTGACATCTCATGAGCAACAATTCTTCCAATCACCTCCGTTGGCTTGAAATCTTTGTAAATGGGCATCATTTGGATCAATGTGCATACGGTATCATATTTTCCATCCAAGGCTCTTAGAATCTTCTTGATGATGAATCTATCGGTCATCTCTTCACTCCCTAAGCCAGTAATCTCATTTGTGATGAGAGCAAGCCTAGAGTACATTTCAGCGACACCTTCACCATCCTTCATTTTGAACTTGTCAAGTTGACTTTGAAGCACATCCAACTTGGATTCCTTGACGGAGTCGGTACCTTCGTGCATATCAATCAAAGTGTCCAAAATTTCCTTTGCATTCTCTAGACGGCTGATTTTGTTGAATTCTTCGGGGCACAATCTGTTGAAGAGAATATCACATGCTTGAGCATTGTATTGCAACATCTTCAACTCATCCGCGGTAGCTTCACGGTTTGGTTCTCTCGCATCAAAGAAGTCACCTTGCGAACCAACACACACAATAGCCCAAACGGCGGGGTTATGTCCAAGAATATGCATTTTCATTTTATGCTTCCAACTAGCAAAATTAGTACCATCAAAGTAAGGACCTCTACGGTGATAATTTCCCTCGCTAGACGCCATACTCTCCTAGGTTGTGAAACCAAGGCTATGACCACGAAAGGCTATGGAAATCAAAGCAAATGGAGACTAAAGCTCTGATACCACTTGTGGGATTGAAAGTATGTCTTGAGGGGGGGGTGATTAGACTACTTTACCAAATAAAAACTTAACCTTTTCCCAATTTTAGTCCTTGGCAGATTTTAGCTATATTAGAACAAGTCAAGCAATCATCACACAATTCAAGCAAGCATGCTAAGAGTATATTGGCAGCCGAAAGTAAAGCATGCAACTTGCAAGAATGTAAAGGGAAGGGTTTGGAGAATTCAAACGCAATTGGAGACACGGATGTTTTCCCGTGGTTCGGATAGGTGGTGCTATCCTACATCCACGTTGATGGAGACTTCAACCCACGAAGGGTAACGGTTGCACGAGTCCACGTAGGGCTCCACCCACGAAGGGTCCACGAAGTAGCAACCTTGTCTATCCCACCATGGCCATCGCCCACGAAGGACTTGCCTCACTAGCGGTAGATCTTCACGAAGTAGGCGATCTCCTTGCCCTTACAAACTCCTTGGTTCAACTTCACAATCTTGTCGGAGGCTCCCAAGTGACACCTAGCCAATCTAGGAGACACCACTCTCCAAGAAGTAACAAATGGTGTGTTGATGATGAACTCCTTGCTCTTGTGCTTCAAATGATAGTCTCCCCAACACTCAACTCTCTCTCATAGGATTTGGATCTGGTGGAAAGAAGATTTGAGTGGAAAGCAACTTGGGGAAGGCAAGAGTTTAAGATTCATATGGTAGGAATGGAATATCTTGGTCTCAACACATGGGTAGGTGGTTCTCTCTCAGAACATATGAGTTGGACGTGTAGATGTGTTCTGATGGCTCTCTCCACGAATGAAGAGGAGGTGGAGGGCTATATATAGCCTCCACACAAAATCCAACCGTTACACACAATTTACCAATCTCGGTGGGACCAAATCAAAAAACTCGGTCGGACCGAAAAGGTAAACCTAGTGACCGTTAGAGATTTTCGGTGGGACTGACATGCAACTCGGTAGGACCGATTTGGTTAGGGTTAGGGCATAACGTAATCTCGGTGAGACCGATTACACAAACTAGGTGGGACCGATTTTGGTAATAATCTAACCAGAGAGTTGGTCAGGCAAACTCGGTGGGACCGATTTGCTCTTTCGGTGAGACCGAAAGTTTACAAAAAGGAAACAAAGAGTTTACATTGCAATCTCGGTGGCACCAATCCGCTCTTTCGGTGAGACCGAAAAGTTACAAAAGGGAAACAGAGAGTTTGCAATCCCATCTTGGTGAGACCGAGATCCCTATCAGTAGAACCGAATTGCTAGGGTTTGGCAGTGGCATATGACAAGTGAAACTCGGTGGCGCCAGATAGGAAGAATCGGTAGGACCGAGTTTGGCTTAGGGTTTAGGTCATATGTGGATATGGGAAAGTAGTTGAGAGTTTTGGAGCATATCACTAAGCACATGAAGCAAGAGGCTCATTAAGCAACACCTCATCCCTCCTTGATATTATTGGCTTTTCCTAAAGACTCAATGTGATCTTGGATCACTAAAATATAAAATGAAGAGTCTTGAGCTTTTGAGCTTGAGCCAATCCTTTGTCCTTAGCATTTTGAGGGTTCCACTTTCACCATCCATGCCATGCCAATCATTGAGCTTTCCTGAAATAATCATCTTGGAATAGCATTAGCTCAATGAGCTATATGTTGTTATGAATTACCAAAACCACCTAGGGATAGTTGCACTTTCAGCTACCCAGCGCTGGCCCAATTCATGGCCGCGATGCACCCGACGTACAACCTCATGAAGATGCCCGGGAGCAGCGGTGTCCTCACTGTGCACGGGGACACTGGGGACGCGCTGTGGGCGCTCAAGCTCACCTTCAAGACGGCGGCGTCGGCACAGCCAGCCGACTCGGAGACCCCCGGGCCCAAGGGGGCTGCACCCGCCAAGAAGAAGCAGTTGTTCACCCAAGACAAGGCAGAAACCAAGCAGATACCCGTCGATGAGGACGGGTCCACCAACGCCACTTTCACCATAGGCGCCCACCTCAAACCCGAGCAGGAGGAGGCCCTGGTCGGGTTCCTGCGTGCAAACAAGAAGGTATTCGCTTGGGAGCCGGACCAGTTGGCAGGGATCCCCAGGAGTGTAATCGAGCATCACCTCAACGTGTGCCCCAACGTGCGCCCTGTGAAGCAGAAGGCCAGGCGGCAGTCCACAGAAAAGCAGGCCTTCATCGTCCAGGAGACCCGCAAATTAGAGGCCGCTGGGGTCATCCGCGAGGTCTGATACCCAGATTGGTTGGCCAACCCTGTCGTTGTGCCAAAGAAGGGAGGGAAGGAGCGTATGTGTGTCGACTTCACCAACCTCAACAAAGCATGCCCGCAAGATCGGTTCCCGCTCCCCAGCATCGACCAGATCGTCGATTCCACTACGAAATGCGACCTGTTATGCTTCCTAGATGCCTTCTCAGGGTATCACCAGATCAAGATGGCGGTAAAAGACGTCGAGAATACGGCCTTCCTAACCCCGTGTGGGGTATACTGCTACACATGCATGCCATTCGGGCTGCATAACGCGGGGGCGACCTTTCAGCGGCTGATGCACATCACCTTGGGCCTGTAGCTCGGGAAGAATGTTGAAGCTTACGTCGATGACATTGTGGTAAAGTCTCGGGAGGCCGGGACCTTGATACAGGACTTGGAGGAAACCTTCGCGAGCCTCAACGCAGTGAACCTACGGCTCAACCCAGAGAAGTGTGTGTTCGGAGTCCCCTCAGGCAAGCTCTTGGGTTTCCTCGTGTCCCACCAAGGCATCAAGGCTAACCCAGAGAAGGTCAAGGCGGTGGAAGATATGAGCCCGCCAAAGACCCTCAGAGAAATGCAGAAGCTCACGGGGCACGTAACCGCGCTAGGGCGCTTCATCTCCAAGTTGGGAGAACGAGCCCTGCCCTTCTTCCAGCTAATGAAGAAAAAGGAGCCCTTCGAGTGGACTGAAGAGGCCGACAAGGCGTTCCAGGATCTCAAGAGATACCTGACCAGCCCACCGGTCATGGTGGCACCGCGCCCTCAGGAGCCGCTGGTGCTTTACCTCGCCGCCACTCCCTACTCCGCCAGCGCAGTCTTGGTGGCAGTCAGAGAGGAGCACCGAACTAAAACCACGGCAGCAGCCCGGGGAAAGGCAGAACAGGGACAAGGAAGGCCTACAGAAACCACCACCGCGGCTGAGGAGGATCATCCGCCGCAGAGGGGCACACCAGAGGCGGAAGAGGCCCCTCTTCCAGATGGCCAGTCTCAGGAGGACTCGTTGCCTCAAGAGGCGCCACGTCTCCGGAAGGAGCCACTAGCACTGACGCACTCCGCCTCGTTGAGCACCCAGTGTACGTCGTCAGCACAGTGTTGCGGGATGCAAGAGCGCGGTACCCCATGCCTCAGAAACTCCTCCTCGCGCTACTGGTGGCTTCGTGCAAGTTGCGGCACTATATTCAGGGTCACCCCATCAAGGTCGTCTCGTCATACCCCCTGGAGAGAGTGCTCAGGAGCCCTAATTCAGCTGGAAGGGTCGCTGAGTGGAACATAGAACTGCAGGCATTTCAACTCGAATTCAGCACGACCAGGGTCATCAAGGGAGCAGCGTTGGCAGATTTTGTGGCAGAGTGGACGGAGGCGCTAGGCCTCAAGGCCGATGAGGATCGGTCCCTATCCCCGGGAAGCGAGGCGCCAGAAGGCTGGGTCATGTACTTTGATGGGGAGTTCTCCAGGCATGGCGCTGGAGCTGGGGCGGTGCTTACATCGCCCACACAGGAAAAGCTCTATTACGCCGTGCAACTCTGTTTCCAGCAAGGAGAAAAGGTCTCCAACAACATAGCGGAGTATGAAGGTTTAATAGCAGGCTTGAAGGCCGTGGCCGCCCTGGGAGTGAAATGCCTCACCATCAAGGGCGATTCGCAGCTCCTTGTGAACTTCTCCAACAATGTGTACGAGCCGAAGGATGAGCACATGGAAGCCTACCTTGCGGAAGTCCGCAGGATGGAGAAGCAATTCTGGGGGTTGGAGTTGCAGCATGTGCCCCGTGGCACCAATCAGGAGGCCGACGATATCGCGAAACGCGCGTCCAGACGGTTACCCCAGGAGCCTGGTGTTTTCAAGGAGCGGCTCTTCAAGCCCTCAGCTCTGCCGTCATTGTCAAACACGGCTCAGCCCTTGGAGGAGCTCCCCCAGCCACCTGCCTTAGGGGCTCCGACCTGTGGCCCGGCCTCAGGAGCGCGCCTGCTCCTGACGATGGAACCTCAGGAGGGATGTTGGATCACGGAGCTTCGGAGCTACTTGGCGCAAGGGACCTTGCCGGAGAAGGAGGAGGAAGCGGAGCGAGTGGCACGCCAGGCCACGGCATACTGCATCAGAGATGGAGAGCTCTACCAGAAGTGACCAAACGATGTATCCCTGCGCTGCATCTCCAGGGAGCAAGGGAAGGAGCTACTGGAAGATATACACGGCGGAGACTGCGGACATCATTCATCATCGCGGACCCTCGTCGGCAAGGCGTTCCGCAGTGGGTTTTATTGGCCCACCGCGCTCAATGACGCCGTGGAACTAGTGAAAGCTTGTGAAGCCTGCCAGT
This sequence comes from Triticum monococcum, assembly GCA_034509565.1. NCBI lineage: Eukaryota > Viridiplantae > Streptophyta > Magnoliopsida > Poales > Poaceae > Triticum > Triticum monococcum. Next base: position 128,480,372 of record CM067842.1, read on the forward strand.
TCCACGCCAAGCAGATCCATCAGCCAGCAGGAGGCTTGCAGACTATTCCCCTTTTGTGGCCATTCGCAGTCTGGGGGCTGGACATCTTGGGCCCGTTTCCTCGGGTGCCAGAGGGCTACCTCTACCTCTATGTTGCCGTGGACAAATTCACCAAGTGGGCTGAAGTAGAGGCTGTCCGCACCATCCCCGCGGGTTCCGCGGTCAAGTTCATCAAGGGCATCATAAGCCGATCCGGGGTGCCGAATCGCATCATCATAGACAACGGTTCGCAGTTCCTAGTAACCTCTTCCAAACATACTGTGCTAACCTTGGAATGCAGATATGCTACGCCTCAGTGGCGCACCTGTAACACCCCGGATATAACTTTCCCAATTTGTACTCCAACTCTTGCCGTTTCCGGCATTAAGTTATATTTATTTCTCGGGTTCAGGTCTTTGTCTCCGTGTTTGTTTTCATTGTCATGCATCACATATCATGTCATCATGTGCATTGCATTTGCATACATGTTCTTCTCATGCATTCGAGCATTTTCCCCGTTGTCCGTTTTGCATTCCGGCGCTTCGTTCTCCTCCGGTGGTCAATTGTAGCTTTCTTTCGTGTGTGGGGATTGAACATTTCCGGATTGCACCGAGACCTGCCAAGCGGCCTTGGTTTACTACCGGTAGACCGCCTGTCAAGTTTCGTATCATTTGGACTTCGTTTGATACTCCAACGGTTAACCGAGGGACCGAAAAGGCCTCGTGTGTGTTGCAGCCCAACACCCCTCCAATTTGGCCCAAAACCCACTAAACTCTGCTCCATCATCTAGAGCGTCTGATCACAATCGCGTGGCCGAAAATCGCACCTCATTTGGACTCTCCTAGCTCCACTTATGCCTATAAATACACCCCCTCCGTTTTTGGCTCCCTGAAACCCTAAAAAAAAAATCCCCAGATCCGCCGCCGCCTCTCCCGAGCCGACACGTGGCACGCCGCCCACCACCCACCGCTGGCCCCCGTCGCCGCGCACCCGGGCCGCGCCCCGCGCCTCCATCCGCCGCCGCCTCGCCCGACTGCCGCCGCCGCCGCAGCGCCACCGTGGACCGCCGCCGCCGCGCGGGTCGTCGCCCCGCCGCCCGCTCCCTCCTCCGGCGACCGGATCCGGCCTCCTCCGACCTCCCCGACGCTGCCCCGGTCTTCTTCCTCTCTGACGAACCTCGACTTCCGTGCTCCGGTGAACAGTGCGCGCCGGCGAGCCTCGGGAAGCATGCAGATCTGAGATCTGAAATTTGATAGTTGACTTTTCTCCTCCGAACCCTAATTTTTGTGCATACTTTGACCTGCCATATCTCCGCATCCGTAGCTCCGTTTTGGGCATATAGTATATCAAAATGTTCGTCTCGATGAGTACATCATTTCATTCCATTGCATCATTTTCATTTGAGCTCATCTTGATGCCCGAAATGCTGCTAGAAGGAGGCTTTGTGAGTTAATTGTCAGATCTGCTAGTTCATCTTAGACTTTTGTCATTTTTGCCATGATTATTGTGTGCATGATATGCCTGTGAGTCCTTCATATGTTTTGTTAAGCATCTTGTTATCTTTCCAGAGGTGCAACCCATGCATTTTTAGGATGTGTGTGGTGACCTGTGCAAGCTTGCAAAGTGAGGCACTTGGTAAATCTGTTTTCAGGGACTTAGTGATTTCACTAAGTCCTGGGATTATTTAGTTCATGATGTCATATGTTCATGCTGTTTCCTAGTGATCCGTGCCTCTTTTGAGGATGATCAGTAAAGGATTTTTGCTAATATTGTAGTGCTCTATCCATCCATGTCTTCGTTTGCATATATGGAGTACCATAGCTTGAGTCAATCGAGCTCTACTTTTGCTTCGTGGTGAATCTGGGCAGATCATCAACTTGTTTGCGATTTTGCTGATGTTATTGTAGTTGATCCGTGCATGCTATGCCATTGTTCTTGCCATGTCTAGCTAGAATTTTGTGCCTTCCTAATGGATGTATGCTTGTCTTGCCATGACTTTCACCGTAGTGAGTGCATCGAGCTCGTTAACATGCCTTCGTGAGTTATATTTCAGCATGTCTTAGTTTTCACTAAGTCTGAAAACTGGTTATGTTTTAGCTATGTTCGTGTGCTTGTTAGCATATTTTGTGATCCCTTTTGGCCCCAGGTCACTTAGGGACTTTTGTTAAGCTTGTTGAGTAGCTCCATGCCATTTCTTTCTTTGTCATGTTTATGTCCTGTAGCATGTTGTTTTGCTGCTCCGAAGAGGGCTTCATGATCTGAAATTCCACACAAGTGTTAGTTTCACTAAGTCTGAGATCTGTTTACCGTTTGCGTTTTTGCCATGCTTGTTTGAACCTCTTAATGGATGAATTGGCCGTAGCTCAGTGCTAGTCTTTTGTTAAGAATCTTGAATGCTTCCCTGCCATGTATTTTGTTGCCATGATTGAGTGCTGTAGCATGTTCACCTCATTGCATTTAGATGCCTACTTGCTGTAAATTGCAGACCGGTGTCATATTTGAATCGCTTGCCATTTCCAAACCGTAACTTCGATTCCGGCGTTCTTTATATCGTTTTCAAGCGATTTCATCCCATCTTTCCAGTGGCACACTTGGTTTTCCAAGTTGAGGCCAGGTTCATCAATTTCCTGTCATATCTTGCATATGCATCCCGCATTGCATCCCGCATAGCATACCATCTTTGCATCTTATTGTTTGAGCTTGCACGTGGTTGATTGTATCCTTGTTGCTTGTTTGTCTTGTTTGGGTAGAGCCGGGAGACGAGTTCTCTAATGAGGAGCCCGTTGAGTTTGCTTTCGAGGATCCAGTCAACTCTGACAACTTTGCAGTCAAGATGATCATACCCTCGAAATCTCTACTATCTTTGCTATGCTAGTTTGCTCGCTCTTTTGCTATGCCAATGCTACGATGCCTACCACTTGCTTGTCAGCCTCCCAAATTGCCATGTTCAGCCTCTAACCCACCATTGTCCTAGCAAACCATTGATTGGCTATGTTACCGCTTTGCTCAGCCCCTCTTATAGCGTTGTTAGTTGCAGGTGAAGATTGGAGACCGTTCCTTGTTGGAACATTTATTTACTTGTTGGGATATCATTATATTGCCATGATATCTTAATGCATCTATATACTTGGTAAAGGGTGGAAGGCTCGGCCTCTCGCCTAGTGTTTTGTTCCACTCTTTCCGCCCTAGTTTCCGTCATATCGGTGTTATGTTCCCGGATTTTGCGTCCCTTACGCGGTTGGGCTATAATGGGAACCCCTTGATAGTTCGCCTTGATTAAAGCTTTTCCAGCAATGCCCAACATTGGTTTTACCATTTGCCACCTAGCCTCTTTTTCCCTTGGGTTTCCGGAGCCCGAGGGTCATCTTATTTTAACCCCCCCTGGGCCAGTGCTCCTCTGAGTGTTGGTCCGAACTAGAGCCCTGTGCAGCGCCCCCTCGGGGAAACTCGAGGTTTGGTTTTAGTTGTACAGATTGCTCATATGAGTGTGCCCTGAGAACGAGATATGTGCAGCTCCTATCGGGATTTTTCGGCACATTCGGGCGGTGTTGCTGGTCTTGCTTTAACCTGTCGAAATGTCTTGTTGTACCGGGATACCGAGTCTGATCGGAATGTCTCGGGTGGAGGTCTATTCCTTCGTTGACCGTGAGATCTTGTCATGGGCTAAGTTGGGACTCCCCTGCAGGGATTGAACTTTCGAAAGCCGTGCCCGCGCTTATGGGCAGATGGGAATTTGTTAATGTCCGGTTGTAGATAACCTGAACCTTAATTTAATTAAAATGAATCAACCGAGTGTGTTAGCGTGATGGCCTCTTCTCTGCGGAGTCCGGGATGTGGACACGGTGTTGGAGTTATGTTTGCGCAGGTTGCTCTCTAGTTTCTCGCTCGCGCTTTGCCTCCTCTTCTCGCTCTCTTTTGCGAATAAGTTAGCCACCATACATGCTAGTCGCTTGCTACAACTCCACATATATTTACCCCTATCCTACCTATTAAGCTTAAATAGTCTTGATCGTGAGGGTGCGAGATTGCTGAGTCCCTGTGGCTCACAGATTACTATTACACCAGATACAGGACCCGATGATACAGCTCCAGATGGCGCGCTTGAGTTCAAGTGGAAGTACGACGAGGATTCTCAGTGTTACTATGTTTCTTTTCCTGATGATCAGTAGTGGTGCCCAGTTGGGGTGATCGGGACCATGTCGCTTGTTGGGTTGTCTTTTATTTTGGCGCCGTAGTCGGGCCATGAGTGTTTTGGATGATGTATGTTATTTATGTACTTTGATGTGACATGGCGAGTGTAAGCCAACTATGTATCTCCCCTTTTATTCTATATATTACATGGGATGTTGTGATGATTGCCTAACTTGCGACATTGCTTTCAATGCGGTTATGTCTCTAAGTCGTGCCTCGACACATGGGAGCTATAGCCGCATCGAGGGCGTTAGAAGTTGGTAATCAGAGCCTTCCCCGACCTTAGGAGCCCCCACTGATTGATCGTTTTTAGTGGCCGAGTTGTGTCTAGAAAAATGTTTTGAGTCATTTAGGAATTATATATCGGAGAGTTTAGGAATTCTTTTTACTTCCCAGTCTCCTCATCGCTCTAGTAAGGCATCCTGATGTAGAGTTTTGACTCTTCTCTTCCCAAATTTCACTAAAAAATTTTTAGGATCACGCGGGTATCTTGGAATCGTTCCGATGGTTTTATGATGAGAACATTGTCTTGGTGCCTCATGTCAGGGGTTTAGTGGAAGTGTCCCGGGGAGTTGAGCTCTGAGGTGTTGTCATCATAATTTTATCGTTGCAGTTCTGGAATACCTGAGTTTAGTACGCCGACATCGAAAATCTCTTTTATGCAGTTCGTTGGTGAGATAACCTCGATGCCACCCAGTACTAGGGCGAGAGTTCGGGAGTATCACCATAAATTGTATAACGGATGCTTTTTGAAGGTTGAGGTAGATGGTTTCCGAAGGTTTCTTGGTTATGTGTTGAAGGATGGATACAGCTGGATGTAGGATTTGCTAGTTTGGGTGAGATATTATGCTTCCCCTGTATCCCCAACACCTGATTGCATAACCGGAAAGGTTCGGGAGTTTCATAGGTGGAAATTCTTGTAGCTCTAGCTCTTCTTCCACGGATATTGGTTTGAGATTGGGATTTCTTACCGATTATTCGTTCTCGATCCGTACCTTGTTGATTTACTTATTCTACCTAATTCTACGTGGCTTCGCAATTTAGGGACATGTGACCACTTCAAGAAAAGTGCATTTCGTTCGTTTTGTTCGGATGTGAAGACTTTATGTTGCAATTTTCATTCCGTTGGATTCAGCTTCATTTATCTATCTATGTGCTAATGGTGGTCAACCTCTTCAGGATGGCTGCTCCAACGCGCACGACTCCGAATCCTGATCCGCCACCACCTCCACCTCCTCCGGAGGCTTGGCAAGCTGTGATGGCCGCAACCAATGCAAACACACAGTTGATCATGCAAATCCTCCAAGAGCGCAATCAAGGCAGTCAAGGGAATCAAGGCAACAATCAGAACCATTTTGCTACACTAAACCAGTTCCTTGCTAATGGGCCGAAGACGTTCAGCAATTGTGTTGAGGCAACCAATGCTGACGATTGGCTGGTGGATCTGTGTAAGCATTTTAAATGCAGCAACATCAGGCCTGAAGATTTCATCAAGTTCGCTTCCTTCCAACTCAAAGATCAAGCGGCAGAATGGTTCCAGCAGTACAAGTATTCCAGAGGTGGACGTCTGATCACTTGGGATGATTTTCGTCGGGATTTCCGAGCTCATCACATCCCGCAGAGTGTGACTGAAAGTAAACGTGAGGATCCGCAACCTGATGAGAAGAGCATGATATACCAGTTCAGGGGTGGTCTCAGAGAAGAAATTCAGCTAGCTCTTGTTCTCTTTGAGCCGTTGAGGTATGATGAGTTCTACAACATGGCACTGAAGCAAGAAGCTGCTCAGTTGAGGTGTGATGCTTCCAAGAAGTGAGTCAGAGATGTTACTCCTTCTTCCTCTACTCAAGTGGCCATGCAGCAGAAGTTTTGGCTTCCTCCTCCTCCGTTCCGTCAGCCGTATCAGCAGAAGAGCAAAGGTGGCAGTGGTTCTTCCCACCCACCCAACCCTGGCTTTCAAAACAAGACTTCGTCTCAAGCTCCAAGATCGAGTGCTCCGTACCACCGTCTGCTTTCAGAGGTCACGTGCAACAAGTGCCAACAGAAGGGTCACTATGCCAACAAGTGTTTCAACCAGAGGTGTCTTCCTCCTCCTCCTCCTGTCAGATCGGCAAGTACAGCTATGGTCAAGCATAACCCCAAGCACGCCAAGGTCAATATGGTGAACGCAGCTCAGGCAGAGGATTCGTCAGATGTGATTATGGGTAACCTTCCTGTTAACGATGTTCCCACAAAAGTACTTTTTGATACTGGTGCATCCCATTGTTTCATCTCGAGACCTTTTGCATCTAAGCATGATTTTGTTACTCAAGTGTTGCCGAGACCGTTGTCTATTGACTCTCCGACCCGTCTTTTGACATCTCGAGTATGCGTTCCGGATGTTACTATCACCTTGGGCGACTACAAGTTCCTTTCTTCCCCAATTGTTCTTGGCAATTCCGATATTGATCTTATTCTCGGAATGGACTGGCTCTCTAAGCACAAGGCTCAGCTCGATTGTGCAGCCAGGCAGATTCAATTGACTCATTCGTCTGAGGATGTAATTGTCTTTGCCGCTCGTGATGATACAATCCGGTTGTTTTCTCTCAATGAGAAGGGCGAATTGGATGCTATCTCGCAGATCCCAGTTGTTTGCGAATATCAAGACGTCTTTCCAGAAGAGCTCCCAGGAATGCCTCCGCACTGGCCAGTTGAATTCGTTATTGATCTCGAGCCCGCTACGGAACCTGTGTGCAAGCGTCCTTACAAGCTCGGACCTGAAGAGTTGAAGGAGCTAAAGAAATAACTCGATATTCAAGAAAGAATGGGTCTCATCCGGCCTAGTTCTTCTCCATGGGGTTGTTCTGTTCTTTTTGTGAAGAAGAAGGATGGAACGGACCGACTTTGTGTTGATTACCGTCCATTGAACAAGAAGACCATCAAGAACAAATACCCACTTCCCAACATCAATAAGCTGTTCGAACAACTCAAGGGTGCCCAAGTATTCTCCAAGCTTGATCTCCGTATGGGTTATCATCAGATCCGAATTCATGAGCAAGATATTCCCAAGACGGCTTTCAGGACAAGCTATGGGTCATACGAATACACTGTCATGTCTTTTGGCCTCGTCAACGCTCCTCCGACGTTCTCTCACATGATGAACTTCATATTCAACGCCTACACCAATGACTTTGTTTTGGTCTATCTCGACGACATTCTGGTTTTCTCGAAGAACAAGGAAGATCATGCCAAGCACTTGCATTTGGTTCTTGAAAACTAAGGGAACACCAGTTCTATGCCAAGTTCTCCAAGTGTGAATTTTGGCTCGATGAGGTTCTTTATCTTGGTCATATCATCTCTGCCAAGGGCATTGCCGTGAATCCCAAGAAGGGGTCTGCAATTGTTAATTGGGAACCTCCTCAGAACGTGAAGCAACTCCGTAGCTTCCTCGGTCTCGCAAGCTACTGCCGAAGATTCGTTGAATTTTTTTCTAAGATCGCGAAACCTCTCTCAAATCTTCTCCAGAAGCACGTCAAGTACGTTTTGTCTCCGGAGTGTGATATTGCGTTCAACACTTTGAAAGAGAAATTGATCACTGCTCCAATTCTGACTCCGCCTGATGAATCCAAGCCGTACGAGGTCTTTTGTGATGCCTCTCTCCAAGGTCTCGGTGCAGTATTGATGCAAGAGAAGAAAGTTGTTGCTTATACCTCTCGCCAGTTGAAGCCTAATGAGAAGAACTACCCCACTCATGATCTCGAGTTGGCGGTAGTTGTGCATGCTCTTTTGACTTGGAGACATCTTCTATTGGGAAGAAAAGCGGACATTTTCACTAATCACAAGAGTCTCAAGTACATCTACACTCAGCCTAATCTCAACCTCAGGAAAACTCGATGGGTCGAAATGATTCAAGAGTATAATCCAAGTATCGAGTATACTCCAGGCAAGGCCAATGTGATTGCTGACGCTTTGAGCAGGAAAGCATATTGCAACAGTCTGATTCTCAAGCCTTATCAACCCGAGCTTTGTGAAGCTTTCCGCAAACTTAATCTGCAAATTGTTCCTCAAGGTTTCCTCGCCAACCTTCAAGTCTCTCCTACCTTGGAAGACCAGATTCGCCAAGCCCAGCTTCTTGATGCTATGGTGACGAAGGTGAAGATTGGGATTGCCAAGAGTCAGTCCAAGTACAAGTGCTACCGCCTTGATGACAAGGACACTCTCTTCTTCGAGGATCGAATTGTTGTACCCAAAGGTGAACTTCGTAAAGTGATCATGAATGAGGCTCACAATTCCCTCCTCTCCATCCACCCTGGGAGCACGAAGATGTATCAGGACCTTAAGCAAACTTATTGGTGGACTCGAATGAAGCGCGAGATCGCTCAATTCGTGAATGAATGTGATGTCTGCAGAAGAGTGAAGGTAGAACACCAAAGGCCAGCAGGTCTCCTCCAACCTCTTGCCATTCCAGAATGGAAGTTTGACCACATTGAAATGGACTTCGTAACTGGGTTTCCTAAGTCCAAGCGTGGCAATGATGCTATATTCGTTGTCATTGAAAAACTCACCAAAGTGGCTCACTTTCTGCCTATCAAAGAGTCGATCACTGCAGCTCAATTGGCGGAACTCTATACCTCTCGAATTGTCTCTCTGCACGGTACTCCTCAAGTCATATCTTCAGACCGTGGCAGCATCTTTACCTCCAAGTTTTGGGATTCTTTTTAGAAGGCCATGGGCACCAACATCCGCTTCAGCACTGCTTTCCATCCTCAAACAAGCGGTCAAGTCGAGCATGTCAACCAGATTCTTGAAGATATGCTTAGGGCTTGTGTGATCTCCTTCGGCATGAAGTGGGAGGATTGTCTTCCTTATGCTGAATTCTCATACAACAACAATTTTCAAGCAAGTTCGGGCAAGGCCCCATTTGAAATTCTGTATGGTAGGAAATGCCGTACCCCTCTCAACTGGTCTGAAACCGGTGAACGTCAGCTGCTGGGTAATGACTTAATCACAGAGGCAGAAGAAATGTGCAAAGTCATTCGTGATAACCTCAAAGCAGCCCAATCCCGCCAGAAGAGCTACTATGATAGTAAGCACCGTAATTTGGCTTTCGAGATCGGAGATCATGTTTACCTCCGCGTCTCTCCTATGAAAGGTACTCGTCGCTTCGGTATCAAAGGGAAGCTTGCCCCTAGATACGTGGGTCCTTTCAAGATTGTCAGCAAGAGAGGCGACCTCACCTATCAACTCGAGCTTCCGTCAAACTTTGCAAATGTTCATGATGTGTTCCATGTCTCTCAGCTCCGAAAGTGCTTCAAGACGCCTGACCGCACCGTCAACTTCGAGGACATTGAGCTCCAAGAATATCTCTCCTATCGTGAGCACCCAGTTGCAATCCTTGAAGAGACTGAACGCAGGACTCGCAACAAGTCAATCAAATTTCTCAAAGTCAAGTGGTCACACCATTCCGACCGTGAAGCTACCTGGGAACGCGAGGATCACCTCCGTTTTGAGTACCCGGCGTTCTTTCAGTCCTAGATATCGGGACGAGATCTTTTCATAGTGGTGGAGTGTTGTAACACCCCGGATATAACTTTCCCAATTTGTACTCCAACTCTTGCCGTTTCCGGCGTTAAGTTATATTTATTTCTCAGGTTCGGGTCTTTGTCTCCGTGTTTGTTTTCGTTGTCATGCATCTCATATCATGTCATCATGTGCATTGCATTTGCATACGTGTTCTTCTCATGCATTCGAGCATTTTCCCCGTTGTCCGTTTTGCATTCCGGCGCTTTGTTCTCCTCCAGTGGTCAATTCTAGCTTTCTTTCGTGTGTGGGGATTGAACATTTCCAGATTGGACCGAGACTTGCCAAGTGGCCTTGCTTTACTACCGGTAGACCGCCTGTCAAGTATCGTATCATTTGGAATTCGTTTGGTACTCCAACGGTTAACCGAGGGACCAAAAAGGCCTCGTGTGTGTTGCAGCCCAACACCCCTCCAATTTGGCCGAAAACCCACCAAACTCTGCTCCATCATCTAGAGCATTCGATCATGATCATGTGGCTGAAAACTGCACCTCATTTGGACTCTCCTAGCTCCACTTATGCCTATAAATACACCCCCTCCGTTTTCGGCTCCCTGAAACCCTAAAAAAATCCCCAGATCCGCCGCCAGACGTGTCCGGACGAGCCGGACAACGTCCGGATCCACCGCCGCCTCTCCCGAGCCGACACGTGGCGCGCCGCCCTCCACCCACCACCGGCCGCCGCCGCCGCGCACCTGGGCCGCGCCCCGCGCCTCCATCCACCGCCGCCTCGCCCGACTGCCGCCGCCGCCGCAGCGCCACAGCGGACCGCCGCCGCCGCGCGGGTCGCCGCCCCACCGCCCGCTCCCTCCTCCGGCGACCGGATCCGGCCTCCTCCGACCTCCCTGACGCCGCCCCGGTCTTCTTCCTCTCCAACGAACCTCGACTTCCGTGCTCCGGTGAACAGTGCGCGCCGGCGAGCCTCGGGAAGCGTGCAGATTTGAGATCTGAAATTTTTGTGCATACTTTGACCTGCCATATCTCCGCATCCGTAGCTCCGTTTTGGGCATATAGTATATCAAAATGTCCATCTTGATGTGTACATCATTTCGTTCCATTTCATGATTTTCATTTGAGCTCATCTTGATGCCCGAAATGCTGCTAGAAGGAGGCTTTGTGAGTTAATTGTCAGATCTGCTAGTTCATCTTAGACTTTTGTCATTTTTTCCATGATTATTGTGTGCATGATATGCCTGTGAGTCCTTCATATGTTTTGTTAAGCATCTTGTTATCTTTCCAGAGGTGCAACCCATGCATTTTTAGGATGTGTGTGGTGACCTATGCAAGCTTGCAAAGTGAGGCACTTGGTAAACTGTTTTCAGGGACTTAGTGATTTCACTAAGTCCTGGGATTATTTAGTTCATGATGCCATATGTTCATGTTGTTTCCTAGTGATCCGTGCCTCTTTTGAGGATGATCAGTAAAGGATTTTTGCTAATATTGTAGTGCTCTATCCATCCATGTCTTCGTTTGCATATATGGAGTACCCTAGCTTGAGTCAATCGAGCTCTACTTTTGCTTCGTGGTGAATCTGGGCAGATCGTCAACTTGTTTGCGATTTTGCCGATGTTATTGTAGTTGATCCGTGCATGCTATGCCATTGTTCTTGCCATGTCTAGCTAGAATTTTGTGCCTTCTTAATGGATGTATGCTTTTCTTGCCATGACTTGCACCGTAGTGAGTGCATCGAGCTCGTTAACATGCCTTCGTGAGTTATATTTCAGCATGTCTCAGTTTTCACTAAGTCTGAAAACTGGTTATGTTTTAGCTATGTTCGTGTGCTTGTTAGCATATTTTGTGATCCCTTTTGGCCCCAGGTCACTTAGGGACTTTTTTTAAGCTTGTTGAGTAGCTCCATGCCATTTCTTTCTTTGTCATGTTTATGTCCTGTAGCATGTTGTTTTTCTGCTCCGAAGAGGGCTTCATGATCTGAAATTCCACACAAGTGTTAATTTCACTAAGTCTGAGATCTGTTTACCGTTTGCGTTTTTGCCATGCTTGTTTGAACCTCTTAATGGATGAATTGGCCGTAGCTCAGTGCTAGTATTTTGTTAAGAATCTTGAATGCTTCCCTGCCATATATTTTGTTGCCATGATTGAGTGCTGTAGGATGTTCACCTCATTGCATTTAGATGCCTACTTGCTGTAAATCGCAGACCGGTGTCATATTTGAATCGCTTGCCATTTCCAAACCGTAACTCCGATTCCGACGTTCTTTATATCGTTTTCAAGCGATTTCATCCCATATTTCCAGTGGCACACTTGGTTTTCCAAGTTGAGGCCAGGTTCATGCATTTCCTGTCATATCTTGCATATGCATCCCGCATTGCATCCCGCATAGCATACCATCTTTGCATCTTATTGTTTGAGCTTGCACGTGGTTGATTGTATCCTTGTTGCTTGTTTGTCTTGTTTGGGTAGAGCCGGGAGACGAGTTCGCTAACGAGGAGCCCGTTGAGTTTGCTTTCGAGGATTCAGTCAACTCTGACAACTTTGCAGGCAAGATGATCATACCCTCGAAATCACTAGTATCTTTGCTATGCTAGTTTGCTCGCTCTTTTGCTATGCCAATGCTACGATGCCTACCACTTGCTTGTCAGCCTCCCAAATTGCCATGTTCAGCCTCTAACCCACCATTGTCCTAGCAAACCGTTGATTGGCTATGTTACCGCTTTGCTCAGCCCCTCTTATAGCGTTGTTAGTTGCAGGTGAAGATTGGAGACCGTTCCTTGTTGGAACATTTATTTACTTGCTGGGATATCATTATATTGCCATGTTATCTTAATGCATCTATATACTTGGTAAAGGGTGGAAGGCTCGGCCTCTCGCCTAGTGTTTTGTTCCACTCTTGCCGCCCTAGTTTCCGTCATATCGGTATTATGTTCCCGGATTTTGCGTCCCTTACGCGGTTGGGCTATAATGGGAACCCCTTAATAGTTTGCCTTGATTAAAGCTTTTCCAGCAATGCACAACAATGGTTTTACCATTTGCCACCTAGCCTCTTTTTCCCTTGGGTTTCCGGAGCCCGAGGGTCATCTTATTTTAACCCCCCCTGGGCCAGTGCTCCTCTGAGTGTTGGTCCGAACTAGAGCCCTGTGCAGCGCCCCCTCGGGGAAACTCGAGGTTTGGTTTTAGTTGTACGGATTGCTCATCTGAGTGTGCCCTGAGAACGAGATATGTGCAGCTCCTATCGGGATTTGTCGGCACATTCGGGCAGTGTTGCTGGTCTTGTTTTAACCCGTCGAAATGTCTTGTTGTACCGGGATACCGAGTCTGATCGGAATGTCTCGGGTGGAGGTCTATTCCTTCGTTGACCGTGAGAGCTTGTCATGGGCTAAGTTGGGACTCCCCTGCAGGGATTGAACTTTCGAAAGCCGTGCCCGTGGTTATGGGTAGATGGGAATTTGTTAATGTCCGGTTGTAGATAACCTGAACCTTAATTTAATTAAAATGAATCAACCGAGTGTGTTACCGTGATGGCCTCTTCTCCGCGGAGTCCGGGAAGTGGACACGGTGTTGGAGTTATGTTTGCGCAGGTTGCTCTCTAGTTTCTCGCTCGCGCTTTGCCTCCTCTTCTCGCTCTCTTTTGCGAATAAGTTAGCCACCATACATGCTAGTCGCTTGCTGCAGCTCCACATATATTTACCCCTATCCTACCTATTAAGCTTTAATAGTCTTGATCGCGAGGGTGCGAGATTGCAGAGTCCCTGTGGCCCACAGATTACTATTACACCGGATGCAGGACCCGATGATACAGCTCCAGATGGCGCGCTTGAGCTCAAGTGGGAGTACGACGAGGATTCTCAGCGTTACTATGTTTCTTTTCCTGATGATCGGTAGTGGTGCCCAGTTGGGGTGATCGGGACCTTGTCGCTTGTTGGGTTGTCTTTTATTTTGGCGCCGTAGTCGGGCCATGAGTGTTTTGGATGATGTATGTTATTTATGTACTTTGATGTGACATGGCGAGTGTAAGCCAACTATGTATCTCCCCTTTTATTGTATATATTACGTGGGATGTTGTGATGATTGCCTAACTTGCGACATTGCTTTCAATGCGGTTATGTCTCTAAGTCGTGCCTCGACACATGGGAGCTATGGCCACATCGAGGGCGTTATAGCACCCCCGAAGCAACGGCCAGGCCGAGCGAGCCAACGTGGAGGTCCTAAGGGGCCTCAAGACCAGGACGTTCAAGAAGAAGCTGGAGGCCTGTGGCAGAGGTTGGCACGACGAGCTTCAGTCCGTGCTGTGGTCCATCCGCACCACCGCAACCAAACCAACGGGGGAGACCCCGTTCTTCCTGGTCTACGGAGCGGAAGCGGTCCTCCCTCACGAGGTCAGACGTTGCTCCGCGCGGGTCCTGGCGTTTGACGAGGCGCAGCAGGATGCCATGCGGGGGATGGACCTCATGCTGGGGGAGGAACGTCGCCGAGAAGCCGCGCTGCGAGCGGCGAGGTACCAGCAAGTGCTGCGGCGATATCACTACCGCAACATCCATCCCAGGACCCTTGAGGTAGGAGACCTCGTGCTCAGGCGGGTTCTCTCCAGGGAGGGACTGCACAAGCCCTCTCCCATGTGGGAGGGCCCGTTCAAGGTTGTTCATGTTTCCAGGCCCGGCTCCGCACGCTTGGAGACTCAGGAGGGAGTGCTGGTCCAGAATGCATGGAACATCCAGCACCTCCGGAGGTTCTACCCCTGAAAAGGCCCAGAGCCTGTGAAGCAAGGCGAGTGCCTGTGAAGCTATCGCGTTTTGGAATAGGCCCAGAGCCTGTGAGGCAAGGCGACTGCCTGTGAAGCTATCGCGTTTTGGAAAAGGCCCAGAGCCTGTGAAGCAAGGCGAGTGCCTGTGAAGCTATCGCGTTTTGGAAAAGGCCCAAAGCCCGTGAGGCAAGGCGAGTGCCTGTGAAGCTATCGCGTTTTGGAAAAGGCCCAGAGCCTGTGAGGCAAGGCGAGTGCCTGTGAAGCTATCGCGTTTTGGAAAAGGCCCAGAGCCTCTGACGCAAGGCGAGTGCCTGTGAAGCTATCGCGTTTTGGAAAAGGCCCAGAGCCTGTGAACCAAGGCGAGTGCCTGTGAAGCTATCGCGTTTTGGAAAAGGCCCGGAGCCTGTGAAGAAGGCCAATGCCTGTGAAGCTCGCCGCCCGTGACACTCTCATGTAATAATGAGTTGGGGTTGTACACGCCCCGGAGTCTCAGGAGTGCCGGCCTCAGGCCCTGGGGCTCCCTCCCACGCCCAGTGGCAGCACTTAGCTCCGCGGTGGTCAGAAGACGTCGAAGACTAGATTAGGTGTCGGACGTGTCTTTTCATTTGCTTTCCACAGTTGGCTTGTTCCTTCTCATTTGAAGTTTTATTGAAGTTGTTGCCGTCTTTGGCTTGCGGTTCTTCGGCTTTTCACTCTCCTGCCTCGATTTCTCTTACGCAAGGCCTCGCGAGGGGGGCAGCTGAGCGCCCTCGCGAGCGTTCCTAACCTAGTAATTCAAAGAGTTCGCGACCTGGGCCCCTTACAAGAGCACCCCTCTAGTCCGTGCCCCACGGGCATCGCGACACAAACAAAGGGCCTGGGTCGGTCGCCCCCCCACGGCCGGGGTCGGGAACTATCCACGCTCAGGCACATAGCCGGAAGGAACGGTAACGAAAGCAAAACGATGATTAACAGCAATAACCCAAACACGCCCCCGTGGGGCTCCGCACTATTGTCTTTGTTACGCAGGAAAAAGGGAAAAGGAAGAACAAATCCGGCGCGGCTCACCTCACACCGGCCCGTGGGGAAGGCCCGAGCTGCCTCCGGAGCTCAGGCGGACTCCCTCTCGCGCCTCACCAGGGCGCGGCGGCGTGGAGGCTGATCGCGGCCGCCGCAGGAGGAGTCGCCGCCTGAAGAAGAACCAGTGAAGCTTGAGGAACTCCGAGCGCCGCCAGCCGAGCGAGCGCTGCTCCCTCCATCATCACTGGAGCTGGGTTCCCGGCCGCGGTCGTCACCCTCGGGGCAGCACCCCGCGCGGCGACCATCTTCCCCAAACACCCTCACGTAGAGGGTGGCGTCGCCGTTGAACTTGATGTGTAGGGTGCACCGGCGGCCCAGGCCACGCGCACGGGCAAACGTCTGCCAACCGCGGGCCAGGGACAGGCTCCCGGCCGCGGAGACCTCCAGGGAGACCCATGAGGCCCGGCTGCAGCAGCCGTCGGCCTGGAGCCAGAGGCCGCCTGAGGCGCCGGCCGGGAGCTCGCCTAGAAGGAAGCGAGGAAGCGGGAGCCGGGTGCTAGCCGGCTCCGCCGACCACACGACGAACTCTGGCAGCACTTCAGCAGCACGAACGCGCGGTCTGGGGGGACGCGCAGCCGGAGCGCGCCCCCCGGCTACAGCAACCCGCCCGTCGCCGTGCTGAAGATCACCACCACGGCCACGGGGAGCCACCGTGGTGGCCACAAGATGCTTGCGAGGGCGCCCTCTGCCGCGCTTGGGTGGGGGAAAGGCGGGCTCAACCCGGCAAGCCTTCCCCTTCTCGGCGGCCGAGAACCTCCTCGACGGGGCCATGAAGAAGAAGGAGAAGCAAGGAGGAATGGAATGGAAGGACACGCGTAGTTTCGTACTTATAGCCGGCAAAGGCCAACCACCGGCCTCCACGATCACAGGTAATCATGACACAATTTGCATGCAGGGACTTGTCCAACTCGCACGATCCCCGAGGCGTCGTAAGGAAGCAGAGACGCCCACGTCCCATCAACCACCACGCGACGTCCAAGGCCGCATGCTGTAAGGGCCCGCGGCGCTTCGCCCTTGCCCTTTCGCTTCTCGGTAGGGCCAAGTCCGGGTGCGCCTTGGTCCCGGGGGCTATTGTCGGCGTTCTGGGAACGGGGGTCCCCAAACTTGCCTGCCTGCGGCCTGCGGCGTGGCTCAAAGGGGGCCCAGCACGGCCCATCTTCATCAACAAAAGACTCAAGACCCTCGCGAGGGTCCAAGCCTCGCGAGGTGGACGGCACGGAGCTTCCTCGGGCACGGCCTCGTCAGGATGGCTCGCGAGGAGGCGGAGAGATCAATGCGGGGTACCTCGCGAGGTGCCCGTGACGCAAGCCATGACGACTCAGGGCGCCAGGCGGGTGCCAGCCCATGCAGCGTCCTCCTTTCCTCTTTGGTGCAAAGGGGGCAAGCGCAGCCGCGGAGTACCGAGGCATCAGGCAAAGGTTGCCATTTCGGTGCAACGAGACCAAGACTAGGAGGACTACGAGGCGAAGGTCACCGTGGAGCCCAAGACGGCGTCATCACCAGAGCTTTGCGCAGGCGAAGACTTCTTTTGTCAGGATAGTTGATACTTGTTGTCCCCCTTTAAATTTGCCCGCCATTGTTGGCTCCCTTCCCGCTCAATATTTGGGTAAGGACCAGGGCCTCTATAAATAGGACCAGCCGCCCACATAGCAAGGGGTTCGCTCGTTCGTTCGGTTGGCAAGTAAGAGTAAGAGAGAGAGAGAGAGAGAAAGGTGGTTGAACTGCTCCCAGCAGTTCATCGCCCGAGCCAAGAACAGACCCTCGCGAGGCTGTTATTCCTTGTATTATTCATCATCATCAGCCCCAAGAGGCAATCCACCCACCACACACTGGAGTAGGGTATTACACCACAATGGTGGCCCGAACCAGTATAAACCTTGTGTCTCTTGTGCAGTTCTTTCAGTAGTCTAGATCTTTGCAAGACGGGGAGGTAGAAGGCGTAATCTCCGCGCGCACCCCAGTCTTCGAACCTTAATGGTCTGCCGGAACCCAAAATCCGACAAGAGGGGTGTGGCGTACCGCAAAACGGGACTCCACGGGATACTGTTCATCTCCACCATCGACCCCCTCCAGCCTCCATGAGCTACCGTTCATCCACCGTCGACCTCCTCCAGCCTCCACGGGCTCCTGTTCATCCAGCCGCCACCGCGCGCTACTCCACCGGCTACTGTTCAACCACCCCTCCATCGTCTACTGTTCATCCACCCCTCCACACCGCGCTACTCCACCGGCTACTGTTCAACCACCCCTCCACGGGCACCCCTCCACCGTCTACTGTTCATCCAGCCCTCCACGCCATGGGGTCCTGTTCATCCACCCTCCACGGGCACCCCTCCACCGTCTACTGTTCATCCAGCCCTCCACCACACCACGGGGTCCTGTTCATCCAGAGGCAACACCACCACTCACTGTTCATCCAGGGTCACATTGCGCACATTATGATGATGTCCTACCGAGCGGGCCCAGAGATACCTCTCCGTTACACGGAGTGACAAATCCCAGTCTCGATTCATGCCAACCCAACAGACACTTTTGGAGATACCCGCAGTGCACCTTTATAGCCACCCAGTTACGTTGTGACATTTGGTGCACCCAAAGCATTCCTACGGTATCCGGGACTTGCACAATCTCATGGTCTAAGGAAATGATACTTGACATTAGAAAAGCTTTAGCATACGAACTACACGATCTTGTGCTAGGCTTAGGATTGGGTCTTGTCCATCACATCATTCTCCTAATGATGTGATCCTGTTATCAACGACATCCAATGTCCATGGTTAGGAAACCGTAACCATCTATTGATCAACGAGCTAGTCAACTAGAGGCTTACTAGGGACATGGTGTTGTCTATGTATCCACACATGTATCTGAGTTTCCTATCAATACAATTCTAGCATGGATAATAAATGATTATCATGAACAAGGAAATATAATAATAACTAATTTATTATTGCCTCTAGGGCATATTTCCAACACTAAATTCCGAGAAGGCCAAACTTGGGGTTGATCTTGCTAGACTCAAGGAGGAGTTCGATATACTTGACAAGGCTCACAAGGCCTTGAAGAGTACTCATGCTAGTCTTAAAGAGTCTCATGATCAACTCCAAATGAGGCTAACCAAGGAGAAAGCCACTTTTCCTCATATGGTTTTAATTGATAATGCAAATGCTACTAACCCTTGTTGTGAGCATGTGCATCTTGTTGTGGAGAATGCAAAGTTGAAGGAGCAACTTGAGAAAGGCCTTGTGTCGTGCATAGAAGGTGAGAAGAACCTCAATGATATTTTGAGCAATCAAAAGGAAGTTGTGGCCAAGGAAGGGATTGGGTTCGCACCCAAGTCCAGGAACAAGAAGAAGAATGACAAGGCCAAACGACCTCCTCCTCTCATGCAAACTTTTGTCAAAGAGGGAGAGGGTGCCTCTAATGAGAAGAAGAACAATGTGAAGGGTGGTGGTGTCAAGAAGGGCAATGCCACCCCTTCCAACAAAGACGGCGACTTTAACCCTTCCTATGTGTTATGCCGTGCTAGTGATGGGCATGTTTATGCTAAATTTGTTGGTTCTCCTTATGAGTACATTGAATGGTCTATTTGGGTTCCTAAGACCCTTGTCACTAACATCAAAGGACCCATTACAAAATGGGTATCTAAACCAAGCATTGATCTCCTGAAGGTGTTTGCTTCCGGTGGGGGATCATGGTTGCTCGATAGTGGAGCCACTAATCATATGACCGGAAGCAAGGACTTGGTGGTGGACGTGCACAAGATTCCATCTATGCCCACCAATGTCGAGTGGGGTGATGCCTCATCTTCTAAGGTATTGGTGCTTGGCAAGGTTGTCATTTCTCATGATCTCACGATCGAGAATTCATGCTTGTTGAGTCCCTTGCATACAATTTACTTTCCGTTCGTCAACTTGCAATCATGGGCTTTGCCACTTTCTTTCATATTGATACCGTGGCCCTCTTGTGGAGCAAGACTCTTAAAGTAGCCTCTATTGGGCATGTTGAGAACGGTCTCTATGTGATTAACTTTTTGGAGCGACCCACTAAGACCGCGACATACCTAATGGCTAAAGTTGACGTGGGATGGCTTTGGCATCGCCGTTTAGCCCATGTCAATATGAGATCTTTGCAAAGTCTTCTCAAGGGGGACCATGTCCGTGGACTAACAAATGTTACTTTTGCCAAATATCGTGCTTGCAGTGCTTGCATTGAAGGAAAGCTACATGAGAAGGCTCACCCTCACATGACTATCATTTACTCAAAGAGGCCTTTGGAGCTCCTTCACTTGGATCTCTTTGGGCCTCCATCCTTTGATAGCCTTGGGGGTAGAAAGTATTGCTTGGTGATTGTGGATGATTACTCAAGATACACTTGGGTGTACTTCTTCAAGAGGAAGAGTGAGACCCAACAAACCGTCATTGACTTTGCAAATGAAGCTCAACGTCAACACAATGCAAAGATCTTGACAATAAGAAGTGACAATGGCACCGAGTTCAAGAACTACACCTTGGATGAGTTTCTCATTGATGAGGGGATCAAGCATCAATATTCCGCACCTTACACCCCTCAACAAAATGGTGTAGCAGAGAGGAAGAACCGTATGTTGATGGATGCGGCAAGGACCATAATGGCGGAGTTCAAGTCTCCATACAACTTTTGGGCCGACGCCATCAACACTACGTGTCGTGCATCCAATCGGCTCTATCTCCACAAAGGCTTGAATAAGACTCCATATGAGATACTCACCGGTAACAAGCCCAACCTCAAGTACTTCCGGGTGTTTGGGTGTAAGTGTTTTATTCTCAAGAAAGGTGTTCGCTTGTCTAAATTCGAGGCTAGAGCTTATGAGGGCATATTTGTTGGTTATGCTACAAACTCTCATGCTTACCGTGTCCTCAATAATTCCATTGGACTTATTGAGGAGACGTGTAACGTGGATTTTGATGAGAATAACGGCTCCCAAGTGGAGCAAAGTGGCACTTGTGATGTAGGTGATGAAATTCCTCCCCAAGCCATAAGAAGAATGGGTGTTGGTTTTATCCTACCCATTGAGGAACCCCTTGAGGCCGAGGGAGAAGGACAATGTTCCACTCAAGTGGAACCATCACCAACCCAAGGCCCACACGCTTCCGAAGAACAAAGTGAAGGCTCTCAACCTCATGAACAAGACCAAGGGCAAGATCAACCTCAAGATGGTATTGAACCACCAAGTGATGCCCAAGGTCAAGTTCTCTCCTCCGAGCAAGTTCAAGGTCAAGAGCAAGCTCAAGATCAAGAACAAGCTCAAGATGACGCTAAAGATGATCAAGTAAGCGCTCCTCAACTCACTCCTGAGGAGGAATTGGAGCGTCGTGCCGCCAAGATTGCATCCAAGCTCTCTACCAAGGGTCATCTCATGACAAATGTGCTTGGAAGCATTCGAAAGGGGGTAAGCACTCGTAGACAATTGGCAAACTATTGTGAACATCACGCGTTTGTCTTTTGTGTTGAACCCCAAAAGGTCTATGAGGCGCTCGAAGATCCAGATTGGCTTAACGCCATGCATGAAGAACTCAACAACTTCGAGCACAACAACGTGTGGAGATTGGTGCCAAGGCCAATGGGAACAATAATATCATTGGAACCAAGTGGATATTCAAGAACAATCAAGATGCTCATGGTTTTATTGTCCGCAACAAGGCTCGCTTAGTAGCACAAGGCTACTCCCAAGTCGAGGGTATCGACTACGGTGAAACCTTCGCTCCCGTTGCTCGCCTTGAATCTATTCGTTTGTTGATTGCTTATGCTTCTCATCAAAACTTCAAGTTGCAACAAATGGATGTGAAGAGTGCTTTTCTTAATGGTCCTATTAATGAGTTGGTGTATGTCAAACAACCCCCCGGTGTCGGTGTTCTGGGAACGGGGATCCCCAGACTTGCCTGCCTGCGGCCTGCGGCGTGGCTCAAAGGAGGCCCAGCACGGCCCATCTTCATCAGCACAAGACTGAAGACCCTCGCGAGAGGTCAAGCCTCATGAGGCGGGCGACACGGAGCTTCCCCAGGCACAGCCTCGTCAGGCTGGCTCGCGAGGAGGCGGAGAGATCAAGGCGGGGTACCTCGTGAGGTGCCCATGACGCAAGCCATGACGACTCAGGGCGCCAGGCGGGTGCCAGTGCGCGCAGCATCCTTCTTTTCTCTTTGGTGCAAAGGGGGCAAGCGTAGCCGCGGAGTACCGAGGCATCAGGCAAAGGTTGCCATTTCGGTGCAACGAGACCAAGACCAGGATGACTACGAGACGGAGGTCACCGTGGAGCCCAAGACGGCGTCATCACCAGAGCTTTGTGCAGGCGAAGACTGCTTTTGTCAGATTAGTTGATGCTTGCTGTCCCCCTTCAAATTAGCCCTCCATTGTTGGCTCCCTTCCCGCTCAATATTTGGGAAGAGGACCAGGGCCTCTATAAATAGGGCCAGCCGCCCACGTAGCAAAGGGTTCGGTTCGGTTGGCGAGTAAGAGTAAGGGAGATTAAGAGAGAGAGAGAGAAAGGTGGCTAAACTCCTCCTAGTAGTTCATCACCCCAGCCAAGTACAGACCCTCACGAGGATGTTCTTCCTTGTATTGTTCATCATCATTAGCCCCAGGAGGCAATCCACCAACCACACACTGGAGTAGGGTATTACACCACAACGTTGGCCCGAACCAGTATAAATCTTGTGTCCCTTGTGCAGTTCTCTTAGTAGTTTAGATCCTTGCGAGGCGGGGAGGTAGAAGGCGTAATCTCCACGCGCACCCCAGTGTTCGAACCTTAAGGGTCTGCTGGAACCCGAAATCCGACACCCGGGTTCGAGGATCCCTATTTCCCGGATCATGTGTACCAACTCGATAAGGCACTGTACGACCTTAAACAAGCCCCACGTATGTGGTATGACCACCTTACCGAGTTGTTGCAAGATCGTGGGTTTGAAATTGGGAAAATTGACAACACTCTTTTTACTAAGAAGGTCAAAGGGGAGTTGTTTGTGTGCCAACTATATGTTGATGACATTATCTCTGGTTCTCCTAACAAAGCTTTCAATGAGGAATTTGCTGCTCCCATGACCTCAAAGTTCAAAATGTACATGATGGGAGAGTTGAAGTTCTTTCTCGGGTTTGAAATCAAGCAATGAAGAGAAGGAACCTTCACCAACCAAGCCAAATACACTCAAGACATTCTCAAGATATTTAAGCTAAATGAAGTCAAGCCAGCTTCCACTCCAATGCCCGTCAA
Source organism: Triticum monococcum (assembly GCA_034509565.1). Lineage (NCBI taxonomy): Eukaryota > Viridiplantae > Streptophyta > Magnoliopsida > Poales > Poaceae > Triticum > Triticum monococcum. The sequence continues at coordinate 128,503,140 of CM067842.1, forward strand.
ATGCGAACTTGACATAGATCCCAATGGTAAAGCAGTGGATCAAAAGGAATATCACTCCATGATTGGCTCCTTGCTTTACCTTTGTGCATCTAGACCGGATATCATGTTGAGTGTGGGAATTTGTGCATGGTTTCAAGCCGCACCTAAGGAAAGTCACTTTGTGGCGGTCAAGCGAATCTTTCGATATTTGCCTCATACCCCAAACTTTGGCCTATGGTACCCAAGAGGAGCAAACTTCAACCTTGTAGGCTACTCGGACTCTGATTGGGTGGGAGATAAAGTGGTTAGGAAGTCAACTTCCGGAGGGTGCCAATTCCTTGGTTTCTATTTGGTGAGTTGGTCTTCTAAGCAGCAAAGTTGTGTGTCTCTCTCGTCCACCGAAGCGGGGTATGTGGTTGCCGGTAGGTGTTGCGCACAACTTTTATGGATGAGGCAAACTTTAAAGGATTACGGTGTTATTTGTGACAAAGTGCCTCTTTGGTGTGACAATGAAAGTGCCATCAAGATTTCTCTCAACCCGGTGCAACACTTCAAGACGAAGCATATTGAGATTCGGTATCACTTCATCCGGGATCATATTAGGCGAGGGGAGATCGATCTCAACTATGTCAACACTCAGGATGACCTTATAGATATCTTCACGAAGCCTTTGGATGAAGCAAGATTTCGCGAGTTAAGGCATGAGCTAAATATCATTGATTCGAGCAATGTTGCTTAAACCCTTGCACACCCCATCATACTCAACTTGTTATCTTGTTTAGGTGTAGGCATGGACATAGGGGTAGTGTTGTTCTCTTAATGAACTCTCCCTCTCCCATTATGCATAAATTGATCATCTCTTTCAAATTATCCATTTGTGATGGTACGTGTGCTTCAAAGATGAGTTTGGGTCATGGGACGAAGGATAATTCTTCGTGGTGCCATACCAATTAACTCAAACATAGGTGGCTCCAGCCACCGCCCTCTCTATGGAGAAGTTGTGTCGCGTGTTTGGTCCTTGTTGTCTTTTGCCTCTCTTTCGTCGTGTCGTGCTTGTGTTTGAGTTGCCTCGTGTGTTTGCTCGTTGGTGTGTTCGTTCGCTTGAAGGTTGCATTGCAAAGGCTATTTTCCTCTCTTGTTTGCGAAACATGCATTTTCTTGGGTTCACGGTAGTACCGTGGCTTGCCACGGTACTACCGCAGGAGCTGTGCACGGTACTACGGCAACCAGCATTACAATATTTTTTTTATTGCTGCTGGAAGAGCGGTACTACCGCCCCGCGTGTGGTACTTCTGCCCGGGTGGTACTACCGCGATGACCCGCGGTACTACCGCATAGTCGCGAGCACGTGGGGGTTAAGAGCAGGCATGGGGATTACAACCCCCCATACCCATTCAACTCATCATCCCCACGTCGTCTCTCTCTCTCTCTCGCCTGCCCAAGAACAGTGCTGGAGAACCACGCCGGATCTCCGTCTCCGGCCGCTCTCCTCGCATTCCATCTGGTGGGATCGTTCCCCACCATGTCCTCTTGCCATGGAACAAGGTTTCTCCCCAAATCCCTCTCTCCTTGTCTTGTTGTTTTGTCTCTAGGTTTTTGGGGAGATGCATTTTTTTCTTGAGATTTTAGGCCAAATCTTTGCAAGAGTAGGATGTAGGAGAGTAGTAATGCGTAGAGATGCTATTTGGTATGTTGCTACTTGGTAGTGTTGATCAACCATAGTACCGCTCCATTGGCACGGATGTTCTCAGATCCATTTTTTGTTTTGGATCTGAACACGAGCAGCACTACTGCTCCGGCAGTGTTCACCTCATACGGTACTACCGCACCTCAGGAGCGGTACTACCGCGCGAGGCGTGGTAGTAAAATTTTACTACCGTGCCATCCCGGCGCAGTACTATCGCGGCTGGAGCAGCAGTAAAAGGTTTAGTTCCGCACACTGGTGTGGTACTACCGTTGAGTTCGAACCTTCCCTATAGAAACTACCCAATGTTTTTTCTACTTGTTTCATTTGTTTTGTTGTGGTCTTTGCATTGATCCTTCTCGCTTCTCTTGCGTGTTCTTGTGTTGTATGCCATAGGTGGTGGCTCTGGTTCCAATGTCTGTCGTTCGAACCCCGTTCACGACAGGGGCTCGAAGCATCTGCACAACCAAGATGAGGCTCCAAAGGGCTCCAATGCCCCCCAATGCCGAACCATGTCAACCGCAACCAAGACCAAGGAGCCGACAATGGACATGGATGAGATGCCACTAGCTGATTTTGTCGCTCGAAGGAAGATCAACCCCTATGTGAATCCCCATGCAAACTTCAGAGGGAATGAGTTGTTTTGGACCAAGTAGCAGAATCTTATCTATCTGGATGTGATCAAGGCCAAGCAGAACATCTACGTGGACGTGCACTAGATTGACATGCATCATATGAGGTAGGATAAGCACCGCACCTATTTTGGTGAGACTTTGGACCTGGTGGAGCAGTTTGGCATTGAGGACTTGATCACGTTCAACATGGACTTTGACCCTGAGATTGTGGCGTAGTTCTTTGCCTCGGTCCACTTCCATACTAATGAGGAACGGACCTTGACGTGGATGACAAATGGACAACAGGTGACTGCCAAGTGGAAGGACTTCATGGATCTGCTATAGGTTCGTGACTAGGGGCTCAACAAGCCTGTTGGTGTTCGCCCTCATGCCAACTCCGAGTCCGCCAACAAGAACAAGCTCCAGCCATACTATGTTGAGAAGCAGCTTCCCAGTGGAAAGAAGGCATGGGTGCTGAACCCATTCCTTGACATCATGTATCGGATCTTCCGCAATACCTTCCTCCCACATATTTGTGACAAGGATAAGGTACATGCCTATCTCGTGTATATGATGCTCATCTGTGAGGAGGCGCGTCATGTTCAGACGCAACCACTTGATGTCTCACATATCATGTGGTGTGAGCTATGGTTTGCGGTGTTCAACCGTAAGGTACCCATCTATGGTCCTTACTTGTTTCACCTGATCTCAAAGACTTGGGAAAAGCTCTATCCCAATGTTGAGTTTGAGGCCCCCGACTGGACCCGTCACGAGCCCATCAAGCTCTGCGTCAAGCCTCAGTGGGCTAGCACCACTACCCGTGCTGAGGCAGCGGCTGCTCAGATGGATGTTGATGAGGATGAGCTTGATGAGGAGGAAGCGGATGAGGACAACTCCACTGGGTATGCTCCTCCCTCTACTGAGCCCTCATGGGCTAAGAAGCTGAAGGCCAAGATGAAGACCTTATTCTGTATGCAAGCCAAGGGGCAGTACAGGACCCATGTTGCTTCCAAGAAGAGTCGCCACTGCGACAAGATGATCTTGAGGACGTTTGGCGAGGAGATATCCAGTGGGTCCGAGAAGTACATCACTCCAGAGGCAGAACGGTTGACGAAGTAGGGCTACCAGTGGACTGAGTCTGAGGAGGAGACCATCCCCGCTACCGAGACCGACGAGGACCATGACGAGTGATTGCTCCAGCTTGAGCTACCACCTGTGTCGTAGGTGTCCTCTCTGCCTTTTTGGTGTCTTGATGCCAAAGGGGGAGAGACTGTAGGGATTTGTGAGTCGTGTGTCGTGTTTGCTTGTGTCATGTTTGCTTTCGTTCTAATGGACCTCGTTTGCTTTGGTTTGGTTTGTCGTGAGTCGTGTTCCCTTATCATATGGTGTAAGAGATATGCACTCTATCGTATCTTATTTTATTTCCTACTTAGTAGCTCGTGAGCTTATGCTATCTTGTGCCAGTTAACTTATGCTCTTATGTATTATCTTGCCTCACTGTTAGTATTAGTTACTCCATTGCAAGATTTGCCTCTTCTATAAAATATAGGGGGAGTGTTGATCCTAGTATGTGTGTCGTGCAGTCCAAAGCACATCTCCAGAGTGCACACATCTAGGGGAGCCCGTCTATATTTCATAGATGTTGGGTTTGCCTATGCTTTACTTTATATCCCTATGTGTAAATCTCGCATTGTCATCAATCCACCAAAAAGGGGAGATTGTAAGGGCATATTTATCCCTTTGTAGTTTTGGTGATTGATGACAATGCTTTTGCGGACTAATCGTGTGCATTGAGCGTTTTAGATATGTCATGTCTAGGCACAAGACAATTTGGTGCCCCTCGAAGACTACAGAAGACGGTGTTTCTCTATGTTTCTTTTCGGTGGATTTGAGTCATAGGAAAGCCGTACTATTATGAGGGGGTCCGTGTTGGAAAGGTTTGGGTGGAATCAACACGTACACGTCTGTTCCTTTTGCATCAACTTTCCTTTGGCTCTTTGGAGCAGCTTCCGTTTCTCCATATCTCTCCAAAAGGAAAGACTTATAGTGTTGCTGAACAGGGGCATGCGGTAGTACTGCTCCTCAAAGCGGTAGTACCGCAGGCCCCTGCGGTAGTACCGGCCTTGGGCGCGGTAGTACCGCAGGTGCTCACGGTAGTACCGCTTCTCGGACGCGGTAGTACTGTGGCCTTAGGTCTGGCTCAGCAGCACGAGTGGAAGTAGGGGCGGATGTAATTTTTTACATCCGCGCCCTACGCGGTAGTACCGTTCCTGGCTCAGGGTACTACTGTGTCGGATTTTTGCATAGATCTAAACTCAGCGGAAGTTGCCACGGATTTATTTTTATATGTCCGTGCCTTCCCAATCTAGACTATCCCTATCTTGTGGTAGTACCGCAAGGGGGAGCGGTAGTACCGCGCCAGCGGTTCTACCGCCCTCTGCTTCAACACACCAGGGCTGTTTTGGATACTATAGCGTGGGCGGTAGTACCGCAGTGCCTTGCGGTAGTACTGCGGGCCCTGACGGTAGTACCGCGTCTCCGGTGCGGTAGTACCATGCGTCGCAGGCTGAGTTGGTGGATAATGGTTGGATTTGTTCCTCCACTATAGAAGGGGAGTCTTCTTCTCAGAGTTGACTTACCTCTTCCACCCCAAGCTCCATTGTTTCTCTAAGCTCCTTTTTCGCCCGATCTCTCTCCCTAGCCGATCAAAGTTGTTGATCTCTGAGGGATTGGTTGAGAAGGCCTCGATCTACACATCCACCAAGACAAATTTTGTCGGTGTACAAAAGGAGGGCACACTTTTGTACCCCTTTACCTATGCATGGGCAGTTAGAGCCGCGCCCACAGTCACACCAAGCAGAACAGGGGAGGTGAGCCAAGGTAAGACCGAAGCCCAAGGTAACCAGAGCAACACCTAGGCCAAGACCACAAAGAGCAGAGGGACGAAGCAGGTTCCCCCGGAAAGACCCTTGCCAGGGCAGCCTCAGTAGCCCCGGCAAGACCCTTGCCGGGGCATCTCTCCCCACACCAACAGAGCTAGCCACCCTTGAGCCCACGGTCTCCAACATCATGTTGGGACTGGGCTCGGGAGGCACCTCCATAGTGGCATGCAGATCTTTGTGAATACAAGGAACACTCGAGATCAGATGAGGATTAGAAGACGACGATCCTCGGCAGGATCCTTGACGAGGAAGGCCACCAGACACCCGGCAAGGTCCTTGCCGGGGACGACAGCGTGCCACGGCAAGACTTGCCGGGCCACCCGGCAAGGACCAAACCGAGGACGCCAGCAGGGCCACGTCTAGGCCCGCACCAGCCAAGTCTCCACCGCCGTTCGCATGCAGCTACCAGCCCAACCAGCTGGGTAGGCACCTGCGTGGCAACATGCAGCTCCCAGGCCCACTCAGCTAGCGCCTGCGTGGCGGCATGCAGATCTTCGTGAAGGCTTTGCCACCACGCTCAGCTGCTTGCCTGCCTACATGGCGCCGCATGCATCACTGACCAGAGAGTTCTTGAGCTCTCGAACTAGGTGTGATGAGTGTGTGGTGAGTGTGTGGCAGAACTAGGGTTTTATGCATCCTCGCAGCCCGAACCTGGGAAAATGATCCTCGTGCTGGTTACTAATCCTGCTCTTCTCGCAACCCCGCGCACCGGCAACCGTAGTAGGGGTTCTTGTGATCCCATAGGTGTCGTTCCACACCGACATCCTTGGCGCACCAGGTAGGGGGCGCAATTGTGACAATCTGGTCTAGTATCTAGCCTAGCGTTTCTTCATCGCCATGGCTCCCAAGAAGAAGACGGCCACGACGATCGGCTCGTTGGGGGCCGAACGACCCGTACCACTACGGGCGAGCAGCGGACCGGTCGCGGACCGGACCCGGGCCGCGGTCCGCGAGCACAAGCATCACCCTGGCAGTCAGAGCCTGGCGAGCGGCATCGTTCGCACACCCGATGACTGGCCGCACGTTGCCAGATCCAAAGACGGAGCTCCCCCCCCCCCCCCCCCCCCCGCAGGCGGCACGGGGCCGTCCAGCGGTGTCGTTGTGCCACCTTGAGGTGGTGCAATGACCTCCAAGACACCCATGCCGGCGACCACTGCGTGCTCTTCCCATGGTGTGGACGACAAACATCGTCACCACACCTGTCGGATCACGGGTTCCGGATCACGGGTTCCGGCAGACCCTTAAGGTTCGAACACTGGGGTGCGCGCGGAGATCACGCCTTCTACCTCCCCGTCTCGCAAAGATCTAAACTACTGAAAGAACTGCACAAGAGACACAAGGTTTATACTAGTTCAGGCCACCATTGTGGTGTAATACCCTACTCCAGTGTGTGGTTGGTGGATTGCCTTCTGGGGCTAGTGATGATGAACACTACAAGGAAGAACAGCCTCGCGAGGGTCTATTCTGGGCTAGGGCGATGAACTGCTAGGGGGAGTACAGTCACCCTTCTCTCTCTTTCTCTCTCTGATTTCGATCCAATGCCTCTTCTGGATGCCCCCTTTCTTCTCCTTCTTCTCCTCTTTTTCCCCTACCCTGGGGGTGGCTAGTCCTATTTATAGGCAAAGGCCCTGGGCCTCTTCCAAATATTGAGCGGGAAGGGCGCCACTAATTGGCTAATTCGAAGGGGAACATCTAGTACACTTATCCTGACTAAAGTTGGTCTTCGCCTGCCAAAGGCTGTGTGGTGACGCCGTTCTGGGCTCCATGGTGACCTCCTTCTCGTAGTCCGCCTGGTCTTGGTCTCGTTGCACCGAAATGGCAACCTTTGCCTGATGCCTCGGTACTCCGCGACTGCGCTTGCCCCCTTTGCACCAAAGAGGAAAGAAGGATGCTCCGCGCGCTGGCGCCCGCCTGGCACCCTCGATCGTCATGGCTTGCGTCATGGGCACCTCGCGAGGTACCCTGCCTTGATCTCTCCACCTCCTCGCGAGCCAGCCTGAGGAGGCTGCGCCTGAGGATGCACCGTGTCGTCCGCCCCGCGAGGCTTGGCCCCTCGCGAGGGTCTTGGGTCTTGTGTTGATGAAGATGGGCCATGCTGGGCCTCCTTTGAGCCACGCCGCAGGCAGGCAAGTCTGGGGACCCCTGTTCCCAGAACGCTGATAGTAGCCCCCGGTCCCAAGGCATGCATTGACTTGGCCGTGCCGAGAGGCGAAAGGGCAAGGGCGAAGCGCCACGGGCCCTAACAGCCTGTGGCCTTGGGCGTCGCGTGGCAGTTGATGGGACGTGAGCATCTCCACTTCCCCACGATGCCTCGGTGATCGCGCGAATTGGACAAGTCCCTGCATGCAGATCGTGTCATGATTACCCGTGATCGTGGAGGCCGGCGGTTGGTCTTCGCCGGCTATAAGTACGGCACCGCGCATGCCCTTCCAGTCCATTCCTCCCGGCTTCTCCTTCTTCCCGATCCTTGATCCGTCTTGCTGCGATGGCTCCGATCCGCCGGTTCTCTGCAGCGGAGAAGGGAAAGGCTCCTCGCGAGGGGCCAGACCCGCTCCCGCCGAAGAAATGGCTAGCCCTCTGCAGCCGAGGCGAGGAAGACCGTCAGGTGGTGTGAGGCCCTGGTGCGAGCGGGCTCCGCCGAGGTTCCCACTTCCCTTGTATGCCCACGTCGAGGGCCCCGAAGGTGTCGATGCCGATCTCCGCGGTTGGCGCCGTCGTAGGCGCCGTCGGGTCACGAAGGCGTGGGTTGTTCCTCCTGGAGTCCCTGCCGAGGGCTCCTCTCAAGAGTTCATGCTCCACATCGCCATTCCTCTCCAGTCCTGGATCCGTCTGCCTCCCTTCTTCGCCTCCATCATCCCTCCAGGAGGTCCCCTGGAGCTCTGGCTGCAGCACACCGGCTGCAGCGCCCTTGTGACCGAGCCAGAGGTCGTGGTGCCCCGGGCAAGGTCTACATGTCCCGCGGCTGGAGAGAGATCGCCTGGGTTTGCAGGGAAAGGGGCGTCTTCGCGGTCCACCTGGAGTACGATGGCACTGCGGTGATGTTCTTCAAGGTCTTCGACGCGAACGGGCGCCGGCTGGAGTGTTGCCCCGGGAGAGGTGGCCAGGACCTTGCCCTGGTGAAGGCTACGCCCATCGACCGCTCCGTTGGCAGAGGCGCCGGAGGGTCCAATGACTCCGGCAAAATCTTTGCGACTCCGGAGACAAGCGACGACAGCTACGAGCCCCCGAGTCGGCGCCACTCCCGGAGCAGGGCGGGTTCGTCTGGCCGTCGCCGACCCTAATTTAGATGGGGTTGGTGCCGGCGCGTGACGGCCCACTGTTGCTGATGACTTCTTTTGCAGGAGCTCATGTAGTTAGTATCCCTTAGGATCCGTTCCCTGCGAGGAACCAAAATGCGCCCCACGGGGGCTTGTAAGGTGCCTGTAGTCCCATTTGTTAATACATAACCTTTGTTGCAGAGCTGTGTGAGTTGCTGATTCCGTTGTAGTTCAGTCCTCCCTTTCGCACCTCGCGAGGGCTTGGTGCTCTGTGTCGACAGGTCCCAGTCCCAAGGCGGTGTCAGCCGTCGCTGGTATGCCAGGTCGCGACGCCGTGGTCAAGGCCAGGAGGTGTGCAACTAGGGGTCCGATAAGAGCCCCTGAGTCGCGATGCTCAGGAGGACCCCTTTGGCGCCCAAGCAGCCGTCGCTTGGTGAGAAAGGGAAGCAACATCGCTAGTAAGGAATTGGTTTAGGTGCGAGGGTAGTGCCACGGTAGCCAGTGCTTTGGGTGGTGACTTATCTTGAGAATCGGGGATCGCCCCCAGCGCATCATCGGGTCCGTGGTGTAGTTGGGATGGAGTTGCTCGGCGAGGTCCTTGCGCGCCCCTTCTCCCTCGCCTCTACTCCCCTTTCTGGTTAAGGCCCTTGGGGATGTCGCCCTTGGCATCGGCCCCACGGCCGAGGCCGAGGCGCGCGTTCTGTCTTCTGCTGCGCTGACGCGGGTCTTCGCCCACATCTACCTTCGCGATCCCAGCGCCGACCTCGACGGCCTGCCGGAACCGGTGAACGGCGAGGGTGCTGCCGCCGCTGTCGAAGCCGTGATGGGGCGCGTGGAGGTGCTTCTGGGGATGTTCCGGGCCTTCAGCACCAGGCCAAAGCAAGGCGCTGCCGGCCCTGCTGCTCCACGAGGCGAAGCCACTCCACACAGCTTCACCACCGACAAGTGACTCCGTTCCATCCCTGTTCTTCTTTCAATTCCTGCACATGCATCATGCCTCGGGGAGGCATTTAAACTTGCATTTGGTACTGAGACGACAGTATGGGTTGTAATATTTGCTTTTAAGTTCCTTGAATTTTATGCTTTTCTTCCCTACTTGCTTGTGTTCTACGCCGGCATAGCCCGGCCCCGCGCATGCCTCACCCAGCATTAGCCCCGACCAGAAACCAGGACGGGACCAAAGGAGTGAGGGGCTACGTGACAAGTTAGGCTCCTGAGTCGCGATTCCCAGGAGTCCCCCTTGGCGCGCGAACAACAAGTAGGGAGGCGTGATGTAGGTGTATCTTCCGTTCTATGTCTGCAGAGCCCGACTCCGCGCGTACCTCACCCAGCATAGCCTTTCGAAACTAAGGAGTGAGGGGCTACGGAGCCAGTTAGGCTCCTGAGTCGCGATGCTCAGGAGTCCCCCTTGACGCGCAAACAGCGGGTGCTGAGGCGAGATGTAAGTTGGGCTACCGTTCTACGTCTGCAGAGCCCGGCCCCGCGCGTACCTCACCCAGCATAGCCTTTCGGAACTAAGGAGAGAGGGGCTACGGGGCCAGTTAGGCCCCTGAGTCGCGATGCTCAGGGGTCCCCCTTGACGCTCAAATGGCCTTCATACCTTGGCTCCGCTCAGGGAGAGACGTGCGATGAACCAGGCCCGAGGGGCCTGGCTGGGCGGCGTACGTCTGGGCGTGACCCGGTGGTAGCCCCCGTGCCTAGCCCCCTCGCGCGGCACTCCCGAGGGGAGGCGTTGCGATGAGGCTAGCCACTGAGATCTGGGCTCCCTGAGGTTAATGCGGCCCGGAGGCCACCCTCAGTTGTTTATCACCAGCGCGGAGCATAGCGCTTCCGTATGTGTACGGGCATAGCCGCTCCTCGGCAGTGTCGTCAGCCAGCGCGGAGCATGGTGCTTCCACTGGTACGTGGGAGGGGGCTCCCCTCCGGGAGGAGCCCTCGGGGCGTGTATAGCCCCGCCCTGACACGTGGCCGACACGGTAGGGCTAGGTGAGGTGTATCTAGGCACCCGTGAGCCAGCGCGGGACTCACAAGGCCCTACCTCTAGGCGGGTTGCGCCTGGCACTGGGCCGTATCTTGAGATGTGTCCCTGCAAAATTTGGTTAGATGCCGGTACTCTACGTCCTCGGGTCCCGGCCCTCGAGCTTGTCTCAGCCATCGCTGGTATGCCAGGTCGCGATGCCGTGGACAAGGCCAGAGGGTGAGGGCTGGAGAGCCAGTAAGAGCCCTGAGTCGCGATGCTCAGGCACCCCCCTTTAACGTGCAAGTGGCCGACATGGAGAAGAAGGGATGCCGCGGACAGGCATCAAGCAATCAAGCATGATAGGCGAATGCATAGTTGGAAATAAACGCGAGGGAGATACACGCCACTGGGCCTAGCCCTCGCGGCTTGGGGATGATGCAGCCCGAGGGGCGCCCCCAACAAGGCAAACTAACGACCGAAAAATAAAAGGGGATACATGCCGCAGGGACGGACCCATGCGGCCTGGGAGTGATGCAACCCTGGGAGGGCGCTCCCAGCTGGGAATGAAGCTTGAAAGATGTCACCTGAGGATGTCGTCGGCGAAGTGGCGTTGGTGCTGCAGACTCGGTGGGCTGCGGAAGTCGATCCTCACGAGCCCCCAGGCCCCGGGGCCTCGGGAGGCTCCGAAGGCACTGGTGGCTCCTCGCGAGCTGTCTTCATCTCCGCCAGGGCCGCGGAACGCCTGTCTTCCTGAGCCCCCACGGTGCCCCTCATGAGGCGCTGGTACGCCGCAGCCATGCTCGGCAGGCCGTAAGGCATGCGAACATAGCTGTGGGGTGGACCCTCGCAGCGCCCCACTTGCGAGGGCCAGAGACGCTCCGTCGAGGCGATCTGATTGAGCCCTGGTACGTCGACGCAGACGCGCTGTCGGAGTAATTGGACGCGGATACCCCGAAGATGACAGGGTGATATTTCAAAACATCGGGGCTAGCAAAGCCCCTCAGTCCGACTACGCCAACCAGTCGGCTGCCGACTGCAGCCCGACCCGACACCGACAAGACCGCGGACAAGACAACCATACCGCGACGCCCTCATCTACAGTGTACCGTGTCCCCTGGGTACTGATTTATAAAGTACCCTAGGGGACAAGCACGACATGTACCATGCCACTAGCCATGCCTACATGGCTTGGCATGTAAGCTACCCAAGGTAGCTTACATCCAACGCCACCACCATTTAGCTTAGGTAGCAAGCTAGCTTCCACTATATATAGCAACCATCCATCCATCCATGAGGATGGACTCACACTCTCACGCACACACTCATTTGGCCAGAGGCCACGGCCACCACGCCACTAGCTAGCTAGCTCATTGCTACTACTCTCAGTCCAATACAGCTCCAGGAGCACTTTGTACTGCTCGGTGTACTCCCTAGATATATACTCGGACATGCAGGAGTAGGGGTGTTATCTCTCCGGAGAGCCCCGAACCTGGGTAAACTAGCGCGTGCTACTCGCATACCTGTCCTTGGATATTCCGGCAGCAGTCTTGCCCTCACACGAAGCCACCTTGTGGCATATGTCGTCTTGCACCCCCTCCGTGAGAATACCACGACATTTGGCGCCCACCGTGGGGCGGTACTATGCTACCGCGCTGCTGCTGGTTTCGCAGTCCGGGCGGGACCATCTTCATCATCTTCGCCGCAACGTTGCGCTGTCTCTCCGGTAGCGCTCGGGGGCTCGACTTCGACCCGCCCCCGCAGCGGCCGCGTGGGATGGCGCGTCCTCGTCGTCGGCCTCGCCGCCTTCGTCGCCACCGTTGCGACGCCGGCCGGCCGTCCGCGCATGCGCCGCGCGCGGGGCCTCGCCTCGGTCGGCCGTTTCGCATCCGCTCCCCTCCGTGCTGCGCCTATTTTCCGGCCAGAACGCGCGTTCGCTCCTCCATATATGTCTATGCAAGCTGGCTAGATGCATGGTCAAACCGAGTCATACGCAGCCTATGCATTGGCCAGATGCAAGACGAATTTTCCTTTCCTAGAAACAAGCCCTACACTGCTCGTACACATACTAGACTATGGGTGAACTTGTCTCGGATAAATGCCAGATAATCCTCACAAATGCATCATATACTTCCCATGCATTGCATGTTCAGAGCTGGATACTCCCTGTACATTGCCCGTACACAAGTCAGACATCATCACCATCGCTCCCAGCTCGTCTCCTTGCACGGTCGTGCCACCGAGCTCCCTCCTGACCGCTGCGCTCCAAGTGCGTCACCTTGCCTCGCGGCTCCGCAGCTCCTCCGGCCCGCATCGTCCGACGTCTTCTCACCGGACGCCTCCTGCGTTTTTTGCTGGCTCCCGCGCTGACTGGCTTCCACGGGCTCGCCGTCGCGCCGTGTCTTCCGCGCTTGCCGGCTCTTGCACGCGCGGGCGGTCATCGCCACTGCCAGCCCGCCCCGGTCGCGGCGTTGACCCGCTCGTGCGCGCCCGCGGGCCGGGTCCTCTGCTGCGCGCCGCCCCGCCTCGGTTATCTCCGTGTTCCAGTCCGCGCCGACCTAGCCTCGTGCCCCCCGCGCGCCCGCCGGCTCGCCGTCGGTGCACCTGTCCGGCTCGTTGCTGGCCGGGTCCTCCGCCCCGGCTGACCGCGGGCCGGGTCCTCTGCTGCGTGCCGTTCCGCGGCCCGGACTCCGTGTGTCTGCGCCCCCGCGTTAGCCGCCACCTCCGCGCAACTCCCTGCACCGTCGTCACGACCCCATCCGTCTCTGCCTCCGACCACTGGCCGGATCCCGTGCTGGCCTCCGCCTCACGCCCACTACGTCCAGCTGCTCTACCTCGACCGCCGGCGTGCCTGCTGGCCACGGCTGGCTCCTGCATTCGCCGGGTTCCCTGGCTCCCTCAGCCCCGCCCCGGTCTCCGCCCGCAGCCCGGACGGCCGGCCTCCTATCCCGCGCCCGCGCCGCCTTGCCTCCGCGTTGTCCGACTCCTGCCCGTGCAGTCGGCCGCTGCGCCGCCGTCTCCGCTGCTGCGCCACACCCGGCCTGCCGGCTTCCCTGCCACCCGGCAGGGCCGGCTCCGCCCGTCCCGGTCACCTTCCGGCTTCGCCCGGGCCGGCTGCTGCATCGCCCCGTGCTCCCGGATGCCAACTTCCGCGCCGGCCTCCCATGGCGGGTTCCCTCCACCCACGGCCGACACCGGCTCCGGCTGGCTCCGTCCGGGTCCGGCTCCGCCCGCCGGATCCCGCCCCGACATCGCCCGCGTCTGGCCGCCTCCTCGCTCGGCCGGCCGGCTCCCGCACGCCCGTTGGCCGGGTCGCCGCTCCCAGCCGGCGTCCGCCTCCGCACCCGGCCGCCCCCGCGGGCCGGTTCCGCCCGCTCGCCGCCTGGCGCCTCCCGGCTCCGCCGACCCCGCTTGCCGCCTTGCCTTGGCTGGCTTCCTCCCGAGCCGGCTGCTGGCCTCCCGCGCCGGGTCCGGCCCCCGCGCCCGCAGGCTTACCTCTCCAGCCGGCGGCCGGCTTCCTGGCCTGCCGGCTTGGTCGCGTCGGCTGCTCCGCCTGCCCGCCCGCACCCCACCCTGCCGGCTGCAGACTGAAGAACGAAGCGGCCTAGCTAGAGAAACAGAGAAGGAAAGTGGCCGGCAGAAGAAAAAGGCCGGTTGCTAAAAAAAATGCGTCAGACTGCCAGATATGCGTCCGACCGTTGGCTACCTGGCCGGCTGCAAAGAGCCCGACTGCCGTGTCGGGGTCCGCCCTACAGCCGTCTGAAGAAGAAAAAGACGAAGACAAGGTAGTTGCCGGAAGATCCGGCCCGACTGCCCAGCAAGTCGGCCCGAATCAAGGGGGCTACACCCAGCGGGTGCGCTGACGCGCCTCCGCGAAGAAGAAGTCAAAGTAGTTGCCGGAAGATGCGGCCCGACTGCTCAGTAGTCGGCCCGAATCTCGGGGGCTACACCCAGCGGGCAAGACTGCAGACAAGAGAAGAATTTTGTCCGGCTCCGAACAGCCGGCACAAGAGAAAAAGAAGAAAAAGGACGTTGCAAGACGCCTCGCCGCCTGGCCGGTCGAGCCTGACCGGCCAGGACCCCCTTCGAGCACCCGGGGGCTCGAGGGCTACACCCAGCGGGTGCGCCGACGCGCTCCGCGAGCGCCGAATCGCGCCGGCTGTCTTCGACGACTGCGACTACACAAAAATCAATGTGAGCTCCTCGCCCGCATATTTTTGCATCACGCAAGCACAGATAACCCCGAGCGATGCTCGGGTGCTATCCCCGCATTTTTTATTACAGTTGCATCACTGTTCGCCTCGGTGCCAACCAGAGTTGGCCCGGGGGCTGGCCGCTTGACCTGAGACGTTAATTCCCGCAAACGGCTTAGTAGCGTGCGCGGTTCCAAAGGCACACTCTTAGTCACAGACCGCAGAGCGGCTGTCCGACTAGCAAGAGTGAACGCTGGAGGCCACCCACGCGAAAAACGTCCGGGAAGAAAAACGGTTCGGGCGACCCGGCCGTTTTCCTTTATAAGTATCTACTCGGTTGAATCTGCTCCCAGACTCTGAGTACTGTACACTCCGCTCCACGGCCCACTCTCAGCCACAGACCGCAGAGCGGCTGTCCGGCGAGCGAGAGCACAAGCCAAAAAGTGGAGGGAACACGAAAAAGATTAAGGGGGCTCGGACGATACCGCGTCGTCACCCTCCGCATAAAACTTGCAACACTAAAAGCAAGCATATGATATATTTGCGTGGACTAACTTTGTCCTCTTTTATGATCATTTTCATGAACATTTGCCAAAAAACCTCCACCCAACTTTGCCAAGTTGCCCGGAGGCTTGCGGGCTACTGTCGGAGTAATTGGACACGGATACCCCGAAGACGGCAAGGTGATATTTCGAGACATCGGAGCTAGCAAAGCCCCTCAGTCCGACTGCGCCAACCAGTCGGCTGCCGACTGCAGCCCGACCCGACACCGACAAGACCGCGGACAAGACAACCATACCGCGACGCCCTCATCTATAGTGTACCGTGTCCCCTGGGTACTGATTTATAAAGTACCCTAGGGGATAAGCACGACATGTACCATGCCACTAGCCATGCCTACATGGCTTGGCATGTAAGCTACCCAAGGTAGCTTACATCCAACGCCACCACCATTTAGCTTAGGTAGCAAGCTAGCTTCCACTATATATAGCAACCATCCATCCATCCATGAGGATGGACTCACACTCTCACGCACACACTCATTTGGCCAGAGGCCACGGCCACCACGCCACTAGCTAGCTAGCTCATTGCTACTACTCTCAGTCCAATACAGCTCCAGGAGCACTTTGTACTGCTCGGTGTACTCCCTAGATATATACTCGGACATGCAGGAGTAGGGGTGTTATCTCTCCGGAGAGCCCCGAACCTGGGTAAACTAGCGCGTGCTACTCGCATACCTGTCCCTGGATATTCCGGCAGCAGTCTTGCCCTCACACGAAGCCACCTTGTGGCATATGTCGTCTTGCACCCCCTCCGTGAGAATACCACGACACGCGCAACCCACCATCCTCGCCTGGATGTGGGGCCACAGCTGGTAGACGGCGGCAACCTCTCATGATCCTTGACTCTTGTAGTTCTTGAATGGCCTTGTTAACGAACTTCGGCTGGTCTCACCTTCCTTGCTTGGCTCCTTCTCGAGGGAAACGAGCTTCGAAGCACGCCTCCACATGGTGCCCAAGCGCCTCCGTCGTGACCCTGGCTAGGTCGGTGGCCCTCCAGGTAAGAGCCCCCGAGCCCTGCCTGAGGAGGGCGCCGAGCGTGCTTTCCTATGCGATGGAAGGGAGGTCCCCCTGGGCAGACACGGGCCCTGAAGGGCCTGCCTCCTGAGGGGCTGAGCCTGACGACGTCTTCTTCTTCTTGGGGGTGGTCTCAGGAAGCCTCCTACTTCCGTGATCTGGGTCTTCTAACGACGCCGCCTGATAGGCTCGCTCCAGGGAACACACTGCATCCTTCTCTTCACAGGGCACCGTGATTGTCACACCCTAGCTAGTCCATGCATTAGAGTGTGCATCATGTTTACTTTCATCAGAAACTTGAAATGGGGAAGGCAGAACCCCCAGCACCCCCCCTGAATTCAACTAGGGTTTACTAAAAATAATTTCAATGAACCTGAAATGCCCTTCTCAAATGTTCACCCTCTTTACCTTGGGCTAGAACCTCTGGGAAAATAGGTGCACATTTTTCTAGGTCAACAGAAGGTCACTGATTTAAATCATAAATAATTGAATTTGGGCATTTAAATGCTATTAAATAATTTAAGTGCTCAAATAATTCTAGAAATAATTGTTTGCTGTTAGGAATAATCCCAACAGGGCCCACAAATATTTTCAGGATTTTAGAAAGTGCCTAGGTATTCTAAATAAAGCCCTAAAGCTACAGAAAAATAGAAAAGGAAACAAAAATAAAAAAAAGGAGAAGAAGATCACCTGGCGCCACCCACCAGGCCCACCTGCCGGCCCAGCCCAGCCACCGCGCTAGTGAGCAACTTGGCTTGGCCAGGCAGGCAGGCAGGTGCTCGACGGCGGCACCAGCACGCGCCACGCAGCTGGCTGCCGTCCTGCTTCCTCCCCTTGCCGCCCTGCTGGCCTAGACAGGCTCCACGTCACCGCCTCGACCCCCTGGACACGCTCACTCGCCCCCTGCCTCTCTCTTTCGCTCCCCTCTGCCATGGCCGACACTGCTGAGCTCGCGCCACCGTGAAACCCCCGTCCACCGACGTCCCCGTGATGCACCACCGTGTCCATCCTCACCGCCATCGTCGACTCCTTCGAGCAGCCAAGCCCCAAGCGCTCACATGCTCTGCAACGTCTTCTTCGACCTCGTCTTCACCGAGCCTCGCCGGAGATCCCCTTCGACGTCGCCGCCGCATCGACTCATCCCCGACCGTGCCGTCTACTTCTTCGTGATCGCTGTGAGCTGCTGCACCTCCCCAACCTCTCCGTTCCTCTTCTCATGGACCACAACGAGCACACGATGCTCACCGGCACCCGCCACCGTGGAGCTCATCGCAGACGTGTCTCCGGCACAACACCGGCCACGCCACCTAGTCTAACCACTCCACCGCATCCCTAGGGGCACAACGCACCTCACCACACGCCCTGCCGTGCCCCGTAGCCTCGGGCCCGTTTTTACCCGACTCTGGCGACCGCAAGGCTCATCGCCGGCGACGTTTCCGGCCACCCCGAGCCCAACCACCACCACCAAACGCCGCGGTTTGTCCCCAGCTACCCGTAGCTACTCTCCGCGCACCAAATGGTACCCTGTGGGCGATTTCTGCAGCACGCCAGCGCGTCTGGCCTCGCCGGCGGCTAAACGCCGGCAGGCTTTGACCCACTGACTGGCGAGGTTGACCTGCTGACGTGGGTTGACTTTCCCCCCTCTCTCTCACCGACATACGGGCCCCGCCCGGCTAATTACCCTGTTAGTGCTAACTAAATAGGTTAGTTTAATTAGTATAGTCACTGACTAGTGGGCCCCACCAGTTAATTAGGCTAACTAAGCGTGGTTAGTGCACAGAGACACTGACCAGGGGGCCCCACCAGTCAGGTTTGACCTGGCTGGTGCCTTTGACCTGCTGACATCACCCTGACGCATTGCTGACGCAGTAATTGATTTTCTGGCTTTATTCTTATTCAGGAAATTCCAGAAAATAGTTCAAACTTCAAAAATTCATAGAAATTCAACCATAACTCCAAATGAGATAAATTATATATGAAAAATTATCAGAAAAATTCAATCTATCCATCTGTAGTGGTTTCATGCATGACAAAACAAGTTTACCTTGCTGTTTAAGCAGAATAAGGAAATGCACTATACATGCCATATTTAATGAGCTAATATTTGAATCTTTGATTCAAATGAGCTCATCCCTTTCTATTCTAGCTTGCATTAGGCCAAGACACCAACATATTGCCATGTCATAGCAAGCATCATATTGTTGCATATCGTCATGTGTTGACTGTGTTCCGATGTGCTCTTCGTGGTTGGTTCTGCCTCTAAGGATATTCACGAGTATCCAACTGAAGGGCAGTATTCCACTACCACTCCATCAGGCAAGCAACCATTGATCATTCCGATAAAAACCCATGTTCCCGCCTCTGCTCTTGTTTACTGCATTAAGACAACGCGTTTCAAACTGCTGTGTGCTACGGTAGTTGAACCCTTATCCTCTGCATGACCTGTCATTGCCATAGTAACTAGATGAAACCCACTAGCATGTGTAGGAGTTGATTGAGCCATGTTTTGTGATTCCTACCTTGCTATGCCTACTATGCTTAGAGTTGTGTCAGGTCTGGTTCATCTGGGTGATGGGCTAGAGTGAAATGCTTATGTCAGTAATATGTGGGATGTGTTGAACATGTTTGGTAAAGGTATCGATGAGAGGCCATGTAGGAGTACATGGTGGGTTGTTTCATTGAGGCCGTCCATAAGAACTGAGATCTGTATGTGTGATTTAAGATGCAGTTACTACCGTACATTGGGCCCGAAACAAATGGACCCTCTCGGCTTCTTAGCCATCCTAGTACTCTGTCCAGGAGTTGCAATTAGTTTCTGGTGTTTGTAGGATATGTGTTGGCGGCCGTGCGTAGCGCTGACCCTAGGGGTGGGCTATGTTGCGGTAGATACACCGTGGCACGGTGTACCGAGTCACCCGTTTGGTGTCTCGGGAACCCTGTTCACATCGTTCGGGGCCGTAAGTGGAAACCTCGGCCGGACTCCCTGCGGATGGAACCTAGATAGGCGATAAACCTGGACTAGAGACTTAGGTGTTTAGGTAGGCCGTGGCCGACACCCTCGCTGGGCTTCCGGTTGAAGGTTGCCGAGTACATGTCGTGTAGACGGCGGTAAGCGGTGAAAGCGTGTATGACGAAGTACACCCCTGCAGGGTATAAAACTATTCGAATAGCCGCGTCCGTGGTAAAGGACTACTTGGTTGCCTATATAGTTCATAGACAAGTTAATGGATACTACTAAAAGACTCAAGATAAGTGTGAGTACCGAGGATGGCCCTCTCGCAGGATGACGAGGGAGGATCCCCGGTGGAGTATTGTGTTGGTGAGTAGTGGACTCGTGTGCGAAAACTATTTTACTAAAGAGGTTACGTAGGATAGCTTAGCCAAGAGTCAAAGCTGGCTTGCTGCATAACCCCCACCACCTTCTTGAGAATGAGCATGTATAGTAGGTTCTGATGTAAGACTTGCTGAGTACCTTTGTACTCATGTTTGCTTATTTATTGTTTTCAGACGACAACACTGCCCCCTCCGATGGGTTTTATGTAGACCTTGACGTCGACGAATGACTAGCCACCCAGGTGGTGATCCCGGCCATGGAGGGCCCTATGTAGATAGACAGGCTTTGAGAAGCCTTCTTCCTTTTTAGAGTCTATACTCAGACTAGTTGCTTCCGCACGTGCTTGTATGCTTGTATGACTTGAGTGTCGGGTCATGTGACCCCTATCTGTACAAACATGTTATGTATGGCTCTCTGGAGCCTTTAAATAAAGTACTTGAGTTGTAGAGTTTTGTTGTGATGCCATGTTGTATGTACTCATATCAGGCATATTGTGTGTATGATTGAAATGCTTGGTATGAGTGGGATCCGACAATCTAGTTGTTTATCCTTCGCAACCTTTCTTATGGGGAAATGTAGTCTAGTGTTCCTCGAACCATAGTAGTCCGCTACAGCCCAGTTCACCGGAGTCCTGCTAGCCCAGCACTACTGTTCATGACACTTGACTGGCCGGCATGTGTTTCACTTCGTCCCTATGTCTGTCCCTTCGGGGAAATGTCACGCGGTGGTTTCCGGAGTCCTGCCTAGCCTGCTACAGCCCGGGATCCCCGGAGTCCTGTTAGCCTAGTGCTACAGCCCGGAATCACTCGTTGATGACCGACATGTTCGATGTGATTCATCTATGCCTATCTCCATAGGTCTGTGCCGCTTTAGGTTCATGACTAGCCATGTCGGCCCGGGTTCTCGGTCATATGGATGCTAGCGACATTGTCATATACGTGAGCCAAAAGGCGCAAACGGTCCCGGGCCATGGTATGGCGACACCCGTGGGATATCGTGCGTGATGCGGCAAAGTGATATGAGGTGTTACCGGCTAGATCGATGTGGCTTGGAATCGGGGTCCTGACAGCGTTGGTATCAGAGCCGGACTGCCTGTAGGTTCGTTGAGCCAAACTGGTCGATTTCGAGTCTAGAAATGCTTTAGTTATATGTAGGGGAATTGATTGTGGAAGGGAACATAAGGTTCTTTTACTCCTTTACCCTATGGCTCTGATCTGAGTCATTCTCTTCTCATTTAACGTGGGTTAAGGACTAGGCTCTCTTCTTCTATCAGGTTCACGTGTTACTAATCTGTAGTAGCTTATAGGATTATTGCTACGAGTCCCAGTCCAGTTTCTACTATTTTTAGTATGTTACTATTTGAATCAGAACCTTGATATGATGCTGTTGAGCGGTATTGTGAACTGTTGTGGATGTCTCAAATCTTTTTCTAAGCATTTACAGCCGTTATGCTGTCCAAATTTTCCCTAGGAATTCTGATGTCTTTGTCTTGTGGTTGTGCTTTCAGATGGCCAACCGTCCTCAAAACCAAGTGGTTCGCCTGACAAGGTGCCTCGACGTGCCCGGTCATACTGCTATGTTAGTCCGGGTCATGATCGAGACAGGATACCATTGGTATCCCGAATACACTGTCGAAGAGCAGTTCCGCGACTTTAATCAAAGCCAGTATTTCTGCACCGTCAGGATATTTCCTTCCTATCCTGGATCTACCGAGCCCCTTCACTGTTCCTACGGACTCGGGGTTACCATTGAGATGGCTGTGCAGGATGCTGCCTACTCCATGATGACCATCTTGCGAGTCCGGACTGGCCTGCTTCGGAACACTGTGTCACAGCCCTAGAATTTGTTTGCAAATAGTTGCACAAGCATCCATGCATCATGTTTATTTTTCAATTAAATTTGAAATGGGGATTGGTAAACCCTAGCACCAAATGCAATTCAAATAGGTTCAACCAAAATATTTTCAATGACCTCAAAATATCCTTTTAAAATGTTCATGATTTATGGGAAAAGGTGAAAGCCTCTACCAGAGATGATGCATATTTTTCCAGGACATTTTGATCATTGAATTAAATCATTATGATAATTGAGTTGGGGTTTAAAAGTTACCATTAAATATTGGTTGCTCCAAATATTCTAAAATTTATTGTGTGGTTTGAAATTAATTCAAATATTCCTCACAAAAATTTACAGAATTAACCAAAGTGTTTTGGTTGGTATTTTATTTACAAACACAAATCAGAAAAATAGAAAATAGAACAGAATTAGAGAAAAAAACAGAGAGAGAGAGAAAACCTACCTAACCTACCTGTGCAGCCCACCAAGGCCCACCTGGCTGGCCCAGCTGGCCAGCCCAGCCCACTGACCTTCTCCCCTGTCGTCTTCCTCGCGACAGAAGGACGCCGGGCGTGTGCCCCGTGCGCGCGGCCACGCGCTCCGGCCAGCTCCTGCTTGCCGCACCCCCCTCGATGCCTGGACGCCTCTGGGAGACGCCACGCAGCCCCTCGACCCTCTCTCACTTTCCCTGGATCCCTCCATCTCCTCTGCTCTCTCCCGCAGCACCATCGACATGCCACCATCGCCGCCGACGCCGATTGCCGCAGCCACCATGCTCCCCTTGCCTCGTCGACGCGCCAAGAAGCCCCATCTCGTTCCCCTCTTCCTCCTCACCAAGTCAGAAGGTGCCGGGAAGCCCTGGATGCCGCCAGCTCCGCCGTTCCCCTCCCCGGCCACCAAGGATCGCCGCCACCCGTACGTCGCCGTCCGGCCTTCTTCGAGCCTGCGTCGACGCCCTCTGCAACCACTGTGAGATCCCGTGTCGAAAACCCCTCTCCCCCGAGCACGTTAGGACCGGTAGCCGTCGCCCCCTTGCCGACCAAATTGCGCCGCCGCCTGAGCTCCTCACCGCCGTGGCCATGCCCACTGGAGCTCGAAACTGAGCGCGTCACCGCGCTCAGCGCGTCACCACGGGACCGGAGCAACCATCCGCCGCTCTTCTCGTGCCCTGCGACGTCGGAACGGTCGACGTCCGAACTCCGGCCGCCGCGGACGTGCTTGCCGCCGTCGTCTCCGGCCAACCCAGCACCTGCCACCACCACCGTAGGATGCGCCACCTCGCGGGCGTTCCAACGAGCCCAACCCTGCCTCTTCTCGTCGCCGGAATCACCGGGACGAGCGACGCCGCCGCGTCTGTGTGCCACCGGCGATTAGTCGGCGACGTGGGCATCATTAGTGACTAATGACCCACTAACTAACCCCTCCTGTGACACCGACAGCTGGGCCCCGCGCCTAATTAGCTCCGGGCTTATTTCTCTGTTTAGATTAGTTAAATAATGCAGGGCCCACCAATCAGAGTTGACTGCGCTGACGTGTCTGTTGACTGCGCCCACATGTCAGTGACTCTAGCTAGCCTTGTGTCACTGACGTGTGGACCCCACACGTCAGGTTTGACCTGGACCGAGCTGTTGACCTTGCTGACATCACTGTGAGGTCATGCTGACGCAATAATTCCTTTCTGGAATTTAAATAAATCTTAAATGATTTATTTATTTTCAGAAAATGCCCAAAACTTCTAAAAATCATAGAAATTAAACCGTAACTCCAAATGAAACAAATTATATATGTAAAATTATCAGAAAAATTCAAGGAATCTGTTTATGGCATTTTCATGCATGTTTGAACAAGTTAACATCACTGAATAGGAAAATTCATGATTATGGAATAAATGGTAAATAGTTTTGGAGTTGGAATTGGCTATAGGGTTGAATTCCACTTCAATGAATATGACTAACTGTTGCACTAGGTCAATTCAGTACCTTAATATGACATATCATTCATATGTATGTGCATTGCATTGATTGTGGTTCCCTTTTGTGTTTGTCGGTGGTTGTTCCCTCTCGGTAGACATTCGTTCCGACGATGAGACCGATGACACCGATGAAGAGCTATACTATCTTCAGAAGTGCCAGGCAAGCAAAACCCCCTTGTTCATTCCGATACAAGCCCACTCTCTCGCTCCTGCTCTCTTTTACTGCATTAGGACAACAACGATCATCTGCTACTTGTTGCAGTAGTTGAACCCCTTATCCTATGCATGACCTGTCATTGCCACAGTAAATAGATGAAACCCACTAGCATGAGTAGGAGTTGTTTGAGCCCTGATGTGCCTACTCATTCATGCTTGTTTGTCATGCCTGCTACTGCTTAGAGTTGGGTCAGGTCTGATTCATCGGGATGAATCGGAGGTGTGTAAACATGTCCTACTGTTGAGAGCTAAGTGTGTGAACACGATTTGGAAAAGGTAGCGGTGAGAGGCCATGTAGGAGTACATGGTGGGTTGTCTTATTGCAGCCGTCCTCAGGAACTGAGTTCTGTGTTTGTGATCCATGGACAGTTACTACCACACATTGGGTTCCGGTAACTCGGCCCCTCTCGGCTTATTAATCAACTCAATCTCTGTCCAGGAGTTGCAACTAGTTTCTGGTGTTGGTAGGTAGTGTTAGTAGTCTACCAAGTGGCACCCGGTACAGGTGGGCTTGGGACAGACTAGGCACCGTGGCACGGTGTACCAAGTGGCACCCGGATGGTGGGCTTGGGAACCCTGCACACATCGTTTGGGGCCGTGAGCGACACCCCGGCCGGATCTCCTTGCGGATGGAACCCGAATAGGCGATAAACCTGGACGAGAGACTTGTTGGTTAGTCAGGTCGTGGCCGACTCCCTCGCCCGGCTTCCGCTTGAAGGTTGCCGAGGTACATGACGTGTACAGGGCTATAAGTGGCGAGAGCGTGTGTGAAGAAGTACACCCCTGCAGGGTTATCATTATCTATTCGAATAGCCGGATTCCTCGGATATGGAAACTTGGACCCCTTGCATAGTTCATAGACAAGTGAAAGTGGATACTCTAAAACTCGCAAGATAAGTGTGAGTACTATGGATGGCCTTCCCGTAGGGAGACGAGAGCAGATCCATAGTGGTGTATTGATTGGTGAATATGTGGACTCGTGTGCGCCACCTCAAAAGAGTTACTTGCAGTCGTAGTTCAGGTTAGCCACTAAGTCCAAGCTGGCTTGCTGCAGTTAAACTCCACCACCCCCTTTGTTGATACCGATGCATATGTAGTTAGTTTTGATGTAAGTCTTGCTGAGTACCTTTGTACTCACGTTTGCTTAATTTATGTTTTGTAGAGAGACTTCAGTCCCGCTAGTAGTTCCGCTTGGATTTCGACGTTTAGCTTGTCACCTCAGCTACGATCTTGTGCCCTCAGTAGGATCTGGTAGATAGTCAGGCTTCTCAGCCTTTTTCATTTGTAAATGTCTGTAGTCAGACATGTTAAGCTTCCGCGTGTGCTTTGCATTGTATGCTATGATTGTTGGGTCATGAGACCCATGTTTGTAATATCTGGCTCTTCGGAGCCTAATGAATAAATACTTGAGTCGTAGAGTCTTGTTGTGATGCCATGTTGTATGTACTCATATCGGGCATATTGTGTGTATGATTGAAATGCTTGGTATGAGTGGGATCCGACAATCTAGTTGTTTATCCTTGGCAGCCTATCATATGGGGAAATGTAGTCTAGTGCTTTCTGAGTGATAGTAGTCCGCTACAACCCGGTTCACCGGAGTCCTGCTAGCCCAGCACTACTGCTCAGGACACTTGACTGGCCGGCATGTGTTTCTCTTCGTTCCTGTGTCTGTCCCTTCGGGGAAATGTCACGCTGTGACATCCGGAGTCCTGCCTAGCCTGCTACAGCCCGGGTTACCGGAGTCCTGTTAGCCTAGTGCTACAGCCCGGATTCACACGCTGTTGACCGACATGCTCGAGGTTGATTCATGTATGCCTGTCCCCATGGGTTAGTGCCGCTTTGGGTTCACGACTAGCCATGTCGGCCCGGGTTCTTTGTCATATGGATGCTAGCGACACTATCATATACGTGAGCCAAAAGGCGCAAACGGTCCCGGGCCAGGTAAAGTGGCACCCGTGGAAATACCATGCGTGAGGCCACAAAGTGATATGATGTGTTACATGCTAGATCGGTGTGACTTGGAATCGGGGTCCTGACAGCTTTGGTATCAGAGCCTGACTGCCTGTAGGATTACCAAGCCAAACTGGTCGAAGTTGAGTCTAGAAATGCTTTAGTTATGTAAGGGAATTGATTGTGGAAGGGAACGTAAGGCTCTTTTTACTCCTTTACCCTATGCCCTTCTGATCTGAGTCAACCTCTTCTTTTCTACGGGGATTAAGAATTAGGCCTTCTCATCTATCTATCAGGATGACATGTTACTAAACCGTAGTTGCCTAAGATTGTTGGATTTAAGCCAGTTCAGTTTCTACTACTTCTGTGTGTTCATAGTTGGTCTCGAACATTGATATTGTGCTTCTGAGTGGTTATGCCACCATTTTGCAGGATGTCTCAAATCATTTTGAGCATTTATAGCCGTTATGCTGTCCGAGTCATCCCAGGTTTCTAAATAGTCTTATGCATTTGCAAATCCTTTCCCCTGTTCTGATATCCTTTTGGGTCAGATTAACCACACAAATGGTGAGTTGAGGTACTCCGTTACCTCGACATATATGTTGGAGCTATTACTACGACCCTAGGTGTTTTAGGTAGTCACCTAGTAATCTAGCCATGTTTTGTGTTCCCAGTGTGTGATTCTGGCCATTATTCTCAAAAGCATCCCGTGATGCCATTTAGTTAGTAGGCATTCCATTCCTGGGTTTTGAACCCGAGATTCACCCTACTTACTTCATGTTGATAGTGTTTGCTCGTTCCTTTAGGATATTAGTAACCTTTGCAATAGTCCTCGAGGTTCGTGGTACATCCTTCTTCCAATTATCATGAACCATTCTTGGCAGGAGTTCCTTTGAACCAAAAGGTCACGACAGAGTGCTCTTGATGAGTTCTCCATTCTATATTGTGGCTCTGCCAGTTCTACCTTTCTGCGTGGGTTATCCGTAAGAAATATGTTGAACTCGTTCGACACACTAATCTATGCATCCACAACTCAGAAAGTTATATGTTCCTTGAGTTGTCCCTCTTTAGTTGTTTTCTGACCTTCGTCTATCAATTGATAGTCAGGAATAGTTGTGCATTTGTGTTCATCGGTGCCTTTTATTCTTGAGGTCCGTCGAGCCATTCTATTTTAGAATGACTAGGAGAAACAAACTCCAATACCTCATCCATTTCTGGGATTGGGTCAAAGTGGTTGTATTCCGCAGATCAAAATGCCAATCCAGCTTTTGTTCTGTTCTACCCTGAAGTATTACCCACTTTATGTCAAGAGCGTCGTGAGAATTGCACATCTCTCATGAATTCTTGATGCAGTGATACTTCTTACCATCATTGTTCATTCCTTGGTTCCCGTGTTATTGTAACCGGAATGCCGGCACGTGAGTCGTGATGTGTGAAATCAATACTCCTAGCAACTGTGTTGCTTGGTAGTTAATGGACACTATCCTCATTCTTAGCATGTTGGTTATCAAATTATCATTCTAAGACTGATCGTGCTACCTAGTCCATAATTCTGGTGCACACTTCGATCAATGGGTTAGGGTTGTGCCAATCCCTCACTCTTTGATCATATCATCTTGCCCTGAAAAGCAAGGTTGTTCTCAAGCTTAGTAACATACCGATGGTTTGTGATTTTCCGAATATCTTCTCGGAAGTGTTACCAGGTTGTCACCTGACCGTTATGTTGAGTTCATGATCAAGATGGTTTTTCGATAAACCACTTTTGCCCAAGAATCTGTGTTGGATACCCCTGAGCTAGTTGGTTAAGCTTAACAACAACTTAGAGAGTTTGTAGATGAAAACTTGTCCGACTTAGTTCATCCCTAAGGGACATCCTTGTGTGAGTGTGTGTTGAAGAAAGATGATATATTCATCGACTGATCCCCGTGATCAGCTGTTGAATCTATTATCTTGTCCAAACCTTGATTTGAGTGTGGGCTATTGTCAAATCAAATCAGAACCAACGATGTTCGTAATGTTGTCTTACTTGCGGTTGTCCCTCGAGCATACACCATTATATCTTTGGTCTGACCAATACTATCACATTGTTCACATAGTGGTGGAAGTCCAGTGATATGGGAATTCCGATGAGTTGCTGTTGAGCCCATCAGCGGCATTTTGTCTCCTCCATGATTGTGTTGAACATCCAGCTAGTGTTGGAAACTTTATAGGCATTGCCCTCATGTCCCGATCATGAAGCATATGTCCGGTTGAAAGATGTGACTTCCTCTAATTCATGTGCATCTGATGTAAGTTGCCGCCGTGAATTCGAGAAAGTTTGTTTTTGCTTCCTCTGGAATCATCCCAAGTCAGTCATGCATGTGCGAAGTATTCTATGGTCTGATAGACTGATCATCTACATTCTATATGTATCTCCTAGTACACAAAGCCACTGATTGGTTTGTTCAAGGATAGGAAGTTCAACTGCTATTCCCCGAAGGGCCCAGACGGACATGCAGAAGACTTCGTTATCTTCAATAATGGTTCCCCACCTGAACTCGGTAGTGTTTCGTTGTAAGACTACTATGTGGTCATGCTTGTCTGGGACAGCGTGTTCACATGTTTGTAGCAGAACTAGCTCATGTTTGGAGCTTGCTATCGCAGTTCATTTCCCGAGAATCTCGCAACATCATCTCGTCAAATTGTGTTGCAAACCTTCATTTTCCCTTCTAGACTCGGTGAGTCTGGAATATCCTGACACCAACCAGATCTGAATCTCAGGCAGATATGATGGTTGGAGCATTTTCCAAGAACTATATTGTTGGTCCCTCTTTAACCGGTAATGTGGATGTCGTGGCCAACACATCCAGCTGGAAGACCTATTATTGTAGTATCTCGATTGAAGAAAGTTGGCCACATTCCCATGAGGATTTCGTAGGATTTACTCCATAAGTTGTTCCTTATGGATCTATTGTATTCCAAGTCCGACCACTACTTGGTGGCTATGCCGATGCTTAAAGCATGACCGTGGTAACCAGTGCATCAAGGAGAACATTAGAAGCGAAGTGCTAAATGTCTCTCGGTCGATCATCCAGATTTTGTTTCCTTGGCTTCGCTAAGGTGAAATGTGAGAAAGTGTTATCTTTCTTTGCATCTGCATCTTCCACCCTTATTTATCATGGTAGCATGTTGTGTTGCCAGTATCCTTGACACGGATATTGGCAGAACCTTGATGAATATGGAGATGCTCAAGTTCTTGAGAGCATGCACAAGCACTAGGTTTTACCGTTGGCGTTAACTGGGATTTGCTTCCAGTTTCCTCGGTTATGTTATAACCTTTTCAAACAGCGGACTCACTCTCGACTGTTGAGTTTTCCCCAGTTACCAGAATCATTCCCAACATTTGCATTTTGTTCCCAGCTTACACCTCAGTAGCTGTTGTTCATGATCATCTTCAAAAGTGGACTTACCATGGGTTCCATCCATTTCCGATAATAAGCAAAATCATCCATTGCGTTGTCTTCAACAAGGTAGTCCACATCATCCATTCTAGTCCGAGTATGTCATTCGTCAAACTCCTTCAAACGATCAATTGTAAATTGCGTTAAGCTGGTATGAAGAATTCCAGCGATCTCTGAATCAAAAGTAATTCTTTTTGCCACTTAAGGGAATAGTTCCTCGAGTCACCTTCCCCGAGGTGCCCAGAATCATGGCAATTTCCCTCGCTACTTTGAAACCCTCGTCAAATTGTTTCTTCTATCGCTCCTGATGCAAGTTTTGCCTCTCAGCTCCAGAGATGTTCATATGTCTCACTCCATGAGTTGATCCTGAATTGTTCGATCCTCGAGAAGATCGATTCTTCTAGAGTTTTCCTTTTTCTCTCTCGTTGTTGTGTTGGTTGAAGTTTCCAAAGCAAGACGTCGAGACAAAGATGGTGACGAATCAACGTTCTGATGAAGTGCAATGGATCGTGAAGAATGTGATAGCTTGTGTCCCTCTCTCTTCTTACCTCACGACTTGAATCTCGGGACGAGATTTTTGTTAGTGGGGGTGAGTTGTCACGGCCCTAGAATTTGTTTGCAAATAGTTGCACAAGCATCCATGCATCATGTTTATTTTTCAATTAAATTTGAAATGGGGATTGGTAAACCCTAGCACCAAATGCAATTCAAATAGGTTCAACCAAAATATTTTCAATGACCTCAAAATATCCTTTTAAAATGTTCATGATTTATGGGAAAAGGTGAAAGCCTCTACCAGAGATGATGCATATTTTTCCAGGACATTTTGATCATTGAATTAAATCATTATGATAATTGAGTTGGGGTTTAAAAGTTACCATTAAATATTGGTTGCTCCAAATATTCTGAAATTTATTGTGTGGTTTGAAATTAATTCAAATATTCCTCACAAAAATTTACAGAATTAACCAAAGTGTTTTGGTTGGTATTTTATTTACAAACACAAATCAGAAAAATAGAAAACAGAACAGAATTAGAGAAAAAAACAGAGAGAGAGAAAACCTACCTAACCTACCTGTGCAGCCCACCAAGGCCCACCTGGCTGGCCCAGCTGGCCAGCCCAGCCCACTGACCTTCTCCCCTGTCGTCTTCCTCGCGACAGAAGGACGTCGGGCGTGTGCCCCGTGCGCGCGGCCACGCGCTCCGGCCAGCTCCTGCTTGCCGCACCCCCCTCGATGCCTGGACGCCTCTGGGAGACGCCACGCAGCCCCTCGACCCTCTCTCACTTTCCCTGGATCCCTCCATCTCCTCTGCTCTCTCCCGCAGCACCATCGACATGCCACCATCGCCGCCGACCCCGATTGCCGCAGCCACCGTGCTCCCCTTGCCTCGTCGACGCGCCAAGAAGCCCCATCTCCTTCCCCTCTTCCTCCTCACCAAGTCAGAAGGTGCCGGGAAGCCCTGGATGCCGCCAGCTCCGCCGTTCCCCTCCCCGGCCACCGAGGATCGCCGCCGCCCGTACGTCGCCGTCCGGCCTTCTCCGAGCCTGCGTCGACGCCCTCTGCAACCACTGTGAGATCCCGTGTCGAAAACCCCTCTCCCCCAAGCTCGTTAGGCCCGGTAGCCGTCGCCCCCTTGCCGACCAAATTGCGCCGCCGCCTGAGCTCCTCACCGCCGTGGCCACGCCCACTTGAGCTCGAAACTGAGCGCGTCACCGCGCTCAGCGCGTCACCACGGGACCGGAGCAACCATCCGCCGCTCTTCTCGTGCCCTGCGACGTCGGAACGGTCGACGTCCGAACTCCGGCCGCCGCGGACGTGCTTGCCGCCGTCGTCTCCGGCCACCCCAGCACCTGCCACCACCACCGTTGGACGCGCCACCTCACGGGCGTTCCAACGAGCCCAACCCTGCCTCTTCTCGTCGCCGGAATCACCGGGCCGAGCGACGCCGCCGCGTCTGTGTGCCACCGGCGGTTAGTCGGCGACGTGGGCATCATTAGTGACTAATGACCCACTAACTAACCCCTCCTGTGACACCGACAGCTGGGCCCCGCGCCTAATTAGCTCCGGGTTTATTTCTCTGTTTAGATTAGTTAAATAACACAGGGCCCACCAGTCAGAGTTGACTGCGCTGACGTGTCTGTTGACTGGGCCCACATGTCAGTGACTCTAGCTAGCCCTGTGTCACTGACGTGTGGACCCCACACGTCAGGTTTGACCTGGACCGAGCTGTTGACCTTGCTGACGTCACTGTGAGGTCATGCTGATGCAATAATTCCTTTCTGGAATTTAAATAAATCTTAAATGATTTATTTATTTTCAGAAAATGCCCAAAATTTCTAAAAATCATAGAAATTAAACCGTAACTCCAAATGAAATAAATTATATATGTAAAATTATCAGAAAAATTCAAGGAATCTGTTTATGGCATTTTCATGCATGTTTGAACAAGTTAACATCACTGAATAGGACAATTCATGATTATGGAATAAATGGTAAATAGTTTTGGAGTTGGAATTGGCTATAGGGTTGAATTCCACTTCAATGAATATGACTAACTGTTGCACTAGGTCAATTCAGTACCTTAATATGACATATCATTCATATGTATGTGCATTGCATTGATTGTGGTTCCCTTTTGTGTTTGTCGGTGGTTGTTCCCTCTCGGTAGACATTCGTTCCGACGATGAGACCGATGACACCGATGAAGAGCTATACTATCTTCAGAAGTGCCAGGCAAGCAAAACCCCCTTGTTCATTCCGATACAAGCCCACTCTCTCGCTCCTGCTCTCTTTTACTGCATTAGGACAACAACGATCATCTGCTACTTGTTGCGGTAGTTGAACCCCTTATCCTCTGCATGACCTGTCATTGCCACAGTAAATAGATGAAACCCACTAGCATGAGTAGGAGTTGTTTGAGCCCTGATGTGCCTACTCATTCGTGCTTGTTTGTCATGCCTGCTACTGCTTAGAGTTGGGTCAGGTCTGATTCATCGGGATGAATCGGAGGTGTGTAAACATGTCCTACTGTTGAGAGCTAAGTGTGTGAACACGATTTGGTAAAGGTAGCGGTGAGAGGCCATGTAGGAGTACATGGTGGGTTGTCTCATTGCAGCCGTCCTCAGGAACTGAGTTCTGTGTTTGTGATCCATGGACAGTTACTACCACACATTGGGTTCCGGTAACTCGGCCCCTCTCGGCTTATTAATCAACTCGATCTCTGTCCAGGAGTTGCAACTAGTTTCTGGTGTTGGTAGGTAGTGTTAGTAGTCTACCAAGTGGCACCCGGTACAGGTGGGCTTGGGACAGACTAGGCACCGTTGCACGGTGTACCAAGTGGCACCCGGATGGTGGGCTTGGGAACCCTGCACACATCGTTTGGGGCTGTGAGCGACACCCCGGCCGGATCTCCTTGCGGATGGAACCCGAATAGGCGATAAACCTGGACGAGAGACTTGTTGGTTAGTCAGGTCGTGGCCGACTCCCTCGCGCGGCTTCCGCTTGAAGGTTGCCGAGGTACATGACGTGTACAGGGCTATAAGTGGCGAGAGCGTGTGTGAAGAAGTACACCCCTGCAGGGTTATCATTATCTATTCGAATAGCCGGATTCCTCGGATATGGAAACTTGGACCCCTTGCATAGTTCATAGACAAGTGAAAGTGGATACTCTAAAACTCGCAAGATAAGTGTGAGTACTATGGATGGCCTTCCCGTAGGGAGACGAGAGCGGATCCATAGTGGTGTATTGATTGGTGAATATGTGGACTCGTGTGCGCCACCTCAAAAGAGTTACTTGCAGTCGTAGTTCAGGTTAGCCACTGAGTCAAAGCTGGCTTGCTGCAGTTAAACTCCACCACCCCCTTTGTTGATACCGATGCATATGTAGTTAGTTCTGATGTAAGTCTTGCTAAGTACCTTTGTACTCACGTTTGCTTAATTTATGTTTTGCAGAGAGACTTCAGTCCCGCTAGTAGTTCCGCTTGGATTTCGACATTTTGCTTGTCACCTCAGCTATGATCTTGTGCCCTCAGTAGGATCTGGTAGATAGTCAGGCTTCTCAGCCTTTTTCATTTGTAAATGTCTGTACTCAGACATGTTAAGCTTCCGCGTGTGCTTTGCATTGTATGCTATGATTGTTGGGTCATGAGACCCATGTTTGTAATATCTAGCTCTTCGGAGCCTAATGAATAAATTCTTGAGTCGTAGAGTCTTGTTGTGATGCCATGTTGTATGTACTCATATCGGGCATATTGTGTGTATGATTGAAATGCTTGGTATGAGTGGGATCCGACAATCTAGTTGTTTATCCTTGGCAGCCTATCATATGGGGAAATGTAGTCTAGTGCTTTCTGAGCGATAGTAGTCCGCTACAGCCCGGTTCACCGGAGTCCTGCTAGCCCAGCACTACTGCTCAGGACACTTGACTGGCCGGCATGTGTTTCTCTTCGTTCCTGTGTCTGTCCCTTCGGGGAAATGTCACGCGGTGACATCCGGAGTCCTGCCTAGCCTGCTATAGGCCGGGTTACCGGAGTCCTGTTAGCCTAGTGCTACAGCCCGGATTCACACGCTGTTGACCGACATGCTCGAGGTTGATTCATGTATGCATGTCCCCATGGGTTAGTGCCGCTTTGGGTTCACGACTAGCCATGTCGGCCCGGGTTCTTTGTCATATGGATGCTAGCGACACTATCATATACGTGAGCCAAAAGGCGCAAACGGTCTCGGGCCAGGTAAAGTGGCACCCGTGGAAATACCGTGCGTGAGGCCACAAAGTGATATGATGTGTTACATGCTAGATCGGTGTGACTTGGAATCGGGGTCCTGACACACTGACTTCCGTTACATGCCAGCTTCACTTCTGGGAGCGCAAGGGTATCTTCAGGCTATCTATGCTGACTCCACTCAGGAGGACTCATTAACTCGTACCACTGCTGAGATGCTCGAAGATAAGGACTGAGAGAATCGGGCCTTGAGGCTAGAGCTTTTTAATACTCGTGCTGATCATTGGGCCACATTGACTCGTTTTGCACCTGCGATGCAAGCTGGATGTATGGATACAAGGGATCTATATCCTGTGAGATCAGCTCTGCCAGACATGGTGGATTGGCGCGATGTGAGAGGCATCACCCCACCCCTTGGTCCCCGCAGGCCACCGTTTGTTGGTCCAAGACCTCATCCTAGACCCTATGGTCCACATGCTCCTCAGGACCGTCTGTTTTCGGATGATCACGTTGAACTTCCAGGCTATGGAGGTGACTTCTATGGGGACTACTACGGAGCTGTCTGAGTTAGTAGTAGTACCACTAGTATTGTAGCAGTTGTATCTCCATTGTCCTGCGTGACTTGTGGAATATGACTTTGCGTGTAATCAATTCCGGAGGTGTAGACAAATAATGTATAGGAACTTCGAATGCCCCGGATGAGATGTAACGTCTTTCTTCATAGTTGTACTGTAGCCTGGGCTTGTACTAAACTATGTATGATGTGTATGACCGTTGGTATATATATGGCAGTTTTATATTACCATGGCATACGGATGAGCATCTCTGCATTCCGTGTTATCCATTACATTCTGCACTTCCTTGCTAAGTTTGAGCCATCCTTGTCTAAACCGTTGTCTTGTTTTCTCCTAGGATGGTCAACACCCGCGGCAACCCTGCTGTTCCGGAGCAGGGGGAAGCCAGTGTAGCTAGAGGTGAAAATCTGCCTCACCCGCCTTCTCTGGCCGAAGTGATGCTGGAGGCGGAAAGAAACAAGCGTGAGACCAACCGCCTGCTGGAGCGGATTGAGCAGAACACTACACGCCACCCACGAAATGACTTGGTGTCAATCAATGACTTTATCAAGCTGTACCCACCAAAGTTTAACCATTCCGTCGAGCCCCTCGACGCGGATGATTGGCTTCGCAGCATCACCCACAAGCTACGTTCTGCCAACGTAGCCGAAGCCGACAAGGTTACCTATGCTGCCTATCATCTCGAAGGCCCCGCTAGCCATTGGTGGGAAAACTACGAAGCTATGCGCCCGGTCGGTCAAATCACTACCTGGGCTGAATTCAGTGAGGCTTTCCGCGAGCATCACATTCCGGAAGGTCTCATGGATCGCAAGAGGGAGGAGTTCTGCAACTTCAGCCAAGGAAGGCTGACTGTGGATGCATATAGTCGTGAATTTGGGAACCTGGCACGCTATGCTCCTGAAGAGGTTTCTACCGACGCCAAGAAGCAGGCAAGGTTCCGCAAGGGACTTAGCCCTGAGCTTCGCCGCGATCTCCGTCTGCACGAGTGCACATATTTTCAGAAGTTGGTCAATAAAGCTATCAGTGCTGAGACCGGCTAGACTGATTATGACGCTTCACGCAAGCACTCCCGTGATTTTGGCTCTTCATCCGGCTCTGGAGCTCAGAAGCGCCGGGTGTGGATCCCAAGCACGGCACTGCCACCCAGATTCATCCCGAGGCCATCCTTTGAGGCGCCTCGTCCCAACCAGCAATTTGCACCACCCAAGCCCTATGGTGGCCCCGCTGCTAATGCTGCTCCACGCCCCAATTTGGTAACATGCTTCAAGTGTGGAGAGCCAGGTCACTATAGTCGAGAGTGTCCCCCGAACAACCCCAATCAAGCTGGAAAGTCCGTTGTCCGTGGTAAGCCCACGGGAATGACTTTCTATGCCAAGCCGGCCACCACTGCATGTGGCCATGTCAATTATGTTTCAGCCGAGGAGGCTCATGAGGATCCCAACGTCGTCCTTGGTACGCTCCTTGTTAACTGCCATCCGGCATCTATTCTTTTCGATACTGGAGCATCTCATTCATTCATATCCGAGAATTATGCTCGGTTGCATAACACGACATTCTGTGACATGCCCACTTCCATGGTAATTCAAACTCCAGGTTCCAAATGGCAAACTTCTAGAGTAAGCCATGGGAACGAAATTCTTGTCGATAGACTTGTCTTCCTTGCATCTTTAATAGCTCTCAAGTACTCTGACATAAACATCATCTTGGGTATGGACTGGATGTCATCTCATTATGCTAAGATCGATTGTGCCACTAGAACCGTTCAAATTACTCACCCCTCGGGCAAGACAGTTAATGTATTAACTCGAGTGGCCAAGCGCCAACTTTATTCCCTAAATGCCAACCCTCTTCCAGACCTTGAGGATGTTCCGGTAGTCCGAGACTTTCCGGATGTGTTTCCAGAAGAACTGCCAGGTGTTCCACCTGACAGGGATGTCGAGTTTGTGATAGACCTTGTTCGAGGAACCGTTCCAATTTCTAGAAGACGCTACAAGATGGCACCCTTAGAACTAGCCGAGCTTAAGAACCAACTCGATGAGTCCTTGAACAAGGGGTTCATCCGTCCTAGTTCCTCTCCTTGGGCTTGCCCCGTCCTCTTCGTCAAGAAGAAGGATGGAACAGATCGAATGGTCGTGGATTACCGACCCGTCAACTTGGTCACCATCAAGAACAAATACCCGCTTCCCAGGATCAATGATCTGTATGATCAGCTCGCTGGATCCTTAGTCTTCTCCAAGATGGATTTGAGGTTGGGTTACCATCAAATCAAAATCAGAAACGGGGACATTCCCAAAACGGCCTTTGTTACTCGTTACGGCCAATACGAGTACACCGTCATGTCCTTCGGTTTAACCAATGCCCCGGCTACTTTTTCTCGGTTAATGAACTCAGTCTTCATGGAGTACGTGGATAAATTCGTCGTTGTATACCTCGATGACATACTCATCTACTCCAAGAATGAAGAGGATCATGCCGAACATCTAAGGCTGGTATTGATGAAACTTCGAGAGCATCGCCTTTATGCCAAATTCTCCAAGTGTGAATTTTGGTTGCCAGAAGTGACCTACCTAGGCCATGTAATCTCTGGTAAGGGTATTGCTGTCAATCCCGAGCGAGTTCAAGCCGTACTTGATTGGACTCCACCTGAAACGATCAAGCAAGTTCGGAGTTTCCTTGGCCTAGCGAGCTATTGCCGCCGCTTCGTCGAGAACTTCTCCAAGGTTGCGAAACCTCTAACTGAACTCCTCAAGAAAGATAAAAAGTTTGAGTGGACTCCACAGTGCGAGTTCAGTTTTCAGGAACTGAAAAGACGCCTGACATCTGCTCCCGTACTGGTACCACCAGATTTCTCCAAGGACTTTATTATCTATTGCGACGCCTCGCGACAAGGACTAGGTTGCATACTCATGCAAGATCGTCAGGTAATTGCCTATGCCTCACGGCAATTACACCCACATGAGGAAAATTATCCCACACATGATCTAGAGCTTGCAGCTATAGTCCATGCACTTAAAACCTGGCGACATTACCTTCTCGGTAATCGTTGCGAGATCTTCACCGATCACCAAAGTTTGAAATATATCTTCACCCAACCAGATTTGAATCTCAGGCAAAGACGTTGGGTCGAGTTGATCTCAGATTACGACTTAGGAATAACTTACACCCCCGGCAAAGCCAATGTCATGGCTGATGCACTAAGTCGTAAGTCCTATTGTAATAACCTGATGTTACAACAAAGCCAACCACTTCTCCATGAGGAATTTCGTAAGCTAAACCTTCACATTGTTCCTCGAGGATTCCTATCCACCCTGGTGGCGGAACCTACCCTTACGGATCAGGTCATCAAGGCACAGAAGGTAGATCCGGGAATCTCCCGTATCAAGAGAAACATTAAGAAAGGAGTCGTGAATTGTTTCTCCATTGATGATCAAGGTGTCGTATACTTTGGGAATCGCCTAGTGGTTCCAAAGGCGCGAAACCTGAGGCGACTGATCCTTAAGGAAGCTCATGAATCCCCTCTCACCATTCATCCCGGTAGTACTAAAATGTATCAAGATCTACGCCAAAGGTTTTGGTGGACTAGGATGAAGAGAGAAATCGCTCAATACATTTTTAATTGCGACGTTTGTCGTCGTGTTAAAGCAGAGCATCAACGGCCTGCTGGCACCCTTCAACCTTTGGCTATTCCTGAATGGAAATGGGATAAAATCAGTATGGATTTCATCACTCGGTTTCCCGAATGATGCCATCTTCATTGTGAACGACCGACTTTCCAAAGTAGCCCACTTTCTACCTGTTCGTGAGAGTATCACCGCTAGCCAGCTAGCTGACTTATACATCTCCCGAATAGTGTCTCTTCATGGTGTCCCATTGGAAATTAACTCAGACCGTGGGAGTCTCTTCACCTCTCGATTTTGGGAAAGTTCCCAAAATGCTATGGGAACTCGTCTGTCCTTTAGTACCGCCTTCCATCCTCAATCAAGTGGTCAAGTGGAGCGAGTCAATCAAATTCTGGAAGATATGCTCCGAGCTTCTGTTATCTCGTTCGGAATGAGTTGGGAGAAATGCCTTCCATTCGCGGAGTTTGCTTATAACAATCGTTATCAAGCTAGTTTGGGCAAAGCTCCTTTCGAAGTTCTTTATGGACAAAAATGTCGAACGCCTCTTAACTGGTCAGAAACCGGGGAAAGACAACTCTTTGGCCTGGATATGATTCAGGAAGCAGAAGAGCAGGTTCGCGTTATTCGTGAGAAATTGAAAACAGCCCAATCTCGCCAAAAGAGTCAATATGATCGTAATCATAAGCCTATGACCTTTGAAGTTGACGAGAAGGCTTACCTCCGGGTTACTCCGTTAAAGGGAACCCATCGTTTCGGTATCAAAGGCAAATTGGCTCCTCGTTACATTGGACCCTTTCGCATTCTTGCCAAACGAGGAGAAGTTGCCTACCAATTGGAACTACCCCCGCATCTTTCTAGAGTTCATGATGTCTTCCACGTTTCGCAACTCAGGCGTTGCTTCGCGGATCCTATTCGTGGAGTGGACCACGCAACGCTTGATTTACAAGATAACCTCTCTTATCGGGAATATCCCGTTCGTATCCTTGGTCAAGCCGAGCGTACCACTCGACGTCATAATATCAAGTTTCTCAAGGTTCAATGGTCACACCATTCCGAGGAAGAAGCCACTTGGGAAAGGGAGGATCGTCTTCGACTCGAGTACCCCACCTTCTTTCCAGAGGATCCTAAATCTCGGGACGAGATTCTATTGAGTGGGGGTGAGTTGTCACACCCTAGCTAGTCCATGCATTAGAGTGTGCCTCATGTTTACTTTCATCAGAAACTTGAAATGGGGAAGGCAGAACCCCCAGCACCCCCCCTGAAATCAACTAGGGTTTACTAAAAATAATTTCAGTGAACCTGAAATGCCCTTCTAAAATGTTCACCCTCTTTACCTTGGGCTAGAACCTTTGGGAAAATAGGTGCACATTTTTCTAGGTCAGCAGAATGTCACTGATTTAAATCATAAATAATTGAATTTGGGCATTTAAATGCTATTAAATAATTTAAGTGCTCAAATAATTCTGGAAATAATTGTTTGCTGTTAGGAATAATCCCAACAGGGCCCACAAATATTTTCAGGATTTTAGAAAGTGCCTAGGTATTTTAAATAAAGCCCTAAAGCTACAGAATAAATAGAAAAGGAAACACAAATCAAAAAAAAGGAGAAGAAGCTCACCTGGCGCCACCCACCAGGCCCACCTGCCGGCCCAGCCCAGCCACCGCGCCAGCGAGCAGCTTGGCTTAGCCAGGCAGGCAGGTGCTCGACGGCGGCACCAGCACGCGCCATGCAGCTGGCTGCCGTCCTGCTTCCTCCCCTCGCCTCCCTGCTGGCCTGGACAGGCTCCACGTCGCCGCCTCGACCCCCTGGACACGCTCACTCGCCCCCTGCCTCTCTCTTTCGCTCCCCTCCGCCATGGCCGACGCTGTTGAGCTCGCGCCACCGTGAAACCCCCGTCCACCGACGTCCCCGTGACGCACCACCGTGTCCATCCTCTCCGCCGTCGTCGACTCCTTCGAGCAGCCAAGCCCCGGGCGCTCACACGCTCTGCAACATCTTCTTCGACCTCGTCTTCACCGAGCCTCGCCGGAGATCCCCTTCGACGAAGCCGCCACATCGACTCGTCCCCGACCGCGCCGTCTACTTCTTCGTGATCGCCGTGAGCTGCTGCACCTCCCCAACCTCTCCGTTCCTCTTCTTGTCCACCACAACGAGCACACGCTGCTCACCCGCACCCGCCACCGTGGAGCTCATCGCCGACGTGTCTCCGGCACAACACCGGCCACGCCAACTAGTCTAACCACTCCACTGCATCCCTAGGGGCACAACGCACCTCACCACACGCCCTGTCGTGCCCCGTAGCCTCGGGCCCGTTTTTACCCGACTCCGGCGACCGCAAGGCTCATCGCCGGCGACGTTTCCGGCCACCCCGAGCCCAACCACCACCACCAAACGGCGCGGTTTGTCCCCAACTACCCGTAGCTGCTCTCCACGCACCAAATGGTACCCTGTGGGCGATTTCCACAGCGCGCCACCGCGTCTGGCCTCGCCGGCGACTAAACGCCGGCAGGCTTCGACCCACTGACCGGCGAGGTTGACCTGCTGACATGGGTTGACTTTCCCCCCTCTCTCTCACCGACAAGCGGGCCCCGCCCAGCTAATTACCCTGTTAGTGCTAACTAAATAGGTTAGTTTAATTAGTATAGTCACTGACAAGTGGGCCCCGCTAGTTAATTAGGCTAACTAAGCATGGTTAGCGCACAGAGACACTGACCAGGGGGCCCCACCAGTCAGGTTTGACCTGGCTGGCGCCTTTGACCTGCTGACGTCACCCTGACGCATTGCTGACGCAGTAATTGATTTTCTGGCTTTATTCTTATTCAGGAAATTCTAGAAAATAGTTCAAACTTCAAAAATTCATAGAAATTCAACCATAACTCCAAATGAGATAAATTATATATGAAAAATTATCAGAAAAATTCAATCTATCCATCTGTAATGGTTTCATGCATGACAAAACAAGTTTACTTTGCTGTTTAAGCAGAATAAGGAAATGCACTATACATGCCATATTTAATGAGCTAATATTTGAATCTTTGATTCAAATGAGCTCATCCCTTTCTATTCTAGCTTGCATTAGGCCAAGACACCAACATATTGCCATGTCATAGCATGCATCATATTGTTGCATATCGTCATGTGTTGACTGTGTTCCGATGTGCTCTTCGTGGTAGGTTCTGCCTCCGAGGATATTCACGAGTATCCAACTGAAGGGCAGTATTCCACTACCACTCCATCAGGCAAGCAACCATTGATCATTCCGATACAAACCCATGTTCCCGCCTCTGCTCTTGTTTACTGCATTAAGACAATGCGTTTCAAACTGCTGTGTGCTACAGTAGTTGAACCCTTATCCTCTGCATGACCTGTCATTGCCACAGTAACTAGATGAAACCCACTAGCATGTGTAGGAGTTGATTGAGCCATGTTTTGTGATTCCTACCTTGCTATGCCTGCTATGCTTAGAGTTGTGTCAGGTCTGGTTCATCTAGGTGATGGGCTAGAGTGAAATGCTTATGTCAGTAATATGTGGGATGTGTTGAACATGTTTGGTAAAGGTATCGATGAGAGGCCATGTAGGAGTACATGGTGGGTTGTTTCATTGAGGCCGTCCATAAGAACTGAGATCTGTATGTGGGATTTAAGATGCAGTTACTACCATACATTGGGCCCGAAACAAATGGACCCTGTCGGCTTCTTAGCCACCCGAGTACTCCGTCCAGGAGTTGCAATTAGTTTCTGGTGTTTGTAGGATATGTGTTGGCGGCCGTGCGTAGCGCTGACCCTAGGGGTGAGCTATGTTGCGGTAGATACACCATGGCACGGTGTACCGAGTCACCCGTTTGGTGTCTCGGGAACCCTGTTCACATCGTTCGGGGCCGTAAGTGGAAACCTCGGCCGGACTCCCTGTGGATGGAACCTGGATAGGCGATAAACCTGGACTAGAGACTTACGTGTTTAGGTAGGCCGTGGCCGACACCCTCGCTGGGCTTCCGCTTGAAGGTTGCCGAGTACATGTCGTGTAGACGGCGGTAAGCGGTGAAAGCGTGTATGACGAAGTACACCCCTGCAGGGTATAAAACTATTCGAATAGTCGCGTCCGCGGTAAAGGACTACTTGGTTGCCTATACAGTTCATAGACAAGTTAATGGATACTACTAAACGACTCAAGATATGTGTGAGTACCGAGGATGGCCCTCTCGCAGGATGACGAGTGAGGATCCCCGGTGGAGTATTGTGTTGGTGAGTAGTGGACTCGTGTGCGAAAACTATTTTACTAAAGAGGTTCCGTAGGATAGCTTAGCCAAGAGTCAAAGCTGGCTTGCTGCATAACCCCCACCACCTTCTTGAGAATGAGCATGTATAGTAGGTTCTGATGTAAGACTTGCTGAGTACCTTTGTACTCATGTTTGCTTATTTATTGTTTTCAGTCGACAACACTGCCCCCTCCGATGGGTTTTATGTAGACCTTGACGTCGACAAGTGACTAGCCACCCAGGTGGTGATCCCGGCCATGGAGGGCCCTATGTAGATAGACAGGCTTTGAGAAGCCTTCTTCCTTTTTAGAGTCTGTACTCAAACTAGTTGCTTCCGCACGTGCTTGTATGCTTGTATGACTTGAGTGTCGGGTCATGTGACCCCTATCTGTATGAACATGTTATGTATGGCTCTCTGGAGCCTTTAAATAAAGTACTTGAGTTGTAGAGTTTTGTTGTGATGCCATGTTGTATGTACTCATATCGGGCATATTGTGTGTATGATTGAAATGCTTGGTACGCGTGGGATCCGACAATCTAGTTGTTTATCCTTCACAGCCTTTTTTATGGGGAAATGTAGTCTAGTGTTCCTCGAGCCATAGTAGTCCGCTATAGCCCAGTTCACCGGAGTCCTGCTAGCCCAGCACTACTGTTCAGGACACTTGACTGGCCAGCATGTGTTTCACTTCGTCCCTATGTCTGTCCCTTCGGGGAAATGTCACGCGGTGGTTTCCGGAGTCCTGCCTA
Organism: Triticum monococcum; assembly: GCA_034509565.1. Taxonomy (NCBI): domain Eukaryota; kingdom Viridiplantae; phylum Streptophyta; class Magnoliopsida; order Poales; family Poaceae; genus Triticum; species Triticum monococcum. The sequence goes on from CM067842.1 coordinate 128,546,013, forward strand.
GCCTGCTATAGCCCGGGATCCCCGGAGTCCTGTTAGCCCAGTGCTACAGCCTGGAATCACTCGTTGATGACCGACATGTTCGATGTGATTCATGTATGCCTGTCTCCATAGGTCTGTGCCGCTTTGGGTTCACGACTAGCCATGTCGGCCCGGGTTCTCGGTCATATGGATGCTAGCGACATTGTCATATACATGAGCCAAAAGGCGCAAACGGTCCCGGGCCATGGTAAGGTGACACCCGTGGGATACCGTGCGTGAGGCCGCAAAGTGATATGAGGTGTTACCGGCTAGATCGATGTGGCTTGGAATCGGGGTCCTGACAGTGATGACGCCGCCACTTCCTGGCATCTTGAGGACATTGTAGCCGTGGTGAGTCACGGCCATGAACTTGGCCAGCGCTGGGTACCCGAGGATGGCATTGTACGGCAGGCGGATGTGGGCGACGTCGTAGTCGATGAGCTCGGTGCGGTAGTTGCTGCGGGCCCCGAAGGTGACAGGGAGGCGGACCTGCCCGATCGGGACTATGGAACCGTCGGTGACTCCGGAGAAAGGCTTGGTTGGCTGAAGCTGGTCATAGGGCACTTGGAGGTTATTGAATGTTTCCACGGACAGGACGCTGAGCCCTGCCCCTCCATCGATGAGGGTCCTGGTGACCAGCACGTTGCTAATGACTGGGGAGCAAAGCATCGGGAGGACTCTGGCCGTGGCCGCGCACTTGAGCTGGTCTGCTGAGCTGAACGTGATGGCGCACGCCAACCACCTGAGGGGGCGCGTTGCTTCGAGCTTGGGGAGAACCGCATTCACTTCGCGGGCAAACTGCTTGAAGATACGTTGAGAGGCTGGGGCTTGGGCTCCGCCCAGGATCCAGGCGATTGCGCGCGGCTCTTGGAAGCCCCCAGCCCCCTCGTCTTGATGGCGGTCTTCGTTCCTCCTTGGTTGAGGCGGCAGCGGAGGTAGGCCTGCATTGCCATGAGGGCGATCCTCACGAGGCTGATCCCTCCGGTCCCCCTCGCGAGGCAGGTCCCGCCAACGGTCCTCGCAAGGTTGGTCGCGCCACCCCTGGCGCGGGCCGCGATCTTCCCAGCGTCCTGGGTTTCTTCCTCCTCCTCAGCGGTAGCCCCGGTCAGCACGGTCAGGGCGACGGCCGATCCTTCCTTCTCGCACGGCGCGGAGTTCCTGACATTCGTTGGTGTTGTGGGTGTGGAGGTCGTAGTACACACAGTACCGGCTGCTCCTGGAGGGTTCGGGCAGATCCTTGCCCCGCTTGGTGTCTGGTTCTGCTGCGAGTACGGCAGCCCCCTTGCGCTTCACGTCCTTAGCCTTGGGCTTCTTCTCTTCTGGGTCCGCGGCAGGCAGCTCGAGGAGGGAGAGACGTCCCTCCTCAGCCCTGGCGCACTTGGTTGCCAAGTTGAACAGCTCCAGGGAGGTGCAGAGGTCTTCATGCATCACCAGCTCCTCCTTCATCTTGACATCGCGCACGCCATCGGAGAAGGCTGAGATGATGGCTTCCTCGGACACCTTGGGGATCTTGAGGCGCGCGCCGTTGAAGCGGTGGATGTACTTTTGCAGGGTCTCCATAGGTTGCTGCTTGATGCGGCGCATGTCGCTCACGGCGGGTGGCCGGTCGCGAGTACCTTGGAAGTTGGCGATGAAGCGAGTGCGCATTTGGTCCCAGGAAGAGATCGTGCCTGGAGCCAGATTCAGGAGCCAGGTGCGACCTCCTTCCTTCAGCGCCATGGGGAACCAGTTCGCCATGACCTTTTCATCCCCGCTGGCAGCCTCGATGCCCAGCTCATAGAGCTGGAGGAACTCTGCAGGATCAGTTGTGCAACCGTAGAGAGGAGGCAGGTCTGGCTTGAACTTGCCGGGCCACGCGACGCTCCACAGCTCGGTGGTGTAGGCACGGCAGCCTGCGGTGGCCACGAAAGGCTTCGGCTGGTGGAGAGCTTGGTCTTGAGGGTCCCCACGCGCTGTAGCTAGGAGCAGCACGGGGTCTTGGTGTGCCGGAGGTGGAGCAGGGTCGCGGCGTGCCGGAGCAGGGAGCGCCCTGGCAGCTCCTTGTGGGCGAGGGACTTCTTGGCAGCTCCGTTCTTGTTGCGCTGGTACCTGACGGAGCGGGTTCTGCTCAGGGGCCACGCGCCTTGGAGCCATGGCATCTTCTTGGAGTGGAGGCGGTTGGTACGCCCTCGGAGCTTCATTGCCCGCGCGGGGCGGGGTGCGGCGCAGCGGAGCGGACGGCGCAGGAGAGCCCCCTGCGGCGCGGACGAGCTCGGCGACCCGGCCGAGCCACTACTCGTAGACGTCGTCGACGGGGCGGTAGCGCAGGAGTTCATTTGCCGCCATGAGCACAGCTCGGGCCTCCAAGGGTGCGCGGAGCGCGCGGGACGAAGAACCAGCTGGTGCGAGCGATGGAGTAGCGGTGCGGCCGTCTTGGCGCACGGATGGATGTTGAGACGACGCTTGCTGCTCGCCCCCCGCCGGGCCGGTAGCGGCGTTGACGGTGGGCGACAGGGAACGACGAGGACTTCCACCGATGGGGGCCGTCTGGGCGACGTGGGAAGCGATGGCGGCCCGGCGCTCGGCGCGGGCCCGACGAGCGTCGGACATGGATGCGACGGTCGGAAGAGAGAAGAGTGGTGGAAGACAGATTCCGGCGCACCTCTACCTAGCGCGCCAGATGTCGGATCACGGGTTCCGGCAGACCCTTAAGGTTCGAACACTGGGGTGCGCGCGGAGATCACGCCTTCTACCTCCCCGTCTCGCAAAGATCTAAACTACTGAAAGAACTGCACAAGAGACACAAGGTTTATACTGGTTCGGGCCACCGTTGTGGTGTAATACGCTACTCTAGTGTGTGGTTGGTGGATTGCTTTCTGGGGCTAGTGATGATGAACACTACAAGGAAGAACAGCCTCGTGAGGGTCTGTTCTTGGCTAGGGAGATGAACTGCTAGGGGGAGTTCAGTCACCCTTCTCTCTCTTTCTCTCTCTGATTTCGATCCAATGCCTCTTCTAGATGCCCCCTTTCTTCTCCTTCTTCTCCTCTTTTTCCCCTACCCTGGGGGTGGCTAGTCCTATTTATAGGCAAAGGCCCTGGGCCTCTTCCAAATATTGAGCGGGAAGGGGAACATCTAGTACACTTATCCTGACTAAAGTTGGTCTTCGCCTGCCAAAAGCTCTGGGGTGACGCCGTTCTGGGCTCCATGGTGACCTCCGTCTCGTAGTCCGCCTGGTCTTGGTCTCGTTGCACTGAAATGGCAACCTTTGCCTGATGCCTCGGTACTCTGCGGCTGCGCTTGCCCCCTTTGCACCAAAGTGGAAAGGGGGACGCTGCGCGCGCTAGCGCCCGCCTGGCACCCTCTATCGTCATGGCTTGCGTCATGGGCACCTCGCGAGGTACCCTGCCTTGATCTCTCCGCCTCCTCGCGAGCCAGCCTGAGGAGGCTGCACCTGAGGATGCACCGTGTCGTCCGCCCCGCGAGGCTTGGCCCCTCGTGAGGGTCTTGGGGCTTGTGTTGATGAAGATGGGCCATGCTGGGCCTCCTTTGAGCCACGCCGCAGGCCGCAGGCAGGCAAGTCTGGGGACCCCCGTTCCCAGAACGCCGACAACGCCGGCGGCCCTGGGCACCGCCGTGGGAAGAGCCCTGTGCGTCGTTCGCGGGATGAAGGAGTTCAGCATGCCCGCCGAAGTGCTGGCGAAAATGGCGCGTAGCCGCTGGGTCGTGGTGGAGCTCCTTCTAACATGATTAGAAGTCGAAGCACGCCACGGTCCACGCAGCTAGCGCCGCCACCCACGCTAGTGGAAGCTTTGGCGCGTGCAAAGCTGCTCCTCGACTTCCCTCCTGCCGCAGAGAAGCTCGATGAGTGTAGGGCCACCATCCGGAGCCTCGTCACCGTCGCCGACAAAGATGATCCACGACCGGTGGGGCCCTCGGGGCGGTGCTCCACCGAGCCACCACATGCTGGCGCTGGGAGGACCGGGGGAGCTACGGCCATGGTGCACTCTCCTCCTCCTCGCCAGCCGCCGCAGGCGTCTGCCCATCGTGACGACGCTTGTGAAAACATCTCTATAGCGTCGTCCGACCCGCGGACCCACCGCGACCAGCGCCAAGTTCTTCGAGAACGAGCTCATGAAGATGCTTGGACCACTATTAAGCGTCGGCGTGATACACGCCACTAGTCGGACAAGCGGGCGGGGCCCGGTATGGACCACCCAGCACCGGGGGGCTCCGGCGGCCTACCTTACGAGGTGGGCTGCCTGACCTTTACCCGTGAGCTGGGGCAGTTCCAGTGGCCGTCCCACCGCACGTTCAAGCCCGACGTTGGTGAGAAGTACACTGGCAAGACCCATCCGTCCGAGTTCCCCAGCATCTACACCATCACGATGCAGGCGGCCGGAGCCCGCGACGACAAGGTGCTTGCCAATTATTTCCCGCTGGCGCTGAAGCCCAATGTTATGTCTTGGTTGATGCACTTGCTGGCGGATTCCGTTTCTTCTTGGTCGGATCTGTGCCATGAGTTCATTGGCGCCTTCATAGGAGGCCAGCAAGATCATGGCCAGGCCAGTGATCTGCAAATCATTCCCCAGAAGGAAGGGGAAACCCTGTGCAAGTACATCCAGAGATTCAGCCGGGTGCAGTACAACATCCCCGATGTTCATCCCGCCGTTGTGATCAGCGCGTTCCATCATAACATGCGCAACCCACAAGATGCGCGAAGAGCTGGCGATGACCAAGGTTAAGGATGTGGCCGAGCTCTACATTCTGGTCGACAGATGCACCAGGGCTAAGGAGGAAAGGAAGTACCCCGGCGAAGATGCCGGTGCAGAAACCGACTCTACCGACGAAGACGTCGCTGCCCCGATGAAGAAGGGCCGGCGTCGCAACAGGAAACACAAAGGCAAGGCCATGCTTGTCATTGAAGGATCTGACAACACCGGCGGTGCCAAGAAGGTCAAGGCAGACGACCCCGACAAGGAGATTGCCGGGTGCACCGCCTGTCATGCCTTGGCGGCTATCGACAAGCCAGGAAGCTCCGGCGAGCAATACCGCAAGATCCACCGCACCAAGGGCCATGATCTCCAGAACTGCCGATAAGTCGAGCTGCTTGCTGAGAAGCAAAAAGCTGAGTACGAGAGGCGGGACAAGGAGAAGGACCAGGATGGTGCCGAGGGATCCGGCAAGAAGCATGGCGGCCGAGGAGGCCACCGCGGCAAGGACAACCAGCAAGAGAGGCCCGCCCGGGGCCGTGACAAGAAACAAGAAGACGATGATCATGACAAGGACGACGAGTCCGGTGAGCAAGAGTTCCAGAAGGCTACGGAGGCCATGTGCATCGATGGCGGCGCCTCGCTGCACACTTCTCACCGCCAGCTCAAGCAGTGGGCGTGTGAGATTACAGCAGCGGAGCCGTCGTTCGATGCTCAGAAGCCGCTGAAGTGGTCCAGCACGCCCCTCATTTTTTACGTCGAGGACCACCCTGACCGCACAACCACGGTCGGGTGTTTTCCATTGTTGGTCTCACCAATGATACGCAACCTCAGGGTGAACAAGATGTTGGTTGACGGCGGGGCTAGCCTGAACTTGATCTCGCCTGTCGTGATCAAAAGACTGCAAATCCCTGATGGAGACCTCGAGGAAACAGGCACGTTTCAAGGGGTCAATCCAGGGAGGAGCCAGCCGAAGGGGAAGGTCACACTGCCCGTGACATTTGGAGGGGAGTTGAACTACATGACGGAAAGGATCATCTTCAACGTGGCCGAGATCCCCTTGCCCTACAACGGGATCCTCGGACGCCCGGCACTAGCCAAGTTCATGGCGGCATCACACTACGCCTACCACATTCTAAAGATGCCCGTGCTGTTGACCATCATCTCCGCCCCCTCCGACAAGAAGGACACGCTGATTTGCGCCGACCAACTCTACCGGGAAGCTATTGCAGCAGCTGCCGTCAAGGCATCTTCTCCTGCCGCTGAAGGCCCGAGAGGGAAGAAGAAGCCCGGCAAGACCTCTCGCACCCACTCCGGCAAGCGCACCTCCTCGGAGCATTGTGCTACCACCGAGGACGTGCCAGAGAGCTCTACCGGCAAGAGCAAGAAATCCAGAGCTGAGCCACCGCGGACCAAGAAGGTGTCCGTCAGGGAGGATGGCACGGGAGGGGCCTTCACCATAGGCTCCACCCTCGACAGCAAATAGGAAGGCGCGCTCGTCACCTCCTGCGGGCGAATGTCGACGTGCTTGTGTGGCAAGCATCTGACATCCTTGGTGTTCCCGGGGAGGTGATTGAGCACCGCCAAGCTGTCTGTCCTCATGCGTGGCCCGTCAAGCAAAAGGTCAGAAAGCAGGCTCTAGAGAGGCAGGAGTTCATCACAGAGGAGATCAGGAAGTTGTAAGCGGAAGGTTTGGTGAGAGGAGTGCTCCATCCGACGTGGTTGGCCAATCCGGTAGTGGTGTGCAAGGCAAATGGGAAGTAGAGGCTGTGTCTTCACTACACATATATCAATAAGGATTGTCCTAAGGACACCTTCCCATTGCCGTGCATCAACCAGATTCTGGACTCCACGGCCTGGTGTGATCTGTTGTCATTCCTCGACGCCTACTCGGGCTACCACCAAATCTTCATGACAAGAGAAGATGAAGAGAAGACAACATTCATCACCCCATGTGGGACGTATTGCTTTTTGCGGATGCCTTTCGGGTTGAAGAGTGCTGGCTCGACGTTTGCAAGAGCAGTCCAAATTGGTTTTGAACCCCAGCTCCATAGAAATATGGAAGCATACATAGATGACATAGTGGTCAAGACCAAAGACGGGGCAACTCTTGTGCAAGATCTGGAAGAGACATTTGCCAACCTGTGCAAGATCAACCTCAAGCTGAACCCTGAGAAGTGTGTCTTCGGTGTTCCGTCCGGCAAGCTTCTCGGGTTCTTTGTGTCGCAGCGCGGGATCGAGGCAAACCCAGACAAAATCAAGGCTATTGAGCAGATTGAGGCGCCCAAGCGGATCAAGGATGTGCGTCGGCTCACCGGCTGCGTCGCCGCCATGAGCCGATTCATCTCCAAGTCCGCCGAGCGCTCCCTTCCTTTCTTCAAAATGTTGAAGAAGGTAGGCCCAATGGAGTGGACCCCAGAAGCAGAGGCAGCATTGTAGGATCTGAAGAAATACCTTTCCTCCAAGCCAATACTAGTTGCGCCTAAACCATAAGAGCCATTGCTGCTGTATCTGGCGGCGACGAATCAAGTGGTCAGCGCCGCATTGGTGGCACAGAGGGAGGTCGACAAAGAGGCAGTGACGGCGGCAGAACCAACGGATGACAAGCCAGAGATTCCCTCGGCAGGGCCTGGTGCCGGCAAGGTGAGGCCCCCGGCAGATTCTGATGCCACCAAGGCAGTGCCCGCGCAGTCGAGTGAGGTGGTGCAGAAGAAGAAGATGATGCAGCACCCGGTTTACTTTGTCAGCTCCCTCTTGCAGGGAGCTAGATCGAGGTACTCCGGTATGCAGAAATTGCTCTTCGGCCTCCTTATGGCCTTGAGGAAGCTGCGTCATTACTTCCAAGCCCACGAGATCACTGTCGTCACTCGCCTCCTATTGCAACGGATACTGCATAACCCAGATGCAACTGGAAGGATTGTGGAATGGGCCTTGGAGTTATCAAGTTTTGGTTTGAAGTTTGAAAGTACCTCGACAATCCAGAGCAGAGTCTTGGTGGAGTTCATTGTAGAATGGACCTCAACGCTTGACGAAGAAGTCCAAGAGACCACTCTCCCGGCCAGGAAGCAGACCACGACTGGATCATGTACTTTGATGGGGCTTTCTCGCTGCGAGGCGCCGGTGCCGGTGTGCTGCTCGTCGCACCCACCGGAGAACACCTCAAGTATGTGATCCAGATGCACTTCCCCAGGGAGATGTCCACCAACAACACTGCTAAGTACGAGGGATTGCTCACCGGTCTTAGGATCGCGGCAGACCTCGGGGTTAAGAAGCTCATCATCAGGGGTGACTCGCAGCTTGTGGTTAGGCAGGTCAACAAGGATTACCAGAGCCCATTGATGGAGGCCTACATAGATGAGGTGATAAAGCTGGAGGAGCGCTTTGATGACATCCAAGTGGAGCATGTCCCCCGAGCGGAGAACAACATCGCCGATTACCTGTCAAAGCATGCTGCATTCAAGCTACCTATGGAGCCGGGTACCTTTTTGCTCCGTTTAACTCAGCCATCTGTCGAACCATCAATAGAGCAGAACAAGTGGAGGAAATCAGGTCCCAGCAAGTACCTTCCTGCCAAGCCCCCTGGGACGGCCGACAAGGATGTTGCCGTGCACACTAAGCCTGCCCAAGAGCAACTGGCTCTGGCAGGGCGTCAAGCCCTGACCATAGAGACAGCCGCTCCCATGGCGGAAGAGATGCCTTTGGTCCTTGCCTCGAGCCCCAGGCTTCGGCATGGGCGCAACATACCGTCCAATTCCTCCAAACAGGGGAGCTTCCTGAGGAGCAGGAAGAAGCGGAGAAAGTATCCCGTTGGTCCGCCCTGTACCAGTTCGTCGATGACATCCTGTACAGGAGAAGGCCGAACGGTGTGACATTGAGGTGCATCCCCCGGGAGGAAGGACTGGAGCTGTTGGCGGAGATACATGGAGGCATATGTGGCTCCCACATAGGGTCAAGGGCCCTTGCCGGCAAGGCGTTCCGGCAAGGTTTCTTCTGGCCCACCGCCCCCCAGGATGCGACAGCACTACTAACCAAGTGTGAAGCATGTTAGTTCCATTCAAAGAAGCTTCATCAACCAGCTAAAGCCCTTCAAACAATCCCTCTCTCCTGGCAATTCTTGGTCTAGGGGCTCGATATACTGGGCCCTTTCCCCCGCGCTATTGGAGGCTTTGAGTACTTGTACATTGCAATCGACAAGTTCACAAAGTGGCCGGAAGTGTTAGTAGTGAGAAAGGTGACTGCTGAATCAGCCGTCAAGTTCTTCAAGGGACCGGTCTGCCATTTTGGTGTGCCAAACAGAGTCATCACCGACAACGGCACGCAGTTCACAAGCCACACCTTCATGCAATACGTTCAAGACCTCGGTAGCAAGGTCTGTTTTGCTTCCATGGCACACCCACGGAGCAAAAGCCAAGCAGAGAGGGCAAATGCTGAAGTGTTGCGAGGCCGGAGGACGAAGACCTTTGACAAGCTGCACAAGAGTGGAAGGCGCTGGATTGATGAGTTGCCGACGGTTCTTTGGTCGACTAGGACAACGCCAAATCGAGCCACCGGACAGACACCCTTTGCCCTAGTATATGGGGTGGAGGCAGTTCTCCCCATGGAAATCATATACGGGTCACCTCGAGTGCTCGCTTGAGAAAGAGCAGTTGTGGAAAGATGACACAATACTCCTTGAGGAAGATCATCTTCGGGCGGCTGTGAGAGAAGCACGCTACCAGCAAGCCCTGTGCCGCTACCATAGCCGCAAGGTTCATGCCCGAAGCTTTGAGGAAGGCGACCTTGTTCTTCGGCGCGTTCAGTCGGCCAAGAATTCCAACAAGTTGACGCGAAAGTGGGAAGGACCTTATCGGGTAATACGAGTCACCAGGCCTGGCGCAGTCCGCCTGGAGACCGAAGATGTTGTCCCAGTGAGCAACTCCTAGAGTATCGAGCATCTTCGCAAGTTTTACCCATAAGGCGCGGCTTGTCGGGCCTCCCGACAAGCCACCTTTTGTACAAGCTTTGCCGGCAAGGCATATAACCCTTTGTACAAAGCCAGGCGCAAACCCTGAGCATAAATAAATGAAGCACTGGCGCCCTAAGTTATAGCATGCATGCTAGGTCGAGTCTCTTCCTTGGTTAGGGTTGATAGTGCTTAGCGGCGACTAACCCCTAGCCTAGAGGTCGAGTGCGCGTCTATCTGTTTCTTTTCTGTCCTCCTTTGGTTCACACGGCACATGAGCACTTCTGCTAAGCTACTTGGAAGAAAGGAAACGGACCGGCGTCCCGACCCCGGCAAACCATAGTTGCCGGGGGCTGCAAGCACAAGGATCCAACCGCGGCAAGACAAGGTTGCCGGGGGCTGCAGATCCAGATAAGTCTTTTATCCTCTATCATGCATTTCGGAACGGATCTGGGATATGTGAAACCTCGTTTTATTTCTAGGCCATCGTGCTCCCCTTTTCTATACCCAAGGATTATCTCCCGGGCCCGGATTTGGTTGTACTCGCGGTGGCAAGGAAGTAGAACAATGAGCCTAAGCCCGCTTCATCCCTGCCTCCGCCAAGGGCGCGAGAATAGTCGAGCGAAGTGGGGGGACGACAAGGCCTGTTGCCGGGTGAAAACGTTCATCTTAAATTGTAACAAGGATTCGCTCCTTGTCGCGGGGTCTACCCATGAATGAAAAACCCGGTAAACATCCCTTTTCATGAAAAGCATCCCACACAGATACAGTTTGTACGGAATGAAAAACATGAACAAGGGGGATTACAGGCTTTAAATTTAACAAGGCCTGAAGGCTTACAGGTTAAATAAGAGATAATATGCCCGTGATCCCTTTCTTGTCCCTCTCCTCAGGAGGCAGGTCAAGGAGGCGAAAGGGCAAAAGAGGCACCTAGGCGAGCTACGAGCAGCAGAAAGCACCAATAGAACACCTCGGTGGCCGCCCACGGGTGGGCCGGTGATGACGGTGCCGGGAAAGGAGTTGGAAGACGAGGCGGCGGGATCGGCAATACGCGATGAAGGCGTCGGTGCCCGCATACTCTGAGTTGATGGCCTTGCCGCCCGCCCTCTTCCTCTTCCGCAGCCTCCCAACGCCAGCCGCCCAAGGAGACGGCCCTGAGAAGTTCAAGGAGCTGGCCCTGCCCCCGGCAAAACTCTGCCGGAGGAGCGGCCAGGTGCAGATGCTGCTGCTGCTGCTGCACCCGCGCAGGCGCGGGGCATCCGACGCCTAGTCGGACTCGTCCCCGTCATCTGCCCCGCTGTCCTCCTCATCACTTCCGCTCGAGGAAGGGCTTCCATCGTCGGAATCTCCGTCGGAGGAGCTCTCCATGCAGCACTTCAGGCGAGTCCCGAAGTCTCCGAAGACCTTGGCGGAGAGCAGACCGTCCTCCATTAATTTGAAGTAGAGGACAAGCCCCGCCGATAGGCTGTGGATGCGAGCGAACGTCTTCCATCCACGACGGAGGTACATGACCCGAGGAGCCGGGAAGTCGACGTCGACCCGCGTGCCCCCATTCCCACTGCCCCTTATGTGCAACCTGAGGGATTGGGGCCGGTCACGCTCCATCTCCCGAGCAAACGGGGTGGGAAGACGAAGACGACAACGCGGAGGCCGGCGCAGCCTGATGAAGAACTCGCGGGGCTGGTCTCCAACATGGCCTTCCATCGGAAAAGGCATCATTGGCAGGGGTGCAGCCGACGCGTCGCCCCGTCCTCCTCTTCCCCGAGCACTACGACCTCTGCCTCACCCACGGCCTCGCCCCCTCTGTAACACCCCGGATATACCTTTCCCAATTTGTACTCCAACTCTTGTCGTTTCCGGCCTTAAGTTATATTTATTTTCTCGGGTTCGGGTCTTTGTCTCCGTGTGTTGTTATCGTTGTCATGCATCTCATATCATGTCATCATGTGCATTGCATTTGCATACGTGTTCATCTCATGGATTCGAGCATTTTTCCCATTGTCCGTTTTGCACTCCGGCGCTTCGTTCTCCTCCGGTGGTCATTTCTAGCTTTCTTTCATGTGTGGGGATTAAACATTTCCGGATTGGACCGAGACTTGACAAGCGGCCTTGGTTTACTACCAGTAGACCGCCTGTCAAGTTTCGTACCATTTGGACATTGTTGGATACTCCAACGGTTAACCGAGGGACCAAAAAGGCCTCGTGTGTGTTGCAGCCCAACACCCCTCCAATTTGGCCCAAAACCCACCAAACTCTGCTCCATCACCTAGAGCGTTCGATCACGATCGCGTGGTCGAAAACCGCACCTCATTTGGACTCTCCTAGCTCCCCCTATGCCTATATATACACCCCCTCCGAAATCCGCGGTTCATTCTCCCCCCTAACCCTAAAATCTCAGATCCGACGCCGCCGGACACGTCCGCCGCTCGCCTCAGCCTACCACCGCCCGCCTCGTGGTAGCGCCACCTCCCACCGCCGCCGGCCCGCGAGGGCCCAAGGCCGGCCCTCTCCTCCCACACCCGGGCCGCCGCCTCCTTCCTCCCGCGCCGCCCGCGCCCGAGGACGACCTCGCCGCGCCGCCCTTCTTCCACGTCGCCGACGCCCCGCCGCTGCACTCGACCATCGCCGCCCCGGGCCGCGCACCTCGCCGGCGCCCGCACGCCCGCGCCGCCCGAGGTCCCGCCGGCCGCCGCCGCCTCCTCCACGCCGGCCAAGTCCCCGGCCACCCCGGCCTCTCCTCCCCCCGGCGAGCTCCCTCCTACTCCGGCCACCACCGCGGCCATTTCCGGCCGTCGAACATCGGGACGCGTGCCTGCTACAGTAACCTCTCAGATCTGAGATCGGAAAAACCCTAGGGTTGACTTTCCCCCTCTCCCCTCATATTTTTATGCATACTTTGACCTGCCATATCTCCGCATCCATAGCTCCGATTTGGACATATAGTATATCAAAAATGTTCGTCTCGATGAGTACATCATTTCATTCCATTGCATCATTTTAATTTGAGTTCATCTTGATGCCCGAAATGCTGTTAGAAGGAGGCTTCGTGAGTTAATTGTCAGATCTGCTAGTTCATCTTAGACTTTTGTCATTTTTGCCATGATTATTGTGTGCATGATATGCCTGTGAGTCCTTCATATGTTTTGTTAAGCATCTTGTTATCTTTCCAGAGGTGCAACCCATGCATTTTTGTGATGTGTATGGTGACTTGTGCAAGCTTGCAAAGTGAGGCACCCGGTAAATCTGTTTTCAGGGACTTAGTAGTTTTCACTAAGTCTGGGATGTTTAGTTCATGATGCCATATGTTCAGGCTATTTCCTAGTGATCCGTGCCCCTTTTGAGGATGATCAGTAAAGGAGTTTTGCTAATATTGTAGTGCTCTATCCATCCATGTCTTTGTTTGCATATATGGAGCACCCTAGCTTGAGTCATTCGAGCTCTACTTTTGCTTCGTTGTGAATCTGGGCAGATCGTCAACTTGGTTGCGATTTTGCCGATGTTATTGTAGTTGATCCGTGCATGCTATGCCATTGTTCTTTCCATGTCTAGCTAGCATTTTATGCCTTCTAAATGGATGTATGCTTGCCTTGCCATGACTTGCACCATAGTGAGTGCATCGAGCTCGTTTACATGCCTTCGTGAGTTATATTTCAACATGTCTTAGTTTTCACTAAGTCTGAAAACTGATTGTGTTTTAGCTATGTTCGTGTGCTTGTTAGTATATTTTGTGATCCCTTTTGGCCCCAGGTCACTTAGGGTCTTTCGTTAAGATTGTTCAGTAGCTCCATGCCATGTCTTTCTTTGTCATGTTTAGGTCATGTAGCATGTTGTTTTGCTGCTCCGAAGAGGGCTTCATGATCTGAAATTACAGACAAGTGTTAATTTCACAAAGTCTGAAATCTGTTTTGCATTTGCGTTTTTGCCATGCTTGTTTGAACCTCTTAATGGATGAATTGGCCGTAGCTCAGTGCTAGACTTTTGTTAAGCATCTTGAATGCTTCCCTGCCATGTATTTTGATGCCATGTTTGAGTGCTGTAGCATGTTCATTTCATTGCATTTAGACGCCTACTTGCTGTAAATCGCAGACCGGTGTCATATTTGAATCGCTAGCCTTTTCCAAACCGTAACTCCGATTCCGGCGTTCTTTGTTTCGTTTTCAAGCGATTTCATCCCATGTTTCCAGTGGCACACTTGGTTTTCCAAGTTGATGCCAGGTTCATGCATTTCCTATCATATCTTGCATATGCATCCCGCATAGCATATCATCTTTGCATCGTGTTGTTTGAGTATGCACGTGGTTGATTGTGTCCTTGTTGCTTGTTTGTCTTGTTTGGGTAGAGCCGGGAGACGAGTTCGCTAACGAGGAGCCCATTGAGTTTGCTTTCGAGGATCGAGTCAACTCTGACAACTTTGCAGGCAAGATGATCATACCCTCGAAATCACTACTATCTTTGCTATGCTAGTTTGCTCGCTCTTTTGCTATGCCAATGCTACGATGCCTACCACTTGCTTGTCAGCCTCCCAAATTGCCATGTTCAGCCTCTAACCCACCATTGTCCTAGCAAACCGTTGATTGGCTATGTTACCGCTTTGCTCAGCCCCTCTTATAGCGTTGTTAGTTGCAGGTGAAGATTGGAGTCCGTTCCTTGTTGGAACATTTATTTACTTGTTGGGATATCATTATATTGCCATGTTATCTTAATGCATCTATATACTTGGTAAAGGGTGGAAGGCTCGGCCTCTTGCCTAGTGTTTTGTTCCACTCTTGCCGCCCTAGTTTCCGTCATATCGGTGTTATGTTCTCGGGTTTTGCGTTCCTTACGCGGTTGGGTTATAATGGGAACCCCTTGATAGTTAGCCTTGATTAAAGCTTTTCCAGCAATGCCCAACATTGGTTTTACCATTTGCCACCTAGCCTCTTTTCCCTTGGGTTTCCGGAGCCCGAGGGTCATCTTATTTTAACCCCCCCGGGCCAGTGCTCCTCTGAGTGTTGGTCCACCTGTCAGCTGCCGGTGGCCACTAGGGGCAACTCTGGGCTGGCCTACCCGTACCTAAGACAATCTGAGTGTGCCCTGAGAAAGATATATGTGCAGCTCCTATCAGGATTTGTCGGCACATTCGGGCGGTGTTGCTGGTCTTGTTTTAACCTGTCGAATTGTCTTGTTGTACCGGGATGCCGAGTCTGATCGGAATGTCTCGGGTGGAGGTCTATTCCTTTGTTGACCATGAGAGCTTGTCATGGGCTAAGTTGGGACTCCCCTGCAGGGATTGAACTTTCGAAAGCCGTGCCCGCGGTTATGGGCAGATGGGAATTTGTTAATGTCCGGTTGTAGATAAGTGGAACCTTAATTAATTAAAATGAATCAACCGTGTGTGTTATCGTGATGGCCTCTTCTCGGCAGGAGTCCGGGAAGTGGACACGGTGTTGGAGTTATGTTTGCGCAGGTTGCTCTCTAGTTTCTCGCTCGCGCTTTGCCTCCTCTTCTCGCTCTCTTCTGCGAATAAGTTAGCCACCATATATGCTAGTTGCTTGCTGCAGCTCCACATATATTCACCCTATCCTACCTATTAAGCTTAAATAGTCTTGATCGCGAGGGTGCGAGATTGCTAAGTCCCTGTGGCTCACAGATTACTATTACCCCAGATGCAGGACCAGATGATACAGCTCCCGATGGCGCGCTTGAGCTCAAGTGGGAGTACGATGAGGATTCTCAGCGTTACTATGTTTCTTTCCCTGATGATCAGTAGTGGTGCCCAGTTGGGGTGATCGGCACCATGTCGCTTGTTGGGTTGTCTTTTATTTTGGTGCCGTAGTCGGGCCATGAGTGTTTGGATGATGTATGTTATTTATGTAGTTGATTGACGTGGCGAGTGTAAGCCAACTATGTTGTCCCTTTTCATTATCTATATTACATGGGATGTTTGTGATGATTACCCGACTTGCGACTTATGCCTTCAATGCGATTATGCCTCTAAGTCGTGCCTCGACACGTGGGAGATATAGTCGCATCGAGGGTGTTACACCCTCCCCCTTCCCCTCGCGGCCGGTTCCACCACCGCGGGCTCAGGAGGGGGGGACGCGCTGTCGAGCGGCGACCCTCGCCGCCACCGACGAAGGACCAGGATTCCCTTTGTCCATGCCGAGTGAAAGGAAGAAGCGGAAGCAGTAGGAGATAGATGAAAGAAGAGTGCGGGATGCCATTCCCCCTTCCCCCCTCCTTATAAAGGGGCGGGGTTGGGGCTCAGCCACCCCGCTCGGCCAATCCAGCCACCAGACGCGCGGGGAATCAAGACAGACCCGCTGCCCCAACCAGCGACGGTCCGGTTTCCCGCCTCCACCACATGCCACATCAAGCGCATGGCGGAAGCGTGGCAAACATGCAAAGTCGAGGGGACGGGTGAAGCGACCTCTCCCCACCCCACGATCGTGGGGTGTGGACGCCTTGGAGACCGCAACCCGGCCCCATGCAATAAATAAGCCACGCCTCCACGCCTCCCTCCTTTCATGGGGAAGGCGCGAGCTGCCCATTTACTCCAATGTGGCGCATGCGTGCAGGAACCGCCCCACGCATGACGCCCACGTCACGCACGCCCCTCCACGCCGCCCCGCGCCCCTCCACGCCACGCCACGCCATGCCACGCGCGGGTCATGGGAAGCGCATCGCGCGAAAAGTTTTACCGCGGTAAAAACTGCCCTGCCTGCCCGCGCACCGTTTTGGGCCTGGCCCAACAACATGTCGTGCTTATGTGTGGCCCAGGCCCGGGGGCTCCTATCGGTGTACAAAAGGAGGGGCGCACTTTTGTACACCTTTTACCTGTGCACGGGCAGTCGGAGCCGCGCCCACAGTCACACCAAGTAGAATAGGGGAGGTGAGCCAAGGTAAGACCAAAGCCCGAGATAACCAGAGCAACGTCAAGGCCAAGACCACAAAGAGCAGAGGGACGAAGCAGGTTCCCCAGGCAAGACCCTTGCCAGGGCAGCCTCAGCAGCCCCGGCATGACCCTTGCCGGGGCAGCTCGCCCCACACCAACAGAGCGAGCCACCCTTGAGCCCACGGTCTACAACATCACGTTGGGCCAGGGCCCGGGAGGCACCTCCATAGTGGCATGCAAATCTTTGTGAAGACAAG
The DNA here is from genome assembly GCA_034509565.1 of Triticum monococcum. Lineage (NCBI taxonomy): Eukaryota > Viridiplantae > Streptophyta > Magnoliopsida > Poales > Poaceae > Triticum > Triticum monococcum. Next base: position 128,562,793 of record CM067842.1, read on the forward strand.
GAACACTCAAGATCAGATGAGGATTAGAAGACGATGATCCTCGGCAGGATCCTTGCCGAGGAAGGCCACCAGACACCCGACAAGGTCCTTGCCGGGGACGACAGCGCGCCACGGCAAGACCCTTGCAGGGCCACCCGGCAAGGCGCTCACCGAGGACGCCAGCAGGGCCACGTCCAGGCCCGCACTAGCCAAGTCTCAACCACCGTTCGCATGCAGCTGCTAGGCCCACTCAGCAAACGCCTGTGTGGCGGCATGCAGATCTTCATGAAGGCTTTGCCACTGCGCCACCTCAGCTGCCTGCGTGCCTACATCGTGCCGCATGCATCACTGACTAGGGCACGTGTCGAAGCAAGGAGGAGCGGCGACGGATGGGACGGGCCTCGTTCCTGTCCCCAATAAAGCAAGGGGACACCTAAGCGATGCATTAAATGCACCTTGTCCTATAATACGAGCGATAAGCTCATAGCACTGTGCGCCTTTCCACCTCCTGTGTGCCACTGTGGCAGCCCCTTTTGACTATAAAAGGAGGCCCATGGCATACTTGAGAGGGATTCGGCCTTTTCGAACCACACACTCACCACAGCTAGTTTGAGAGCTCAAGAACTCTCTGAAATACACCCACCAAAGCAGTACTAGGGTTTTACGCATGCTCGAGGCCCGAACCTTGGTAAACGATCCTCGTGTTGGTTGCTAATCCAACTCTTCTCGCAACCCCATGCCCTAGCAACCATAGTAGGGGTTCTTGTGATCCCATAGGTGTCGTTCCACACCGACAAATTTGACCCCCCCCCCACTAATCCCTCGCGGATCTTGTTACTTTTGGGTGTTTGAGCACCCTAGACGGTTGAGGTCATCGCGGAGCCATAGTCGATTGTGGCGAAGCTTGATGGTGTTGTTGGGAGCCTCCAATTAAGTTGTGGAGATTGCGCCAACCTTGTTTATAAAGGTTCGGTTGACGCCTTCAAGGGCACCAATAGTGGAATCACGACATCTCGCATTGTGTGAGGGCGTGAGGAGAATACGGTGGCCCTAGTGGCTTCTTGGGGAGCGTTGTGCCTCCACACCGAGACGTACTTCCTCTCAAAGGGAAGGAACTTCGGTAACACATCCTCCTCTTCACCAGATCCACTCTTGCTTATCTTATCCCTTTACTCGTGCAAGCTTATCTTGTGTTACATCCCTTGCTTGCTTGTGTACTTATTGTTCTTGCATCATATAGGTCGCTCACCTAATTGCATATCTAGACAACCTACTTTGATGCAAAGTTTAAATTGGTAAAGAAAAGCTAAAAAATTGTTAGTTGCCTATTCACCCCCCCCCCTCTAGTCAACTATATCGACCCTTTCATGAGTTGTTACTCTCTTACATTCATTCCATTTTATTGTGTTCCTTTGGAGATGCTTGTGAGTTTTTCTCTTTTGGTGTTGAGATGCTTGTGAGTTTATTATGAATTTCTAGACAGGTAAATGACATTTTAAAGATTTCTCTCTCATATTTGTAAGCCGATGTTGCTTTAGACTGTTTATTCCCTTTTGTAGAACAAACTAGCGCTAGTAAGCTCATATTCTGAAAGCTCATTAATTTAATTTGATAATGGAGCATACATGCGGAGCATTATTCTATGCATCAAAGTATGCTAAACACTTGGTAGTTTTTCTAGATCGTGGAAAAAATTGTGTACCCTCAAAAGGCAAATTTTAGAGCACTAAACTTATTTCACTTACACGTTGCAAAAAAAGACTCTCTTATAACACATTAGACTAAATTGATATGACTAATCATTTGTAAACATTTATTCTGAAGATCTAGTTGTCCAAGTATGTTCTCTCGCACTAATTCTTACACATGTACTAAGTTTCCGGTTAATACAATTCTAGCATGAATAATAAACATTTATCATGATATGAGGAAATAAATAATAACTTTATTATTGCCTCTAGGGCATATTTCCTTCAGTCTCCCACTTGCACTAGAGTCAATAATCTAGATTACACAGTAATGATGCTAACACCCATGGAGCCTTGGTGCTGATCATGTTTTGCTCGTGAGAGAGGCTTAGTCAATGGGTCTGCAACATTCAGATCCGTATGTATCTTGCAAATCTCTATGTCTCCCACCTGGACTTGGTCGCGGATGGAATTGAAGCATCTCTTGATGTGCTTGGTTCTCTTGTGAATCGGGATTCCTTTGCCAAGGCAATTGCACCAGTATTTTCACAAAAGATTTTCATTGGATCCGATGCACTAGGTATGACACCTAGATCGGATATGAACTCCTTCATCCAGACTCCTTCATTCGCTGCTTCCGAAGCAGCAATGTACTCCGCTTCACACGTAGATCCCGCCACGACGCTTTGTTTAGAACTGCTCCAACCGACAGCTCCACCATTCAATATAAACACGTATCCGGTTTGCGATTTAGAATCGTTCGGAGCAGTGTCAAAGCTCGCATCAACGTAACCATTTGCGATGAGCTCTTTGTCACCTCCATAAACGAGAAACATATCCTTAGTCCTTTCAGGTATTTCAGGATGTTCTTGACCGCTGTCCAGTGATCCACTCCTGGGTTACTTTGGTACCTCCCTACTAAACTAATAGCAAGGCACACATCAGTTCTGGTACACAACATTGCATACATGATAGAGCCTATGGCTGAAGCACAGGGAATATCTTTCATTTTCTCTCTATCTTCTGCAGTGGTCGGGCATTGAGTCTTACTCAACTTCACACCTTGTAACACCGGCAAGAACCCTTTCTTTGCCTGATCCATTTTGAACTTCTTCAAAACTTTGTCAAGGTATGTGCTTTGTGAAACTCCAATTAAGCGTCTTGATCTATCTCTATAGATCTTGATGCCCAATGTGTAAGCAGCTTCACCGAGGTCTTTCATTGAAAAACTTTTATTCAAATATCCTTTTATGCTATCCAAAAATTCTATATCATTTCCCATCAACAATATGTCATCCACATATATTCTTAGAAATGCTACATAGCTCCCAGTCACTTTCTATTAGAAATGCTACATAGCTCCCAGTCACTTTCTTGTAAATACAGGCTTCTCCAAAAGTTTGTATAAAACCATATGCTTTTATCACACTATCAAAATGTTTATTCCAACTCCGAGAGGCTTGCACCAGTCCATAAATGGATCGCTGGAGCTTGCACACTTTGTTAGCACTCTTTGGATCAATAAAACCTTCAGGTTGCATCATATACAACTCTTCTTCCAGAAATCCATTCAGGAATGTAGTCTTTACATCCATTTGCCAAATTTCATAATCATAAAATGCGGCAATAGCTAACATGATTCGGACGGACTTAAGCATCGCTACGGTTAGGAAGGTCTCATCGTAGTCAACTCCTTGAACTTGTTGAAAACCTTTTGCAACAAGTCGAGCTTTGTAGACAGTAACATTACCATCAGCGTCTGTCTTCTTCTTAAAGATCCATTTATTCTCAATGGCTTGCCGATCATCGTGCAAGTCAACCAAAGTCCACACTTTGTTCTCATACATGGATCCCATCTCAGATTTCATGGCTTCTACCCATTTTGCGGAATCTGGGCTCATCATCGCTTCCTCATTGTTTGTAGGTTCGTCATGGTCTAGTAACATGACCTCCCGAACAGGATTACCGTACCACTCTGGTGCGGATCTTACTCTAGTTGACCTACCAGGTTTGGTAGTAATTTGATATGAAGTTTCATGATCATCATCATTCGCTTCCTCACTAATTGGTGTAGGTGTCACAGGAACCGGTTTCTGTGATGAACTACTTTCCAATAAGGGAGCAGGTACAATTACCTCATCAAGTTCTACTTTCCTCCCACTCACTTCTTTCGAGAGAAACTCCTTCTCTAGAAAGGATTCATTCTTAGCAACAAAAGTCTTGCCTTCAGATCTATGATAGAAGGTGTACCCAATTGTTTCTTTTGGGTATCCTATGACGACACATTTCTCCGATTTGGGTTCGAGCTTATCGGGTTGAAGCTCTTTCGCATAAGCGTCGCAGCCCCAAACTTTAAAAAACGACAACTTTGGTTTCTTGCCAAACCATAGTTCATAAGGAGTCGTCTCAACGGATTTAGATGGTGCCCAATTTAATGTGAATGCAGCTGTCTCTAAAGCATAATCCCAAAATGATAGCGGTAAATCAGTAAGAGACATCATAGGTCGCACCATATCTAGTAAAGTACGATTACGAAGTTCAGACACACCATTATGCTGTTGTGTTCCGGGTGGCATGAGTTGCGAAACTATTCTGTATTGTTTCAAATGAAGACTAAACTTGTAACTCAAATATTCTCCTCCACGATCAGATCGTAGAAGCTTTATTTTCTTGTTACGATGATTTTCCACTTCACTCTGAAATTCTTTGAACTTTTCAAATGTTTCAAACTTATGTTTCATCAAGGATATACCCATATCTGCTCAAATCATCTGCGAAGGTGATAAAATAACGATATCTGCCACGAGCCTCAACATTCATCGGACCACATACATCAGTATGTATGATTTCCAACAAATCTGTTGCTCGCTCCATTCTTCCGGAGAACGGTGTTTTAGTCATCTTGCCCATGAGGCATGGTTCACAAGTACCAAATGATTCATAATCAAGTGATTCCAAAAGTCCATCAGAATGGAGTTTCTTCATGCGCATTACACCAATATGACCCAAACGGCAGTGCCACAAATAAGTTGCACTATCATTATCAACTCTGCATCTTCTAGCTTCAATACTATGAATATGCGTATCTTCACTATCGAGATTCAAAAAGAATAGACCACTCTTTAAGGGTGCATGACCATAAAAGATATTACTCATATAAATAGAACAACCATTATTCTCTGATTTAAATGAATAACCGTCTTGCATTAAACAAGATCCAGATATAATGTTCATGCTCAACGCTGGCACCAAATAACAATTATTTAGGTCTAAAACTAATCCCGAAGGTAGATGTAGAGGTAGCGTGTTGACCGCGATCACATCGACTTTGGAACCATTTCCCACGTGCATCGTCACCTTGTCCTTTGCTAATCTTTGCTTAATCCGTAGTCCATGTTTCGAGTTGCAAATATTAGCTACAGAACCAGTATCAAATACCCAGGCACTACTGCGAGAATTAGTAAGGTACACATCAATAACATGTATATCACATATACCTTTGTTCACCTTGCCATCCTTCTTATCCGCCAAATACTTGGGGTAGTTCCGCTTCTAGTGACCAGTCTTTTGCAGTAGAAGCACTCAGTCTCAGGCTTAGGTCCAGACTTGGGTTTCTTCTCCTAAACAGGAACTTGTTTGCCGCTCTTCTTGAAGTTCCCCTTCTGTCGGATTTCAGGTTCCGGCAGGCCCTTAAGGTTCGAACACTTGGGTGCGCGCGGAGATTACGCCTTCTACCTCGCCGCCTCACAAAGATCTAAGCTACTCAAAGAACTGTACAAGGGACACAAGATTTATACTGGTTCGGGCCACCGTTGTGGTGTAATACCCTACTCTAGTGTGTGGTTGGTGGATTGCCTCCTGGGGCTGATGATAATGAACAATACAAGGAAGAACAACATCGCGAGGGTCTGTTCTTGACTGGGGCGATGAACTGCTAGGAGAAGTTCAGCCACCCCTCTCTTTCTCTCTCTCTCTTACTCTTACTAGCCAACCGAACCAAAAGCTCGAACCGAACAACCCCCCCCCCCCAGCTACGTGGGCAGCTGGCCCTATTTATAGAGGCCCTGGTCCTCTTCCCAAATATTGAGCGGGAAGGGAGCCAACAATGGCGGGTTAATTTGAAGGGGGACAGCAACTATCAACTACCCTGACAAAAGCAGTCTTCGCCTGCGCAAAGCTCTGGTGATGACGCCGTCTTGGGCTCCACGGTGACCTCCGTCTCGTAGTCCTCCTGGTCTTGGTCTCGTTGCACCGAAACGGCAACCTTTGCCTGATGCCTCGGTACTCCATGGCTGCGCTTGCCCCCTTTGCACCGAAGAGGAAAGAAGGACGTTGCGCACGCTGGCACCTGCCTGGCGCCCTGAGTCGTCACGGCTTGCGTCACGGGTACCTCGCGAGGTACCCCGCCTTGATCTCTCCGCCTCCTCGCGAGCCAGCCTGACGAGGCCGTGCCTGAGGAAGCCCCGTGTCGTCCGCCTCACGAGGCTTGGCCCCTCGCGAGGGTCTTGAGTCTTGTGTTGATGAAGATGGGCCATGCTGGGCCTCCTTGGAGCCACGCCGCAGGCCGCAGGCCGCAGGTAGGCAAGTCTGGGGACCCTGTTCCTAGAACGCCGACAGTAGCCCCCGGGCCCAAGGCATGCCCGGACTTGGCCGTGCCGAGAGGCGAAAGGGCAAGGGCGAAGCGCCGCGGGCCCTAACAGCCTGCGGCCTTGGGCGCCGCGTTGGGGTTGGTGGGACGTGGATGTCTCCACTTCCCCATGATGCCTCGGTGATCGCGTGAGTTGGACAAGTCCCTGCATGCAAATCGTGTCATGATTACCTGTGATCGTGGAGGCCGGCGGTTGGCCTTCGCCGGCTATAAGTACGAAACTGTGCATGCCCTTCCAGTCCATTCCTCCTTGCTTCTCCTTCTTCCCGATCCTTGCTCCGTCTTGAAGTGATGGCTCCGATCCGCCCGTTCATTGCAGCGGAGAAGGGGAAGGCCCCTCGAGAGGGACCAGACCTGCTCCCGCCGAAGAAGCGGCTCGCCCTTTGCAGCTGGGACGAGGAGGACCGGCAGGCGGCGCCGAGGCCCTGGTGCGAGCGGGCTCCGCGGGGTTTCCCACTTCCCTTGTATGCCCACGTCGAGGGCCCCGAAGGTGCTGATGCCGATCGCCGCGGTCGGCGCCGTCGGGTCACGAAGGCGTGGGTTGTTTCTCCTGGGGTTCACGCCGAGGGCTCCTCCCAAGAGTTCGTGCTCCACGTCGCCATTCCTCTCCAGTCTTGGATCCGTCTGCCTCCCTGGGGTTCACGCCGAGGGCTGGAACTCTGGCTGCAGCACGCCGGCTGTAGTACTCTCGCGACCGAGGCAGAGGTCGTGGTCGCTGCCCCGGGCGAGGTTTACATGTCTCATGGCTGGAGAGAGATCGCCCGGGTTTGCAGGGAAAGGGGCATCTTCGCGGTCCACTTGGAGTATGATGGTGCTTCGGCGATGTTCTTCAAGGTCTTCGACGCGAACGGGCGCCGGCTGGAGTGCTGCCCCGGGAGAGGTGGCCAGGACCTTGCCCGGGTAGGTCTAGGCCCGCCGACCACTCCCTTGGCGGCTCTGCAGGCGATGGAGGTGCCGGAGGATCCAGCGACTCCGGCGAGGTCTTTGCGACTCCGGAGACGAGCGACGACAGCTATGAGCCCCCGAGCCGGCGCCGCTCCCGGAGCAGGGCGGGCTTGTCTGGCCGTCGCCGACCCTGATCTGGATGGGGTTGGCGCCGGCGCTTGACGGCCCACTGTTGATGATGGCGTCTTTTGCAGGAGCGCGTGTAGTTAGCATCCCTTAGGATCCATTCCCTGCGAGGAACCAAAATGCGCCCCATGGGGGCTTGTAAGGTGCCTGTAGTCCCGTTTGTTAATACACAATTTCTGCTGCAGAGCTGTGCGAATTGCTGATTTCGTCTTAGCTCAGTTCTCCCTTTCGAACCTCGCGAGGGCTTGGTGCTCTGCGCCGATAGGTCCCAGTCCCAAGGTGGCGTGTCGCTGGTATGCCAGGTCGCGATGCCGTGGTCAAGGCCAAGAGGTGAGCGACCCGGGGTCCGGTAAGAGCCCCTGAGTCGCGATGCTCAGGAGGTCCCCTTTGGCGCGCAAGCTGCCGTCGTTCAGCGAAAAAGGAAAGCGACGTCGCTGACACGGAATTGCCTTAGGTGCGGGGGTAGTGCTGCGATAGCTGGTGCTTTCAGGCGGTGACTTATCTTGAGAGTCGGGGATTATCCCTTGTGTGACGTCGGGTCTGTGTGTCGGTAGGAGTGGAATCGCCCGGCGAGGTCCTCGCGAGCCCCCTTCTCCCCCGCCTTTGCTCCCCGTTCTGCTCTACGTCCTCGGGTCCCGGCCCTCGAGCTGGTCTCAGCCGTCGCTGGTATGCTAGGTTGCGATGCCGTGGTCAAGGCCAGAGGGTGAGGGCTAGAGAGCCAGTAGGAGTCCTGAATCGCGATGCTCAGGCACCCCCCATTTAACGTGCAAGTGGTTCGCACGGACGAGAGTGAAAGGAACGCCGCGAGGTCCTTGCCTGGTGCAACTTCCTTAGGGGATCCTGTAAACTCATCATGGAAGGAAGAAAAGGTTGCCATGACAACTATCAGTCTGCCGTTACTTGCTTCCGAGGGGAGGTGAGGCACTGGAGGCTTGATGAGTTGGCGCCATGCGGGGCTGCCGCGGCCAGAGCTCAGCCACCCAGGTTTGTCGGCGTTGCAGGGACGGACCCATGCACAAGCGTCGTGCCGCTGTGGGAGCAATTCCGTCAGTTGGCGTCGGTTGAGCAGGCAACTAGATCAAACACGTTAGCTGTGGAGGAGTGGATTCATTTGAACAGATGCTGGGAAGGTAAACATCGCTGGGTCGGGCCCGAGCGACTTGGGGATGATGCAGCCCGAGGGGCGCCCCCAACAAAGCAAGCTAACGACATGAAATAAAGGGATACACGCCGCAGGGACGGACCCACGCGGTGTCGGGGTAAATAGCTATGGGTAGCCCAGCCGGCTTCCCCTAGCCCCTCAGAAAAAATCATGAGCCCATCCGGCTCATAAGAAGACTCAAGATTTGGGCCGCCTTCCCCCAGCCGGCTGCCTCCCTGGCCGGCTTCGGGGGTGGCCCGCCTTTTCACCCTCCTGAAGAAGGTTGCGGAGGGCCGGCTACGGCGGGGCCGGCTGCGGCAGGGCCGGCTACAGCAAGGCCAGCTACTGCCAAGCCAGCTCCCATAAGTCAGTCAACGCCGTACCCGCGATGTACGCGTCCACTCCGCAATGATGAAGCGGGGCGTGGCTACAGTCGAGCCTGCCACCCCCAAAACCCGAAGCACGCCTGGTACAGCGCGTCGTGCGGGCAGCTGCGGCCCGCACGGCGCGGCACTGTAGCCACGGCGGCTCTGACGCCGTCCACGACGGGCCACCAGCGTGGCCCCCGACGCGGTGGGCCCCTTTGGGCAGAGAGATGCCAAAGGCGGCCGCACCTCCTCTCCAGCCAGCAAGACAGAGGGCCAGCTTCATGCGGCCGGCCCGCCGCCCTCCTCGAAGGAGACGCCCATTAAGGAGACAAGATGCGGCGGGGCTACAGTAATTGCCCGCCAAGGCGGCGTTGCTGTAGCCACGCTTACCCCGACCAAGCCTGCGTCAACAACACGGAGCAACAGTAACCAGCTGTCGACCAGGCCCTGGCCAGTGGGGCCGGCCTGTCGACCCAGGGGCCGGCAGCCGGCGGGACCCACCAGCCGGCGGGCCCCAGAAGCCGGCGGAGAAGCCGGCGAGCATAGTCACAGACAGCTGGGCCCCGCGCCCAGTCGGATTACCATTGTACCCCCGGGGGGTAGGCCTATATAAACCCCCCGGTGCACCCATGCAAATGGTTGGACTCTCTTCCTAGACCTAGACACCATACAAGGAGAAGAAGCAAGCTGAGCCGAGCCCTTCTTCCTCCTTCCACCCAAAACAGCTCAAGGAGCATTGTAGCTACTTGTCCATTTAGTAACCATGCGGAGACCCCGCAGAGCAGCAGTAGGGGTATTATCTCCCCGGAGAGCCCTAAAGCTGGGTAAGATTCGCCGGCGTGCATATCTTCGCCTCATCCCGCTTCCAGGCACCGGCGATGTTCTATTGGCCCCCGCAATGATAAGCCACCCATTGGCATATGTCGCTCCTACCACCCGACATTTGGCGCCCACCATGGGGCCAGGTGCACCGTCATCCGGAGACCTGTTCTGGACGGGAACCCTTTTCCTTCCTCGCGAGCGTAGCCAGCCTGGCTCGCCCGATGGCGCTTGCCGCGACGCGCTGCATGGGGTCGCCAACGTCTGCGCGGCTAGCGGCCTCGCCAACCTCTTCGACCAGGCCCGCATCTCCGACGAGCTTGCCTCCGATGCGGGCACAGATCACCTTGCCAACCTCCTCAGCCAGCTCCACGTCTCCAGCGAGCCCGCTGCGGATTTGGAGTCGGTTGGCTCCACCGACCCGATGCCCGTCGACTCCGACGCGGCATCCTACGATACCTTCCCCACCAACGTCACGGTCTACAACGACCCGCTCCCTCCGGCTGGCGATCGCGATTCTGACGCCCCCGAGGTGATGGTTATTGGCCTCGACGGCCCGACTGACGAGGGCGCTCGCGACGCCCCACGCGCGGCTGCCCAAGACTTGTCCGCCCCCCTCCCGGCCGATGCCAGCGACGAAGTTCTGGAGGCACGCCGCCTCGCCCTCCTCGCGGAGGGCCGGCGGCTGGCCTCCGTAAGACGCCTCACCGAGGCCTACCAGCGCGAAGCTGACCGCGCCGCCTTCGGCACGCCGGCTCCGGCGGGCCCTAGCCGGGCTGGCGTTTTCAGGCAACGCGGCGTCGTCATCGCCGACACGCTTGGAGTGGATCGCCCGGTCTACGCCACCCCGCTCGAGAACCTGCGCGCCGCCCAGGCAGCCGTAGACGAGCTGGACGGCTTGGAGGCCGAAGACCTCCCCCACATGACGCGGCGCATCCAACAACTAATCGATGCGGCCGCACGACGGCACGAAGCCGACGCCTGCGCGGGGAGCCCTCCCCCGCGCCGCGAACACGGCGCGACTTCCCGATCGCCGACTACCAGCTACACCCGCGCGCGGCGCGAGAAAGAGCCGGCTTCCAGCCGAAGCCGGACCCAGATCTCCATCGAGCGAGACGCGGACGGCCTCCCCCGAGCCATGGAATGGCGGGGCACCCCGCCTCCGCCTCGAGCTCGTGGAGAGAGATATCCTACCCCGCCTCCAGTGGCTCACCCGACTCTCAGTGGCCGGCTTGGTCGCCGCGAGGGAATCGGCGAAAACAACGCCCGCCACCGGATCGACCGCCTGGCCCGACCCCTGGCGCTAGAAGAAGAAGACGATGTCGGCCCGCCTTGCTTTGGCCCCTGCATCCGCGACGAGCCCTTCCCCAAAGGGTTCTCGCTCCCAAGAGACACACCCAAGTACAACGGCTCGGTGAAGCCGGAAGATTGGCTGACCGACTACTCCACAGCCGTCAGCATCGCCAATGGCAACCGGCGCGTTGCCGTAAAGTACGTGCCCCTCATGCTGCAAGGCACGGCACGGACTTGGCCTAACAGCCTCAAGCCCCTCAGCATCAACAGCTGGGTGGATTTCGCTGAAGCCTTCGTTCGCAACTTCACCAGCACCTACAAGCGGGCTCCCAAGCCCAGACAGCTCTCCCTGTGCGTACAGGGCCCAGCCGAGTCCACTCGCGACTACCTCACGCGTTGGGCCGAGCTCCGCAATTCCTGCGAGGGGGTGCACGAGGTGCAAGCCATCGAATACTTTACTGCCGGGTGCCGAGAGGGCACCCTCCTCAAGCACAAGCTTCTCTGCGATGAGCCGACTACCCTCGACGAGCTCCTGAACATCGCCGACAAGTACGCCACCGCCGACTCCTCAATGAAGACCGAGCTCCGGGTGGACGCATCCGGAAAAGTGCTCAATCCGGCGTCCCAAGCGCCGGCTGGAGATGGCGGCCGACGCCAACACCAGAATGATCAAAAGCGCAAGGGCCCTGCACCGCCTCCCGCCAGGTGGCAGGTGGCCATGGTCGAAGACGCGCCGCCTGAAGGTCGGCCCGCACCCAAGAAGCCCAAGGGCGGTCGGCCGGCTTGGCAGCCGGCCTTCTCCTACGAACAAACCCTTGATGCCCCGTGCAAGTTCCACAGCGGCGCGAAGCCGTCCAACCACACGACCCGCAAATGCAACTGGCTCGCCCGAATCTCGAAGGGCGAAGGGCTCACGCCGACTCCGCCTGCCGGCCCGCCGCCGCCGGCTCCACCGCCCAAAGCCGCCCGGCCCGCGGTCGACGCCGTGCAGGACGAGTTCCCCGATGAGCAAGCATCTTATGTCGTCTTCACGAGCCAGCCCGAAGACCGGCGCAGCAAGCGCCGAGAGCAACAAGAAGTCAATATGGCCGCCACCAGCCCAGCCGGCCACATGCACTGGTCGGAGAAGCCCATCAGTTGGAGCCGGGCCGACCACCCAGAGGTGATGCCGTCCCTCGGCTCCTACGCATTGGTCCTGGAGGCCACCCTTGCGACGGATACGCGCGCCGCACGCTTCTCCCGCGTGCTGATCGACGGCGGAAGCAGCATCAACATCCTGTATCGCGACACCATGGAGAAGCTGGGCGTCAAGGCAAAGCAACTTGCGCCAACCCGAACAGTGTTCCACGGCATCGTACCCGGTTTGTCCTGTGCCCCCATCGGCAAGATCAAGATCGATGTACTCTTTGGGGGCAAGGATCATTTCCGCCGGGAAGCAATCTGGTTCGAGGTGGTGGACCTGGAGAGCCCTTACCATGCCTTGCTTGGCCGACCAGCCTTGGCCAAGTTCATGGCGGTCCCCCACTATGCTTACCTCAAGATGAAGATACCGAGCTCCAAGGGTGTCATCACCATCGCCGGCGACTACAAGAAGTCCGCCGACTGCGCCGCGGCCAGTAGCCGGCTGGCCGAATCCCTCGTGATCGCTACAGAGAAGAAGACGCTGGACCGGGTCGTGGCCCTGGCCAGCAAGCAGCTAAACCAACCTGCCGACTCCAAGGAGTATGATGCCCAAGGATCTTTCCAGCCGTCCAAGGAGACCAAGAAGATACAGCTCGACCCCGAGCACCCCGAGAGGTTTGCCGTCATTGGGGCGAGCCTGGATAGCAAATAGGAAGGCGAGCTCGTCGATTTCCTCCGTGAGAATCAGGATATCTTTGCATGGTCCCCCAAGGACATGCCGGGTGTTCCGAAGGATTTCGCCGAGCACAAATTGCACGTGCGGGAGGATGCTAAACCAGTCAAGTAGCCCCTCCGCCGACTGTCATAAGAGAAGAGAAGGATCGTAGGGGAGGAGATAGCCTGGCTTCTTGCAGCCGGCTTCATCATGGAAGTTTTCTTCCCTGAGTGGCTCGCGAACCCGGTTCTCGTGCTGAAAAAGAATAACAAGTGGCGCATGTGTATAGATTACACAAGCCTCAACAAAGCCTGCCCAAAAGATCCCTTCGCTCGGCCCAGGATTGATCAAGTGATAGACTCCACAGCCGGATGCGAGCTGTTGAGCTTTTTGGATGCCTACTCGGGATACCACCAGATCAAGCTGAACCCGGATGACCAACTGAAGACCGCCTTCATCACGCCGTTTGGAGCCTTCTGCTACCTGACCATGACGTTCGGCTCGGCGTCAGGTGGCTCGTTGCTGGAGGCACGGTCAGCTGGAGGACGGTCGGCCGTCTCAAGAGTCGGCTCGGCGTCTTTGCCCTCCTCCTCCTCGTCGTCCTCGCCCTCATCGCTGGAGGCGATCTCTTCGGCCGAGTGCTCGCTGTCCGCCGGGTTCAGCCCGAACCATTCCTCCGGCTGGGCGGCGCCATCATCTTTGAGCTCCGGCGCGAAGACGCTGGTGTCGGTGCACTCGGCGATCGTCGAGGCGCGTTGCGCGATCGCCGGCCGCACCTCCTCCAGCTCCGCGTCGGCTTCTGACCGCCACGTCCGCAGCTGGTCCAGGCTTAGCCCTGGGTACCACGCGCGGACGAACTCCAGCGCGCGCACGGCTCCAAGACGGGCCGCGGACGCCTTCCAGGCCTCGAAGCGGCCGACTGCGACTTCGAGCCAGTCGGCCGTCCGGCTTGGGGTGCGGGGAATTGCCTGGCCGGGCCAGAGCGCGGCCAGCATCGTCGCCCCGGCACGTTGGAGCCGGCGGAGCAGCCGGTGGGCCGGCTGCAGCCGCGCCTGGACGGCGATGAGCTGCTCCGACAACGTCTGGTTCGCGTCCGGCGGAATCACGACCCCGGCCTGACGGCGCTCCTCGCGGTAGGCTTCGATGGCTTGGGCGGCGAGGACGGATTAACCGGGAAAGTACTCTGCGCAAGATAGCAAACACATGTCAAAACAAAGCCGCAGGCGCCCGGCGGATGGAAGAAGAGCAAGAAGGACGGCCTACCATCGATAAGATCCTCGATCCGGCCGAAGCCTTCTTCCAGCGCCTGGCGCGTCTTGGCCCAGCTCGCCTCCCTGGCCTCAAACTCTGCCTTCAGGGTAGCCTCGCCATCCTGCGCCTTTTGCAGGGCCGCCTTGTGGCTCTCCTCTTGGTCGGCCAGTTTCGTCGCCAGGCGGTCGCGCTCTTGAACCAAGTCAGCATACTCGGCGTCCTTGGCGCGAAGAGCGGCCTGCACCTCGCCGAGTTCCCTCCGCAGGTCGGCGTTGGCCTCTGCACGAGCAAAAGATAAAGAGAAAAGGTCAGCAAAGGAAAAGCCGTCGAGTAAGATCCGACCCGACTGCGCTACAGTCGGCCCGGATCTCGGGGACTACACCCAGTGGGTGCGCTGTCGTGCCCCCACGAGAAATAAAGAAGGACAAAACACTTACGCCGGCTGCTGGCGAGGTCTTCGGTCCTCCGGCTCAGCTCCCGAGCCTGGGAGTTTAAGGCGGCAGCACGAGAATTATGATAATCCTAAGAGATCAGAAAGAACAGTCAAAGAAAGTCGCCGAGTAAGATCCGACCCGACTGCGCTGCAGTCGGCCCGGATCTCGGGGACTACACCCAGTGGGTGCGCTAGCGCGCCCCCACGGAAAATATTCAAAGGACCAGAACGGTCAATGAGTGAAGACTTACCCGGATTGCAGACCGCGTCGACAGAAACTCCTGAGTAAATTGCCTCAGGAGGCCGGCCTGTGCCTGCAGCCGGCTCCGAACCTCTTGAGCCGCGATGTTCAGCTCGCCGCTCCCTCCGCTAGGAGTCCATCCGGACATGGCGGAGCTGGCCGCCTCCAAGGCGTCTGCCGTCTGCTCAGCCCCTGCGGCTCGGCGCGTGTCCGGCGGGGCCGTGCCCCCTCCGGCATGCCGGCCCGCCGCCAGCTCGATCTCAAGGCCGGCTCCGGCCTCGGGCGCGGCCCGGGCTGGCTCCTCCGGCACCGCCGACGATTGGCCGCCTTCGCCTGCTCCGGCTGGCGCTGCCGGCGACGTCCTCTCGACGGAAATCTCGAAGACTTCGTCCCTCTGCACCGGCGGCTGCTCAGGGATAATCTCCTCCGCCGTGGGCAGAGGGATGTCCGGATCCAAAGTTTGGAGGGGGATGGCGAGTAGCGAAGGCTGGCCACGCGCGCCTTCCGCCTCCGTCTCCGCGGCCGCCCGCTCCGACGGAGTCTCGGCTGCCGCGCTCGCTCGCCTCGGCGCCGTCTGGGCGGCCTCCCGCTCCGCCGCCTCCCGCTTGGCCGCCTCCCTCTCTCGACGCGCCTCGCGAGCGTTGCGCTTCGTGGCTGCGTCAAGTTCGGCGCGGGGGTCCACTCGGCGGGACCCTGAGGATCCGGCACTCGGCCCGACCACGGAGCCGGCTGGGCCTCGCTCGAGGGAGAGCGGCGCCCTGCTCAGAAAATCAGAAAAGCATTCAAGAAAAGGAAGACTTCAGAATAACAAGCACGTAGGCGGCTACTAGACTTACGCGGAGACCGAGGGGGGCTTCTTCACCGCCTTCCGGAAGCGGGCCGCCTTCGCGACCGCCTCCTCGCGCTTCGTGGCCGCGGCGGAGGCCTTCGGCTTCTTCGACCGGCTTCCGAAGAGCGGGAGCGCGGCCCGGCGCTTCCCCTTTCCTCCACCGGCAGTCGGCGCGGCAGACGAGCCCGCGCCGCGGCGGTCGGTTGCCGGCTGGTGGCGCGGGATTTCTTCGGCTTCGAAATCATCCGGCCAGTCGTCGAAACTGCCCTAGAGCCCCGTGCCGCCGAGCTCGGCGGCGTCCCCCGCGGCGGCATCCTCCATGGTGACTGCGGAAAGGTCCGGGTCGTCGAGGTCGTCCGCCGTGCGGTCCGGGGCATACTCGCGGTCGACTCCAGCCGCCCCGGCTGGTGGCGGGAGGAGAGGATTCTGATGAAGAGAAAAAAGAGAAGAGCCGCCTGGTCAGAAGCCGGCTGACTCAAGCCGGCAGACGACGAGAAGAAAAGACTTACCACAGGCGAAGGATGGGCGCGGGAGTACGGCGCCTTGCCGAATTGCCACTCGTCGGTGAGCTTCAGGTTGGCGATGTAGTTCGCCATCAGAGCCACCTCGGCATGGGGCATCTTCCATGTGCTCAGCCGGCAAGGGTCGAACCGGCCACTCATCTGGCACATCATGTGCGGCCGGCTTTGGAGGGGCAGAATCCGGCGCTCGACAAAGGCGGCTACCAGGTCAGATGCACGCAGGCCTTCCGTCTGGATCATCACCCGAAGCCGGGCGATGGAGGCATTCCCAGCCGGAGACAAGGACTTCGACCTGTAGCCCCAGGTCCGCCGCCTCCCAGCCGGCGGGCCAGCTATGTAGGCCGGCAGATTGACGTAATCGCCGTGCGGGGCGACGTTCTTGACATAGAAGTAGGATTTCTGCCAAAGCTTGACAGACTGGATCAGAGGAATGTGGGGGAAGGGGTTGTCATCGCTTGCCCTCTTCATCGCGATGAAGGCGCCGCAGGGAGCCGGCACGCCGGCGGAGACGGCGCCGAGCTTGTTCTGGAACAGCTCTACCCAGAGCTCCAGCGTCGGCAGCACCCCCAAGAATCCTTCGCAGAGCGAGACGAAGGCCGAGAGTTGCAGCAATTCGAGGAAAGAGCGCATGAAGCTGCTCGCTGGGAAGCCGAAGCCACAGAGGAAGTGCGCGCGGAAGACGACGCGCTCGCCTTCCTCCGGTGCCGGCGAGACCTCCTTCGTGGGCGCCAGACGCACCTGCACGAGGTTGGCGGCGGGCAGGCGCCGGGTCTGGCGGAGGAATTCAATATGGTCCTCGTGGACATTGGACCCGTCCCACGAGCTCGACAGAGCCAGAGACATGGCGGCGTGGGTGGGCTGCGGCGCGAAACTGCGTCGGGCGCGAAGAAGAAGAAGAAGAAGAAGAGGAGCAGGAGGGATGGAGAGCGGGGGAGCGAACGGGCATGTGCCTCTCCCCCTCCCCCCCTACTTGTAGGCGCGTGCGCCAGAGCCGAGGAGGCGCGGCGTGGGGGATCGTGGGGATCGATCGTGCCCATCTCCCCCACGCCCGCGTTAATTGCGCGCCTTGATGACGCGAGGTAACGGTCGCAGGGAGGCGAGCAGTCCCCCCGGGCCACAGAAGATCTGCGCCCGGGCCGAGGCCAGGGAGTGGCAAGCCCGGGCCTGCGGTGGCGTCCCGTTGTGCGTGTGCAACGGCAGGACTTCCCCGCCACATGGCTCGTCATGGGGCCCGCGGCCGGCCCGCGGGTCAACCACTACCACCCTGATAAACAAAAAGTGCTCTGAAGTCGGCTGCAACGACGAGGTCGGTCCCTCAGCGTATGAAGCCGGCCAAGCTTCCCGTCCTTCCGTCCGCCGTGAAGCTCGCCCGCCTTCGGGGACTACTGTCGGGGTAAATAGCTATGGGTAGCCCAGCCGGCTTCCCCTAGCCCCTCAGAAAAAATCATGAGCCCATCCGGCTCATAAGAAGACTCAAGATTTGGGCCGCCTTCCCCCAGCCGGCTGCCTCCCTGGCCGGCTTCGGGGGTGGCCCGCCTTTTCACCCTCCTGAAGAAGGCTGCGGAGGGCCGGCTACGGCGAGGCCGGCTACGGCGGGGCCGGCTGCGGCAGGGCCGGCTACAGCGAGGCCGGCTACTGCCAAGCCGGCTCCCATAAGTCAGTCAACGCCGTACCCGCGATGTACGCGTCCACTCCGCAATGATGAAGCGGGGTGTGGCTACAGTCGAGCCTGCCACCCCCAAAACCCGGAGCACGCCTGGTACAGCGCGTCGTGCGGGCAGCTGCGGCCCGCCCGGCGCGGCACTGTAGCCACGGCGGCTCTGACGCCGTCCACGACGGGCCACCAGCGTGGCCCCCGAGGCGGTGGGCCCCTTCTGGCAGAGAGATGCCAAAGGCGGCCGCACCTCCTCTCCAGCCAGCAAGACAGAGGGCTGGCTTCACGCGGCCGGCCCGCCGCCCTCCTCGAAGGAGACGCCCATTAAGGAGACAAGATGTGGCGGGGCTACAGTAATCGCCCGCCAAGGCGGCGTTACTGTAGCCACGCTTACCCCGACCAAGCCTGCGTCAACAACACGGAGCAACAGTAACCAGCTGCTGACCAGGCCCTGGCCAGTGGGGCCGGCCTGTCGACCCAGGGGCCGGCAGCCGGCGGGACCCACCAGCCGGCGGGCCCCAGAAGCCGGCGGAGAAGCCGGCGAGCATAGTCACAGACAGCTGGGCCCTGCGCCCAGTCAGATTACCATTGTACCCCCGGGGGGTAGGCCTATATAAACCCCCCGGTGCACCCATGCAAAGGGTTGGACTCTCTTCCTAGACCTAGACACCATACAAGGAGAAGAAGCAAGCTGAGCCGAGCCCATCTTCCTCCTTCCACCCAAAACAGCTCAAGGAGCATTGTAGCTACTTGTCCATTTAGTAACCATGCGGAGACCCCGCAGAGCAGCAGTAGGGGTATTATCTCCCCGGAGAGCCCTGAAGCTGGGTAAGATTCGCCGGCGTGCATGTTTTCGCCTCATCCCGCTTCCAGGCACCGGCGACGTTCTATTGGCCCCCGCAATGATAAGCCACCCGTTGGAATATGTCGCTCCTACCACCCGACACGCGGCCTAGGGACGATGCAGCCCTGGGAGGGCGCTCCCAGCTGAGAATGAAACTTGTAAGATGTCACCTTAGGGTGTCGAGGGTGAAGGGGTGTTGGTGCAGCAGACTCGGGAGGCCGCGGAAGCCGATCCTCACGAGCCCCCAGGCCCAGGGGCCTCAGGAGGCTCCGGAGGCACTGGCAGCTCTTCGCGAATCTCCTCCATCTCCGCCAGGGCCGCGGAACGCCTGTCTTCTTGAGCCTCCATGATGCCCCTCATGAGGTGCTGGCGCGTAGCAACCACGCTCGGCAGGCCGTAAGGCATGCGAATGTAGCTGTGGGGCGGACCCCGGCAGCGCCCCACTCGCGAGGGCCAGAGGCGCTCCATCATAGCGGCTTGGTTGAGCCCTGGTACATCGATGCAGACGCGCAGCCCACCATCCTCGCCTGGATGGGGAGCCGCAGCCAGCAGATGGCGGCAACCTCTCATGATCCTTGATTCCTGTAGTTCTTGAATGGCTTTGTCGACGAACTCCTGCGGGTCCGACCTTCCTTGCCTTGCTCCTTCTTGAGGGAAACACGCTCCGAAGCACGCCTCCACATGGTGCCCAAGCGCCTCCCTCGTGACCCTGGCCAGGTCGGAGGCCCTCCAGGGGAGAGCCCCCGAGCCCTGCCTGAGGAGGGCGCCGGGCGCGATTTCCTATGCGATGGAAGGAGGCTCCCCCTGGGCAGATGCGGGCCCTGAGGGGCCTGCCTCCCAAGGGGCTGGTCCGGACGATGTCTTCTTCTTCTTGGGGGTGGCCTCGGGAAGCCTCCTGCTTCCGCGATCCGGGTCTTCCAACGACGCGGCCTGAAAGGCTCGCTCCAGGGAACACACTGCATCCCTCTCTTCACAGGGCACCGTGATGACTCCGCCACTCCCTGGCATCTTGAGGACGTTGTAACCATGGTGAGTCACGGCCATGAACTTGGCCAGCGCTGGGTACCCGAGGATGGCGTTGTACGGCAGGCGGATGTGGGCGACGTCGAAGTCGATGAGCTCAGTGCGGTAGTTGTCGCGTGCCCCGAAGGTGACAGGGAGGCGGACCTGCCCAATCGGGACCGTGGAGCCGTCGGTGATTCCGGAGAAGGGCTTGGTTGGCTGAAGCTGGTCATAGGGCACTTCGAGATTGTTGAACGTTTCCACGGACAGGACATTGAGCCCTGCCCCACCATCGATGAGGGTCTTGGTGACTAGTACATTGCTGATGACTGGGGAGCAGAGCATCGGGAGGACGCCAGCTGTGGCTGCACACTTGAGTTGATCCGCTGAGCTGAATGTGATGGCGCACGCTGACCACTTGAGAGGACGCGTTGCTTCGAGCCTGGGAAGGGTTGCGTTCACCTCGCAAGCAAACTGCTTGAGGATGCGTTGGGAGGCTGGGGCTTGAGCTCCGCCCAGGATGCAGGCAATTGCGCGTGGCTCCTAGAAGCTCCCAGCCCCCTCGTCTTGATGGCGGTCCTCGTTCCTCCTTCGTTGAGGCGGCAGTGGGGGGAGGCCTGCGTTGCCTTGTGGGCGATCCTCACGAGGCTGATCCCTCCAGTCCCCATCGCGAAGCAGGTCTCGCCAGCAGTCCTCGTGAGGCTGATCACGCCACCCTTGGTGCGGGCCACGGTCTTCCCAGCATCCTGCGTTCCTTCCTCCTCCTCGGCCGTAGCCCCGATCGGCGCGGTCGGGACGACGGCCGATCCTTCCTTCTCGCACGGCGCGGAGTTCTTGGCATTCGTTGGTGTTGTGGGTGTGGAGGTCGTGCTACACACAGTACCGGCTGCCCCTGGTGGACTCAGACAGATCTTTGCCCCGCTTGGTGTCTGGTTCTGCTGCGAGCACGACAGCCCCCTT